>JARCFY010000006.1:38851666-40075833 GCA_029233225.1 Lepidodactylus listeri | reverse complement strand
GCTTAACAGAGATATTGGGTTCTTATCATACTACACATGCTAAGTCACTCATTTCTCACATCTGTACACATCATATACTTGGACTTTCAAAAGGTTTTTGACAAGGTATCTAACCAAAGTTTTCTGAGTAAACTTAGCAGTCACAGGAAAAGAGGACAGGGCCTTTTATGGATTTAAAAATGGTTAAACAAGATGAAGCACAGGGTAGGAATAAGTGAACAGTTTGTGAAGCAGAGAGTAGGAATGCAATAGACACCCTGGGAGGAGGGTGGGGCTGAGAGAGCACTGAGAGAACTGCTCTTGAGTTTTGGTTGTTTTAATGTTTAAAATGTGTTAACTTTTGTATATGGTTTTATGGTACTGGTTACCGATCTGTGTAAGCCGCCATGAACCTGATTGCGGGGAGGGCGGGGTATAAATTGAACTAATAAATGAATGAATGAATGAATGAACGAACGAACAGTTTGTGGAGGGAAGTAAGCAGTAGGAGTGTGCTCCAAGAAAAAAATATTATATTTTCATTAGGGATAGGCACGAACTGCATTTTTGTGATTCGGTGTTCATGGCTGAACCACAAACCCATAATAACAGGGAGGTTGGTTCACAAACTGACTTAGATTGTATTGGTTCCTGAGCCATTTAAAGTTTAAACCCCTGCTTTCTGCTCCTTGTGAAAAGTTGCAGGGAGCAAAAAGCATGGGGCCATTCACTGTGGCTTTTCGCTGCTTTTCATTGGGAGCAGAAAGCAGTAAACCAAACAGCTGAGTGGCAGGGAGCTCCCCACTACTCAGCTGTTTTTTTGTGAACAGCCACAAACTGCATCAAAATTCGTGCAAGTTCGTCACAGTTCTTCAGTTCGCAAACGTCGTTTCACAAACCATGAACTGGCCAAAATTCATGATGAGCTTTTGTTTGTCAGCTGGTTTGTGCCTATCCCTAATTTTCATATCAGGGCTTGAGGGGGATTTCCCCCCCCCCCCCCGGATAATTGCTTATATTCATGTAGGACCTTACCAGCTCAGGATTCAAATCAGTGTACTTTTTCGGGTTCCAGACCTTTGGGGCCATTACTTTCAGTGAGAAATCTACTGGGGGTTCTGGGGCAGCTGTTTATAAAGATAATGGCACCCAATTTTCACAGAATATACTTATTCCTGTAATCTAAAGACCCCACTCTTCCAAGCTTCAAGTGAATTAGACCAAGGGGTTCAATTTTGCAGACCCTCGAGTAGATGTCTTGCAGCACAGGCTCAGTTCTCTCCAGTGATTCCTGGGAGTGGGGGTGCCAGCAACAAGCGTTTTTTTAAATTAAAAAACCCACCTTGCCTGCATTTATTTCATTTTCCTACTCTAGCAATGACTGATATTTTTTTAACCTTTCTGCTGAAAGCTCTGTGTCTGCCATGATTCCTAATTGTGGTCTTTTTCACAAAGTGAGGAAGATCAGCAGATATAACATTATTCCATATGTGGGATTTGGGCAGGGAGACTGAGGTGCTGTTTTTCAACCAAATGACATCACAATCACAGGGGAATGAGGACTGCCTGAGCTCTCAAGACTATCCAAGTTTCAAGTGAATTGAACCAATGGTCCCAATTCTGCAGATTGTTGAACAAGATGTGCCAAGCGAACTTAATTGCAGAGGGGGAAAGGGCCCTGCCCTCACAAATGATGGAGAAAAGGAGCTTTGCAGCTCTTTGCAGTTTGTTTCCAAAGGTGATGGGATTGGAATGCTCTGTTCTCCTCCTTTGCAACAATCTAATTGGAAGGGAGAAGTGCCATTGCCTTGGAAAGCAGCAGAATCAAAGAAAAAGACAAGTGCATGCTGCATTGCTGGTAAGCACCCAAACTTGGGAGAAGGGCATATATCATTTCGGAGGAGGGGTTTTCATCATTCCAACATCCCCAGATTTGTATTACTTTTCTGAGAAATCACTGCAATGTCCCAAACTAGCAGTTTCTGTGTAGGCTGGAGATTCTGGGATTTTTCAGTCCAGAAAGGAGAACACTAAGGGGTGACAGGATAGAAGTTTATACAATTAAGTGCATAGTAGAGAGAGAGGACACAGAGAACTTTTTGTCTCTCTCCCAAAATTCTAGAATTCAAGGGCATCTTGTATATTTAGGCTGGACAAACAGAAATACTTTTTTACTTAATAAGTGATTAAAATGTGGAATTCAAAGCCAGAATATGTGGTGATGGCCATAGGCATAGACAGCTTTAAAAAGGGATTGGACAGAATAATAGATGATAGGCCTATCAATGGCTACTAACCAAAGAGACTAAAGGGAACCTCCACATTCAGTGACATTAAACCTCTGGAATACCACTGCCAAAAGGCAACATCGGGGAAGGCCTTAGCCACTATGCCCTGTTGTTGGCCCTGCAGAGTAACTGGTTGGGCACTGTGTGAAACAGGATGATGAATTAGATCTATTACTATTAGGTGGATCTGTAACTGGTTGATAGATCGCACCTAAAGAGTGTTTGTTAATGATTCCTCATCCTCTTGGAGAGGAGTGACAAGTGGAGTGCCTCAAGGATCTGTCCTGAGACCTGTTTTGTTCAACATCTTTATAAATTATTTGGATGAAGGAATAGAGGGAATGTTTATTAAATTTACAGGTGATACTAAATTGGAAGGGGTAGCAAATACAGTAGAACTGGGCTAAAACAAAATTAATTTCAATGGGGATAAATGTAAAGTTCTGCATATAAGTGAGAAAAATCAAATGCATAATTATAAGATGGAGGAGACTTGTTTTGGCAGTAGTATGTGTCAAAAGGATCTAGTTTTAGTGGACCATACACTGAACATGAGTCAGCAGTGTGGTACAGTAGTAAAATGGCAAATGTGATTTTGGGCTGTATCAACAGTAGTATAATGTCCAAAGCATGTGAAGTGATGGTATTGCTTTACTCTGCTCTCATTAGACCTCATCTAGAGTACTGTGTTCAGTTTTGGCCACCACAATTTAAGAAGGATATAGACAAGCTGGAACATGTCCAGAGGAGGGCAATGAAGATGGTGAGGGGTCTGGAGACCAAGTCCTGTGAGGAAAAGTTGAAGGAGCTGGAAAAGAGAGAACTGAGAGGTGATATGATAACCATCTTCAAATAGGGCTGTCATACAGAGGATGATACAGAGTTATTTTCTTTTGTACCAGAAGTTCAGACCAAAACCAATGGGTTGAAATTGAATCAAAAGAGTTTTTGGCTAAACATTAGGTAGAACTTCCTGACAGTTAGAGCAGTTGCTCAGTGAAACAGACTTCCTCAGGAGGTGATGGGCTCTCCATCTTTGGAGGTTTTTAAACAGAGGCTAGATGGCCATCTGACAGCAATGCTGATTCTGTGAATTGAGGCAGGTCATGAGAGGGAGGGCAGGAAGGTTTGCTTCAGTGCTTTGTTCTTGTGGCCCTTTCTTACATGCCCAGGGAAATGCTGATTGCCACTTTGGGGACAAGAAGCAATTTTTCTCCAGGACAGTCTGACCAGGGATCTTGGAAGGGTTTTTTTTTGCCATCTTCTGGGCATGGAGTAAGGGTCACTGGGGGTGTGGGGGGAGGTATTTGTGGATTTCCTGCATTGTGCAGGTGGTTGGACTACATGATCCTGGAGGTCCCTTCCAGATCTATGGTTCTATGACTCTAGATGGCTGGTCTGATCCAGCAGGGCTGTTCTTATGTTCTTGGATCAAATATGGAGCTTCCAGAGATGCATTTGACTCATGCATCAGCTTTCCTGCTCACCATGTGATGCCTAAAACAGGAATTCATACATTTCTACTGCAGTACCTTTCACTGTCTCCTCCCACATGATACAATCTGTGAGTTAGGATCTGCCTCTCAAGCCCTGCTTCCCTGTGCCCCTGCCCTCATAGGGGCATGATGAGTGGTAACTAGAGACACCTCACATTTGGAATACCCTCCGCCTTGAAGCTTGCCTGCAGTCTACTTTACTTTCTTTTAGGTGCCAGGTTAAAACACATCTTTTTACCCAGGCTTTTAATTGGGGGGTGGGTATCTCATCAGCTGTTTTATGGACAGGTTTTATGCTGCTTATATCTAATGACTTGTTTTTAAATATCTTGTTTTTTATGCTGTGGTTGTTAATTGTAAGGTGCATTGAGCAGAACTCTGAGGAGGCAATATAGAATTATACTAAATAAATTCATTTGGTGCAAACTGAATAGTGAAGATACACAGATCTCCATTTAATATGTGATGCTGGAACAGTTATATGAAACCCTCTTCTAAATCTTACCTTGTGCCTTCAGAAATGTCAGAATCAAAAAATCTTTATTTTTTTTAGGCAAGGGCCGTTATATTTAGAAATGTCTAATGAATAGTACACATCTAAAAGTATGATCATGAAAACCACTTTCTATCCATTTCATTTATAACAAGATGCAAGCTTTTTATAAGCAGTTGATTGTCACCTGTCAAAGTACAGTTTTGGCACTGTGACAACATTTCTGCATTACCTATCAGGAGAAGCCCTTGTAATGACACACTTATGTAAATATACACTACTAAAAAATAAACTTTGTTAGTCAAATGTAGTTCCAGAATCAAATTAACATTTTAACCATCTTTTCACAGGCTCATGAATAACAAACAGTTTTAATCATGCAGCAAGTTGAAATTCATAACTACTGTTCTAATTAGTGAACATGTTTTGTTAATGTGGCTTGGTGTCTTAGGTGACTCAGAAAAATCAAAGCAGATCTGTTTGATCAGAATCCTTTTTCTTGTTTGCTTTTCTCTATGGGGTGCATGCTTTAGTCAGTTGTCAATTTGGAGTCATACTGTGCAAAACTTGAAATCGGCTAGGGTTGCCAGGTCCTCTCTGGGCACTGGAGGGGGATGAGGGGGTAGGATTACCAGATCCAGGTTGAGAAACTCCTGGAGATTTGGAAATGGAGCCTGGAGAGGACAAGGACCTCAGAGGGGTGCAATGCCATAAAGTCCACCCTCCAAAGCAGCCATCTTCTCCAGTGAAACTGATCTCTGTAGTCTGGTGATGAGTGGTAATTCCAGGGGATCCCCAGGTCCCACCTGGTGGCTAGCATCCCTAGCTGTGCCAATATTATTTTCAAGGTAGTCACTCCAGCTTTTCTGGGGTAAGAGAAACAAAAGGAATGTCAGTTCTTTAGAATTACCACTGTGGGCAGGAAATGGACCAGCAGACATCATCAGAGGCAATGCTTCCCAAACCCTTGATAGCTGAAGGTAAAGACAAATGTATCAGCACTGAGCCCAGAGTAAAAGTGGTGTACCACTACTCATGACCATTTAGATAAATGAAACATCATCATGTCTGAATTGGTCTCAAGAGGTAACCTGTTCTTCTGGTTTCCATTGGAAGCTAGATTTACAGAGTATCGATCGGACAGGACTTGATTCATTCATAAGGCTACGCGGACTCTAATCTGGGAGAACCAGGTTTGATTCCCCACTCCTCCACTTGCACCTGCTGGATGACCATGGGTAAGCCATAGTTTTGGCACAGCTGTTCTTGAAAAAGAGCAGTTTCTGTCAGAGCTCTCTCAGCCCCACCTACCTCACAGGGTGTCTGTTGTGGGAAGGGAAAGCGAAAGAAGTTTGTAAGCCGCTCTGAGACTCCCTTGGGTAGAGAAGGGAGGGATATAAATCCAATCTCTTCTCTTCTTCTTTTTCACAGAAGGGCTGTTCATAGTTATAGTTGGTGGGCTTTTGTGTCAATCAAAAAAGCTACTTCCATCCCTAGCTTCTAGCACTATTTAAAAGCAGCATAAAAATACATTTTTAAAATGTTCGATCAGGTAAACATGTCAAGCACTTACAAAGAAAATGAAAGTAGAGAGCATGGGGGGTGGAGATAGTGAATGCAGAATTTGATCCACAGATCATGTATGCCATTAAAAACACAAATGTGGGGAAGAAAGGGCAGAGGTCACTACAGAGTAAAAAAATAATGTACCTGGTCTTGTTCACAGGTATGTTTTTTCATGCTGAGGCACCCTTCATTCTTACCCTTGAGAAAACTTACTACTATACTATGTGGGAATTCCTCGTCCTCATTGGCGCTTATGCCGTATGTCTCAGCACAAGTCACTGGACTGAACAATGACTCATGCAGAAATGCAGCAGGCAGCCATCAGCAATGGTGTGACATCAATCCCTGGAACAACATAGAAGTGTCTTCATGTTTCTCAAGGAATTCCTGAACACAATATGGCTTTACCATAGATTTTCTGCCAATTCATAGAGAGGTGTGATGTCACTTCCACGTTTTTCCTGAAAGTGACATCACAACATTGGCCCAACGGTCATTTTTTTTTTCTCCTGCTGCTTTACCATATGGACCAGAAACAAAGCTGACCATTAGAAGAAACAAGGCCCTTTCAGTCATGGCACCTCAACTATGGAAGGCCCTTTATCTAGTTACTTGCCTGGTAGTGGACTTGACTGATTGCTAGCAACAAGTAAAGATCTTCCTGTTCATTCATGCTTTTGGCCAAATGATTTGATCATGGTTTAATTTGTTGTTTATTTCTGGTTTTACTGCTGTTTGGTTGGTTAGTTAATTGATAAGTTACTTTGTTGAAATGTTTTCCTGTACTGATTATATTAAAATTGGTTCTTTGATTTATATTTTTATTATATGCTGTGAGAGTGGAACTGTTCTTAAGGTGCTTTGAATTGCTTTTAGTATGGTTGTGTTGCTATAGTTTTTTTCCTCTTGTGGTTTTTGGTTGACTCTTAACATTTATTGTATTTGTATTTTATCATATCATACTATATCACCTTCAGGCTGAGAGGTAGACTATAAATTTGTAAATTATATAAAGTAAACAAAACAAATGCGCACTCCAGCCCAGGAATTCTACTGTAAATAGGGTTGCCATCCTTCCAGTGGGGCTAGATACCTTGCAGAATTACATCTGACCTCCAGACCACAGAGATCAGACCTTGGAGAAAATGGCTGCTTTGGAGTATGGACTATATGGTATTCTACCCTGTGAGATCCTTTTTCTCCCCAAACCCTGCCTTTGCAGGATTCCAACTCTTAAATCTCCAAGAATTTCGCAAGCCTGAGTTGGCATCTCTAAGTGTGAAGGTACTGGTCTTAAGGATAAAGAAAGAATAATTTCTTGCATTTGTATAGAATATAGAATGGCTTTGCAAGTAATACACAACAGTAAATGTGACATTTTGTTTTTCTGCTATCTAGATGCTTTTTTTTTTTTTTTTGGTTTTGGCTCAGTCAAGGGCACACTCAAAGCCACATCTTTCTGATTAGCCAAAGAACTCAATATAGTAACCCTATATTTATCACCCTAGAATTGTCATTAGTACTTTGATGGAGAGCTGAAATAAGTCACAATGGCAGAGAACTGTTATTAAGGATTAATGTGATCCTTGAGACAGATCACAAGGCACACGCTGCTGATGGAACATGAGGTACTGATGAAGGGACACATGCTGGTGTCGCCTTTTAAAGTGTGGGCGAAGAAGTGCCACTTCCTTGAAGTCCTAGATAATTCTCCATTCTTGTCATTTGAGGTAACATAAGCTTTCGCTAGGGCATCACGTTTCCTGTGGCTCCTTTGGCATGTGATAGATGTGAATGCTGTTGATTTTTATATTTTTATATATTTTCATAGATGTATTTAAAATATACATTAATGTAAGGCTGAAATCCTGAAACCACTTGTTGCATATTAATGTTGTGGGATTCACCAGAATTCAGCTGACCTTAAGATGTTCACTGAAAACCTCTGTGTATACAATGAAGGGAGCTTTGATTCTCAAAGGCTCATACCTCAAAAACCTTGTTGCTCTCTAAGGTGCTACTGAACACAACTCTAGCGGTTCTACTGCAGAACAACATGGCTACCCTCTGAAATTGTGTACCTTGTGTTTAAAAACTACTTTCTTCTTTCTCTTGGTGGGCTTGGAACAAAGGCTCAGCTGGGGGCAAAATCCAAGAGTACTCACATATGATATCTTAACGCAAACTGCACAGATCACGTATGGGGTAAAGTATGCATGCCAAGATATATTTGCTACTTATTACTTGAAAATATATGTAAATACTAGCCTGATACCTGTGCTTCGCTACGGTATTTAAGTTCCATAAATCCAGTTATAATACTGATGATGTGAAGGTTGAAATGTGACATTTGTTGTAGGAATTCTAATGGAGAAGACTGTAGTGTAAAAAATGAAGTGAGACATATGTACTGTTTTTTTTTTCTCTGTACCGAGGGACCTCTCTGTAGACCACACTGGTGGTTCTGCCCTCAGGTACTAGGATCACCAGGCTGCTTGGTGAGCTCACTCTGGAGCAGGCGACATAGATCTGTCCATTTAAGAAGCAGTCGTCTGTTAACTCCTGCCACATTCCACGAAAGTGATGGCCTTTCCACTGGTGTTCCTGGATTGTTTTGCTCATGTGGAGACTGTGTTGTTCTGAGCACCTCAGGGTGATCTCGCTGGTACTTGGCCTGTGCAGCTCAGTGCCCCACAGGAGTACTATGTGCAAATGTCTTTGCTGCATTCCTAAGTTGCCTCCTCCTTGTAGCGTTAAAGTACCCTGGCCCTGCTCTGACACCTGACAGACACCCGCCTGTCTGGTGTGTGTGGGGGATTATGTTTAAGGGCATCTGGAAGGCTGGGCCAGGAGCAAGGCTAAGGCAGTCCTGCTGATCAAACCTCCCCAGCGGCTGTAAGCATCCCACTTTCTCTCCTTCACCTGACAGGCAGCTGCCTGTCCAGTGTAGGAGGGTGAGGGTGAGGAGTATTAGAAGCCACTGTGGAGGTGGGGCCAGCAGGATCACTAAGGCATTACTGCTGGGGTGGGCTCCCTCGTGGCTTTAAGCACCCTGCAACTACTACTGCACCTGACAGACAATGGCCTGTTAGGTGTAGGAGGTGAGAGGGAGTGTGTTGGAAGCCATCAGAGAGGCTGGGCCAGCAGCATCACTGCACCTCACAGGTGGCTGTTGGCCATTCCTGATTTCCTGAACTGTCATTAGCTCTCTGCAGTCTCCTGTAACTGTTTTTTTTTTACCTCAGAATGTTGAGCTCTGCAGCTGACCAATCAGAGAGTGGGGGGTGCAAGGAGGCAGCCATATAGGAATCAATGGGGGAGCACATTTCCCCCCTTTTGACTCACTTAGGGGTCGAATTTCTAAAAATCCCTTCTTAGTGAGCACCTACGCCATGGTAGGAGTGCACTCCCTGAATTTGGTGCTCCTAGGTCCAGTGGTTTGGCCTGGGCGTTGATTTTACGGTGAGGCGACTTTCTTTTATATATGTAGATGGAACTGATCCTTTCTCAGTCCAATCAAGTGGACCCTTATTCAGATATTGTTCTGGGAAGTGGTTCTAGTTTTGATCTGACTGGCAGGGCCACCAAGGTAGGGGAATGGGGGGGAATTCAGGGGGCTCAAATCAGCTGGAGGGCCCCTGAGGACAGCATCATGCTGCATCCAGCAAAATGCCTTCCCAATGATTTTCCTTTTGATGCTTTTCTGATTGCAGCCACTAGGGGCACAGGGAAGTCTGAGCTCATTAAATGGTAGTCTGACTACTGGCTAATTTTTCAGCATGATTGAACAAAGCAGTAGTTAGTGTGTTGTCAGAAGATAAAACAACCTTTCCCTCTGTTTTCATTTATTTCTCTTCTTTTCCACTCTTTTCTCATTCATTTCTCTCTCCTTCCACCTAATTTTTCCATCTCCCCCCCCCCCCCCCACCATTTATTTTCCAAGTCTTGGTCTTTTCATCCCTATCCTGCTTGCCAATACAATGCATTTAATAAGAACATAATAGCAAATCTTTGTTAATATTATGCACAGAATGGGGGGAGATAATACTTCCTCATGATCAACAAAATAATAAAAGGATACTTTCTCCCTCCTCCACCCTTTACTTACATGGTAATAGACCATTAACCTGTTTTAGTGCTTATACATATGGAACAGAAGTTAGAACTTCTAGTTTAAGCACTGGGTTATCACTATTATTGTGTTGGTGGAAGCTAGGGTTACCTTTCCCCTGGTGGGGGCAGGGAATCCCCACTTTCACGGGCTCCTGCCTGCCAGTGGCCAGCTAGCCAGCAGGAAGAAATTTCTCCACCCCCCCCCCCCCCCCCCAAACAGTGGCAACATGCTGACATCACCTGGAACTGACATAGGTGCATTGGTGACATGGGGTGTGTGTGTGACACTCTGGTTTTTGGGCAAAACTCTATGGTTTGAGGGTGATTTATTTTGTTATGATATTTGGTTTGGATTACAGTTGTTTTGGCGGGCAGCGGGCATCTTTGTCCAGGGGCTCATGGTGGCTCTTGGCAGCCTTTACTGGGTGCTGTTGGATGTGGTTCAACTGCAGTGACATTTCTGTCACAAATTCTCTTTTTATGCTTGTACGAAAAATAAAGACTGATGTCATCTAGGGTTGCCAGCCTCCAGGAGGGGCCTGGGGATATCCTGCTTCTACAACTGATCTCCAGCTGATAGAGATCAGTTCCTTTGGGGAAAATGGCTGCTCTGAATGGTGGACTCCATGACATTGCACCATGCTGAGGCCCTTCCCCTCTCCAAACCCCTACCTCTCCTGGATCCACCCCCACAGTGTCTCCAGGTATTTTCCAACCCAAACCTGGCAGCCCTAATGTCATCCCTTTGACGGAATGTGGGGAATGTGGGCACTATACATATCAGGAATACAGCATTTTAACCACAGAGACCAGTGACTTCTGTGTCTGGAAAAGACCCTAAATTTGCCAAACTGCAGGTGGGGCCTGGTGATCTCCCAGAACTGATCTCCAATACCCTTGAAATAAATAGCAGCTTTGTAGCGTAGACTTAATAGCATTATACCCCATGTAGATCTTCAGTACTCCTGGAAGAAATGGCAGTTTTGGATAATGGATTCTATGGCTTTATATCCCATTGAGTTCCCTCTTCTCTCCAACCCTACCCTCCCACAGCTTCACCCCCAGAGCTCCAGAGATTTTCCAACCCAAAGTTGGCAGCCTTTCAAGACCCAGAAGCTTGGAAAGAGAAACATTTTAGGCAGGGCTCTTTTTGTAGAAAAAGCCCAGGAGGAACTCATTAGCATATTAGGCCACACCCCTGACAGCACAGCTCATTAACATATTAGGCCACACCCGATGTTACCAGAAGTGTGGTCATCCAGCCGCATCCATCTTTTGCTTCTTATTCTGTTTACCTTGTTGTCAAAACAGTTTTGACAAAACAAATAAAAACATTATTTTCTGTCCCATCTATACAAAATCTTGCCTGAATCAATATCTTATGTCCAACAATTATTCCCACACTGGATTGGAATCAATTCCTAAAGGTTAGGTTCCCATGGAAATCAGCTTGCCTTCCTGCAGAACTAGCATGCTGAATATGATTTTTTAGGGTTGCCAATCTACAGGTGGGGTCTGGAGATCTTTTGGAATTACAACTGAGCTCCAAACTACAGAGATCAGGTCAGTGGCTGCTTTGGAAAGTGGAGTCCATGGCATTATGCCTTGCTTAGGTCCCTCCTTCCCCTAAACCCCACTCTCCACTCCCAAATCTCCAGGGATTTCCTCAACCTGGAGTTGGCAACCCTAGTTCACTGGCAGAACAATGCTGGGAACCAGTTTGGTGTAGTGGTTAAGTGCGCGGACTCTGATCTGGGAGAACCGGGTTTGATTCCCCCCCTGGACCTGCTGGATGACCTTGGGCAAGCCATAGCTCTGTACCAGCTGTTGTCTCAGAGCTCTCTCAGCCCCACCTACCTCACAGGGTGTCTTGTGGGGAGGGGAAGGCAAAGGAGTTTGTAAGACGCTCTGAGACTCCCTTGGGTAGTGAAGGGCAGGGTATAAATCCAATCTCTTCTTCTTCTAGGTTTGTGGATGCACTGAACGGGAGTAGTTTGTGGACTATTTTATTCAAGGTACAAAATTTTATTCAAGGTATAAGATTTCATGTGCCACCCACACTTCTTCAGATGGAAGAAGTGTGCATGCACACAGAAGCTTATACCTTGGATGAAACTTTGGACTCCAACTTTGTTCTGCTGCTTCAGACCAACAGGGCTACCCACCTGAATTATTACACTATAATACTTTTTACAAGCAATTAAGTACCAGTGGCGTGGTTACCATGCAGAGTCTGTCCCACAGGTAAAATTATCCTGTGAACAGGTGGTCTTTACCACATAAAAGTATCACTACCATCACAAGATCACCAATCGTTGGAAGTCAACACCTCAGAAGCAGAAATCTCTCTTATTAGGAGGTTTAAGAACATCAACTTTGCTGGCCCATTAAAGGCAGATGTCAGCCCAGTGGCAGGAGAAGAAGGACAATCATCTTCATCAGAAACTCTGCCCACTTTTTAAATTTCACAAAACAGGCAATCTCCAAAGTGCTGCTGACCATGCTCATTTTTAGTTACAACTCTCTCTCTCTGCAGATGTTACCCAAAGTCCCTCATGCAACAGTCCAGTGTTCTGCCAACACACACAACAATGAAGCTACTTTTTCAGATGTTTTCTCTTGCATGGCAGTAAGCACCAAACCACTTTAATACAGACTTTAGGCACACATATATTTGCAAGCCATTCCCAACAAGACACAACAATGAACTCAGGCTTCAAATGTGCTTTTCTTAAGCAGAAGATGCCATGAGAAAATGAAAGAGATTCTCAAAAATTAAAGATATTGTCAAAAGCAGCATTTCCTGGGCTCTCTGCTTTTTTACATTCCCCCCCTTTTCAATAATTTTTTTTAATAAAAACACAAAGAACAAAATGAAACAGAAAGAAAGAAAGAGAGAGAGAGAGAGGTGGGAGAGAGAGAAAGAAAGAAAGAAAGAAAAAGAAATGTAGGGGAGAGAGAGAAAAAGAAGGAAGGAAGGAAGGAATGAAGGAAGGAAGGAAGGAAAGAGATAGATAGATTAGATAGATAGATGAGAGAGAGAAAGGAAGGAAGGAAGGTGGAGGAGAGAGATAGGAAGGGGGAGGGAGAGAGAGAAAGAAAAAGAATGAAAGAAAGGTGGGGACAGAGAGAGAGAGACAGACAGACAGACAGAAAGCAAGAAAGAGAGAAAGAAAGGTGGGGGGGAGAGAGAGAGAGAAGGAAAAGAGATGGGGGAGGCACTTACCGGAGCAGGGAGAGCGACAGGACGTCGGCAAGCCAAATGCAGACCCAGGCCTTTCAGTGCAAAAAGCCTAGCCCCCTGCTTAATCTCTGGGCAGGGCTTTCTCCTGCTGGCTCTCTGTACTTAAAGGGAAAGCGCCGGGTGGGGCTTTTTCCTGCCAGCTCTCTGCAGGAACTTTTCCTTTAAGTGTAAACAGTTCAGGCCCGGCAGGGAGGGGGCAGGGCAGGCTCGGATGCCAGCCGGAACGGCGTTTCGGTGCATTCCTGCCGAAAAAGAGTTCTGATTTTAGGTATTCTGGTGGGATAAAAATGGGAAATGGTCCACACAGTTCATCAAGCATGTGGAGCAGTTCATGAGGGGCTTGCTGTTGATAAACTTCCTGCATACCAGGGACTGCATAGCAGGGGCATTGTTATTTACATGCTGTCAAGAGATTGGGCTGCTATACATAATTCAAAGTCCTGAGTTGTATGATGCTAGGGAAGCTGAAGAAGGTGCCTCTTTGCATTCTGATAGTCTCTGTTTGGCTGAAACTAATCCTCGGTTCAGAGCTATAGATTAAGGAGGAATGATCATGGTCTAGTCCTACAGTGGGGTATTCAGTTTTGCCAGAGCTTGATGTTGGAATGGCTGTTTCAAAAGTTTCCTTCACTGAAAACATTTAAAACCCTTTAAATGCTGGACTCGCTTGCTGTGTAGAAGTCAGAAGAGGAACCTGGAGCCCACAGTTTGCTCCTCCCCCACAGCTTGTGCTGCTGGGTTCCCTCCTTCCCTCAAATGTACCACTTGGGCAGTGAGGACAGGCAGGCCTATAGTAGGGCTACCAATCTCCAGGTGGGCATTACAATCAGAATTACAACTGATCCCCGGACAACAGAGAACAGTTTACCTGGAGAAAATGGCTGCTTTGGAGGATGGATTCAATGGCATTGTAACCTACTGAGGCCCCTCCCCTCCCCAAACCCCTCTGTTCCCAGGATTCACCCCAAAAATCTCCAGGTATTTTCCAACCCAAAGCTGGCAGCCCTCCTTTATGGTAAAAATGAGTTTCCAGATTCAAACTTCCTTTTTTCCTCAGCAGCACTGGGAGATCATATTTTAATTACTTATTTACTTCATTTATCATCAGCCTTCCTTGTTGAGACAGAAGGTGAATTACAGAATTATTTAAAAATGAAACAAAACCCAGTATAATACATACAGTAAACAGTATAATAACATTGTCGTACACTATTATAGAAGAATGAAATAAAAACAATATAATTTCTTGCAAGAAATGCTGTTGGGGGGGGGGGGAGAGAAGAAAAAAGCTTAAAATTTAAGCAGACAATTAGAACAACAGTATTCCCATTATTAGAAGTGCTCTCATGCAGACTTCAATTTTGCCACAGTCCTATTCCCTTTGTAAAAATTCTGCCCTAGACAACAGACCTACGTGATCCTTTTAGGAAGACATAGTGGGCAATATAATGTGTTTGTGAAGTCTCTGGGGTGAGATTAGGGTTGCTGACTCCAGGTTGGGAAATTGATGGAGATTTACAAGTGGAGGCTGGGAAGAGGAAGGGAAAGAACTGGGAGGGAATGTAATGCCATAGAACTGCCTTTTCTCTGGGGGAACTATCTCTGCTGTTTGGAGATCAACTGAAATTCCGGGAGAACTCCCAGCCGCATATAGAGGTTGGACGGTGAGTGTGTGTACAGATGGGAGGGCGGAGCAGAGTTGCTTTGTGTGTAAATATACACTAGTCAGGTAAGGAGTGGTTGTTGCTGGTGCTTAGATATGTGCCTATGAGCAGCTGACATGTGGGGGGAGCTGCATGTGAATGTCCTTGGCAGCTGCCTTGGGAGAGTGGGCTAAATGTCTCGAAGCTCTCTCTGACATCTGCTCTTCACAGCTACCCGCTTCCAGTTCTAAACCTTTACCAGTGTTTTCCAATTTTCTGAGAAAATAGTGCTGATATGGCTGTTATTCATTAATTCACAGACAATAAAATAAAACATATATAATGCTACCTGTAAGCAGCTGGGCTCAAAAAACCCATATCTTAACATCTGCTGATCAATCTTATTGCTCCATTAAGCAGGCCTGTCTTTGCTGCTGGCTACTTACACTGTAACTGTGTGTTGCTTTGTCATTTATAGTATGAAAGTGACTGACTTATGAATTTCAGTTCTTGTACAAACAAGAATGATGAAAGTAAAAATAATGTTTTCCCCTCTGGAGTGTTTTGAAAGTAAAAAACTAGGGGTGCCAAGTCCAGCTCAGGAAACACCTGGGGATTGTTGGGGTGGAGCCTGGAGACTTCCCCATTCCCTTAAAAAAATAAAAATACAGCAGTGCAGTTGTCCTGAATATAGTCTTCATTTCCTCATCCTCTTTTTTGCCTTCAAAGGGTTCCCCGGCAGCTGCACTTCCACTAAATGGAAGTGTAATTTGTCATACCCCCACAAGTCCCCTGACAGGCTTTGGTTGCATTTCCAAGCATGGCTTTATCAAAGGACACACACACCACACACTCACAAAGCAGCCAAAATAAACAACGAATCCTTTCCCAAACACAAACAGTTTGCAAGGCCACACTTTTGAGTTCTCACTGGAGCAATGGTATAAATCACTTTACTCACGGGAGCTGCTGAATGTAATAATCTGCTTTATTTCAACCAACTTCTTCAGACTAACACAGAAAACCAAAATAAGTAAGAGAGCAGTCTAGGGGGTGAAGTTTTTCTCCATCCCATAGTCAGGTTCTAGTTAACTCTTAACTATCCATTTTACTATATACATGACTTCTGAAACAAATGCAGAACAAACAGAGGGACTGTGCTCTCTTCCTGTGTTACACACTCACTGGGAAGAACCACATGACTCATGCTTGCTTACCCCCACCCCCGCAGCTTTTGTCCTGCTGAGGTTTAAAGGCACACACACATTCCCAAACACAAACAATCTGCAAGTGTCTTCTAAAATGTCCTGCCAAGGTTTAAAGGCTCATCATGGCTGTTGGGGTGGGGCTTCCCCCACCGGCCAGCTGGCTGGTGGCAGGGAGGAACCTGCAAAATTGGGGGATCCCCCACCCAGACCTGGGGGCTAGCAAGCCTATAACAAACACTATGTAAGGTATATTACCATACATCAAGATATACATAGAAGATTTTCATATTTACATAATTCTAAAAAATATTAAAAGAAAAAAAATGATGCAGTGAAATATTGTGTAGCACACAGTCCTTTTTTGGCCATTAGATGTGTATGAGCACTGCTCAGTTCTTTACAAGTAATTTAATTCTACAATCACCTAAGTGGCTTTTGCAAGCTATAGTTCACATTGGAAGCAGCTACAACCAGATTGGAGGAGCCCATCATGTCTGTTTTCCCACTGAACAGACACCACAGACCTTACACCACATAATTAACCCCTTGCACTGGGTTGCAGATCTCTAACTATGATAAAACTGCTATCAGATGAAATCTGTGGAAAAATGTCTTCTAGAATGGGCCTGTAATTGCAAAAGGCATTATGTTTTATGGAACCATATTATAGCTGGTGGATCCACAGACCAAATTTTAATACATAGGCTATGATTGTTTGTGAAACTACTAGGACTGTGATTCATGTATATGTGTGCACCTTCAAGCAAGCCCCTGAGAACTAGTTTCTGTTTCTCACTTAAGGCCTATGGGAGGGGAGGGGCTTCACTTAGGTCTTGTTCTGGGTGTTGGTTGCAAACTTCTAGTGCCTGTATTTGTGTTCTCCATCTGCAAGTGTTCTCTCCAAGTTGGATGCAGTAAAGAGACCTGTTGAAGCTACCAGAGTCTCCTGTATGCTGACTACAGAGCAAGGGTGATCTGAAGCAGGACAGATAAAACTTAGCTCTAGTTACCTCACCACAAGTGATGCTGTAACAATGGTAAATGTCAGTGGCCCAAGCAATGTTCACTGAATATACACAGAGGCAGCTCAATTTATTTTTCTGAAGGAGGTAGCAGGCACCAACAACCACACTGTTCCATCTTTGCTCCCCCAGTCCTTTGATAAGCAGCACAGTAAGCCTTCCTGAGGTCCTGGAAAGTACCGTCCACTTGCCAGAGCTTGGTCAAACTGTCATGCCAAGAAGGAATGTCGTGAGAGTCTAGGAACTTGCATGAAGCATATACGAGAAGGTATTCTAGACAGGATTGTCACATTTCTCTCTTTTCAAAACTACTGTGTTGACAATCTGATATTCAGGAGGTCTAGCTTTTCCTAGAACAAAGTTTGAATCCAGCAGCATCTTTAAGACCAACAAAGTTTAATTCAAGGTATAAGCTTTTGTGTGGAAGCACACTTCTTCTGATCTGAAGAAGTATGCTTGCATATGAAAGCTTATACCTTGAATTAAACTTTGTTGGTCTTAAAGGTGCCACTGAACTCAAACTTTGTTCTGCTGCTTCAGACCAACACAGCTACCCACATGAATCTAGCTTTTCCTAGTATGGGATAGGCTATTCCCATTAAATTTCTGCATGTTTTACGTGTTGCCTAAACTTCTTCACAGGATCAAGGCAATGGAAACCTGGGAGAGACCACATGTGTGCCGCTGGGAGATTCTTGGAGTGAGTCATAGGATAGATAAGATTGGTCATCCCTTTAATTGTCCTTTGAGGCTTAGCTTCAGAAGGGTTACCAAATTTGCAAGGGGGGAGTTGTCTAGGTGGGGATGTCTGGATCCCCGTGTCTCACACCTCATCAACAATTTTTTAATTCTAATTACTACCTCTTCCGTGTTTTATTGTTTCTAGGGTTGCTAGCTCTGGGTTGGTAAATACCTGGTGATTTTGGGGGTGGAGCCTGAAGAGAACAGGTTTAGGGAGGGGAAGGACCTCAGCAGGATATAATGCCACAGAGTCCACCCTCCAAAGCAGACATTTTCTCCAGGGGAACTGATCTTGGTCACCTGAAGATCCATTGTAATAGCAGAAGATCCAGGTGCCACCTTGGAGGTTGGCAACCCTGTTTCCAATCACTAATACTGATTAGAAACCCCATTCTAGGGTTCCCAGCTTGGTAGTTAGACAGTGAGGTCATTGTTCCAACAACTTGTTAGTAAAGGTACATTTTCTTTCCCAAAGAAGTTTGGCACAAGCCAGTTTATTCTTTAATGTGCTTTTCTAGACTACTAAAGTTGCAGTGACAGTGTTTTGTTTTGTTTCCAGGCTTTCACCCATAGAATCCTTCCAGCAGTTAACATGTTGGTCACCTAACACCAGTGTTCAGCTTTTAAGAAGTCTTAACCAGGGGTCATTTCGTAGAAAAAGAGGTGCAGGAGCTCACTAGCATAACTCATTAGC
This sequence comes from Lepidodactylus listeri, assembly GCA_029233225.1. Classification (NCBI taxonomy): domain Eukaryota; kingdom Metazoa; phylum Chordata; class Lepidosauria; order Squamata; family Gekkonidae; genus Lepidodactylus; species Lepidodactylus listeri. Next base: position 40,057,346 of record JARCFY010000006.1, on the reverse strand, counting down.
ATAACTTATTTGCATATGCTAAACCACCTGACATCACCGGAAGTATGTCAGAAGGCGAGAGAGAGAGAGAGAGAGAAAGAAAAAGAAAGAAAGAAAGAAAGAGAGCGAGAGCGAGAGAGAGAGCTGGCAGAGAAGGGGCAGTTACTAATCCAAGCCTCAGAAATACCATTATTCTGGGAGGATAGCTTCAGTGGTGGCTGAAGCCTTCAGAAGGTTAATTGGAGGAACAAGGACCTTTCCAGTGGACAGGATCATTTTGCTGTAGCCATGACACAAGCAGGCATTCCCCCGCGGGTGTGTGTGTGTGTGTGGCTGGCACCAACTCCTGGAGCTAAGCTCCCCCAAGCTCCTGCTCGAAATGACCCCTGGTCTTAACATTTTTTAAAAACAGGCAAAAAGCTAAAGGATCATATTCCCAGTAATTGTTTGTCCATTATCTGTTTGTTTCATTTTCATCTCACTTTTCAGCCAAAAACTGGTTCTCAAAGCAGCTCATGTGAACCAGATTGATACTAATAACAAAATTCAGTGCCCAGTGAGATTTAGGTTTAATGGGAGGATAGCTGGTAGCTTCCCACTCTCCCTCTAATGCAGGGGTGGCCAAACTTGCTTAACGTAAGAGCCACATAGAATAAATGTCAGATGTTTGAGAGCCGCAAGACATGAACACACACTTTTATTGAAAAATATGCAAATTTACATATTAAATTAAAGAGACAAATGCCTCCCTCAAGCTTGCTGGGTGGGGGCTTTGAGAACACATTTAAAGTTAAAGTTGCTTGCTTTCTTTGCTCCTCCCCCCACCTCAAGCCTACCCAGGGAGGGGAACACTGGCTGGGCAAGGGAAGACCAATCAGGGAGGCATGCCTCCCCTTTGCTTCCCCAGCTGCCCTGCCGGGAGCCGCACAATATGTATAAAAGAGCCACATGTGGCTCCTGAGCCACCCCTGCTCTAATGGAACAACTGGAAGCTGGAAGCAGGGTGTGAGGCAACTAAAACTGGACCCAGACCTGATGGAGGGTTACCTGCTGGCTTCCTTTTCTCCCTCTGATGGCCCTAGCCATAGTACACAATTTCACCTTATGAAGGAGAGGAGAGCAGTGCAAGCCTCTTTGGGTCCCCATTGGGGAGAAAGGCGGGGTACAAATGTAAAGTAAGTAAAAAGTAAAAAGAGACATATGTGAGAAAAGCTGCATAATCCCTTGTACTTCATCATCCGGCACAACCCGTATTTCAACATATTTCTTGCCATGTCACTGGTGGTATAAAGCCACCAGCATTTTAAACATGCTTTCCTTGGAACCATCACATGAAATTATTTTGTAATCATGGGAAAAAATAAAAAATGTATATGGTTTTCAACTTTAAAAAACAAAACAAAAAACCTGCTTTATGCTGCCTTGCTATAGCTTTGTCACAGACGGTTGTTCACTTCTTCACTAGATGTCAGTAGAGCACACGCTCACAGGATGATGTATGGCACAACGACTGATGTGGCAGTTTCCATTCAGATCCCAGTTTCAGTGTAGAAATTCTCAGGATAAACAGATTGTCACATTTAGCACAGTCTGCAACAGAAACATTCCTCTAGATTTTTAATTTACACTCTGGGTTCCGAATGTTTCTTGAAAGTAAATATGTCTGCATTCAGCTACAAATAAGACAGCATAACTTAGATAGTAGTTAATGAAATAAATATACAGAGTGTACCTTAGTAAGCCACACACCATAAGATAAATTTCATGAGCCCTGTTCATTCAGTGAAAGCATATTAACTAAGTGGGATCATGTACACTGATCCCAGCTCATGATATCTGTGCATTCAGACGTATGTATGCAGGGATCCTTTCACATGCACAGTTATACGCAAGTAGGGTTTGTATACTTGATTGGGACTTGGGCTTTTTTTTTTTTTTGCAACTTTCCCACAGCATATGTTCTTAACCAAAGCCAGTGCCTTTTCTGCCCTGGTTCCAGCCTAGTGGAACTCTCTGCCAAATAACATCCATGCTAGGGTTGCCAAGTCCCCCCGGGGGCGGGAAACCCCTGCTCCAGTGGCCCGCTGCCCACTGGCCAGGATCGGGCTGCTGGAGGGAACACCACCCCCAAATTGTTGGGTTGAGGGGACATGCCCGGCACAATGACGTCACCCAGAGGTGATGTCATCGCGTTGGGCACGTTTCAGGTGGGGATGCTCTGTAATTTGAGGGAAAACTCTATGGTTTTCCCTTGAATTACTGAGGTCCCACCCCCAATGTGCCCGACGCGATCACTTCCGGGTGATGTCATCGCTGCACGTGCGCTTTGCACGTGCGCGTTGCACATGCGCCACAACACTCCAGGACAAGGATGAACTCCCCCCACTCCAGGATGAGGTAGGACTTGGCAACCCTAATCCATGCCCTGTGGAACTTGTTATAGTTCTGCAGGGCCTGCAAGGCAAAAATGTTCTACCAGGCATTTGGTTGAGGACAGTGACGGTTCCATTCTGGCATTCCCCCTGCCCCCTCTACTGTGAGATAGCAGTGTTACGGGCTTTTCTTGTCCCATCTCCAGCTGCATTTCTCTGTTATTGGTTTTAACTTGTTTTTAATTGATGCTTGTTGTTACCATGAATCTACAGTAACAAAAAAAATTGGCCTGTCCATCCATCTTCCATCTGTGACAGTCATAACTTATCAGAGAATAAAGCTAGGGAGAGAAAGAAGAAGGGGAGATTGGGGGGGGGGTAGAGAAATAGTGGAGAGAAAGAGGGTCAGACTGAGAGGGGGTGGGGGGGAAAGGACATCAAGAAGGGCTGGGGTAAGAGGGGGTGAGACATATAAGGGGCAGAAGGAGAAATGAGGTTGGAGGATTGCTAGAGAATGGGGTGGGGAGGAAAGCTAACATAGAAGGGGTGAGAAAGGAGATGTGAGGGAAGATTAGTAAATAAGGTGTGTGCAGAAAGAAAGAGGAGGGTACTTTGACAATAAAGGGGAGGAGAGGGGGGAAAGGTAGGGGAACCCCCCCTCTCTACAAGTTCCTTGGAAGACTGCCTGTAACAAAAACTGTGGTAGGGCCACAACACATTATGCAACATTTTGTTGCGGGTCGCCTCTTGTATAACAAAATAGCCTTTACAAAGGGATATCAGAACGTCCACCAACCCAGTAATAATGATAACAACTCAGTGCCTGAACTGAAAGTTCTAACTTTTGTTCCACATGTATAACCATTAAAACAGATTAATGTTCCATTATCATGCATGTAAAGGTGGAGGCGAGGAGAAGCATCCTTTTAATACTTCGTTAGATCATGGGGAAATATTAACTCCCCCCTTCTGTTCAGATCATTAACAAAGTTTTGCCATCATACTACTGTTAAGTGGATTCTAAGTTGCCAGCAGGATAGGGATGAAAAGGAGTTGAGACCAGGATTTGTAATTTTTTTAACTATTTCTTGGTTGTCTAGTAAGTCCTCGTTTATTCTCCATCTCTTTTGTTTTTTTACCTGCCCAGCCGTCCTTAAACACGGATTATGATCTGAAATTATTCTGGGTAGAATTTCCACTTTTCTTGTCTTGAAGGTTAAGTTAGTAGTCATCCAAATCATGTCAATTCTTGAATGCGAGTCATGTCTATTAGAGTAAAAGGTAAAATCTTTTCCTTGTGGGTTAGCTTTCCTCCAAATATCTTCCAGCTTCTCTTGTTTTATCAGTTCAAAAAAATTTTTGGGAAGCTTCCCTAATGTCTCATCCTTTCTCTTAGAGCACCTGTCTAATTTGTTATCTACAGTTCCATTGAAGTCTCCTAACATCATGATTTGATCGTAGTTTACATTGTCCAATTCCACTTGTAGTTCTTTAAAAAAAATTTCTTTGGCTCCATTCGGAGCATAAATGTTCACAATCAAAGTTTTCAGTCCTTGTAATAAAATTTCAATAGCTAAATATCTTCCATCTTTATCTTTAAATATTACTTTAGGTTCCAAATCTTTTTTGACATATGTTACAACACCATTCTTTTTATTACTTGCTAAAGAATAAAATTCTTCTCCCAATTTTTTCCTTATTAAATATTTGTGGTCTTGTTTTTTAAGATGAGCTTCTTGTATACAAATTATACTACATTTTTGTTTCTCCAGCCAATGACCTACCATTCTACGTTTTTGGGGTGAATTTAGTCCATTTACATTCCATGTAAGTATTTTGTAATCCATCTTGATGTATTCTTAAATATCTCCCAGGTCATCTTTATTCTCTCCCAGGAATGCGTACATTTCTTCTGTACTTTTAATCACTACTCTGGTGTTGCCATAGTAAAAGCTTAGTCCTTGAGGTATTTCCCAACGGAATCTAATTTTTTTCTCCTTCAGTTTATCCGTCAGACGCTTGAATTTTTTCCTTTCTTGCAGTATTGCTCTGGGCAATTCTTTCATTACTATAATTTTCTTTCCATCTATTTCAAAAGGATCAGTAAAGCACTTCTTGTAGATTTGTTCTTTTGTCCTTTTCATTGTAAATTGGACAACCACATCTCTTGGTATGTTTTTGTCTCTTGCATATGTGGAATTGACTCTATAAACAAGATCCATGTGTTCTTTAACGACCTCTTCCTGTTCTTGTAAAAAATCTGCTATTGCTTCTTGCATTCTTGTAAAAATGTCTTCACTCAATTTTTCCTCAATCCCTCTAAATCTCAAATGGTTTTGCATGTCTTTATAATACATCATCTTTCCCATCCTGTCATTCTCTCTCATTGTCTTTTGGGTGCTTTCTTCCAGTTCTTTTACTTTAGTTTCTATGTCTTGTGTTCTTGTGGTTAATTTTTGAAATTCTGCTTTTAAGTCCATAAATTTTTTGTCTGCTTGAGCCGCTATATTATTCATTTTAACATTTACCTCTCCTATAGCGTCTAACATTTTTTTTCCATTGCTTCCATAACAGCTAATAATTCTTTTTCTTTTTTTGCTGCCATTGTAGGAGAGGACCATGTAGCTGCTCTCGATCTTAGTCCACGGTCCGTCTTGTCTCTTTAAAAAAGATCGATTTTATTTTGTTTTCCAAATCAAACACCAATTAGTGCATTCAAACAAGCTAATCTTGCCAAGTCAAATTATGTTGGTTTCAGCCTTCTAAGTTATATAGTTTTTGAGATATTGCAGTTTAAAAATTTTATAAATCCAAAATGGCGGGTGCGACTTCTCTATGGTTTGTGTCAAAGGTTATAGTCTTTTTACCTTACTTCTGGCTTGCCGTAGTTTCCTTTTGTCCCTTCCTTTTGCTTCCTTGTCTGCTCTCTGCACGTCACTTCCTGTTGTGGTCTTTTTGGTCCGGCAATTTTTAAAGTCCCCTTTACCTTCTTCCGGTTCTTCTCCTTTTCCCTTCTTGTCTGCTCCTCTAGCCATCACTTCCTGTCTCAGTCCTCACATCTTAGTCCCGCGATGCTTGGTTCCCTTCTCCCTCTTTGTCTCGCGTTGCTTGGCTCCCCCTCCCAACTCTTCTTAACTGCAGGAATGTTAAACAACTTGTTTTTTTTGGCTTTTTAAGTTCCAATTCAGCTTTTTAATGTTTCAAAACTGCACTCATCCAATCTGCAACAGTCTATTGCTTCACCTGATCTGCTTTTCGTCTTTCAAAACGCGGTAATGGTAAGGCAAAAACTTTTTTTCCGTTACCTTTTGTTGTTACTTCGCTTCAGATGTGGTCCCAACGTTTAAACTTTGTCTTCTTTGTTAAGGAATCAGGGGAATTGGAGGTTTTATGCTGAATTGATCAGCTCAGCTTGGCTCCTTAGAGATACTTGCAAGAATCTTCTTCGGCTGCAGTGCTCAAGGTGTCGGAAAAGTCTCCTCTGAGACTTTCCCTTCACCGAGCTTGCTCAAACCTGGATTATATTGCTTGCTAGTCCTCACACTACCTGTGTGAGGTTGCGTCAGGTGGATTAATCCACCCAAGCTGTCAAGAAGAGCCGCTGTCTGCCTTGCGCATTTGCAAAGCGTGTCAGACCTCCATTCCCCCGACCGGAAACCTTGAAGAAACAGACCTATACTTCCAAGTAAACATGCAGAAAGAAGTAAAAATCCAAACCGTATGGGATGCATATAAAGCAGTGATGAGAGGACTATTGATATCACTAAATGCTAAAGACAATAAAAAGAAAAGAGAGCAATATGAAATAAATTGTACAAGCCATTAAAACAAAGGAAGAAGAACTGAAGAGTAAACCAGGGAAAAAGAAACTGCAAAAGGAAATCTGGATGCTACAAGACCAAGCAAAAGCTATTCTGAACCAAGAGATGTACTGGAACTTAAAAAAACTCCAACAAAAAGCATTTGAAGGTGCAAACAAACCCGGAAAATACTTAGCATGGCAATTAAAGAAAAAACGTGAAAATAAATTTATCACTAAAGTGATAAGAGATAATATTGAGATAATAGACAACAAAGGAATAAAAAGAGATTTTTTTAAATACTATGCAAAACTTTTTAAAGAAGGAAAACAAAGACAGAAGAAAGATTAAAAAATACCTGCAAACGTTAAAGTTACCAAAACCAACAGAGAAAATTAAAGAACTATTCAACAATCCAGTATCATTACAAGAGATTAAAAACGCAATAAATGACTCAAAATTAGGAAAAGCACCTGGACCGGATGGATTTACAGCGAAGTTTTATAAAACGTTACAGGAGTCGATTTCACCGGTGTTACTGCTATTGATGAACGATATAGCAGTCACTGGTGAGGTCCCAGAAACCTGGAAAGATGCAACCATCTCACTGATCCCGAAAGAAAATCAAGATTTGACTAATGTTAAGAATTATAGACCGATTTCTTTACTAAATAATGATTATAAGATTTTTGCTAAGATTATAGCGGACAGACTAAAAGAGCACCTCAAAGAAACTATACAAACAGAACAAGCAGGGTTCTTACCTAATCGACAAATAAGGGACAATCTAAGAGTAGTAGTGGATGCTATAGAATACTATGACAAACACCCTGAAAAGGAAGTGGGTTTTTTCTTTTTGGATGCGGAAAAAGCGTTCGATAATTTAAATTGGGATTTTATGTTTGAAGTTTTAGAACATCTTGAGATTGGTGAATATATGCTTAACCTCATCAAATCAATATATAAAGAGCAGAAATCCTCTTTAATAATTAATACTGAAAAGACGGACGATTTTAAAGTTGAAAAAGGAACACGACAAGGATGCCCACTTTCGCCGCTGCTATTTATTTGGATTTTAGAAGTTCTACTGTTAAATGTGAAGGAAGACAAAGATATTAAAGGCTTAACAATTAAAGGTTTTTCTTTTAAATATAGGGCCTTTGCAGATGATGTGATGTTCATAGTGGAAGACCCTTTGTCTACACTACCATATTTGCTACAGAGAGTAAAAGAGTTTGGTGACTTAGCAGGATTTTATGTAAATAAGAACAAATCGAAAGTGATGTGCAAAAATATGTCAAATAACAAACAAAATGAGTTACAAAACCTTATAGAATGTGAGGTGGTGAAAAAGACAAAATATCTAGGTGTAAATCTAACAATGAAAAACATTGATCTTTATAAAAATAACTATGAAAAATTATGGTTGCAAATTATGCAGGATATTAAAAAGTGGAATGTATTAAATTTGTCATTGTTGGGTAGAATTGCGGTGATTAAGATGAATGTGTTACCATGATTAATGTTTTTGTTTCAAACTATTCCAATTGTGAAAGATGTAAAAACATTCAAATGCTGGCAGAAGGAATTGTCTAAGTTTGTGTGGGGAGGGAAAAAACCAAGAATCAAGATGAAAATAACGTGTGATGCTAAAGATAGAGGAGGGTTTCAATTACCAAACTTAAGGCTATACCATGATGCAATATGTTTGACCTGGGTAGGGACATGGACTATGTTACAAGATAGAAAGTTATTGTCCCTGGAAGGTCACGACTGTAGATTTGGGTGGCATGCGTATTTGTATTATGGTAAAACAAAAATGGACAATATGTTTAAACATCATTATTTGAGAAGAACGCTAATGGATACGTGGACAAGATATAAAAACTTTTTTCCAGAAGAGATACCTATGTGGATTGTACCCGCAGAAGTTTTAAATCCAGCATCACGTTACAAAGGACAAGATTGGCTGAAGTATAGAGACTTATTAACAAGACATGGTAAAGACTTTAAATTGAAGGAGCAGCATCAGATGGACTTTGATTATGGTTGGCTAAGATATAGACAAATATATGACATGTATAGAAGTGATAAAAAACACGGCTTTAGGGAAAAAAATAATGAAATAGAACAAGTTTGGGAGGAAGGTGGGAAAAAAATGATTTCTAAAATGTATAAAGTTTTGCTAAAATGGTTTAATGCTGATGAAATGGTAAAAGAACAAATGGTAAAATGGGCGATAAACTTTAACAAAGACATTGAAATGGAATCTTGGGAATTTTTATGGAAAAATGCTATGAGTATATCTACGTGTTATAACTTAAAAGAAAATTGTTTTAAAATGATGTACAGATGGTATATGACACCAAAAAAAATTGCAAATATTAATCAGAATATGTCTAACAAATGTTGGAAATGTAAAAAGAAAGAAGGTTCTTTTTATCATATGTGGTGGACTTGTGACAAAGCAAAGATTTATTGGTCAAAAATACATGCAGAAATGGAAAAAATCTTGAAATGTACATTTAAGAAGTTGCCTGAAATGTTATTGCTTGGACTTAAATTAGAAGAGATAAATGTAAAGAAAAGGACAATAATATGGTATATGATAACAACAGCAAGAATGGTGTATGCACAAAACTGGAAAAATGAAAAAATACCAGAGGTGTGGGAATGGTTGAAAAAACTGTTATATATGGCTGAAATGGATAAATGGACTAGAAAGTTGAATGATCTGTACTCAGAGACTTTTTTAGAAGATTGGAAGGATTTGAAAGAGTATGTTGAAAAATACTGGGACATGAAAAATTGCATTTATACATGGTTATAATAACATAAAGCAATAGAATTAGAGTATATGAATGTATTAAGGATAATTAGACAATGAAGTTGTTTTTTATTTTAGAATTATATAAGAATATAGAAAGTAAGAATTAGTGTATAAGTATTTTTAAGAAATATGACCGTTACCAGAAATGTAAACATAGATATAAGTATTACTATTTTGGATAGAGTGGAAAATGTGTTATGCTTCCGATGTGGTGGGAAACCGCTAATATAAGATAAAAACAAGATTATACAAACAGAACAAAATGTTATATAATGTGGAAAAAAGGATTTGTATAAGAAAAATGTATTATTTTTAATGTTTTGAAAAATAAAAATTTTTTTACAAAAAAAAAAAAAAGACCAGGATTTGAAAATAAAGGAGTGCATGGAGAAATTAGGTGGAGGGAGAGAGAAATGAATGAGAAGAGTGTGGGAAAGAGAGAGAGAAAATGAGTAAAAGAGAGGGAAAGGCTGTTTTATTTGCTAAAACGCAAACTCTGTTAGGCAAGTTTAACCAATAATTACTGTGTTCAGACTTCCCTGCACCCCTAGTGGCTGCAGCCAGAACTGCATTACAAGGAAAATAAATGGAAAGGCATTTGGCAGGATGCCACATGATGCTGGCTTCAGGGGCCCTAGCTGAGTTAGGCACCTAAATTTTGACTTCCCAATTGTCCATTCTTGGCAGCCCCGGCATATCTCTGATGAGCTACCTCCTCTCCCCAAAACTTACTCTCCTCAGGGTCCATTTTCAAATCTCCAGAAATTTCCCAACCCACAGTTGGCAATCCTAAATAGGCTACAGGTGTCTGAGAATAGCTGACATAATATCTTTCAGACCTCAGAAAGCTGCTAAATAATTGCTAAATATTTGGGGTCATGATCTTTCTCCACAAGAACACAGCTGTACTCCTGAGACTATCATGGACCATCTTCCTTACTTTCTCAGCTGGCCTTTGATTTTGGACACACACACACTTCAGAGTTTGCTAGTCATTACCCAGGAGAGATGGTGTGTCTCGGAAGCTCCTTGAGCCTAAGAAATCAGCAGCCTTAATTTGCTCTATGAATATGTGGACAGTATGAAGCACAGAGCAGGATTATTTGTGCTGTCTCTGCTTTCAGTATTCCCATTCTCTTTAAGGTTGAATACAGATATCACTCTAAGGCTGAAAAAAGTTGGGGTTTTCTTTTTTTGCAATTGATATTTTTTTAAAGAGAGCAAAGGATATAATGGTTAAAGTGTTCCATATCTAACTAGAACTGGGAAGGTCCAAGATCAAATCCATATTGTGACATAAAGCCTTGAGGCAGTCACTACTGTTTGGTCTATTGTACTTTATAAGATTTTTGTGAGGATGAAATGGGAATTATGTATGCATTGCTGCCCTGTAAAAGGAGGACTAGAAAAGTAGCAAATAAATGTAAATCAATTTACAGAAAAAATATGAGATCCTGTTGTGTGAAGAGATGTTGAAAAGAGATGTCAGTTCTGTGGGGCTTTATGCATCCACATGCCCCTGGAGGTGCAGGTCATAAACTCTGTAACCTGTAGGTTATTATCAATCTAGAGGTCTTGTCTGTAGACTAACTACATACATTTCTCTTATGTATAAAGGCTTTCTTAGTAGCCATCTGACAACTGACAACAATTCAAAGTCTTCTGTAAGCATTCTGAGACCTTACTATGGCCTGTTTTGTTGAGGAGGCTGCTGAAGTGAACCAGTAGGCGTCTAAGAGCTTTGGCAATGATTCTTTAACCAAGCTCTAGGCCTACTGATGTCTTACATCTGTCTTTCCACTCCTCCTCTTTCATGAACTCCAGGAATGTTCTCCCTCTCTCTCTCTCTTTCCCTCACTTCCCCTGTCATTCTCTTACAAACTCTCCACAAACCTCTCAAACATCCCCTTGAAGCATCAGGCTTACAGCTATCAAATCCTATCTGCAGCACCAATGGTATAAGTATATTTGGCTCTTCAAGCATCTGAAAATAAAAGTCCAGAATTGGAACATATGTTTTGCTGAACTAGACCCTTAAAAAAAAAAAGCAGTGATTTTCTAGCTTGTGGCACAATTGTATAAAATGCACACTCATCAGATTTTGATAATGCTATCTCTCTCTCTCTCTCTTTGAGGTGTAGGAATGGGGGGGAGGGAGTGAATTTCTGATGGCTCTATTAGCCTTTGGACATTTGCTAAAATGCCATTGGCTGAAGGGTGTATGTCAAAGTTGACATTTGGAAAGGAGACGTGGAAATGTCTGTTATAGAATATACTTCCTGCCCAAGCACATGTTCCCACAAGATTATCGTATTGTAACATATACCTCTGACCTATAAAATGATTAATGAATAAGATTAAAGAGGGCAAAGGCAGTTCCTTGTTGATGTTTACAGAGTTTTTCATATGACAAGTCTAGGACATTCTAACAGGAAGGCACCAAAGGAAGGTTTACATTGATTTAAATAAGGAAATGCTGAGTAGGATTAATTGAATTGCCTTTGTCCATTAATGGCACTGAAAATGATTTCCTTCAGCTTAGACCATTGGTGTTTTTCTCCTGATAAATTCAACTTTAACTTCCACTTAAAATTGTGGTGTTGACCAATAAGTCTCAAACACATGATCTGGAATTCAGTTTTGCATGAACTCTTGCGTGAGTAATAATTTAAAAATTAAATCTCTACATCAGGAAGTAACAGAGATCACCCTCACACACTGTTCTCAGATCTGGAGAGAAAATTGTTTTTTCTTTGTACCCCTTGGCCTTCCAATTAATAGAGGTCTTTAATCTTGCAGTATCTTTACTTGCACATTTTCTCAAAGCTCTGATCACCTCATAGCCATAGCCCTGTGTGACTATGCTACTTCCAAGCAAATCCCAGGGGTCAGATAACCCATAAAAATTTTGCGGGACTTGAAACAAAATCTATGGAAATTGCAGCCCCTTCCCTTTCTGCTCATGTAAGAAACTTTTTGGATCTAATCTACAGATGGGCATGAACCAAGCAATGAACCATGATTTGAGCATGAACCAGGCCAGTTTGTGATTCATTTCAAACCAGTTTGTTTGGTCGTGTTGTTCCTGAATCCCAAACTGAACCGCCTTTTTTTTCCCATGGAGGTTTGTTTGGTTCATTAGAGCAGTTCATTCTCCAGACAGCCTGGAGCCAATTCAGTCAATTCCTAGGCAATACTGGGGGTAGACTTGTGGAGAGCCCTAGAAACACCCATAGCAGTTGTCCATAGCTTGATTGGCAGCTCTGGGAGCCAACCACGGAGCTCCCATGCTGCTCTATGGGAACAGATTGTGTGTGTGTGTGTGTGTGTGTATACATATACACAGGGGTCCTTTCGAGCAGGAGCTCGGGGGAGCGCAGCTCTGGCAGTTGGTGCCAGCCCCCTTCCCATGGGGGAATGCCTGCTTGTGTCATGGCTGCAGCAAAATGATCCCATCCCCTGGAAAGGTTCCTCCAACCAGCCTTCTGAAGGCTTCAGCCACCACTGAAGTGATCCTCCCAGAATAGTGGTATTTCTGAGGCTTGGATTAATAGCTGTCCCCTCTCTGCCAGCCCTTCCTTCCTTCCTTCCAGTTTGGTGTAGTGGAGTTTGGTATAGTGGAGAGCCAGTTTGGTGTAGTGGAGAGCCAGTTTGGTGTAGTGATTAAGTGCGCGGACTCTAATCTGGGAGAGCACACACCTATATATACCAAGGTCCAGTTCAGTATGAAGACTGCAGATTTAAAGAGTGCTCAGAAGTGGCTGCTCCAGCGAGAAAGTTATTGGATTTTTTGAACACATTCGCATTACTCTCCTGGTCTAAATCAGGATCTTGATTTTTCTAGTTTCTTGTGAGTTTTTATATATGTTTTGATAGGAAATATCTGATGTTTTGTAATGGTGTATGTGTTAGTAACTTTAAGACAATATGTATTAATTAAGCCTTTATATAGCTCCAGTTTGTGGGGTGTGGAGTAAGGCATACCAGCTGTTGGATGTATGAAGACATTGTTCCCATTTGTAATGTCATAACAGTGGCCTGTTTTTGAAATTGTTTGGTGAGTGTCTATAATGCTGGTTGGTGAGGTTTGTTTTTGGTATTCTTTACGCGTACTTATACTTATATTTTTGTATATCCCCTGTAGGAATAATTATTCCCATTGAAGTCTTTTGACTATTTGGGGTGAAAGTATTTGTTTCTTATTAGTGAACAGTCATATAGGCACATTTACTATGTCTTAGCATTTAATTTTGGGGGCTAATACTGTAGTATTGTAAGTTTGTAAACAATATTTTGTTGTTCTCTTTTGTCTTGCCTTTGTAATTTTTAGTTTCCTGTGAAAAGATCATCAAAACAAAGTATTGATCCGGAATCTTTGTTGGAAACATATTGTTCACTGTAGTGAATCTTTATTCTGTAATAAATGTCACACTATAAACAGTTTGTATTGTTGTATATTTAGATGCAGCGTCTTGCTACACAGTTTTTCTGCATTGTGTTCTTTACTGTTGCTGTGTAATCCGCTTTTTGCCTATTTTGATTTCTTAGCATGATTGTATGCAGAGATATTCTTTAATAAAACCATTGAGCACTCTTTAAATCTGGAGTCTTCATACTGAACTGGACCTTGGTATATATAGGTGTGCACTCACTTGTACCCTTCTGACCTCCTCTGTCTCATAGCTAATTCCCCCCAATATCAAGACAGGCCACTTGTGGTAACACTGTCAAGGTAAGTGAGAAGCAGAGGTGGTTTACCATTGCCTTTCTCTGCAGAGTCTTTCTTGTGGTCTCCCTTCCAAGTACCAACCATTCTTAGGTTCTGAGATCTGATGAGATTGGGCTATACCATGCTGCCTTCCCTCCCAAGAAAGTACATTTGCATAACTGAAAAGACACAATTTAACATGTTGATTAATGACCCATAATGTTTCTGCAGCCCAAATACTGTTTTTGTGAGTCCTTTATTAGGAAGGGACACATGTGAAGTCTTTCAGTAAGTAATAGAACACTGTTGTAAGTCTGTGCATGGTTTGCACTTGACTTGCTGACAACCAGTTTCCTCTGTTATTTCCGTTTCTGTAAAGTATCTCGAAGAAACCTTTTAGCCCCATAAAAATAATTCCCTGCTATTCCCTTCACATACTTCACCTACCCCTCCAATGTACCTTAACATGAAGATTTCATTTTCTTTTAGAAAGAGTCATATTTGATTATGTACTGAACCATATTTGCTTCTAGAGTCATAGGTTACAGAGTCTTTCTATAGATTCCTGATATGCTTCTTCCATTGATCACTTGCTTTTGTTTATGCATGAGAACCACATATTAGCTTAGAATCCACTCTGTTAAGAACAGGTAGATACTCAGGGCTAGTTCAGAGTTGTCTGCAGGGCTCTTTTTCAGCAGGAATGCACCGGAACACCATTCTGGCTGGCGTCCGAGCCTGCCCTGCCCCCTCCCTGCCTGGCCAGAGCTGTTTACACTTAAAGGGAAAGTTCCTGCAGAGAGCCGGTAGGAAAAAGCCCCACCGGGCACTTTCTCTTTAAGTGCAGAGACCCAGCAGGAGAAAGCCCCATCCAGAGATTAAGTACAGGGCTAGGCTCTTTGCTCTGAAAGGCCTGGCTCTGCATTTGGCTTGCCGACATCGCGTCGCTCTCCCTGCTCTGGTAAGTGCCTCCCCCATCACTTTTCCTTCTCTCTCTCTCCCCCCTACCTTTCTTTCTTTCTTTCTTTCTTTCTTTCTTTCTTTCTTTCTTTCTTTCTTTCTTTCTTTCTTTCATTCATTCATTCATTCATTCATTCTTTTTCTTTCTTTCTTTCTTTCTTTCTTTCTTTCTTTCTTTCTTTCTCTCTCTCTCTTTCTCTCTCTCCCTCCCCCTTCCTCTCTCTCTCTCCTCCACCTTCCTTCCTTCCTTCCTTCCTTCCTTCCTTCCTTCCTTCCTTCCTTCCTTCCTTCCTTTCTCTTTCTCTCTCTCTCTCCCCCTTCCTTTCTCTCTTTCTCTCCTCCACCTTCCTTCCTTTCTCTCACTCCTCTGTCTGTCTGTCTGTCTATCTATCTATCATCTCTCTCTCTTTCCCTTTCTCTCTCTCTCTCTCATCCCCACCTACCTTTCTTTCTCTCTCCCCTCCCTCCCTCCCTTCCTTCTCTCTCTCTCCCCCACCTACCTTTCTTTCTTTCTCTTCCTTCCTTCCTTCCTTCCTTCCTTCCTTCCTTCTTTGTTTTGTTTTGTTTTGTTTTTTGTGTTTTTATTAAAAAAATTATTGAAAAGGGGGGGGATGTAAAAAAGCAGAGAGCCCAGGAAATGCTGCTTTTGACAATATCTTTAATTTCTGAGAATCTCTTTAGTTTTCTCATGGCATCTTCTGCTTAAGAAAAGTAAGTTTGAAGCCTGAGTTCATTGTTGTGTCTTGTTGGGAATGGCTTGCAAAGATATGTGTGTCTAAAGTCTGTATTAAAGTGGTTTGGTGCTTACTGCCATGCAAGAGAAAACATCTGAAAAAGTAGCTTCATTGTTGTGTGTGTTGGCAGAACACTTGACTGTTGCATGGGGGACTTTGGGACACACCTGCAGAGAAACAGAATGTTAATTAAAAATGAGCATGATCAGCAGCACTTTGAAGATTGCCTGTTTTGTGAAATTTAAAAAGTGGGCAGAGTTTCTGATGAAGATGATTGTCCCTCTTTTCCTGCCACTGGGCTGACATCTGCCTTTAATGGGCCAGCAAAGTTGATGTTCTTAAACCTCCTAATAAGAGAAATTTCTGCTTCTGAGGCGTTGACTTCCAACGATTGGTGATCTTGGGATGGTAGTGATACTTTTATGTGGTAAAGACCACCTGTTCACAGGATAATTTTACCTGTGGGACAGACTCTGCATGGTAACCACTCCACTGGTACATAATTAATTGTAAAAAGTATTATAGTGTAATAATTCAAGTGGGTAGCTGTGTTGGTCTGAAGCAGCAGAACAAAGTTGGAGTCCAAAGTTTCATCCAAGGTATAAGCTTCTGTGTGCATGCACACTTCTTCCATCTGAAGAAGTGTGGATGGCACATGAAATCTTATACGTTGAATAAAATTTTGTACCTTGAATAAAATAGCCCACAAACTACTCCCGTCCAGTGCCTCCACAAACCTAGAAGAAGAAGAGATTGGATTTATACCCCGCCCTTCACTACCCAAGGAAGTCTCAGAGCATCTTACAAACTCCTTTGCCTTCCCCTCCCCACAACAGACACCCTGTGAGGTAGGTGGGGCTGAGAGAGCTCTGAGACAACAGCTGGTACAGAGCTATGGCTTGCCCAAGGTCATCCAGCAGGTACAAGGGGGGAGTGGGGAATCAAACCTGGTTCCCCCAGATTAGAGTCCGCACACTTAACCACTACACCAAACTGGCTCCTAGCATTGTTCTGCCAGTGAACTAGGGTTGCCAACTCCAGGTTGAGGAAATCCCTGGAGATTTGGGAGTGGAGGGTGGGGTTTAGGGGAAGGAGGGACCTAAGCAAGGCATAATGCCATGGACTCCACTTTCCAAAGCAGCCATTGACCTGATCTCTGTAGTTTGGAGCTCAGTTGTAATTCCAGGAGATCTCCAGACCCCACCTGTAGGTTGGCAACCCTAAAAAATCATATTCAGCATACTAGTTCTGCAGGAAGGCAAGCTGATTTCCATAGGAATCTAACCTTTAGGAATTGATTCCAGTCCAGTGTGGGAATAATTGTTGGACATAAGATATTGTTGGTTCAGGCAAGATTTTGTATAGATGGGACAGAAAATAATGTTTTTATTGGTTTTGTCAAAACTGTTTTGACAACAAGGTAAACAGAATAAGAAGCAAAAGGTGGATGTGGCTGGATGACCACATTTCTGGTAACATCGGGTGTGGCCTAATATGTTAATGAGCTGTGCTGTCAGGGGTGTGGCCTAATATGCTAATGAGTTCCTGCTAGGCTTTTTCTACAAAAAGAGCCCTGGTTGTCTGTATGTCACCAGTTTCTCTGCAGTAGATTGCACTATAGTTGAAGACAGTCATTTGTATGACAGCTGACTATATGTAGAAACACTGTGCTGAATCAATGTGATTTTTTTACTTATGGTGGTGGATTTGTGGCCAGTGATGAACATCAACAATATGGAGACCCAGTTCCCTGCTATGTCAGGCAACCTCCCATTCCTGACTTCCACTGCTGCTCAATGGAGCAGTGGGAGCAAGACTGGGGGGTGGGCATTGTGCAATGCCATGATGTCACTTTGGGGTACATACTTGGAATTGACACTGTGGCATTGTATGACATCAGTTTCAGGCACCTCTGCCCCCAGAACCTCCCTGACCCTAACCATGAATAAGTTAACAGTTCCATCATGAGTATGCACATGTAACCATCCTTCACTCTCCAAAATGAAGCATTCATTTTTTAAAAAAAGTTGCAATTTATTTTTTGACCTATGATTAGGAGTAACCAAATATAGGCCTTGATATACTGGAGATTTCCACAAGCAGAAGGGGTTTACTCCCTCCCTCTCCTGTTGCGCCCCAAATATCTACTGAAATATCTGTGGCTGGGGTGGGGAAGGAAATCCAGGAATAGTATGAGTGGAAGTCAGAGGTTTGAAGTAGAAGGGGGGAATCGCCAAAATCGCCACCACTCCATGCACAAAAATCCTCCGTGGGATTCAAGCCACAATGCACATTTCATTTTTACTTAGAAATAATGCTGTCATTTATGAGAACACATTGCCAATGAAAATTTAGTAAATTTATTTTTCATGCCCATTTGCACTGCTGTGTTTTTATGAATTAGTGCAGTTAGGAAGGACTTTGGTTATATGGTATTTACACTGATTGAAACCCACCCCCCATTTTTATGACACATGCCTACTTTAGATGTAGATGCTTAAAAAAGGAGAAATGGGTGACTTTGGGGAGGTCCAGCACCCACAGGCCCTGGGCTGTTTATTTGGATCCCATTTACTTCAGCAAAGCTATGCTAATTTATATGAGAGACTATACTATAGTCACAATTTGAGTCATGACTAAAAGACTCCTGTCTGATTTTCTTTCCTGCAGCCCCTCTCTAGTACAATATGCGTTTTATTGATAATGGGTAAAATTTCCCCGCCTGCATCATATTGATCTGTTCTGTAAAGTCAGGAAACTCCAAAGTGGTGTAAACTTTTCATATTAATGTCTATATTGATTTTGTGTGATTAATATTCTTTTCCCCCCCTCACTCCTTTTTCCTTCCTTTCCATCACCACCAATTTCCTTACTTGCTGGAAAGTTAACTGTGTTTGTAGAATATTAATGAAGCATAGCTATCTAATTTCAACTTGCTTGGTTCTTTGGGAGGGGGCAGGAACAAGACTGTAAGGAAACTCCCCTCCTCCACATCACTTACCCATATTTCCTGCACATTCTCTGTCTTCATGCATTATTTTCTGCATAGACTAATAATAATTATCTCTATGGTGCACACTGTGTAGGAATCTACCCTTATTGTCACTGTCCAATTCATCATCTCATGACATTTATAGCACTTTGATGAAAGTGGTACTTTGTAGGGGACACTATTATGACAAAATAGTAGCACAGAATGCAGTATTAGGTGCCTGTCTTCTGGTTCTCTCTCAGCAAAGCTATATGAGTCCATTTAGTATCTGGTCCAGCTATTGTTTATCATGTTTCTGGGACAAAAATTAATTGCAATTGGCAAATCTTTCTGTACACATGTTGTTTGATCCGTCTCAGGTTGTTCTGAAATAAGCACCATAGAGATTGATGAGACTGAAGCATGCAGTTCAGATGGAATAGAATTGAAGACTTGGCTGTATCTGTTCAAAGGCCAATGTGATATAAAGGGGAAATGAGCCTGCTTTCAGCTGCTGATACAGCATGTATTTATTTAAAATATTATCCTGTTTTTCATAAAGATAATTCAGAGAGGTATATGTGATCATCTAAACTGATATACCGTCAGTGGGCAGAGTAGATCCTATCATTCTTCATGAAATCCTGACTGGTAGTTTATTCTTCTATAAACAATGCACTAGGTATCACTGAGAATTAAAATTCTGTCCTAAAATGCTTGTCGTTGTTATGACCAAACAAGAGAGAAGCGAGAAGAGATTGGATTTTTACCCTGCCCTTCACTTGTAGTCTCAGAGTGGCTTACAAACTCCTTTCCCTTCCCATCCCCACAACAGACACCCTGTGAGGTAGGTGGGGTTGAGAGAACTCTGGGACAACTGTCCTTGAGAGAACAGCTGGTACAGAGCTATGGCTTGCCCAAGGTCATCCAGCAGGTGCAAGTGGAGGCATGGGGAATCAAACCTGGTTCTCCCAGATTAGAGTACGCGCACTTAACCATTACACCAAATGTATGTAATCCTTTATGTCTTTTGTTGTATGATCCTCTGTGCTCTTTCTTCTCTGTGTAGTATTTGCATTCAAGGCTGGGTTGCTAAAGTATGTTGTTTTGGTCCAAAAGAGTCCAGTTTTTCATTTCAGATTTGCCTAAGTTGGGCCTCTGTGATAAAACAAGATGTATTTTTCAGTGCCTGTTAAACTTGAATCAGCTTAATATCTAGAAGACTATTCGATCCCAAGGGGTATTTCTTTATAGTGCCTTCTTAAATGTTACATATTATGGAAGAATCTCAAACCAACAAGAGTCTTGGGTATGATCCCCTTGCCATCACGCAGTTCTTTGGAAATCTTAATGCAATAAAAATCTTTGGTATAGTCTCCATCTCTCATTGCAGGGTGAAGGTAATGCCTGGACTAGGTTTTACCTACCAGCTGGACTGTGATCTGGTCAGTTTCATGCATAGGCGTAGTCAATGGGGGGGGGGGGTTTTCGAGGGCTCGAGCCACTCCCGAAATATCCCGGGGGGCTTAGCCACCCCCGGCAAAATGGAGTGCCTGCCGCCGCGACTCCCTGGGCCCTTCCGAGGCACGGCCACCGCTGCTGGAGAGGGAGAGGGAAGGCGTGGCGGGGGGTGGGGAGAGAGAGGCACCAGCAGCAGTGGCTGGTGGGCCTCAGAAGGGCCCAGGGAGGTGCGGCGGTTTCCCGGGGGAGAACATCACCCCAGCGAGCGAGCACGCAAAACGTGTGCGCTAAAGAGCCCCCGCCCCCCCGGATTTTCCAAAAGTCTACGCCCCTGGTTTCATGTGAAGTTGACAACACTTGTATGAAAAAGAAGAAGAAGAGATTGGATTTATACCCCGCCCTTCACTCACTTGGAGTCTCAGAGCGGCTTACAAACTCGGCGGCTTACAAAAGCGGCTTTCCCTTCCCCTCCCCACAACAGGCACCCTGTGAGGTAGGTGGAACTGAGAGAGCTCTGAGACAGCTGTCCTTGAGAGAACAGCTGGTACAGAGCTATGGCTTGCCCAAGGTCATCCAGCCAGGTGCAAGTGGAGGTGTGGGGAATCAAACCCGGTTCTCCAAGATTAGAGTCCGTGCACTTAACCACTACACCAAACTGAACAAACCAACCTCTCCATATCAGGTCTATACATGGATGTAGCTGAGACTCATACTGGGACTGGGACTGGTAAATCATATCTGAACATATCCATACTGTTAACAGCCAGCAGCAACCTTTTCTTGGCCAAATAGTAAAAATCCCAGTAGCACCTTTAAGACTAACAAACTTTATTGCAGCATAAACTTTTGAGAAACATCACTCTGTCGAAGAGAGCTGGGTTTCTTCAAAGCTTATGCTGCAATAAAGTTTGTTAGTCTTAATGGCGCTACTGGGCTTTTTACTATTTAGCAACAGACTAACACAGCTAACTCCTCTGGATCTATTTCTTGGCCAGTTTTCAGTAATAGAAGAAAGATATACAAAAGCAGGTTTGTATGTTAATAAGGTAAACACAGTGTTTTTAAATAACCACTCATATTTCAGTAGCTCTGTCCCTGTACAGCCAGGAAGGGCTTACTTCAAAATCTTGTATTAACTGTCTTTGAGTAAAACAGTTTACCTACTTTTGATTTAGAAGTGGTGTACCACTTGTAGGACTGCAGGGCCCTATGGGTAAGGTTGCCAGGATGCAGCCAACAACCCCCAGGAGGAAATGGGGGCACGGTCTGGCATGCCAGCATTGCACCAATGTACTTTTGTCAATTCCGGTAAAAATAGGAAGTGACATGGCAGACACTCTAGCATTCTGCAAAACTTTATGGTTTTATCATAGAATTTTGCAAAATGCTACAGTATCTGCCATGTCACTTCTATTTTTTACCAGAAGTTACATAAGTGTTCCAGGACAATGCTGGTACATGTTCCTCCCAGAAAATATTCCAGTCTTCCTTATATAAATTATAACCAATTTTGACAAGTAGTGCTATTCTGATTATGAAGGATAGCTTTAAGAATATTAAGCTGAACTTTGTTTTGAAATATTTTAATAATACAGAGTGCCTAAGCAGAATTACATCCTTCTAAGTTTGTTGACTTCAATAGAACTGGAAAGGTGTAACTCTGCTTACAGTGTTGTGATTCATATGATTTTAAAGACAAAATGGAAGACTATATTTTGATAGGTCATATAAATAAGATTTACTTAAAGAAAGGTTCTAGAGTTGTTTAATAAAAGAGTATGATTTTTATTTTGTGATTCTTATAAAAAAATACCAGTATGACTATAACATTGTGACCTTTAGCAGTATGGCAGATAGCCTTTTGCATATTTTGTAGCACTAATTACCCTTACATAAACGTTTTGGTTATAACTTCTAGGAGGTTGCCAGTATTGAAACATATCACTCATATCTTATAAATCACAAATTTCTATTCAGTGAGGCCTATAATAATTTTTACAGGACTTTTTAGATTTCCTATGAATCCCCTCTGAAATACATATCATTTATTCTTATCCCTATGGTTTAAATCAGAGGTACCTCTATAGATTTCAGGTGTCAACATTCATTTTAAATCTTAGTTGATTATTAAGAAATTATTACGTTTGAGGAACACATAAACACCCTTCTATGGTAACCAGTGGTTTTAGATTCATTGATCTTCATACATTTCCAGAGTCACTATTGAGTGAAAATGCACCATCATCATGAAGTCTATAGATGGCATACATCATAGTCAGGGTTACCAACTCTGGGCTGTGGAACTATCTGGAGATTTGGGGGCAGAACCTGGGGACGGTGAAGTATGGGGATGTGACGGACCTCAGCTTAGATGTGATGCCATTGAGTCCACCCTCTGAAACTGTAATTTTGTCTGGGAGAACTAATCTCTAGTCTGGAGATCAGTTGTAATTCTGGGAGAACTTCAGGCCCTACCTGGAGGTTGGAAACCCTAATCCCAGTCTTATACACAGTTGATCTGAGATAAGTCTCGCTGTGTTTGAGGCTTACTCCCAATTGTGTGTGCAGAGGATTGCAGCCTTAATAGAATTTGAAATATTGTGACATCCTTTCTCTTGAGGCAACATTTTTTGGGGGAAAGTGTGTCATTTGTATTCTGGAAAGAAGTAGTCCTACGCATTAGATTAATATGTATATGCTTCAGTCTCCACCATTCTCTCAAGAGAATATCCGTTTCCCCAGCATGATTACCTGATAGGCATTTATTTAAATTACAAAGAGAAGAGCACCTTGACTGATGGCAGTGACGTTTTCACCTCTAGCCTACAAAGACTGTAGCTACTGGGAAGATGCTAATCAAGTTGGAAATATTACTTTTAAAAATCATTTTACATTTACAATTAATGAGGAGCTTTCCTTGATATCTCTTTTATAGATAGATGCAGTTGGGTGCAAACTACCTACAAAAGGAATTTATTTCTAGTTATCATTAAAACTAACATGATCGGACAACTTCTCAACATAGCTGAAGCCTTGTTGATTTGTCTTTGTAAAAGCTGCAGTGAAAATGCTGGGTTAATGAACTGTCTAAATTCTTAATTTTGTTTCCAGAACTTTTCTTTGACAAATCAAGAACTTTCCAGTCCAACCAAGATTTTCATTACTTATACATATGTTATATCCAAACCGAACTAGTGACTTGCTGCTACTTTAAATCAATCTATTCCTATTTTTATATTATAAATGAAAAGGCTTGTAGTGTTCTAGGAATATTTATAGGACACCATGGAGTAAAATAGTGTGAAATGAGAAAGGAACAGTATTATCTTTAAAGTAAAGAGGATCTCCACCATAATACTTGACCTTTGGCCACTGAGAGCCATGTACAGATTCTGTCTAGGTTTTGTTTTGTTTTTGGGTGTTTGCCAAATACATAAGAATATATTATCTCAATATGATTTAGTGATAACTGTTTGTGTTTTGGAGTACTAAAGCAGTAATAGCTTGAAAAGGGCTCTGGTATCCTAAAGCTCCAATTCCTATTGGCTGATTAATAAAGACTTCCATTGGTCCTGAAGCCAATCTAGCTATCCAATCACTGAGCCCTACTTGGGTCCAATAGTATTGCTTGTATATAGTTACATTGTTGAAAGTTATGTGTTGGAACAGTATAAATGAAAGTGCTGCTCTCATAGAGCTGTCTTTTGAGCTGAACAATGTCACTGAATAAAAGCCTGTTTGTTTGGATTCATCGCCTCCTGCTCAATACTTAAAACTGGCAACGAGGATGGGATCTCAGTCCTAACTGAATGGCTGAAATCACTCTGCCTGCCCAGCTGAAATCACTAAGGGCACCCAGAGCTAAATCACTACGGGCATGGCATCCAAGGGCCATATCGAACCATTCAACCCAAAGGTTGGGAACTGGGATTCATACCCAGATAGGTTTGAATGCTACCTCGTAGCCAATTGTATTGACGGAGATGATGTCTGCCGCGCCACTTTTCTGAGTACCTGCGGCCAGGCTCTATTTGACATTGCTCAAGATTTAGTTGCCCCCTCTAAGTTACTCGAGACCCCTCTCGGCATCATTAAGGCCCGGCTGACCAGTACTTCACCCCGAAGACGTCGGCTGCTGCACACCGATGCATGTTCCATCAGTGGAACCAGAAGGAGGGTGAGTCTGTCACGGATTACCTCACCGCACTGAGGCGGGCTGCTTGAGACTGTCACTTCACCGATTTGAAGTCCGTCCTCCTAGATCGGCTGCTCTGTGGCCTCAGAGACGAGAGCATCAGGTGAGCCCTACTCTTACTAAAGACTCTCACATATGAATCAGCCCTCGAAGAGGCCCTGAGAGTAGAGGCTGCCAACTTATCCCTCCGCAAACTGTGATTGAGTCCCCAAAGCCACACATCAGGCTGCTCTGACTCTGTACACCAGGGGAGTACTGCTGAGTCTGATGACGCCCGGGATGACCAATCTGATGTGTCTGATGACAGAGTTTTCAACGTGAGAGACAATCAGAAGCTGCACTGCCATCACAAAAGCCCATGCTGCTCTCAAAAAAGCCCACAAAAAAATGGCTGTGCTGGTTGCGGAGGTGCGCATGCGCATAGAGACTGTCAGTTCCGCGATGCCATCTGTCATGCCTGTGGGAAAGCGGGCCACCTCGCCAAAGTATCAGGGTCGTGATGCTCCAGACGAGTTCCAGCGTACCCGAGGGTCTGTGAATGCCCCCAGCCAATCGTATCATTCCAAGTTATCTCGGCCGTCCAGGCAAAGACAAAGATACAGCAATGAAGCAAGCGTGTCCAAGGACTACACCAACCGCCTATATATACACCAGGGGCTACATCCGTGTCCAAAAATCAAAGCCACAGTCTTCATCGAAGGTCGACCATGCCAGATGGAGGTAGACTCTGGGTCAGCATTGTCCATCGTCTCTTGGAGCATGTTCCAACAAGTCTCCCCGCAATTCGCTGCTCACCGCCTTCAGAGATGCACTCTACCGCTGTTCGACTTCCAGAGGAACCAAGTTCCAGTCATCGGCATCACCACAGTCCAGGTCAAATATAAGAAATTCTCCGGCCGTCTGAACCTGCTCGTGGTAGAGGGTCACCGCACAAGCCTGATAAAGCTGGACTGGTTTGTCGCCTTGGGCATAGATGTTGTTGGTGTGAACCAAGTTGAGCCGCAGCCTTTTATGGACCTTGAGACAGAGTTTCTGGAGGTTTTCAAGACAGAGCTAGGCTGCTACAAGGGTCCACCTGTGTCATTTAACCTGGATCCTGCTGTACCACCAATCTGCCTCAAGCCCAGACGCTGCCCCATCACTTTCAAGGCCTCTTTGTGACAGAGCAGGGGGGCAGCAAAATCATTTCTTCCTTCAGGGGGTAGCTGGCTTAGATCCCATTAGAAAGAAGTGGATCTTGGGCCTGTTTCAAAGATCCTTTTGCAACAAATGGAAGCCATAGCCTGTGGTATCAGATTCATGTATCAATCACCTAAATGGATAAGTACATGTAATCAGAATACAGAAAGAAGGGAAAATATGTTTTTAAAACTCCCCCCCCCCCCGATTTCCAAGGTCAAGCAATCCCAGAGATAGCACTTGGTATATAATAGTACTGCACAGAACATAAATGAGTACAGATTCCAATCAACCATTCCACTCCTGCCTAGCAGTCCCTGAAGATGAATAGGCTTGCAAGATCAATAGTGTAAATAAATAGTTAGGGAAGGTCAAATTACTTTCTGACAGGGTTTGAATCAAATGTAGACCTCTGATCCAGGAGATCACATCACTTTAATAAGTATAACAAGACTATAGAGAGGGAATGTTAGCCCTTGATGAAAAACCAGGAATACTGGAGTGGCTTGAAACAGGCAAAGCGGGGATCACATTGTAAGTACACCAACCCCCTGTCTCTCAGGACGGTTTCAGTCACCAATGGACCCCATAGGAGTATCCCAGGAGTCCATATACCAGGCAACTTGACATAAGTGGACACAAGGATGCCAGGACTGGCAGACCCCATAATCATGCCTAGGACATGACCCTGGAAAGCACATGAGGCCTTGCTCCAACAGCTGCAACTCCCCCCCCCTTGGGTGACATCTGCATACTCCAGACAGTGGATTTCCCTTGCCCCAGAGTTACTTTGTTCAATCTCAACTGCTAATCCTATCAGTCTGAGGGTGGTTGGCCAGAAAAATAATGAACAAGATGAAATTCAGACAAGTACCCCTTTTCATCTATAGGAGCTAATGTAACTGTCAGTCAAACCTGTCGCTAAACATCTGACATCTATCTGAGGTACACAACAAAGCTCAGCCCTTTCTTTCTATCTCTGGGACCAGGCAAGTCAAGGAAAAGCTAAGGTACCCTATCTATTTAGAATTTGATAGTGTATAAACATTCCAAAAGGCAAAAGGCATGTAAGGCAAAAGTCTTGTACAGGGTTATCCTGAAGGCCAGAGCACCAGCAGAGTCCTGAAGCTTCCTGGGAAACAGAACCAAAGATTCAGTTATACTTTACGATAGAAATTAAAGTAGCATAGGTTTAACAGAGGACTGAGGCTCAATCCAGGCCCTAATTCTGTGACAAAAGGATGCTAGCTTTCAGGTATGGTGGCCAGTGCAAGGCTCAGGTGGGCACAGAAATGCAAATTGCTGTTGGTCCAACCGTGTGACATCATTTCCAGCACAAACCCAGATGTGACATCATCACATCAGGACAATGCTCTAGGATTCCGCTCAAACTCTGTTGTCTTACCATAGACTTTCAGTGGAATCCTAGTGTGTTGCGCCAGTACGATGGCATGCATTACTCCCAGGTTCATACCAGAAGTGATCTAGCCCTATTGGTGTGAGGATATTCCCCAAATTTTCCCCCTGAGCTACAGTGGGAGATCTGGCAGCCAACTTTCAGTTATTTTTGCTTGTTTGTATGTTGTAACTCCTCAGAGTGCCTGAGAGCTAATTGTTGCTAAAGAACCCAATTAACTAACTGCATGTATCTTTTTGTGATGTGAATCTACAGGTCTGATTGTTGGAAATCTGGGTTACACTGCCCTTCTTCTCCTCTCCATCTTTATTTCTTTTTATTTTTGTATGTTAAACTGTTTGCTGCTAGTGTTTTTTCTGTAGAGCTCAAAGGCAGGATCCTTAACGCAAGGTTTTATTATTGTGTCCTTCTTACAGGCCCTGCTCTATTTTTCCTCCATCTTTCTTTTCTCTTTCTAATCTGCTATCTCTTTCAGTATAGAGGTGTCTAGTCTGCCCAGAAACAGACTACATTCTTCCTAATGCAACAAAATTCTGAACTTAACCAATGTAATAAACTACAGCTATTAAAACACAACAGCTTCCAATATCTGTCTTTCTTTTATGCCATAATTACACCATTTATATTCAACTGACCTCCAAACAAGAATCCCTTTTAATATTTCTGCCAAATGCCTTTATTATGATCCATGAGGGGAAAAGATGGCTACAGTTTTGTTCCAAGTTAGAAAATGGAATTTTCACATTGAAACAATATTGCCCTGAAATTCTGTAGCATCCCTATTCTCCTCTCTCCTTTTAGCACTAAGGTGTGATGATGACTATCAAATAGAAATCTGAAATGAGATCCATATATGTCCAAGGTGTTATGACCCACCAGCTGAAGACCAATATTATTGATGATCCTAACTCCCTAATAATTAAGAGCGCTGTCAGAATATTCAAAAACGTATCTGATGGTAATTAAAAACTCTTTAAAAGTGTGCATATATGATCAGTTCTCCATTGTATCCATGCCTTGATTTTTTAGATCATAGAGTCCTGCAGGAGAACACCCCCCTCTTCCTACAATACATCTTCATTAAGCATGTTGTCAATAGACAGAACATTGTGTAATGAGCTGTAGGCCTCTCACTCTTTCCCCCTCTGTTTATACCATTGAGTAATTCCTTAGCTGCTGGATATCTGTTCACATCTCATGCTGGGAGCAGTTCCCTGCAGGATATTTTTATTACTCCTCATAAACTGTATATATATTTTTCTTTTAATGTGATTATTTCAAATTTTCTGTTTTAGGCTTAGTCCTAAAAATTGCTATGTTCATATATTTTCTCTATTTAGGAAGCATTTTTGTCATCTTTTTGCATTTATTTAAAATGAGAAAAGAACTTTTATGCTGGGATAATTAGTCTTAGCACAATTTACTTATGGTATTTCTCAAGCTGTTTTCTTCAGTCTGGTACTAGAAAAAGTTAGAAAGATGAAAACATCTATAAGTAAAAACTGCAATGAAGAACATACAATCTCTCTGTTGCCACATGATATTTAGTTAATAGAACATGACTTGTGCAATTCCCAAATTAACAGCATGTTTCCTGATTGAGTTATATGTGGGAATCCAATAAGGATATGGGTGAGATGGTGCTGCCATGGTCATGTTCTGTAGTCTCTTTCAGATTTTATGTTGTCCAGCTGCCAAGCCAAATTTAGCACTCATGGGATCTAAGGGGATGGATTCTCTTGTGGATTAAAAATTGATTAAATGACAGGAAGCAAAGAATAGGAATAAATGGACAGTACTCATAATGGAGAGAAATAAGCAGTTGGGTCCCACAAGGATCTGTACTGGGGCCGGTATTCTTTATTTTGTTCATAAATGATCTGGAACTAGGGGTAAGTAGTGTAGTGAACAAGTTTTCAGATGACACAAAATTATTCAGGATGGTGAAAACTAAAGATGACTGTGAAGAGCTCCAGAAGGATCTCTCCAAACTGGTTGAGTGGGCAACAATGTGGCAAATGAAGTCCATTGTTGGTAAGTGAAAGGTGATGTACATTGGGACAAAAAATCCCAACTTCAAGTACAGGCTAAAGGGATCTGAACTTGCTGAGACTGAGAGGAAAAAGGGTTTGGGGGTTGTAGTAGATAGCTCAACGAAAGTGTCAATCCAGTGAACTGCAGTGGTGAAAAAGCAAACTTTATATTAGGGATTACTAGGGAATGGATTGACAATAAAACAGCAATTGTTATAATGCCCCTGTATAGATCTATTGTTTGGCCTCCTTTGGAATTCTGTCTACAGTTCTGGATCCCCATATCTTAAAAAAGGACATCACAGAGCCATAAAAAGTACAGAAGAGGCAATCAAGATGATTAAGGGGTTGAAGCATCTTCCCCATGAGGAAAGGCTGAAGAGTCTGGGACTTTTCAATTTAGAAAAGAGATGACGGGGGGGGGGGTATGATAGAGGTTTGTCAGATTATGCATGGGGTAGAGAGAATTGACAAAGAGAACTTTTTCTCCCTCTCCCAAAATACTAGAGCTTGAGGGCATCTGATGAAGCTGATGGGCAGTAGCTTTAGGACAGACAAAAGGAAATGCTTCTTTACACAGAAAGTGACTAAAATATGGAATTCACTGCTGGGGGATGTAGGGATGGACATAGGCATGGACAGCTTTAAAAGGGCATTGGATAGATCATGGAGGATAGGTGACTGAAGGGAACCTCCATGTTCAGAGGCAGTCAACCTCTGAATCCCAGTGCCAGGAGACATTATTAGGGGAAGGTCTCAGCCTCTATTTCCTGTTGTTGGCCTTCCACGGATACTGGTTGGCCACTGTGTGAGTCAGGATTCTGGACTAGATGGACCCCTGGTCTGATCCAGCAAGGTTCTTCTTATGTTCTTATTTTCTCATGGTTTGGTATGATTTAACAGTCATGAGGCTTTCCTGCTCTTCTTGCTCTCTTCTCATACATGCAGGCACTCCACAATTCCTAATTTGCTCCAGCCATGGTTTGCCATGAATTCTGGATTGGTCATTAACCAGACCGCCTCCAAACTCCTCCTATAAACAATGAATGGAAAGAGTTTGCACAGCAGATTTCTCTCCCTTTATTCTGCACAGTCCCCCTTGCCCCCCCCAAGTCCCTCTTGATGGGTGGGGGAGTCTTGGGCATAGATGGGGATGTGACACGGGATTGCAGTAAGAACAGGGAATCTGCAGAGCTCATCTCTCCTGCATTCTTGTGTGAGCTCTTGCTCCATTAGCTGAACAGTGTGTGTGTCTGTGTGTGTGGGGGAGTATTTCTGCCAAATTCAATCTGCAGCCCCCATGCTGCATCCTATTTTTTCCTAAGTACTCCACACAAACAGTTTTTCAGAAGGGGAGGGTTCAGGGGGAGAAAAAGAAAAGGAAGGGATCTACTTCATGAATTCCTTCTGTTCACAATAGGATCAAACCCCATGATTTGCAAGTCCACTTTATAGTGTATGCAGTTAAATAATCCTTAAAAGACTGTTTAGAAATTCTGTTTGTTTTTTGGATGAATGTGAGTTCCCAATAGCCATACTTAGGACAGGGTTTTCCAGACTACTGGTACCAGAAGCATCTTTTTGAAACATCTTTTTGAATTCAGATTGGAGGTATGCATCACTCTTACCTTTGAAAATATTTCTTTTAATAGGTAAAACAATAAGAATTACCCATATTCAGGGGAGTCCACCTCTTTTGTCTCTGTGTGAGTCACTGTTCTGAGCATAACTCCATACTGGAAGGATGTAAGTTCAGTGAAGTGACTCTAGCAGAGGCACAATGAGCAGCTGCATCTGATGTTAATTCTCCAGTCACATACAGTAGAGTTCAGATAGTTTTTTGCCAGCCAACTGCAAATTGCTAGTTGGAAAGAGCAGAGCTAGAGCTAAAGTAGTGAGTCATTCAGAGATGCAGCAGGGGGGGTGCCTCAGGTTTTTAGATTGTTTGTATTATATTTCTTGTGGCACACTAGCAGCTCCCTCATGGCACACAATTTGACTGATTTAGAATTATGGCCTTATCCTTTGAGTTAAGTATGCATATTTGATCTGTTGCCTTACTTTACTGAAATAGACTTGTGGTTAGTTGACAGCCTTTGAAAAGTGTTGTGTTGCCTTTAAAGGAAATGTTTGTTTCTATATTAGCATAGCATTAGCTAATCCAAATTTATTCTCTTAGTTATAATTCAAGCCTGTACACCTTAATGGGTAAATCAATAATTATATAGCTAATACTACAGCTCATGCAAAATTTTACACAAATAGTGGAAACTGCCTCCAGTTTTCCATTAAAAACTATAAAGAGATAATTATAAAAGATCAGCCTACACAACATGTTATGTACAAAATAATCCTCATGCTGGATAAAAATGTTTGTTCAGAAATTTTAGACTGTTCAAAATGAGACATGTTTTCATTCTTGTATCCCTGAATGGTTGCTTTAGCTCTAATTCTTTCGCTTCCAAGGAGGAGCACAATTTTTCAACAACTAGTCTAACACAAATATAATCAGTTTCCAGATATTTCCCTTTATGTTTTAATAACTGCGGTGAATTAATATTTCTTGTATCAGTTAATAAATGCATATCTGGACTTCAGCTATAGATTTAATTAGATATTAAGGAGAAGGGTTCTAGTTTAGCCCTTTTCCTGGCACCCTAATTTTCCCTGTGTAGGATTTCCCTGTGTAGGTGGGAGCATTCCATTATGTGATCCCATGCCTGCAGAGTGAAGAGGTACAGCCCAGGCACAAGCCCTGCTGGGTGCAATGTTTGGGGGTGGGGAATACATGACTCCCTGAGGAAGAAAACTTGGGATGTAAACTTCTCCTTTCATGTCTTGATCATTCTGTTTTATAACAGTGAGATTTATTTATTTATCTCTATTTTTATCCTACCCCTTCCCCCGCAATTGGGGTTTGGGGTACTCAACAACATAAATACAAAACATAAATAAAAATGCAAATGTTCTATAAAACAATTTAACACACTGGCACTCTGGCATGAAATCTGTGGAGCTGTCCCTAGTGGATTTTGCAATCAAAATGCAGAGCACCAGAGAAACTGGGGGGAAATATCTTAATGTACATAGCAGGGGCACTTCCTTAGTGATCAAGGGAAGAAATTACTAGATTGCATACATTTACACTGTAGGGGCATCCTGATAAATGTGTCCCAGCTAAATCTAGTTATTCTAAATTATACATCCCCTCCAAAGATGTTTGCTTAGCTGGCGAATGGTTCCTCAAAAGAAGGGACTTTCAGTGGGGAGGAAGGTGAACATGGGTCATTTGCACAGGTTCGTACAGGATACTGAGCCAGCTGTCAGGCCTGTAACTCTCTGATGCCAGCAAAATGCTGGCTCCATACGACCCTTCTGATGGCAGCAAAACGCTGGCTACGTATGACTCCTTCTCTTAATTTTTTCCCCCAACTGGAAAGCCGGGAACAGTTCATGTCAATAAATGACAGCAGCACCCTTGTGGCTTGTCCAGCAATTATGAAATTTCTTCAAAAACAGTCAAGGTAGTACAACTTTCAAAGTGACATAAATGTATCATATGCACAATATTACAACGACCGGTATAATTGAACCATAAGTACTAAGAACATAGCAATATGTCTAGAGACAAATCTCCAGTGCCCTTCAGAAAGTCAATCCTAATAGAGGAAAATCCTAACAGATGGTGTCCACTAACACAAAGTAAAGAGAAAGTCCAAAATATTGGCTTAAAGATGTGCAGGGACTCTACCAACTCTGTATGCTCTTCAGGGGCTCCTCCTGCTGTTATTGTGCTTAATGCTTTTTTCTCTGGTTTGAGCTTACGAAGACATTAGCATCAGGTGGGTAGCCATGTTGGTCTGAAGCAGCAAAACAAAGTTTGAGTCCAGCAAAGTTTTATTTGAGGCATAAGCTTTGGTGTGCATGCATACTTCTTCAGATACAATGAAATGGAAGTTATCATATAGGTAGAGGGTGAACAGTAAATTAGCATACAACATAATGAAGATGTGTAACAGATTCAAGGGCCAAACAGAAATAACAAGCTTAGTTTATATGGTTACCATTTGTTTGGGTTTAATTCCAGAGGGAAACATAGTAAAGGAAATAAGTATATCAAAATAGGAGATTGATGGGCAGATGCATGCTTCTTATTTGTGGAATGCTGAGAGTAATTAACTGAGACCCTGCCATTATGCTCTATCTGTCTCCTTTCAAGCACGGAGGCGACCTTACAGCATCCTCTTCTTTGAAGTGGGGCAACTGGCTGTGTAGAGTATCTCTCTATCACCAGACCAGAGAAATATATTCCAATCTACCATTCCAAATTACAATACATTCTACTAGACAATCTATTATTCCAAATAAGAAATAAAATAAAGTGGATATATAGCCCTTCTGGGGGATTGGTGAGAATACAGATGTAAGGACTGAATGAGGTTAACATATGTAGTGAGATAAGAAACCAATATCCCTGTAAAGTCCTGGGGGATTCCATTGTTCTGAGTGTTGCAATAACTTGCAGCCCAGCAATTTCCCTTTCTAGTTTGTTCCTGAAGTTCCTTTGCAATAAAACAGCTACTTTGAGGTCACCCACTGAATGTCCTGGAAGCCTGAAGTGTTCTCCTACAGGTATCTCAGTCTTGTGATTCTTGATGTCAGATTTATGTCCATTTATACTTCGGCATAGGGTTTGACCTGTTTGTCCTACGTAGAGAACTGAAGGGCATTGTTGGCATTCAATGGCATATACAATGTTAGAAGATGAGCAAGTGAATGAGCCTGAGATGGCGTATTTGATGTTGTTACGTCCAGTGATAGTGTTGTCTGGGTGTACGTGGCAACAAAGCTGCCATCTGGGTTTATTGCAAGCTCTGGTACCAGTATCCATGTTCAAGTTAGATGTTATATTATTGTTGGTGAGGAGTTGTTTAAGATTGGGGGGGCTATCTGTGGGAAGGAAAAGGTCTACCCCCCAGTGTTTGTGAGGTTGTAAGACGTTGATGAAGCAATAAACTGTTTTGAGTTGAGACTGTATGTGACCACTAGTGGTGTTCTGTTATTGTCTCCTTTGGGACTGTTTTGTAACAGGCTTTCTCTGAGTTTCATTCTGACTTTGTTGATCTGTTTCTTGACTTCATCTTGTGAATATTTTAGTTCTAAAAAGGTTTGTTGTAGATCCCTCAGGTGAGAAGCTCTGTCTGTAGGATTGGAACAGATGTGGTAGCATAGAGCCTGGCTGTAGACAATAGATCAAGGATACTGAACTAGGGTTGCTAAATCTTACTTGTTTCTCTAGCAGGGGGACTCAATTCTGGTCCAGGGTAGACCCTGAAGTGACATCATCACATTGGGCATGTTGGGGCAGGATCTCTTCAATTCAAGGGAAAACCATAGTTTTCCCTCGAATTATAGAGTGTCCCCCCTGAAACGTGCCCGACACAATGTGATGTCATCGCACCAGGCATGTCTCCGCAGCCCAGCAGTTTGGGGGTGGGGTTTTCCCCGGCGGCCCAATCTGGGCCAGTGGGGAGCAGGCCGATCCAGCAGAGGTTTCTCCACCCCCCGGGAGGACTTGGGAACCCTATACTGAACTCATTTCTTATGAGGGCTGGATATGACATAAATTGGAGTTTGTCGGGGCAGGCCATGTGTGTAATAAAATGTAATGCCAAGTAGCAGAGATACAAACTTTATAAAGGACACAGAAAAACACAATTAAAGATACTATAGCAGCTATTCCATGGAGTCCCAGATTAGGGGCTAATACTTCTCTGCAAAACTAAAGTTCCTTGAGTTTGTTGAGCTCTGTATTTTAACTGTAGTTAGTCCCAACCCCGCCCCCCCCCAAATATAAACTACAAATATAAATGGTCTGAGCCTAGGATCCAGGGGAAGAACATGAAACAGCTAAGCACTGCAAGGCCTGTTTGGCCAATCAGAAACCTGAGAGATGATGTAACTCTCTCTGTGTTGCTAAGCACGTGATGTCTCAGGTGATGGACCAGAGGGGGGGAGAAACGAAACCATACTGCAGTTAGGCCTCGCCTCTTGTTCCCACAGGTGCCCAGAACTTCTGTTGCTTGGAATGTGGTAATTGGAAGACCAAAGTAAAGTGGTATTCCCTAGCACTCCCTGCAAACAATTTAGCTGGCAAAGTCATGCTGCCCTATCTGTCTCTAACTGTCTCCAGGAAGTTTTCTGTAGGCATCTTTGCAGCCTGAACCAGAGATTTTATTTCACAGAGCAAAGCAAGGAACCATTTTTCTTTACAGTGGTGTCTGTGCATCTGTCAGGTATTTGTGGTGCAGTGGTACAGCGTGTCCCTACATCACTGACATTGCTGTGACGCTGACCTAGGCCTCTCCCCTGCTGCTGGCAAGTCCCCCTACCCACTGCTGGTTGCCAGGAGGGACCTGGGAACCCTAAAATCAGCTGGTTGATATGTAGTATTCATGAATTTCGGTCAGGCTGACTGCCAGTGTTGGATATGTTTGTTGAATCAGGTCACCTCAGTCTCAGTTTAGAAAAATCCCCCACACATTGGTACATTTTCAACTGAGTAATTTTTCATGGTACAGAAGAATGGTACACAAAGACCTCTTAATATTTTGTTTGAACATGATTATAAGGGGAAACATCAATAAAAGAACTGCACTAAAGATGAAGCACCTGTATTTAACATGATTACCCAGGATCTCTGGTATCTGACGTTTCTTCTGACAGAAAATTATTGGCTCAAGTCTTCTTCCTTTTATCATTACCACTGTTAATAAATGGCTGCTAATTATTGCATGGACACAATATGATCTGCGAAATGTTTCAAAGATACAAATAAATTAATGAAAAAAGAAAGTATTTTGGCAGGTTAAAGATAAAATCCATCATCGCTAATCCAGTGTCTGCTCTGATGCATGATCCCACTACACATATTATGCATTCATTTGCTCTAAGAAAAGATCACCCAGGACTCTGGAGCCTGTCTTGGTTTCTTCTCTTTGGACAAAACAGAAGTATTAGGAAAATGTTTTTTTTTTAAATGTGCAGTTTAATAGGCTGATCAGTTTCTTGCTTTACAGAATGTGAGGCAGTTCATTTATATCAAGTCATCTCAGTTTAGTGTGCTTTCTTGCACATCAGTTCCTTTGGCAGAAAGTCCCACTGTACTGCAGTCAGTGGTGCTTATTCCCAAGTAAATATACATAAGATTCTAATAACAAATTCCATTTCCCTCATGTTCATCTCTGCTGATGGCTTGCTGTATGTTTCAGTCTATATTTTTGGTGACATGAATTATTTTGCTGGAGGCAAGGTGGGGCAATTACAGGGGATCTCTACAGGGCATTGGATTACTACATACTGATGGATAAGCCAATCTCAATTCCCCCATTCACACAGGAGTATTGTTTCCTGATGGCTAAAGTATGCTTCCATCCAATGAAGGGAGTGATTTTTACCCCTTTCTCTGCATATCCCCACTTTCCTTCAGAAAGAAAATTTGGGGGATTGCGACTGGGGAGTGGGGAAATGGAAGTTTCAGTCTGTAAACTCTGGTCTTTTTACTAATATCATAATGTGAGACATTGTCTCTGCTTGTCATATCTAGTATGTCTGGTACGTTGTGTGAAGACTGGCAGCTTCAGATTTAATCACCCCATTCTCACACTTTGGCACTACCCATACCCTATTGCCATTAAGGATGGGCATGAACTGAACCACAAAGCAAAATTCATGATATATTTTGCCCTTTCGTGGTTTAGAAACCGAAGTCCATGATAAGTCCATGGACACAGACTTCCACGAACTTTTAAGGCAGTTGGTGGGTTTCATGCCAATTCCTGGGTACTCACCACTTAGCTGTTTGGGGGTTTCTTGTGCAGCCCCTTTAAAGTTTAAAGGGACTGTACAAGAAAGCTGGGAAAAGGGGAGCAGCCTGTCTGGGGTTAGGTGCCACTTCAACAAGGGAAGCCTCCATCAGTCGCCCAGCGATCCGGGAGAGCCTGGGCACACTCCCACGCTCCCCCATGGCCTGAGGATACCCCCTGGACCCTTTAAATGCAGTATGCTCTGTGGTCCCTTTAAACAAGGTTTGCTGAGTCCACAGACCAAGAACTGAAAAGGTTCATCAGAAAGTGAACTGGTCCAGTTCATGGTTCAGTTTGTGGTTTGGCCATGAGCCACAAACCGAGCTGCATTTTTGTGGTTCATGCCCATCCCTAATTCCCATACCCTAGAGTCCTGGAGGGCTAATCTCACTGTAAGAATGGGAGCCCTCAAATTAGAGGAATCTTAAAAGACTCTGTACTCCATGATAGGGTTGCCAGGCAGAGACTGGCAACCATCAGGGGGATTTACTGGTGGCAAGGACATCACCAACAACATGCTGATGTCGCTCCCTGTGTACCTGGAAGTGATGTCAGTGCATTGCTGGTGGCTTCACTTCTGGGTGCCCAGAGAGTGACATCAGCACATCAGTCAGATGCTCCTGGCATTCCCCCATTTTTTGCCATTCCCCCCACCTCACCAGCCAGCTGAGTGGTGGCGGGGAAGTGCCTGCCAGGAGTGAGGAATCACCCATTCTTGGCAGGGATATGGCAAGCCTTCTCCATGATCCTGTGAAACACAAAATCAGTAGATTTGGCATGCTTATTTTTCAGTACTGAAACTGACCATTTACTTTGTTTCTTGATAGTTTTGCTCTAAGGATTCTTTTTGTTTGTTTTTTGCTCATTGCTTTTTTCCTGCATTTTTGTTCTTTCCAAATACTTTAG
Source organism: Lepidodactylus listeri (assembly GCA_029233225.1). Classification (NCBI taxonomy): domain Eukaryota; kingdom Metazoa; phylum Chordata; class Lepidosauria; order Squamata; family Gekkonidae; genus Lepidodactylus; species Lepidodactylus listeri. The sequence continues at coordinate 40,019,936 of JARCFY010000006.1, read as the reverse complement.
TCAGCTCTCTCACTGTTTTATTTCTGGCAGGGAAGGAAGGCTGTATTCCTCGTTTATTTATATTAACTTCCTTGATAGATAGGCCTGTGTTAGCTTCACTTAATATACATTCATCACTTTCGAATTTTCAAACCTAACAACATTGCCTCTTTTCCTCCAAGTTTGCCATTTTGCTCTATAACTGTCAGTGGATGGCCTTCAAGTGAATGAATCACAGCAAGACCCAGAAGTCTGCTGACAGAAACTTCTGTCTTAATTCCAAAATTGTTCTGGAAGATACACTGTGATATTATCCAGTGCAATTTGTGAGATTGATTTACAGGGTGGAGAGGTCACAGCTATGCCACAGCAATCACTACCAGCAGCTTAATCCTAGAGAGATTTAATTGACCATATAAAGTAGGATTAAAGTTCCCCTTTTTGTATAAAAAGAATCTCCAACAACAGAGTTGATTACTGCAATAAAAATAACTGGTACCAAACAGAGTGATTAAGCAAAGGTACTATAAATGGGATTTTTTGCCTTATGGAATCAAAGAGTCTCTTAAGCTACCTCAAATAACTGATTTTGTAGAAAGATTACTATTTCTAAGGTGCAAGGAATTACCTGTAAAGTTGCTAGGCTGGTGGTATTAATGTGACCTACATTTTGGCACATGTAGTAAATACCAGCACAAGAATCCAGGTGTTTGAGAACACTTGTTTATTTCCACTGTAAGATGATGAGTTGGATCCTATCAGTTTTAAGAGAGATGAAGAGCAAGTTATTTGATTCCCCTTCTCAGTGCAGTTCCAGTATCATGTGGCTTTTTGTCTACATAGCTCCAACGACCCCCAGCATAAAGTTTTCAAGAGTGAGAAAGAATGGGTTTCTCTTCTATCTTGCAACAGTAGGAAAGCTGGTAGGATATAATTCAACAGTCAATTTTACATTTATATTAATGGGCTCAATAAAGAGGAAAAGCACACTGTACCAACAAGATTTCAGTGACTGGCATGTAGAGACAAAGAGGATGATTATAATAACTAGTGTAAAGAAATAAAATAGAACAACAAAAAGAACAAGAGATCTGTTTCACAGGACCCAAGAAATCTAGGGGAAATTTAAAGCACAGCTAGGAATGCTGAAAGCTCAGCATGGAAATACATTAACTAAACAGGACAAAATAAAGAAATGATGGAGACAATATACTGAAGAACTATTTAAAAAATGAAAGGATGACAGATTCCATCCAAGAAGAATCTTTTGAAAAGGAACCTGCAATTTTAGAAAGTGAAGGGAAAGCTGCACTCAAAGCCATTGAGAGAAATAAATTACCAGGTATAGATGGGATCTCAACAGAGCTATTTCAAGCCATGGAAATGGTGTCCATGAATGTGTCAACAAATATGGAAAACAAAACAATGGCCCACAGACTGGAAACAATCAGTTCCAAACAAAGGAGATGCCAAAGACTGCAGCAACTATCACACCATTGCATTAATTTCTCACATGAGTAAAGTGATGCTCAAAATTTTACCACAGAGACGATTATATATGGAATGAGAAATGCCAGATGTTCAAGATGGATTCAGAAAAGGAAGAAGCACTAGAGATCTTAATACAAATTTATGCTAGTTACTGGAGAATATGAAATAATTTCAGAAGAAAATCAGCTTCTGTTTCATAGATTACAGCAAAGCTTTTGACTATGTGGATCATTAAAAACCATGGTTGATTTTAAAAGAAAAGAGTGTGCCACAGGATCTGACTGTTTTGATGTGCAACCTGTTCTCTGGACAAGAGGCTACTGTTAGAACAGAACATGGAGAAACAGAATGGTTTCAAATTGGCAAAGGTGTCAGACAAGGATATATTTTATCTCTCTATCTGTTCAATTTGTATGCAGAATATATAAAGAAAGCTGAATTAGATTTAGATGAAGGTAAAATGAAAATCGGTGGAAGGAACATTAACAATTTGAGATATGTAGATGATACTACATTATGGGCAGAAAACAGTAAAGACTTGAAATGACTCCAGAATGACTCCAGATGAAAGTTAAAGTGGAAGTGCTAAAATAGGATTACAGCAGAACATCAAGAAGACAAAAGTAATGACCACTGAGGAATTACACAGTTTTAAGGTTGATGATGAAAAAATGGAAATTGTTAAAGATTTGCTATTCTTTCACTCAGTCATCAATTGAAAGAAATGCAGGTTGCAACCAAGAAATTATAAGGAGATTGAGACTAGGAAGGGCAGCTATGAAGGAGCTAGAAAAGATTAAGTGTAAGGATGTGTCGCTGGCAACCAAGATCAAATTAATTCATTTGGTGTAGTGGTTAAGTGCGTGGACTCTAATCTGGGAGAACCGAGTTTGATTCCCCACTCCTCCACTTGCACTTGCTGGATGACCTTGGGCAAGCCATAGCTCTGTACCAGCTGTTCTCTCAAGGACAGCTGTCTCAGAGCTCTCTCAGCCCCACCTCCCTCACAGGGTGTCTGTTGTGGGGAGGGAAAGGGAAAGGTGTTTTTAAGCTGCTCTGAGACTCCAAGTGAGTGAATCTCTTCTTCTTCTTCATACCACAGTATCTCCCATTTCTATGTATATGTATGAAAGATGGACAATGAAGAAAGCTGAGAGAAAGGAAGTTGATTCATTTGAAATGTGGTGTTGAAGGAGAGTTTTACTGATACTATGGATTGCCAAAAAATAAGTGAGTTCTAGCTAAAATGACCAAACTGAGGCTATTGTACTTTGGTCACTGTGCAGAACCGCCACCATCACCACTCTGAGTTTTTAAAGTGTTCCTAGTTTCTTTCTGTTCTCTCTGAAGTGCAGGAAGCTAGGACAATTACCAGCCATAGTTATGCAAATGACTTTGCTTGCAAGGTTACTGAAATATTTGGTGTCTGGAATCTCCAGGGGACTCCTGGAGATTTCCCAAAATGCTTTACAGGAGGACTCCCAGGATGCACCTTCATAGGGTCCACCTGTGTGACCTGGGCAGACCAGGTCAAAAGGGGCAGAGAGAGTGATGTAAAATGGGTGGAGTCATTTGCTTACTCCAAGGAGCTGACTCCAAGTGCTTACTCCAAGGAGCAAGAGCCTCTTGGTGATGGTGCTTTTTAATATTGGATGTGGCCCTAAGTTTCTGTACCACATAGTCCTCCAACCACTTGGATGCACTATTAATTTCCTAGATTGGGAGGGAAGCTGTAAAGGCACCTGTTGCCAACCCTCCAGTGAAAAACCAAAGTTGCAGTTGGTCCCTGTGGTAACCAGGCGCCAGGTAGCAGGAGGCCTTGAGGCCAGGCCTTAGAACTGGGAAGGGGGGTTGAGAGTCCTGTTCCTCTCATTCAGGACCCCTAAACTGAGCAGGGGGTGGCAGCACAATCTAGTGGCAAGAAGTGGAATAGCACCCTCCAGGAATCGGAGAGGGAATGCAGAATGAGGTCTGTAGATTGGAGTAGGCCTGTTCCATCACAGTCACCTTATGAGAAGACTAAAGTCACTGGAAAAGACAATAATCCTAGGAAAAGCTGAAAGCAGCAGGGAAAGAAGAAGACCCAATATGAGATGGATTGACTCAATAAAAAAGCCATGGCTCTCAGTTTGCCAGACAGTTAATGACTGGATGTTTTGGAGATCATTATCGGCTCCTATCTGGTGGAACGAGCTCCCAGAGGAGATCAGGGCCCTGCGGGACCTTGTGCCAGGCCTTGTGCCAGGCCTTTGAATAGGAGCCGCCACTGATGACTCTATGATATCATCCATCAACTATATCAACCTTGATGTAATCCGGCCCGAATTTAACCCTGGCGGGTGGCGGGGGGGGATAGGGAGTTTTACCACTGAGCCGCCGCTTCGATAATTGGACAATATGTTATAGGAAGCTAACTGTAGCCTGTTAGTCTTAGGAATGTATTTTAAGTATTTAAACTGTTTTAATTGCTTTTAGAGATTTTAATGTATTATTTCCCGGCCCATGAGCCCATGTAAGCCGCCCTGAGCCCGTCCGCGGGGAGGGCGGGGTATAAATCAAATAAATAAATAAATAAATAAATAAATTCATAGGATCATCATAAATTGGAAGTGACCTGACAGCATTTGACACCCCCCCAAAACACACACACACACACACAAAGAACTATCCAGCCTTAGAAAGGAGTCTGGCTCTAAGGAACTTATGCATTGCAAACTAGTCACACTCCTGCACAAAATCTCTGAGAACAGATACGTTCATAACATATCACTCTATCAATGATATGGAAGTTCTCACATATCCATATCTGGGCCAAATTTAGCTTTTACAAAGAACAATAATGAAGACTTAAAATGAAAGAGGTGTTGTTGGCTGCTGCAGGAGGGCTGGTTTGAATTACTCCACATGCTGTTTTCTAACATACTGTGATTCATGTACATAATACATCTAATACTAGACTGGACTCTCCCCCCCCCGGTACCATGGCAAACAGCAGCTATGCCCTTCAGAGAAAAAGCACGTACCAGAATCATCCTTTTCCTCCTGTACTCCAGCTGGCAGTTCTAAAACTGCAGAAATGAGAGGGACACTCCAGTTCTTTCACCAGAGGAATAAGGCCACTAGGGGGGTGCTCAGGAAGAACAGCTTGGTGAGGAGAAGACCAGCTTGGCCTTGGTCCTCAGCCAGAAAAAAAAAGAATCTTGCCACTGTCACTGGTCAGAGGACTATAGTCACAGGTATTTGCTCCACTTCCACCCAAACAAGGACATTGGTGAGTGTGAGTGAACAGGTTTGCTCCAGCCTGCAGGCCCTATTCCACCCTGCCTCCCAAGGATTTCCCAACACCTGGAGAGGCTTTCCTGTTACTCTCAGGTAACCTGTTTCCACTACCTTACCTTGTAGGAACTGCCTGCTGGGAAGGTCAAGGCTCCCAGCTTCTCTTCCAGGTTCTGAGGCCTTGCCTCTCTGTCTCCTGCTGCCCAGTGCCTGGTTACCATGGGGACAGTTTACTGCCTTGTACATCCCTGGAGGAATAGCCACTTGCCAACTGCCTGCCTTTCCCCTGGCACTCCTTTTAAGATAGCGTGTCCAAGATGATGGAGGGCTATGTGTGACAGAGAACCACTACCAACATCAAAAGTTATAAACTATTTATTAAAAAATAAAATGTTCACAAGCATACTTTTAGCACAGCACCGGAATGAGCAAGGCCATAAAACGAAATGGGTAAAATGCAATTCCTCTGTCCCTTTCTCGATACACACCCTATCAGCTGTAACAAAATAGGACAGTCTCCTTAGCTTAGGAAGTTACAGATTTCTACAGAATTTTTCATTACCCTGGAGTTTCCTTCACCTCCTCAGGCCAGCACATGGTAAATGGCTGCCTCCTCCAGACCTCAGTTAAGAGTTCTGCCTGCTCCAGTGAACTCCACACCAAAAAGATCTCACTCCTTGTTCCCAGGAATTTTATCATCTCTCTTTTCCCCACCCACTGACCAGGTCAGGCTGGGTCAGAGACTTTTTCCTGAAGTTTCCAGAAATGTCTTTCTTGAAGTGTCTCTCACATTTAACACCTCCAAATATCTGTCCCCTGCTTGGGGAAGGAGGAGAGCTGGACCCACCCAGTATCTCTCCTAGATCCATTAGCAGTTGTATGAAGGTGGGCTGAGGTATGTCTGGAAAGCAATTGAACTGACTTCCTCCTTTCTTGCCTGTTCTCTGCAGAGAGAGAGAGAGAGATAGAGAGAAAGAGACATTTAAAACTCAGAGTGAAGGTTTTGCTTATTTCAAACCACCAGCAGGAAATGCCATGTCTTCACAGTGAGGAAAGATCAGCTTGGACAAACTAGATATCAGTTTGAACTGTCAAATTGATCCTTCTCACTCCTTTCTTTCCCCACTACTTCCATTTTCTTTCTGTATCTTTCCTTTTTAAGTCATTAGCTTTGGGCAGGTCCTGTTTCTCTCTAGTGATGTGAACCACTTTGGGAGACAATTGTCTGATATAATAAATAATATAATAAATATATAATAAATAACATATAATAAATATAATAAATAATATATATATATATGTTATTTAATATAATAAATAACAAATATAATACTTCTTTCATTTAAAGATCACTTTGTGCAATATGGCTGCTGTGTGGATTCCATGGTGAGCTAGACACATCCAAAAAGAAAGTTTTGCAATGGTATACAGGACTATCCAGGCTCAGAGGTGAGCCTCTGCATATAAACAGCTTTCCATGTAGGGTGACAAGGATCCTTAACATGTGTGGTGGTGAAATGTAAGCTGGCCCATAGCATAGCTTTGGGTAATGAGTTGTCTCTCTGTACTTCCTCAACTGCTGGATGTGAATAAAGATCCTGGATTGGATTCCAGGGCTCGCCTATCAGTAATCAGGGATTTGGCAGGTCAGTCTTGCAGTCTTAGAAGAGTACATTTCTTCCCCGTCAGCTGCACTCAAGGGGAAAAAAGCACCTGGCTGCAGAAGGCGCCAGCAACTGAACAAGTGGAAAGCACACTGAGTAGAATATCACAAAAGCAGGAAGTTTTCTTGAGTGCATTGTGGAAAGCGTGATGTTCTTTGCCTTTTAAATAAATTATCTTACTGGTACTGAGTACTGGAGTGCCAAGGATCCTTTCCTCATCTTTATCCACCCCCTCACTAACCAAAGAAAGTCAGACATCTGGACTGTGCCATATATACTAACCATCATGACAATGCAGAGGAGGGCCATGGCTCTGTGACAGATGCAGATAGACCTTCATGCATGCAGAAGATCCCAGGTTCAGTCCCCAGCCTCTCCAATTAAAAGAATCAGGTACTGCAGTTGCCCATAAACATAGTATTGATGATAAACCAATGGTCTGACTCCATATAAGGCAGCTTCATGTGTTCATATAATCATGTGCCAGTTTCTCTTAACTGTATATAGGCCAGCAAGTACACATGGTTTACATATACTTGCACATAGAAGGTAGACAGTAAAATGTCAGTGCAATCTGATGTAATTTTAGTTCACCCAAATCCTGGAATGTGAGAATGCTACATAGCAGTTGTACTTATGGGTTTGGAGGCCACCTGTGGCTCTTTGGCATGGGTTTGGAGGCCACCTGTACTTTTGCTCAGTGTGGTACCTGCTTCATGTTCCAGGAGAGTGAACAGGCCATTGTCCAGTAGAGCTTGTGGTTGGCAGGAGGTTCCCATCTGAAAACAACTACTGCTGCAGGGACTGGAGGGTATGCAATTTGTGAGCCACCCTGAGATGCAACCCCCTGTGCCTGTGATGGAAGTAAAGGGCCTGTCCTCTCCAACTACCCCACTCCAGCTTCTGGACTCTCATCCCAGCATCCAGTAGGCTACCAGGAGTACTGCAAGGAGTACTCCATAAGACTCACTTTTTCTCCCCCAAAAAGTGGGGGGGGGGAAGTGTGTGCGTCTTAAACCCCCCTCACCTTTCCCAAGCCACGGCACCGAGCAGAGCTAGGTGCGTCTTAAGGTCAGGTGCGTCTTATGGAGCGAAAAATACGGTAGCTATACTGGGGTGGTACCCAGGGCATCATGTGGCTCTTCCGGTTGATGGTAATTGTAAATGTGGCTGTCCAAAAGGTGGAGTGATGATTACTGCCATACAGTAATGTCTGAAAGTTTATACTTTTTTGGAGATGGAAAAGTTACTTTGCCATAGTAGTTTCATCAGTCTTCCAAACATCTACTTAATAAAGCCCATGGTTGCATACTGAATTTCAACAAGTTTCTTAAATTATGGTGGAACTCCATTAAGTGATGGTAAATGCCCAGCTCTTCTTTAATGGGGTGAGGTGCTACACAAGAGTCCGTAAATCACAATTGAACTATCTTTATTGTTTAACAACAATCTTTCTTGGATCAAGGGTCAACCTAACCCAGTATTCCTTCACCAATAATAGCTGGTGCCAGATGTTACAAAAGGGAGTGTACAGAGGTATGGTGAGATAAAGGTATGATCTGTTTTCTTTCATTCACTCCAAGAATCCAGGAGCCTCAGATTTATGGCTTCAGAGGAATACCCTGGCTCCTGCATGTGGTCAGTCAGGTGACATGATCATAGCTGGTCTGTTTGGCCTTAGACTGGGAAACTCTGAATGTTTCAGGAAGTGTGTTTTTCAAAAAACTAAAAATTAGTGAGGCTTATGTTTTATTGACTGCATACCATATGGCGTCCTCACATTGTAAAAAAGCTGGTTGTCAGTACATAAAGGCACCTAAAAATTCTCCTCTTTTTTTCTCCTTTGGACATATGTTGTATCTCCCAAGGCATTCATGGTCTTAATTTACATTCTCTTGTTTTGGCTCATTTATTGCTCTCCTATGGAGAGCCAAGTGATGTCATCCTAGTTTTCATATACTTTTTGAAGTCTAGTTGGCATATTGCAGCTCAGCACCACTTTATTATTAAAGTTTTTTTCTTTCTCTACTATTAAATAATACACATGTATAACTCTAAATGCAATTTCTTTCCAAACCAGACACACACATATTTTAATCATTACTATATACAATTCTCATGTTCCAGGATTTTGGTGAAATTAAAATTCTATCATACCACTCTGACATTTTACCTTAATCAGGCTGTCAGTTTCAAGGTGTAATATATTCTGCATTTAGTTTGTCAGTGTTAGCATTATGTGTTGTGGATTCACCTCACCAACACAAGTTGCAGGAACCTATAGATTAGATAAGATTGCATATACTGGGTTCAGGATAGAATCAAGTCAAGAGAAGACCAGAACCCTTGAGAGCCACCATGGTATACTAGTTATAGTGCTGAAGGCTGAAGTGCAAGCCCCCATAAGGGCCATTAAGGCCATGGGGTGACCTAAGCCTCGTCATTCCCTCTTACCCTAACCTATCTCATAGGGCTGTTGTAAAGAAAAACTGGGATTACCCCATCCTTATATACTCACCCTGTGATCCTTGCAGAAAGTGAGTGGGGTATAAATGAGAGAAATTAATGCATGGGGGTGTCATACCATGAAGATCTAGGTATATCGGATTAAAGACCAGTATACTTTTAGGGTTAGGAAGCCATTCTGAGTAAGAGCAATGGGTGGGAGCAGATGTAGAAATGTAGAGTTGAAATGGGTTTTGCAGGACATCTAGTCCAACTTCTCCTCACTGCAGGAAGTCCAGATGAGAACCATCCAGACTGGTGACTAAAAACCATCCAGCAAGGGAAAGCTTTCCCCTCCACTCCCCCAGTTCCCTTGTCATACTGCTATTACTGTTAGAAAGATTGTCCTAATGTTAAAAAATGACCCTTCTGTATTATTTAGATCTAGTCTTGCTGTCTGGAGCAGCAGAGACCATGTCCTGGCTAAGGGGGGAAGAAGAAAAAGAAGAGGAGGAGGAGGAGGAGCTGCTGCTGCCGCTGCTGCTGGGGGGGGGGGCGTGCTTGGTAAATAGGACTGAGAAGCAATAGACAGAAGCAATGCAGGAAGCCCTGGTGGTGTTTATGTCTTGTGCAACTGCTGTGCTGACACAGCAAGTAGTGATAGAAATAGCCATGGACAATATGTATCTTTAAAACAGCATGTGATGGAATGGTCACACCGAATAGCTTTGCTGGATGGAGACTACAGTGATGGGAATACACACACACCCATGCTACTCCAGTCTCACTTCAGAACCTACTTATTACAGATGGCTGTTCACCTCCATTACCCTTTCTTCTTTCTTTTTTTCTTCCCCTCTCATTTGTCTATGTATTTTTGGAACTGTGGCTTGGAAATGAAGGATGTCTTCAGGGCATTCAGCATGTTGAAGTTTGTAGTACATAGTGAGTGTTTCATTCTTGAGTGGTTGTGTGACCTTTGCTGTGGTGTTCGGAACAGATTGGCCTCGTTTCCCTATCAATTCACATTTAAATTTGTGACAGGGAGCTTATCCCAGTAGGCTTATTGTTGGCTGAACAGTTATAACTGGCTGGGGAAGAACTGCTAAGTTAGTAAAGATGATGAAGTTGTGCAGTTCTTATGCTTCATTGCTGCAAGAGAGGAGGATGCTGGGATGGATGTGAAAGCTATGGCAATAAAATAGAAAAAGGAAGAGCCATTCTTAATGTTGTGCAGAGATAATTCCTTCATCTTTCTTTTCTGTGCCAATCTAATCTTGGGGTGTGCTAACTAAAAGTCTAACATGTTTACAGATCTGGGCATTGTACATATCTGCAGTTTTCAGAACACTCCTGCCCAATAATTACTGGCAGGATGGTTACTAATAATAGATATGGGTTGTGGCTTTGTAGTCAAAAATCAGCTTTCCATACAATAACTCCCACATCCAAGCAAAATGGTTTTATGCACTGGGAAAGATCTTACCTTGCCTGAGAAAACTTGGAAAGCTGCTGCCAGTCAGACAATATTGAGCTACAGATGGACGGATACTCTAACACAGTATAAGGCAGTTTCTATATTAATGTAACGTTCAATGACAGTTGGATCAGTTTGACAACTCTTTAATACATTTTAAATCTAGCACTGTTTTTATTGGAGTGGCCTTTGTTTTATTGCTAACATTTGATCTAGAAGGATGCCCAAAAGTGACTTATATAAAACTAGTAATAAGACCCGTTGCAGAAATAAATGCAACGGGCTCTAGAAAGAGGGTCTGGAGACTCGGGGGGGGGGGGAGACAGAGAATCAGAGGGAGGGAGACAGAAAGAAATCCCAAGACCCTGGGGCCGAGGACAGCGGAACGGCCTGTCAGTGCAGTTCAGCTGGGGCTGCTTCCATCCTCTCAGACAAATAGCATTGCTTTAGAGCAGCACCCAATCAAATCCCAGTTCTCATTGGGATGTTGTTGGGAAGGATAGGAGCTCAGTGGGATATAATGCCATATGACACCATCGAAAGCAGTCATTTTCTGCCAGAGAACTGATCCCTGTCATTTGGAGCTCAATTGTCATTCTGGGAGCTCTCCAGGCCCCACCTGAAAGGTTGGCAAGCATGGGTACAGGAAGAAGATGAGTGAAGGGAAAAGGGGGAATCCATTTGACAGTTAGACTGTTTATCTAATGGGTTATGGCTGATCTTCCCTCGTTGATGTCATTGCTTGGATGGTAGTGGGACAGCTATGGGTGGCTCTTAATCAACACTCCAGACAGAGGATAATTCACTGGCTGATGGCTGAATCTAGGCTGGTCTTCCCCTTGCCATGGTGCTCTTCTTGGAAGGTAGGAAATGCAACTTGCCATTGGCTCTTATTCCACTAGCCAAAGACCAGGATCCAAATGTTCCTCCTCTCTCTTCAGCAGTCTCTGAGTAACTGGCAGCTGGACCAGAATTTCTTTGGCAAGAGAGGTGGAACTATGTTCCTTGCAGTGGCTCATCTTCTGACCAATGGCTGAAACTAGGCTAGTCTTCCTTTTACCATGGTGTGCTTTGGGGTATCCCTTCTTTATTCCTCCACTTTTTCCTTTGTGAGAACCCTCTCTTCGGCATATGTAAGACAGGCATGGTTTGTTTGCCTCTCCTGGAAGTGAACAGGTACAGCTAAGTTGTGTGCACTTACATGTGGTGCTCAAGACACATAACACCCCCCCACCCCAGTAAATCAGAATCAGCCTCAGTGAAGAGCCTTGGTAAGTCACTATTTAGTATTTTGGGAGCCAAATAACTAAAAAATGGGAACCTTGAATCTCAAACCACTTGTCCACACTTCTTTCAAGGCTACCACAGAAAATAGAGAAGTAGTGGTGGTTTCTTTGGTTTATTTCCTACCAAGAAGACATAAGTCTCTTGTTTTTCTGTCCAAAAATATTTCTTGGTTAGGCCACTAGATGGCTGGTAGATTTCATAATAAGATTGTATTATTAGGATTTATTAAAGCCACTTATTAAGACTGGATTAGGGGGGGCGGGGGATCCCCCGCTAAAGGGGTTCCCGATCCGCCGGCCAGCATTTGGCCGGTGGGGTGAACCCCACCCCCGACGTTGTCCAGCAAGGACGACGTAATGACGTCACCGGAAGTGATGCAGCATGTTGGGGGCGTTGCCAGGACGACGCTCTGGCAATCGCCCCAAAACTCTATGATACCATAGAGTTTTGGGGCGATTGCCAGAGCGTCACCCTGGCAACGCCCCCAACGTGCTGTGTCACTTCCGGTGACGTCGATGGGCACGCGCGCAAAGCACACGTGCCAGAAGAAACTCCCGGCGGGAGGAGGACTCCCCCCCGCCGGTGAGTTTTCAAGACTTGGCAGCCCTAGACTGGATGCTAATGGGACATACAGCAATTTCAGGGAAGAAAAGAGAATATTGAGACTAGGGTAGTATAGATTCCAAAATAAATAACTGGTGAACAGGAATGTCATCCAATTCAGCAACTATTCCCTTATTTGCATCTTGTTTACTAAGGACACAGGTGATGTACATATGCTCACTTTTTTAGTGTTGCCCAATTTACACATGGCTCAGCCTTAATCTGTTCAGTTTCAGTTTCATTTCCTTTCAACTGGGGAAAATATCCCTGTAGCATGTAAATAACAACTGGAGTTCCTTCTCTTAGTTTCTTTTTCCGTGTATCATTTTGGCCCTTGTTCTTAATGAGGATTATGTTTGAGGTCTAAGGCATTATCCAAATCAATAACATATTACTTAGTCAGGTCCTGCTGCTGGCAAGTTTTGGCTTTTTTGCGGCCAGACTCTAGAATCTATACACCCTCTTTGCAATATGAGTGGAAAATCTCTGAGAAGAAACCTGTCATGGGTTTGTGTTTAAGTGTTTTAACTCTTTCTCCAATTTGAAAGGTAACAATGATCTCATTCCCCTCAGGCTTTAGTGAGACCCAGTCTGCCCTGAAGCGTGAATGCCTCTTCCACACAGACAATTTCTTTATGAATTAGCAGTGAATTCAAGGATATTAAACTGTACCAGTCAGGGGTATGACTGTTTATTAGGACCAGATGGAACTAGAGCATGCCAAAAATATCTGTAAGAATATGATGCTGGACTGAACACCGTCTGTAGCCATGTGTGACGAACTGTACTTTTAAAAGCTTAGAAGTGTTGTATAAACAGATAAAGGACTGTGAAGGGTTAATTCTTCACAGAGCCAGAGGACCTTGAGTGACAGGCTATTCCAAGCAATCTGATAGCATAAACTGAGCAGAGAAATACTTCTGAACTGGATGCTCAGGAGGATTGAGTCTGATTTCAGCCATTGCTGAAAAGAGTCGAGTACTGACAGTTTCGGAATTCAGCCCTGACTAAGAGCAGTTTAACACAGATAGAACTGAGGAAAGTTGGCAAGGATGAGGGGGTAGTTAGACAAAGACACCCCCCACCCCCATTCAGGCCAAAGAAAGAGGATAGATCTTCTAGTAAGAGGAGAATTTCCCTACCCAGTCAAACAGGGAATTAGCTCGGAAGAGTGCAGAGATCACTGGTCTGGTGTGGTTAGAAGCTGCCTGTACTTAAATCCATGATCATTTGAATTTGACTTTTAAATGCATAAATTTTAACCTTCAGCAGAGAAAGACTTCTGACTGCATCTTAGCAGCTTCTCCCTATTACAAGAACAATGCAATGATTTTATAGTAGTGTTGCTAAGATAGGTTTTTATTGTTGGGGCATTAATTTTCTAATGCAAAGCTACACATGAAGAGGTTGAAATGTGGTAAAATACTTTAAAAAGCTGAGTTGGTAGAAGGAATTTGATATGGAATTGTTTTAAGGAGGTCATTAGAACTGAGTTATCTTTTCATATTTAAATTCTGCCTTCAAAATGTTGTAGCCAGAGGAGCAGAGGTCAGCCAGCAAGGGAAGGTTTACAGCCAGATGGGTTTCCCAGGTTTTATGAAACTATTCTCTAAATTATACACAAGACTGATGTTAAAAACATATGAGAAAAGAAGTTGGTGCTCTGAGGGTTATAAAACTTAAAAGAGGAATATTTTTTATATGTCAAAAACATGAAAGTTAACCTGGACTCTCCTGTGCATAAAGTCAGATGGAAATCTTTTCATGAATGTGACAGTGATACGAGCTTTAGTAGCCTTGCCTACCTTCGTAAATGAGTCCTCCTGCTTCAGTTTACACTTATAATAATTGTACCCTTGCAGCATCTCACTGACATGAAGTCTTGGTAAGCATTTTACAGTACAGTAGAGTTTTGAATCATTATAATGACATGTGCTAGTAACCTCTTAGCCCATAAAACTGTGGAATAATAGAGGAAGGGTCTCACCCCTCAGTTAGAATGCTCCGATTACTCTCTCTGTTAAAAACGATACTAAACATTTATTTGTAAGATCATTGAAAATAATATGCTCACCCCCTTGACAGTGAATGATTACACTGGCACAAGGTACATATTCAATCTGTATCAGAAATCTGTATATAACCTGTGCCTAATTCAGCCCAGTGGCTGGTAGGGTTCAGTGGGGGGTTGTGCGCAGGTACAGAGCTAATAACTCTTTGGCAAAAGGAGGAGGTCCACGGAGACCTGAGCCCTGTATTTCTGTGGCAAAGCACACAGACTTTGAATTAAGGCAGTGAGAGCACAACTGCCCCAGATTTTCTTGTACACTTACCAACTTCCAGATGTGGCCTGGAATTCTCTTGGAATTACAAGTGATCTCCACTGCATCACATTTCCACTGAGCTCCTCCTCCTCCCCAGACACCACCTCCTTGGAACCACCCCCAAGTCTCCAGGAATTTCTTAAACTGGAGTTAGCAGCCCCACTTTCTTGTAGCTTAGACTGTATCTACACACAGATCAGAATGAGGTTCCAGAATGCTGAAGCAATAAAATGGACTGTGGCACTTCAGGTTACAGGGGAGAGGACAGCACTTTGAGTTTTCCCTCCCTGCAAGAAATGCCAGTTCATAGGTCTGATGATCCAAGGGTCTTGTTGGTGTTCCACAATGAGGTGAGAGCACTGACTCAGTGCTTGTCTCAGATTGCAACCAGTAGTGGTTGCAATGGATGCAGCTTATGCTATTTTTGCTTCCTAGAACTATGCTGGCCCTGATCGGGTCTGAGATTACTCCTACGATTCTCACAGTGCCTAGAGATGTGAAGGCCAGGAGAAAAAAAGAGGACCATTACAAAGAAAAAGAGTCTATGGGCTTAGAAGGGTGTAACAATGTTTAAGGTTGCCTTTTGGTTTCCTCTTTGCCCTCCTCAGTTCTCCATGCAAGTGACTCTGAAAGCAGATGTAAATATATATTATTGTCTAACATTCAGAATCATTTCCTACAGCCAGGAACAATCTGAAATGTCATTCCTGCATATTTGTGAGTCAGGCTTAATACTGTTAGAACTGCCAGTAATGTGTGAATAATAGCCGACACTTTCCAAAGTATATCCGTCAAAGACAATTTAGATCAGATGCCTAACATGGTTTTATGGCTTACCTCATATTCTATCAGTGAAAAATTAGGCAGTAAGATTTTTAATAGATCTCCAACTAGTTCAGTATGTACAACAGAATCCAGCTTAACACATTGAGTCAAATATAATTACATAATATTGTATTGATAATGCATGTTGGCATTTCTAAATCTTGCTCATTGATAGTGGAATATATAGGCTTTGTAAAAGGATAAACAATTTAGTCTATGAGAATATGCAATATGTATAGTTTATAGACTCATGAATTAAATTGGTTTTTAAAAAGACACACATTACATTTTGACACTTTAAGAGTCACCCACTGCATTTTCCAGCTGTTTCCTTATTCATGTTAAATTATTTATATCTTTATATTTGAGCAGATAATATAGATACCATCATCGGATGCTTACATATTTAGGCCTGTATTTATTATTTTAGCAATGTTTCCTGGAGAATTTCACCACCTTGTATGCTTATACATACAGTAAATCTTCAGTCACTGAGAAGAAAAGGTCATTTTAAAGCTCAGTGTGTGACTGGGAAATTTTCATATTCTGCACACATCCTATCTGCTCATGCATTGCAGTTCCCACCCTCTAGACTTTCCTAGTATCTGACCATTCACCTGTCTTCTTTACTTCCCCAAGATGCCTTGCAAGAAATGTGCAGCAAGATTTCAGATTTTACAAGTCATATTTCAAACTCTTACATCAGAATTTAAAAGTTTATTGCTTGTGTTTTTTTCCAGACTTCTAGTGTGGAATAGTGGTTAGACTGGGTGTTGGATCTGTGTCCCAAGCTGTAATGTCCACTAGATTTCCTCCCTCCATCTCAGCATAACTCTCATTGATGAGTAAAGATGAAGGCCAGGTGGGGGAACATGTACATTTCCCTAAGCTCTTTGGTGGAAATCTGAGATAAAATTGTATCTCTGGATAGATAAAATCAAAAGTTTGCTATTGCTGGTCACCTGCTGTACTGTGGAATACTTACTGCAAATGTTTGTCAACTACTAGGTAATTACAATAAGGTCAAATAGGACTGAAATAATTACTTTTCAAATGTTGATGTTGAATATTCAGGAGGTTGGATTTGTTCCAAACCTCCTCTCTGAGTATCAGGAGAGCATTACGAACAAGCAAGCAAGCAAGCAAGCAAACAACAGAAAAGGATGGTATTATTTAGGATTACATTTGATTAAGTTACTACCCATGATGCTCCTCCCTCTCTAATTCTACTGGCTTGCCCTCTGCCATCTTGTTCAGTGTCTCAGGAAGGTCTCCCCAGGCCTCAGAATATGGAAGGGAAGGGGCCTGTGCCGCCTTATTCCTTCTTTTCTCAGGACCACAACTCTTGCCACATCACAGCTATGTGCTCTTCTCCTTCTTGACCTTTCCTAGGAACCTGCCTTTAAAGGTCCAAATAATGTCCTTTCTCTGGGCATACCTGGCCTCTCTATGAGGGAAGGTGATGATTCACTCCTCCCCTGTCCTTTCTACTGAGTTGTTGGATGGCTTCTCTCCCCCAGCTGCTCTCCCTTCAGCCCTACTAGTTATGTCAGCACTTGGATTGGGACCCTCTCTCCTGCCAGCCTTCAGGCCCTGTCCCACTTTTCCCGGGCCCTCCCAAGTCCAGGCATTCACCTGCACCTGGAGTTGGGGTGCCAGGTAAAGGCTTTGTGTTGTCACCTGGGAGGCAGCCAGGCTCTCTGTCAGCAGGGGTGGGGCTGCTGGGAGCTGCAACTCCCATGGCAGCAGTGGGGGGGGGAACTAGTGCTGAATGAAGTGGTCGCTCTGGACACTACTGCCAGTCCTAAATTGTGATTTTAAGTTTGGGGTTTTGTGTGTTTTATTATTCTGTTTTATGTATTATATCTATATTGTAGGCTGCCTTGATCTCTGTTAGAAAGAAATGTGGTTAGCAAATGTTTTAAATAAATAATGAAGGAAGGAAGGAAGGAAGGAGTGAACGAACAAACGGACGAATAACGTTCACCCCAGGATAGCATGCTGCAGTGATGAATGAGAATTGCACACAAATGCCTCGTTCCGCCCTTTCTACTCACAGCTTGTGTCAGTGGAAAGGGAAGTGGGAGGCAACTGACTTCCCTCAGTGGTTCCAGTGCTCTGTCTTGTGGCATATTTTTGCATGGAAGAGAACTTTCTGGCAAGTAGGAGGGCAGGTGATTTTTGCCAGGAGAATGACAAACAGGAATGTGTCCCTGTTTGGCCTCCTTGGCAGCTTTTGATATCAGTCAAGCAATTGCTGGAGCCTGAACAGAAGGATTTTATCATCCTTATGCTGAAAGATCTGCATTGGCTGCCTATTTGTTTCTGGGTATAATTCAAATTGCTCACACTTATCTTTAAGGCCCTAAACAGCTTGGGGGGGGGGGGGCATGGCATTGGAAGGGCTGCTTCCTCCTGACCTGCCCAGCCTTCCAGTTAAGATCTTCTTCCCAAGCCCTGTTCTCTCTGTGCCCCTTACTAAAGAGGTGAATTAATGAGAAACTAGAGCTAGGGTTTTTCCACTGGTGGTGCTTCACCTTTTGAATACTCTGCTTTGAGGCTCAACTGGTATCTACTTTATTGTATTATAGGTGCCAACCCAAAACATTTCTTTTTACCAAAACTCTTAACTGAAGGATTTCAGCTTCACTAGTATTGTTTATATGTATACTGCTAGCCTGAGGCTTCTTTGGGAATATTATTTTATATTGGTGAATATTATTTATTTATTGAATTTCTGAATTGCCCAGTCTCTGAGTACACAGGGCTCTGGGCAATTTACAATAGGCTAAAAACATACCAAAATACAGATTAAAATCAGCAGATCAATAATTTCTAATTTGATAATCACCAGATGGCATCCCTAATTTAATCTAAAACCTACTCTGGACTGTTCTTCTGTCTCATGGGCAGGTTAAGGAGGAGGCTGAAGTGGGCAGGATGGAAGAAAAGAGGAGGGTGCCAACTATGATGGAAAACCATTGTTGTCCTCAACCAGAAGCCTGGCAGAACATCTGTGCCTTACAGGCCCTGCAAAATTGCATGAAGTCCCACAGGGCCCTGATGGAAGTTGGCAGAGAGTTCCACCAGGTCAGAGCCAGGGCCAAGAAGGCCCTGGCTCTAGTTGAGGATGGCTGGATATCTTTATGCTGCTTCTATGTCCCTATAACGGAGGGACCTACAAGGACTTGCAGAAGGCATCTCATGTTCCCATCCCTCACTGTTTCTTTTTTGCCTTTCTTGAAAGTCCCCAAAGTCTGTTCCCTTTCTCCTGCATTCTTCTCTCCTTCCCACCACCAGCTAACCTACCCTTATTTGCCCCACCCCATCTTCAGCTCTCCTTTCCTCCCCCCCCCCCCCCTTGACATCCTCTCCCTGGTAAAACTTTGGCTGAGTTGTGGGGTGCCAGCTGTTCACTGGATAATCTTGGCCTGGTATTTTTTCACCCAAAGAGTGATTAACATGTGGAATTCACTGCCACAGGAGGTGGTGGCAGCTACAAGCATGGATGGCTTCAAGAGGGAATTGGATAAACATATGGAGCAGAAGTCCATCAGTGGCTATTAGCCACAAGGTATAGATAGGATCTCTTCATTTGGGGAAAGTGATGCACTGCATTCTTGGTGCTTGGGGGGGAGCAGTGGGAGGGCTTCTAGTATCCTGGCCCCACTGGTGGACCTCTTGATGGCACCTGGTATTTTTAGGCACTGTGTGACACAGAGTGTTGGACTGGATGGGCCATTGGCCTGATCCAACATTGGCTTCTCTTACGTTCTGCCTAAAGGGACTCTTTTTTCCCTGAGAGTACAGACCTTTTTACTGATGGCATACTGTGTTAATGTTTCAGCATTATTACTCCTTTGAGGTTTTTCCCATGGCAGAATTCCTAAAGAAAGTATTAAGGCTGGCCAAACTATTTCCAATAAATACAGTGTTGGAGAGAAGCAAGAGTTATACACAACTTTTGTTACATCAATGATGTGCAACTATGCTAAGATCTAAGTTGTCTAACGTGCTGTGATAAGGAATTCTGTCTTTGCCTGTTTATATTTTTTAGATGCAACTGGTTAGCCATTCCATTTTTTTTTGTTGACAGCCTCACTAATTTTAGGGAAAAGGTGAGTTGCTAGTCAAAAGATAAAATGCTGGAAGGTTACAGTGGCAAAGTGCATTGCTATATTTCAGGGAAGACAAAATTGCTTACCTGTAATTGTTGCTGAGTAAAGAAATGCAGCAGGCCAGAAAGGCATTATTAAATGGTTTTCTTGGAAAATTTGCAATCTGGTGTCCCAGTGTCAAATGAAACAACACACTGGGCAATTTTGCCAAGCATTTATCTTCTCTACTTAACCTACATGATCTTTTAAAAACTAACTGGTGAAAGATGGATTTATCTAGATGCACAGGGATACTGCAAAACAGAAATGATTCTTGAAATAAGGATGCACTGAATTTCGGGTGCAGTAATGCTGTATTTTCTGTTGTAAATTCTTATGGTGGAATTTAAAAAATTAAATAATTTTTATGGTGGAATTTTTATGGTGGAATTAAAAAAAATATATCCAAAGACGTGAGCAGTGACTTATGAAAACTCATTCCCTACCACAAATTTTGTTAGTCTTTAAGGTGCTAGTGGACTCTTACTCTTTTGTACTGCTAGAAGGTAAAGTTTTTGCTTGCTTGAAAGCCAGTCAAATCTGACTCTAGGGGGGCGGTGCTCATCTCTCTCTCCAAGCTGAAGAGCCAGCACTGTCTGAAGACGTTTCCATGGTCATGTGGCCGGCATAACTAAATGCTGAGGCACACAGAATGCTCTTACCTTCCCACCAAAGCGGTACCTATTCATCCAGGGCTCTTTTTCTAGCAGGAAGTCCTTTGCATATTAGGCAACACACCCCTAATGTAGCCAATCCCCCAAGAGCTTACAGAGCTCTTCTTACAGGGGCTACTGTAAGCGCTTGGAGGACTGACTACATTAGGGGTGTATCGCCTAATATGCAAAGGAGTTCCTGCTAGATAAAGAGCCCTGTTATCTACTTAGAATTTCTTGCTTTCGAACTGCTAGGTTGGCAGGAGCTGGGGCCAGAGACGGGAGCTCACTCTGTCACATGGCACTAGGGTCTCGAACTGCTGAGCTACAGACCTTCCAGTCTGCAGCACAGCGTCTTAACCTCTGAGCCACCGCAGCCCTTTTGTACTACTACAGACAAACATGGCTACCCATCTTAGTCCATCTACTACTATAGTCACTATAGGGAAGGAGCACTTGAGCAAGAGGAAGGCACTTCTGCTTGCACAGGGTGAGGGGTTTTTCAAAATCTCTATGGATTCCCCATTAGAACTGCCCTCCCCCCGAACACTGCATCCAGTTTTCCTGAAGTCCCCTTGTACAGGGAATTGCGGAAGACAAGAAGATGGGGAAGATACATTTATTAGGAGAGTTTTGTCCATATTTCTTTGGATCCAGCCTTTTGTCATTCTATATGACAGAAAGGGTCAATATAGCACATGCCCGTCTCTTCCTTTTAACTTACAAGATGTGACTTTTGCAAGTATTGTTTGGACTGGCCTTTGTGGGTTATAGTTAAATCAGAAGTAATTGACTTCAGTGAATTAATTGAAATCATATTCTAGACTTTAGTTTCAATGTTTGTTATAGGTCAAAGATACAATTAATTAATGTTTTTAAAATGAATCTGCCCTCTACACATGACCCCATAGTATAGAAACTAAGTGCAGGGAGGGAGAGCAAGCAGAAATGCACCAGCTCCACCCCCCACCTTTCTGCAATTATTGGGTTGTCTGCACAAGTGTGTGAACACATGAAGTAGAACAAATTTAGAGTCCAGTCATAGGCGTCAACTATGGGGGGGGGGTTGGTTCGAGGGCTCGAGCCCCCCCGAAATTTCCCCGGGGGTGCTCAGCCTCCCCCGGCAAAACAGAGCATCCACCAGGCCCGCTCACTTGCCTGCCTGCCTGCTCGCCCGCCCACTGGTCGGCTGGCCGGCAGCCGCCGCCTCTCCCCCCTAGGCCTGGCCTGGCCAGGCCAGGCCAGGCCTGGGGGGGGGAGAGGCAGTGGGGACATAATCCCGGCATGTTCACGCACTTTGCGCGAGCGCACATAAGAGCCCTCCCCCCGGATTTCTAAAAGTCAATGCCTCTGAGTCCAGTTGCAGCTTTAAGACCAACAACGGCTTATTCAAGGTATGAGCTTTCATGTGCAAAGCACACTTTTTCAAATACGTTGGAATAGTGGTGAGGTTCTCAACTTATAAACAGAGATTTAACAGCAAATTAACATGTAACATGATGATGTCTAAGTTATACAAAGTGAAAAACTAAATAACAAGTTAAGGTTATAAGGCCAACAGTTGTAAAGCAACAAATATGTCAAAGTAGCAGATAAGGTGTTTTTTTCTAATTGTGGGAAGTAACAGAATTTTAATTTTCTTTTCTCAGGTGAGGAGGGCACTTAATAGTATATTTTGAGCTGGATGTAATGTTGTCAGCAGACATCCATTCAGTATTCTAATATACTATTTTGAAAAAGAAATATACTAAAATACAGAGGATTTATAGTCGTTGAAAATACATATGTGAGTATCAAAGTCAGTTTTGTCTAATCTGACTACCAGATCCTGGCTGTTCAGAATCTCCATCTGGAGTCTTTTACAGCACCTGCTATCGTCCTTTTAAACCACCACTACAAGGGATTGAAACTGTGACCTGCTGCATACAAAGCAGATGCTCTACTGCTAAGCCACCACCCCAGCCTTTGGGTGTACGCAGGCCCTGAAGTCAGTGTCATGAGCTAGAAAAGTTGGGACTTGAAGTTCACCAAACAGAATGTACTTCTGTTGATCAGGCAAAGGGATATGGCCAAGATCCTACTGGCCAATCCAAATGCTTCCCAATGACTATCAATTGCAGCAGGTGCTAGTGTTACACATCCCAAATTTTATATACCTAAAGGACTTCCGAAGCCTGAGCACATAGTGTCCCTGGTAGTTTATTAGACTATTAGTCCCAACCTCAAATCCTGACTCCCCTAGTTCATGTTCTGGAGCCCCTGCCAGTGTAAAGAGAAGAATTCATTTCCTTTCAGAACAGATGCAAGACCATCTGTTCCCCCCTTTTTATATTACTTTGTCCTCTCTACATTTTTCTGGAGCCTTTCAGGGACAGACACTTCTCTTTTAGGTCCATCTTTCAGACATATTATTTAGGGCCAGTAGCGGGAATGGAAAAAGAGTGTGTGTGTGTGTGAGAGTGTGTGTGTGTGTGTGTGTGTGTGTGTTAGCATTTAATCACCAACTTTCCCACCTGTTTTAAGACCTGTAGTGGATGACAAATTGAAGTCATGCGGTTTTTCATAAATACTAATGTTATTTGAGGTCATATTTAAAGAAACATTGTTGGGAAGCAATAGCAGCTCAGGAAAAAACTGACCAAAGATCTATTAAGCCTCTGATTCTGTCTCCAGATGTGTCCAGCCAGATATAGACTTTAATGGGAGTAGTCATTCTATACAATTTGTCTCCTGCATGTGGCCATCAGAAGTATATTGTCTCAGTCTCAGATGTGCTCTTGGATGATGTGGGAACGACATAAGATGTTTATTCTGTATTTCATGCTGCAATTTCCACTGCTTTGAGAAATACTCTATGTCCTTGATCTTCCATTCTGATAATGTAATGGAAGCATATATAGAAGAAAGTAATATATTACTTACTTAATTCTTGTAGTTTACTTCAAATTGAATTCTATAAGTCTAGTGCTTGATTTCCAACACATCACACAGTTGATTTCTGCTATTGCCAGTTCCATTTCTCTCAGTCCTTCAGTATCTAGCCCATTAATAACAGTTTGGCCTGTCTCCTTCACAGACTTATCCTTTGAGGAGAGCCTGAAAGGGTAAAACAGCCACTCAGCTGTTTTCACCCCTGAGCCCATGGGATTGCTGCTCCAGCATCCAATCACCTTTGAGAAGGGAGGTGGAATGTTGGAGGGAAGCACAGCAGGAGTTAGGTTTTGAGCCTGCCTCAGCAAGAGAGTAAACAGGGTGAATGGTAACTCTGCCTGGTAGCATGTCAAAGTGGTTTTAACTCTACCCCAGGAGAGAACAGAGTACCTGGTTGAGAGGTTTGTCTCTGGCAATGAGCAGACCATTTAGTCTGACTCTTGGGAAAGGGCAGGCTGGTGTGGGTGAAATTGTGTGTGTGTGTGTGAAAGGCTCCATCCTGGTGGCTAGTTAGTGAAAGCCTGTTTGTAACCTCAAGCATTAAAAGGAATTCACCACATAACTTGTGGTGACCTGTACATAAATAAATAAATTCATGCTCATTACAAAACTTAGCTCACAGCAGCAACCTAAAGCCTTCATACTTGCTACCATAAGAACGTCTTGTAACTGAAGGAAAAGTTCATTTCTCAAAACCAACATGGTCCCCCAAAATCATAAGAGGCTGTGTGGATCCCCTTGGATTAAAGAAGGGACCTGTCCCAGCATCATACAGCTAAAAAGGACTGTGATAGGGTTTAAAAACTTGTAAGTAACAATGGCAAAAGTTGCATTCTTGGCAGCTGGGACTTATAAGTTCTTACACTGAATTCTTTGGGAAGTGTTGAGTTTAAAGCCCTAAATACTGTAATTTGGAGCATTAAATTGCTGATCGTTAATTTCCCCCTTCATTTTGATATTATTAAAGTTATTCTGCTCCAAATTGCCTCTGAGATGGCAGAATTCTACTGGTACAATCTCTCCCTCTCACAAACTTATTTGAAGCTAGATCTCCCTTGAAATTTTGATAGGAGTGAGGCATCTGATTGGCTGTGGTCACCGGCAACCATTCTGATCTGATCAGTGCAGCTTCCATATTTCCAATACTTCATGATGTCTGTAATGCCAGCCTGTTCCCTTCCCTATTTATATTTAAATAGTTAATAGTTAAATAGAGGAGTTACAAGGAGAGGGCAATTTGAAACAATAACCAATCAAAGAGAAATGATCAATCCATACAGAGTAAGTGAGAACCAATACTAATTATAGAATTTTTTAAACATGCTGTCTGAGCTTTGCTACATGCATTTCTATGTAATAGACTTCCATTCACTATCACAGGTTTACCACAACTGAAAGTAGTTATTAATAGGTACATCTGTGCTTAATGAAAATATTATTATTACAGTAATTATGGTAATAATGCTATTAACAGTGTGCAAAGGCCCTATGGCCATGGTCAAATGTGCCTTTAGATCCGATTCAGCTGCAAATGCCTGACAGATCTAAAGGGCACAGTCAGACAGCAGCATCTATGTGTCATCAGCACCCTGGGAAAAGACATGGGGGAAAGTTCAGTACTAATGCTTGCTGATAGGCTACAAATGGACTTTCCCCTGTCTGATCGCTCAAGCATGCACTCAAGCCGTCGGGATGCTCTGCTCATTCCATCCCAATTCAGTGCCATTGTTTTCCCTTGCTTGGCAGTATGCACATAACACATACTCCATAAGGAACTCTCAGTGCAGAAGTGCAATTCCTTATTTATGTGCATGGAAACAAAAGGCAACCACCCTGCCCACTTGCCCAAGTGTGCTGTCTGTTTGGGCAGTGACAGGCTGAGCCCGCAGCTACAAAGGATGTGTGATCTTGCAACACCGTGTCAATTTCCACCCGGGGGAAATAGGCTCACTTCCCCTCTGCACCAAATAGCATGCCTGACTGCAGCCTATTATAGCCTGGCTATAAGCAGTGTTCATGAGGGAGGGACAGGAAAACAGGCAATGTGTGGTCTTTGAGGAGTGTCCTTTCTGACCTTGATTGGGTCCGTTAATGTTGATGCCAACTGTGCCGATCAAAAGGCAGAGCTGCAGTCAACGAAAAAGGAAATGGCATGGGCAAAGTAAAATCCAATCCCACTGCTATTGTTTATTTTGTGTCCAGAATATCTTCTCCCAGAGTTTGTCGCAGCTCAGTTCATGGCATATTTGGCAGATTCATTCAAACTGATTTGTAGACCCCCCATCCCCACAATGTTTCTTGGCCTTCTTAAAATGTCCAGATCAAGATGTCTGCACCTATTATTGTTCTTTTTTCTACACTTGGTAAGACAGTGAAAAGAAACAACTGATGATGTTCTTCCTTCTTCCTTCCATGCACATCTTTTTGCAGCCCCATTCTAAGGTCTCCTGAAGAACATGAGACTGTGTACAAGACTTTGAAACTCATTCCTGACATCAATGACCAACTTTCAGATGAAGAGCTAAAAGAACTCATGGCATGTATTGTAAGAGAATACTGGGTGAAAGGAAGTACAGGTAAGAGGAACACTTTAGAATGGAACAAAAATCTTGATCCTCTAAATACTGAACCAGATGTGTTTAGTATTTTTACATTTATTTATTAGGGTTATCAGGTTCCCTTATGTAGAAAAACTGCATAATGGAAAAGCACAGACACAGTAACCATTCCCTTGTGATTAGATTCTGCCATTTTCTTTTACTCCTATTTTCTTTTTACCTATCAACTAATCTGGTTGTGGTTGTTTTATTTATTTATGTATTTATTTATTTAGGTTTCCTACCAAGTAACCCTATGTTTTACTTGTATCCCATCAAAGCATTTTGTTTTGTGATGTTTATTATTAGGGCACAATAATGTGAATTTGCAGCCTGATTCACAGTTATGTTTGTGGCTTAGATTTGACCTACAGCATCACCTGACCAGAATCAGAATCTTTGGCAAGAGAATATTGATATTCTTGTTGACTACATTTTGGTCAACATCATAATAAAATTGATTTATGGATTGATATTCATGAATATACGTGAGTGTCTCCTGAATGGAAACCACTAATTGTTAGAAGGTGGTCTTCTGATAGCTGACCCAAACAGATCTTTGAAAAGGCATCAGCCCTTCAGCTGAGAGGAGGTGAATAAGTATGTATCGAGATACAGGAACTGGAACATTGGGAAAGACAAAGAAACACGAGAAGGAACTGAGATTTGGCTGATGGGAAGCACCCTTTAGTTGCAGGATTTCTCTCTCAACATCTGAAGTGCAGTGGTGGATCTGCTGCCCACCAAGGTTCTACTTGTATATTTGTTGATAAAGCAAATATTTGCAAATAAAGTGTTTTCTCAATTGTGCTTCCCTTGAAACATCTCATCATTTGAGGAAGAGGGAAGAATGCATTAACAGTGTCAAAAGCCACTATTTAAATAATAATAAATAATGGAAATTAAGTGCTTTTGGACATGTGAGCTATTCTAGTTTAGGGACAGTTGTATTCACAAGAATACATCAATCTGAGGCTGAGGACAGACTGGCAGTCTGGCCCGCTCTGCCTCTGCTTCAAAAGCGGAGGCAGAGCGGCCATTCAGACTGCTGCATCTGCCCCAAGGAGGCGGCCCGGATGCATCGCGTCCGGCGCTGCGCTCCTCCCACTGCGCTCCTCCCACAGTGGTGTCCCGGCTGCTGCGGCGCGTGTTCCACCCGCCTCCGGTGGGTGTGAATGCGCGCTGGGAGGGGGAGCTGTGCGGCGTTCGCACATCGCTGTAGGAAGCCGCCCGCAGTCTGAATGCTGCGGGTGGCTTCCTTCCGGTGGCGTGCGAACGCCACGCAGCGGGGGCAATTCCCCCCACCTTATTCTGCCACACAGCGGAAGCGTGGCAGAATACTAGTCTGTCCTCAGCCTGAATTTGTCGTCAGCAGAGCAGTGGTGATTAGACTCTGTAGATAAAGAGAGATAAGTAGGGGATGGGAAAGTGGTGCTTGGTGTAGGCAAGAAAGCAAAATGAAGCATGGAGAAGTACTGGCAGTAACCAGTTATACCAGGGGTATCAAACATAAGGCCAGGGGACCAGAACTGGCCCATCTAGGGCTTTTACCCAGCCTGCAGGCAATTGGTATGTATGGAAATATAAGGTGCTCCCCCTTTTATGGTAACTCTTGGGAAAAAAACTGGTCTTGCATATGATTGAATTCATTTATTGGAGCTTTTGTGGGCTCCCCAGTAAATCAACTGCTTTTGTTTGTATTTTGAATTTAAAATAATATTGTTAATTGGTTTTGCCTGTGTTCTTTTATAAAGTTTATATCTCTGGTACCTGGCATTACATTTTATGGCACACATGATCCGGCCCGACAAAGTGACATTTATGTCAGATGCGGCCCTAGTAACAGATGAGTTCAACATCTCTGAGTTATATACTTTCCATGTTTATGCATTCTACTGCATAAACCTCCACTTTATTAAAATTTCATTTCATTTCTCACAGGCTTTTCCCTTGGTTTATCAAGGTCATTCCAAATTCTTAGCCTGTCCTCTGTGTCATCATACTGGTCTTTGAAACCCTTCTTGTTAAATCCAGGCTTCCATAGGCTAGCACAGATTATCTAGCAAGACCTCCACCAGGAATTTGATAGTGTAAATCCACATTGGTGGCTTGCTTCATTCTGAGAATTACATCACAATCATAAGAAAACTTTTCCTGGGAGTCTACCCCACTGCATTGACCTGAGGAGAATCCTGAATAGACCTGTTTAGGATTGCTTTCTTGGTTTTATGCTGATAGTTTACATTGTAGAAGCAATTCAACCAAAATAAATATAGGAAGTGAAGGACATGTTATTAATAGGCAGAGCAAAATCTGATTTAAGCAAGAAGGAAGCACATTAGCATAAATTATGTTGTGAGAATAAAAAAGGACCATTTTAAAGTCAAAGCTTGGGCTAAAATGTTAGTGATGAAAACTAGTGTCTTACTTGCTAGGCTATGAATTTGGGAATCCAAAAAAAAACTTTATCTGGCTGTTCTTTGGAATCTCGGCCACTGGGGCAGCCACGTTCTGTTGAATTAAGTGCCCTGTTGCTTTAGTATACGTTCAGTTAAAGACTGCTATCTGGTACTCCAGCAAATGGTCTAAAATTGCTGAGCACAAAAAAAAAATGTGTACGTGAGATAAAAGCTAATCTTAATGACTCAGACTGTCATATCATCATGACTTTCAAGAAAAAGCTGCTTTGCATCAACATGCAGTCTTTTCCAGCTCTTTGAACCTAGTTAAGTAATATTTTCAATCTCATCTGATTCGGTAAGCTAAAAGTAAACACAAAATTGATTTTTGGCTAAGCAAAACTGACTTGATAAAAATAATACATGCCAGATGAAGCTTCAGTCTCCAAAGATTATTTTACAGACAGAGTTTCAGGCAAGCCAAATGTATTTTAAGAAAAACAACCTGGAGTAAATTGTGTATTTAAGGGTTTGCATCCTAACTGGGTTCTCATCCTTTTAAAAATGCTAGTGGCATTTTTTAAAAAATTCTTCTACTGTGAGTTGGATTGAGACTAAATGTTCCATCAGTGGAGAGGCACTTTCTTGCCCCCACCCCAAGCCTACTGATCTCTATGAAATATTGCCCCAGGGGAGGAAAGCATGAGTGAAGGTCTGTAGTGAGAAGGAGGAATCAGTAAATTGCTAATTTATTCTGGATCCAACCTAGAGAACAGATTTTACATTCTTTGAATCAAAGACACCTAATTGTTGTTTTATGAAGTGTATGATGGTGCCCATTTAAAAAGTCATATATGAAAGTATTGAGTGCAATCCTGAAGACACTTTCCTGGGATTAAGCCTCATTGGCTAAGGCCAAATCTACACCTCCCCTCTGAAGTAGTTTGACTGCTGTCTTTTCCTACACTCATTTCACACTGGTTTCAGATTTCACTCCCTGGGTCTGAAGAGCAGTAAGCAACAGGATCTGTTTAAAGCAGTGTAATGCTAGCTTGACTACAAGAGGGCAATTAATGCATGTAGACGGTGATTTTTAAACTAGAACAAGTATGGCTTGAAACTAGAAACAGGTATAGACGGGGTTTTTTTGAAACTAGAATGATTCCAGAGAGAAAGTCAGATGTAGATTTGACCTAATATGGATTTAGCAGTCCTGATTATGGTTGCTTCGATAGAGAATAAAACCCTTTAAAATATAATGTATTTGTATTTTTTTTTATGCAGTCAGATTCAACTGGCTTTCGAGCAAGGGAAACCTTTACCTTCATATTTTTAAGTTAATACTGTTAATGTAAGTCAAGACAGTAGGGTTTCCCCCCTTCTGTAATACACTGATAAACTGGGGTCTGTTTTTTTAATTTATTTTTTATTTAATTCTAGTGGATGGAAGCCAGGGATTCTATGCAATACTCAGAGGCTCTGCTAGACCACAGACAAAGTATTACAAAAAACTTCTTGGAGGAAATTTTGTTTCATCTAGTGTGATGCTTTGTCCCCGAAGTTCTGCTAAGCTATCCTTTTCATCAGCCCAAACACAAGTTGTAACGGAGCAACAGCTAGTAAGTAGCTATTGTAGTAGACTAGATAATGTTGCTTCTTTTTGTCATATGAAATTATACAAAAATGGTAGAAAGGGAGAAAAACAGATGGGAAATCTAGACTATTTTTGCAGCATACTATTTACGTGACTTGATTTAGTGTCCTTGCCTGGCTGTCTATTGCCTTCCTACTACCCTTATTAAACATTAGCGCTGCAATCCTGAACTTGCTTAGGCTGCTTAAGTCTCATTTACTCGAATGAGAAATGAGAAATCTCACAGGACAAAGAACTACAACTAAGATGGGAAGAGAGGGGTTTTTTGTGTGTATTTCTGTGTGTGTGTGAGAGAGAGAGTCTGGAAGTCATGGTTGACTTCTGGCAATCCCAGTGGGGCTTGAACATTTCAGAAGGGTGGCTTGATATTGCCTGCCTCTGTGCCCTGACTCTGGTATTCCTTAGAGGTCTCCCATCCAAGTACTTGCCAGGGTTGGCCCTGCTTAGCTTCCAAGATTTGACAAGACTGGGCTCACCTGGGCTATCCAGGTCAGGGCAGGAGTTTTCAGTGGGGATAATGCTTATGAAAATCAGTTATTCAGGGCTATTTTTGGGCAGGAACGCACAGGAACGGAGTTCCGGTTGGCTTCCAAGTTGGCCATGGCTACATCCCCCCCTGGTTCCCCAGGCGCCTGGGGAAGCCAAGCCGATCCAGGGAGGGAAGGCAGTTTAAACCGCCTCCCCTCCTTGGGTTCCCCAGGCACCCCGCAGCTTGTGATCCAAAAACTGCCTTCCTTCCCTTGGGTTCCCCATGTGCCCTGCAAGCCGCAGGACACCTGGAGAAGCCAATCCTGGGAGGGAGCTGTGCTGTCAGGGGTGTGGCCTAATATACTAATGAGTTTCTGCTGTTGGGTGTGGCCTATTATGCTAATGAGTTCCTGCTGGGCTTTTTCTACAAAAAAGCCCTGCAGTTATGCATTCCTTAGCATTCACGTTTGCATCAAACTGAAAGACAAACCAGACCTGAACCAGAGCTCAGTTTAGACAGGGTATTTTCAATGGGTCAGAATTATGGAGCTACTCATTTAATTGGGGAAGTAGCACCTGGAAGAGGGTGTGTTTAACCCTTCCTTCTGCTTACCCTGACCCAAATCCTGCCCCACTCCAGGTTGCATCTCCTCCTGTTTTTTCATGCTGCTGCCTGGGGAAGGGTTGTGCAGTTTAGATTGAAGAAACAGTGCTGGTTGAACAGCATCAATACACCTTTTGAGCTCTATTTCCCATATAAGCAGCCCCACACAGCTGCTTAAAAAAACAAAAGAACCAAGATGACATCTCCCTTGCCACATCTACTTTAATCTTCGGTTGCCTCAATCCCAATCTGAAACAGAAGTGTATGAATGTGAAGCTGCCTTGTACTGAATCAGGCACTTGGTCTATCATGGTCAGTGTTATCTGACTGGCAGTGGTTTCTGGAATCTCAGGTCCAGGGGTCATTTCGAGCAGGAGTTCAGGGGAGCGCAGCTCCGGCAGTTAGTGCCAGCCCCCCTACCAAGGGGGAATGCCTGCTTATGTCATGGCTGCAGCAAAATGACCCCATCCCCTGGAAAGGTTCCTCCAACCAGCCTTCTGAAGGCTTCAGCCACCACTGAAGCGATCCTCCCAGAATCGTGGTACTTCTGAGGCTTGGATTAGTAGCTGTCCCCTCTCTGCCAGCCCTTCCTTCCTTTTTTTCTTTCCTCTCTCTCTTCTTTCTTTCTTGCCTTCTGACATACTTCTAGTGATGTCAGGGGGTGTGGCATATGCAAATAAGTTATGCTAATGAGTTGTGCTAATGAGCTCCTTCACCTCTTTTTCTACAAAATGACCCCTGCTCAGGTCTTTCATATTATACCTGGTCCTTTTAAATGGAGATGCTGAGGATTGAACCTGGACCTTCTGCATGCAAAGCATATGCTCCACCATTGAGCCATGGCCCCACCCAGTTTTTAAATACAAGAACCAATTTCTTGTTTTGGAAAAGTGGTTCAATAAGCAGAAGCACAGGAGGGTTTTTTGCAGATGGTAACAAAAAGGTTTCCCCTCCAGCCCAGGACACGGAGAGAAGAGCGTGTTATGGGATTAGCAGTTTCCCCACATTTACTCTGACCTCAACTACAGATTCCCTGACATGAATACAAACTAGTTGGGAGCAAGCAGACATGTAGCCATTTTTGACAGGAGATACATTTTTAGTATTATGTCCCATGTAGGCCTCAGTTAAAAGGGACCATAAGGACTGATTTGCTGGATATGACTGGAGTCTGTCAAACCCAGCATTATGGGATGGATATGACTGGAGTCTAAATTTTGCCATTTCCCTCCTTTAGCTTCAACTGTTTGTGTCCCTGAAATCATGCCCCTGGGGGTCATAAAACACCCCCAGGGCTCAGCAGTGGGAGGAGGAGTCACCAAAACTTGCTCCCCTTTCCTTTGGCAGAAGTTTCTTCTACTGGAGGAAAATATGCTTAGGATCTATCCCTTTGTTTCCAGCAATAATCATCTAGTTGGTTTTGGAACCTCGCAAACCATGGCACAAACTTTGTTTTTTAATTAATAGTTTGTTTAAAAAATCATGCAAATATAAACAGACTAGATTAATTTCTAGTAGCAAATACAGAAGCACATTAAGAGAATTATACATCTGTACTACTAATACTATTTAATTAAATTATATATATCAAAGAATTTCAGTTTTCGTGAACATCAGAGGACCATCAAATGTCCTGTAACTTAGGGAATTATTTAGAAGAACATCCATTCTCTGTAGAGGATTTGCGGA
The DNA here is from genome assembly GCA_029233225.1 of Lepidodactylus listeri. NCBI lineage: Eukaryota > Metazoa > Chordata > Lepidosauria > Squamata > Gekkonidae > Lepidodactylus > Lepidodactylus listeri. The sequence continues at coordinate 39,987,413 of JARCFY010000006.1, read as the reverse complement.
GACAGTATTGTTGTCAGCTAGAAATTGCAGTAAAGGGAACCAGATGTGTACAAATCTGGTATGTTAGCTATCTGGTGGGCAATATTATCAGCTCTTTTACCCATGATGAACTGATTTTGGATCTTTTCAAACCAGAGAGCCTCACAAACCATGGCACAAAGTTGACAGTTAAACTCATTTGTTTTGTTTCCATCACCAGTACCCAGAGTTATTCTCCTTCCAAATATGGAGGTTATGTTTATGTATTATAGTTTTGAAAGACACCTCCTCCAATAATCTGTGTTGTTATTTTCCATAGTCATCTCTATGGCAGGCACAGAATCCAAAGTCAAGTTTAAAACTCAAAGGCCTGACTGCCTGGATTCTCTGCAGTAAGCTGTGCATACATAATAGGGCTAAGATTTATAATTCATAAATTAAGTTTTACACTATTTTCTTCCTGAATCTACCACTAGTCAGCTTTGTTGTATGTCTGAGTTCTAGTATTACAACTACCATAAAAAAATTCTATCTAATCTTTATTACCATTTATAATTAAAACTTAAATATTATCCCCTTGGTTTTTTTTTTAAATCAACAAACCCCAAACTCTCCCTTTTCTCACTGGAAGACACTCCAAGCCTTTGAAAATTTTATTCCTTCCACAGCTCTAAAAAAACCTTATATGCAATATTGTGTTCAGAACTGTACATAATATTCTTAAAGTAGCTGCCCCACATACTTATATAATAGCATCATATTTCCTGTTTCTTGCTTCTGGAAGAGATAAAAATAAAATACATGTCATAAGCTAAGATTGTGGAAGGGTTTTGTTTTTGTTATGCAAGTCAATGTAGAAAGAATGTTTGGGAACTGAAATTTGTCCTGTTTTCTCAATGTGCTCTTGGTTGAGCCTGTCCCAGAACAGCACAAATGCCTAGCATAAAGCTTGGACCATGTGGATCGCCATGTTGAGTCTGAAGCAGCAGAACAAAGTTTGAGTCCGGTGGCACCTTCAAGACCAACAAAGTTTTATTCTGAGTATAAACTTCTGCGTGTATTCACACTTCTTCAGATACATTGAAACAGAAGTCACCAACAATTACATATGGATAGAGGGTGGGGAGGGTGTTGCCAACAAGGGCTGATTAGAGTCAAGATGCATGAGTGAGCAATAAATATAGCTAAGACTGGATAGAGACCATTGGTAAGACTTGTGAATAGCAGCATAATAAATAAAAACTGATGTGAAAACTGAGTGATATTAGCATGTGTAGTGAGATAAGAAACCAATCTCTCTGTTAGGCCCTGGGAATTCCATTGTTGTAAGTGTTGTAATAACTTGTAACTCAGCAATCTCCCATTCTAGTCTGTTTATGAAATTCATCCTTTCCTTATTCTATAAAAGCCAGTTGGGCTTGGTAACATTCCAGGGGGTGCCAAAATCAGTTGGCTGCAAGAACTGCCAATCAAAAGGGGTCCCTGGTCACTGGCTGCATTCCCTCACTGCATTGCCTCAGTCCAGCCCACAGAGCCGCCAGCCAGTGTCTCGGCCTCAGTCTGGAGGGAGCCGGTGAAGGGGACAGACTGGGTGCTGGGTCCACTCTTCTCCTCTACCCACTGCCTGGTGGGTCTAACTGTCCCCTCAGTGGCCTCCTTTCTGTCATTAAAAAGACAATGGACTTTCAGTATAACTCCCTCCCCTGCCCACTGCCAGCTTGGCCACTTTCCTGTCAGAATAAACTGAAAATGGCTTTCTCTCCTGCTTAGTTCCACCATGGCTGGCTGGCTAATGAGGTGGGCCAGTGACCATCAAATCATTCTCTTCAACCCCTTTCTGTGCAGCTGACTTCCCCCTAGGGTTGCCAATCTTCAGGTGGGACCTGGAGATCTCCCACTGTTACAATTGATCTCCAGATGACAGAGATCAATTCCCCTGGAGAAAATGGCTGCTTTGGAGGGTAGACCCTATGGCATTATACCCTGCTGAGTCCTTCCACTCCCCACGCAAATGCTGCCCTCCACAGGATCCACCCCCCCAAATCTCCAGGTATTTCCCTAATCAGAGCTGACAACTGTACTTTCTCCTCAGTGCCTGTTGCTAGGCAACCAAGCTTGCTTTTGTCAATAAAAGGCCCTTTCCACTCCTACGTTGGCCTTTGGGAGAAAACTCATTGGAGCCAGTCCTGATAGGGTTGCCAACTCCAGGTGGTAAATTCCTGGAGATTTGAGGGATGGAGCCTTGAGACTGTGAGGTCTGAGGAGGGGTGGGACCTCAGAAAGGTACAATGCCATAGACTCCACCATCCAAGGCAGCCATTCCCTCATGGGGAACCATTGTTGCTAATCTCCAGGTGGGGGCTGGAGATCACTCAGAATTACAACTGGTCTCTAGGAGGGAGGGGGGAGGAGATGGGAAGCTGAAGCCAGGGGGCAGATAACAATATGTTGATAGTTGGCTTGGAGGGAGATAGGGTTGCCAACTCCAGGTTGGGAAATTCCTGGAGATTTGAGGGGTGAACCCTGAAAAGGGTGAGGTTTCAGCAGGGGTGAGACCTCAGACGGGTTCAGTACCATAGACTCCACCCTCCAAACCATCTGTTCCTTCATGGGGAACCATTGTTGCCAATCTCCAGGGAAGGGATGGAGATCATGCCAAATTACAACTGCTCTTCAGATGGCAGAGATCTTCCCCTGGAGAAAATGGTGGACTCTGTGTCATTATACCCTGCTGAGGTTGCCACAGAAAATTGACGTTCAGTGCCCAAGGTCAGGGCACTCTCCCAGAGCCTCTTTCTAGAGCCCATTGTATTTATTTCCACAACAGGCCTTATTCCTAGTTTGTAATATAACAGAATATCTGGAAGACTGAAGTGTTCTCTTACAGGTATCTCAGGCTTGTGATCCTTGATGTTAGATTTGTGTCCATTTATTCTTTGGCGTAAGCTTTGACCTGTTTGTCCTATTTAGAGAACTGAAGGGCATTGTTGCCATTTAATGGCACATACAGTGTATGTTAGAAGATGAACAGGGGAATGAGCCTGAGATGGTATAGTTGATGCTGTTAGGTCCAGTGATTGTGTTGTCTGGGTATATTTGCCAGCAAAGTTGTCCTCAGAGTATTGCAAGCTTTGGTACCAGTGTCCATGCTCAAATGAGATGTTGCTTTATTGTGGGTGAGTTGTTTAAGACTGTGGGGCTGTCTGTGGTCAAGGAAATGTTTGCCCCACAGTACTTTGAAACAGAACTGTCATTATTCAATAGAAGCTGTAATGATGCACTGAATTGTTTTGAGTTGAGAGCTGTATGTGACCACTAGTGTTGTTCTCTTATTCTCTCTTAAACTGAGTGGGCTAATTGATCAGTAGTTAGAAGGATTACATTTGTCAGCTTTCTTATATATTGCAATAATGATGGCCAGACCCTAGTCACTAAGACTCTGTGCTGTCTGACCAATCAGTGTAAAAAGCTCATTTTGGGTCCCTGTTGGGAAGAAAGGTAGGATATAAAGTAAACAAATAAATAACAAACTATTTTTGTGACTAGGGGCCAAACAAATTTAAACATCTTGATTTGGTTATGCAGCATAGAGTGCACAAAAATTAGTCTCCCACGAATTGGCAGGGACAGCACAAGGCAACCTAGAGGCTTCTGTCTGAAACACACCCAAAATGATGTGCCAAAAATGTAGAATCATTGGCTATAGCAGCCTGAATAAACTGAGACCAAACTGACCTTAGCGCTTCTCTCTCTTTAAAAAAATAGCTGTTTGTTTGTTTGTTTGTAGTTCAAGGAAAATAAATCCAGCATTGCTGTGCCTGTATGTATCTGTTAAACTGAGCTATTTGTTGACTCTTTGTCTTACATATTCATAGTCAAATCAGGCTTTCGAGATATTTGCTGTTGGGTGATGGAAATTTCTTTGGTTAACTTCTCTTGTGTTTGACCTGATCTGTATAAAATGTATCCGAACAAATTTAAAATCAATTCATTGACTGAACTGGTTAGGAAAACCTTTTTTAAAAGCCGGTGTCTGACTTAAATGAATTCAAAATACTAATAACCTTGAAGCCATTTTTAGCTGTCATATTTTTGTCATGCCCTCTGTCATGCATGTACATGACCATATGATGATAAATATCACAGTATACTTATGTGGTAGGTTAGGTTGCTGAAGATTCTGGTAAGATACAGCTTGGTGTATGTGAGGAGGAGTCCAGAGTAAGAATGTGCATTTGGCTAGGCCAAACCAAACAAATACCCTACAAATACCTTACCAGTATTTGGGGGGTATTTATTTAGCTGAAACAGAGTCTCTAAACTGATTCAGCAAGCCAATAAGGTGATTCCAAATAAAACCCAATCTTACTTGGCTCTTATACGGGTGCATTCACCATACCAGAGCTGGTGGCCATTTAAACCTAACAGCTGACAGGTGGTTCGCCTGTCAGCTGTTAGATTTAAATGGCTGGTCAGGGGTCCTATCTTTCCTTCCTTCCCCAGCCAGCCTGCCACTGTGGGTGAGCTGGCGAAGGGATGGGAGGCATATTTAAATGCCTCCCCACTTTGCTTCCTTTCCCAGCTGGCTTTTAAACATTTAAACATAACTCCCCAATCTTTCCTCTCTTTTCCAGATGGCCCACAGCCACAGGCCAGCTGGAGAAGAGACAGGGAGGCATGTTTAAATGCTTCCCCAATCTCTACTGCCTTCCCCAGCCTGCCTGCTGCAGCAGGTAGACTGGGGAAGGGGCGGGGAGGCATTTAAATGTGCCTCACTGATGTTTCCTCCCTTCTCCAGCTGGCCCAGAGCCACAGGCCAGCTGGAGAAGGGACAGGGAGGTATGTTTAAATGCCTCCTCGATCTTTCCTCCCTTTCCCAGCTGGCTCGTGGCTGCATGCCAGCTGGAAAAAAGGTGGGAAGGCATGTTTATATGCCTCCCTGATCTTTTCTCCCTGTCCCTGCTGGCCCATGGCTGCAAGCCAGCTGGAGAAGAGATGTGGAGCTAGCTGGAGAAGGGAGACAAGATTGTGGAGACATTTAACCTGCCCCTCTCTTCACTGAAGAATTTAAACTTTGAACCCCCTCAGTCTCTAGAGTCGCAGCGCTGAGGTAGCATGCTGTCTTCATTGAAGGGAAGGCAATTTGCCTTCCCTTTAATGATAGGTGCATGCCACCACCCACGCACAACTCCAAGGGGGGGATCATTGTACCCTATGGGGATGGTCCCCATAGGGTATAATTTAGCCGAATAAATTCAGCAATACCCATCGTTTCCCAAACCCCAGTATCATACCAGTACTGGGATTTGGGAATATCAGCAAATATCAATATTTTTCGGGTTTGGTATATCCAAACCCCCCAAATACTGATTTTTTTTGTGCACACCCCTAGTTCAGAGCAGCAAGGACATGGGGGGGGGGGCACCAGCTGTGCCAGCATGACATCACTTTCAGGGAAAACCTTTTATACCTCTCTAGGAATCAATATAAATTCTGTGGTTTTATCTATAGCTTCTGATGATTTCTAGAGAGGTGTAATGTTACTTCTTGGTTTTCCTTAGAAATGACATCATACTGTTGACCTGATGACAATTTTTAAAATATATTTTAAGAGTGGATTGCCTTTTTTATTTTTAAATGTGGGTTGGTGACAGGAGATGTCCCACTATAGTGGGAGACGTGGCAACCCTGGGTGCAGGGGTTGTTCTTTACTTTCACTTGTAATGTAATGAAGCCCTCCTTGAACTTTCAGGACAGGAAAAATAATTACAAATAAGATTGAATGCAAACTATTTAAATTGTTAATTGACTAACAGAATTTTGGTGCCATGGCCAAAAATGTTGCCTTCTGGGCAGCTACCTGCTTAATCTCAGAAGGCTGGGGCACCTGAAAGAGAATCTCTGACGAGGACTGTCGTAGTTGGGTGGGCTGATAAGGATCCTTCAGGTATGTTACCCCCCAGCCTTATAAAGCTTTAAAGGTCAACATTCAGATTAGACTGTTGCAATGTGCTCTGTCCCAGGATGCCTGAAAAGACAATTTAGAAGCTTCCACTTGTATAGAATATAGCAGAGTCCTTTCTAGAACACACTATAATGAAATTTAACATGTATTGTGTTACAATTACATTCAGGGGCATAGACTTTGTAAATCCCCGGGGGGGGGCTCTTTTGTGCACGCACGCGAAGCGTGCGCACGCGCACGGGACCATGTCCCCGCCACTTCTCCCCCCCGGCCCCAGGGAGGTAGACCCGGTTTTGGCAGCCAGCTGGCCGGCTGACTGCCGCGCGCGTGAAGTGCGGGACCATGTCTCCGCCGCCTCTCCCCCCCCCCCGCCCCAGGGAGGCAGGAGGGCAGGCCGGGGGTGGAGGGGAAGGAGAGGCGGCGACGGCAGCCAGCTGGCTGGCTGATTGGCCACCGGCGGGCACTCCATTTTGCCGGGGGTGGCTGAGCCCCCTCCGGGAAATTTCAGGGGAGGCTCAAGCCCCCCCGTAGTTGATGCCTATGATTACATTGGCTTCCTATTTTCATCCTAGATGCTGGCTTTGACCTTCAAAGTGCTAAATGCCTTGGGATCGAAAAGAATTGGACTTTTCTTGTAGGAACCTAATTTGTATGAAGCTGGATTGATAGAGTCTTTCCAGTTGCCATTCTCAGGTTGTGGAAGTCCTTCTCTTAGGTGGGCTAGCACAATCTTTTTTTTTCTCTTTCCTTTTCATGGAAATTGAAAACTTTCTTGTTCCAGAAGGCGTTTGGACTAATGAAGGTGCCACACTTCCTCTTTTATTCTGTCTCTACTGTGTTCTCTTCTTTGTTTGAAACTGCAATGAGCCATGGTGGTGGTGGTGATGGTGGTGGGTGCTTACTGGACCAAAAGATGGTGTATAAAACAGTTCCCTAAATAAATCATTCTTTTGGTATCATGTAAAACCTGAAATCACTTCCTTCCACAAAGAGTGTGCTGTGTTGTACTGATTGGCATGGAAAGGTTCGAGGAAGTTGTCTGAGTTTTGTGCTGCTGCTGCTGTCACTTACAATCACTTGCAATAAGCAAACATCAACCAGCTGGAATTGATGCCACTGGGCTTACCTTTCAAGCATTTAAAACTATTGTGTCTCTCACCGGGTCTCATCCAAACAAACAATGAATGAATTCCAAATGCCTCTAGGATGCAGAAGCAAATGGCTCACAAAAAGAGAGGGTCGTTGAGAATTCCTCACGCTGGCTCACCAAAACAAATAGCTGACCTTGGGCAAGAATGACAGGAAGAAAAGATTAATTCTGTTCTTTCTGTCTAAATTGGATCTTTCTTACAGATTGCCAGAGGTGCACCAGAGCTGTTTTCTAAGAACAGAAAGAAAAGGCCCATTTTTAATGCGTTTCTCAGTGACAGCTTTGGCTGAAGTTTTTGTCACTGTAGGGAAAGTATCATGCTAGTTATCCAATCCAGCCTAAATATTCTGCAATGTCTAAATGACAGTGAATGTTGTTCTGGGGAACCATTTTATGCAACTATTCTCAGGACTGGCATTGCTAGGCTTGAGAGGAAATTAACTTTGATTACTGTCGAGCTGAGAGAACAATCCAGGAGATGGAGAAGGTTTCCTGGCACTTGATTTGGATTTGTTGGTTTAGCAGCTTCACCCCATAGGATGAACCTAGCAAGGCAACAAAGAAAAATTCTGATGTTCTAAGTTACAAACTTGACCTGTCGTATTCAGATGATACTTGCCTGTGTACTGACCACCCCTTATTTATTTATTTTTTAAAATAGCTACCATGCATTGTCATCCCTCATGGGTTCATAAGGTAATACACAATAATAAAACATAGAAATACACCATAGAAATACTATCGATCCATATCACTAAACAGAAAGACCTGGTAGGAAGCTCTGAACTGCCAAGCAGGAACATCTTTTAATATGGTTGCCAACCCCACCCCCAATTTGGGGGGTTGCCCAATTTGGAGGGGCTCCTTCCTGCCCACCAGCCAGCTGGTGGGTGGGGGATGCCCCACCGCCAAGAGTGACCACCTGGCCTCCCCCCCACCTCTCCCCAGCAGCATTTAAAGGAAGTCTTTAAATGCTGCTGGGGAGAGGTGGGGGCCACGCACCTGCACTCTGGAGGAGAGTTCCTCTCTTGTAGGGCTGATGTGCCCAGTGCCCACTCTCTTCAAGTGGGGGGGGGCGGCTTTTGCCTCTTGCAGGAAAGGAGTGCCTGGTGCCCACTCTCTTCAAGCAGGGAGTTGCTGGCTCCTGCCTTGCAAGAGGAGAGTTCCTCGTTCAGGGAAGGAGCACCCAGCACTCGCTCTCTTCAAGTGGGGGGCCTCCAGTTCCTGCCTTGCAAGAGGAGAGTTATTCTCTTACAGGGCAGGAGTGCCTGGTGCCCAAGCATTACATGTATTTGTGTTACTGCTCCAGAAAATCACAGTAATGATCCCAAACAGTGATTTCCTTGTATATTGTCGGCTTGGGGATTTTGTAATGAACAGCTCTAGTGTCCACTGTTTTGCTGTTCTCAGAAGACAATGTCCAGGTCCTCTGTTTACTTCAATGACAGCTGTTTGAGGAAGGACCTCAAAAGCTCTCATGCATGAGGTATACTTCACATACCCTGGGCAGCTCAAGAGACTACTTAAAAGATAGGGTTGCCAGGTCTAATTGTCTCCCAGGCAGGGGGATAAGGGAATGTTCCAGGAAGGGGCATGGCCATCCCTGATGTAATGATTCAAACAGAGTGATTACAAAACACCACCCCCAAACAATCTGTGTTTCCCCGCTCCAAGTTTGTGTACTTATCAGCAATGTAGCATATACCTCAACCTTCCTCTCAAAAACGTTCCTCACAGGGAATAATGGAAGAGCTGCCATTCTCCCTCCTCACTTTGTGAAACAAACATCAGACTACAATTAGCATGACAAACATAGACTTTTCAGCAGAACAGTAAAAAAAAATGTATTGTCAGTCACTACCTAGCCAGTGGCTGTTCTGAGAAGGCTCCAATGGCAGATCTTAAAAAGTTGCTGCATTGACTACGTGGCTAGGCCCAGATGAGGTTTCCTGGCAAGCAAAACCCAGAAGCGGTCACCTCGCCAGCTGAATTGTTGCCTGACCATTCCTCATGCAGTAACTTCTCATGACAGGGGGGGAAATGTGCACAGTGTGCTCTCTTTAGGAGACAGACACAGGTAATATTCAGTGATATATTTCCAGTCACGAATGCTTTCTCTTCAATGGAGAAGATCTTCCACTCCTCTTCATGACTTACTGAGCAGTCCAGGCTCGTGCACATATAAATGGCTCTTCCATAAATAAACGTTCTAGGAAAAATTAATGGCGCTTCCATACTGGCAAATGGAATTAGAAAGGACTTGGTTTTCTGACACAATACATTTCTGAAGGCAGTACATGCTTAAGACCCTTTTCTATTTGTGGCATTTTTGATCTATGATGTACATTAATTAACTAATGGGAATGACACAGTAGCTACATGGTGCCTCAATGTGCATTCTGTGAGATAATAAAGCCAAATCAGGAAGAAAGGAAAAGAAAATAGTTTTTGCCAAACACTGTAAATCAGTTAGGTGCAAAAAAAGTACAACAATGAAACCCTACAATAAATCCATTAACTTGAAAGGAGCCTATCTGAAAACATTACAGATGCAGAATCCAAAAAAGAGAGAAGAGAGTGTAATGCCATTTAATAAGATAAACCAAAATGCAATATTTCGAGTCTTTAGAACTCTTCCACAGGCTGGATATTAAAAGATAAAAATAAAGGGGGGTAAGGTGGGGTGTTTCAGGCCATAATCTTTGAGCCCTTTCTTTTTTGAATTTTGTTTGGGGAGTCATATAGTCTTAGGTAGTATTGGATTGTGTTGTCATCAGGCATGCATGGTCTCCTGAGAAGATGATAATGACAGCCAGGGCTGTTTCCAAGATCTTGGGGCCCAAGCAGAGAGTGTCCTGGGGCCCCCTCCCTTCCTCTGTCAATGGCCAGGCTCATTTCATGCCTCTTTTCCCCACCTACCTGCTTCCATGTCCCCACCTGTTTGCAATTCCTCCCACTGTCCATGCTTGCACCTGACTGCAAGCTCTTTCTCCATTTGCACTAGGCACCATAGCTCATGCTACAAGCACTGCTGCTGTGCACCACCTGCCCTCCCTTCCCCAGCACTGCTGGGCAGCATGGGCAGTCAGGAGGAGAGCTGATGGCAGAGCACTTACAAGTGAATGGGCTGGGGAAAGGTAGGTGGTGGTGGTGGGATCAGTGGCAGTGGTTCCTATGTGAAGCTCTGAGCCATGGCAGCTGCCCCACCTCAGGGAATGCTGACACTGGCCCTGATCAAATGTCTCTCTGACTAAATAAATAGATATGTAAGTAACTGAGCCTTTGAATGAACCTTTTTTTAAATAAAAGAAAGTGCTTTGTTCTGCATATAGTGAACATTTTAATGGTGTACAAAAAAAATTGACTCCAAGAAAAACATTTATAGAAGCCAATGCTACCAATGCTACATCCTCCAATGGAGATACTTAGAAGGCATCTTAGTTTGCCACAGAATCAATTAATCTGCTTTGAGGATCAGTTTTTATAAGCTGGGTCTGCCTAAATGATGGAGGCATTTTGTCCAAATTCCTACTTTTGTTATGGTGGAATGCAATGAGAACAAGGGGTCAACAGATGGTGGGGGCGGGGCGGACTGAAACATAACTGGAGTTAGAATATTTATTGCTGTTTATAAAATCAAAATTTTAAATGGGAGTGGATTTGTTGTCTATTGTCACTCCATTACCAACATCATAAAGGGTATTTGTTTATTAGCATACGTTAAACCTGTGTTTACTGGTATGCATTTTGTAAAATCTCAATGGTTCTTATCATGCAAAAGGGTCAGGAGGGAACCATATATTAGATATTTCATCTTTTTCGCTAGGCATTTTTGGAAAGCATGAGACAAAATTTGTAGGCATTGCTTAATGTTTGCTTAATGTGTCAGACCTGTTCCTGTAAAATTCTTGACTGCTTTTCTTGCAATATAAAATAAATTAAATTATGTATTTCAACATTATGGGTGAAATGTAAGAAGCAGACATTTTACTTGGTATTTACTAAAGAAATGTATGGATGTCAAGTGGTTGGATTTGATTAAATATAAGGATAATATAAATATAATATAATATAATATAAGGATGCTTAGACCTTGCTTACTAATTCACAGAAAGGATATCAGTATTGTTGGTACTTTTCTTTCATATAAAGATAAATGTCTGTATCTACACAATGGAAAACAGCTTGGTTATTGGGAAGTCTACCAAATGGTTTCTTGTAGGGCAAATAGCTGAAATATGCAACAGTGGTTTAAATGTTTACTGTGCTTGTGTAGATCTGTATTCCTCTGAGGTTCATTGTATGTTATTTTTTTTCTGGGTTTGCCATTGTACCATCATTGGCTATAAAACTATCAAGATGGCTGTCTCTGCTCCTACCCATCTTTTGCCATCTCACATACTATAAATGCCTGGAACAGCTTTTTACAAGCCCTGTGTGACTGACAGATATAATCTGGTCATGGAACCAAAACAGAGGTTAGGTGGAAAAAAGGCAAACAAATGGAGTATATGTCTGGTCCTTATGTATAAGATTGGTCTGCCAGGTTGCCATATTGGAATCCCACAGGTGACTAGTATGCTGTCTTCTCTCCACTATCACCAAAATGGAGGTGATTTGTGGCTTTCCTGCTTGAGCTGCAGCATCCTATTCTGAGATGGTATGGTACAGATGGTATGGGTAGAGGCAGGATGGATGCATTCTACCAACAGTCTTATGAATTTTTTAGCTCTAACCCATAGAAATTATCTTGCTCACAAATATCATTTAGATATTGATGGATATTTATGGATGTTGAGCAATATCATAATATTGTAACATCATCTTATACTTTACATTGTAACATCAATTGTAACATTATAATATTATCACATTAAAGAACAGCTATTGGTTTTTATTGATTTTTTAAAAAGTGTACTATCTGCATTCTCCTAGTGCTAGAAGAAAACACCATCATGCCCTATTTCCAGAAACAACCTTTGGAAAGTTCACTGTACAGTCTGTACTGTTCAAGCCTGATATAACTTTCTCACTTACTAATTAATTGGCATATTCTTGAGCTAAGACCTCTTTTAGCAGATGAAGAATACAAGATGGTTTTATAGAAGAAACTATTAAAATATAAGCATTTTCTAATTATTGTTTAGTGCTCTAATAACAATTTCTTTATACATTATAGTATATAAGCCTGTACCAACCATTTGTTGGAATTTTCTGGGAGTATATAATTTGCCTTTCTTGCAATATGTATTGAGATGAAGAAAATGTACTGATGTGTATGTTTTATTATTTTCTTCTTTACCTGTCAAAAAGGAAAGGATGCTAGATTTTACTCAATTTCTATTATTTATTTTGGAAGCTTGGTGCAGGAAGTTGTTTTGGGACTCTGATACCACTGCCAACAAGGTTGCAACTTGATGCGCTAACAGTTATTACTGAGGAGAACTGTGACATTCTCAAGATTGCATCCACAGAATATTTAAGGGTAAAGGAGGTGAGCAAATTTCTTTCATGTAAGGCATTTCTGGTGAGAACCAGAAATTAGCATGCCGTTTTACAGGTATTGCGAAGTTACTGATTACCTATTTCCACCAGCTCATACAGTCCCATCTTAATCAGGTCTACTCAGAAAACTGTTCAGGTCCAATCAATGGTGCTTAATTCTAGGGAAAGCATTCCAAGGATTGCATTATCTTGTTTCAGACAATAGCAGCGAAAAGTTGTTTTGGTTACATTTCTGAAAAAATGGAAGGGGGAATCCTCACTGTGACACACCAAGCCAAAATAAAGCCCCAAAGCCGTATATTGACCTGCAAGCTATTTATCCCCCCACCCCATTTTTCTCTGCCCTTGGCAATGCTCCCTTTAAGCTGTGGAGTCTTGTGAGCAAAAATTCTACTTTGTGAGCTACTGACACTGAAGTTGCAAGAGAACAATTTGGCTACTGCATAAATTAGTTTGCTCCAGAGCCAACCTTCCTGAGCAAAAACAAAAATGTATAAGCTGGCGGCTCAAAGACTGTGAGCTAGCTCACAACTCAGCTTAAAGGGAATACTGGTCTCTGGAAGGCTGCAAATAATATGAAGTATATTGAGCTTCATGGATCGCAGGCTGCATTTGGACTGGTAAATCATAAGTTATTCATCAATGCAGTCTGAAAAATCTTACCTTGAGCTCATCCATGGTTGCAAAACTAAAGACAGATGCTTTGTGCTATTTAAAAGCAGAGACGTAGCATCTTTGGTAGGTAAGGCGATCACTTTTCCATGATGAGATTCTAATAAGGGGTGGGGGAGAAACACCCACCAGTAATTTCATAATTACCAACAGAAATTTTTATAACTGTGTTTCTGTTTCTAGAAGTCTGTATATTTTGGTGTCTATGTATTTGTCTGTATATTTTGGTTCCGTTCAGTCTGTATATTTTGGTGCCGTTCAGACGGCCGCATCTGCCCCCAGGAGGCGGCCCGGACGCATCGCGTCCGGTGCCGCGCTCCTCCCGCACCAGCCGAGCACCACTTCAAAGTGGTGCTCGGCTGCTGCGGCGCGCCACGCATGCGCGTTCCGCCCGCTGGAGCGGGTATGAACGCGCGCGGGCAGGGGCAGCCGCGCGGCGTCTGCCCGCCACTGCAGGAAGCTGCCTGCAGTCTGAACGCTGCGGGCGGCTTCCTTCCGGCGGCGTGCGAACGCCGCGCCGCGGGGGAAATTCCCCCTGCCCCAGTCTGCCGCGCAGCGGAGGCGCGGCAGACTGGCAGTCTGTCTTCAGCATTAGATGGTCAAAACTTGGTACATCAGGTGGGAGCTGATTAGAGCAGTATCTCTATAGAGGCAACCACCTCTGATTCTTTCTTATCAACCAGAAATGTTTCTGTACTAAAAACAGCATCTTCTCTGTAAATGGAAGCTTTAATGTCACAAATCAAATGCATTTCAATTGTTGAGGAGAGGGCAAAGCTGTATGCCAGGCTTTGTTGTGTACCCTGTGCCCCATCCTGGCTGTGACTCTGTTTTTAAAGATATAATGACTGAAATTGGGGGTTTACTTTACTGAAAAGATCCTCTGGAAAATCTTTAAAAAAACTATTTTAGCTTAGAACTTTAGCCATTTCTTTTTTGATGAATTTAGTTCATATTGCCAAATAAGTAGAAAGAGATCAACAACTTACCTTTCCCCATTTTTGTAGGGTTCCCCCTCTCTTTCTCAAAATAGTTACATTGATCCTAGTTTCTCTTTAAGGATATTTGATGTTGGAACCCAACTCAAATTTTAGATCACTCAAATATCACAATGCTGACTGCTTGTTACCTCCTATGGTGTTGCCTTTATAAAAGGTTCCCAAGGGCCTTTCCCAAAACTAAACAGGGCCAATGCCTGTTGGCTCTATCCTTCCTCCTGGCAGGAGCCTTTGCTGCTCCATCTGTCAAAGAAAGGGAGATGGTTTCAGACTGCCCCCTTGGCTACTACTGCACTCCATCCTCATGCCGGCTGATCCAGAATCGCTTGTATCTTCCCTGCCCAGTGTTGGTGTTGCCAGCATGGCTTCATGTCACTGCAGGTCCAGACTGATATTGCTGATTGTAGCACAAGGCTGTCACTGCTGCACCTGCTTCCTTCTGTCACCTGTCAAATTAATGTAAGGCAGGGCAGCTCAAGGGCTGGATGAAAAGCTCTCTTGGATTAGATGTAGATTTCATGTTTTTGTTTGTCCATCCCTTCTGTAGAGGCTGATTCACAGTGCATGTGTCCCATTGCAGCTTTCTTTCCCTAAATGTACTGGTAAACATCTGAACATTCCTTCTTTCCCATCTGCTTACCCTTTTCTATCAATAACAAGAAAACTGAGATCTAGTAATTCTGTTATGCATTTGTTTGCATTTAGGCAAATTTTGTGAAATGATCTTGCTGGCTTGATTCCACGAGTCATGCTGCATGTGGAGTAAACTCAAAGAAGAGGAAATGCAGGCTGCACATGAAATTCAGTGTTTGTGATTGGTTGTAGTTCATCTTCAAAACAGTCATAAGGGGATCTGATATAGGTTAGGTCATGACACTGGGAGAATGGAGGTTTAATCCCCCCCCCCCCAGTGCACCATGTCTCCAATTCCCTTCTAAGGGCTATTTTAAGCACTAATTGGGGGGGGGGGGGAAGCCAGGTACCAATATTGTGCCTGTTCCCCCCCCCCCCCCCACAACTGGTCTAAAAGCAGCTATGGGGGCAATTTTGATCATGGACAGCAGAGTTAACCTCCCCTATCCTTTCTCATCATCCTAAACATAGTGCCTCTTCCTTATAAAGGCAATAGAGATAGGGTCATGTAACTTCAGTTTAATTTACAGTTTTCTCTTAAGAAGCAAATTTCTATACAGAACTCGACTGGATCTAGGAGTCTCTTGAGTCCCAGATAAACTCATCATAGTCAAGGATACCATGCATAGGATCTTTCTTGCTTCTTACTAGCATAGGTTAAAATGTAATGGCTTCAGACAATAATTAATACTCTGTGATAATGTTTTGACCTCAGGGCTGTTAAAGGCACTTAGGTTCATGAGTTAGGATACATTCTGTATGTGTACAAAACATTTGTCATCACATCAGTTATGAAGGATACACCAATGTATTATTCATGACTATTCCCTCTTCCATTCCCTCTTTTACCAGTCACAGCTTGTAGGTGTTTGGAAAGGAAATGGCACAAATGAACGTATTCTTTTTAGTGAATGCACTACTCCTGTGTTTTGTACTGTGTCACTGTAAGCTGAGACAAACTGTATTGTAAGCCATGGTCCTTGGTAGTGCTTTATAAATGAATATTGTTTGAGGGGCAAATGAGGCCATGAGAACTGAACTACTCATTTCATTTCTAGGCTTATGAAGAAAGACTCCATAAAGTATCATTTATATCTATAGTTCATTTAGTTCTTTGTCCCTGACCTGGCTACAGTAATCCATGCAACTGTTATCTCCAGGTTAGACTACTGTAACTCGCTCTACACAGGGCTACCCTTGAGACTGACCCAGAAATTACAACTAGTCCAGAATGCCGCAGCCCAGGTCCTTACTTTGAACTCCACTGACAGTGCACATTCAAGCAGCGCTTCACCAGCTACACTGGCTCCAGGTTGAATACCGGATCAGGTTCAAGGTTTTGGTACTAAGCTTTGAGACCCTAAAGGGTCTGGGACCAATGTACCTATGGGACTGCCTCTCCTGGTATACCCCCAAAAGGGCATTACACTCTGGAGAGAAGAACCTCCTGGTGATTCCTGTCCCAAAAGATATGCAGCTGTCCTCAACCAGAGCCTTTTCTGCCCTGGTGCTAGCCTGCACAGTTCCGCAGGGCATGTAAGACAGAGACATTTCGCCAGTCCTATGGTTGAGGACAGCTACAATTTGTCATCGAGCCTGGCCTCCTCCATCTCTTCCTCTTCCCTTATGGGGAAATGAACTGGAATTAGTTTTAATTGGTTTTAAACGCCACCTGAAATAATTGTATTTTGTGAGATTGTTTTTGTTGTTTTAATTTGATTATAAATGCATCTATTGAAATGTATTTGTTGAGATGCTGCTCACCATCCTTTAACCCTGCTTGCAGGGGCAGGACAGTCTTTGAATCAAATAAATAAATAAATATTGTACTATTAATAATATTTATTTACAAAATTTGTATCTCTCCTTTCTGCCCTTTTGTTTAAACCCATCTAATTGGTGATGTAAAAATTCCATGAACCTAATTCAGGATAGGCCCAACACGGATAAGTAAATTTGCCTCCCATTTGAATTAGACTGATTTCACACTAGCATTTGCCCCGCACTTGCCGTCAGTCTTGCCCCAGGTCTTCTGGTCAATTTCACACCAGTAGACCCCTGCTTACCTTTTGCCCCAGAGAATCACCCATTTTTCCCCAGGTCAAACAGATCCTATTTTTAGAGGATTTTCCTATTTGCTCCTGGGAGAAGCTGAAATGAACACTCCTTTTCCACGCCTACTTGCTCACCTTCCATCTGGTCTGCCCCGTGGTGGGAGTTTCTTTTTTTCTTTCTTTTTTAAAAAACCCTCCTTACTTATATTGAAATAGTGAGGCAGTGAAACAAGACCTCACCATTGCTTTCTGTTCATGTTCACCCACCGGCAGGGAGTGAGTCGGTGAGAAGGATTTGCTTGGCCTTTTGGGAGCTGGAGCTGGGTGTCATTGCCTGGAGAGCCCCAGGGTGGGGGGATGATCACTGCCCTGTGACCGGGGTGCCCTGGCCATAGCCCCGCCAAGCAGGCAGGGGGCGCTTTCCTCCCGGCCCCCACGGGGGAGTGGTGAGTGGGCAGGCAGGCCAGGGACATGAATCTTCTGCTCCGTTCCCCAGGTGGGTTCCTCCTGGCCTGAGACTTGGCTCCCTCCACCGAGTGGGTGCAGGATGATGACCCAAAGGGGACAGCCAGAGGGGGAGCATGCCAGAGAGAGCCAGCTCTTCCTGTTGAGGCAGCACTGCCCCACTTCTCGTGGGCCTCGGAGTTGGTTTGCCCAGGAGCTGGCCTGGGCAGGGCTGGGGAAGGAGTGGAAGGGTCACCCCAGCCCCAGAGAGAGAGACAGATGATGATACTCCCGCCCAGAGCCCTGCTACTGCAGAAGGCCCATGCATGTTTTTGGAGGGGGTCCTGATGACACACCTGCAGCCTGGGGCCGCCAAGCCTCCGAGACCTGCCCTCCAAAGAGCCTCTCTGGGTGGACCTGCGGGAACAACACCTCCAACTCCAACTCCCTCACCACATCTTTCCCCTCCCCGCTCAAGCAGCCCTCAGTCCTGAGCACTTCAGCTTGGACGGCAAAGTCGCTGGAACCAGGAGAGCTGATGACTGACTTCCAGGCTAATGTTTACAAGATTGGGGCACCTCTCCGGTTAACGGGATGAACCCTGCAAGCATGCCTAAATACCTGCATCTGCTTCCTAAAGCGAAGTTCCTGAACCCCCCCCCCCCCATCTGTGAGAGTATTAAGTGGCACTGATTTATTTTTGGGGTGGGGGAACTTTTTCCGGCAAAAAGCATTTATAACTTTTATAACATAATAATTAAAAAAAAGTTTCTGAGGAAGTATCCTTAGTGGAGAGAATAGTACGAATAGGTTGCTTCAAGCGGCCTGGCAATGTTTTTTGATCCAAAGGCTTTCTAAGGTAATCCTGTTATGCATACAAATAAAAAAGGGCCATCATTTTGTGCCTGAGATCCTGCTGGCAATGCGCCTGACATTTTGCATTGTAACAAAATAATGCAATTGTGCATGCATTTTTTAAAAAGGGGGTAAAAAAAACCTTGGAGGGAAAGAGGGAGGGGTTAGGAGGGGAATGGGAGGGGGCAGCAGCAGGAAGCCTCGTGGCAGCCAGTAATGTGAAAACAAACATGTGGGGCAGATGAGGAACTGTGGCTTCAAGTGTGAAATTGATGAAAATGCTCTGGGGCAATCTTGACGGGGAAACTCCAGAGAGAATGAGAGGCAATTGGCATGTGCAAAATTGGTCTGAGTCTCAGATTAGCTCATTCTTGTTTGGGTTGGTTTCAGATTGATCCCTGTTCCTTTCCACTACCAATCTGCCAGATGTTCCCACCATAACTGACCCTCTTTCCTAAAATTCCTAAAAATTCCTAACATCTGGAGGATCCCTAGGGAGAGGGGCTTATAGCTGTGGCCTTACATGCTCCCAAGGAGACAGAAAGAGTATCCACTGATGTCAAAAAACATTTTCCATGTTTTTTCAGCATCAGCAGATGGGAGGATTGCCAACTTCTAAACTGATCCCTCCAGCTGTGCCTTTAATATTAGTTTGATCTGATTACCAAGTGATGCTATTTAACTTCATGCCATGGCTGGCACCCCTAATTAAAGGAACATGACATTTCTCCCCAGTCCAGCTGTCAACTCGAATGGATGCTTTCAAGCATTTTTCACAGGGAAACTGCATCCGCTTATTCTTCGCAGCTTCTGAGCCACTAACTGGCAGTGCAGGGGTGGTGCTAAATTGAAACTGGTTCCAAATTGGGCCCAAACTCAACCTCCCTCCCACTTTATTTATTGACTGATTGATTAGACATTTAGGCCACCCTTCCCTGAAAGCAGGATTATTAATATCAACAGTACAGAATCATAAGTAAAAACAATTCCAAGATGGCGAATAATTTAAATAAAAATTGAACTTCCCAGAGCCTCTAAAGGGCAGGTAAGGTAAGTGTGTATGGGGAAAACTGAGAGTGCCAGACTACTTGCTGTCCCATCACTGTCCTCAACCAAAAGCCTGGTGGAACATCTCTGCCTTACAGGCCCTGCGGAAGGGGAGTATTTCCTTCAGGTTATGGATGTTCTCCAGCAGAGAGTTCCACCAAGCATTTCAATACCACTTTGGTATCAGATGGAAGTTGCCTATTGGAATTTGCAGTGCAGAACTGCCATAGCTGAAGAACATTGCACAATCATGTATTTAGGTAGAAATAGGTAAGCTCTCTAGGGGAAAAATACCAGCTGCATGACTATCCCACATTTGATCATTACTAGGGTTGCCAAATCCTACCTGGCATGATGCCGGGGAAACTCCTTGCCCACCAGGGAGTCTTCTGCCATGTGCGCAAAGCGCATGCAGCGCGATAACGTCACCCGGAAGTGACGTCATTGCATTGGGCATGTTAGGGCAGGACCATAGAGTTTTTCCTCGAATTACAGAGCATCCCCCTTAAAACGTGCCCGACGCGATGACATCACCTCTGGGTGATGTCATCGCATCAGGCACGTCGTGGCAGCTCAGCAGTTTGGGGGCGGGGTTCCCCCAGCGGCCCAATTCGGGCCGGCAGGGAGCGGGCTGCTGGAGTGGGGGTTTCCCTGCTCCCCAGGCCGACTTGGGAACCCTAATCATTACATACATTCAAAACTCTATCCAGATATTTTAGATCAGCGTATTGAACTCAAGTACCTAAATATGCATTTGTATGTTGAGCAACACAGCCAATCACTCCATGAAAATTTCCTACTTAATCGGCTGTCTTCTTTTATATATATTCTTACATTTCCATGATGGTTTTGAGCCAAAATGAATCACATTGCAAATGCTGCAAGTAAATTTGTAGAGTGAGTTAATACAATGTAAAACAAGTACCTGGGACATCCGCTTATTATAATTTCCATTATTTGGTTGAGCTAGCTTTTGTTCATTCTTTATTAGAACTTTGTGTAGCCCTATGCATTCAAGAGCAAACAAGGGAAAAGTCAAAAGAATGAGACGCTGTGTTCTCCCAATACCTGATAGCTACAGGCTTTATAGAGAGGACATGATGAGTGTATGGTGAGTGGGAACCAAATCTTGCTAATCTCAGACTGGAGCCACATCTCCTTTAAGGCTTCTTTCTGTTGCTTTACAACTCAGCTGCTTTTGATTTACTAAACAGCAGCTTATACTTCAAAGAACCAGTGGGTCTTTGTTGAGACTGATAGGATCAACATTGAATTTAAATTATGCTACAGACATAGCATATTAGGAAAACAAAGCCTAATGCGCTCATTTCTCTAAAAACTGTGATCATTTTCTAATTAAAAACATATTCTTTATTCTGAAATGATTTTTAAAAAACCTCTTTATACCCCACCTTTCCACTAGCAGGCCTCCTTCAGCCATTCAGGTCTCAGGGTACAGCTGGAAGGCATAAGATCTAGCATCTTGTGGATGCTAATCAGGTCTGAATCTGGTCAGTACCCTGACCTGTGTATGCTGCCTTGAGTTTGATGGTAGAGGAGAGGTGAGAGATAAATGCTATAAATAAACAGAGTCATGCAATAAAATCCAATACAAAAGGTCTGAGAAGCCAAATAAATTGATTCCAGCAAGGGCAGAAAGTGCGTAAAAATGCTCAAGAGAGAGAAATCTCTTTTGACTTGGGGCCTAAGATTTCAGTCTTAGGCAGAGTTGCACCCTAGAAGTCTGCAGAAGTCAGTGGGTATAGAAAAATGTAAATCTGTTTGGGATTGTACTGTAAAAGAGACACAGATACATCTGGCGAGGTTATCTATTGCAGGAAAGGTCTCACCCCCACTCTCTGCCCATCTAATCTCTGAAGCTGGGAGTATCTGAAGTAGGACCTTTAAAGTTGGTATTAAAGAATGGGCAGGTTCATATGGCAGTTGACAATTTTTTGGCATGGTTATTCCCAGCCATTTAGAACTTTTATTGATCAAAATGAGCATTTTGAACCAGAAGCTCTTCTTTTCTAACTGCAGCAGAATAATGTCAGAAGAAACCAATGAAAGTTTCTGGGTTATCAGTCTGTTTTTATGTTGTCTGAAATCAGCTGAACTTTCTGAATAGTCTTCCACATGCAGAATGTTGCAGTAATTTAGATTGTATAGCTGTGGAAGGCTATAATGGTCCACCAGCCTATGCCATTGAAGTATGTTTTGTCCTTTCTCCAAGGAGATTGTGGCTCTCCCTCCCTCCAGTTTATTCTCACAATAGCTTTCTGAGCTAGTTTATGATGAAAGGTTATGACAGGCTTAGCCACCCAGTGAACTAAATGGTGAAGTAGATTTGAACCTGGATCCTAGTCAGACACTCTAGCCACCTCCCCACTCTGGATCTCTGGGTTTTGTTTTTTTTTAAAGCATTGTTTATGCCAATTACATTGGTGACTCCTTGGTTTAGGGATTACTTTGATTCCATTGAATCAGTGGCTCCTTTTTGGTCATGTGCTGTTCATGTTGAACTCAGGATGAACTGTTTTGCTTACACAAGGAAGCAGGAAATGCTGTTGTCTGTGGGGAGAATATGTCAAATGCTATATTGATAGACTGGATTTTTTCCTAAGAGGACCAAGGCAAACATTTTGCCTCTGAACACAGTGGTATACAAGTAGGCTGACTTACAGATGGGGGGGTATCAGCCTTCTGAACCCCTTGAGGCTCACAGGGTGCCTACATTGCTTTCTTTTAGGTGCCAGATAAAAACATTTCTACTCATCCAGGCTTTAAATTAAAGGGTTTGTTTCAAAACATTATTTTAGTCTGGAAACTCATTTTTAAGTTGACAGTCATCTATTTTTATGGTCTACGCTTTTATGTTGGGCTGGAGTTTTAATGCCAGGTTTTAATTCATATCTTTTAATGTTTTGTTTTTATTGCTTTTATTTCATAATCTACCATGAGCAGATTCTTGAAAAGATGGCACACATAAATATATGAGTTCAGAGTCAACAGAAAAAAACAGTCCAAGATGTGAATTTTTGTTGGTTTGTGCTGCTGATACAGTGGAAGGCTTTTGGGGGGGGGGGGGGTATGTGTCATTTAACATGATACCCTCCCACCATATTAGTTTGCATTCACCTTGCATATTGCAGGTTGGAGGTCCTAACTTTGTTGTTCTTTTATGTTGTTGCAAGGGTCTCTTCCCTTTCTCATTTTAGTGCATGACAAGAGCAGTGTGGAAAATTCCCCCACTGCCATTACCATGACATTTTGTCCCCAGGGAATACCAGATCAAGTCTCCATTGCCAGTTTTCGGCAAATCACCTAGTGCCTCCTTGAATTCCTGCACAAAATGCTGGATCTTGATTCAAAGTAATAAGAGACTTCCAATATCCATAATTTTCCGATGTATAAAAAGCCAGCTCACTAAAGTCAGATTAGTTGTGTCTTAATTTAAAGAGATCCTGAGGATGCAGTCTTGTTTTATGTTTAAAACATGTGGACTGTGAAGATTTTAGTAGAAAAATATACCACGAAGAACTAAACTTGTCCCACCCCCTGCTTTAGACCCAGTTTGTAGCTGACTCTGTGGAGTGGATGGCCCCTTTAAACACAGCCATGTTGAAACCCGTGCACTGATTTGTGTGAAGTGGCTCCTTCAACCATTTTTAGTGAGGTGGCCAGCTAAGTGGGGAAGCAACAAAGTGCAAGGATGTGATGTTGCAGCCAGCTCTTATTTATTTTTTTTTCATTTTAAATTTCTATCCCCCATATGAATATAAATATGAGTCAAGTTTGTCTGTGCTGTCTGTGCTATGAATTGGCAGCACAGCATCCATTAACCCTACAAAATCTGAACACACTGCTTCTCAGAACTTGATTTCCCTTGTGGAATCTGAAAGAAACAAATTTTGCATTTTTTTGCTGCCTTTCCTCTCTTACTTTATGTGTATTTCTCCCCCCCCCCTTTCAAATATATATCCTTTATTGCTACTCTTAAATGTGAAACTGTCTTTCAGGAACTAGCGAAGCGTGAAAAACTTGCCAAAGAAGAATTAATCCGAGGATCTCCATTTTATCAAAACTGGCCTTTGGTATTTATATTTCAGCTGGCTGCTCACCTAAAATGGAAGAAGTTTCCGAAAGGGCATGGTGAGGACCATTGATGTGGCAGCAATTTTTATGTATTTCTGCATTCTTAAATTGAAATGTGGTGGATTCAAATCTTGACACCTGATTCAGGCTCACCTCCCCAAGTCCACATGAGACATATGACCACTCTAGAGTATGTGAGAATGTGTAGACAGTAGTGGACATAGTTTCAAATGTGGATTTGCCACTAATATGACAATCATGAGTCCAGCTTGCCACTCTTCTTTCTGTAATGCTGTATTCCTGAAATGTGGGACATAACATCATGGTGCTATTTATTTATTTTTATATCTATACACCATTTTCCTGTCCAATGAGGACCTTAAGCAGCTGACATTATCCCTCTTGCCTCCTCTATTTTATCCTTACAACTTCCCTTTGAGGTGGGTTAGGCTGAGAGTGTATGACTGGCCCAGGGTTACCCAGTGAATTTCTGTGGCAGAGTGGGGATTTGAACCTGGGTCTCCCAGATTCTAGACTGACATTCTCACCACTACACTGTGATGGTATGCTTCTCGATGGCACCTACTAATGTGGAATGAGAAGGCAGGGAAATATTCAGAGGAAGTCATAGGGCCAAACTAGATATCAGGTACACCACTGCCATTTTAAAGCTTAATGCAGGTTTTTTTAAAATGCTGTGAAGGTAGCATGGAGGGATGAGGTGCCTTTGCTCCTTCCCATGCCTTTTCAAGTGCCAAAACAGTGATGGGAGAAGTGTTTAATCACTTGAAAAGGAAGGCACAAAGAGAAGAAATGAGAGCACTTCTTCCCAGTGTGCTACAGGCATGGTCAGGATTGGGCCTTCATAGTACTTTAAAATTACCTGGGTTAGGCTTTAAAATGGCTGGGGATGCCGTCACATTAGAGTTGCCAGCATCCAGGTGGCAGCCAGAGATTTCCTGGGATTACAGAGATCAGTTCACCTGAAGAAAATGGCCACTTTGGTCAATGAACTCTATGGCATTACATCCCACTGAAGTTTCTCCCCAGCCCAAACCGTGCCCTTCTCAAGCTCCACCCTCAAAATCTCCAGGTATTTTCCAACATGGAGCTGGCAACATCTAGCTGTCACATCTAGTCTGGCCCTAAGTCAATGGACTGAGAAGGGTATGATATGACTCTACTTAGGATGCCACTGTATGTCTCTTATGAGAAAAAAAAGAGGATGTGGATGTAGATTTGCCATTTTCCCCAGCAAACTCACTTTGTATGTCACATCTAGTTCTGCCTGTTATGTGGGTGTAAGAAATGCAGTGTAACCTTTTCATCTAATTAAGGAAGGACTCTATTCAATATCTATTTCTGTATACTATGCTTTGTCTATTATCTATTTAATTCTCATGAAACCTAAATTAAAAACATTTAAATTAACCAACTGATGTGTTAAATGGGTAATATGCATTGTCGCAGAAAAGCAGGGAGTGTTTCAAATGCTTTTGATTAATTAGTTGCTTACATTGCTTTTCATCCCTTGCTTTGCAATAGGCAATGCGCAGTTTGATTATCTCTGATTGTGCCACAGCATGTGTCTCAATGCTTACCAGCTTTAGCTGATGAAAGCAGGGTTTTTAAAAAAAAACTAGCTAAATTCCATATATTATCTGCTACATAATCTCATTAGAAATCTCCCCCCACCCCCTTTTTACTCCTATGATTTATATAATTACTCTTTTGGCTGATCCTATTGAGATCATGGGTTTCAGCTGTTTCCATTAACTGTTGGAACACAGATTCGTAAGAATAAGCAAATTGCAGATCAGGCAGGTACTATAAATTGACATCTCTTGACTCTGCAGGATTTCATAATAGTTTACACTGACATTCCATTATTTATACAGTATAGGTGGGGAACCTCGGGGATGACTCTCACATTACATTTCTGAACACAGAGAATATGAAACAACAGAAGAGAGGCTATATGGTGTTTCTTTTGTTCCTCTTGAGACTTGCATTGAAGAGAAGATGCTGGGCAGCTATGCTATGATTGTATAAATTGGAGGTTTTCATTGCAACTCAGAATAGTGGATACTGCTATGTAATGTCACCATCTCATAGTAAGAAGTACCTTTAATTAAAAATGCTAAACATGTATCACTACAGCTCGCACACTGGTGCAACTATTCCCACATTTCAGAACAGGGGTTCTTAGTATATCAACATGGACTTGAGCATGTAAAAATGCAAAATTATTCTGTTTAAGATACCACACTACAACTTCTTTTGCATCAGCTTTCTGATGTCACAGTCTTCAAGGCAGATGTCACATTGCTGCTTATTTTAGCTCTTCTCTTCCAAGGATTTTGTGAGCATAATCAGGACAGCTTGCTAATTTTCTCACCCCATGTTAAGATGCATGCAAACCTATTGAGATAAAACCTATTAAGATGTCAGGCATACCCTATGCAACTTGTGATTAACAATCACATTGTGCTTATGCATTCTTGAAACTTCAAGGTAGCCAGCCATTTGGATCCTGTGTCTTTTTTAACTGAGAGAGCTTCAAAGGCAAGATGGTAAGGTACAGTGGAGGAAGAGAAGTAAAGATACTGTGAAGTAGGACTGGATGAAGGGGAAGAAGAAAGGAAGGTGCATAACTTAAGATGACAGCACCCCACAGTTTGATGGGGGATGAGGATCAGCAAGTGGGAGTGGCTGAGGGATTGGAAAGACCATTATGTTTAGGCTCTCAAATATTAAATTTTGATCCCAAGGAGATGCACTGCAAACTTGCTCAGCTCAGGTGTTTGGCATTTTTATTGAGCTGATCTGAAAAAAAGTGTACATGATTTGCCACATAGATCTTTCAGACAGCTTCTTAAACATTTGCTTGGCTGAGTTATCTGAGGACAGGATTTCATTGCCTTCCTTGGAAATTTACAAGCCCATCTTGTGATATTTAAGAACAGGTGTTTGCCTCATTGTCATGCTTTAAATTTCCCCCTTTTCTCACTCTTGTGGGTGAACGCTTCCACAGAGACATCCTCCATGGAACATTATGTGCTTTTAATTGGTAAGAAAGGCTTTGGGATGAAAGGTGCTGTAGAAATATAAAATATTACTGTAACTCACTCTGCTTAATTGGGACAGCTGCTTTATTGTAAATCTCCCAGGAAGATGCTTTAGCCTCATGATAGCTGACTGTTTATAGCTGATTCTGAAGGGGGCCTTATTAAGCATAAATTGTGGAGATTGCTTTAGCCCACACCCAGTTGTTAAATGATGCTGAATGGAATTTCGCAACCCAGAACTGGCAACCCTACCACCATACCCCCATCTCTCTTTCCAAGCACAGAAGGCAATAAATGTTTTGTTTTTTGGGAAAAAAAGATGTTGAACAAGGTGGACTCCTCAGATATGGCATTTTAGCACAGATAACTGGGAAAATAAACTGAAAGAACATCTATTGCTAGGACATGCTCTTTTACTTGCAGACCCTCCACCCAAGCTAACAAGCATGAGATAAGGGGGGACAATAACCTTTGCATTTTGGAAGAGCAAGCTGGAGTTTAGTTTAGTTAACCTTTCATAAAAGCACACAATGGGAATATTCTAAAGGCCAGTTGACTCACTCCCCTGTATCAACCTACTTGCTGATCAACTTATAAAACCCACACCACATCACAAGCAGAAAAAAGATGCCTGCAGAGCAAAGGTTCAGATTACTCAGGAATTAGACGAGGCCACATACTACTGGTGAAGGACAGATTTGCCAATTCCCTACTGCGCAGCAGGGTCAATGACCAATATGACCTAAACAGTTGGGGATTCTCTGCTGGAGGCAAGCCAGACATGTGAGAATGAATCCTTATTCTCCACTATTCTACAGATCCCTTTGCAAACACTTGTCCCATGTTTTTGTGCATCTTTAGTCCTTACTTTTAAAAATATATCCCAAAATAGGTACAGAGCAATTTACCAAAGAAACCATGAACCAGCAGCTGCAAGTGATCACCTCAAGGAGGAAGGAATGAAATTGGATACTTATCTCAGATTCACTACATGGTAGTAGGTAGTATTATTGTGCAGATGTGGATATGGCTTCAGAAGCAGGCTTCAAAGCTGTATTCACATTGCATAGTGTACTTTCAATTTTTTTATCTAATATTTTTAATTTTCCAAAAATTTAACAAACAAACAATATAACCATGTCAATACACAGAATGTAAATATTCAACACTGGGTCAAGTTAACTATTACAATATCATCTTTTTGTGTATATATTTAATAATCAGAAGAATCTAAACTCTAACTAACTAGCTAGTTTTCAAAAAATTATAGTATCGGTCTTTTTGATGTCATCTAGTTTTTTCCAAAATAGGAAACCATCGATCGTAGTAAACAGAAGAACCTAGTGATGGGTCATAATTTGAAATCATGTCTGATAGTCTGTCCATTATTAAATGGTTCCAAATTTTTAAATACCAATGTTTAATAGTAGGACTATCTTGAGCCTTCCAACACAATGCTATCATTGTTTTGGCTGCAGTTAAGAGAATCATTAATAAATCTTTTCTGATTTGCGGAATTTGAACTCCTTGCTATTGGTTCAATAGTATAACCTCTAGTTTAAGAGGGATTTCATATCCTGTTAAATATTTAATTTGAGATAGGATTTCTTGCCAAAAATGTTGTATAATTTTGCACTCCCACCAGCAATGGATATAAGTTCCAATATACCCACATTGTTTCCGACAAAGGGATGATATTGTTTTGTTTATATAATGACGCTTTCGTGGGGATAAATTACATCTAGTCATGATCTGATAATTTTGTTGTTGTATGTTGATTGATTTAGTAGAAAAGGCATAAGAAGACCAAATGGATTCCCATTGAGATGGCAACATTACTAATACCAGTGCAGCCCTAAGCATTGTTATGCCTTTCTAAGCCTGCTAACTTCAGTAGACTTAGAAGGGTGTAATTCTGCTTAGGATTGCTTTCAGAATCCTACTCAAGTCTGTTCAGTGGAGCTTACTCCCAGGAAAGTGTTTAGGATTGCACTAATAGGGACTGGCCTAATCTGGTACTTGTTGTGACATAACTTTGACTTGCTAAATGGAATGCAGGCCACCAGCCATATATGGCGCCTTCCTCTAGGCTTACTACACCATTTGCTTTTGCAGTTTGCCTGGAACCACAAAAACAGGATACCTGGCTTGCCACACTAGATAGTTGGTAGGCAGTCTTTGGCTTGGTGAATGACTAGTCAGTTACACTCACCATCTTCTTCTTCTTCTATTTATAACAATCATCTAACATCTACTTCTTCTTCATTTAATGATAGCCTTGGAATAGTCTCATTGCCCTGGCGAGTGACAGCTCTCCTGTTGGCCTTAATGGCTAATCTGACCCTGCCCAAGTGTGAACCAGACCTTCCATATAAGCATGCAGAGGCAAGTTCATGATACATGGGTTCCTCTGGTTTCTTTACATGGAAAAAACCATGAATTTATGCCATTGTACTATATGACCACACACATCAAAGGGCTCATAATAGGAGAAGATTAGTAAACGAACCCCCCCCCCCAATATGGAAATGCCCGCATCATCGTGTGCTATTCTCTGAAGCCTCCATGATGGCCATGACAAAAACTGCAGATGCCCTCAAAACAATCAAGCGCCAGGGATTGCTAGGTGTTATTATTTGGGATGGGGGTGGTACAAGGCTTTTCTTCACTTAGGCAGATGGAGGTCTGCAGTTCTTGACTCTTCCTGGTAGCAGTGGGGAATGATGAAGGCATGGGGGATAATGATGTGAACTTTGCTCTCCCTAGTCCTAAAATATGCTTTAAAACATGTGAATTGGATCTCTGTACAATTGGCTGTTCAAGTAGAGGTCTGGGGGAGGGGGTCACACTGAAAGCTTCTTCATTGTAGAGGGGAGTAACTTGTGCCATGCACATTACTGCAGCACAGACTATACTAACTGTGTGAACCAGGCTGGCCTAGTTGTTCCACAGGGACCAAAGTGGTTGTTCAGTTATTGTGTAAAGTTTTTCACCCCGCAAGAAGAAAATGGCCAAAATAATTGTTACATTATTGTGTAAAGCCACATGTTGTTAAATGACATTTGCTTTGATGAAGGTTTCTTGTGTGTGTGTATAATTACACAAAATTTGCATCAGCAGATGTGCAAAAATGAAGCACAGATCAAACAATGGCCTCCATAGCTGTCAGCCTTCAGCACTACTTCCTACTTGTTTTCATGAAAAGCTTTCAACTCAGGGACAATTTACATATTGTAGAGTCTTTGTGTTTATTGGGCAGCCACATGAGGACACTGAATCAGTCATTGTGCCTCCCAGATTCACACTAGGCATTTTCTTCTGACAACCAGGGCATGCAGGCAGACGTGGCAGCTGACTTCCCCTCCATGCTGTTTTCTCTTCTTCAAACTGTCCCACAGAGCAGCTATTTGTTCTGTTCATGAAATTACTTAGGTTGTATGTAAATTTTGCAGAAGAGCCAATAGCAGTGCCACAGGCTCTTTAAGGAGGAGAAAACAGAATGGAAGAGAAGGCTGGAGCCACTCCAGCCCATGTGCCCCAGTCATGGTGAGAAAAGGGCACATGTGAGTCTGATAAGCATAAAACTCACATTGAACATCTGGTTTAAAGTCCCCAGGTTATTGTTCAAGAAACATGAGGACTTTGTAAGGTGTAAATCGGCTCTGGGATATTGAAGGAGAACCAAGAAATGAAAAGTGTCAATTGCCACACTGAATACAACCAAACTTCATTTCAGGATTAAATTCTATAACATCAGCCTGTAGATCAGACAGAATTAGCTGTGTGATAGGCATGAATGCCATGCAGATTTTGAGGGCGCGATCACAGTAGAACATCTGGCAAGCATCCCACACCCGTTGGCAACCCATTTCTCTCTGCCAAAGAAGCAGAGTTAAAAGATACTAGGGAAAGTCCAGTATCAAACAGGTTTGCTAGGGGCCACAGATGGACTTTCACAGTGTGATAGTTCCAGTGCTCACTCATGGTGTCAGGGATAGTCTGATCAGGCTATCCCAATGCCATGCCATTGTTTTTTTTCCCTTCTCAGTATGTGTATCATTGCATACTGCCATAGGAAGCCCTCATAGGAAGTGGCGGGCTGTGCCCACAGCTTCACAGAACTGTGTGATCGTGCAACTGAGAGTCAAATTACGCCGGAGCAAATAACCTCACTCCCCCCTCCCCAGATTATCTCGCTTGTGTGACCGGGACCTAGATTTGTTAATCCTAGACCTGCATGATTGCTGACCCATTGTTGAATGCAACCACTAGCCATATAAACAAGGGATCTAAGAGGGATTGTAGGTGAAAGGAAGTCCTATTTCCTTCCTTGCTAGGGATGGGCACAGACCAGGAATATATGGTTCATATTGGTTTGTGGTTCATGGTGTGTGCAGCTCATAACCACAGACCATCATGAACTGTTTGATGCTAGACAAACCAGTTCGGTTTGTGAGGTATGTTATGTGGTAGAACACTCCCCCCCCCCAACGCTGCATGCTAGAGACACCAGACTCACAGGGGATCTCTGGCTAACCTCTACCAGCCCTCTAAGTTTGGTGAGGATTAGATTTACGGGGTCTGAGTTATGGCCCCCAAAAGAAGATGTCCCCATCCTCCATTATTTCCAGTGTAGAGGGAAAAAAGCAAAAAAGCAAGGGCAATAGAAGCCCAACAGAACAAAATCAAAGTCCTAGGCTGCGGTCACACACACTAAATAATCCACTTTCAATCCACTTTCAATGCACTTTTCAACTGGATTTTGCCAGTTCACACACAGTAAAATCCAGTTGGAAGATGCACTGAAAGTGGATTGAAAGTGGATTATTTAGTGTGTGTTACCACAGCCCTAGAGAATCTCTGCAGTAGAAATTGAAAGTGGAGGGCATTTTTTGCAAGCCCAGCAGAACCAGTGCAATGTGTTCAGTACAACCAGTGCCACTGTGACCCTGCAAACACAACAGGAACTAAGGTCCAGTCAGCAAAGTGCTTTGGGGTGAAATGTCAGGCACAGGTTCAAAAGTGTGTAGAATGGACTCCCTTGCAAGCTACTCACATCATAGACACAGGGAACCTCATCCTGCCACCTGCTCCTCTATAGTCTCTCCAAGTTGGGGACAGATTACATTTCTGGGGTCCCAGTTACAGACACCCCCCCCCCCCAAAAAAAAGGTCTCCCTAGTGCTTTTTCTGGAAAGGACAGCTGCAGTTACCTCACCATTTGCCAAGTCCTCTGAGACTGCCGATGCTGATCCCCTGGAGTACTGATCATGCAAGGCTGTCATCTGGCCCAACAAATCTTGCATGGCCATTAACCTTGAGTCCACCTAATGCCCAGACTCCAACAGGGAAGAGGAGTTCACAACCAGGAGGGTATACAATGTGGGTCCATCCTCAGCCAAGGCAAACAGTAGCTAAGCCCGACAACTTGGCTTGAGCAGATAGAATGGCTCAGAGTACTGTGTCCACCTAACACCCAAACCCCAACAGGGGAAAGAAGCTCACAAATTGGAGTTCTGGAGGGCTCCTATTGGTGTTTTCAAGGCTGGAGAATTTCTCCTGTTGCCTTGGAGTTTTGTAAACAGTTTAACTGAGCAGAGACAGTGTGTCTGGATTCTATTCATAAACTGTCATGAACAGCACCAGAGCTTGCGGAATGTTCATGCAAAGTGCCTTGCCATGAACATTGCTTTGTGAACCATGAACTGACCAAAATTCATGAAGAATTTTACTTTGTGAGTCAGTTCGTGCCCATCTCTATTCCTTGTTTCTTAGTCTCCCTCCCATCTTTGACTCTCTTTGCTTGCCTCCCTCTCCTCCTGCTCAATATCTCTCCTTCCCTGCTCTCCACTGCCCCTCCTTTTTCTTTTCCTGTCCACCACCTCCCATCTCCATGTCAAAACTGGAGGTGGGCATGTTAGTGTGCATTATGTTTTGCACAGCAACACAAAATGGAATCCTAACTCTGGGCAGTTTGGACTTTTAAAATATATTTGTCCATGCATGTGTATAGACATAGCTAGTGAGCTTATTGGAGTTTACTCCAAGTTGATTTTTTAAAAATTAGATTTTTATATAGACCCAGGTGTTGTTTTCTGGTTATGACTGTCTTGTTGCACAGATGTTGCTATCTGCATGGCAGCTAGCACCACAGTTACATCTATGATATGGCCTACCACCACTTCCTTGTTCTGCACTTCATTTTTTACAGTTTACAGCCAATGCTTCTTTTAAGCTGTGGAATCTTGTGAGCAAAAATTCTGCTTTGTGAGCTACTGGCATTAAAGTTGTGAGCGAGCAATTTGGCTACTGCATAAATTAGTTTGGTCTGGAGCCATCCTTCTTGAGCTATGACAAAAATGTGTGAGCCAGAGGCTAAGAAACTGAGTTAGCTCACACTAACTCAGCTTAGAGGGAACACTGTTTACAGCATCAGGAGTTTTTCCAGGCTCCTGATTGGCCATCATCCTTGACTTATTGGCTCCATTGAGTTTGGAAGATCACAAGTCATGCAGGTCTTTATTATCTGTCATAGCTTATAGCTGACAGACATACTCTAACACCAGCATAATGTCATAGTAATACTGTGTGCCAGTGCAGAGGTTTTGTGTTTACACAAATCCACACACTAAGCACACATTTATTAAGTCTTCAGTTTGGCCCAAGTAAAGTCTAATCTTTTGATCTTGTCTTCAATAGAATGTTAGAGGCAGGTAATAGTTAATTGTAATAAATCACAAAAGTTGTTTTGAAATGTAGCATAGTCTCCTTGGTGGAATGTTTTAATAATTACATATTCTTGCCTTTTTATGAACACCCCCCCCCCTTTGGAACCTGTCTTGCTTTGATATTCTAGTAGGTCATTGTGTTCCATTAATGACAGCAATGCATAATTTTGCTTGCTCATTTAAATGAGAATCTCTAAAAATATAGTATATGCCATGGAAATGATACCGTCTATATGTCTCATAAAAATATGAATAGTTTCCCATGGAAATTTTAGTCATATAGCTTTCCTCAAAATATAATGTTTTCATTAAGATAAGGCTCAGTAATTTTTACTTGTTTTATATCACTTTACTACTAACTGCCTTGCAATAAGTATTATATACAACAACGAATTGTATGAGAAGGACTACATGTAAATCTGCAGGCATTTAGGCAGCTATCCCATTTTGAATATTAAAATTTTTGTAAACTCTCAATGAGGAAAGCTCAGATTACACCATGATTGGAACCACTTGGACATTTTCTGACCACTTTGATTCTCAGAAAAGGAGGTCAGTTTCTAAATTTGAATTACAGAAGCCCAGCTTTTAACTCATGTATGATTCTGTAGATTTCAGCTGAATAATGAAAGTGAATGGGAAAAGTACTCATTATATAATACGCCAAAACACCACATTCATCTTTCCTTTGTGGCAGTGATTTTCAGTATTCCTTTCTTCATCTCAGATGGAATAGTTTGCCAAAGAATCTCTGTATTTTTCTGCTATGAAAGCCACAGTTTGCTCAGAATTCTTGGAAATGTTCTGTAATATGTTTTCCATTCATGCATGGCATCACCTATGCCTGTAAAGGCCTCTTTGCGGCTCTGCATGACTTGTAAGCACACATTAGATCATGGTTCCCCAATCCTTTTGAACCTGTTAGCACTTCCAGAATGTTGAACATGTGGAGTGGTCACCCCCCCCCAATAGCTGTCATAGGTCCAGGGTCAATAACAAAATGGCTGCCATGAGGTGCTAGCTCCAATCACAGGATGTTGGGAGGCTGGAAGCCAAGAATCATCTTACAATGAAGGTAGCCTTTTCTGAATGGATGCTCCCTGCAGACACAAAGGTGATGCCTCCTGGGTTCTTCTACACCACCTCCTGCTGAAATTAGGTGAAGGAAGACTAGGGCTGGCTATTTGCTTTGAAGAAGTGTTGCTTTGGAGAAGAAGTGAATGGGAAATCTGTTAGTGGGTGCCATGGCACCCATGGGTACCTTTTGGGGGGATCACTCCCCTGATTGATTTGCAGTTTGATAGAAAATTGCTAGCAGTGCTGTTGAACAGCTGAAAAATTGTTCACTATTTTCAGATGTTTGAATTTGTTATGGATTGTATTGCAAATGTTTTGCACACATCCACATGGCTTTCCCAAGGCTGTCACAGTCCTTCCTTCTTCATACACTGACCTCACCCCATAGAAAAGTGACAACTCAGAAAAGTGTCTTTGCTTATCTCAAGCCTGATATGGAGGGGAATCTTTGCAGCTTGTTTCTCTCGCACTCCAGGCAGCCTTACCAAATTTTGCCCGACTCTCAAAGCCAACTGTGTTCGTGTTAACTGCGTGTTCTAAATCAGACTGCAAATATTTTGTGCTTTTTCATACTACCATCTGGGAGCTGTAGTTCAAACCAGTAAGTTCTGAGCATTTGCCAGCACAATGAATTCCACCAACTGATTAATGTTCTTAATTGCACCGGCAC
This sequence comes from Lepidodactylus listeri, assembly GCA_029233225.1. Classification (NCBI taxonomy): domain Eukaryota; kingdom Metazoa; phylum Chordata; class Lepidosauria; order Squamata; family Gekkonidae; genus Lepidodactylus; species Lepidodactylus listeri. The sequence continues at coordinate 39,952,473 of JARCFY010000006.1, read as the reverse complement.
AAAAATAACATACACATATGAAATGTACCTGATTTTAAATCAAGCATGACATGCCCATGATGACCTCAAGGAAAACATTAGCCCAGTAGGCCTGTAAATATTGAAAAGGTGCCAATAATAGCTGCCCAGCCAGACACCAGGCAGAATCCCCCCTGCTGCAGTATATTTTCTTAAGGTTTTTTTCTGAGGTCTCCTCCTGTCCAACCCCCCCCCCCCCCAAGCTCCACCCTAAAATATCCAAGAATTTCTTAATCTGGAGGTGGCAGTCCTATGAACCAGTTTGTAATGTGATTTTTGCTAGGACATTATGAGATCTCCTGGTGCAGGTTTGATGAGCAGCAAGTCCTTTGACTTTGTCAGGGACACCAGCCTCTCCTACTGAGTTGTTGTTCCCGGCTCCCACTCCTGGAACACCTGAACAACTTCCCAGACCCATTTTGCCTCTGAGTTCTCAATATGGGTTTGCACACAATAAACCAACCCCTGTAAAATTAATTAAAGGTTTATTAAATGAGCTAAAAATAATCAGCTATCCACTACAGTCTTATCAGTTTTAGATAACAAGAAAATAACAAAGCTAACTTTCTGTCTAATACACTTCATACCAACAGCCAGGGCTATTATTGGGCAGGAACGCACAAAAATGGAGTTCCGGCTGGCTTCTGAGTTGGCCACGCCTACAGCCTCCCCCCCCCCCGGGCTTCCCAGGCACCTCACAAGCCATGGGGTGCCTGGGGAAGCCAAGCTGATCCAGGGAGGGAAGGCAATTTAAACTGCCTCCCCTCCTTGGGTTCCCCATGTGCTCCGCAAGCCGTGGGGCACCCGGGGAAGCCGATCCTGGGAGGGAGCTGTGCGGTCAAGAGTGTGGCCTAATATGCTAATGAGTTTATGCTGTTGGGTGTGGCTTATTATGCTAATGGATTCCTGCTGGGCTTTTTCTACAAACCCCCCCCCCCCTGCCGGTAGCAGTAGAAAAGAGCAAGACTCCAGTAGCACCTTAAAGATTAACAAAATATGTGGCAGGGTATGAGCTTTTGTGAGTCACTGCTCACTTCTTCAGATGTAGCTAGAATGGGAGTTCATCTGTCCTATTTATTGGAAAGTAATTTCAGATGCCAAATGACATTAGCAGGCAAATGGCAATAGCTAATGTCATGTGTCTGCTAATGTCATTCAGCATCTGAAATCACTTTCCAAAAAATAGGACTTTTGCTCTTTTCTACTGCTACAAGCAGGCTAACACGGCTACCCATCTTGATCTAATTTCATACCTGTGTTGCAGATGGGAAATCTCTTACAGCATAAAAGCGTTCTGTGTTTTGCTATCAGCCATAATAAAACATAGCATAATGTAGTGTAACTCTCACTAGCCTATAGCCCCAATTATAGTCCTTTGCCACATGGACTGTCATCCAACCAAAGATCTTCTTTCCCAAGAATCTTTGAGAAAGTTCTGGTTTTCCTGCTTCCAGAAGATGCTAGCTTCTGCTCCTAATCCCCCCTTCCATCCCACAGGTTCTCATGATGTACCCAATTACCATATTCCATTGTCTGGCCTTGAAGGAGATAACACCAGTGGTAGCAAGAGTGCTGAAACTGTAAGCTCAAACTAGGCCTTACAATATTCACTAACCCTTGTGATGGAATGAGGGGGCTTGGGCATCACTGGCTTTTTTTTTTTAAGTAACTGATGTGTTAATGAGAAGGGTTCCAGGGAGTGGGGCTACTCGTTATGTGTCGTTATAAGCGTGGAGAGCTTTAAAATTTCACTTAAAAATCCATAGCAACTGGTAACTTCACATATTTTTAAGAGAATAAAAAATTGTTATGTCAAGCACACTCATGCCTGACATTTCTGAAAAAGCCAGTAATTTCAGGTTAAGCTACGGCAACCTTTTCTTTTCTCGGAAGGCTTCATTTTCTGATTAGAAGCCAGAGGGACACAGCCCCCCTCACTGTGCAGGTGTAATTCTATGACCAGTTACCCTTGCATCTCAACCCTGCACTTCGTTTCCAGTCTGGGTTAATCTCGTTTAAGCTTCTCACGAATACAGCTTGTTCTGCCGTCAACTGATGGGTAAAAAGGGTATATTCCCCCACAAAGGTTTGGAGGATTATTTATTTCTGTTGTTTTGGAACATCAAGTTCAAATTAAAGGGTGGATAGGAGAGAATGCAAAGTGAATTCATGAACTCCTTTAAAAGCATTGCTGGTCTGTGACTACAGCAGAGGGTGGATAAAGAGCAACGTGAATCTCAGATGGTTGTCACAAAATGAGCACAAAAAAATTGCCCATTATTTACAGCTTTGCCATCTCATTGTAGGATTTCCAAGTCTGCTGTCAGAAATGATGAAGTGTTTTGTTGCTTTTCTTAAAGGCCTTATAAAGCAGATTAATGATAGCTTCTTAAAAGTAACCCCAGCTAAGTAGAACAAATTATGTTTATATCTTGGTGGTTTTTTTTTATTGTAGTGACCTTTGGCTATTGGCCCAAGGGAAAAATATGTACAAATAATCTTGTGCCAAAATATCCCCCTCTCAATGAAAAAAAAAAGTTCTGGTGATTGTTTCTGTAGTTTAAATAGTACCTATGGGGAAACCATGTCACAGCAATTAATTTAATGTGTATTTAAATTTAAACATGGTGGTCCTTTTTAAAAAAACAAAAATACATTTTTAGAGCAATATCTCCTTGATACAGCAGAGTGCTTATTTTAGTTTTTAATTGCATTGTAATATTGGACTACTGGGGAATTACACAATTTTCAGGTTGGCAATGAAGAAACTGAAATTGTTGAAGATTTGCTACTCCTTGGCTCCACCATCAACCAAAAGGGAGACTTCAACCAAGAAATCAGATTGGGACCAGTGTTCCCTCTAGGCTGAGTTGGTGTGAGCTAGCTCACAGTTTTTTAGCCTCCGGCTCACACATTTTTGCCTTAGCTCAGGAAGGATGGCTCCAGAGCAAACTGATTTATGCAGCAGCCAAATCGCTCGCTCACCACTTTCATGCCAGTGGCTCACAAAGTAGAATTTCTGCTCAGAAGACTCCACAGCTTAGAGGGAGCATTGACTGGGACTAAGATGGACAGCCATGAAGGAGCAAGAACAGATTCTTAAGTATCACTAGTATCACTGGTGACCAAGGTCAAGATAATTCATTCCATAGTGTTCCCCAGCACCATGTATGGGTGTGAATATGAATGGGCATGAACCAAACCACAAAGCAAAGTTCATCACGGATTTTGCCCTGTTCATGGTTTGGTTCATGGTCTACTGTCATGAACTTCCACAAATGTTTAAAGCAGTTTGTGGCAGTTTGTGGATAGAGCAGAAAGCAGGGATTTAAAGGGACCCCAAGCCCCTTGAATCCCCTGCTTTCTGTTCCCTGCAAAAACCACAAAAACAGCTGAGTGGTGGGGCACACTTGCCCCTGGGGGCTCAGCTGTTTCAGGCTGTTTTGTACAGTCCCTTTAAACTTTAAAGGGACTGCACAAGACAGCCTGAAACAGCTTAATGGCCAGGAGTAATCACTCCCTGTTGCTCAGCTATTTGTTGGGCCGTCTTGTGCAGTCCTTTCAATTTTTAAAGGAACTACACAAGGCAGCCTGAAAAATAGCTGAACAGTGGGAAGTACCTGCTCCCTGCCACTCAGCTGTTTTTCAGGCTTTCTGCAAACCCCATTGAAAAGGGACCGCAGTCTCTTCAATGGGGTTTGCAGGGCCATGAACTGGTTTGGTTCACAAATGAACCTCTCAGTTCAATTTGATTTGTGGTTCAGTTTGTGGTTGGCCACAAACTGATATGAATCACATTTTTCTGGTTCATGCCCATCCCTAGGTATGAAGGTTGGACAATTAAGAAAGCTGTCAGGAAGACAGTTGATTCATTTGAAATGTGTTGTTGGAGGAGAGTTTTATAGATACTGCAGACCACCAAAAAGACAAATAAGTAGGTTCTAGATCAAATCAATCCTGAACTCTCCCAAGAAGCTAAAATGACAGAACTGAGGCCATTGTAGTTTGGTCACATTATGAGAAGACAAGAGTCACTGGAAAAAGATAATAATGCTAGGAAAAGTTGAAGGCAGCAGGAAAAGAGGAAGACCTACCATGATGGATTGACTCAATCGAGGAAGCCACGGCTCTTAGTTTGCAAGACCAGAACAAGGCTGTTAAGGATAGGACATTTTGGAGGACATTACTTCATTGGGTCTCCACATGTCAGAAGCAACTTGATGGCACTTAATACGTACCCACACCAATACTCCCTCTAAGCTATGGAGTCTTGTGAGCAAAACTACTACTATGTGAACTACTGACATTAAAGTTGTGAGTGAGCAATTTGGCTACTGCATAAAGTAGTTTGCTCTGGAGCCATCGTCCCTGAGCTATGACAAAAATGTGTGAGCTGAAGGCTAAAGAACTGTGAGCTAGTTTACACTAACTCAGCTTAGAGGGAACACACTCTCTCTCGATGATTTCAAGTGCTTGAATGCATCCAAGCAGTGGTCACTTGCTCTGCTAACCAGATGTTAAATTGGAGAGTCATTTTGCACAAAACCCCCTCATTTTTCTTATGAAGATAGTGAGTTGGATTCCACAAGCTTTTCTCTGATTAAAAAGGGAAGAACCCCACCAAAACCCCTGTAGTGAGGAGAAGGATTGGGAGAGGTTACATGAAAAAGCTGGCTGAATCCAACTCAATTTATCCAGTGTTCGAAACAACATATTTTATTTCACTTGCCTTTCATACTTCAAATCTGAGGCTGGTCTTAGGCAAATTAGCAGCCTAAATAAGACATACAAAGTCATGAACAGCCTAATGCCAGCCATACATTGAAGTCTGGACCACCTTCCATATTAAACTCGTAAGGTCTGTTTAAGGTATTACTGCAGTGGTATAGCCACTATAGATACTGAGAATCACATGAGAACAAGAGCATAATACCGATTGTCTGGAAAAGATACTTTGTAGGGGTGGTTAAACTGCCTCATTGACAGAACCACTTCACGTCAACAATTTATCACATTATTAGGTGGCTATCATGCCATACCTATCATGATCTATGTCCAACATATGCAGAGCAATACTGCTGATGGAGGGGTATCACAAGAAGGCTGGCGATGCCTCTGGTTTCTGGTGAATCCAAGTTTGAGGTTGGGAATGGGGCAGCCACAGTCAACATTTAATGATGTTTAAACACGTTTGAAACATGAATTTACCTAGCTTGAAATTAATAATCTACTATGATAGGATGCCGCCAACATTGCAGACATTTCTCTGAAGGCTCAGAACCACTCACTTATTCTGAACTGAACTGAAGGGAATTCCCCCATCACTATCAACATTCCTGGGACCACATTATCTGTCCCTCATCAGGAAATAACCTGGGTCAGCTGGAGTGCATTCCAACAAATTTATTGGGATTTGTTGAGTATTCCTTCTCCACAGAAGTCTTGACATACTGCTATTTGAGCACAGCAGAGATGTGACCCTCCCCCCCCCCCCAAGGCCGTAGTCTTAACAACATTCCAGTGCTGCTTTGCTGTGTTTTCATCAGGACAACTTTAGAGCAAGCAGTTTGCAGAGTACATACTTTGAAGGTGAAGTATTAAATTTAAATGTAGCTGTATCAGTAAAACTACTCCACTTTTTTGTGATACAGCTAAATTCCCTTTATAGTGACATAATAAAATGAGTAGGAAATGAAATTTCGTAGCAAAGACATTATCTTTGATGTGTTAGGCTCATATATTGACTAAATATTCGTCTAGATAATCTTGAAATGTTACAAACTTGTATTTGCTCCCTGCTAGTTTAATATGTAAGAAAAATGCATTTAAACAACTTTTAATCCAGCTTCTCTATTTACACGATAAGCCATAATGATTCCTTTTAATAAGCATGAATTCTCTGCTTTGAAGCGGCTGTAATTCCTAATTCTATGAAACAGCAGTGCTGCCTCATATCCTTTAGTATTCACGAAGAACATTCATCTAGCCATAGACTTATTTGATGCTGCTCATATATATGTATGAATCTGTGCCTTAAAGATAGTGAAATTCACTTTTGTGCAGAGGGCCAGTATAATGCTCACTTGTCACTTAAAATATTTAAAGTAGGATCAAGCAGTTTCATATACTTTGTGCTGGACTAGTGCTGACAGAAGGGCATGTTTTTAAGAAAGTAACTTTTCTGTCTGCAAATGACAAACTGAAACTTAAAACTTCAAAGTTTTCCATGTGTTGTGAAAATATAAAAATCCAAACATGTACCTAAACATATACTTTAGATTCAAGAGCTGATTTGCATTACCATTGGTCTTTAGTGTACTTTTGGAGTGTACCAGCTCTTTGCCTGTGCATAACCTGCCTTGCTTTGTTCAATATTTTGTTTCTTTAAAAAAATACAAATAACCCAAATTGTAGTCCCCTGGTAGGAAATAGTCAGATATAACTAGCAATCAGATGCAATTTCAGTTAATCTCAAATTAATTAAAAAATTAGAGATGAACTGCTCTGAGCAAAGGAAAAAGCCACGTACTCAATGGAAGATAATGTATTAGAATGTATCTTCTGGAAGTAACTGGAGGTGGCCTACAATGGATTTGAGTAAATACAGACTCTCTCTCTATATGTATGTATGTTTGTATAGCCTAGGTAGGTCTAGCAGGCTGAGCTGATGATCTTAGATGTTTTCCATTCAATACATGGCCTTGTCTATTGAAAAGTGGTCAGGTCCTATGAAGTATGAGTACCAGATGTTCATAGAGGTAAACCTCCCCGCACCCCAAGCAGCCCCCTAACATTCCCAAAGCTAATGCTGAGGGTGGAAGACTCTCATGGACCAAAAGTCATGAAGCTCTGAGGCTTGCAATTAGGAGTGTCAAACTCAGTGCCTCGTTTGCCATATGTATGCTGGGGGGGGGGAAATGTGTGTGGGAATACTTTGCATTGCTGTGCTTGGACACTGTCTGCAAGACGACGCACCTCCTGCCTCTGGGAAGCAAGTGACCTTGGGTACCTGCTCTGCTAGGCTAGCTGTAGGAGCTAACCACAGGGGTGAATTATAGGTGGGGGGAAGGTAGGAATGTTAGAATTAGGCGGGCTGAATTCCTGGGCTGATTGGTTGAGACATATAGAAGGGCTTGCTTGAATGTATTATATCTGGGGGGGGGGGGGGGTGTTTCGCGCCTTGGACTTCAGTTCTGACACAGAAAGTGTCTCATCTGGTTACTTACTAATGCCCCAATTAACATATCACTGCTCAAGAGAGTGTGATTGGGAGCACGTTTGTCCAGGAGTCTGACGGGGGGGGGGGGGGGGGTGATGAACGTGCCCCCAACTCCTCTTTCTGCTGATGGAGTTAGCACAGTGGAATGAATTTTCTGTTGGCACAAAATGGAGAACACGTGATTTTACCTGATTCCCTCTTTTCACTGCAGTTCCCCGTGCCTCATTGTATTTTGTTTACAACATTTCCAGATCCCTAGCAATGGCTATGTAGGGGGATTAAAGACTGCTGGGAAACAGGGAAGGTCTGTGGTTACCAGGTCTCAGCACTCTGATCCCTGCTGCTGTTCGGTAGGCCAGCAGAGAAAAAAATAAGGAAAAATTACCATCAGTGTCATCATTGCATTGTGTGATGTCATTTCTGGGGGAAAACCAGAAGTGGTGTCACTCTGCTCTAGGATTCAGTGGATTTGTACTGATTTCTAGAGCAGCATGACATTGCTTCTGGGTTCAGCTCAGAAATTAAATCATGCCATTGGCATGACAGAGCTTCCCCCCATGTCACCAACCCCTGGTCTCTCGCTGGCAACCCTAGGAAGGTAGGTGTAGTATTGCTTCCAACCGGGGAGGACACTTAGAGATGGAGAATACAAAGACATATACTGGTAGACTGCAACCAAAACACACAGAGAATAAGTGAGGCCCATTCCATATAGGTCAGGGAGGGGCAGAAACTAGTTCTTGAGGGCTAACTACATGTATTGAACATGGTGGAGAAAAATTCTGCTGTATTAAGCAACTTGTCTTACTTTATAGAATCAAACTCAATATGACGGTTCATGTTACAATGAATGTATGTCTGTGCAGTATCTGTTTATAAGAAGGAAACCCTGGGGGGCGGGGTCTGCTGTATATGCATTGAATGCAACATGAGAATTATTTTACGCACTCTCTGCCCCCAAAATCAAGCATACGCTATACATAGATTGTACATATTTTCACACTGTAACGTCTGAAAAGAGCTTTTGTTTTCAGTAAAGAGTAATGCCAAAGTTAATATCAAAACAACTTCTATGTTGGGATACTTGACCACCTGCCAGTTCAGCTCACATCCTGTTTGCCAGTGGTGATCAGGCAGCCAATTAATTGACTGGTTGTTCATATGGTTGGAGTGTCAGACTAGGATCCAGGATGCCTGGGTTTGAATTCTGACACTGCCATAGAAACTCGCTGAGTGATCTTGGACCAGTCACACCCTCTCAGACAAACTTACTTCCCAGGGTTCTTGTGAGAATCAACTGAAGAAGAGAAGAGTGATATGAACCACTTTGAGTCCCCACTGGGGAGAAACGTGGAGTATAAATGGAGCAAATACATTAAATACAGTTTGAAAAGTACTGGAGTCTGGAGGCCAGTGGAGTGAGTTTCAGCATGACCAAGTTTATTCTAGGTCAGGAACAAGCATACATGAGGTGGTCCGGGGTCAGCTTATATGCACAGAGAAGCCTCGCCCCCATCCACATCCACACTGCGGGATAGGTTAATCTTCCCATTAGAGATTACATTGGTTCATTTGAATATGCTAAGCCCCTGATAGGTGGATCTTTAGGGGCCTGGGTGCTATTGTTCTTTTACCTCAAGCTTGGACCTTTTCCAGGTCATGCGGTCAGACCGCATGGCCGGCGCCATTACATGTTTGGTCACATCAAAGAATCATACAAGTGTACACATAGAGAATCGCAGCCTGGTTGTCTGTGGAATTGTGTCCAGGACATAACACCCCTCCCCCCATAGTTCAGGCACACCCCCAGCACACAAAGTCTTTGAGATAGGTCGGCCTTCTCCTCTCTCTGTCCTACCGATGGAGTGATGGAGTGGGTGGACCCGAGACCATGGTCTCTACCTTGGGAACCAGAGCAGCTGGAGTCGGCATCTCAGAAGCGACTTCTGGCTGGCTTGTTTCCGGGGCCGAGTTCCATGGGTACTCCTGGGGTATGGCGGTCGGGTCTGGAGCAGCCTCCCATTGGTCTTCCTCATCCATGCTGGGGTTGTGGGTGTCAGGTCCTGGTTGGTCTGTGGTTCCTGGATGGCTGGAGCTTGACCGACATCGCAACTGGTCTATGTGACGTCACCATACTCGGCCATCCTCTGTGGTGACCTCATAAGAGAGGGATCCGTTGACTCTGGTGACTCTACCTGGTACCCAGAGGGGGCCCCGTGCATAGTTCCTAATGAACATGGGGTCTTCCGGGAAGAATCCTCTCGGAGCTCAGGATGTGTCCTTGGACTGATGCGAGGCCCTATCTGGGTGCAGACAGTCTAACTGAGATGTGAGCCGGCGTCCCATGAGCAGCTCCACTGGGCTATGGCTGGTGGCTGTGTGGGGCGTTGCACACTGACCAAAGAGGAAGGCTGTCAACTTGTACTCCCAGTCTCCTTGGTCCATTCTCCGCAGCGCCTCCTTGGTTGTGCGAACCATCCTTTCAGCTTGCCCATTTGTAGCTGGATGGAAAGGAGCAGACCTTACGTGTCGTATGCCATGTAGCTCAGTGAATCGCAGGAACTCTGAGGAGGTGAACGCTGTGCCACTGTCAGAGTCCAACGTGTCTGGCAGGCCATGCATACTGAATATGTGCCACATTGCCTGGATGGCAGCCTCGGATGATCTAGACTTTACTGGAACAACCTCCAGCCACTTGCTGAAGCTGTCAACGAGAATGAAAAACAACTGCCCCTGGACAGGCCCAAGGGCAGACTGGTGCATGGGGAGGGTCAGGATGTGACTCCTGGCATTTCGCACAGGCCTGGACCCTGGCCTCAATGTCTTTATCCAGCCCGGGCTACCATATGTAGCTGTGGGCCAGGGCTTTCATCCAGACAACCCCAGGGTGGTGCTCATGAAAAGTGCTGAGCACCCTGGCACAGAGAGGCTCTGGAATCACCACCCTGGATCCCCATAGTAGGCACCCCTTGTGGCTTGACAGCTCACTGTGCCAGGCTGTGAATGCAGTGAATTCTGGCCTGGGAGATGTGGGCCACCCCCTTCCCACCCAGTCAAGAACACGGGAGAGCATGCAATCTCGGGCCATGCGCTGGGAGACATCTGTTACCTGGATGGGCCGGTCCAGAAGCTCCTCCAGGAGTGCGATGAGGTGGGTGGGAGCAGGGTCAGGGTTGCAGTTGGGCAGCAGAAGGTGGCTCAAAGCATCTGCATGCCCCATGGATTTGCCAGGGTGGTAGACCAGGGAGTACTGGTAGCCGGAGAGGAAAATGGACCACTGTAGTACCCGAGGAGACAGCATCTGAGGGTCTGGTGGTCAGAGGCAAGGAGCCCCAGCAGGGGTTTGTGATCGGTGGCGATCGTGAAGTCCCAGCCATAGATGTAATTGTGGAACTTTTTTACCCCTGCCATGATAGCGAGAGCCTCCTTGTCTATCTGTGCGTAGTTCCTCTCCGTAGATGTCAAGGCATAGAGTAGTAAGCGACCGGGACCTCCCGGCCGTCGGGCAGGTGGTGCCTCAAGACTGCCCCCACTCCATAAGGGGATGCGTCACAGGCCAGCACCACTGTATATTCCTGCACTAGCCAGCACTGTCTTGTGGATTTTGTCGCCACACTTTGACTGCGCCGACAAGGGAGGGACTGATCAAAGTGGGTGAGGACCGCATTAGAAGTTAGAAGAGATTTCATGGCTTTGAAGGCGGCCGCATGCCGGGGGCCCCATTCCCATTTAGCAGATTTGTCCAATAGTCTATGTAGCAGCTTAGCCACCGCAGCCTTATGCGGAAGGAAATTATGATAGAAATTCAAGAGTCCCAGAAAAGATTGAAGCTCGGCCTTGCACATGGGAGCCAGAGCCTCACGGATTGCTTTTACCTTGTCCGGTGTGGGGTGGATTCCTTGGGCGTCCATGGTGAACCCCAGGAACTCCACTGATGGCATGCTCAGAAGACATTTCTCTGTCTTAACCTTCAGCCCTGCATTCTGGAAACATTGAAGGACTACCTGGAGTCACGTCCTGAAGGTCTGGGCATCTGGTGCCGCTATCAAGATGTCATTGAGAAAGGGCTGGACACCTGGTAACCCTTTTAATAAATGGTCCATTAACTCCTGGAAGATCTCTGGGGCCACGCTGACCCCAAACTGGAGCTGTTTCACCTTGAACGCCCCCTTGTGAGTCACTATTGTTTGAGCCTCTGCCGTGGCTTCATCCACTGGCAGCTGCTGGTAAGCTTGTGGCAAGTCCAATTTGCTGAAGATCTTGGCACCTGCCAGAGTGGCCAGCACATGGCTGATTACTGGCACCAGATAGGTGTGAGCTTGTAGTGCCTTGTTTAGCGTGCACTTATAGTCTGTGCATATGTGAACCTCCCCATTGGGCTTAAGTGGGGTCACAATGGGAGTCTCCCATTTGGCATGTGACAGCGGCTCCAGCATCCCTTGAGCTACTAGCTCCTTTTCTACTTTGGGCTGCATAGCGAGCGGAGGCCGGCAGGCTGGGACCTGGATGGGTCAGACCAAGGGATCCAGAGCCAAAGAAATGGGGGACCCCGTAAAGGAGCCTAGTGCTCCATCAAAAACTGCAGGAAATTCTGCGCAGACTGACTCAAAGTCTGTGGAGCCCATGCGGTGCACCCCCCTGACTTTTAGGCCCAGAGGCTTGAACCATGAAAGTCCCAAAAGGCTGATGAGGTCTCTTTCTACCACCAGGAGGTCTAGGAGCATGCTAAAGTCCTGATACTGGACCCTGAATTTGCCCAGCCCCTTAATCACCACCAGGTTCTTCTGGAAATCCTGGAGCACCAGTCCTATGGGTTTGTGCAACCTGGGCCTCCCCTGTGGGCAGAGCTGCCTGAAGGTTGCAGCTGAAATTATCGAGTATGAGGACCTGGTGTCTAGTTCCATGGAACAGGGGGCCCCTTCAATCCGGACATGGACCGATATCTTTCCGGGCAGGGGCTGGGGCAAGCGTAGTACCTGGTTATGTGCTGTTGCTGAAATGCTGTCCGCCACCTGGTAGTGCGTGGCTGGGGAGTGGTGGGTGTCCTTGGAGCAGCAGGCCTTTGTGATGTGCCCCATCTTTCTGCAGGCATGGCACGTTGCCTCGCGGAACTGGCAGGAACAGCGCTCGTGGGGGTTTCCTCAGCTAGCGCACAATGGGGGTGGCCTGTGCTGAGAAATAGGAGTGGGGGCAGCGGCCTGGGCCATGTGTCAGGAGTGGGAATCGGAGGAACGGAACACACCTTTTTGAGAGCGAGGGCGCAGCTGGCAGACGTCTTCCTCCTCTGAAACATCCGATTCCGAGGTCGTAGTGCAGTGCAAGTGGGTGGCTGTGTGATCCTTCTGGGTCATTTCAAACGTAATCGCCATCTGCAGCGCCTTCTCCAGGGCTGGTTCCGAGAGTGTGATCAGCTGCCGGCAGAGTTTGGCCTCATGCACCCTGGCCACAAAACTGCCTAACAAATGGTCCTCCATGTGTCGGTACTCACAGCCGGTGGTGGTCGGTGAGGAACGCGACAGCACTCTCACCCGTCTGTTGGGTCCTCTGGAGGAACTGTACTCTGAATGCCAGCATGGAAGGTTTTGGTGCAAAGTAGTCCCCGAGCTGCTTGAGGAGTTCATCATAGGTGAGATCCAACAGGTCTCAGGGAGAGATTAGGCTCTGGTCAAGGTGCATGGTTTCTATGCCGCAATGGCCCAATAGCCAGGCCCACTTCATGTTGGCCTCGGTGACCCCATACATGGTCAGAAGGAGCCCTCATTGCCTGGACCATACGTCCCAGGTCTCGGGTTTAGAGGGGTCAAAGGGAAGGATTTGTCCCGTGGCAGCAGCAATAGTTACCAGAGCAGGAGCGGTGTGGCAAGTGATGTCCTCAGGGGCTTGCAGCGTTTCCTCGGAGCGCAGGGGCTTGGTGATGCCTGGTGCCGGCGGATTGTTGCTCGGTGCTTCACTGCTCGGTTCGGCTGATGAGTCGCTCATCGGGATCCCATCTGCATTGCCACTGAAAAGTACTGGAGTCTGGAGGCCGGCGGAGTGAGTTTCAGCATGACCAAGTTTATTGTAGGTCAGGAACAAGCATACATGAGGTGGTCCGGGGATCAGCTTATATGCACAGAGAAGCCTCGCCCCCGTCCACACCCACACTGTGGGATAGGTTAATCTTCCCATCAGAGATTACATTGGTTCATTTGAATATGCTAAGCCCCTGATAGGTGGATTTTTAGGAGCCTGGGTGCTATTGTTCTTTTACCTCAAGCTTGTACCTTTTCCAGGCCATGTGGTCAGACTGCATGGCCGGCGCCATTACATGTTTGGTCACATCAAAGAATCATACAAGTGTACACATAGAGAATCGCAGCCTGGTTGTCTGTGGAATTGTGTCCAGGACATAACACAGTTAATCTGGGCTACCCAGCCCTGATCTGAACTTTGAGTTTCATCACCACAAACCTGGTAATTTCACAATGCCAACAAATAGCATATAAATTGTTCTTAAGTTTGAAAAGTTATAGAGAATTGAGAGTCTGTCATTTGAAAAAGAAAACAGGGCTGTGCATTTAGAAAACAGCAGATGAAATAATGGTTCTGCCATTGTAAGAACGATCAGATAACAGCTGCAGGGACATTGTCTTGCCCTGTTTTGAGTGGGTGTGTACGTGATGTGGCATATTCTCTTATTGCCAGACTTTGACATGGTGTAACTCAGATAGAATTAGAAGAACACTGGCAAAACCCAGGTCTGCTTGTGTGCTTGGAGCTTACAACACTTCTTTCGCGCCTTATTAATTTCCTTAGAAATATGAGCCTATGTCCTTGTTTAGAGTACTTTCAATAGACATTGAGATTACATTTTATTCTCTGTTAAATCCTGGGAGACGTTAGATATTTCTGTGAAAGAAATGAAAGGGAGTTCAGAGTACTCAGACTGCAAGCCTTTGTTCCAGACACAAACGGGGTGCAATTGACAATCTGACGAAAACCCTGGCTCCAGATATCTACCCTGAATGGCACTCATCTGCCAGGGTGAGAGTCGAAACTGATTTTGATCAGGAAAGAGAGTGCTGGAGGAGATGGAAGCAATGAAGGTTTACAGGATGATGGTTTATTGTCATCTGACTAAAGGCTATTTGGAATTGCAGAAGAATGAACTAGTGTTGCTATATGTGAGTTGCTGCCTATGTGCTAAACCAGTGGTATCTCATGGGGTGATTCACAGGGTATACCCCAATCCCCATCAGTGAAGGGAAAGTGGAGATGATGCTACCAACAGGTTTGGAGGAGGAGGAAGCAAGTATGCAGCTCCTGAGTGCCTTTTGGAACAAGCACCAGATGCAGGAATCAAGTACTACTAGTCTCTCAATAACTGTGAACCTGCATCACTGACTTCCAGTGTTCATTGATAAGGGTGCCACTTCTCCTTCCCAAAGGTGCATTCATGTACTATAAATCAAGTACACTTTCTGAGTATGTACCGCTTTTTCACCAATGTACTCTTAATAACATTATTCAGTTAGTGATATTAATTGGTGTATGCTTGGAACTTCCTAGGCTGACCTACATTTCCTAGTTGGCAGTAGGGTTGTCAAGCTGCAGCTGGGGGTAGGAACTAATGTGCTGGCATCATGCTGGCACACTGATATCACTTCCACTGAAAATGGAACAGAGTTTTTTGGAAATCTAGCGTGCCCCCCTGATGTCATGGTGGCATGATGCCAGCCCCATCATCCCATTTCCCTCCCACTGGCCTTTCAGCTGCTGGCAGGCAATGAACGGGTTTGCTGGGAGGTCTCCATCTGTAGTGGGAGACTTGACAACCCTGGTTCTTTCATATTGGGTGTGCTGGACAGTGAATAAGAGAAGAAGCCAGAAATAGCTGTGAGAAAGCAGTGTGAGAATGCACACCTATAAACATTTTAGAACATATTTCAGAGTTTGGAAAAACAGTGAACAATTTTTGAATGTTCAAGAGTGTTGCATACAATTTGTGAACAAATTGCATTTCACACTGAGGTGTTTTTGTTCCATTACCACCCACAAGCCAGTCCTATGAGTCATGAAGGCGGGGGGGGGGGGACCCTTTCATTTTATTTCTGCAGTGACATAGACAATTTCATGCTAACAGGTTGACAACATGGGTTAGGTCACCCTGAACCTCTGGGCCTCAGTAAAGTGTTCACATTTCCCCCGACGCATACCCTATCCCTGTTACATGCCCCCCCTACACAATATGGTAGCCCATCCATAGCAGAAACTTGCCATTGATGCCATTGTTTTGGTTCATCTTGTTTCCTAACATCAGCATAGCTCAGGAACTGAAAGCCATTAAAAATTAAATGTTCACTCTTCAGCTGTGTAAGTGTTTTAGCAGCTAGTCACGTTGTATGTCAGATTGCTGGCATCTGAACAAGAATTTGTAGTAGACAACTACTTCTATAGGTATGCTGAGGAAACATTCCAAACAATTTCATTATGTGGAAATGATTGTTCTCTGTTTCTTCTATTTACTTTGAAACATCTGGCAGAGCCTGTGTTGTTTTGTGAAGGAGCTGTAAAAGTGCTAGCCTCCTTTAAACCAGCAACTGAGGGCTCCGCAAGAGTTCAGAGAACAATGAAAAATGCTCTGGTTTAAGAAAGTCAACATGCTTGGACTTTAATTTAAAAGATCAAACAATATATGTCTTTTGTTCTTGGTTTTATTATGATTTCTGTGGTTTTGTGAGTTGCTTTTGGGTGTGTGTGATAATTTATGGGATTAAAAGTTCACAAATAAATAATAAATATAGACCCATGGGGGAAGGATAAAATCTAAAAATTAATTGCCAAAAATTAAGGAACAACTTTATGTCATAGGTAATAGTTAACAAAGGGACCTGCAAGCTTTCTTAAGAGACCCAGTTAACTGGGAAGTTCTCTTGCACAAGTCATGCAGGGGTGGGAGGACCCAGGAGCTGTAAAAGTACATTAGGATTAATGCTTTTTTACACCATTTCCATTCATGTCAGTACAGCTTGCACAGAACAATTCCCAAGTGAATTGGTCCCAGATCTTTGAAGGGAGGGTGAAAGTGGAACATAAAATATTGTAATAAATAAATTAATAAACTGTATACATGCATTTCCTTAATGAGGATTAAGTTTGTTTCCATTCCCAGTTTGAATTCCAGACTTTCCCTATACCATCCATTCCGCAATCAGGATCTGCTATGCTTGACTTTGAGTCAGAATGCTACTTTTAATGTTAGAAGACTGTTCACCATATATTCAAGCATATGGTTTGGATACAGCTGGGTATTTCCATGGGCAGAAGGATTTCCACTCAGGAGGCATGGCTTTCTGGCCTCCGTCCTCCCACTACATCCCCCAATATCTCCTGAAATGCTGCTTCTGAGGGGCGGGGACCCCCACAAACAGCAATTGGGGTGCATTTGGGACTGCAGTGGGAGGGGAAGGCAAGAAAGTCATGCTCTGTGGGCAGAAATCATTTATTTGTTTAATTTCTACCCCACCCTCCTTACCATAGTAGGTTCAGGACGGCTGCCAGCTGAAACACTGTGCTGTACCCAAGCCTCTGTCCTGTCCTGTCCCAACTGGTATCCCACTTCTGAAGAGGCATCCGTGTGTGCTCTAAGTATATATAGTTGCCAACCTCCACGCAGGGCCTGAGGATCTCCTGGAATTACAACTGATCTCCAGAGATTAGTCCCCCTGGGGAAAATGGCTGCTTTGGAGAATGGACTTTATGGCATTATACCCCCCCCTCCAACCCTCTCTCCCCAGGCTCTGCCCCCCCAATCTCCAGGAATTTCCCAATGCTGAATTGGCAATCCTATAAACATGCAATGCCTCACACAGAAGTTTGCATAGTGACAACAGGGAAAAGACGAATAAGAAAGGAATTAAGGATTTTAATAGAGATTAATCAGAAGGAGTGCCCACAAGAGTTAAAATGCTTCTCATAGAGAAACACTTGCTACAACTTTCTGAGCCTTCATGCTTCCTACTGACACATCATAATATATTTGACCCAACATCTTGATGCTAAAAAGTGTCATTCTGTGTTATCGTTTGGGAATAAAAAATGTGACAATCTTTGAAGTAGTGTGGCCCAAATGTATTTCACAATACAGAAAATGAACTGATTTTTTTATTGATGAATGTATCACAACCAAGTGATCAATCAAAGACAGTATATTTATTATCACCAGAATGAAATAGCATCAGAAATAAGCAAATGGACCCTTCCATCTCAGTCTCGCCAATGAAGAATTAGTTTCTAGAGATTCAACAACTAAATCTTCAATTGATTAATCTATAGATTAAACCAATTAAAGCTTGCAGCTGCAGATGTAACCTAATTCAAGTGGCTCCAGATGAAGCAAATCTTGTAAGAAGTACCATCAGCTGAAAGTAGAAATGAGTGTGCATTCAGCTGAAAGGACTTCCAGTAATGTATTAAGCCACTCCAACTGTGTAGCATTTGTTACTGTAGCGTGTAGAATTCCAATTTTGACAAATTGACAGTGCCTTGGATGGAAGTGCATCTAGCACTTGTATTTGGCTTCTGTAGCAGCAAATAAAAAGCATGTGACACTGAGCAGGTGAAGTTTTTCAGCTATCTGAGCGTAGTTTTTCAGGCAACTGATTTGTGGAAATTTCAAATGGTTCACACTGTTAAGACTGGCCAAAGAGCTATGTCAGCCGTCTTGAGATTTTTTTTTTTCATATTCCTTATGTGATCAAAGTCTTCCAGGGCAAGGTGATTCTTCAAGCCATGTACAGGTCACAGCCTGGGGTCATTTTGAGCAGGAACGCCGTTCTGGGAGTAACAAGCCCAGGAGCGGGCACATATGGTGATGTGCTGTGGGAAAAAGCAAGAGCATATTAACTTGATCTGTATTTTCATGCTTGTAGGGTAGCTTCCCTGTAAGAACAAAGGAAACCTAAAGTGTCTTTAGTCAAAGTGTAAAGCTGGTGAGCCAGCTCTAAGTTGGGAAATACCTGGAGATTTTTGGCGTGGAGCCTGAGCAGTGGGTGTTGCCTTCTGACACACTTCCGGTGATGTCAGCATGTGGCATATGCAAATAAATTATGCTAATGAGTTATGCTACTGAGCTCATGCACCTCTTTTTTTACGAAATGACCCCTGGTCACATCTATGTTTATATAAAAATTTCCATTCCCTGGAGGCAATACAAATTTCTCAGATCCATATTTGGGGTCCCACACTGTGCTCCCAATGCCTTTCATAGATAAGAATAAGGGCTCCTGTCCCTTGAAGCATGAGGCTGGTAGCAAGATTTTGGCTCAACTTAAAGTTTAACTCTGCTAAATTAATTTCACTAATTCTTTCAAATAATTTCCGTTCTCACTGGCTAAGAGCTATTGAGGAGAAACTACAGTCCTATGGGTTTACACCCCTGGCCCTATGCCATCTTGGATTTACAGGAACTAACCAGAAAATTAAACACTGAATCTGGGATATAGCTCTTCAAATTGATGAGTGCAGGCAGAGTCTTATCTGGTGGTAGGGAACCACGGTAAAGACTTTTCTCCACAGCACTATCTATATGTTTTAGAATTTCCTAAATACCAAAGAGCCTTTGCCTCTTAACCTGCTCTAATGCTTTACAATCAGCTCTTTTGGAATCCCTTATTCTCAAAATGTGTGACTTTACCAGTTCGGTTGAAACAGTCAACCCTATGTTATTGTATTGCCCTCTGTATAGGGAGGGACATTCAGTCTCTATACAGAATTCTGATCTGTCAGATTTTCCAAACAGACCTAACGACTTATATTTCCCTCCTCCTTTCAGATTGTTCTAATGAGATCACTTTTAAGGTGGCCAGATTGTGCACCTCAGCATGTTTAACAAGAAGGAAACTAGTTAAGTCTTTTTTAATGAATAATGTCTGTACAACGAAATTAGCCTGTTATGTGGCTTTGAAATTTCATTTTGTGTAGATGTGCTGGTGACTCTGTCTGTGCATCCATAGATCAAACAAATAAAGTCAGTTAGTTTTCCAAGACAAAATAAAAACACCCCTTCTTCCTGATCAAAATCAATTCAAAAGGGTAGAACAATTAGTGTATCACTTAGAAGAAGAGTTGGGGTCTTATGCTTGCTAAGAGATTCAGGATGTCTCCTGCAGACCTTGCCGTTTCAGGATGCTAAATCTATATTGGGCCTGGCAGTTGTCTAGTGGTCAGTTCTGCCAAGAGCAGCCTATCCCCTCTACAACAAAACAAACATTGGTTGGGCTTCAGAGATAAGGCCTAGCTGAAGGTCCCTATCAGTTGCCTGCTGTGTTCTCTCTTCTATTGTCTGTTTTTAATTACATAGCTATGAAAGGGATTATTGTTAATGAAAATCTCCCATGCATTTACTTATTCACTACCAGTTTTATTAAAGACAGTAAGGTGACATTTCAGAATTGAGAAAAAAACTGTTGAGCCTATAGGGAAAAGAAGCTGTTGCCATGTTTCAACCAATATTTGGTTTGCTGGATCAAGTGGGTATACAGTTTATTGCTCTTCAGGAAGCCCTCTGAGTTGCATAGCCTCACTTTCCATTCTCTCTTTCCTTATTATGCATGTTGTTTGTGGATTATGGCAATTAATTGCATCAGCCATTCATTAAAATGCAACATCTCCTTTTGCTTAAAAATGTCTCAAGTAGCTATCCGATCAGATAGGTGCAACAGTCATATCTGGAGACTACTGTGTGGCTGTTTGTGTTAAATATTTTTATAGCAAGGATGAAAAACACAAAAATTGTTTTAGATTGTACAAGACTGGGAAGGTAGGAGCCACTTTGCATGTTATGTTGAGGAAGCAATGGAAAATTTGTACATGACATTGAATCCTGAGAACCGCAGAGATCTTTGCTCATGGAACTGTCATATCTTGAGCCAGTTTGGTGTAGTGGTTGAGTGTGCAGACTCTAATCTGAGACAACTGAGTTTGATTCCCCACTCCTCCACTTGCACTTGCTTAGGGTTGCCAGGTCTGGGTTGGAAAATACCTGGAGACTTTGGGGGTGGAGCCAGGAGAGGGCAGGGTTTGGGGAGGGAAGGGGCCTCAGCATGGTACAATGCCATAGAGTCCACCCTCCAAAGCAGCTACTTTCTCCAGGGGAGCTGATCTCTGTCAGCTGGAGATCAGTTGTAAAAGCGGGAGATCCCCAGGCCCCACCTGGAGGTTGGCAACCCTACACCTGCTGGATGACCTTGGGCAAGCCATAGTTCTGTCAGAGCTGTTCTTGAAAAAGCAGTTCTCAAAAGAGCTCTCTTAGCCCTACTTACTTCACAGGGTGTCTGTTGTAGAAAGCAGAAAGGAAAGGAGTTTGTAAACTGCTCTGAGACTCCAAGTGAAGGGTGGGGTATACATCCAATCTCTTCTTCTTCTTCTTCTTTGAAATGTGAGAATCAGGAGATCCTTGGCAACAGCATGGGAGGCAGACCATATACTTAGTACAAGTATCTTCCATTCAGGCTAAACAAGGCCTTCCTGTAGAGGGATTATGTCCACTGCATCTCATAGGCTCCACCACCACTCCAATGCCCATTAAGCACAAAGCAGGGCATACAGTATCTGAAAAAAAATTGCAGTTTAGAAATGTGGAAACCTGTTTTTCATATAATTTTGTTAGCATGCCCAGCAAGGTATAGACATTTTTGTTACCACAGATTAATTCTTTTTCTGGGTATGGTATACTGTTCTGTTGTCTTTTATGGTATTATTTTATGGAGAGAATCCAGAAACTGAATTGGGGGAGCATTATATAAAAATACTGGTATTAATAACAGAAATGACAGTCTTTCTTTTGAAACAGCCTATTTGAGGAATTGAGTCACCTTGGCCTTTATGATTCAGCCAGAACTTTGTTAGAAGATGTCCATAAATCTGGGCTACATGAGGAGTGGTGCTCAGCACACAGTCATTTTGCATCAGTGAACTGTCACCAAGGAGCATATGATGTTGGCATTACACTTTGAAAGCATCTGTGTTTATTATTGCTGCTTTCCCCAGCCCTGGAAAAAAAAAGTTTAGGTGCCAGCTCAAGCTGAGCACTCCAGCTGGTACAGAGCAGATTCATAGCTTCGTTGATTTGTGTGGCAATGCCCACATAAAATGAAAGTCTGCAGTGACTTTGTACAAGTCCAATGCTACAGAATCTGCCTTCTCCCCAGCTGTTCAATTTGCCTAGCTGACGTGGCTGCTCCCCCTCTGTTTCCATTTGTACTGCCCTAATGAACACAGCCGTGTTTGTGACACTGTTTTCATTGTAGCAAAAGGTCAGTCTTCGCGCACACTCGCCCATGTATTCAGTGGATTCTGTGCCTGAAGGCCGAACATGCTCTATTCCTTCCTATGAAATCCTGGCATGCTGTGGTTTTTCTTTACTAATCAAAGAAGAGAAGGCAACAAGAAGGAAATGGTGTCTTTGAAATTACATATAAGCTGATTGTATAATGCAAATGCCCAGTAGCTGTTTGAAACTGAAATAAACTTATTGGTATTAATAACAATAATAAAATTCTATTCATTGTGGAATTTGGGATTGTTGTGTTGATTAGGTTTCCTTCAAATGACAATTTAAGAACAATAGAGGAGGATGCTGTGGTGTGTATGCGCTAATGTATATGACAGGCAGATTTGAAAAAGGGCACTCATGGAAATCAAGGTAGTCCTGAAAATGACTATGTTCGTTCAATAAAGAAAACAAGTCTAGTAAAGGGATCATTTCGAGCAGGACCTCTGGGGAGCTCAGCTCCTGGAGTTGGTGCTAGCGCCCCCCCCCTGCAGGGGAATGCCTGCTTGTATCATGGCTGCCGCAAAATGACCCCGTCCCCTGGAAAGGTCCTTGTTCCTCCGGTCAGCCTTCTGAAGGCTTCAGCCACCACTGAAGCTATCCTCCCAGAACTGTGGTATTTCTGAGGCTTGGATTAGTAGCTGTCTCCTCTCTGCCAGCTCTTTCTTTCTTTCTTTCTTTCTTTCTCTTTCTTTCTTTCTTTCTTTCTTTCTTTCTTTCTTTCTTTCTTTCTTTCTTCCTTCCTTCCTTCCTTCCTTCCTTCCTTCCTTCCTTCCTTCCTTCCTTCCTTCCTTCCTTTCTTTCCTCGTCTCTTTCTTGTTTGCTTTCTGACATACTTCCAGTGATGTCAGGTGGTTTAGCATATGCAAATGAGTTATGCTAATGAGCTCCTGCACCTCTTTTTCTGTGAAATGACCCCTGCTAGTATTCTGAAATTATTCTCACTTTTGGCTTTGAATGTGGCAGTTGGGGAAAGGCGTGGCTATTCTTTTCCCTCTTATTTATTAAATCTTGATTTAGCATGCAAAAGAGAGTGCAATCCTAAACAGAATCATAATATCCTCCTAATCCCTCTTTAGTGGGAGGGGCTGTGGCTCTGTGGGAGAGCATCTGCTTTGCATGTAGAGGGTCCAGGTTCAGTCCCTGGGATCTCCAGTAAGGATTAGGTTATAGATGGCATGGAAGACCTCAGGCTGAAACCCTGGAGAGTCACTGCCAATCTGGGCAGATGACACTGACTTTGATGGACCAGTGGTCTGATTCAGCATAAGGCAGTGTTAATATGTTCAATGGAAGTTAAATGGCATAATTCTGTTTAGGATTGCATTGTTAATGTATTAAGAGGAAATTAATTGTGTTATCTTGAGTAAGCACTCCTACATTGTGTTTGCTCCTAATTTGATAATTTGATAATAGTGGAAAATATAAAAAGTAATCCAATCTGCAGCACAGAAGTAGGGGAGAAATAGGTAGCACTGGTCTACTGCTGACAATTAACCCTTTTGGAGGGGGGGGTTAAGGCAAGAGACATTCCGAGGTGGTTTGCCATTGCCTGCCTTTGTGTCACAACCCTGGTATTCCTTGGAGGTCTCCCATCTAAATACTAGCCAAGGCTAACCTTGCTTAGCTCTGAGATCTGACGAGGTTGGGCTATCCTGGACTAGCCAGGTCAGGGTAACAACTTACCTACTGATCCTAAATCCCCCTTGAAAACAGCTTCATTATTGTATACCTACTTCTCTGATACTTCATAGTCAGTTAAAATGTGGACTGCAACAAATATCACAGGACAGGCTTGTTCTGCTTGCATGCTCAGGCTAAATGGCATGTAATTACTATTTAGAATACTAATGTAATCCAAAATTTCATTTAAGAAAAAAAATTATGTGAGAAACTGAATAATAATTACTTATCATTCCCCCCCTTTTTTTCTTGTCACAGTGCTTATGAAAGTGGGAGAAATAAGCAAATATGTAGGGTTCATTAAATCTGGATATTGCAATGCATTCCGAACAATTCCAGCTCTTGTGAAGTTGTCACTGGGGAAAATGGTAAGAAATTTGTCCCCTAGGATATATTGTTTATTTTATTTTTGAGATTTCTATCCTGCCCTACCCTGCAAGTGAGTTCATGGTGGCTCACAACATGTCCTAAAACCAACAAAACCATCTCATTAAACATCAATACAATTAAAACATTTATTCATAGAAAATAAAATTAAGTACCAATTTAAAAAAATACCAAGTGGCAGCTCAGCGGTTCATTTGAGTCCACTGTATGCTGAGCTCATGCCGGGAGGGTGGGGGGTGGGGGGCGGTGGCAGAGGATCACTCTATTAGAGTCCATCAGTCACTCCTGGCACCCATGATGTCAATAGTGCCATGGAGCACATGGAGCAGGGGAGGCCGATGTTATTTGACATCCACCACCTTAACCAAAGACCTGGCAGAACAGCTCCATTTTGAAGGCCTTGCAGAACTGCAACATATGCTGGAAACCCTTCTTGGTGGCAGAATTAAAGGGAAAAAATCCTAAGCAGGTCTATTCAGGTACACTTAATGGGTCTTACTCCCAGGAAGGTGTGCAAAGCATTGCCTTGGTACTGTGTAGTTACTCCAATCTAAATCCATGGACAATGAATGGACTGGACTTAATCAGTGGATTTAGACTGGAGCAAATCTGCATGGGCTTGCACTGTTAGACTACAATACTTGCATGACTAATAAAGGATGATTATTAGAACCGAAGGACATCCTTTGTAGTAATACGTTACATTATAGAGATGTTGAGCATACAGTTTCTCTCCCTCTCCAACACACACACACATCATTTAGCTTGCTGTAGCACTTTAAATATGCAGATGGAACATGCAGGTTCCTCCAAAATGTGTTGAACTTCTGCATGAAGATGTTTATGTTCTAAATGTCAATTTCTAAAGTAACTGGCAATCACTTTCATGCTTGTCCCCACCAGTATCCGGCAAGGCAGATTGTTGGTATTCCATGTCTGAGTTTGACCTGTTAAAGGTGAATTTGTGATGGAGGAAGGCTTTGACAGTGAGTCAGTTACAGCAACAGAGGAATCCAGCTGTGATGCTCCTAGCAACACATGATTTTCTTAGGAGAAGGGCTTTGAATGTACTTTCAGGTCCTTATAATGATTTTTGGAAGTGGTGTTACGGGTTTCTATACATGGGGAAGGAAATCTAAATTAGTTTGAGGCCTGATTCTTCTCCACATGGTGCAGTTCCCATGTGTGAAGACATCCGTGTAGAGCACAACAGGATCCTATTTTCCTCCCTCCCTCCCATGAGATTTATTTTTGGGCACCAGATCAGGAGGAGTGGGTGGCTTCTGGTAGGTCCTGTGAAGGTCCCTCCTGAAATGAACACTGTGCCTGCTCATGGTGGCATTAGGCCCTTGCTGAAGCTGTGAATGCGGGGGGGGGGGGGGCTAGACTTACTTGGGCCCTGTTTGTGGCCCTACGGAGACAAGGAGGTAGGTGGCTGGGGTGGGGTTGAATACATCAACCAGCAAGTGAGTCAGTTGAAGCCAGGATCCATTCCTCCATGCAGTGCCAAGTTTCTTACAGCTGCTGTAGTCAATAAAGTTGTGGCCATTTTCAATCCAGAAATTTGCCATTGTTCTTGCATTCACCAGGAATGGGGGATGCCTCACCAGCTTCTCTCCCTTTGGCACTGAGACTGTAAAGAACTGAGCAGAATCAAAGGGTCTGCACTGCATCATCCCTTGATCCTAACACTAAATAAACTTTGTTCCAGTCTAAATTAATAAGAATATTGTGCACATATGATTGTATGGATGCAAGTTTTCCCACACACATACAAACATGCATTTATATGAGTGAACTATTTCTTGAAGTCTGATTATAGTGCATAATTACATTCATACTGTAGAACAAAGCAAGTTAAGTATAACTTCTGGGCAATATTGCTTTTCAGAAAATGTAACGTTATCAGGAAAATATCATGAAGGCTGTAATTTATGAACAGATTATTTCTTGAAGAAAGCTAAACTTTTTCAAAAGCTATATTTTCCTCAGCAACTAGTACTTGAGATAAAATTAATTCCATAGTGAGCTCAAATACGGGGTACACTCCTGACAAAGTTAAGCAGTTTGAAATCCCATTGAATTCAATTAAACAGATCTAAGCATGTGTTTAAGTCACATTGAAATGGGACTTGTATGTGCTTAAGTATGGCTGGTTAATGTATTCATTTTGCATGCAATTTCTATGCATAACTTTATGGATTATATTCTCTTTGTTCTACTGTATCAGTTGAAACAACAACAGCAACAAAACTGTTTTTGTGTTTCCAAACTAGATTAAACGGATGAAACAAGTCCTCATTGGTAAATTACATCCCAGACAGTCCTTTGGGGAAGTGAGCATTCTTTTCCAGATGCCATCTACATATACTCTGAAAGCAGCAACCCCTGTTGAATTAGGGCTTATTGAAGCTTCCAACATCTCCGGTAAATCCTAAATTACTTTAATTTGTTATTTTCAGAATGTGAGTCCAAGCCTAGATAGTGAGAAAGGCTTACTTGAATTCTTTACAAATGGCTTATTTTAAGTGGTCATCTGATCCTTCACTAAACTATTAAATCTAATCCACCATTTACTAAAGGATTGGTTGCATCTGAGGCCAAACTAGATTTATTTCTGATGCAAGGTAAGGCCTAGGAACTGGAGCCTCCACTAGTCATCTTCCCATTCACCTAGCTGATAGTGATGTCTGCAGGATCATTACAGGTCCTAAATAATTTATGATGAGCTTCCCATGACCATTGTCCAGAGGGAAAAGAGTATAACACTTCTTGAATTGTAACCTACATTAAATTCCCTTGAGCTGGAGCCCAGTGAATAGTCTGGAACATCTCATGCTGAAGCGAAGAGGGTGTGGACCTGATAGGTCAAATGGAATGGGAAAGTATAAAATGTTATAAGCCACTTTGAGGAGTCAGATAAACTCCATACCCATATTTTTAAAGGACATCTTATATTTCTACCCTATACAGTGCCCCGTGGGACATGCAAACTGTCATTAAATTGGCTGCTGTTACAGCCTCTGCTACAATCTTTTAGCAAATATATGCTTGATTCCACTGGTAATTTCTGTTGTTGTTCATGGTCTGGAGGTTAAATAGCACTTAATCCCTAATTCAGCCACTGGCCCTGTGTGAGTGCTGTAAACTGTTAGCCTGGGTGGGAAGAGGGCTTTCTCTGCCCATCTTACTTTTAAATTGCTAATCAATAGGTCAGTGTGGCCCTTTTACTATCCCCTTTGAAGGGAGCTTGACACACCCATTTTAATCCTCCTGGAGCATGAAGGATATTGCTCAAAGTGTTACAAACTGAGACCATTCAACCTCTCCAGTGACAGTTTCTCTGTGTATAACAAAACAACAGCCGAGTGACACTAACATTTATTTTAATACGAGCTCTTTTCAGTCTGACTTACATCTTCAGATATCTATGTGCCTCATTGCTTATGCCTGTGACAAGTCTGTTCCTTTAATCTGGGTCAGTCTTTTTAGACTGCCCTAGTCCATGGAATTAGTGTTGAAAAGAAAAGTGAAAATAAAAGGAATTGGTTGTTATGGCAGCTCCACAGAGAGACCATGAATCCCTCAGTCCAGTTGGATAGCACTCTGTGGGGAGTAAGAGACTTGCTGTCAGATCCTTAAGAGTCACCTCTTCTTCCCCTCCTTCAAATAATGTGGTGTCTCAGGGTTGTGCACATGTTTTTTCCATGTGCAAGATGCCAGTTTCCATCCTTGGAATCTCCCAAATCTCCAGTAATTGGACTTGTCAAAAGTCATTTAAATTCATTCATCTATCCTTTATGGTGATTTATTCTACAAGAGAAAAGAAGAATTCTATGGTCTGCTGTCTTGTCCACACTCACAGGTTTCTTACAATTCTTTTCATATCTATGTCATTTTGTGTGGTTAGACCCAAGATCTTCCCCACCTCTCTGAAGGGAAGTGGCCTGTCTTCCCATTAAGTAGACTATTCAATACTCCCCTTGGGACAGAAAAAAGGGTGCTATTTTTAGTGATTCTTATGTGTTAAGGAGGGCAGCTGAAAAGGTCTATGTTCAGGCCTTTTGCTTGGCTGCCTTATTCACAGACCTCTCTGCCCTTCCTGTAGAGAATCGCTTTTCTATTGGGAATGGAACCTGCCGGTGGCAGAATTCCCGCATTCCCCTTTGATTGGGATTATGCCTTGGCTGTTTTTATGAAATGCACGGCAATCAGGGTGGCCCATGTGAGGCTGCTATATTGTTTTCCCTGCTGTGTTGATGGCTGGTTGTTGACCCCTTCCAGGGCAAAGTCTTTAATCCTACTGACTGAGTTTCCTATTGCCTTTCTCAGTCTTTAGTTGATCCTTAGTTTTCTGGTTCATCATGAGCATTTTTCTCATGGCACTCCTTTTGATTCTGAGTCTGGAAGCTAGTGCCATCTCAGATGCATGTGTCTCCCAATGGCTCTTGGTCTTCTGCAAAATTAGTTTTTCATACTGCTCTTTTCACCTAGAGCACCATTCAGACCCAGGGAAAACACCAAAGTAAAATTTGAAACCAGTGTGAAATGGGTGTAGGAAAACAACAGCAGTCGAACTACTTCAGAGGGGAGGTGTAGATTTGGCCTAAGTGGAATGAGAACATTGTGAGTTCTAACCGATGCTCCCACCATTCACGAAGTTTCACAATGTTAGGGTGTCTCATGCCTTCAGCAGGATTCCCAGGGGTAGTCTCTCAGTTGTCATGTCACACAATGCTAATCCTCTGTGCATTCCTTACGTTCTTTGAATGTGACTTTTCTTGGGGTTTTGTCTGCAGGCAGGGCCAGTGCCAAACATAGCCCCCTGCCTCTTTGAGGCTGTTGCAGTATGCAGTGCTTGATATCTGTGCAACAACATGCTAAGGTATTCTTTATGTAACTCACTAGTGACGGGGCATCCAGTGAATAACATGGCTGGAAACCAACAGACAGTTCATATATATAGCCACTGTAGGAATAACGGTGAGCTACTGACATTTGTTCCTGTTTATGTGTGTCCTTTGGCTGAGGACAGACTGGCAAAATGAAGTGCAAGGGAAGTGGGGCAAAAAGACCCAGGCCGAGTTGTTGCAGGGCTTTCCATTCGCACTGCATAGACTGATGCAGGACCATAACAGAGAGGAGGCGGAACGGAGTATTCCCACGGTGGGGTAGCCCCTGGCAGCACTGCTGTGGTGGTGTATGGCTTTGGTCCGTTTTGCCAAGCTGCACATAGGTCATGGACGCAGCAGCTGGATCAATGCGTTCACATTACTGGTGCTGCTTGATGTGCGGCTTATTTGTGTCCACACTGCCAGGAAGCGGGATGAACATGCACCAGACGGCTTGACACTGGTTTCATCAGGTACCTTTTTTAAGTGGGATGAAAACACTTCAGGATGGGGTGAGTGCGGCATGGCAATGCCCAGCAGCTGTGGCTGTGTGAATGGGCTCTCTTAATCATCTTGCAAAGCAGGCCTATATCGGGCCAAACTGCCAGTCTGAACTCGGCCTTTGTTTCATCAGCGATTAATGCAAAGAAGCCAGTTTCCTTCACTTCATCAGAAATTGACTCCAGAACCATTCTGCTCATGATGCTTAACAATTGATCTTGAACAGAATGATGCGTGAATTTTGCACTGCATGGAAGAGTATCTATTTTAGACTGGATTCTGGGATTGTGCTTTGCAATTAAGTGCAAGAGTTTGAGAACATTTCCCCTGTTATTTCTTGCCTCCATTTTGTGTGGCAGCAAACAAAAGAATTTCTGGAAAAGTGGCTACATAATGCCTATTTCATCATGCCTATTTTTGAAAAATAAGTTGCTTATGAGCATCACTTAATTGGGCTAAAACAGAATTTCCTTGGAATGTCTGTGTTTGTTTGTTTGTAACTCTCCCATGCCACCATTCAGCCTTTGTGGACTGCAATTCTATTATGATGCTTCAGTCCTGAATCTTTATCAGTAGCCTTTCCCCTGTTTTTGTACCCTCTATAAGTATATGCATTTTCACCAGTAGAGGCATTGTTTTCAGTGAAATGGTAACAACCAGGAATAGAGTTTATACTATGCTGGATTGAAATGTCTCCATGATTGGCCATATTTTGTTGCCGGGAAATTTTTTAGCACTGATTGAAGTGTACTTCCATCTTTAGACTGTGCAGTGTCTTTAGGACCAGGTAGTTTCTTTACAAAGAAAGCACTAAATCAACCACTGAGACAACATGAGGAAGCTCTGAAACACTTTCTTCTTCTGAAATATCTAATTCACAAAATTCAGATTCATTGCTGCTGGCTAATTCCTCCTCCCTGTCCGTTTCAGATTAATTTATTCTTTGTGTTTCCATGACATCAGGCCTTTTCCTTACTTTTGCTGGTTTTGTTGAAATAGTACTCTAAAGATCCACAAAATGAAGGTCCAGAAGATGAAGCTGGGCACTTGCAATCCATTGCCTTTGTAATATAAAATAAAAAGAATAAGAGGTGTGATGGCAGTGGAACTGAGTGATGAGTAAACATTCATAAGCTTTTTCTGTATGTATTCCCCTCCTTTTCCTGCCCTAATGCTCTGAGCAGGTATCCTTGATATGTTTTTAAGGAAGAGGCCAAGAGAATCAGGGAAGTCATAAATTATGCTGATAGGCAGGGACACCTGCTTGTCACTGAGTCAGCCAAGTAAATGCAAAAAAAAAAATGCTATAAGATAGATCTAATGACCATCTGCTCCCTGCCCATTGTATTTTGATACAATGCCAAAATACATTGAGACAATATATGCAACAGGTAGGATATTAAATAGCTAATATCATTATTGATAAAGCAACTCTTACAGGAACTGGCTTCCAACAATCCAGTCTTAATACACACATAGTTATAGCATACTCTATATTTCTCATTACTTTTGCATTTATTGGAGGGGGGAATCACCCAGAAGTAAGTAACAGGTGATATCAGAATGTGGATGAAAAAGAAAAGATAAATATTATGTATAATTCACCAAATACGAGGTTTAGAGATTCAGACATGATGCAGATCAGTCCAGAGAGAATGTGAATTTCCAAAAGAATTCTCAAACAACAACAACAACCCCCAAACCAGAACTTCTTGACAAAATCACAGACGAGAAGAAGAAGAAGAGATTGGATTTATACCCCGCCCTTCACTTGTAGTCTCAGAGCGGCTTACAAACTCCTTTCCCTTCAAAATCACAGAACAAATGTAAAGGGGAAGGCATCAGTTCTAAGGAGTGCTTATTATACTAGAAGACCGAAGCAAAGAAAAAATTACATAGCATATTCCTAAGGAAACCCAAACAGAATCACATAGCAGAGAGAAACAAAATGCCAGCTCTCTGTGAAATTTAAAACTGACTCTAAAGCCAGACCAGTTACCCTGCTTTTCTCCCACTTTGGATAACATGAATCCTTTGAATAGGGGTGGGCACAAACTGCATTTCTGCAGTTCAGTTTTTGGTTTGTCGGTGAACCATGAACTAAACCATTTGTGAGCCATTTAAACCAATGCTTTCTGCTCCCCGCCAAAAGCTACAGGGAGCAGAAAATGGGATTAAATGGCTCTGAGCAATTTCACCCTCTGCTTTCTGCTCACTGCTGCTTTTGGTGGGAAGCAGACAGCAGGAGGGGAAATGTCTCCCAGCCCATTGAACCCCTGCTTTCTGCTCCCTGCTGGTTTTCATGGGGAGCAGAAAGCAGTGGTTTAAATGGCTCAGAGCCATTTAAACCAAACAGCTGTTTTTGTGAAGAGCAGAAAGCAGGAGGTTAAATGTGAGCCATTTAACCCCCTGCTTTCTGCTCTTCACGAACCACCATGAACAGCATCAAATATTGTGAATGTTTGTGGCAGCTCTTCAGTTCACAAACATTGCTTCTCAAAACACAAACCGGCCAAAATTTGTGACAAACTTTAGTTCATCAGCCAGTTTGTGCCCTACCTTTGAACATCAAAAGACTGGTAGTTGGCAGAAAAGTGGGAAAGTTGTGAAACAGAAAGTTTATTGCTTGAGGAGGAACCTTGAGGGCAGATTTACATCAGAGATCAAGGGACAGGTTTGCATGGCAGCTTAGAAGTCAAATGGTCAGTAATTGCAGCATATCATGTCAACACACTGCAAGAGGGCTAAACTTTGCCCTCTCACTCTGTTGGGACTTAATTGTCTTTTTCCTGTTGACACAAACAAAGCAACAAATTCTAGCTTGGCAGATACCGAGTGTTGGCAGAGTTCAGGAAATAATCTAATCCACACTTTGGAGTTTGCTTTCAATGAATTTACTGCAACAGGATTTTGCAAAAAGACAATAACTGACTGCAAGCCACTAATGCAACAGAGAAACCTTCAGAGCACAAGCACTAACATGTGCTAACACACAGCAAAGACAGGAAAATGACAAGAGGTAGGCTGAACTACAAGAGAAAACATTCAATAAGCCCTAAACACTAGAGAATGCACCACAGCTCCCTCTAGGGTATAAGTGGACTAAATCACTCTTTCAGTTGTATTTACAGTAACTAGACTCTTAGCAGGCTGTTGCTTCTCCAACACCAAAGAGGGTTCAGAAAAATCAACACTGGCTCAAATCTACCCCCACCCCTTAGCAAGTCCCCTTTCCAAGATTGCCACTGGCTTGTTGGCATCTTGAATGTATGTCCAAAGTACCTGCAAAAAGCCATTGTTGGCCTAAGAGCTTCAGGTGAACCATTTAAAGTGTACATCAAAGCATGTGGATGCTCTTATACATGTGAATCTTTCCCTTCCTTTAGTTAATGAAATGTGTTCAGCAATGGGTATGTGTGTGTGTGTGTGTGACTAGGGTGGCAAGTTCCTTGTTTGGGGTGGTGCTGGCCACCCCTGCCCCCCTCTGGCACCACCCCTGAGTAGTTCCCCTCCTTCTGATCATGTTATGGTTTTGGCAGGAAAGCACAAGAGGGAGGAGGGGCACTCCTAGTCTGCCAGAAAGCTTTGGGAATCTTTTCTGTGGCTGGCCTGCACATTCATAGCCCCAATATGTGACTGCACAGATGACCTTTCAATGAACAACAGTTACAGATAAGCATAACCCTGTTTTCCTTTGTTCTTTTGAACTAATTCATTTAAAAAACAACAACAACAACAACCCAGCAACACACTATTTACAGCATGTGTGGTGTAATAAATGTCTTTTTGGCCAGTGTGTACACTGAGTGCATTGAGTACTCTGCCTGTATCAGCTCCCCAATCCACACCTAGAAGAAAAACCCCAAAAAGAATCTTGAACTGCCATGCAAAAGTTATGAACATGCATCTACTACATCCAGCTGGATCTCTTTCTTAAAAAAAAAAGAAGTAACCTGTGAGGCAGCCTTGAGCTAGGACCAAAAGAATATTAGAAGAGGCAGTGCTGGCGGTGATGTTCTTTCAGGTACTTATTCCATAAAGCTCTTAACCAGATGTGCCTTGGGCCTTACAATAATAACATTTTATAACTTTTGAGTTGTTAACCTCCAATGCCCTGGCTAAAATCCAGTACGGATGATTACATTCTTCCTCTCTAAATTCCATTTGTAGATGGAATTGGAAGGGCTTTTCCTCCAGTATTTTTCTTAAACTATTGTTATAAACTGCTTCAGTCCCCAAGCTGCAGTCAGTGTGGGTGAAGCTACACTGGCAAATCCCTCACTTCTCCTGCGAGGCAAGGCACAACAACTACTTTCTGTACCCTACCAGAATACATGAAAACCTCAGTTCAAAGTGGAAAGCAGACTCATGTTGCAATGTAAATAACCCTTATTAGTTATTAGTAACTTAAGTTATTAATTAGTAAGTATAAGTTATTAATAACTTATTAGTTATTTTATCCTTTATCTCAAAATCCTCTGACTTTGAAAAAAAAAGATGCTGGGAAGACTAGTAGTATTTTGCAGAAGCAGGAACTGCCTCCAGAGATGCTGTGCTCTCAGTATTTATTTAAGAAATGTCAAATAAAAAGGATATTTAAAAGATTTTTATTTAAATGCTGCCAAGGTTGAATCGAGTTTGCTTAAGATTTCAGAAAAGCTTTTGGTATCTCCTTACCTTTACCTGAAGCAAGTGCCCCTTTTGATTTTCTGTTTCTCTCCATTGAAGTCTAATGGCATGGTGTGTGCTAATGTAACTTAAAAGAAAAGGTAGAGTAAAGAGAGACCAAAGGTTATTCACCCCTCCCCCCTTCTTGTTGCTAGATAGGATTTAAAAAAAAAAGTTCTCAGATTTCTTTTTAGCCATGGAAGATCTGGGGGGAAAGCCTCACATTTCAAAAGTATAAAAGGAGCTTTGTGGCTTTGATGAGGTAATTTTGTTCAGATAAAAAAATGCAAATTAAGGAATATTACTAGGTATAATAGAGGACATGATTCCTGTACCTGTCTTAGGCTGTGGTCACACGGCTCCTTTAAATCCGGGAGTCCTCCCGGATTAAAAGGGCTGCATTTTTTTACCTCGGGTTACACATCCCAACCCCTGTGGCGGCGGGCAGAGGAGGAGGAGGCAGCAGGCAATGGCGGCGGATGTAGGAAGTGGCGAAGGAGGCCGCAATGGCAGTGGAAGAAGCAGCAGCGATGGACGAAGTGGTGGGCGGCCCGGCCTTGAGCTGTTCGGAGGAGGAGGAGGCTTTTCCGGCGGCGGCAGCTTTTTCAGTGGCGGCAGCCAGCGGTGGCAGCGGCTGGGGGAGGCACCCTTCCCCAAGCCCCGCTGGCTGCCTGGTAAGTTTGGGGGTTCCCCCCCCCTTTTACACTTGGGCGCTTGAGTGGCCAAGCACCCAAGTGTAAAAGGGGGGGGAATGGTAGGCGGGACCATCTGGACAGCCCTGCTCTCACAATGATTGCGAGAGAGGGCTGGCCAGATGGCTCAAATGTGGGTTCCTCCCACGACTCCCGGGAAAACAATCGATTTTCCCGGGGTCGAAATATGCGGGAGGAACCCGCATTTGAGCCCACTTTGGTGCGGGACTAGCCCCGGCCTTTTTAGATGGTCGATTTAAATGCGGGAGGAAACAGCCCTTCCTCTCGCATTAAAGGGCCGTATGACCGCGGCCTTAGGTGTGCAGAATTTCAGGTGCTGCTTTTCTCATCCCTGCAGCATTATAATACCAACTGATGCTATGAGATCCCTGCTATCTCTGCCTGAAACATTCACCCTCTGCCACACTTTATGGCACTAGTTGGAGAGTGACAGGTAAAGTGGTTCAGTCAAATGGGATTAAGCCATCGTATACGTGCACACTCCTCACACATGATGGTTCCGTAGTATATTACAGTAATCGTGATGGCGATGGTGTTTAGAATGTTTAGGCTTCCTTTTCATTTCTCTGCTCACAGCAGAGGTGAAATTTGAACCAGGAAGATCCCAATTCATACTGTAACCTTCTAGCCAATATATTACACTAGCACAGCATAGCTGCTTTCTCCTGCCAACTACTCAGCCATAGATGCCACCTGTTTGTTCTTCACTTGGAGTACAGTCTTCAGCAGCTAGTAATGGTGAGCACTATAGTTTCTGGAAGGTGAGTGCTACAGACTTGAATTCTTTTCTGACTTGGATATGCCATCCAAAGAGAAATATTCCATCTCTCCTTCCTTCTTCTCCACCCCCATGCTCTCTCTTCTCTAACGTATTTGCTGCTTCTTTAGAGAGTCATGCAGTGATGGTGGCTGGTGTTGCCCGGAAAGGCTGGCTAGCCAGTCAGGAATAGGAAAAACTCGTTTTCCCTCATCCTCCCCATGCACAGTTCATGAACTCCAAGATATACACTATCCATGGTACCAAGTATACACTGGAAACTGTAGTTCCCAGCAGTGTCCCTCTAAGCTGAGTTAGTGTGAACTAGCTCACAGTTTTTCAGCCTCCAGCTCACACATTTTTGTCTTCGCTCAAAAAGGATGGCTCCAGAGCAAACTATTTTATGCAGTAGCCAAATCACTTGCTCACAACTTTAATGCCAGTAGCTCACAAAATAGAATTTTTGCTTACAAGACTCCATAGCTTAGAGGGAGCATTGGTTCCCAGGCATGGTGGTGATGGTAGAAAGTGCCATCAAGTCACGGCTGATTTATGGAGACCCCATAGGGCTTTCAAGTTAAGAGACAAACAGAGGTGGTTTTCCATTGCCTGCCTCTGCATAGCAACCCTGGATTTCCTTGATGGTCTCCCATCCAAGGACTAACCAAAGTTGACCCTGATCTGATGAGATCTGATGAGATTGGGCTGGCCTGAGCCATCCAGGGTAGGGCAGTTCCTCGGCACTTGACTTAAAAGTGTTTTAGAAATTGTATTTCCCAGAATGCACTCAGTGCCCCAGAGAAGGAAAAAAAGAGGAACATAAGCAGGGGAAATATTCCTTCCTCTTTGATGGTGGCTCATCTAGCTCACAAACCACCATTCTGCTACCTCTACATGGTTCTGTGACACCAGAAGTAGGTAAATTGGTGTGGGATTTAGGGCATGCAGATCTGCTGATGTCACAGTGTTCAAAGGGTTTAGAATTGGGATTAAAATAATTTGCTCTGTCAGCAAATAGCTAGTTTTATTTGAGCCTGATTCCAAGACATGCCTGGAGAACTCAGTGATCTCTGCCCCAAGGACTGAAGACACTGTGTGCTGTTGGAAGGAAAGGATGCAGAGATGAGAACTAGTGCAGACTAGTGTTAATACACAACTGAAATATAAAATGTCTACTGAGAAGTCATGTTAAGAAATCTCAGTAGAGAAAGTACAGTTTAAGGGAGTAGCAAGAATTGATGATATGTAGGACCTACTTATCTCAGGAGGAAACACGGGAGAACCAAGCACTGTAGATGCTGCTGCACTGTTGCAGCATCTGTCTAAGGACCCATTCTTAGTAGGAGATGTGATGTGCCACCTGAAGCATTCCAGTGAACTCCAAACTCACCTCCCAGTAACATTCTTTCAGTGCATTTGGTTTCACCATTCCATTGACTACCCAGCAGAGCAGGTAATTTTGAAGAACTGTCTCTCCTGCAGCCTGGTGTAGACACATTCTAAAATTTCAAAAATTGTGATGCTGCTTGCTTTTTCATACAGATCTAATCAAATATAATAGTGTCCATGCATGGAATTCTATGCTGAGTTTTGCTGCTCTGGTGAAATGACATTTTTAAGTCCTGCCGTGTTTTCTGATGGAATAATGGTCTAAGCCTGTGCCAGTACTGTAGGGCTCAGCTAAGTGATGTTATCTTGTTCTACAGAAAGCAATTGCTGGCCTTGCAGACCCCAATTCTGAATCTGGCAACTTTATTGCCTCTCTTCTGCCCTACCTTTTCTTTCTCCTCCTTTTCTGAGTCCCCTCAAGGACTTGCCTAATTCCACATGGACATAAAGTTACTTGTGTACTTACTTGGCTTTTTGGCCGATGTGTCTTATATATCACACAGCAAGACATATTGGATTTTTTTTTTACAGTGGCTGTAGTCCTTTCTAGAGAGTGTGTTTCAGAAGCTAGAGTTGGAGGACTTTTTCACTAGTATGCAGATGACACCCAACTCTCTCTCCTTTTCAACTAAGGCCAGGGAGGTAGTGAATTTGCTAATCTAGTGTCTTGAGGTGGTGAAAGACTGAATGGGGGTCAACAATTTAAAATTAATCCAGACCAAACAGAAATGTAGTATGTTTGGTATAATATTTGTAATGATTCCATGGCACCTGTTATCAAAACAAAGCAGCCAGCCAGGACTGCCATGCCCCTGGTCATGACAGGGCATCCCTCCTCCCCCTCTCATTGCCCTCTGCCACTCTGAGTGATGGTGAGGGGACTTTTTTAACCAGCTGTGGCATCATGTCACTTCTGGTAAAAAAAATGGTAGTGCAAATGGTAGCTCTAGGAATTGCTGGAAACTCTACAGTGATACCTAGAGTTACCTTGTCACTTCCTTCTTTTAATGGAATGACATAATACCACAGTCAGCATCATGCCCCTCCCACTTGCATTGCCTGGCAAGTGGAGGACTAATGTAACAAGTGAAAAGTGAAACTAAAGGACAAAGGGAGGTGCTTGGGGAGCGGCAGTCCATGAGGCACCCACTGGAATGTGGTGTGCCTCAAGGGGCAGTGCTCTCCCCAATGCTGTTTAACATCTATATGCGCCCCCTT
This sequence comes from Lepidodactylus listeri, assembly GCA_029233225.1. Lineage (NCBI taxonomy): Eukaryota > Metazoa > Chordata > Lepidosauria > Squamata > Gekkonidae > Lepidodactylus > Lepidodactylus listeri. Next base: position 39,914,717 of record JARCFY010000006.1, on the reverse strand, counting down.
GCCCAGATTGCCAGGAGGTATGGGCTGGGATGTCACCAGTATGCTGATGACACCCAGCTCTATCTGATGTTGGGCGGCCAATCGGACTCCGACCCAGAAGACCTTAACCGGGCATTGCACGCTGTAGCTGGATGGCTCAGACTGAGCAGGCTGAAATTAAACCCGGCGAAGACAGAGGTCCTGTGTCTGGGGCGGGGCGGTCTGGGGCGGGGGCTCCCACTCCTGAACTTCGACGGGGCACCATTGGTGCCTGCGGCGCAGGTAAGGAGTTTGGGAGTGCTCCTGGATTCCTCTTTGTCAATGGAGGCCCAGGTAGCAGCCACTAAGTCGGCCTTTTACCATCTTCGGCTGGCTCGGCAGTTGGTCCCCTATCTCGACCGTGATGACCTAGCTACAGTGATCCATGCGACGATTACCTTGAGATTGGACTACTGTAATGCCCTCTACATGGGGCTGCCCTTGGTGCAAACCTGGAAGCTGCAGCTGGTGCAGAATGCCGCAGCCAGGCTAATGATGGGTCTCTCAAGGTGGGACCACATCCGGCCTGTGCTAGCGGCGCTGCACTGGCTGCCTATAGCATACCGAGTTCGCTTCAAGGTGCTGGTTCTTACCTTTAAAGCCCTATATGGCCAGGGTACAACATACCTGAGGGACCGCCTCTCCCCGCATATACCCCAGTGAGCACTTCGGTCGGGGTCGTGTCTCCAACTTCGTGTCCCTGGCCCCAGGGAGGCTAAGCTTACTGGGGCCAGGGCCTTTTCGGTGGTGGCTCCAACCTGGTGGAACAAGCTCCCGGAGGAGATCAGGGCCCTGCGGGACTTAATGCAGTTCCGCAGGGCCTGCAAGACGGAGCTCTTCCGCCAGGCTTTTAATTAGGAGCCGCCGCCAATAATAACAGCAGTAACACCCACTGCAGTAACATCTACAGTGTGAGCCGGCCCTGAATGCAGTCCAGACCTGATTGTGATTGGTGGGCTCCTAACCTGATAGGTAGCCATCTGATTGTAAGCATGGAAGCACTTTATTGGAAACTAGTATGCACTTTATTGGAGATCTGCTGTGACATACTTGAAATTTGGAGTTTTTATTGTTATTGTTGATTTTAAATTTGTTTTATGATGTTTTATCTGGCATAGTGCCCTTGTAAGCCGCCCTGAGCCCGCTGCGGGGAGGGCGGGGTATAAAAATAAAGATAAATTTAAAAAAAAGAAAAAAAAAGTAAAGGCTTTTTCCTTAAGGAATTGTGTTAAAATAACTGTATACGGGCTATTTTTGGGCAGGAATGCACAGGAAAGGAGTTACGTCTGACTTCCGAGATGGCCACACCTGTAGCTTCTCTCCCCCCCCCCCCCCAGGTTACCCAGGTGCCTCGCAAGCCATGAGGCACCTGGGGAAGCCAAGCCAATTCAGGGAGGGAAAGCAGTTTAAACTGCCTTCCCTCCTCAGGTTCCCTCCTCTGGGGAAGTTGATCCAGAAACTGCCTTCCTTCCCTTGGGTTCCCCATAAGCCCCACAAGTCGCGGGGCACCTGGGGAAGTCGATCCTAGGAGGGAGCTGCATGGTCAGGGGTGTGGCCTAATATGCTAATGAGTTCCTGGTGGGTTTTTTCTACAAAGCCCTGACTGTACGATACAATAACTAAACATCACCAGATTCACAGCTCCCCATAATATGTTGACAAGGTTGACACAGGAATAAATTTACAATTTGAAAGAGCAGTCTCATAGACTGGATAGATGCTCCTAAATTTTTCTCTATCCCTGGAAAAACACATGACAGAGGTAACAAGAAGCACTTTTGCTAGCTTTGCCAGTTTAGACTGATTTCCAGCTGTGGCCACTTGTCATGCTAAGACCTTAGTTTGGAAGGGCTTTCTATCTCTTCCAGTCTCTTTTGGTGCTGTTTCTTGAATTTTGGCTGAAATTTCACTGGAATGAAATCCTGGAAGTACAGAGCTGTTGGCACACTGCTCGTCCTTACTTTTTCTTATAAGAATAATAACAAAAAAATTCCTCGAACCAGGAGCAATATCTTGCTCTTTGATCCATGATATTTAAAAATATGCAGCATGTAGTAAATGTTTCCATTAAATAAATGTTAAGGAGGGATGGTAGTTACTTGATGGATGCCTGTGATGATGGAGTGGTAGTGTATATATATATCTTGGGTATAACATCATTTTATGAGAGACAAACTGGCCCTGGCCCAAGTGTGCAGTCACTCAGCAGCAAAGGCTGTGCACATGTTGTCCTTCTGGAAAAACAGCACTCATGCCAACTAGTTGTTTAGTGAGAGGATCACAGAGGTGGGCTTAATGCAGTCTCACCCATCTCCTCCCTCTGACAGCTGATTGGCACCATTGGACAGTTTTAAGGCAATGCACACACAACCTCAGCAGCTGCATCAAGGAAGGAGCCATATGCTCAGCACCTGTGGTTTCTCATTCTGCTAGAGATGCCCATCCGCTTTCATGTATGCTCCCTGCCCAGTACCAGGTGACTATGTTAATATTAGGTACAACTTCACAAACGCCACATAGGAGATAGTTTAAACTCACTTTCATTTAATTAGGCTACTTCATCTCCTCCTCTGATGGGGATATCATGCATGTTCAAAGATAGGGAGAAAGTTTTATGAAGGAACCCATAAAACATGCTAAGTTAAATATAGGACTCTCATAAAGCTGAAGGCAGCAGGAAAAGAGGAAAGTGCAACATGAGATGGATTGGCTCAGTTAAGGAAGCCACAGCCCACAGTTTGCAAGGCTGTTAACAATAAGATGTTTTGGAGGCCATCAATTCATAGGGTCTCAATAAGGCGCAAGTAACTTGGTGGCACTTCATACACACACACAAATAAAACCAAAGTGCAATTTAATTTCTTGCAACTCCAGTTGGGGAATAGAAATGAATGCAAGGGGGTGGGAGAAGCAATGGACAGGTAGGAATAGAAGACAGAAGGAAATTGTCGAGGGGGGAGTGGGAAAGAATGTGTGGATAATGAGGATATTTTTGTGGGAGTTGCCATTGCAGTCTAGTGAATGGGTAATCCACTTAGCTTAGCATTTTTGTTCTTTTTATATCCTGGATCTACACTGTATTTACTGCTCACAATTTAGTTTCTTTTCAAGGATGAACAGATGTGCTCACTATAGTTTTAGACTTTTTTAAAAATCCCCAGAAATAAAGATAAATGCACAGGATATAGATACAAAGTTTTCTTAATTTGAAAGCATTCTGCTTTTTCTAAACTCTAATATTCTTTGGACTTCTTTGGGTGATTCTGTTATGCTTCATATCATGAGAGGCATTTAGATCCAGTACAAATTTGGCTTTCACTGTGCATGTGTCAGTGCTTTTTTTAAATGCCGAATGACAAATGCTACCTTCTAGAGCTGGCAGCAGTTCATATAGACCTGGAGTTCAGTTCAACATAAATCAGTACGGCTACAAACCTATTCACTCCTACCTATGAGTAAGCTCCATTGAACTCAGTGCAATTTACTTTCGAATAGGCATGCATGGGGTAGGGTTGCAAAAATCAAAACTTCCAAAAGTAGATTTTTTCATTTATTGTTGTCACTAGATGCCAGTGGTTCTTGTGTGTAAAGTGCAATTAAACTGAACCTGATTTATGGGCAATCCCACGGAGGTTTTGGCTAGAGACAGAAAGAGGTAGTCTCTCTCATGCAAGTACTGTCCAGGGCCAACCCCGCTTAGCTTTTGAGAGCCGATGAGATCAGGCTAGCCTGGGCTATGCAGCTCAGGCCAAGTGGTTCTCACTTCTCACTAATTAAATACTGAAAACCCCTGTGGAGACTGAAAATCCCAGTCTTCTCTCTGATGACCCTTGCTTAGGGATGAGCACAAACCAGGAAAATGTGTTTGTTTCAGTTCATGGTATGTGGGATGCACAGTGCATGAGCCATGAACCCTCATAAACTTTAAGGCACCAAAGGAGCTGGTTTGGTTCATGGGGTTCTTGATGCAGCAGAACACCCCCGTGAGTGCTAGAGACACCAAACTTGCAGAATATCTCTGGATGACTCTCCTCTACCTGCCTTCCAAATTTGGTGATGACTGGATTTACAGGGTCCAAATTATGCTTCCCCCCAAATAAGGTGCTCCCCAGACAAGTGTTTTCTGGGGGAATGACAGATGCAGATTCAGGAGGTTCAGGAGTGTATAGAATGGACCTTGTGCAATCTAGAGATATAAAACTCGCTGGAGCCCTCCCCCTGATGCTTCTCTACATGCCCTCCAAGTTATGTGCAGATCGGACTTAGGGGGTCAAAGTTCTGCCCCCCCCCAAGAAGATGCCCCCAGGAGAGTGCTTTGGGGAAAATGTTAGACACAGGTTCAAAAGTGTATAGAATGCAAGCTACACACACGGAACACACAGGGAACCTCACCATGCCACCCATTCCTCTATAATCTCTCTTATTGGAGTTTCCAAGGTTGTAGAATTCTGCCCTCCTTGTTACTTTGAAGTTTGGTAAATATTTTGATTGAGTGGAGACAGTCTTGTCTGGAAATGTATCCACTCACAAACTCCACAAACTGCTTGAAAGTTTGTGGAAATTTTGTGCTGGTTGACCTGCCCCGCATGTCGTTTCGCAAATCACAAACCAGCAAAAATTTATCACGAACTTCAGCTTGTGAGCCGGTTTGTGCCCATCCCTACCCCTGCTCTTAAAACCCATCCATCCTTCACTCTACCCTAACCTTAGTAGACTGCAGAAAGACAAACTTAACTCATATTGGCCAAGAGAATCTGAGCTATTAGAAGTGTTCTCTGTTTATGTAGTAGCAGCTTCTTTTTTCCAGTTACAAAGTCAGCAGCCTTCCATTCATATTTGGGAGAGAAATCATAATGGGGCCTCTGTGAACCACATCTGCTTTTCTGATGGATAACGGACCAGTGTGGGCTCAGCACAGACAGCATATGGCTTAATAAGTACCACAATGAATTGTGTTCAGTTCCAGGAAAAAAAGGTCTCCTGTGAGCATATCACAAAGTTCCAAACTGGAGACACTTAGCATTCCAAAAGGCTGTCTGCTGTATTACCTGGGAGCCAACAAAATAGGAAACACAGAACAGTACAATCTTACTGGCTGCTGTAAGTCTAATTTTTTTCCATTATCTCCCTTACTGTGCCAAGCTCTAAAGCCTACACTGGGGTGGTTGCCTTGATTGCATCTGTTGCAATGTAGGCTTTCCGCCTTTTCTTTTACCAAGACCAGAAAGCTGGTTTATTTATTCATAAAATGTCTCATCAGTGTAGAGGCTTAATTTTCCAGCATCAGAATGAAAAGTGAAGCTTGGATTTTGTGTACCCCCTTATTAAGCAGAAATTATATCTTTCCAAAGGGGTGAATGGGCTTGGAAGGGTGTAACTCTTTTTAGGATTGCAATGTTAATCTCTTCAGTTCTATCCACACTGAGTGAACTCTGTGAGACTTACTCCTGAGAAAACATAGGATCAGGCATGTATATGGTGCCAAAAAAAATACAGCATTACTTCCTAAAGAAGTATTTCCGTACTCCCTATCCGGTGAATTTTAGAAATGGTGATTTGGGATCTACAATTCATCCCCCAAATTAACACAGGTAAGGTGATCTGGGGGAGTGAGTGTGTGTGTGGGGGGAAGCTAGATGGATAGAAATCACCTCTCTTTTACTTTAGCTGGGGATGGGAGGAAGCAAGTGAGAGACTGCCTTCAGAGATCTCACTGGCACAAAGCCCCCAGCTGTAACTGGGCTTCATTTCCTGTGTGTTTCGAGGGGGGGGGGGCTCCCCAGTACATCAAGGCTGACTCTTCCAAGAAGTGTTCTCATCATGAGATTATATATTTTTCTTTTTTTCTTGATTTTATACACATTGTATTTTTAAAGCATGGCAGATTGTTTGGCTGATTAAAAAAAAATCCCTGACAGGATGCAGCTGGTTATGCTAGCATCAGTGTATTGCAAAATGCAGCCAGAGCTTCCATGGTGATACAGTATTTCCCCTCCCTGACTCCCCCACCTCCCCTTCTCTGGCACAAGCAGTGATTCAAGCAATTGACCAGTTGTGAAACTGCTGCTGCGGTAGGACATAAAATAAAAAAAGCAGAGGAAAAAAGCAGAGGAAAAGCTCGTAATGAAGAGAAAGCAACCATCTGTGTTAGAGCTGACATAATTGTGAGTTCTTATGACTGATTAACCTAGTATATAGGCTTATTTAATTCAACAAAGGTGGAGTCTGTATGTGCCCAGACATCATTTGGATTCCAGTATTTTGAAATCCTTCTCCCCCACACACCAAGAGATGGATGGAGCAAGTCTATGGAACAGGCTAAGGCGAAGCCTGTCCTTTATTGTTAGTGGTTTCCTACAATATGGGCTATGCTTGCTGTAGAAAGAAATTGTCCCTTGCATTAGGATGCCAAACACAATATCTCTTCCTATAGTTTGCATAGGGCTGTGACATCTCTCTCCCATCTTCATCAAAACACCTTGAAAATTATGAATAAAAGATTTTTTTTAAAAATCCCCTAGAGAGAAAGCTTGAGCAATAAAGTTGTTACCTGACTGCTAATTTTTAAGCAACCTGTTTCGATCAGGCTGTGCCTTCCAATCAGACAATACTTTGGGTCTATGGCTATAGCCAGATGTTGTTTTAGGGCACAGGTGGTAGAGGAAGCAGGTCTGAAGGGAAATGAGGGTCTCTTGGTGCAAGCTGAAGTTAACAACTTTAGGCAGGTAAGACATTTATATCCTTAATTGGATCCATTGTTCCATCCAGTCTTGTGCAATGCTTACATACGTATGTGCCATTAAGTCACAACTGACTGATGGCTCCTCCAGCAAGGGGCTTTCTGGGCAAGCGAGAAGCAGAAGTGGTTCACCATTGCCTTCCTCTGCAGAGCCTTCCTTTGCAGTCTCCCTTCCAAGTGCCAACCCTATGCAGCTTCTGAGATCTGATAAGATCTGGCTACACTATGTGGCCTTTCCTCTCCAGTACAACACTTAAGTCCCTTAAAACCCACAAAGCTTGCAGAATTCAGTCAGGCTCTTAACTTGGTGAGCTCCCGATGGGGAGAGAATTCCATAACTGAAAGGTCACTATCAAAAGGACTCTCTGCCTGCCCCCATTGCACAAATGGAATATTCAAGAGGGAACATTGTGGGTAGTAAAGGAGAGCTTTCGAAAGTATTAATATTTTAGGTGCAAACAACTGCCCAAACACAAATCGTTCAAGTAGCTCTTATATTCTAATAATTTTGTTTATTTTGGTAGAACCTGTGAGATACTTACAGTCCTTTCTAAGCTCTCTGACTTCAATGGACTTAGGCCCAATTTACACCTCCCCTCTGAAGTAGTTTGACTGCTGTCTTTTCCTACGCTCATTTCACGCCGGTTTCAAATTTCACTCCCTGGTTCTGAAGAGTACTAAGCAACAGGATCTGTTTAAAACAATATAATGCTAGCTTGACCACAGGAGGGCAATTAATGAATGTAAACAGTAATTTTTAAACTAGAACAAGTATGGGTTGAAACTAGAAACAGGTATAGACTTTTTTTTTGAAACTAGAATGATTCCAGTGGGAAAGTCAGATGTAGATTTGACCTTAGAAGGGTGTAACTCTGTTTAGGATGGCACCACTAGCAGCCTCTAGGTCCGTTGAGAACCCTCTGAAATAGGGTTGTGTCAGATTAGGTGAAAATCCTAGATATCTGACATTTCTGTTTATACATTAAGGATTGAGTAGAAGAAAGTCAGCTTATTTATTCAGTTCGTTTATAACCTGTATTTCTTGCTGAGGCTTCTAACCCATCTGTAAGGTGCTGTCTTCAGAAGGTATGGTTCAAAGCTGTCATAGCAGAGCCTAGCAGCAGAGATGGCCCAGCAGGTATGTGGATCCAAGGCCATGAAGGGCTTTGTAGGTTTTGATTATATATGGAATCACAAGCAGCACAGCAAAGGACATAAGCCCTCTGTGACTGAAGCTTGTTTGGAAACTGGATGAAAAGATTGTAATAATCAGAAATGCAAAGCTCTAGATACTGATTTCAATGGAATTCAAAAGTAAGGGTGCTTACGACTTGTTCTGAGCAGAAGACCATTATGTGAGGTATCTAAAATTTTAACTAATGAGTTCAAGTATTAATTTCAGAACCAGGGCTTTAAATGAAAAGCTGTTTTCGGCATCAGAAGCGTTAGCAGGGCATCAAATAAATAGAGAATTCTTTTTTTTATTATTTTTGATCCACCATATATTTACAATTAAAATCTTACATTTCAGAGAAGTGTAGAATTTTGATTCTGTATTGATTCTCTGCAAAGGTTTCAAGCAAAGCTCATTCAAGCAGCAAGACTTCTAAAATTATTCCCTGCTTTTTCCAAGGAACCGGGCTCTGACAGGCGTCACAGCCAGAAGATTCTCAGATGTGCGCAGTACTCAATAGTTCTCTTTCTGTTATCTAAGGCCAGATGCTATGCATGCCACATAAATGGGCATTTAAGTAATTAGCAATCTGGCCCCCAAAGCCCATACATATTATTATTTTGCTGACTTGTTAAACTGTAGCAGCTGTGTCCTATGCCCATTACTCTTCAAGCCTTGGGCTATAATTATGATTTCTCCCCCCTCCCCCTTTCTCTTCTGCAATGCTGATATAAATGTTAATTATTCTATGTTCATCATGCTCAGGTTCAGACACTTAACAGTCATGGTTATCTGTCTTGGATATAGAAATGCAATTTGAGGTACACTAAGTCCTGTCTGAAATGACATTGCCGTCACCAGGAGAGAAGAAAAGCTTTTTAAAATGCAGAATTTCCCTGAATGAAATATATTAGTTCATTGCAGGGGTGTGTGAGAGGTGGGAATTCAAGGCCTAGGGAGAAGCTGAGGGAATATTTAACCAGACACAGCAATACAAAACTAACTGAAAGGGCACAAGCAGTGAGCAATAGTAAAATAACAATGGCGAATCTGTTGTACAGCACTAGTCTATCACAGAAACCAAGTCAGCTTTCTTGGCAGCCTTGGCCAAAGATGCTCTATAGTCAAGCTGAGGGTTGCTTCAAAATATAATATAGCCATCCATTTCTGGTTCCTCTGCAAAACTATTCAGTCAGGCTCTTACTATGTCATGTTGATCTGTACTACCTACAAGTAATACAGAACGAAAAAGTTGTGAAAAACTGGTCTACTGTCAATGCAATGAAGAAAATACAAGACAATAATAGTGTCAAAACAATCACTACAGTTCTTCCAAGCACTTCCGACGAGGTTTTCTGGAATAAAGTCCCGTTTCATCCGAAGACTTCATCCAAGCAGGAACATCTTTCATAGAAAAACACTTAATGAGAAATTCATACAATACAAAAATAGGAATGTAAGGGCAGGCATAAAAATCCATACATACTTCATAAGCTGCATGATGCATACATAAGCATAAGAGCCAGGATTTAACATCAGGTGAAGAAAACTACCATCTGCAAGATAATACAAAAATATATTTAAAAATATCATGTAGGAAATCCATTAAGAACAATTATATACAGCAAAACTAATATGCAAAGGGCTTATCAATCACAAAGAAGACATGTCAGTGAAGGCTACAGGGAATGATTCATAGTTAGCCCTAACAAGAGTGCACAAGGAAGCATATAAATACAAAACTCAAACTCCAAGAGGGCTGGGAGCCCCCGGCAGGTAGCCAGGTAAGACCTGGCAACCCTAAGCCAAGGACAGCCAGGGACATTACAGCCATCTTTTACCTTCCCATTTGTGACATGATATTACTCATGATGTCTAAAAAAATGATTTGGAAAGGCAGCTGTGACTCTGGGAACATCCTAGAAGAGTGTTTCTCATTACAGATGCAAATCAATGCACCTGTTTAAAGTTAATTTGTCATCCCAAACAAGATATGGTTTTGCCACCACCAAGGATCATGTGACCAAGTCAAAGCTTGCTTTACAGATCTCCAAGTACACGACTTGTTGGAGGTTGCAAGTGTCACACTTCAGTCATGAAAGAGTTAAATTGTTGTTTGTGCATGCTAATGTTAGATAATTAGCATAGAACCAATTAGGTGTTAGGCACCTTTTTCCTGCCAGAGAAGGGGAGGTGTTATTCCTAATTAAGATGAGCTTGGGAGTCTCTATTGGGTGATCAATATATTGAGGATGCTACATGCAGTTTGTCACATACACAAGAGGTGGGGCTTTGGGGAAAACTTTCTCTTCCATTGTTCTCACACACGCACGAGTTTGAGCAAACAAACAAACAAGATGTAGAACTAAAGTGCATTCAGACAGGCAGCTAATCCCGCCATTGGCCTGGCTCTAATTTGATCTAGATCTTTTTTATCCAGTGCTGCACGACCAGACAGCTCCCCCATGAATCACTTTACCATGCATGACTGTGCAGTGGATTGTCTAGATGGCATCCACCTTAAAGAGCTGTGCAGTCAGCTGATTTTTTAAAAAATCCTTTTTGTGCATGCACATATGTGCCTCACTGTGTACTTGTTTTTCTGCGCATGCGCAGACTTAAATGGTAAAAGCACTGCCAGCAGTACCTTCCTCTAGGTACCATTTCAGTTAACAAAGTTCATAAATATCACGGGACCTTCAGAAACATTAAACTGTCCAGATCATTTGAGCAGAGCTCTGGGGACGTCACATGTTTAATTGGTTATGTGCACATCGCTAAGACTTTTTTAAAATGGCAGCCATTCGGGATGGTCTGGAGACCATCCCTACAAGCTGATTGCATGCTGGTGAAATGACCAGATGGGGGAAAGTCTGCCATTGGCCTGTCAGCAAGCTTAGGACTGGACTTTCACCACTATCTTTTAAGTACGGCTCCCTGATGGGGATCGATGGGCTGATCACAGAAGCGGCACGTTTCCCAGATGTTGCTGTCTGGACGTGCCCATTTTAATCCACCAGGCACTTGTGCCTGGCACGGCTCAAAAGAGTCATCTGAATGTGACCCTAGAAAGCTGGTCAGGATGTTGCTATTCTTCTTCCATGTGACCTTTCCTAATTTTTATATTTAGTAAACTTTTTATTAGAAACTAATCATACACGTGTCTGTGTGATTTCATTCTGCTGCACTCTTATGCACTTTATTAAAATTATTCAACACAACTTTTGTTCACAACTTACAGGGAATGTATGTAGAATTATTGTACAATGAATGCTTGATTGTTCTTTGTACAGGCATTGAGTAAATCTTATGTTAAATTTAATGCATGTATAACTGAATGTGTGATTGAAGCCACACATTTATTGAGTTACTGGTCCCCAATTTCATTTGTAAACTTGAGCACACATTGGCTCTTTCTTACAAATAGGTGTACACACGTACATGCAGGTTGTATGTGCACTCACTGTAACATGCACAGAGCTATACTACCTTATGGAAGAATAATAATGCTTGCACCAGGCATTTATAGAATGCATTTCAAGTGTTCAAGTAAACACATTATACCAGTCATTCTTACAGCAGCCCTGTAAGGCAGGCTGATATTATCTCCTCACCCTGAACTCTATCACATACCCTCACCATCCTGTCCCAAGTAAACACTTGGGTCATGGGTTGGTGTTGGAGGAAGACATATAACAATGAGTCTAACATAACAGTAACATTCATTGGTTATGTCAAACAAACAGATACATGTCCTGTTTAAAGCCAAACATCCATCATACTAAAACAAAGAAAAACTCTGCCTTCATCTCTACCCCAACCACATGTAAATTCATCTATAATTACTTTAGGCCCCATGTACTTCAGCAATGTACAACACAATATTTTCTCTTCCCCCCCCAAAAAAACAATACTTCTTTCCTCTTCTTTACTCTGCAGATTTAGATCCTGTTATACGTATGCTGCTCCTTCAGACTGTCAAACCATCATTTGAAAATATCACAAAAGTAAGTAAGGTATTTTTGGAATCTCCAAAGAAAGGCTGCAGCCCTGAGAGTGCATGCTAGGGGAAAGTCACATAGAAACAATTAGAGTATACACTGCTAGAATTAGTTAAAATTGTCCAATGGTATAACCGTCATCATATGTCACACGCCATTCGCAGGACCCAAATATATGGTTGTGTTTCAATGTCCAGTAAAGTGTAGAGAAATAGACAAACATAAGAATGGCTGTTTCAATAAATACCAATGATAGAAACATTGCTGTTCTGTCAGATCATCTGCCAGAATTATATTTTGGATAGCAATGAAAACCTTATAGAAGACAGAAGAGATTGGTCCATGAGCACAATTTTCAGATGCACAAAAGATGTCAGGAGCTTGGGAGCGCCATTAAAAACCTCAAGTGCTTTAAAATATCTTCTTCAAAGGTCTATGTGTAAGCTGGATGTTTTGCCTAAGATTCTTGTATTCATTCAAGCTACTATCTGTGAATAATGGCCTTTGGATTTGACTATGTCTCTGTCTCAAATCTCACAGTACTTTGAAAAAGCCCAGTTTGTAGAATCTCCCATTAACTAACTTGTGAATTGATGCTGCAATAGTGTACAATTAAATATAATAATACAGGACAATTTGAAAAGGGGGATTGGGAAGGGGAAGAAAACATGGCTGGGGGAACAACTGTAAAATGCCTTGGAAAATGACTGAGAACTTTTTGCACAGCACAAAAAACTAAAGTGTGAAGTAATATGATGAGGAGACCAGTGACCCAGATCTATATCTAGAGCATTCCTAGAGTTAGCTTCTAGTGAGCCAAAAAAAAAAGGCTCCCAAACTAAGTGGTTCCACATTCTGTGTAGGCAGCTTGTTCTATTGCACATGGTTAGAATTGATGTCATAATGTTTAATTGACTGTAGCTTTTTGGAAATTTAAATCTGTTGTTTCTTGTTCTAGATTCAATTGACTTCACAGTTCTGCTTCTAATTCCAAAGATCTGAAAACTGTCCACTTATCCCCAACTGACCTCCTTTCTCACTAGGCAAAACAAATCCAATTTCTGCAGTCTTTCTTAGTTGATATGGTGCCTAATGCTCATTTTACCCTTTCACCCCACATGCAGGTTCAGGTACAGAAACAAGTTTCAATGTCATGCAACCTCCCCACTGTATATAAATGCCCATGGAAATAGTTCTCACTGATATGATGGAACAATTATGGAGTGATAGATGGAATCAAAAACTTGGGTTTAGTCTGAAGCATTTTCATAACAGGTAGCATGTTAACTTCCCAAATTGTGAACACTCTTCAAAGGGAACCGGGTCTTATAACTGCATTAGGACTGCCAAGTCCCCCCGGGGGGCGGGAATCCCCACTAAACAGGTCCCCAATCCGCCAGCCTGGATTCGGCTGGTGGGGGGAATTCCACCCCCCGAAGTCGCCCAATCAGGACAACTGCCCCAGAATGATGATGTCACCTGGAAGTGACGTCATCATGCTGGGCATGTTGCCAGGGCGATGCTCTAGCAATTGCCCCCAAAATTCTATGGTACCATAGAGTTTTGGGGCAATTGCCAGAGCATTGCCCTGGCAACATGCCCAGCATGATGACATCACTTCTGGGTGATGTCATCACAGTGCATGCGCACTTCACACACACGTGGAGCTCCAGGACTACGGACAGGACTCCCCCGCTTTCCCACAGGTAAGACTTGGCAACCCTAGACTGCATAGATTGGATTTCCTCCCCCTAGCTGGAATGAAGAGATAGACAATGGTGTTGGGTTAACTAAATGGGCCACTTTAGTAACTATTGACAACAATTGAAACAACGGCAAGGGCTAAATGGATTGTGGAATGGTCAAAGCCATGGGTCTGAAGACCCATCCCTCACCATCTGAAACAGGGCAAGGCTCTAGCACCGGGCAGAAGCCAACAGGCTGTGGCTTTTACCCAGCCAGCACAGCAATCGGATAACCTCCCAGGAACACCGACCCCTGAACCGCAAGGCTCAAAGGGAGGATCTATCCTGGGAGGTCCCATAGGCAGTCTGCTTTCCCTGCCTTGCACTGCAAGCCCCCCGGACCATACTCACAAGACCCCTAGTCCCTGAATGGGGTGTCAGCTGGTGCTCACCATACCACAATCAGTATCTGAACAAAAACCCTGCCAAAATGCTAAGGTGACCGACTTATTTAACATGGCTGCACCCTGCCAATTTCTGAATCCACTACTCCAGTACAAGGCAGGCGAAAACACCTACTCTGTAGAGCCAATTCTGGAAAGGGCGAAAAATTCCTACCTGGCCTCCAAAGGGCTACCAGCAAGTGTCTGTACTATAAGCAGGGAGGGAGGGTGGGCTGAGCCGAAGGCTGAAACTGACGCTTTGCAAAGGAGGGAGCCGGCCTAAAAAGCCTGTGCACTCACCCCCAGCTGGCACCCAGATGCAGCTTGCTTTGCCACTCTTTTTACAGCCTCTCCTCCTTGCAGGGAGGCAAAGGTGGCCCCCAGGCCACACAGCTGCAAGGGCCGGCGGCCAGAGGAGCCGAGTTGTCCAGCGCTTGAACTGAGTCTGTGACTGGATTGACTCAGGACCAGACTAGACATTATGTATGACATAAGTTAATAGGGGAGTGCTCAGCCCAACTCACTGTCACACACATGAACTGAGGAAGTCACCTTAAAACTGCTCTGTTGCTCTAGTTGGTTCTGGAGTGCTGCAAGGGAGTAGGGGCTTCAGGCTTTCCTCCTGGGCCTTTTTTTTTTTTTGCCAGTTGTTAGAAGTGGAGGGCTTTATGCTTTCTACTGCTTCAGACTTCAGAGACAGCACCATAGATTTGGATAGAAAGAGAGGTCAGGACACACAGAGCATCCTTTCCTTCTTGCTATCTGATACTATCCCTTTGAAGTAGAATGCTATTCTTAGGGACAAGATTTCCTTCTGGCAAAACACAACTCTCACACACACATACATAAAGAATGAGCACACTCTCCATCTTTGGCACCTTGCATGCAGGACAGGCATGCTTCATCTGCATTCATCCATCCAAGTTAGTTAGATTAGATTCTACCCCTATCTTTCGCCTACACTATCTAAAATGGAGTTCCCTAAATAAAGAACTCTTATTAGTTTGAAACTTACAAGTAGCTCTGAGTAACATTGTAGCTTTGTTAGCACACACAGTACTGAGGTGGTACTGCTGCGTGTAGGCCTAGTGCACCCTGCTACCAATAGAGAGTCAGGGCTGATTCCCCCTTTCTATGGCTCTATTTGTCCCAGCTAACATCCACCCTTTATGGACATTTCCACTAGTGAAAATGACACAGGAGGAAACCCTGAAACCCATTTCTTTTATCAATAATTACAATCCTGCACATTTCTCAGCATTACCAATGATTAGTCTCTAGTCCCTCAACTTGTACTTGCATGTTTGATTGTAACCACTTCATATCACTCCTCTCAAATTTAATGTCATTATCAGTCCACCTCTCCAGGTTACTGAGGCCATCAAACATTTTAACATTTTAATAAAATGGATGGGAACAAGAGAATTGTGAATGGAATTCACAATGCTGTACACTGCATTGGTCGGGCTGCACCTGGAGTATTGTGTACAGTTCTGGAGGGCCTCACTTCAAAAAGGATGTGGACAGAATGGAGCGGGTGCAGTGGAGAGGGATGAGGATGATCAGGGGCCTGGAGACCAAGCTCTGTGAGGAAAGGCTGAGGGACTTGGGAATGTTCAGTCTGGAGAAGAGGAGGCTGAGGGGGGACATGATTTGAAGGGCTGTCACTTAGAGGAGGGCAGGGAATTGTTCCTGTTGGCAGCAAAGGATAGGACTCACAATAATGGGTTTAAATTAAGGGTGAGAAAGTACCAGCTGGATATTAGGAAAAACTTTTTTTTACAGTAGGAGTTGTGCAACAGTGGAATCAGCTGCCTTGGGAGGGGGTGAGCTCCCCCTCACTGGCAGAGTTTAAGCAGCATCTGGACAAACACTTGTCAGGGATGCTCTAGGCTGATCCCGCATTGAGCAGGAAGTTGGACTAGATGGCCTGTATGGCCCCTTCCAACTCTGTGATTCTATGAATTCCATTCATCCAGTGGGTCTTTCCCATCACCCTGCTTCATGCAGCATTCTCTTATGTACCCCACAAAGCCATTCTTGGGGGTCAGAATTTTGCAGGCTCACAAAGATATCCATGGAAACTGTAGACCTCCTTTCTTTGTTTAAGAAGTAAATGTCAGACCAGTATGTCTGTAATTCCTTCCTGTATAAAATTTCAGTTAATGCAGAGACTTTGGGATTCACCCTTTTATTTGAAACTTGAATTGTTATTGTAAATGATGAGCAAGATCAGGCTTATTCCCAGTTAATTGTGCCAGTTGGTGTTTTTCAGTGAAAAGAAAATAGCCTTATGTATGCTATATGAAGCCCACAATTGAACTCAGCTTTGCAAGCACAGCAAATGTGCCACAGCCAGTCAGCTAACAAAACCAGTAACTTTATGGCATTTGCCCAATTCAGTCAGAGTTTCAATAAATAGTGAGTAAATCCTGACTTTGAAAAGTGTCTCAGATATATTGAGAATGATGATATAATTTGCCATCTAGTCTTGGCTTATCCTTATCATAGCTTTAAAAAGAAAAATAACTGCAAGGAATCATATATACCTTGTTCTCATAGTGCATCCAATCCAATCAGAGTACTCAAGGTTTTATCAATAGAAATAACAGGTTCCCCAGTGTTACATGTTGCACTGTTTTCAAAGAAGACATTTTATAAACAGTTGCATGTTTTGCACTTTAAACTTCAAACTCATATGGAAAATATGAGGCATTTTAGTCCAATTTGCTTCAAAAGTAAAATATTCCTCATTTGTTGTATCTTAAAGCTTAATAATTGGAGAGGATGGTGGCTCAGTGTTATAGCACATAGGGTTGGATGCTGAAAAAGGAAAGAGAGGTGATGTTTGCCAATTCCCCCTCTTACTGTGGATTTCTGACTCACCTCTTGCACTGTCTCTGGGTCCCCTATCCCCCAGGAGTTGCATTTTGGAAGACATGTTGGTCTGTAGTGAAGTGAGGAGGCCAGGAAATCGTGTTTGTTGTCAGAAATCTTTCCATTAGAGGAAATTTTTCGGAAGACCCAAGCCATGCTTTGCATCCAGGTGGTCTCTGGTTCAGACTCTAATATTTCCAGGTAAAAGAGCTCAGTGAGTAGGTGTTATGAAAGACTTCTCTCTGCCTGAGACCCTGGAGAGAACCTAAGAACATAAGAAAAGCCATGCTGGATCAAGCCAGTGGCCCATGCAGTCCAACACTCTGTCACACAGTGGCCAAAACCCAGGTGTTATTGAGAGGTACACTAGTGGGGCCAGAACTCCAGAAGCCACTGTGCCCCCCCCCAAGCATCTCTCTATATAATAATTCTCTGTTGGTGGTGGCACGTACCAGAACATTCTACACGCCACCCTAGCCTTTGGTCCCCTGGCCTGTTGCTCAAGCTGCGTTGCCTGAGTCTTGCCTCCCCCCCCATAGCCAGTCAGAACACAGGTCATTTGCATATCTGGCCTGATTGGCCTTTGCTGTTGCTGTACTTCGAATGAGTCCTGAGGTAAACTACATATCCCTTAAACGGTCATTGGAGTCAGACCCATAGCTAGGAATATTTTGGGAGGGGGCCGGGGGGCACCAGCTAATTAAGTCAGAGTTAATTAGTGAAACTCCTTAGAAGCCAGCCTTCTTCTAATGCAGCCCTGCACCCCCACCAGACTCCAGGGCAAGTGAGGGGGGTAATGCCCAGCAGCTGCAGCTTCCTCTCTCCCCCGGGGCACTGCATATCTGCTCAAGTTGTGAAGCTAGGCAGGGAGAAGCAGGCAGTGGGCAGCAGCAACATCCAGGAGGGGGATTGGGAAAGAAGGGGGGGGAGAAAGAGATCTGACGGTGGGAGTGGGAAGAGGCAGCAGGACACACTCCCCACTCACTCAGGCTAGCCCAGCAAGCCCACCTGCCTACCCACCGCCATCGCTGCTGTTCTGGATGTCGCTGACTGGGACTGGAGCAAGGCCAGTGGGGAAGCAGCCAAGGCACTCAGTCGTCTGGCAGCCAGGTCAGAGGCAGCACAGCACAGGCAGCAAGTTGAGGTACTTTGGTGCTAGCCTGGGAGGGAGGGGCCCAGAAGAAATGCCAGGGGGCTGGGCCCTGAGGGCCCCATGTTAGCTACAAGCCTGAGTGGAGTTGCCAATCTCCCTGTGGGGCCTGGAGATCTCACAGAAATCACCGTGTTCCCCAGCCACATCACATCATTTACCCTACAGAAAATTTCCCAGTCATTACAACTGGTCTCCAGATGACCAATATCAGTTCTCCTGGAGACAATGGCTGCTTTGGGCAGTGGACTCTATGGCACTATACCCTACTGAAGTCTCTCTGCACCCCAAACCCAGCCCTCCCCAGGCTCTACCCCTCAAATACATAGGTATTTCTCAACCCAGAGTTGGCAGCCCTGTACCTGGCTATGGAACCGCTTTCCAGAACCTTGGAACCCAGAAGATATGGCATAAGAGGAGATGTTTTTCTACCTTAGCTGCCACTGCATAGCCCCAGATCAACATAAGTCAGGAATGGAAGGAACCATACCTGTTCCCATGAGGCTGTCCTCCCATACTACCCACTTGGGGTAGCAAACTGACTTGAGATAGCCCTGCCTTATAGCTAAGCAGAAGGAAATAAACATGGCTTGCCTCCCTCTATTTTCCCCTTCCCTCTGCCACCCCACCAGCCACATCCAGGACACTCATCTGGAGCTTCCTTCTAGAGCACGTTGTATTTCTTCCCACAACGGGCCTCACTCCTAGTCAAGAATATAGAGCATCACTGCCCCAGACTTTCTGGAAGTCAGGAACTTTATCAAAAAGAGTTCACAGCTAGCACACAACTAAGTTCATGGCTAGCACACAACTACACTATAGAAGCTCATCTCTGATTTCTGACTATGACTTGTCTTCATTGAAAACACTGAAGCAGAACAGAAAGCTTGGGGGAGTTCAATCCTCACTATTGCAGGGGATCCTCGGGGTTGCAATCAGATCCAAAAAGTCAGTGAGATATATGAAAGAAACCTATGTAAAATGTATTGGGTTAAAAGTAAAAAAAACACACACATTGGCTTTGGAAGTACAGAAGCTTTTTCACAATATCCCTGATTCTCCATGTTTCCCAGTTAAAGGGAATATGCTGTGCAAACAAATTACAAAGATGATCTGACTCCAGTGGTAACAAGAGAAAGACATTTTACTAACAAAAATTGAAGCACATCTTACATGATATAGTGATGCAGGTACATTTAACTTACTGTGAACAGATTAACTTCAGAAAGACTACAGCTCCAAGTCCAGGTAAGAGAGAGAAGAGAGGCCCGATATAAGATGAAACACAGAAGGCAATCAATGACCAAAGTAGCTCAACATCTAATGATGAGAGGGTGGGACCAACTGCCAAGTGTACTCAAGCCAAGAATTCTCGTAACCCTTTCCCTCCCTGATCCTCTTGCATGCAGAGTTACAGTATCCAACACAATGATGGTAAAATTCTCTCTGGAGAAATTAACTTCAGCAAAATAGATTTACATCTTCTTGGTATTTGAGTGCCACTTGATAGCTTTCTGGTATCATGGCTATAGCCATTTTTCCTTGCTAGATGAAACAGTTTCCAAGTGGGAATTCACATAAATGAATGGACCAAAGCCCAGTGATTTCCTCATAAGCCAGTGAAGATTCTAGAATCTGGCCTGTCACAACATTTAACTGATTATGTGCAATTTAATTTTTATAATTGTTAGCCTCAGAAATATATGTTGAAGCTGGTTTTTTTTAATTCAAAGGTTTTTAACTTTTTAATAATTAAGAACTTGTTTTAGTCAATTTTAGATTTTTAAGCACCCTGTCATGCTCACACTCATCTAATAGAGATTCCTCCCCACTCTCCTGTATTGTTTAAGCATGAAGCTAAGGAAAAATCCACTCTCAGCCGGAGGGACTCTTCAGATTGAGCTGTGATGGTCAGATGGATGAAGCCTAGAGTTCTAACTTGTCGGATGGATGAAGGCACCAGCCCCCAGTGATTTTTTTTAAAGATAAAAGTTTATATTCTGTAAAGCTCTTATTTAAATGAAAAAAGAAATAGTGGGGTGATCTAGTGATCCCAGTAGGAGTTACACTTGCTGGTCCATCCTGACTATGGCCATGTAGACAATGAAACTATAGCAAAAATGGTGTCACACAAAGCCTTTTCTTTCCTTAATCTTCTAATTGCACTAATGGAATACTCATCTAGGCCTTTTAAAGCCCTTGCTTAACTTAATTCATATTAAGAAATTTCATCCTTTGTTAAGTTAGAGATGGTACCATTCTATCCCACTCATGAAATAATTTTTTTGCTTCCCACAAAGGACTGTTACCATCTGTAACAAGCGAGCAACATTTAACTTGAAAAAACAAAACTGATCTACAAAGTCAACATAATTTTGCCACTGAGGCTGAAAATGTTTAAACTCTATTTTTATGAAGTTCACCCAACTTCCATCGCATCAAATATTCATGCTCTATTTAAATATTGTATAATTCAATACGGTTAATATTTAATATTTTATTAATTAAGCAAGCAATATTAATTTTTCTCTAATAAGCACTGTTCAACCTCATCTTGATTATCCAGAACAATCTTTCAGTTCTGTGTTTCATGTTATGCAGCTTTGTATTTTTGATTGCCTCGGAGTCTGTCAAGAACATTTCTGAGCCTAGTGAACTCATTTTTCAACATGCTGAAGAATGGTAGTGAAATCTGTGCATTCGGCTGATTCTGCTCTTTGTGGGGTGTGTTTTAGCTCTTGTCATGCTATGAAAGAGGGAGTGGAGGATATTTTCTGCTATTTAATATCAAATTTGGCACATTCCAGAGCATCTGGGTCCCAAGAGTTTCTCAGCTACAGATACTAAACACAAGTAAATATGACGCATATTGTAAGCCGCCTTGAGAAAGGCAGCTAATGAATGTTTAAATACATCCAGTTGGAAGATCTGTAAAATCTAGAAAACATTCAGTCTCAACCTTTGGTGAATCCCCAGGGAAAAGAGTTTTGTAGCCATCAAATGTAGTAGCCATCACAGTGCATGTTCCTGGATAGGTCCCCATTATAAAGATTTGATGAATCATTAGGATGGTACTTGCAGGGACTCTGATAGGAAAAGATATGATATCTTAAGTATGGAGAACCAAAAAGCCATTTCAGGTTTCCGGGGGGTGGCGGTAAAAGAGAGTGAATAATTATACCCAATATGTTTGATTTTAGGCAATGTTCACTTGTACCCAACACATTTTTTTTCTTTAAAAAAAGAAGAAAAGATTCTCTAATGCTGAGAAACCGAATCAAGTTCAATTCCATGGATCTGAATAGGATGTACTGGATGGAAACCATATTCTCAAGCACTGCTGCAATGCTCACTGTGTTCCATTGAGAACTCAGTGACAGAGCCACATTTCCCTGCTGTGTTCTAGATTAGGGATGTGGACAAAAAAAAAATCAGTATTTTTCGGGTTTGGTTATATTGAGCCCCCAAAATATCAGTATTTTCCAATATTGATATATCCCCAAATCCCAATATTGGTATGGTATTAGGATTCAGGAAATAATCAGGAAACCCAATTTTTTTTGGCTCCATTATACCCTATGGGGGACCATTATAGTCAATGTTCCCCATAGGCTATAATGCAAAACTGGTCTGGGTGTATCTGGGGCTCTGGGAGGTACTGCTTTTTGAGGTAGAGGTACCAAATTTGCGGTATAGCTGCTGTGCCTCTCCTCACTCCCCCCCCCCATTTCAAAAAGATTTGAACACAGTGTCCAATTCTATGGGCCCAAGAAGAAGGTGCCCCATCCTCCACTGTTTTCAGAAGAGGGGGTGAAAGATATTTAAAGGGACTGTACTCCTTTATATGACCTGTAACTGGCTATCCAGTAGCCCTGAAAAATACTGAATATTTTTGGGATTTTTTCAGGGTGGCTATTTTTTGATAGCTGAATCCCTAGCCCCCTTGGTGAGAAGCTGAGGAAATAATAAATACTGAGAAGGTATTCATCAGGTATTTTTTCAGCCTAGTTTATGTTGAGTGCACACCCCTATTCTGGATGCTCCAGCCCCTACCAATAGTCAAGAAGGACTGCTCTAATATGTTGTGTTTGTGTTTTGGAGTATCAATAGCTAGAAGCAGCAATAGCTAGAAAAGGGCTCTGGTATCCTAAAGCTCCATTTCTTATTGGCTGATGAATAAAGACTCCCATTGGTCCTGAAGCCAATCTAGATACCCAATCACTGAGCCCTGCTTGGGTCCAATAGTATTACTTGTATATAGTTACATTGTTGAAAGTTATGTGTTGGAACAGTATAAATTAAGGTGCCGCTCTCATAGAGCTGTCTTTGGAGCTGAGCAGTATCACTGAATAAAAGCCTGTTGTTTGAATTCATCGCCTCCTGCTCAATACTTAAAAAATACACATTATTTTGGAGCAGTCCTTCTTGACTATTGGTAGGGGCTGGAGCATCCAGAATAGGGGTGTGCACTCAGCATAAACTAGGCTGAAAAAAATACCTGATAAATAGTAAAGGTAAAGGTTTCCCTTGCTTGAAAGCCAGTTGAATGTGACTCAAGGGATGCGGTGCTCATCTCCATTTCCAAGTCGAAGAACCAGCACTGTCCAAACACGTTTCTGTGGTCTTGTGGCCAGCATGACTAGATGCTGAGGTGCAAGGAACGCTGTTATTTTCCCACTGAAGTGGTACCTATTTCTCTATTTGCAATTTCTTGCTTTTGAACTGCTAGGTTGACAGGAGCCGGGACCAGAGAAGGGAGCTCACTCTGTCATGCAGCACTCAGGACTTGAACTGCTGAACTACCAACCTTCCAGTCTGCAGTTCAGTGTCTTAACCACTTGAGCAACTGCAGCCCTGATAAATACCTTATCAGTATTTACTGAGTATTTCCTCAGCTGATCACCAAGGGGGCTAGGGATTCAGCTATCCAAAAATGGCCACCCTGAAAAAATCTCAAAAATATTCAGTATTTTTCAGGGCTACTGGTTAGCCAGAGTTACAGGTCATATAAAGAGGCACAGTTCCTTTAAATGCCTTCCTCCCCTCAACTGAAAACAATGGAGGATGGGGGCACCTTCTTCTTGGGCCCATAGAATTGGACACCCTGGTCAAATCTTTATATAAAATCTTTATATATATATAAAATAAAAATTATGAGACAGAAAAGTTTAAAATTTAAAATAAATCTCAAACAGAGTCCTCAAACACATTAACAATGCATTTCTAACCAGAATCAGTTCCTGAGGCTTTGACAGAGTCTGAGCCCGTTCAAGTCAATGTATAGAGAAAGGTATAACTCTCCTTAGAATTGTACTGTGAGTCTCACTACTGTGGATAAATATAGCTCAGTCGACATTTGGGATTTTGTGTGTAGCTTTGGAAAAATCACTTTATACTTATGACTCAGTTTCTTGTTTTGTGAAATTGGGGTAAAACCATTACTTTCCATCCTTTGTTCTTCTTCTTATGAATATTCTGTTTTTTAATCTTTCCCAATAAAAATCAAAGGAGCTTTAAAGTGCTTAATCCTTTCCATTGTTTAAATAATTAGTAATTTAACATTTGAACAGTTCTTTAGTTACAAACTATAGAATGGAGACAATCCAGAAAAATAAAAAAAGTTACAATTAAGTTTCTTTGAAAGTCATGGAAGGGATTTGCTTTGATATCATAAGCAAAGCTGTACCCTTCTAAGCCCATTGACTTCAATAAACTCTGCTGTACCTAGGATGGCATTCAATGTTGAGACCAAACATGAATGCATCCCTGTAAAATGGGATAAGCTAAACAGAAGCCATTGGTAAATGACTATAGTTGCAATGCTTGCATGGGGAAAGGGTTAACTTGCCCCCTCTCCATGCACCATGGTCATCATCTGTATAGATCTACGATGTGGCCTATTTGGAATACTGTGTGAAGTTTGGGTTGCCATATGTCAAGAAAAAAAATCATTATAATTCCAGATCTGGGCTTTGAGTTGTGGAGGGATTGCTCTGTGATTGCTTATTTTTGGATAGGACATTACCATTTCAGGAGTCAAATCTGTCACAGTGATAACTCACAGAGAATACCGTTCAAAGTGGTAAACTGCAGTGCCTAGCACAGCCTGGGTTTTAATTAGTACTTAAAGGGATTTGTTCATTTTTTTCAAGCCTTCACTGAAATTAGCATATCTTCCAAAGCATTCCAACACTTTTGAAAAAAATAAAATAACTCTGAAAAGAAAATTCTGATAAAATCATCCTATTTCCTGGCTTTATTGTACCCCCAAAATGAATGCTAATAATTAGTATTATTAATTGCTTTTTGCATAATAATAATATTTTTGAAGGTAGATATAGATTAGTTATAATCATTTTGGCATTTTAAAACTCTCTGTTACATATTAAATAAATTATCCTGCACCAATAAAATTGGATCTGTACTGTTTCATAATTTTCATAAAATTGGATCTATACTGTTCAGTTTTCTTACAGTTGATGAAGACACCTGAAAAAAAAAATTTCTGGAAAAAAACACATGTCCTTCCTATTAAGATGCAGTACATTAAAAAGGCAAAGGCTAACAGAGTTTTGTCAAGAGAACATGCTGGTCATAGTGAACACCCTCTTCCAACAACCTAAGAGGAAACTCTATACATGGACATCACCAGATGTGCAACACCAATCAGACTGATTATATCATTTGCAGTCAAAGATAGATAAGCTCTATACAGTTAGTAAAAACCAGACCTGGAGCTGACTGTGGCTCAGATCATGATCTCCACACTGCAAAATTCAGACTTAAACTGAAGAAAGTTGGGAAAACCACTAGACCATTCAGGTTTGACTTAGATCACATCCCTGATGAATATACAGTGGAGGTGAAGAATAGGTTTAAGGGACTAGATTTGATAGATAAAGTGCCTGAAGAACTATGGATGGAGGTTCGTGACATTGTACAGGAGGCAGCTATCACTACCATCCCAAAGAAAATGAAATGCAAGAAAGCAAAGTGGCTGTCTCATGAAGCTTTACAAATAGCAGAGGAAAGAAGGAAAGTGAAAGGCAAACGTGAAAAGGAAAGATTTACCCACCTGAATGCAGATTTCCAGAGAAGAGCAAGGAGAGGTAAGGAGGCTTTTCTGAATGAACAATGCAAAGTAATAGAGGAAAACAATAGAATTGGAAGGCCTAGAGATCTCATCAAGAAAATTGGAGAAATCAAGGGAACGTTCCATGCAAAGCTGGCCACAATAAAGGACAAAAATGGTAGGGACCTAACAGAAGCAGAAGAGATTAGGAAAAGATGGCAATAATACATGTAAGCCGCCCTGAGCCCGTTCACGGGGAGGGTGGGATATAAATCTCAAAATAAATAAAATAAATAAAATAAAAATAAAAAATACACAGAAGAACTATACAAGAAGGCAGGGGCGTAGACTTTTGTAAAATCGGGGGGGGGCTCTTTAGCACGCGCGCAAAGCGCGATCGCTCGCTGGGGCGATGTTTCACCTCCCCCCCGCCGGGAAACCTCCGCGCCTCCCCGGGCCCTTTCGAGGCTCGCCAGCCACTGCTGCCGGGGCCTCTCCCCCCCCCCCCCACTCCTTCCCTCTCCCTTCGCCCGGAAAATAGGGAGGGAGAGGGAAGGATGGAATGGGGGGGGAGAGGCAGCAGCAGCTGCCGGCCTCGGAAAACCCCGGGAGGCGCAGCGGCAGGCGCTATATTTTCCCGGGGGGGCTCAGTCCCCCCCCCCATAGTCTACGCCTATGCAAGAAGGACCTCAATGTCCTTGACAACCACAACGGTGTAATCACTGACCCGAACCAGACATCCTGGAATGCAAAGTCAAATGAGCCTTAGAAAGCATTACAAACAACAAAGCTAGCAGAGGTGATGGTATCCCAGCTGAGCTATTCAAAGTCATGAAAGATGTTGCTGTTAAAGTGCTGCACTCAGTTTGCCAGCAAATTTGGAAAACACAACAGTGGCCACAGGATTGGAAAAGGTCAGTTTACATTCCAATCCCAAAGAAGGACAATACCAAGGAATGTTCAAACTATCGCACAATTGCATTCATTTCACATGCTACCAAGGTCATGCTAAAGATCCTATGCGATAGGCTTCAGCAGGACGTGGATAGAGAAATACCAGAAGTACAAGCTGTGTTTCCAAAAGGTAGAGGAACTAGAGATCAAATTGCCAACATCTGCTGGATTATGGAGAAAGCAAGAGAGTATCAGAAAAACATCTACTTTTGCTTCATTGACTATGTTAAAGTCTTTGATTGTGTGGATCACAACAAACTATGGCAAGTCCTTAAAGAGATGGGAGTGCCAGACCACCTCACATGTCTCTTGAGAAACCTGTATAAGGGTCAAGAAGTTACAGTTAGAACCGGATATGGAACAACTGATTGGTTTAGCATAGGAAAAAGAGTAGAACAAGGATCTTGCTTATTTAATTTGTATGCAATCATGTGAAATGCTAGCCTGGATGAATCACAAGCCGGAATTAAGATTGCTGGGGAAAACATCAACAACCTCAGATATGCAGATGATATCACTCTAATGGCAGAAAGTGAAGAGGACCTCAAGAGCCACTTGCTAAGGGTAAAAGAGG
The DNA here is from genome assembly GCA_029233225.1 of Lepidodactylus listeri. Classification (NCBI taxonomy): domain Eukaryota; kingdom Metazoa; phylum Chordata; class Lepidosauria; order Squamata; family Gekkonidae; genus Lepidodactylus; species Lepidodactylus listeri. The sequence goes on along the minus strand of JARCFY010000006.1, from coordinate 39,888,030 downwards.
AGAGCACAAAGGTTGGCTTGAAACAAAACATCAAAAAAACTAAGTTCATGGCATCCGGCCCCATCACTCCTTGGCATATAGATGGGGAAGTCATGGAAGCCATGACAGACTTCACCTTCCTGGGATCCAAGATCACTGCAGATGGTGATTGCAGCCATGAAATTAAAAGATGCCTGCTCCTTGGAAGAGAAGCAATGGCAAACCTAGAAAGTATAACAAAACGTAGAGACATCACCCTGCCAACAAAAGTCTGTAGGGTCAAAGCCATGGTATTCCCAGTAGAGATGCATGGCTGCAAGAGATGGACGATAAAGAAGACCAAGCACCAAAGAATAGATTCTTTTGAATTATGGTGCTGGAGAAGACTCTTGAGAGTCCCTTGGACTGCAAGGAGATCAAATCAGTCAGTCCTAAAAGAAATCAACCCCTGACTGCTCCCTGGAAGGCCAGCTGAAGCTCAAATACTCTGGCCACCAAATGAGAAGGGAGCACTCACTGGAGAAGGCCCTGATGCTGGGAAAGATTGAAGGTCAAAGAAGATGGTTAGACAGTGCCATTGATGCTACAAACATGAAATTAAGCAAACTCTGGAGCACAACAGAAGACAGGAGGACCTGGCATGATGTGGTTCATGGGGTCACGAAGAGTCGGACTCGACTGTGCGATTGAACAACAACAACAACACATTAAAATTTCCAGAAGAAACAGGACCCAGGAAAACACATCCCTACAGTGTGCATTAAAGCCATTAAAATCCTTTTTAAACTGGAGATGCCGGGGACTGAACCTGGGACCTACTACATGCAAAGCAAATGCTTTAAGAGAGCCAAAAAACATTACTGAACCTCAGCCAGCCATTTTACAAAATTTGACATGAACATGACCACAAGTTAAATTTACCATGCTTGGTTCCTTCAGTCAGATGCAAGCAAGCTCCTGATCAGATCAGATCAATGATCACTGTCAAAGTTCCCATCGAGCAGCTCTGAGCCCATGTAGTAGCTTCTTATTCTGCAGCATCAGATTGTTGATGCTTCAGTTCTTGCATCCTCTGTACAGCTTCAGTTATTCTTAATTGGTATTATTACACCAAGGCAGGTTTCAGAAGATGGTGCTGGGGGGATTGTTGCCTGACCACTCGGCCTCTGGGATTCTGCAAAGTTCCATTTTGTCCCATCTGCTTTTCAATATCCACATGAAACAGCTGAGTAAGGTCATATATAAAATAAACTACTACTGTATTGGGGTGCCTTCCTGCAAAGTCTTTTCAGTGAGACCTCCAGGCAGATCTGCCTGATAGTCATTCAGTTATGGGACCACAAAGAAGAAAGAGAGGTTGTTTACATGTAACTCACTCCCTAGGGAGATGCATCTGTCTCTCTCCATTGTTATCTTCTGCCAGTCAGTGAAGGTTTTTATGCTTTATTTATTTATTTTACATTATTTATAGTTCCCTTTTCTCACATGGACTCAAGGCAGATTACAGATAGTGAGTCAGTGCAGTCAACAAAATAAGATATTTTTTTAACTAATACATTAGGATATTAGAAGACTGGAACCACCAGGCAGAAACAGAAGCATAGCAGAAGTATTAACTTGACACATTAAGTGGCACAGAAATTACATAATAGGATCCTACTTACAATATACTGTATACAGCAGTAAAGATCCCAATCCCAATCATTTATCCAGGGCTATTTTGGGCAAGAATGCACAGGAACAGAGTTCTAGCTGGCTTCCGAGTTGGCCACGCCTACAGCCTCCCCTCTTCAGGTTCCCCAAGCGCCTCACAAGCTGTGGGGCACCTGGGGAAGGCAAGCTGATCCAGGGAGGGAAGGCAGTTTAAACGGGGTGCCTGGGGAAGCCAATCCAGAAACTGCCTTCCTTCCCTTGGGTTCCCCAGCCACCCCGCAAGGTGCAAGACACCTGGAGAAGCTGATCCTGGGAGGGAGCTGCACGGGTAGGGGTGTGGCCTAATATGCTAGTGAGCTTCTGCTGTTGGGTGTGGCCTATTATGCTAATGAGTTCCTGCTGGGCTTTTTCTACAAAAAAAAGCCCTGGCTACCACAGAACATGCATAGTGGCTAAAGCAGGGGTAGAGTACAGTTGTCGGCTGCACAAGTTAATGCACTTCAGTGGCCACATCTACAGTTCTTAATGGCTAGATTTGAGCCATGTTGTCCTCTGTAATATAAACTGCTTATTTAAACCCAGTAGACCACCAGGGTTGCCAAGTCCCCCCAGGAGTTGGGGAAACCCCTGCTCCAGTGGCCCGTTGCCCGCCGGCTGGGATCAGGCCACTGGGGGGAACCCCACACCCAAATTGCTGGGCTGAGGGGACATGCCCGGCACAGTGACGTCATTGTGTCAGGCATGTTTTTTTGGGGAGGAAGCTCTGTAATTTGAGGGAAAACTCTATGGTTTCCCCTCAAATTACTGAGGTCCCGCCCCCAACATGCCCAATGTGATGACGTCACTTCTGGGTGACGTCATCACAGCGTGCACACAAAGCATGCGCGCCAGAAGACTCCAGGAACAGAACAGACTTCCCCCGCTTCTAAGATGGTAGGACTTGGCAACCCTATAGACCACTTAAAGTAACCTCCATTTTTCTTTTTTCTTTTCCATATTTTTCTGCAAACCTGTGGATTACCCCACATTTGTATAAAGATTGTCTTGACCCTGGGTTTCCCCCCCCCCTTGCTGTTTTTTTAAAAAATGTTATCCATGTGGTGGAGCTTCTCATAACGTTTAGACAGATGACTGGCAATGTTCCCTCTAAGCTATGGAGTGTTGTGAGCAAAAATTCTACTTTGTGAGCCAAAAGAGCTACTAGCATTAAAGTTACAAGTGAGCCTGATTTGACTATCGCCTAAATTAGTTTTTTAGAAGATTATTATCATAACCTTTTTATAGCACACAGTAGCACCTTAGGTAGCACCTTAAAGACCAACATAATGTATTCTAGCTAAGGTTGCCAATCTCCAGGTGGAGCCTGGCGTTCTTCAAGAGTTACAGCTGATCAGCAGATGATAGAGATTGCTTCCCCTGGAGGAAATGGCAGCATGGGAGAGAGGAATCAGTCACCACATCCCCATATCCCCACTTTGCTTCCTCCTGTTCCCAAATCCCTCCCACTGCCAGGAACTTTGCAAGCTGCAGTTAGCAACCTTGATTTTAAACATTCAATTGTTAGTCTTTCAGGGTATCCTTGGCCGCCTTTTTGTCTTTCAGGGGAAGTTGACCATCTCCCACTTTTCAAAGTCTGGCATATTATTGGTTAGGACCAGGGTTGCCAGTTTGGGGATGGAGATTTTGGATGGTGGTAGTACAGCCATAGGCCACACTCTGCCTGCATTCCTGACTCCCCACATTTAGCCACAACTGATCTTTCCCCCCTTTGTGCTTCACTTTCACCCACCACGAAGTCTGCAGTGAAGTAAGACTCATAGGAGGATAGGTCTATCAGTGGCTATCAGCCATGACTAAAGGGAACCTTCACATTCAGACACAGTCAACCTATGAATCCCAGTGCCAAGAGGCAACATCACAGGAAGGCCTTGGCCTGTATGCCCTGTGGTTGGAAAGAAGTCTAATAAAGGGCCAATATTAAAAACCTAGTTTAAACTTATATTATACAAAAATATATGTATTTATTAGAAAGGCAGTTAAAAACAAATAAGGGCCAAATGAAAGCCTTATTGAAAAGATCAAGTGGCCTGAACATAAGGGCCAATACAAATGACCTATACAAATGACCTGATGCGTTTCCAGCCTAATGGATTTTGAAGGCTGAATTCAGACTGAGCCTGCTTCAGTGGGGAGGGAAGGATATAAATGAAATAAATAAATAAATAAATCACAGCTATTTTTTTATGATGAGGATGAACCAGGAAGTCCTCAGTCTTACACATTCATGAATCCTAGTTCATATGCATGAGACAGACTTCAGTTTCTTAAAGCTCCTGATTCAGATGTTACAACTAGCTGTGGTTTCTTTCAAACTAGGACATCTTCATTACCAGCTCCAGAAAGGAAGGGATGTTATGCTCCAGGAAGGAGCAGAGTTAGTTATTGTTGTGTTTGTTTAGAAGCAGTAATAGCTTGAAAAGGGCTCTGGTATCCTAAAGCTCCAATTCCTATTGGCTGATTAATAAAGACTCCCATTGGTCCTGAAGCCAATTTAGATACCCAATCACTGAGCCCTGCTTGGGTCCAATAGTATTGCTTGTATATAGTTACATTGTTGAACAGTTATGTGTTGGAACAGTATAAATTAAAGTGCTGCTCTCATAGAGCTGTCTTTTGAGCTGAACAATGTCACTGAATAAAAGCCTGTTCGTTTGAATTCATCGCCTCCTGCTCAATACTTAAAACTAGCGACGAGGATGGGATCCCAGTCCTAACTGAACGGCTGAAATCACTCTACCTGCCCAGCTGAAATCACTAAGGGCGCCCAGAGCTAAATCACTATGGGCATGGCATCCAAGGGCCATATTGAACTGTTTGACCCAAAGGTTGGGAACTGGGATTCATACCTCGATCGGTTTGAATGCTACCTCGTAGCAAATTGTATTGACGGAGATGATGTCTGCCGTGCCACTTTTCTGAGTACCTACGGCCAGGCTGTATTCGACATTGCTTGAGATTTAGTTGCCCCCTCTAAATTACTCAAGACCACTCTCTGTATCATCAAGGCCCGGCTGACCGAGTACTTCACCCCAAAGACGTCAGCTGCCGCATTCCGATGCGTGTTCCATCAGCGGAACCAGAAGGAGGGCGAGTCTGTCACGAAGTACCTCACCACACTGAGGTGGGCTGCTCGAGACTGTCACTTCACTGATTTGAAGTCCGTTCTCCTAGATCGGCTGCTCTGTGGCCTCAGAGACGAGAGCATCAGGCGAGCCCTACTCTTACTAAAGACTCATGTCACGAGCAAATGCAATACAGTCAACAGGACTTGCTTCTAAGTAAATATACCTAGGATCAGGTTATGTGGAGTTCATATCCAGGTATTCATCAGTCATTCAACAACTGTAGTATGATTTTGTATTGCCAGTGCAGGTGTGTAAAATTGTTGTCACAGATGAAAACCCAGAAACATGAGCTGAAATCATGTCAAATACTTTTATATAGAACAAAAATATAACTGATGAATATTACATGTGTAAAACAAATATTCTAAAAGTTAACATCTGTCTTTCCTATACCGCATAGGATTTTCCATTGTGGACGTATAGCTATGAAGTGAAATGTTGAATACAATCTGACTCATGCCCTCAGATTAACACGGTGCTAGTTGTATTATTTTTCTGAAGAGATTAATAGCCTTCCAGTGATCTCATAACATACATTTTTAGGGGTTTTGGAATTCATCCTAAAAACAAAAAGGACTTTTCTGATTTAATAAAATTATCCATAGCCAGAAATGCAGATGTTTCAGAAGAGCAAAGGAGCGGTCTGATATGTTTAAACTCTGCATTCTTTTCCTCTGATTTTATGTGGACTTGGAGTCAGCTACTCATGTGTAGATTAAAAGTAAGCTTCTTCACTTTGAGACCTAGGTCTCCGTAATTAGGGGATTTTATAATGTTTTGAAATTTAGTTTGAACTGTGCAGGGAGGGAATTGATTATCAGTAGTATGCCAGTAAATGAATGTCATGGAATAATTTAGAATTGGGTTACATTTATTTGGGGTGTGAAGATGACAGAGTTAGACTGTGAAAGATTACAACATTTTGCTAAATCCATTATGGAAAGGATTTTGCATTATTCTGTACATAAAGCGCACGTCTGTTTTAATTTATATCAAAAAAAAGTCAAGCAATTTAAGGTTCAAGTCATTTAACATTCTTTACAAAATAAATGTAGTTTATAAGTTATTTGAGAGCCAGTTTGGTGTAGTGGTTAGGAGCATGGACTCTAATCTGGGAGAACTGGGCTTGATTCCCCACTCTTCCACATGCAGCTGCTGGTGTGACCTTGGGTCAGTTACAGCCTTGTTCTCTCATGAGCAGCTCTTGAAAGAGCTCACTCAGCCCCACCTACCTCACAGGGTGTCTATTGTTGGGAGGGGAAGGGAAAGGAGATTGTAAACAGCTCTGAGACTCCCTTGGGTAATGAAGAACGGGGTATAAATCCAGTCTCTTCTTCTCTTCTTGTTAGTTTTTAATGACATGAGATCTGTGTTAGCCAGCATAGTGTAGTGGTTAGTGTGTTAGCCTAGGATCTGACAGACCCAGATTTGAATCTGTACTCTGCCACAGAAGTTTGCTGGATGACTTTGGGCCAGTCAGTCTCTGTCTGTCTAACCTAGTTCACAGGGTGGTTATTGTGAGGATGAAAATGAAGGAGGGACATATGATGTTATAAACTTCTTTGGGTCCCCACTAGGGAGAAAAGAGGGGCATAAATGTCTGAATAAATCTAGAATCTAGACTGCATAATCAGGGTTACTGAGAACTTCAGTACAAATAGTTAGCTTGCAGGCTTACATAAGCAAATCATTATTTACATACAAATTGAGATTGCTGGATTGCCTCAATGTTGTTTGAAATTAGGCTTGAAATTTTGCACTTGTGCTGTAGGATCAGGGCCAGGACATTCCATGGTAAATAAGTAGCATTTGTCATTTATGCACTGCAGCTTGTGGCTACTTTCAGACCTGCACAACTGGCAAACCAAGAAAGCAATCCTAAACCAGTCTATTCAGAATCCTACTCAGATTTACTTAGTTGGGTTTATTCCCAAGAAAGTGTTCTTAGGATTTCACAGAGAGATACCAAGGTAGTAAGTTTCATCTCAAAATGTAATTAAAACATTTTAAATCACATTTTAACAACATGTTAACAATTATAGATGGTAGCTGTGGTGATGGTTATGACAACAGGATACAAGACATATGTGGCAAATCAGTATGTAATTATGCATGCACAGTTCTTTATTCTCACGATCAAATACACTCAGTCCGTTCAGACACAGAGGAACAGTGTGTTAAATGCTCAGTTTCAATTATCATTACTTGCAACCAGCCTGTGAGTTGATCCGGTTAGTGATCGAGCTCTTTGACCATGACATATAATATATAATTTGAGAAGAGAAGAGATTGGATTTATATCCCACCCTTCACTCACTTGGAGTCTTAGAGCGGCTTACAAACTCATTTCCCTTCTCCTCCCCACAACAGACACCCTGTGAGGTAGGTGGGGCTGAGAGAGAGCTCTGAGATAACTGTCCTTGAGAGAACAGCTGGTACAGAGCTATGGCTTGCCCAAGGTCATCCAGAAGGTGCAAGTGGAGGAGTGGGGAATCAAACCTGGTTCTCCCAGATTAGAGTCTCTTAACCACTACACCAGACATGGTGTAAATACAACATGAAGATAGATCAAGACAGGTAGCTGTGGTAGTCTATCTGTAGCAGTAGAAAAGAGCAAGAGTCCAGTAGCACCTTAAATACTGAAAATGAAAAGGGGGGGGGGGGGCTTAACCCAAACTGAATTGAATTAAGAACCTAAAGGCTAAGAAGTTCTGAATGTGTAGGCCCAATATCTGTTAGTCAGATTAAAAACATTAAATATCTATCTATTGATCAATAGATATAAAAAATATAGGTGTATTTATTACAAAGTAGATTAAAAAACAGATATTGGCCTTGGTGATAGCCTCAATTAAGAATCAAATGGTACAGTGACAACCAAATATTACCATTATTGACCCTGAGCATATGCATTTTGGCCCATTGACCTTCCTCAGTGGTCAAACAAATGATGTTACAGAATGGTTCCTGTCATTATAATGCAACAATCATTTCTTATACTCTGACCAAGACAAAATTCAATGCAGACAGGATTGTTATATCACTATTGGTTCCTGCTGCATTGGATTTTTCTGACCAGGTGAGAAAGGTACACAACTTAACCATTACTGTAGGAAAGTTTACCTGGACTATGGCAGCAAACTATCATGAATGAGGCTTCTGATTAATATCTTTCCCTTTGGTCTGAGACAATAATCATTAAAATTTCATCTTGGTCAGTTTATAAGAAATGAATTATTGTTGCATTGTAAAGTCAGGAGACATAGAGTAATATCATTAGTTTGACCAATGAGGAGGGCCAATGGGCCAAAATGCCTATAGTCAGGGCCAATAATGGTCATTTTTGGTTGTCTCTGTACAAGTTGATTCTTAATTGAGACTTATCACCATGGCCAATATCTGTTTTTTAATCTACTTTGTAATAAATCCATGTATATTTTTATATCTGTCAATATTTAATGTTTTTAATTTGACTAATAATTATTGTGCCTATACATTCAGATCTAGCAGCTTAAAGGCTGACAAAATGTATGGCAGGTTTATGACCTGTGAGTATCTTAAGAAGTGAGCAGTGACTCACAAAAGCTCATATCCTACCACAAATTTTGTTAGTCTTTAAGGTGTTACTGGACTCTTGTTCTTTTCTACTGTTAAATACAACATTGCACTCGATTCAAGGCATTGTATTCAGCCACCGACCCAGAAATACTTCTGGTTAATTGACACTTTTTTGTGACTGCTGGTATCTTAAATATTGTTTTTAAAGTACTAGAAATGACTGCTGGTGGCATTTTAATTTTCTCTGCTTGGTGGCATTTTAATTTTCCCTTTGGGATTTTGATATATATATTTCATTAACATCATTTTAATGTGGAATTAATATATTTTTTTACTTGGAATTAATATTCCCCTCCTTACACTCAATTTTCCTCATTAGTTTTATGAATGCTGGAGGAAAACTGTGTGCTTATTAATCTTGGATAATTTTTTTTGGTTTAAGTGGCAATTCATGTGAAGAACATAATATATTCAGAGTCATCTATGCTCATTGTAGGTCATGTGCTTATTAAGAGCAGAAATGGTGTGCAAAGTATGCTAACTTTCTAATGAGCACATATTGACTATTATTCTCCTAAAGGTCATGTACTTTTCTCTAAATTCATGAGCAATCTGTCATAATTTAGTCCAAACCAGCCAGTGGTATGGTGTGTCTGACACCTTCCAGGTGGATTCAACCAGTTTCCTGAGAAAATATAAGTATCACTTTAGGTCAAATCTACATCTGACTTTCCCGCTGGAATCATTCTAGTTTAAAAAAAACAAAAACCCGGCTATACCTGTTTCTAGTTTCAAACCATAATTGCTCTAGTTTAAAAATCACTGTCTACATTCATTAATTGCCCTCTTGTTGTCAAGCTAGGATTATACTGCCTTAAACAGATCCTGTTGCTTACTGCTCTTCAGACCCAGGGAGTGAAATTTGAAACCAGTGTGAAATGAGTGTAGGAAAAGACAGCAGTCAAACTACTTCAGAGGGGAGGTGTAAATTTGACCTTAGGCAGTTTATGAAGGATGCCTTCACTTTGATTCACTGTGGCTGCAGCCACATGAGCAGGTCATGCTGATATTGTTGTGGTACCTTTTTGGGTTTAAATAGCATGATCAGACAGCAACATCTGTCTTCTGTGCCCCAGTCATCACCACCCTCTTCTGCCCCACTTTGGAAGTGGAATAATTAGGCACCGGGGAAAGTCTGGTGTTTATGGATATCAGCATTTTCACCCTGCATTTTTGGATGTCTGCACTCCCCTGGTGTGAGCTCAACCGGGTTGAGAAGTCTGATCGCTCTGTTTCATTTTTGCTCCTGTTTTTTTTTTTAGTCAGTTAGTGATGTGCACATAACCACATCTTTGTGCACACTAGCAAGTTTTCAGCTATCTTCTGGGGTGAGGGGGGAGGGAAGGGCAGGCTGAGAAGCCTCCTTTGTCTTTTTTCATGCTAGTTCCTTTGCCTACAGCTTTGCAGCACACAGGATAGGGAAGAGGTTAATTGTTGAGTTTTTCAGAGGGAAAGCAGCCTCCTCCAGCTGTCAAAAATGGAGCGCTGCTTTAAATAAGCAATTATGTGCATATGAAAAAGACAATTTTTAAAAAAGAAGCCACCTACTCTGTGGTTGTTCCACAACAATAATCTGAATGGTTGACCATGGGGCAAGCACACAGTGAGACCACTGTCTGTTCACCCCTTCCTGTGATGATTTAAACCACTGCAAACAGAAGCACTGCCAGATCATGCCAAGCCTCCAGTGTGACCACAACCTGTATATACATGTGGCACTCAACTGATGGATGCCCCTGTTGCTCAGCAGTAGGGTAGACATGAACAGTTTTGTCTTTTCCAAATGTTATAATTCTATGTTTTCCTGATACATCATTTTAAATATCTATATACTAATTCTGAAGGTGCCCCCTGCGTGCGGATATCTAAATCCATGTGGGGGGGCACCTGGGGGCAGGGAGATTTTTCTGTACCCATGGGGCAGTCCCCACATGTGCAGAAAAATCTTAAAACTTAAAAAAAACTTTTTTGGGGGGATATTTAATTCCCCCCGAAAGTTAAAGAGCATTCCCTGCGCATGCGCAGGGAATGCTCTGAGAACTCTCCAGTGGCCTGGCAGCTGAGAGCCGCTTGGGCTGAGCTGGGAGGGGCGAATTGCCGGGGAGGGGCGGAATTGCCGGCCTGAGCAGCTGGCCCTGGAGCCGGGGGGGGGGGAATCGCCTGGGCAGGGGAATCGCTGGCCAAGTGGCTGGCCCTGGAACTGGGGGGGGGGGAATCACCAGGGCGGGGGAATCGCCAAGGGAGAAAGGGAATCACAGGGGGGATTCAGGAATCTCCCCCCCCCCCACAAGTATTGCGGGGCCGTCTCTTGTATCTTATATTTGCATTGAAGAAATTTATTCCACATAGCTTGTACTGGCTAGTCAGGTACAGCTTTTCATTACAAATGTAAGATATATTTAAATATATTGTTGTGTAAGTGAGAACTGTGGCTGTGTCAGGGGAATAGACAGGATAGTATCCAGCACTAGAAATTGTGTTGTAAGTTATTAACCCATGAGACTCTACTTTTTTGAACACCAGTTTGAACTGAATTTCTCCCCCTACATTTTTACTAGATTGAGCACTCATCCTCATCTTGAGAGCATGCTTCTTACAACTGAACAAATGGGAGTGTATGACGTTAAGTCTGATATCTGGTGGTCTGCATAATCCATTGTTGGCTAGCAGGCCTCCAAGGTTTCAAGTAGAGTTTTATTTACCCCGCCATCTTTTCTGTAGCTGGTGATACAAGGTGAATGCCAAGTACACATGCTACCACTGCTGTATGTGTCCTCCATTCCATTGTGAGGGAGAAATGATATTGCTTGGATTGAACTGGGCTAGAAGGGTACTAACAAAAAGTAGTGTTGCCAACATAGCAAAGTACCTTCAGTCAAAAACCTCAGTACAAGTAATTCCTCAAGCCCAAAAAGCATTCTTTTGCCTGCAGTCTGACTAGCCCAGTTTACCCAGAGCAGGTCAGTGCTAAGCAGGGAGAACAACTAGTTGTGGCTGCTACATGGAAGAAGGCAATGGCAAATCTGCTCATCTCTTGCCTGGAACATCCCATGGATGGGGCCGCTATGAATCGGTTGTTATTTTACAGCATGTTGCCCAATAATATGGTATCCTGAGGAATACCCTATTTCCGAGACAGATTGCCTTTGCTGGATTGGGAAGACTGACTGCTTCAATCCAGTTGCTGGCAACCACTGGAGTTTCCTCTTTCTCAGTTATAGGACAGGTTTCTCTCACAGTTCTTTGCTTTCCTTAAAGTGACAACCCATTTTCACAAGGTGTGTACTGAGTAAGGGTTAATGCTATTGGCATATATCCTACCACTCCATGAAGCAAGGTTTGAAGCCTTTCTCCAGCCTAAAGACCCTTTCTCCAGCTTCAGTTACTCTTCCTGCAGCCTAAGGGAGGATACATGTCAATATATGAAGATCCACTAGTAGTATACTTGTACTCTGGAACTGCAGGTACAAAAATAATTGTGTATTTGATACAATTTTTTAATATAAATAGTTCTGTTCCAAGTAAACTCAAGAAATTTAGCATGCTGCACTTTTTAAAAAATTCTCTGTACACCACCACCTCTGAAGTGATCGATGCTGCACGTTTCTGCTTTTCCCTGCTTCCACCTTTTCTCACTTGTCACTTTTGACTTCCAGCCACAGCTAGTTCCTTAGCAACAGTGATCACCCCTAACAGTCTGTATGACAATATGCAAGTCATGTGCATCCCTGTTTCCAGCCAGGAAGACTCCAGGAACTAAACACCAAGGGGGGAGTAGTTAGACTTTGCAGAGTCTTCCTCTCCAGAAATCTTGTGTTGACTTAAATGTCAGAAGTCTGGTCACTTAAACAGGTCTATTATTTTATGCAAGATATTATGACAGGAATTGCTCCCTGGTCATCCCTTACTTCCATCAGTTACAGCAAACTGTCCTTTTGTCTTCCCAGGGGAGTCAAAATCAGAGTTCTTTCTTTGTTTTCAGAAGCTGTTCCTAAAGTATAGTCTGGGTTTGGGATTTGACACAGAGTTGATATGATAAATGTTTAACTTAGGCCGTGGCCACACGAGCAAGATAATCTGGGGGGGAAGCGAGGCTATTTCGCCCTGGAGCAATTTGACCCACAGTTGCGTGATCACACAGGTTGGTGAAGCTACCGGTGCAACTAGCCACTGCGTGATCAGATGCAACCGTGGGTGAGTTGGGGTTTTTTGTTGTTGTTGGTTTCCAATTCACTTAAATGGGGGATCAATGAATCGCTTCTCCACCCAGGGCTTCCAATGGCAGTATGCGATGATGCGCATACTGAAAAGGGGGAAAAAAACAATGGCATGGCGTTGGGATAGCCTGATCAGACTATCCCCGGCACCACAAGTTTGTGCTGGAGTGATCACACTGGGAAAGTCTGGCTGTGGCCTGCAGCAAACTGTTTGCTACTGCATTTTCCCGAGTAGTTTTTTATTCCGCTTCTCCGGTGGATCAAAATGGCTTGCGACAGCTTGCTAACAGTTGTGGGAGCCTCTCAGATTTGCTGGTGTGATCACGCCGCTTTGATACACTGGTGAGTCATCCCTCTCACGTGGCTAATGGGTGTGCATGATTGCGCCCTTAGTACCATAATCATTGCACTCATTTTATATACAGCACACACTCATGTATCAAAACAATACTGGCCTGCTTTTGTTTTCGAAGCCAAACACATTAATTATTACTGTTGTGGTTGTTAGTGTGTATTCTGATGTGGCTGAAAGAGAAGGTTGTTCAAAAAAACTTGGTGGTTCTATGAGAAACATATGCCTGTGTTTTGATAGTAACACTCCTATGAGAAGAACATTATTCTTATTAGGGAACAGTTATTCAACACTAATGTGTCCTGCAGTGATAATATTCCATGACATGTTGTTTTGAAATGAGGTATTTTATGTAAGAGAATATAAATTAAATCATGAAGCCTTCGAGGGATTATAAAATTAGGTAGTTCTTGAAGTTAGGCCACCAAAGACTCCTAAATAATTGAAAAAACATTTGGATTGAAACTATTTACTATTGTTCTGTTTCTGTGCAGGATAGTCTGAAGCTTGATTATATAAAAAAGGAAATCGAAGCAGAATGGAAGAACACAAAGGTATAAGAGCACATTAACACTGGGAAGGCCATGAGACAGGAGAATATGTAAAATAATGGAGGTGGAAGGAGAGAACTGTTGTGGAGCAAGTTGTCCTGTGTGCAAGTTGACTTCTGAGGAAACTGAGCAATAAAATAAAATATTCATGTGAGAAAGAGTATTACACAGGGAAGTTTCGAAGTCTAAAAGCATTTCAGAAAGATCTTTGCCTTGTTTAGCAAATGTAAAGAGATTTCCTTCATTTTTAAATTAACAACTGTCTTTCAAAACAAAGGCCTTTCAGCTTTAAAATGTTGTGATTTGTAAGTCCCATTTTTTTATATCACTTAAGAAAGGTCTCATGCAAAATGGAAGAATGTCCCTATGCCCTATGGAGAGAAGGGGCAGAAAAAGAAATTCCTCATTCATAGGGAAATGGAAGTACAGGAAAGGAAGTGGGACTGGGGCTTCCACCGTCATGCTCTTTAGAATGCCTGAAGCAGCATTTGCTGTTGCTGGTTTCAAGGGATAGGTGGGGAGGAAAAGGGACAGAAGATTTTATGCCAGTTTATGTGTTTGGGAGATTTTAATGCCAGAATCTTGCATGACTAACTCAGCAGGGATGTGATGTCCTTCAAAGCTGCCATTTTCTCCAAAGGAGCTGATCTCCATGGTTTGGAGATCAGTCATAATTCCAGGAGAAATCGAAGCCCTGCCTGGAGGTTGGCAACCCTATGCATGAAGCAGCTTACAAATAAAATCATCAGAAATCATCACTCTAAAAACAAATGAGCCATTAAATACAAGGGGAGGAACATAAGAACAACATAAAAATATCCATAAAATAGACCTCAGACCAGAAACAGATAATAAAACAGCTAAACATTTACTAGAACTGAAGGTCACCCGAAGAAATCAATGGGCAATAGATCAGAATAGACAGAAGGAAGTACTTCTTATCTCCAAGGGTAATTAAACTGTGTATTTCACGGCAAGTGGAGGTACCGATGACCATGAGCATAGATACCTTAAAAAGGGGATTAGACTGTTTTCTGGAGGGACTAAAGGGAATCTCCACATCCAAAGGCAGTAAGGTCAAATCTACATCTGACTTTCCCGCTGGAATCATTCTAGTTTCAAAAAAAACACCCCATCTATACCTGTTTCTAGTTTCAAACCATACTTGTTCTAGTTTAAAAAATTACTGTTTACATTCATTAATTGCCCTCCTGTAGTCAAGCTAGCATTATACTGCTTTAAACAGATCCTGTTGCTTTGTACTCTTAAGACCCAGGGAGTGAAATTTAAAACCAGCATGAAATGAGCTTAGGAAAAGACAGCAGTCAAACTTCTTCAGAGGGGAGGTGTAAATTGGGCCTTCTGAATGCCAATGCAAGGAAGTAACATCACCTTGACCTTTATACCCTTGTTGACTCTCTAGAGGGTCTGATCCAGCAGGACACTTCATGTTCTTAATTAACATGAGAAATATTGGAAATGCTGTCTGAAAGATTAACAGTCCAGAAGTCCATGACATTTGTAAAATAGAACCTTCTAATTTTTGCTAAAGTTTAAAAATACCTGCTTAATATATCTTTCATATTAACCGTAACTTGTCAAAATGTTAGTGCCCTCCAGTCTTTTCTTTCAAATAATGCAAGAAAATGCTGTACAATTTGAACAATGGAGACCCCTAAGGATTAAGCATTTAAGAAGCAGAATAATGGTAGAATGTGGACAGTATGTGCTAGTTCTTGAAGACTTTTTAAAAAAAAAGTATAACTGTTTTGAGAAAATGGTACCTGCTGTGGTACCTTTGATTTTTTTTAAAAAAAATTGAATCAGGGCTGTATTACACACAGTGGTATGTAATGGGCATTTTGCCCCTGAACCCCACTGAATTCAGACCCAAAAACGTAAACACTCTCCTTTTCTTTCTCCCAAATGCAACTAGTATTGGAATTTTTGGCTGTACCATCTCTTCACCGAGGACTGATCCAGCCAGTCTTTTAACTATACTGAGCCAGATGGCTTAGCATTGTCACAAGCTGTTTTAAAAATGAGCATCATTGGAAGAGCAGTACCCTTCAAGTTCTAAAGAGGGTACTCTAAACACCAAGCAAGAAATAATATTCATGTATTTTTAACGACTTCCTAATTAGTTCTTTGTTATGAATATGCTAGATGGCTGTGCAGTAAACCAGACATATGAGATGTAAAAAAAAATCCTCCACACCTTTTTTCTGATGTGTCCAGCTGATATATGGTGAATGCCTTATGTATTTTCCACAGTAGTTTGATCACTGCCAGAATCCAGTTTATGGCACTGTTCCCACAAACAAATGGCATCTGAGTCCAGCTTCCATCTCTATGAGCATATAAAATTTGTAGATCATTACCCCTCATGTTGCCAAGATAATTTCATTTGCCCCTTAAAATGTTGTTTGTCATTTAAGCAAAACCAAGTGCAGACTTTCTGAAAGAGGATGAGCAATGTTTCAGTAGCAGGCAAGATTCAGCTGAACATGTGGCATCACACGATGCATTTACAACCGGACCTTGTGCTTGTTTACTCAAGAGGAACTCATTAGCTTCAGAGGGACTTGCTGCAAAAAAAGTGCAAAGGGTTGCAAATCCATAATCCATCTTTATTTGTTAAATTTCTATGCATAATAAAGCAACAACATTAAAAGCAAACAAACAAATCCAGCAATAAGACCAACTGAACACTATATACCTCATGAAAATAAATTTATAGGGCCAGAAGTAATAAAGGACTCTAGCTTTAAAAAACTAATACAGTTAAAAATTCATTGAAATAACTGGCTCCTAAACACATACTGCTTTCCACTGCAGTATGAGACTGGCAGATTCCCGAGGCAAGGTACCACCAATCATCAGGTTGCTGGGGGAAAGGCTGTAGGTACAGCCATACCTGAGACTCTAATAGCAAAGCCCTCCTCCACCTTGGCTGAAGACCTGCTTCTTCGATGGTAGCATGACCCAGTCTGAAACAAGTACTTCACCTGGTATGTTAGGGATGTGCGTTCATATGTTAACTACTTAAAGCAGAAGCAAAATGTTTAATAAAGTTATTAAAGCTAAACTGATTATTTTTAAAAAACAACAACAACAACTGGTGATGAGCTTTTTTGAGTCACTGCTTACTTCTTCAGGTACCATTAATATATCTGAAGACGTGAGCAGTGACCTATGAAAGCTCATACCCAACCACCATTTTTTTTTTTGTCTACTGGACTTTTGCTCTTTTTTACTGCTACAGACAGATAAACATGGCTACCCACCTTGAACAACTGGTGATGTTCAGAAAGCTTTGGAGCTGGCATTATTCTGTTTCCTTTTTGTTTGGTGTAAAGTTTGCAAAGATCAGAGGGGGAAGTGGGGAACCAGGTAGCAGCTCTTGCACCATTACTTACAGTACCACATGAGATAGGTGGGCAGGCTTAGAGCCAAACCAGACAAGATAGGAGAAGTCAGTGATGAGGACCCAGGAAGACTCCCCATCTTTTGCTTTCTTTAAATACAGTGTGGGGGGGAGTGACCCTTTCTTGTGACATTTTCCTGATTTAAAAAAATGCCCCCATAGCTACTAATAGCCCTGGTAGAGAAATGGCAGGCTATTTTTTAATTAGTTCAACTAAGAGTTAAACAAGACATCAAGAATAGAAACTTTATGTACTGACATGAGCCCATGCATATGTAAGAAAGCATTGATATGCATACCCTAATATAAGAATAATGGGATCACGGGAAGGGGCAGCATTTTGTTCTTCTGCTCCACTTATTTTTAAAGTAGCCCTCCCCACTTTGAGGCCCTTTAAGTAAGCATTACAATCCCTGAAAAATGTCTCAATTGCATGAGGAAGGAGAAGTTTCAGATAGAAAGCATGTTTTCTGTTAAAACTGATAAAAACATAAAATGAATAACTTTAATAACCAGTTTCAGAAAATTGATGTAGGTTTTAAAAATGAGCCAAAAATGGGATACAATTATGTACATTCCTAATCCAAATAATCTACCTTCATTTTAGTCGGACCTGCACTGCCCCACGAGAAAGCTTTCATGGGAAACTACAGGAGTTCTCAGCATTGGTTTCAGAAACCCACCTTATTCAGTCTTTGAAACTAACATTTTTGAAATATCAGGTATTCTTCTCCTCCTCTTTCTCCTTCCCCTGTTCTTAGACCAAGGTCTTGAAAATTGACACTGAAAGGAAAACTTAAATAGACCTCCATGCCTGAAAACACCTCCCTTCAATTCTTCTCTGCAGCCTCTAGAAATTGAGCTGCAGAATAAGTACATTTAGAGTCAGAATCCTCTATGAGGAATTGAACCTTTTGCTGTAATGTCATTAGAGGAAACATGGTCCATGTATCAAGACAAGGCATAACCCATCGTATCCTGAACTGGAGCACATAAAGGCATTGCAGGAGAATATGTGCAAGACTGACTGGAGGGGACAAGGATATAATCGATCTGAAAAGGGAATCCTTAGCAGATGACCCAACAGTACCACTGAAAAGGAGCAGTTAAATTAGAATCCTACATAACTTTGGGCTAACCAAGGTTCTATGTAGGAAGGGAGTTTACCCTTAGACAGAAGGCCCAAAGCAAAGCACATCCTCCTAGCATCAAAATGGGTATAGCTCTTATATCTGGCATAAATCAGTTTAGTCACATGTTTTTTACATAGATTAACCAATGAAGAAAAAAGATCCTCCATCTTAAGAGTTATAAGGGATAACTTCTATTCAAAAAGCAGGAGCCAGGGAGCCTTATAAGAGATCCTGAGGATTAGGCATACCAAGCTACCCGCAGGGGCCTCAAAAATAGATGAAACCAAAAATTAAAGGCATGTACCCAGGCACGGGCTTTTACAGAGCTAAGACTAAATTCATAACAAAGGGCTAATGATAAATGTGCCGAGGAAACCCTCCAATTGCTCGAAAGAATGAGGATTGTACAACAGAAATTCATATAGGGATATTGTACAAAAGTTGTGAAACTACCACTGAGTTAAAAACTCTAATAGCCACTGGGATATACTGTGCCTCATTTGAAAAAAAATAAAAGAAACACAAAATTGCCTTCATAGTAGTCATAGATTTCTGAGTGACCAGATGTTTATGACATCTCCAGGACAGGGTAGACTGATATGAAACACCCAGATACTTAAAAGAGGAAATCTGGGAGATCTTCTGCCCATTAACTATCTATGTCTCTCTTTTAATCAAAGGGCAAAGTGCAAATTTTATAATTTTAGTTTTAGTAAAATTGATAGTTCTTCATGCAGGCAATAGGTATGGAACCTTTTTAAGGCATGAAGAAGGCTGATCCGGGTTCAGGAAAGTAAGATCGAGTTATCTGCATATAATAAGAGAGGTACTAAGATGTTCAGTAATTTAGGCAAGTGCAGAGAAGGATTAGTTTTAAAAAACCCTGGCAAATCAGACAAAATGGAGGCTAAATAAAGATGGTGCTAGAAAGCACTGCTGCTGAACCCCCCCCCCCCCCCGATGATGGGGAAGGGGACAGTTAAGTGACCCTCTCTATTATACCACACTTGTACAGTCGAATCAATGTAGAGATTTTAAATTAACCAAAGCCAAAGCAGGGATCACAGTAACAGGAAATATCTCAAATAAACAAACAAGCCCTGTGATAAAATGACAAAAACAGTCCAACATCCTCTTAACATTTAATAACTCTTATAAATATCAAATATCAATTATTGTGTTAGAAAAGTACAACGTCCTCACATATCAATTATTTTATAAGAAAACTACAACATTCTCAATGAGCACCCGGTTATCCACTCATTTCAACAGTCTTCCTCAGGAGTAGTCCTATATTAAGTAAAAGGTGTCAGCCTCTGGAATCTTCAAATTTTTAGAGCTTAAGTCCTTTTTAGCTTTCTTTTCTTCTGGATCCAATTTCAAATTACCTTCTTTTCAGCTTTCATCAAATTATCATAGGAGCAAGCCATTCCATTTATTTCTAAAAGTAGCAACCAGTCCTTTCTTTAATATCTGGCTGAAAGCCTTCTTCTTTTTATAAGGCTGGTAAAAGCTCTCTTTTCAAGTTGCTGGCTATCCTAAAACATTGATATTTATAAGAGTTATTAAATGTTAAGAGATTTTGAATTAACCACAGCAATCTCTTGTCTATAGTGGTTTGTTTCAGTTTAACCCATAGTCAGCTTCTAGATATGGAACTGAATGCATATGAAAGGTCTATGAAATCTGCATATAAAAATTCCTGCCTCGAAATGGCATACTTACTAATCAAGTAGGTTAGCTTATAACAATGATCAAGGGTACTATATCCCTTATGAAATCCCACCTGTTTGGGGCCTATGATCTTAGAACTGACCATCCAAGACTGAGGTCTGCTCAACAAAAATGCTGCATGGATCTTACCTACAACTAACAACAAACTAATAGGTCAATAGTTCTTACGGTTCTCTTTTTCTCCAGCTTTATGGATTGGGACAATTATATTAGCATGCCATTTGGGGGAATCACACCAGTAGAGTCCACTATAGTAAAAAGATTAGCCAAACACAGCATCCACCAGCCCATGTTATTAATAATAAATTCTGTTGGAATACCATCAGGGCCTGTGGAACTTTTGAACATGGAGTCCTTGAATAAGGTTCACTATCTTTGAACATAGGACTGGTTGCCATTCCAGGAGATCAAGAGACAGTGGGGCATCTAGGTTGTCATTTTTTTTTTACTTAAAGTACAAGGATGAAAAATGTGATACCCAAGTCTGAGCAGTTAACATGAGAAAAAACTACTTCTGTCTTTTAAAGAGGAGAAGACAATTGACTAATATCTAGAGGACTCATTATACCAGGCAACGTTGATTAACCTCTGCAAGGATCTCATCTGGCAGCAGTTTTCTTTTCCTGCACAATTTGCTTATAAGCACCTTATTTATTTATTATTTTATTTTATTTCTTCGGTTTATATTCCGCCCTCCCCACCTTTTGGCGGGCTCAGGGCGGCTACCAGCATACAATAACATGTACAATATCATTAAAACATATAAACACAAATTCAAACAAATAGCATATCCCATTAAAAGATGGTGTATCTTCTTTATCAGAGTAGCATCTTAGATGTTAAACGCATCATCCTGTCAGCTCTCTGGCTCTTTGGCACCCCTGGGAACTTGGCTCCTGGTGGTCGGCCTTGCTCAGCTCTGCCCCAACTGCCCAGCCCTCCTGGAGTGGGGCGGTGCTTGGATTTCTCCGGTGGGAATCTCTGGTGCCTTTTGGCCTGTGCGGGCCATTGGTATCGCCCTGTGCCAGGCTGCGACAGTCGGGGTCTTCTTGGGGGTTCTAGCCTTTTGGACTTTTACAGTCATCAGACTCTAGACCATCTGGTCTTCTGGCGGCTAGGAACGTGGGCAGTATGGGGTTGGTATACCTAGAGCTGGCCCATGGAACTGGCATGGAGGGGAAGCCCCTGGTGAGACATTTACAACTTGGGCCAGATTTGGATCTTCTTTCTGCTCCCAGGACCTTTGATCTGCCTTTACTGAAAGTGGCCGGGAGTAAATACAACAGCTCCAGTTCAGTCGGGAGGTAGGGGATAGGAGTAGGTGGGTTCCCCCCCTCCCTTTTTGTACCCTTGTACTTTTATCTTTTAGCATTAGCTAGGAGTATAGATTAGTTAGTTAGTTAGTCCTAGATGTTAGTTAGTTCCCACCCCTTATTTATTGTTTGTTTAGTTTAGAATAGTATAGGTAGTGTAGAGGAGTTAGTTAGGTGGGGTTAGGGTGGGAAATGTGAATTGATGTTGTCTGGTATAGCGTGTGGCTATACTGGAACTTTAGTAGCCTGGAGATCTTTCGCTTAACTATTGGTCCAAAGCTGTCTCATAACTTGCAATTTATGGGATACCTGACATATAGTGGCACTACAAGCTCTGTCAAACCAACTATTACTTGGAACTGCTTTATAAACATATGGCTCAAATAAAAATAGATAGAAAATTTCCATCAATTTTGAAAAAAATACCCATCTCCTCCCTATGATTAGTGGTACTAGTTATCAATGTATAAAGAGTCTGATGTTCCTTTAATTCCAAGACTTCTTTCTTAAGGATGGGAACTAGAGAGTGGCTCCCAAACCCTTCCATTGTGTTTCCAAATGTTCGATTGGACCTTCTGCTAGATAAAGAGAACCAAATAGGTAGAGGTTAGCCATCAGGGGCAAATGACCACCACCCAAAATCTCACCATCCTTAAAGTCAATGATTAAAGGGAGAGCAGCAAAACTGACTAAACAATGTTTTATTATATTATGTCCTCTTTTAGAGATAAAAGTAAACTCTCCAAGGGGATCAAGACCCAGCCATCCATTTAACATTACTAGAACAACTGAATAATCAGATTGAATCCCAGAATCCCTGCTTGGTAGGTCTTTTGATCTATAGTTTGGTAGGTAACTCTGGGATTTTACCAATGAGAAACTCATCCAAGGGACCCACCCTAGCATTAAAATCCCCTCCCAAGAAAAATTTAGTTCTAGGAAAATTCATAAAAGTCCTTCAAGTAGGCAGTATAATTCTGACCAATTAGAATAAAGTGCTTGCACTGAGCTAACTGGAGGGATATAGATAGAGATGAATACAAATAACAGACCATTAATATTTAAAAGAACTGATAGGCCAAGGATGAATGAGAGTCAATTTCTAAAACTTTGGCATTAAGGGCAGTAGCTACTAAACATGCTAGCCCAGATTGTGGGTGTTGCCCCCTACAGTGGCTGGACACATAATTATCTTATATTTGGAAAAGTAGAATGGATGCTGCTCCCATGTTTCCTGCAAAAGGATCACCTGGAATTCGCTTAGTCTCTATATGACCTCTAAATCCAATGAGCAACCTTTCCAGCTGGCTAGGTTCCAAGAGAGTATCCTCAGAACTCCATTTTCATTTTTCAATAGTCAATTATCTAAGGATGGGAGTGGGTCAACTAAGTTAGAAGAACACTTAAGAGAAGGCACTTGTAAGGGGGGAGGCAAATCAACTGTTGGAGGGGCAGTGATTCAACTAAATTTGATGAGCATCTAGATGGGAACACTTGTGGGCCTGTAATCAGATCATCTACTAATTCAGAGGCGCTGATCAGTTGGAAAGGGATCCCATCTAAAACATGCTTTCCCTCCAGTTTGCTCTTCTCACTTGGCTTGCTAATTTCACAAGTTTTAATCCGAGCAATCAGAGGAGTTAAAAAAAAAAAAAAGAATCAAGGCCAGGAGACTTCTTTTGTGCAAAAAGGGAAAGAGTACTAACATCCAAGTGGGCTTGCTTCCCCCCCCCCCCAGGGTTTTAGAAAGTGGCCCAAACACCTTTCCCTGGAAGATCTCCTTGCCTGGATGACCTATTTTCCCTTGTCCCCTAACTGCATAGCAGAAAAATGAAAAACTGAAGGGTTGGTTTCTTCAGGTTGCACTTTTGAGGGGACTAGAGGAGCACCCTGCATCTCTGCTTCTGCTGTTTGAGTACCTTTTTCAGTCTGTCAGATCTTAGGTTGTGTTCAGACTGGCAGTTTGGCCCGATATAGGCACATTTCACAAATGGATTAAATGGGCCTGATCACACAGCTACATCTGTCAGGCGTGCCCTGGGCATACTCACCCCATCAGAGAACAACTTGGAGCCAAGTTAAAAAGCTATCACCTCCAAAGTAGTGTTTTTGTTTCCCTGCACATTCATTGCACATGGCCGGATGTCTGAACATGGGGGAGTGCATGCAGAACGGATTTGGCAGTTTGAAACTGCAGATCCTTTCTGCCACTGGAAATGCAGGTTGTTGTTTTTTAATTGCCTATATGCGCATGTGCATGCATGTGTACTATGCGCACACATAAATTTTGAAAATTTTTCGACAGTGCACACTGTGACTGATGTGCTGCAATAATGTGGATGCTTTTCCATAGGATGTCTTCATAGGTAGCCTGCAGGAGGGTGTGCTGTGTGGCTGATATGCCCCACAATACTTTCAGTTCAATTAGAGGTGGCACCATATTGCACCAAGCTGCCAGTGTGATCACAGCCTTAGAATGCTATTCTGCTGTTCAGCAGAGGGTAGCTGTTTATATGATCGGTACAGCCTGAATTCTGTTCCCATTTGTTATCTCTCGAATTGATCTGCTGTAATAACTTCTTAGACCCTGATTTAACCAAAGTGCTTCAATGAGACAAGTGCTCTTAACAGAGAGGAAATTCCTTCCTACTTAAAAACATGAAACATGTATACCCTATGATTTAAAAAAACTATTTTTCTTTGCCCAGATAGCTCTAGGTATTTCTGTGGAATAAAAAGAAACTAAAAATCTTTTCACTTCTAATGGACTAGGTAGAAACACAATAGATTCAAATCAATGGCATATATCAGTGGGTCTAACAACTGGCTCAAATTAGTTTTGGCGAAGCATAGAGTATGCCGGGGGGAATATAACCATTGAAAGGATAGACTTTCACGCGAACCTGAGTTGGCTGGATAACTAATGGTTTCTCCCTCTTAAAGCCTTTTCTATTTTGCAGAACCCTGGTTGAACCAGCTGGACTATTCTTAAATTGTAGGAAAGCCAGTTTATTGCTAATTTCTTGGAGAAAATATTTTGGAAGGTATCAGATATAAGAAAAGTTTAGTCTGCCAGTATCTTTAATATAGACACAGTCAGGCTGGGGCCAGAATCAAAGTCCTGCCTAGTTGGTTTCAGACCTGTCATCTTGGCCGCTAGGTCACAGGACTCCTTCATAGATTGTCAAAGACATGAGACTATTACCTAAACATTGAAATTGATTTTTAGTTACCAGCTCAGGAGTTAAAAAGTCACCCATCCTACTTTTTTTGCAATATAAATTTGCTATATCCCTAAAAGAGCATGCTCTTTTTTTGCCCGTTAAATTAAAAAGTGCTTGCAGCTGAAATTTACCAAAAGAAGCAATATATATAAAAGCTCTATGATTCAACACAGAAATCCCAAACACATAACATACCACATATGAGTGCAGAAGCTAACTACACAAAGGGTGCCCAACCAAATTCCTCTTCTCTCCTTAGAAAGTTATTCTTCACCACTCCCCACTCTAATTAGCAAGGCAGGGAAGATGAGGTAAATAAAGCAGATCGAATGCTGTTATCTATGCCACTATGCTGCTATTCATTTACTAAAAGACAGCCAAATCTGTCCAAAAACACACACATCACCACCAAGAACAGGACATGCCATTTCCAAGACACCCAAAATAACATGCGTAAAAGTCAAGCACCGAGTGCAGCCCTCAACTGACTTACATTAAAATCTCTCAACTGAGCTACTAATTAAAATAATGTAAAACAATAAATTAAAACAATAGTTAAAAGAAATTTAAAAACAAAATCTCAAACTGTTACAAATTAAACCAAGAGCCCTACATTAACAAGCTAGATAATCTAAATAACAATAAGCTAACAAGCTAAATCATAGTAAGCTAACAAACAAATAAGCTAATAATAAGCTAACAACCAACATTTCTTCCAAGCCTTTCCATCTATTTTTCATTCCCTCCAAGCTCTTTCATCTGCTCAGCTTTCACACCACTCAAACTCCACCCAACCAAGGGAGGGAGAGGAGATTTTGGCACTGAGTCTATAAAACAAAAGAGGAAGGAGAGAAGTATGAGCTAACAATTAATTAAGCAGGTTAAATTAAACAAGGAACAAAAGAAAACAAAATATGAAAAACTCAGATAAACCAACATAAAATAAAGATAAAGTGCCCCAAAGGTAGAGCACAGCCTTGTAGCATCCTATTGCGTTGGAACTGGAAACTGCTCTCTCTGCTCTATGAATTTCTCTCCATGAGAAACAGGGAAATGCTATCATGGTTAGGTAAAATGGCGGCAATTAAAATGAATATTTTACCAAAATTTTTGTTTCTAATACAAAATATTCTGGTTATAAAAATTAATGCCCCTTTCTTCAAAGAACTTAATAAGATTACAAGAGAATTTGTATGGTTCTCAAAAAAACCAAGAATACAATGGAGCTTGCTCCAACGGAATAAAGAGAGAGGAGGGTGTGCTGTTCCAAATTGGGAAATTTATGATTAAGCTGCAGCAATAGTCTGGATTAAAGAATGGGTAACGCTCTTAAATATAAGACTTTTGGCTTTGGAAGGACATGATTTATATATGGGCTGGCACGCCTATATGTGGTACAATAAAGATAAGATCCATTCCAATTTCCACAGTCATATATTGAGAGCGTCACTGATAAAAATTTGGCAGAGTATTAAAATTAATATTTAAAAGTGCCACGCTGGGTATCACCCTTGGAGGCTTTCATCAAACCCTCATTGGTAGTTAAATCACAATTACTTATGTATCAAGAACTTCTAAATAATGGTGAATTAAAAACTGATGAAAAATTAATAGCTGAGTATAATCTAAAATTATCTTGGTGGCAAAAACTCCAGTTAAAAACCAGATATGATCTAGATAAAAGACAAGGAATTTATAAGACACTCAGTGATTTTAACAGGGCTTGGGTGATAGGAAATGATAAAATTATTAAGAAAGTATATAGATATTTAATGGATTTTGAAGCTCAGGAAGAACCGATAAGTAAGGGAATGATAGCGTAGATCAGAGATATTGGGCACACAATCCACATGGATGATTGGGGGAAAATATGGAAGGCTATAAAGTTAATGAAGGAAGTATCTTATAAAGAAAATATTTATAAGGTTTTTTTCAGATGGCACTGGACACCCTATAGATTGGCGAAATGCTTTGGTAATAGCGCCATGAAATGTTGGAAATGTCATAAAGACAGGAACATTTTTTCACATGTGGTGGCAATGTCAGAAAGCCCTTAAATTTTGGAGTATGACGAGAAAAATGATTTATGATATCGTGGGGACTGAACTGGATTTAAAACCAGAATTTTTTTTTTGTTAAACATGCTTCCTATAGATTTAACCAAAAAGGATGTAATTTTTATAGCATATGTATTGACAACAGTGCAAATTTTATGGGCAACGCGATGGAAATTGGACATTTTACCAACCCATGAAGAAATTATAGGTAAATTGCTGAAGGTAGCAGAACTTGATAGAATGGGACAGGAACAGCAAAAGAACAAGGAAGGTGTAATGAACAATGACACGGACATATGGCCAAAATTGTATTTATGGTTAGACAAAGGTTAACTGTTAGGCTCGAAAATATGCAGAATGTTTGGATAGAAACTATGGTGTATAAATATAAATACTAATAGATATATATATATACACACACATATATATACACATATATATACACATATATATATATAAAGAGAAACAGGGAAATGCTGCTGGGGAGGTCAGTTGTAGTCCATCTTTAAAACAGTGTGAATCAATAAATGTAGAAAATGAGCTTCTGGTTCTTTGCATACTGAAATGAATGAGGCTATTGGTTCTCCTCTATTTGGCCTTGTGGTGGAACGCGCCTACATCAGCTGGCAGGTCCCACTCTGCCCACCCCTCCTTTGCTTGATCTGGCACCTGAAGGGGCAGTTCTTCTCTACTGCTCCGGGTATGGCTGCCACCACTGTCCTACTCTGGGGCTCTGGTTAGGACAGACAGACTCCTAACCTGCCTCTCCACAGTCACCAGGAACCCACCCCTTCTTTCCTCCTCAGGGATTTTCCGACCCACTCCTGGCATGTCCAAGCGGCTGGGGGACTAGGTGGTACAGAAGGATCCCACTCCTTTGTCACTGGAAGAATTTATTTGAAAACACTCAACTATTTACAGGCATACAGTGAACTGAAGAATCAAAAATAAATGTGACAAAATCGTTCCATCTTTCCCTTCTCTTTATTCATACCCTTTCTAGATGGTCAGCAGGGCAGGCACATCACTTCATTTCAGGGGAGAAGGTTAGATCTGCATTTCTCCCAACATGGCCTCTGCCTGCTGCAGACACCAACCAAACATCTGATGGGCTTCAGACATCCCACAGACTGACTCCCCATCTGACAGTCCTGCTTCCTGCCCAGGAACTCGCTCTCCCTCCTGCAGCATTCTGGGGCAGATCTCCTCATGGCCTTGTTGGATTTCCTGTCCTCTCTAGGCAGCTGCCCTAAGATTGCTGGTTGGACACAGGAGGGGAGGGGAGGGGAAGACTAGGCCCAGGCCCACCTCAAGTTTGATGGCCTCCTCCTATCCAGCCCCCACCAACAAACATACAAAATGGTGTTTCTCCACAGGCCTACAGTTTGAATTAGGGTTGCCAACCTCCAGGTGGAGCCTGGGGATCCCCTGCTTTTACAACTGATCTCCAGCTGACAGAGATCAATTCCCCTGGAGAAAATGGCTGCTTTGAATGGTGGCCTCTATGGCATTGTACCATGCTGAGACCCCTCCCCTCCCCAAACCCTGCCCTCTCCTGGCTCCACCCCCAAAGTCCCCAGGTATTTTCCAACCCAGACTTGGCAACCCTAATTTGAATATCAGTTTATCACTATGTTGGTTTTGATATTTAACATGTAATTATCTCTCTGTTATTAGGACATGGCTGTGAATGATGTACTATTTCACTGTGGAATCAGCCCTGGCATTGGAAAATGGGTCCACGAGCATGTCCGTTTTGAGAAGAGTGAGAAAGAGCATGGAGAAGGTCTTCATTTTGCTACTTATAAAAAACCCATGTAGAACACAAGGGAGTCTTCAGTCAAGACAACAGTCTTCTGCTTTCTTTCCTTTTGCTGTCCTGGCAACTTTTTAGCACTGTTTTCCTCCTCTGTTTATTTCTTTTAATAGTCCAGCATGTTGCTGTTAGTCATGTCTTCTTAGTCTTCTTTCCTTTGTCCAGTTCTTTTTTGTTCCTATCTTGTAATCTGTCTATTGCTCATTTTAATTGGGGGGGAAAAGCAATTGTGGACATTAATGCAGTACATTTAGCATCTTTCCTGTTACCTGGAAAATAATTTTCTGGGAAAATTCAAAGAGATATCTGGAACATAAGCAAAGCACATGGAATTATTTAACTTATTTATTTAAATATTTTTATGCTGCCTTTTCATAAGATTAGGGTCCCCAAGGCAGTGAACATTAAAACATTTGAACAGTTAAAAACAACATTTAAAATTGTAAAATAATTCAGTACATAAACGTACAGAACGAGAAAGGAAGTCAATAACTGTTACTGAGAGTATGCCAAATGAAACAGAAAAGTCTTCACCTGCTGGCAGAATACACTGATAAAGGGAGACAGACAACCTACTTGGGAAGAGAGTTTCAAAGTTTCGGTGCCACAACTGAGAAAGCACTTTCTTGGGTCTCTCACCCATCTAGCCTCAGATGGCAGGGGCAACCAAAGCAGGGCCTCCAAAGTTGACTGGAGTGTATGGGGTAGGTTCATAAGGGAGAAGACAGTCCTTAAGGTATGTTCATCCCTGGCCATATTAGCCGCAACATTGGGTCTCTATATTAGTTTTGATAGGGTAATTTAGCTGAGAGATCTTTAATAGATGTGCAAGCTAGGGATCGTACTCAAGCTACACCAGAGTTAGAACCCACTTGGAGCGGCACAGACGACAGACAGGAAATATCTTTTATGGAATTTATTAAGAAAATAACCCTAATTAATTAATAAAATATCATACACACCATACATAGCTAATTAATAAAATAGCATACACACACACACACACCAGAGAGCTAGGAAATAAAGAGGTGAAGTGCTCTTAAAGAGATCAGTGACAAAAGACAGTGAAGAGGGTGAAGCCTGTCCAGACATGTAGGGGTCCATGGAAATGAGATTATGGTCCAAACAAAGTTTGGGGGTGGACTGCCTTTTGGCATCAGGGCAGAGGCACAATCTGGGGCCATGTGCCTTGATGGATATAGACAATAGAAAACAATGCAGACCAATAGGAGGTCTTGATGGGCTTGTCTCAGGAGAAAACAAAAGATTACCTGGACCAATGAGGGATCCCAGGGAGTGCGGCGTCAGGAGGGGCCAGGCCTAGGTGTTATCAATGAGGTTCCAGAGGGGCAGAGTCTGGATTCACAATAGCAATGATGGGATTAGCCAGGTGCTGGGTGACTGTACTGGAGCTAGCTGAATGGGTTCAATGATCTCAGTATCCTGAGGGATAGAGCAGGAAGGACAGTTATAGAGACAAAGGATTTTCTCATACACACAGGTGCACACAAAAGGATTGGGTGAAGTTCTGAAGACAAAAGGGCTATTCGCCAGGTGGCCTCTGAATAGCCTTTAGAAATGTATATACTTTACCTGGTAGACCTCATTGTCTCATATGCATACATTTCTGTGTGGAGGGGGAAGGCTGGAGGTTTGCTCTGAGGGCTGCCTTATGCCACCCTTTCCCCAGAGCTTTGGCTAGCTCTGTGTTTCAGGAGTGCCTTCCTTGACCTGAGTTTGAGAGTCTCTGGTTCAGGTTAGAAGTGGGGTGCCCCATTATTTAGAGCTACCCATGAGTAAGGCAGTGCCTCTGGGCTACACCCATACAGGGTTTTAAAGGTCAAGACTAGTACCTTGAATTGAGCCTGGAAGCAAACTGGAAGACAGTAGAGATCAGGGGTGTCAAACTCATTTGTTATGAGGGTTGGATCTGACATAAATGAGACCTTGTTGGGTTGGGCCATGTGTGTTATAAAAGTAATGCCAGGTAGAGGAGATATAAACTTTATAAAGGACACAGGCAAACACAAAGATTTTTTAAAACTCTAAATAAAACATGCTTAAAACACTAACACTCTTGCAATATTTTGTCTATTTAACAGTCTCTGATATCTGACACCTCTTGTCCTGAATTATTGCATTAAAATGTCTGTGCTGTAGCAATCTTGAGTATGCTGTTCCGGTGTGTATTTGTAAGCTGCAAACCTACTTTTTGATTTATTGACATTCATTACAGAAATTTCATTCTCAGAGTTCTGAGCCTAGGACCCAGGGGAAAACATGATATGGCTGGGCATTGCAACCTTTTGTACATAAGTTGCTTCATGTGCTGGTCAAGAACATGAGAAGGCATCCTGACACAAGCTGTGGGCTGTTTGTTTGTCTACAAAACTGTAGTCTTCCCCAGAAAAATAATTACAACTTCCTACAAAGGAAATGTGCTGAGTAAACTTGGTCTGGACACACACCCTCAGCCTAATCCACCTCACTGGCTTGTTGTTATTCATTCTCTAAAATAGTTCACATCACTTTCTTACTGAGAAAGACTGGATCATAAGGGCATGAATACAGTGAAAAGGGGGAGGGAACCCAGTTGCACCCAGGAGAGCCCTGGCATAAAAAGTCCAACAAAGCACACACACTTGGTATTTCTCCCATGTGATTGAGGCAGCCCAGCAAAGAAGAAGAAGACGAGATTGGATTTATACCCTGCCCTTCACTTGGAGCCTCAGAGCAGTTTACAAACTCCTTTCCCTTCTACTCCCCAAAACAGACACCCTGTGAGGTAGGTGGGGCTGAGAGAACTCTTTCAAGAACTGTCCTTTCAAGGACAGCTCTTGTCAGAACTATGGCTTGTCCAAGGTCATCCAGCAGTTGCAAGTGGGGAATCAAACCCGTATCTCCCAGATTAGAGTCCGCAAACTTAACCACTACACCAAACTGGCTCTCCCTCATTCCCTCCCTCTCTTCAGGGAGGCGCCTCAGCCAGTGGAAAAAAAAGAAAGGCTTCCCTTTGTCTTCTGTAGTCTTGGCAGGAAGCAAGCTCTGGCTGTTTCTGCCCTCCCCCAGGGAGGAGGAGGGGGAGGGGCCTCAGCCAGTTCTTTACCAGGTTCAATTACACAGGAGAGGCTTGCCTATCTGTCTCTCCTGTGTGCTTGAGAGAGACTGTTAAAGCAAGGTATGACATGGCAGCAGCAGCAGAACTGGAAAAGGAAGCAGGAAACAGTCAGGCCCTTGTGAACCTCCAAGGGCCTGATCCAGCCCATCGGCTGCATGTTTTACAACCCTGGTACAGATGGAACAAGACTAAAGTGATATGGTCCCTGTGACCCACTCCAGTCAACAATCTGTCCACAGATAGGGCAGCCCCACAGAGAGCATATTACAATAATCTATGTTACCAGGACATGCACTGCAGTGGCAAGATCTTTCCCAGCTGGGAAGGATTAAAGCTGGCTCACTAGCCAAAGCTAGTAGAAGGCACCCCTGTCCACTATTGCCACTGTTTATCCAACAGGAAGCCCAAGTCCAGGAGCCTTCCCAAGCTATCAACCTGCTCCTTTAGGGGGAGTATAACACCTTGAGAGGAGTAGGTAACCCATTCTCTGGGTCAGATCTTCTCCTCCACCAGTAGCACCTTTATTTCATTGGGATTAAGTTTCAGTTTAGGCCTGCTGTCTTAAAAATACAGTAGTAAAGAAGAATTTTTTTTTAAAAAAAGTACTTAACCATATACTGATACAAAGTGCACACATTGTGAGTTAGTAAACCAGAGTGGTTTTCTTTAAAGAAAAGGCAAAACAGTAAAAAAGAAAAACCAAATACATGTCAGATAGGGTTGCCAAGTCCCCCTGGGGGGCGGGGAAAACCCCGCTCCAGCGGCCTGCTGTTTGCCAGTCGGGATCAGGCCACTGGGGGAAGCCCCACCCCCAAATTGCTGGGCTGAGGAGACGTGCCCAGCGCAATGACGTCACCCTGAGGTGATGTCATCGCGTCAGGCACGTTTCGGGGGAGGGGGGTTGTTCTGTAATTCAAGGGAAAACTTTATGGTTTTCCCTTGAATTACTGAGCTCCTGCCCCCAATGTGCCCAACACGATGACGTCACTTCTGGGTGACATCATCACAGCGTGCACACAAAGCGCGTGCACCGGGACTCTCCCAGACCAGCATGGACTCCCCCCCCCCCACGCTAAAGGAACAGTAGGTAATTGGCAACCCTAATGTCAGATGATAGATGTTTATAACATTATGTATGGGATAGAGAGACCTGACCAAGATAATTTTTCTCCCTCTTCTAAGTACTAGAACTCTTTGCAGATCTGCTCAATGCAACTTAGAAAATAAGAAAAAAAATCATAAAATGTTCAATTCTTAAAATTAGTAATCACTAAAAAATAGCAATTAAAATTTAGAAGCATAATTGGGTACAGACACCGAAGTCCTAAATGCATCCTTTTCTCTTCCAGCTAGAATGATACCCACTTGTAAAATTCACTGTGTCCCTTTAACTCAATCAAGGCAGTTATTGTTTATTCTGCTTCCCTTATTAACTTTAACATAAAATCAATACAACAAGTATAGATAAAACTGCTAGCATTACAAAAAAGGAGGAAATTCAAGCCATAAACAGTACTCAACATTACTCCCATAATAAGCAATGAGAATTAGTGAGGTAAGCAAAAGTAGCAACTGGAGGAGAGAATCATTGTACATCTATTAGCTAACAGAAAAATCAATTTCTCATAATAAAAAGGATTCTCAACCTTGACAGAGAGAAAGACATTACTTCTGATGATCTCATTAGAAGATTATGGCTGCAGTCCTAAAAACATTTTTTTGTGGGCATAACTCCAATTTCGTGGGCATAACATGGGGCTTACTTCTGACTAGACCTGCTTAATTTGTTCCTTAAGCCTATATTTTGAGCCTGATGAGAGCAACTGAGACAGATCAGATACAATACAAAGGTCCCATAATATATACCAGAAAGTGTCTTAGGGGAGGCAGCAGTGATAAACATATAATTCTGCTTGTACTAAGTCAGTTCATTGGTCATCTAGATCATCATCACATATATAAGAGTCAAGTGTAGGCCCATCTGTAGATACTTATATACTTATCTATATATCTAATTCCCAAGTACCCTCCCCCATGCGGATACCTAAATCCGCGCGGGGGGGCACTTGGGGGGTAGGGTGGGGTTTCTACACACGGGGGGCACTCCCCCATGTGCAGAAAAATCCTAAATGTTTAAAAAATTTTCGGGGGATCTTTAAATCCCCCGAAAAGTTAAAGCATTCTCCGCGCGTGCGCAGAGAACGCTGTGGCTGCTGTAGGGGAGGGGGTGGGAAGCGGCGTGACGAGGACTCGCCGCCACCATTTGCGGGGGGAGGGAGGGAAGAGCCTCGGCGGGCAGCAGGTCTCTATGCCCCCGCCACCGTTTTGAAAGCTGGGAGGGGGGAGGCCTCAGTGGATGGCGGGTGTCCCTGCTGCCACCGCCGCCACCATTTTGAAGGCGGGGGGAAGCCTTGGCAGGCAGTGGTCTCCCTGCCACCACCGCCTTACAGGGGGGGAGCCTCAGCGGGCAGCTGTCTCCCTGCCGCCGCCGTCGTTTTGAAGGCGGGGGGAACCTGCCTGGAGGGGGGATGGGGTAGAGGCTCGGCATGCGGGGCCAGAGGAGGGGGAAGAGGCTCAACTACCCCCCCCCCGCGAGTATCGCGGGTCCTCCAGCTTGTCTATATTCTAATCCCGAGAGTTTTTTTTTTCCTGTGTGGATGCTTATATCTGCCAAGAGAGAGCTCACTCTCCCCCAACAGCTTTTCCTACATCGTCAGGCCCCTTCCTCAGTCTGCAGAAAAATCCGAAGAGTTTAAAAAAAACTTCAGGGACCATTGAATTCCCCCCAATGCCTTTTGAAACAGCATCAACTCCAGGCATCAACTATGAGGAGATTAGAATGTTCAGGGGAGGGGGGGAGGTTCTAACTGTTTCTGTCAGTAAAAAGCAGGGTTTTTACTGGGAGCTGTCTAGGGTTGCCAAGTACCCCCCTGGCCACCAGCAGCAGATCCAGATCCAGGCTGGGAAACTCCTGGAGGTTTGGGGGTGGATCCTGGGGAAGACAGGGACCTCAGTGAGGTACAATGCCACAAATTCCACCCTCCAACGCATCCATTTTCTCAATGGAAAGTTATCTCTGTAGTCTGGAGCTGAACAGTAACTCTAGGGGATCCCCAGGTCCCACCTGGAGACTGGCATCCCTAGGCAGCACCCTCTGTGTGACTTGATACCACCTGATTTGCATGACTTAATTAGGCCCAGCTGCTTTGCTACTGTTCATCAGCAGCCACCCTATGAAAGCCATTGTAATGTAACAGTTAGAGCTTCAGACTGGGATCTGTGAGACCCAGGTTCAGATCCCATCTTGCAGTGGAAACTGACTGGGAGATTTTGGACCAGTCACATACTTTCAGCTTAACTAATCTCACAGGGTTGTTGTGCAGACAACAAGGAAGACATAATAATGTAAGTAGCTTCAGTCCCCACTGTGGGCTATAAAGACTATAATTTTCCTAGGTAGAGGCAGCGGGGGAGGGGAGTGGAGATGGAAAGCTGAAGACAGACAAAGGTAGGTTGGCTGTTGAGTGGGAAGGAAATAGGGTTGCCAACTCCAGGTTGGGAAATTTCTGGACATTTGAGAGGTGGAGCCTGGGGGAGGTGGGATTTGAGGTGGGAGGCAGAAAGAGAGAGAAAGAGTGATGAGGTGGGGAGGCAGAAAAACAAAGAGAATGATGATGGGTCAGAAAGAGAGAGGAAGTAACATACATGGAGGAGAGAGAGTAAGAAAGAGGGGCAGAAGGGAGAAAGAGTGGGAGAGAGGTAGGGGGAAAAGGGAGGAAGCAAAGGTGTGAGGAATGGGATAACCATCCCACAAGTTTCTTGCGGGTCTCCCCTTGTATATTCTAATAATCAACCTGGCCAGATTTGAGGATACTTATATCTGGAGACTGGAGCCATGAACAGACAAGACAGATCTTTCTACAAACCTGAAAAATGCCCCAGGTTTACAGAAAAATCTGAAATTCTCTCTCTCTCTCTCTCCCCCTCTGCCTCTTCCTCATTCTGGCATGGAAGCTCACAACATTCTGGCACTGGGTAGCCTTCAGCCATTCTCAGCCTAACCTACTTTACAGAGTTTTTGTGAGGAGTTGTGAATGCTCTTAGCTCCTTTGGCTCTCCATTGTGGAGAAAGGTGGGGTATAAACAAAGTAAATAAATAAGAAATATAAATGAAGATGGGAATCCAGGTAAAAGGTTGGTGAGTGGAAAGGAGAGAAGGAAGGGGAGAATGATGAAAATATGAGGGGTTTCAGGAGAAGGGAAAAGTGTGGGGAAGGTGATGCAGGAGAAAACAAGTTGCTCCTCATTAGTCCTTGCCGACTTCCCACTGTGCAACTCAGCCCGGCCTGGTGACTGGTACTGTAGAACTTGCCCATAGATTTCCTTTGTAGAGGTTGCCAGGGATAGCGATGGAAGGAAAACCTATGGTAGGGGGTTGATAAAGGTAGGTTGGCTGGTAGGTGAGGAGAGAAGGAAGCAGGAAACGGGGAGATACTATGGGGGTTTCAGGGAAGAGAAAGAGGAAAAACTGAATTGATGGGGAAATGAGATACCCTCCCCGCACAAGACCTTGCAGGTTTCCATTTGTTATTGTCTAATCTGATAAGCATCTGCTTTCCCAAGTATGAGGCAGAGAAAGTTCTTCATCATTTGCTCTCTAGTGATGCAGAAGATCATATCACAGACTTTCTGAATGCAATGCAAATACTTTATCACCGAGCTTTAATCCACTTCATAAGGATGCATTCTGTGTTGCAATGACCTCAGTTTTTCTTTTGTGAATTCTTCACTATTAGGACCAGGGTTGCCTGTAGTTCTTTTATTCAACTTCAGGGTGGAAAGGCTTGCCGACTGTTCTATTCTATCCCAAATTTCAGAAACAAGTCAACTGAAGAGAGATGAGACATCAACAACATACTCAAGAAAGTATGGCTTAATGTTCTACTTCTGTTCTACTTAATGTTCTACTTCTGTTTGACTTTTACCTTTCAGTTGTGCCCCTGAAATAGCTCCTGCCAGACCTAAGAACTTTCCAAAGTTATTTTGGGACCTGGGTGGGCCCAACCTACTAGGCAATCTCTACAAGCACCCAAAGTGCCAGATTTTGAGGGGTGCCAAAGGTGATATTAAGCAAACTCCAGAACACGACAGAAGACAGGAGGGCCTGGCGTGATGTGATCGATGGGGTCGCAAAGAGTCGACTGTGCGACTGAACAACAACAACAACGAAGGTGATAGGAGCCTCCCCTTTCCTGCGTACCTTTCTCCTGGTGGCTTACGGCTGCTGGCACACAATCCTGCTTTTCCTTTCACCTTCTAGCCCTGCACAAGCACCTGCTGTCTCCACCACTGCTGCTCCACTATCACCACCCAATACCCCCACACAGAGTAGCATGAGTATAGGGCCCAGTAGCATGGCACAGGGCCCACTGCCCATTCCTTCTCCCTCTCTTAACCTTCATCACTCTCTTCATCACTGGAGCACAGTTCTCTCAACAATGCGAGAAACTGGACTCCCAGGATGAAAATGGCAACCACATTAGGATATTCATGCATGCAGAGCAGTTGGAAGGTATATGCTCTAAGCTACACTTTTGATGGTACCATTGGGAGGAGGTATGGAAAGCTAGAGCTTCAGCACATTCATGAGCAATTGTGAACTTAGGCAGATCATGAGAGGGAGAGCAGAAAGGGTTGCATCAGTGCTTAGTTCTTGTGGCCCTTTCTTACACACCCAGGGAAATGCTGATTGCCACTTTGGGGTCAGGAAGCAATTTTTTTCCAGGCTAGTTTGGCTGGAGATCCTGGGTGTGGAACAGTAGTCATCTTCTGGGTATGGAACAGTAGACACTGGGGGTGTTTTTTGGGGGGATGGTATTTGTGAATTTCCTGCATTGTGCAAGGGGTTGGACTAAATAACCCTGGAGGTCCCTTCCAACTTTATGATTCTATGATTCTAGGCTGTGCATGCTTGCACTGTCTACCCTAGGTAAGCAGTAACAGTAGGCCTGCCAAGTCCCCCGCTTGGGCGGGGGAAACACCGATTTTTAGAGCTTACCTCCCGCTTTTCCAAAGATGGCCACCGGGGGGACTAAATGGCTGCCTTAAAAGGGAAATGTCTGCAGAGAGCCTGCCCTGCAGTAAAAAGCCTCGCCAGACATTTCCCCTTTAAGAAGTCAGCAAGAGAGCTTCTTCCACAGCAAGAGAGCCCCGCCCAGAGATTAAGGAGGGACTGAAGGAGCTGCTTTTGCATGTGGCTGGCAAGGTGAGTTTCTCTTCCAGCTCTTTTCATTCTCTCTCCCTTTCTTTTTTCTGTCTGTCTGTCTGTCTCTCTCTCTCTCTGTCCCCATCCAGCAGAGGTCTATCAGTGGCTATTATAGCCACAAGGTCTAAATGGAAGTAAGTGCCTCTGCCAGTTTTTTCCCCTTCTCTCTCTCTCCCTCTTTCTTTCTTTTTTCTGTCTGTCTGTCTGTCTGTCTCTCTCTGTCCCCATGCAGCAGAGGTCTGTCAGTGGCTATTATTAGCCACAAGGTCTAAATGGAACCCTTTGTCTGGGGCAGTGAGGCTCTGCATTCTTGGTGCTTGGGGGGCAACAGTGGGAGGGCTTCTGGAGTTCTGGCCCCGCTGCTGGACCTCCTGAGGGCACCTGGTATTTTTGGCCACTGTGTGACACAGAGTGTTGTACTGGATGGGCTGTACTGGATGGGCCGATCCACTGTGGCTTCTCTCCTGTTCTTATGATATGAAAATCATATTTAGCACTTGTGTAGCACTTAGGGCTTCATATTCTGCCGAGATGAGGAAGGATTCAGTAGGGCCGTTGCTCAGTGATAGAGCATCTGCTTGACATGCAGGAGGTATCAGCCTCTTCAGCTAAAAAAGGATCAGGTAATAGGTGACATTAAAGATCTCAGCCTGAGACCCTGGAGAGCCACTACCAGTCTGAGTAGTCAATACTGACCTTGATGGACCAATGGCCTGATTCAGTATTAGGAAACTTCATGAGTTCATGTGTCAGCATGTGGAAGCAACATCACAGGATGTGACATCACAAAATGATGTCACTTCCTTTCTCCTGGCTCCACCCCCAAAGTCTCCTGGCTCCACCCCCAAAGACCCCAGATATTTCCCAAGTTGGACTTGGCAGCCCTAAGTAACAGTGAAAGTATCCTAGTGCTACCCAAACTGGGCCCAGAGAAGGGAAATTTAGCTTTTAAAAGAGTTCCAGAAACAATAATGCAGGATCTTGTAGTTTGTGTATACTAAGGTGGATCTTGGTGTGGGATACCCCAAAATAAAATTATGGAAAAAAGAGTGAGAGAGTAATTGTAAGCACAAACAAATAGGTTTATTGTATACAAAATAAAATCAGAAGAAATAAAAATGTAAAGAACCTACGGTAAGCATCTGAGAACTAATTCCCTAAGTAATCTCACACACACACACACACACACACACAAACACCAACAAAAGAGAACACTTATAGAAGGTAGAAAGGTGGAAATTGGGTAGTTTTAGGAAAACTAGGAAAGGGACATACAACCTTAAATCCTGGGTTTGAGGTCTGGAGAGGTCCAGGGATAGATACAGCGAAGGTCCAAGGAGCAGAACATTGAGGAGAAAAAAATGGGGAGAGCCTGCAGATTGCAGCAGTGGTTCTCAGAAAGAAACCAGAGTTCTGACCAGCCAAAATCTGGACTTGAGATGTGAGGAACCATTTGCTAGGACATGGGGTCCCTCTTTTATGGACAGATGGTTCTCAGTGTAGATGGGGGTTTGGCCATCCTGGCTTTGGATTGGGTCAAGAAAAAAAAGTTTGAATCTCACTGGCTGGTTTAAAGTTAACTGCTGTCAAACTTTGATGGGGAAAAGTATGTGGGGGGGGCACCTTGATTAGGCCATTGTGAGCCAAATCTGCATGGGCCCAGAGAGCCTGGGTGAGGCAACAGGATTAACATATTTTAATTAGGTTGAGTCAAGAACCATATGCCACTGAGCCGGGATAGAGTGCACTTAATCAGTTTCTAATTCCAGCACACCCTTCCCTTTCTTCCCTGCGCTTTTCTAGTGTCAGGTGCCTTTATGAGCTCCTGAAGTTTCAGATCCCCTTGGCACTTAGGCTGTAAGAGGGAGTGCCTATCAAAATGACTAAGTCCCAAATAAGAGGAGAACTCTAAGGGGTCTTGGCTGGAGGAGGGGGTGGGGTCCAGATTAGAGAACCAAATACCTTGGGCTGGCCCTGGTTAATGCCACCTTGCATTTCTGTAATATTTTTACATTTTCATTTCTCAGTAGCATATCTAGAAACTGCACCAAGGCTTATTGCCTTGAAAACCCTAATGGAAGGATCGCCCTGGTTCGATTGTAGAAGCTGGTGGATTTATGCTTTTTTAATGGAGACACTGTGATGAGATCAGGTCCCAGTCTGTATCCAGATGATAAAAGGCACTAACCTCCCCAAGGTCCAATTATTTGGGAAGGGTAACAATCAAAGTATCTTCCTGTAATTGATGGTTAAAAGCTCTTTGTGACCATAACTACTGAATCTCACTAAAAGACATTTCTTATTTGAAATAACAGGAGGAGGTCATCAGCACAGAAAGTTAGCCAGAGGATGATTACCTGATCTGGGTGTGGGGGAAAAACACACACACAAGGATGTTACTTTCAAAACCTCCATCACATCATTTATATAGAGAGAACAAATAACAGCAGGGCTAAATTGTACCCTTCTATTGATTGTGAAAGATTCAGTGTGTTCTTATCTGGTCTCTTTAAGACAGTCAGAAGCAGGAGACCTTCTGGGTACCTTTTATTTTAAGCAGAGACATGCCAAATCAGATACAAGTACACTCCTCAGACTTGGTAAGAGGGTTGCATATTCTGTATGGAGATGTCTGAGTGAGAATCAGTCCAGTTGAACCACAATAAGTATAACAGGCACATCCTGTTACCTGCTTGTGGCATATTACAATCAGGGAGTAAATGTATTTAAATGCCAGATAAATGTGATGCTTTGGGGGAGCTGTTTGTCGCAGTCTTAGGAGGCAGGATTACAGTGTGTGATTTGTGAAGATGTAATGCTTACGGCTTACTCATATCTTCCATTGTGTATGTGATTTTCCAGACTTGGAGTCAACTTTTGAACTGCTGCACAACCAAAACTGTTAGTATCTTCCAGCATCTCATTTTGTTCCAGTGTTTTCCATGTAGCACTGAAGAAGCCAGACACACCATCAGTATATTTAATCCCCATGTGAATCAAGTGATGGAATGCAAAGGGCACAAGTCACTTCCCTTTGTTTCTGCTTTCTGCCTTGGCAGTGCAGGATGTCCCTAATTTATGCCTGAGTTGCATCGGTTAGGCTATTTGACAGACGAGTGCAGAAAACAGTTCCCTTTGCTTCCTATGGGAAAGCAATTCAATATTTGCTGAGTTTTTGTGTGGGGGGGGGAGTTCACTGAAATCTGCACTTTTCAACAAAGCAGAACTTTTGTCAAATCAGCAGACAAGTCATGTAAAACAACTAGGGGCTTTTCAGCCTGGGCTCCATGTAAAGTTTTATGTTCTGTGTGAGTAGTTTCTCAGCCACCATCAAGCATTCCTCCAGCATCTTCTAAACAGAAGAATAACTGAAAATTCCCAAGTACTCAGGAGAGATTCTGAAAAAAACTGATAAGAAAGGTGTCTTTCTAGGTAAAGGTAAAGGTTTCCCTTGCTTGAAAGCCAGTCAAATACAACTCTAGGGATGCGGTGCTCATCTCCATTTCCAAGCCGAAGAGCCAGCGCTGTCCAAAGATGTTTCTATGGTCATGTGGCTGGCATGACTTGACGACAAGGTGCACGGAATGCTGTTACCTTCCCACCAAAGCAGTACCTATTTATCCACTTGCAATTTCTTGCTTTCAAACTTCTAGGTTGGCAGGAGCTGGGACCAGAGATGGGAGCTCCCGCTGTCATGCAGCACTCGGGTCTCGAACTGCTGAACTACCGACCTTCTGGTTGGCAGTTCAGCATCTTAACCACTTGAGCCACTGCAGACTTTCTACCTAAGACCAAATGAAATAGAAATAGAGTGGTCTCAACTTAATCTGATTAAATAGCATACACAGTGAGACCATAAACATGGAGAATCTGCATGATTTGAACAACTGCACATGAATTATTAAATGCCAGTTTGGGCACTATGGGTTGGATCCTATGACTTCATTGTACTAAGTCTTCTTCCAACAGAGTAAAACTTCCTTCAACCAAGGCAGGATAAATCCATCAGTAGAAGACTCTCAACCAGAAAAAATGATTATCTGATAGTGGAAATCTTTCTCCCTTGGAAGTAGACTTAGCAGAAGAGAATCACATGAAATTGCAGTGTTTGAATGCATAAAGTGTCCAATACATAACTCTTAAAAGCCGTAGTTCTGGTATAGTCTAGTGGAGAACTGTTCACAGTATGGTTCTCAGGCTTTAAACCACAAAAATTGCATCAATTTTCCTTGGTTTTCATACAATCTAGGATCCCCATTGCCCCCTTGTAGCTCCTTATAATCTTAACTGCTTAGGGGCTGCCAGGCTGGAAATCATATTGCCCTTAAAACTGATTACTGATGTTAAAATGTACATATTTTTATTGTCCTTGAAAAGCAGAAAAAA
The DNA here is from genome assembly GCA_029233225.1 of Lepidodactylus listeri. Lineage (NCBI taxonomy): Eukaryota > Metazoa > Chordata > Lepidosauria > Squamata > Gekkonidae > Lepidodactylus > Lepidodactylus listeri. Next base: position 39,846,002 of record JARCFY010000006.1, on the reverse strand, counting down.
TGTTTTCATCCACAGTGGTATATAAAACATTCAGGATTCATTTCTTGGTGCAGAGGAGAACAGGCTGTCGTAAATTAATTTATGCTGCTAGACCATGCTGTTAAAGAATGACATCGATGTGAGTCATGTTAATGCAGAAGAAACTGTAATAGGAACATAAATAAAAGGCATAGCGGCAAAGCCATGGATTTCAGTTAAATTAATAGATATCAAATCCCATTAATTCCATCAGCAGAGAAGGAGAGACAACAGCGTACAGGTTAGTTATATGGCAAATAACATGTCCAGAGTATAGTAACTCGTTTATGACAATAATGCAAAGTCATCTTTCCTATTATATAAAGCCGTTTTCAAGATTCCAAGGGGCAAGATTCCATGGGGTGCCAAAATCAGTAGGCTGAATGGACTGCCACTCAAAAGGGGGACCCTGGCCATTGGCTGCATTCTCTCCCTGCTTTGCCTTAGTCCCGCCCACAGAGCCACCAGCCAGCGTCCCGGCCTCAATCTGGAGGAAGCCAGTGAAGGGGAAGGATCCACTCTTCTCCTCCTCCCATTGCCAGGTGGGTCTAACTGTCCCCTCAGTGGCCTGCTTCTGTCAGTGAAAAAACAATGGACTATCAGCATAACCCTCTCCCACACACACTGCCACCGTGCCCAGAATAAACTGTCAGAATAAACTGTCAGAAAAGGGGGGAATTTCACACAGCACCCTGTAGAGCTTCAGAACTGGTACAAAGAACTGAAGAACACTTGGGAGGAGTTTTCAACGTAAACCGGCTCAGGAATGGGAGCTTCCCCAATGGGAGAGGCACGTTTCTGTGTGAAAGGGCCACTATGCTCTGTTAGGAAAACGGTACTAATACGGTTCTATGTAAAATGCCTGACAGAAACTGTTACTGAAGAGTTCCTGAAACGGAACATATTGGCTGTGTGAAATTCCTCAGGCTCTTTCTCCTGCTTAGCTCCACCATGGCTGACTGGCTAATGAAGTGAGCCAGCAACCATCAAACCGATCCCTTCAACCCCCTGCAGTGTGGCTGACTTTCTCCATAGGGTTGCCAATCTCCAGGTAAGACCTGGAGATCTCCCACTGTTACAATTGATTTCCAGATGACAGAGATCAGTTCCCCTGGAGAAAATGGCTGCTTTGGAGGGTAGACCTTATGGCATTATAGCTTGCTGAGTCCTTCCATTCCCCCCCCCAAAAAATGCTGCCCACCAAAGTATCCACCCCCCAAATCTTCAGGTATTTCCATCATAGGATTGCCAGGTCTAGGTTGGAAAATCCCTGGATACTTTGGGGGTGGATCCAGGAGAGGGTGGTGTTTGGGGAGGGGAGAGGCCTCAGAATGGTACATGGTACAATGCCATAGAGTCCACCCTCCAAAGCAGCCATATTCTCCAGGGGAGCTGATCTCTGTCAGCTGGAGATCCATTGTAAAACCTGGAGGTTGGGAACCCTATTCCATCATCAGAGCCGGCAACTATCCCCTCAGTGCCTGTTGCTAGGCAACCAAGCTTGCTTCTCTGAAAGCCCCTATCCACACCTACATTGGCCTTTGGGAGAAAACTCATTGAGGCCAGCTGAACAGAATGCCATAGAGCACACCCTCCAAAGCAGTCATTTTCTCCAAGGGAGGGGGGAGGACCGGTTGTCTGGAGTTCAATTGTGATACCTGGCGATCTTCAGGCTCCACCCTAGGCGTTTGTGTTTGTGTGTGTGTTTATGTGTGTGTGTGTTTGTGTGTGTCTCTGTGTTTGTGTCTCTGTGTTTGTGTGTATGTATTTGTGTTTGTGTGTGTGTTTGTGTTTATGTGTGTGTCTCTCTGTGTGTGTTTCTCTGTGTTAGTGTATTTGTGTGTGTGTTTGTGTGTGTGTGTGTGTGGTGAAGAGGCTTGAAAAAAAAACGGCAGTCTGAAATGGCGAACTGCTCCGAAGACAGCTCCAAAATGGTAGGGGAAGGGCTGTCTGAAACAACTGTCGCTGTACCAGTTTATTAGAAGCCGGTAAACAGGATCTGCTAGACCCATTGTTGCCAATCTCCAGGGGAGGGATGGAGATCACGCTAAATTATAACTGCTCTTCAGATGGCAACTGCTCTTCTCCCCTGGAGAAAATGGTGGACTCTGTGTCATTATACCCTGCTGAGGTCGCCACAGTAAATTGACGCTGAGTGCCCAAGGCCAGGGCACTCTCCCAGAGCCTCTTTCTAGAGCCTGTTGTATTTATTTCCACAACGGGCCTTGTTCCTAGTCAAAAATAATCACTATATCAAACATGCAGCTTCTGGATTCTTTTTCTCTCTTTGACCCATTGTTGCATACCTAAAGATCTGAAGCCAGGATGTAGATAGCCAGTTTTAAGATCGTATGTTATTCTTCTTGAGGTGCTTTCATTTAGCACTGACTCCATGTAAGCCTCTGCAGAATCTTACTGTGTTTATTCAATGAGAATATTTTGGTACCATTGGAGCAACTTGTGTGGAATTCTACTTTTTTCTTAACTGTGATTCTGTGTTCCTGCATAAATTAAATCTAGGTATGTGGAGGAGAGGGTAGGAAATAATCATGGTGACCCTCCCTCTGACTGATGTGCTGTAAAACCAAGTGGGGTTTTGCAAAAGCCAAGTACATAGCTACACATGTTCAGTCTAACTAGACTGAATGTGTTGGAGCCTATGACTCTCTTCTGCTGAATCTTCCTTCAAGGCAGAAAGACTTCTTCCAATGGAGGATGATTTTTTGTTGTTGTTATTAAAAAAAATTCTTTTTATGTTTGGAGGAAGGTTTGGTGGAAAGAAATCATAGGGTCCAACCCATTGTCTGCAAAAGTGTTTTGAAAGATTATCTTGTGTGGGTCGGTGTTATGTTAGTTGTATGTAATGCCATTACACTGAAACTTGAATGTGTGACTATAGGGTATGTATGCTGTATGTCTTATGGCTTGTATTGTCTGTTTAGAGCACTGAAACAGTACAAAGATATGGTCCTGACTGTGTTAAGGTAAATAGGGTGCCACCTCTTGTGAACACCTTCTCTACCCCTCCCCCCCCCCAATTTCTCTGGCACCTTCTATCCATCACAAGCTCTTGTGTGATGCATCTAGCAGAGCAGCACCTGGCTTTTGAACAGGTAAAACCTAGGAGACCTCCATACTGACAAGGGCGAGCTGACATAAATGTGCTTGCGGCTTATATTCTTCCCTTCTTTCTTTTGTGAATCAGGTAAAGTTACTGAATTGGGCTGTTAGATATTAAGATATATTTTAAATGGTACCACTAAAAGAACATCTTGTTCAAATCCATCTTGCCCAAAGCAAAAGGTCTTTCAGCAGTCCTGGAAGATATTCAGGATAAACTTTGACTTTGTTAGATCTTTGGACAAAGAATGTTCCAATCCAGAGTCATCCTTAAATGCCTCCCCTTTGCTTCCCCAGCTGGCTTGCCAAGGCACTCCACCTGGGGAAGTGAAGAGAGAAGGGGTTTAAAAAGTTTAAACCCCTTCTCTGGAGTCTCGCCATTGTACCTTATGGAGCCATAGGGTACAATGGAGATTGTGCTGCCACTGCGGTGCAACTCCAGAGAAGGGCTTTAAACTTTACACCCCTTCTCTCTCGAGTCATATCACAGCTGCAGCATGATCTCTCCATTGTACTCTATGGCCCCATAAGGTACAATGGAGAGATCACACCACAGCTGCAGCATGACTCCCGGGCCTGGCTGCCTCCCCCTTCCTCCCCCAGACATGCTGCTGCTGCCTTCCTTACCCAGCTGGCCTTCCATGGCAGGCTGGCTGGAGAAGGGAATGGAAGGTAGAGCAGGTCAGTTTCACTCCCCTCTGCTTCCAAGTGGAGGGGAGTGAAACTGACCTGCTCTCCCTCCCCTTTGGTTCCCCAGCGGGCTCACCCTGGTAGGCTGACTGGGGAAAGCAAAGACAGATCAGGGAGGCTTTTGAAGATGCTTCCCCTTTTAAAGATGGCTCGGCTTTTATTCAGGAGCACCTTATCAGTAGCCAAATCAGATCAGAGAATCTGATTCAGCCGAATACGTCCCCGAAAAATACCGATAACGGTTTTTTTAGGTATTTATTCCATTTGGCAAAGTCAAATGCACACCCCTTGAACTGACCATCAGACCCATGAATACCTATTGTGCCCTTGCTGTTTGTACATAGAGCACCACTAGATGCTAGCCACTCTAATGGACAGCTAATATCATGATTGTATCAATTTGCCCAAAATCTTACTGAGCTTCTGATTGTTAAACAGATTGAGAATGAATCTTTTGTTGCTGGCTACAGTTGCCTCCATTTCAATTTCACCACACATATAGTGACTGCCAATTCCAAACTGTTAAATGACAGAAGAGTCCAAGTAATACAGGAAATGCATGAAACAGACCAAAATAAAGACTGCATATCCTTGCGAAGCAAAGCAATTGCTTCCTTAGGAATTTGGCAGTCAAATAAAATACCCAAGAATGTAGCAACAGCGTAACTGAACATTTTCAGATCAAAAAAGTGTATATGACTGGATTATGCTCCATCAGATAACTCAAATCCTTCATAGTCACCATGACGCCAGCACAATACATCTGGTCTAAGCTTCATTATAAACAACTGATATGATGTGAAATCCATCCTGTGAAACAGATTATATTGGATTCCCTTTAGAGAAGCACGGTGTAACATCAGAGGTAATGAGACACAGCAGGAGTTCCATTCTGTAATAGGTATGTCAATAGCAAGACCTATGACCCAATTCTAACAGAGACCTTTGTCCCAAGAGGGTTTCATCACAGATTGCTATAAATATCAACCAATTCTGAACTGTTTAATGACAGAAGAGTCCAAGTAATATTCTTTGGTGTGTGCATGGAATAAGGCTACCACCCAAAGGCGCTCAATTAATGACAACTCTGCTTATATGGAAACCAATCAGAGAAAAAAACAGACCTGGAGTGCTTGCAGAATATTTAATAATAGAAAATACTAGTGTAACGTTTATGGCCGCCCATAAAAAACATGTTTTGCACAAGTTGTGAGATGCCAGTGCTGTGCCAAATTGGGGTTTGTGTGTGTGTGGGGGGAGAGAGAACACTTTTGATGCTTTAAAGGACCTTTCTTGATTCTGAAATTACCCCTTCTATCTTACCTGTTTTGTATCCCTTTGGTGTCCTGATCATCTGTAGCGTCAATACTTTTTTCCCCTTTTTTGCTTCAAATCAACCTATTTTTCCTAGCCCAGAGCAATATCATTGGGTAGCAAATCAAATTAGGCTGCAGTGACAATGTTGCCAGGAAAAAAGAAAGCCAATTTGAAAGAAAAGAAATAGGGTTGAAGCAGCCAAGGATCAGGAGTCAGGACTGGAGAGATGTCAGGGGAACACTGTGGAGGAAAATAGTGCGTGCCAGAGGTGGGGCCACAGGAATAGTTTCACTCCATTTATGATTCCCAAAAAGTCAATAAAAGGGGGAAGCATTTTGCAAGGAAAATAAATGTTTACATAATGAAGCTACTGTTTCAGTTCGGCACAGTATGATTCAGATAGGTCCTATAAGTAAAAAGCCTGAATCCTATGAATGAATTCTGTGTGTGCTGCTACAGAGCTGTTAGCTCTCCCATTAAAAAGTTCTGCTTATGCAGTATCAATGGTTTTCAATGTACCCTCGCACAAATAAAAGTTTTAGTGTGAGAGGATGTGCACCCCACAACAGAACATAGTGCTCATGGAACTCATGCATACGTTCTAAGGCTGAGGCTGTGATCACACAGTACTTGTAGCCCAGCTGGTGAAACAACATCCTGAAAATGGCTTTCTTGTAGACTCTGCCATTAGCAGAACATATTCCAATACTGGGTCCCATGGCCATTTGCAACTTTACCACACTGATAATGCTTTCACAAGAGCACTTCACTACATGAAAGGAGAAAAAAGTTATTGCACAGTACATTTTCTGCTTCAAAAAACAATCATGTATGTGAATTCTCTGAGTCTAAGGGCAGCCATCATAAATAGGGGAAAGCTGTCCATATGCCACTAACAATAACAACTCAGAACAATAACAGCTCAGATCAATTTACCAGAGGATAGTCACTTATGGATAGAAAAGATCATTCATCATATGTCCATCTCATCACATGTGATGAACACACATTTCATTACAGAGACCATGGCAAAATAGTCATCTGTGTTTGTCACACATACAAACATAAGTTCTCAACTAGGAAGTGACACCCATGTAGAAACATCACCTGCTGTGAAGGAGAGACAGGCCCGGGGAATGTCTGGAAGGCATAAGAGAGTTCTGCTACTGATGTGATTGCAGGTTTCAAGGCGAGAAAAGAAATCTAGTCAGTACAGTTATTTAGTAGTAGATGTGAAGGACCAAGACTATTGAGCACTTATTGTGACCTTTAGGAAAGGAACTACAAAAAGGTGCATTATTTTGCTGTTTGGTAAATGACACTTGGGCATGGATGGTACAAAGACAGGCCTGTAGCCAGGAACTGGGGGGGGGGGGGAGTTTGCAGGGGCACCAGGGGCACTAATAAAATAAAATAAAATTTCAATTACATTAAATTAATGATGCAGTGGAGCGGAGGGAGAGGAAGACAGGCAGCCAGCTGGTGGTGCTGTGTTGATGCCCCCACCCGGAAGAGTGTGATCCTTCCCCTGCCACAAAAAGTTGGTTCCCTGGCCCAGCATGGAGGCACATCACTCTTCTTCACCGCACCAGAAGCATGTCTCTCTATATTCCCTGAGTAAGGAAATGGACTGTGATGGTTTGGAAGTCACTTGCTGGCCAGCTGCAGCCCCCGCTTGCCTCCTCCATCATCTCAGCCCTGAGACAGAAAGTGCATTCTGTCAGAGGGAACTGAGTCTCCCCCCGGCCCCCATGCCCAAGCCTGGGTCCATCCATTGCCAAAGTGGAATAGCTCCTTACCTTGGCTTTGGACCATTTTTTTTTACTTCCCAGCTGCCCTCTGCGTCCCCAGCATGGCTCTGGCTCAGGTGGCTTTCCTGGAGGCTGGCTGGCCCCCCAGGCTTGCTCTACCTTCCTCTCCAGCTGCGTGCAGCCTCCCCTGCTGCCCCCCTTATCCTATCCCGGTCCTGGCATGACTTCAAAGAGGAGGGTGGGAGGCATGGGACAGGATGGGGGGGGGGGCTTGGCTTGCAGGAAGGCAGGTGACCCAATGATGCACTTCCAGCCTTGGCCAACCTCTGGTGGTGATGCATCACCCCTCCCACTGGGCTTCCCTTGGAAAGCCTTTGCTTTTGCAGGGCATGTGCCCAGGAGAGATTGGGTGGGGTGCTGCAGATTTGATCAGGCCTGTAGAAAGAACTGGGGAAGAGTGCAACAGTAGAGGAACGGAGATTTTGCCTCCTTCCCTTTATGCAATCTGTCACTGTCAGCTGATGATGCAAGTAGAAACAGCCAGACTTTGACCCTTATGGCGGTGATGTGAATCAAAGAGGAAGTACCAGTTTCTTTGAGGCTAGGTAAGTCTTGGTAGCTGTATTTACAATCTTAAGTATGTTCACTATAGACTTAGATTAAGGACTTTGTAAATCCTGTTCCCTTGAGAAATAAGTACTTCTTCCAGTAATCCTCAGTGATAATTTGGTATTCATGTAGGCATAACATTTCTTGGAAAGCTGCCTACCAATACAGTGTGCATTTTCTTGCAAGGCTTAAATTGCTATCTGTGCATTTCCAAAAGTACCCCGATAAGCTCCAGGGAGAAGGACAGAAAGGGGAAGCATTGTTTCAAACTGATAAGAAATTCATAAACTATACAGGCATGGAAAGTCTTAGACATAAATTCTGAAGTTCAAACCTAAGTCTTGGGCATAAATTTTGAAGTTCAAACCTTATCCATAAACCATGCCTTATTTTCCAGATTTATTGTGGATACTTCATAAACAAACAGTCTACTTAGAGTTGTTCTGTTCCAAGAGGACATATGTCCATGACACTAAGCAATGTAATAGTTAAAAAAGTATTTGTTTCTTTACTTTATCCCATAGTGCTTTAGGGGCTTAAGAATAGTTGCTATTTCCCTTGATGCACCGGGTGCCTTGAAGGTCAATTGTGTCTGAGTACATACTACATCAACCTGAAGAAAACACTGTGTCTTCTAATTGCTTATTTTAAAGCCTACTGTGAAAAAAACACAGGTTAAAATATTGTCACAGGAGAGGAAATGGATGTGTTGCTTAGCAGACCGAGACAGCTCCAACCAAGGTGTAAAATCTCCTGTGGGGTTTAGTCCTCTCATGTGTCTGATTGGTTTTGCCCGCCAACAAACATATTGGTGAAATGTAATGGCATATCTGAAGGTTGAGGAGTTACTTTGAACAAATGGCTGAGAGTGAAGGAACGTTTTATAATTAAATTAGCCATGATGAGAAGGCAGTACAAGATTTCACTATCCTTAAAGATCAGAAGTCATAACTGTATTTTACCTCCATGTATTCCAAACTATTTCATCTGTCTCATTTTTACCAGAGGTTTAGTCTCACCATTGGCCTTTGTGGTAGAGAAGAAACAGCTCCAATTTCTGCTGATAGATGCTAATGCTTAGCATTGTATAGCCAAAGTATATGATCTACAAAATTGTGTCAGAGCCCTTTCAGGACTGTAGAACTTCATAATGCTAGTAGGAAACTCAAAATTGGGGTATTCTTTTGTGTACAAACCTCTCTCTACGTAGAAAATTACTCTTTCAGAAATAAATATGTTTTCATTGTAAAGTATAGAATTATAAAATCGGAAGTGACCAAAACTGAATCCACTGAAAGGCAATAGTCTATACCCTCCACACAAGGGGTGGGCACGAACCAGGAAAATGGAGGTTTGTTGGAGGTTTGTGGTTTGGGGTTTTCACAAACCTCAAACCATGAACCTACAATAAACTCCATTGCACAACCCAGTTTATGATTTGTGGTTTGGGGAATTTGGCCCACCCAGAAGTGAACTCTGAAGACATTTAAATGCCTTCAGAACCTACTTCCGGGTCAGGCCGCCCAACTGGAAGAGAGCTCCAAAGGCATTTAAATGCCTTCGGAGCCTACCTCTAGGCTGGGCCGGACCAACTGATCTCTGAGTGTGAGCTCTGAAGGCCCTTTTTGGCCTTCAAAGCTTGCTCTGGGAGCTCAGTTGAGTTGGGCTGCCCAACTTGCCTGAGCTCTGAGAGTGAGTGCCGAAGGCTTTTATAGCAGTATAATATAAATCAGTGTTGTCATTTTACCCCATTCATAGGTTTCATAAAACTGGACAGGTGAGAAATGCTGGCAGTATGTTAAAACAAATGGGTATTTCAGCTCAATGTGGTAGACATGCCTCCAAATAAGGATTTTTTTTTTTTGAGAAATGAAATGTTAGTAACTAAACTGATGGCCAGTGAGGACACATACATTAACCCAGACCATATACCATTGAGTTATTTAGACAGATTGAAAAGTATAGATAATCAGTTAGTATGGATATGTAGGGCTGGGGAAATAGCAACCCTTTATTAACGTTTTAAACAACAGTATCATCATGACTTTGAAAAAGTATAAATGTTTTGCTCCAATCTGATGGTTTCAATTTCAATAAAATCTTTGTTCTTACATATGTTACATATGTTCTTAATGTTGCTCGATACTTGAACCTCACCTTGGGCTAGACTGTTGAGTAGGAAATTAGCTTCATATGGCTCATCACAATAAGAGAGACATGCTTGTTAGAAGCAGGTTAAAATCATCCCCTGTAATACAGTGGAGTGGATGGTAGGAGTATACCAGCTGGCAATTTTCCATGTGGGGGATGTTCAGGTTATGGCCTGATGCGTCGCACAGATTTTTGCTTTGACTCTCTTAAGCAAAGAAAGTACTCCTTTAAAGCATTCTTTACCTGCCACTCAAGGAACCTTATGTATGCAATTGTACGTAAATGTGATCTTATCTATGTGGGGTATACATCTAGACTGATTAAGATCAGGATAGGGGAGCATAGAAGCTGTATCCGTTTGAAAAGGAAGAATGTACCACTGGAGAATCATTTCACAACAACTGACCACAGCAACAGAAACCTTCACTTCTTGGCATTGGAACAAGTTCGGGCTGGCAATTTCCAGCTTACTGAACATTTGAAGGCCAGGGAACTATTTTGGATTCATGGTCTTAAATCTTTAACTCCCTATGGCTTGGATTAACAGGTGGATTGGTGTGTAGTGTGAATCTATGACAGTTTAATATTTGTTTTCTATTCCTGTGTTAAATTGATTTAAGGTTCAAATGGATTTAATGTTTGTATCTACTACCACACTACTAGTGAGCCTATATGTAACCATGACTAAGCATTCCTTTAGGATTGCATCAGCCATGACTAAGCATCTTACTAGGATTGCATCATCCAGCACCAAACTATAAAAGCTAACCACACTCACTCAATAGCACTGCTTTTTGTTGAGGATGCCCCGGCTCTGACTAAGATAGTCACATAGGTATTTTCTGGACCAGAATTGGAAGGTATTTTTACAATATTGATTTTTCAGTTTCAGTTATTATATTGCTGTTTTTTCCCTGTACAAGCTTTTAAAATATATTTTATTTTTTAGATGTTCTAATTCAACAGCTGAGCATTTGGCACCAGCCACATGACTCTCATCTTAAGAGGCCTCATAAACATCCTTGTCTTGTGTCTATTAATCTTGCTGCTTATGTAAGTACAGCTTTCCTTTTGCGGTCCAGTATTAATTGGTTATTTCATTCTAATATGTAATATTGTAACATGTCTATCTGTACCTCAAATTGTTTGACCTCTAAAGAAGGCCCCTAAGGGGTGGAAATGCATTCCGTCACTGGTATTGGCCCTTGTGTTCAGGTCACTTGCACTTTGTAATGAGGCTTTCATTGGGCCCTTATATGTTTTTACCTGTCTTTCTAATAAATACATGTATTTTTGTATATAATAAGTTTAAACTAGATTTTTAATATTGGCCCTTTATCAGGCTTCTAGATGTGTACCTTGAGGTGTGCATGGGGAGAAAGGTACATAGCAGTAAGAAATCCACACACATTTTACTGTAATCAGTGGCAAAAACTGAACCAGATATCGGATTACTTAAACACAAAACTGACAGAATTAGCTTTTAGGCCTGTTCCTGTGATAGTAACAAACACCATCAGGTGGAATTATTTCAGTTTGGTTCAGCTTTGATCTTCACTAAATGTATCACAAAGATATATCACCTCTCAAAGACTGGAGACTTGAGAAGGAAATCCATTGTCAAATGCTAAAACGCACTCTGATAAAATGGGCACTTGAAACCTTTGCTGCTTGTGCATCAACCTAACAAGCTTGTTTTTGTAGTAAAAAGCAATGCATTTACCTGGAGCATTTTTGTCCCTAATAGAAATTGAGTTGTTCCATTTCAATTTCCTCTTTTAAACAACCCAAATGGCATGACTTGGCATGCAATGCGGAAAGCCTCTTTGACGGGAAAATAGTTTTCTCTTGCCAGGTCAGTTGTTTGTATTCACAGATCTAATGCAATGTTTTAGTTTCAATCAAAACTTGTTTACCAGTCATGCTTGTCTTTAATGGTAGTGAGAGACAATATTCAGAGTAACAGTAGTAGGGAGGGATTCTAAATAGTCATGATTGTGTTGAAAATGAGTACATTTTTCTTTGTGTTAAGAGTTTACGATGAAGCAAATTGCAGTGTATTGGCTTTCCTGACTTACCATACTAGGAAGTGCAAGAATCCAACCTCTTAGCCTTCCCAGTTCTAGTTCAGTTTTGCCCCTTGCTGGTGGCCAGTTCAGTTTGAGGTCTTCTCCTGCTTCACTTTTGTGATTGCAATAATGCTCCTTTTTGTTATAAATGTTCTGTGTGGCCTTCTCTTCATTATTCTTAATAGAAATTTTGAACTGAAGTGGACCAATCCAAGTTTTAAAGTTGATTGGGTTTGCTGTTATGAAGGTCTTAGCCAACACTGAAAACAACAGTACTTGTTCTTCACATGAAGATATGTGAAACTTGGTGCTTAGATGGACTTTATTCTAAACCTGTTGTGGTTCTTCCTTCAATCCAAACACTAGATTTAGAGCAATCGTGTCCAGCTGTCATGTTTCACACCTGGTATAGCACATGCATTACAGGCTCAGCTGTGAGCCAGGAAGACCTTTCTTCAAATCTTGTCTCATCCATTAATTCACTGAGCAGCCTTAGAAAAGCCTCAGGCGCTCAGCCTTGACTTCACTGCAGCTAGTGTATAAATCCCCACCAAACTCTTTAAAGACACAACTGTATCCAAAGTAGCAGAACAAAATAGTGTGTGTTAGTGCCAAGATGTCTTATCAATGTGTCTAATAGCATAATGTATATATTTTTAAAAAATTAGCCTCTGGTAAGCTGCCAGGGTCCTTTGCCCAATAGTGATTTTCAGTTTAAAAATCACACTCCCTAAGCTGATTTTTCATCATGCAGTGAGGATCAGGACATCTTTGTCGGTTTTCTCCTGTGGCTGAAAAATCTTGGGGTGGTGGTGGTGATTTTTGAGTTGTGAACTGGACCGCTTTACCTGTCCTTCTACCATGCTGGCTCACAGCTGATCAAGCAGATTTTGGGGTTTTTAAAAAAAAAAATGCAGAAAACAAACTCTTTTTTTTTTTTTGTAAAGAAATTTTTATTTTTCAAAAAAAACCATCAAAAATAATACATTTACCTTATACAAATCCCTTTTTCCATATTATATAACATTTTGTTCTATTTGTACATTCTATTTTTATCTTGTTTTGGTGGTTTCCCACCACCTCTGAAGCATAACACATTTTCCATTTTATTCAAAATAGTAATACTATATCTATGTTTCATTTCTGGTAACGGTTATATATCTTTAAAATACTTATACACCAATTCTTATTTTCTATATTCTTATATATTTCTAAATAAAAACAGCTTCATTGTCTAATTTTAACTAAAACCTTCATATAATATATTTCTATTCCTTTATGCTATTATAACCATGTATAAATGTAGTTTTTCATATCCCAGTATTTTTCAACATATTCTTTCAAATCTTTCCAGTCTTCTAGAAAGGTCTCTGAGTAGAGATTATTCAATTTTCTAGTCCATTTATCCATTTCAGCCATATATAACAGTTTTTTCAACCATTCCCACACCTCTGGTATTTTTTCATTTTTCCAATTTTGTGCATACACCATTCTTGCTGTTGTAATCATATACCATATTATTGTCCTTTTCTTTACATTTATCTCTTCTAGTTTAAGTCCTAGCAATAACATTTCAGGCAACTTCTTAAATGTACATTTCAAGATTTTTTTCCATTTCTGCATGTATTTTGGACCAATAAATCTTTGCTTTATCACAAGTCCACCACATATGATAAAAAGAACCTTCTTTCTTTTTACACTTCCAACATTTGTTAGACATATTCTGACCAATATTTGCAATTTTTTTTGGTGTCATATACCATCTATACATCATTTTAAAACAATTTTCTTTTAAGTTATAACACGTAGATATACTCATAGCATTTTTCCATAAAAATTCCCAAGATTCCATTTCAATGTCTTTGTTAAAGTTTATCGCCCATTTTACCATTTGTTCTTTTACCATTTCATCTGCATTAAACCATTTTAGCAAGACTTTATACATTTTAGAAATCATTTTTTCCCGCCTTCCTCCCAAACTTGTTCTATTTCATTATTTTTTTCCCTGAAACCGTGTTTTTTATCACTTCTAGACAAATCATATATTTGTCTATATCTTAACCAACCATAATCAAAGTCAATCTGATGCTGCTCCTTCAGTTTGAAATCTTTACCATGTCTTATTAATAAGTCTCTATACTTCAGCCAATCTTGTCCTTTATATCTTGATGTTGGATGTAAGACTTCTGCGGGTACAATCCACATGGGTATCTCTTCTGAAAAAAAGTTTTTATATCTTGTCCACGTATCCATTAGTGTTCTTCTCAAATAGTGATGTTTAAACATATTGTCCATTTTTGTTTTGCCATAATACAAATATGCATGCCACCCAAATCTACAATCATGACCTTCCAGGGACAATAACATTCTATCTTGTAACATAGTCCATGTCCCTACCCAGGTCAAACATATTGCATCATGGTATAACCTTAGATTTGGTAGTTGAAACCCTCCTCTTTCTTTGGCATCACACATTATTTTCATCTTAATTCTTGGTTTTTCCCCTCCCCACACAAATTTAGACAGCTCCTTCTGCCAACATTTGAATGTTTTTACATCTTTCACAATTGGAATAGTTTGAAACAAAAACATTAATCGTGGTAACACATTCATCTTGACCACCGCAATTCTACCCAGCAATGACAAATTCAATACATTCCACTTTTTAATATCCTGCATAATTTGCAACCATAATTTTTCATAATTATTTTTATAAAGATCAATATTTTTCATAGTTAGGTTTACACCCAGATATTTTGTCTTTTTCACCACCTCACATTCTGTAAGTTTTTGTAACTCGTTTTGTTTCTTATTTGACATATTTTTGCACATTACTTTCGATTTGTTCTTATTTACATAAAATCCTGCTAAGTCACCAAACTCTTTTACTCTCTGTAACAAATGTGGTAATGTGGATAAGGGGTCTTCCACTATAAACATCACATCATCTGCAAAGGGCCTATATTTGAAAGAAAAACCTTTAGTTGTTAAGCCTTTAATATCTTTGTCTTCCTTCACATTTAACAGTAGAACTTCTAAAATCCAAATAAATAGCAGCGGCGAAAGTGGGCATCCTTGTCTTGTTCCTTTTTCAACTTTAAAATCGTCTGTCTTTTCGGTATTAATTATTAATGAGGATTTCTGTTCTTTATATATTGCTTTAATGAAGTTAAGCATATATTCACCAATCTCAAGATGTTCTAAAACTTCAAACATAAAATCCCAGTTTAAATTATCAAACGCTTTCTCCGCATCTAAAAAGAAAAAGCCCACTTCCTTTTCAGGATGTTTGTCGTAGTATTCTATAGCATCCACTACTACTCTTAGATTGTCCCTTATTTGTCGATTAGGTAAGAACCCTGCTTGTTCTGTTTGTATAGTCTCTTTAAGGTGCTCTTTTAGTCTATCCGCTATAATCTTAGCAAAAATCTTATAATCATTATTCAGTAAAGAAATCGGTCTATAATTCTTAACATTGGTCAAATCTTGATTTTCTTTCGGGATCAGTGAGATGGATGCATCTTTCCAGGTTTCTGGTACCTCTCCAGTAACTCTTATATCGTTCATCAATAGCAGTAACACCAGTGAAACTGACTCCTGTAACGTTTTGTAGAACTTCGCTGTAAATCCATCCGGTCCAGGTGCTTTACCTAATTTTGAGTCATTTATTGCATTTTTGATCTCTTGTAATGATACTGGATTATTAAATAGTTCTTTAATTTTCTCTGTTGGTTTTGGTAACTTTAATGTTTGCAGGTATTCTTTAATCTTTCTTCTGTCTTTGTTTTCCTTCTTAAAAAGTTTTGCATAGTATTTAAAAAATTCTCTTTTTATTCCTTTGTTATCTATTATCTCAATATTATCTCTTATCACTTTAGTGATAAATTTATTTTCACGTTTTTTCTTTAATTGCCATGCTAAGTATTTTCCGGGTTTATTTGCACCTTCAAATGCTTTTTGTTGAAGTTTTTTTAAGTTCCAGTACATCTCTTGGTTCAAAATGGCTTTTGCTTGGTCTTGTAGCATCCAAATTTCCTTTTGCAGTTTCTTTTTCCCTGTTTTTTTCTTCAGTTCTTCTTCCTTTGTTTTAATGGCTTGTAGAATATTTTCATATTGCTCTTTTTTCTTTTTATTATCTTTAGCATTTAGCGATATCAATAGTCCTCTCATCACTGCTTTGTATGCATCCCATACGGTTTGAATTTTAACTTCTTTCTGCATGTTTACTTGGAAGTATAGGTCTGTTTCTTCAAGTAATTTTTTAATTATTTCTTGATTATCTAATAAGTCCTCATTTATTCTCCATCTCTTTTGTTTTTTAATCTGCCCAGCTGTCCATAAACACGGATTGTGATCTGAGATTATTCTGGGTAAAATTTCCACTTTTCTTGTCTTAAAGGTTAGGTTAGTAGTCATCCAAATCATGTCAGTTCTTGAATGTGAGTCATGTCTGTTAGAGTAAAAGGTAAAATCTTTTCCTTGTGGGTTAGCTTTCCTCCAAATATCTTCTAACTTTTCTTGTTTTATCAGTTCAAAAAAATTTTTTGGAAGCTTCCCTAACGTCTCATCCTTTCTTTTAGAGCGCCTGTCTAGTTTATTATCTACAGTTCCATTGAAGTCCCCTAACATCATAATTTGATCATAGTTTACATTGTCCAATTCCATTTGAAGTTCTTTAAAAAAATTTTCCTTAGCTCCATTCGGAGCATAAATGTTCACAATCAAAGTTTTCAATCCTTGCAGTAAAATTTCAATAGCTAAATATCTTCCATCTTTGTCTTTAAATATTACTTTAGGTTCCAAATCTTTTTTGACATATGTTACAACACCATTTTTTTTGTTGCTTGCTAAAGAATAAAATTCTTTTCCCAATTTTTTCCTTATTAAATATTTATGGTCTTGTTTTTTAAGATGAGCTTCTTGCAAACAAATTATATTACATTTTTGTTTTTCCAACCAATGACCTACCATTCTACGTTTTTGGGGTGAATTTAGTCCATTTACATTCCATGTAAGTATTTTGTAATCCATTTTGATATATTCTTAAATATCTCCAAAATCATCTTTATTCTCTCCCAGGAATGCATACATTTCTTCTGTGCTTTTAATCACTACTCTGGAGTTGCCATAATAAAAGCTTAGTCCTTGAGGTATTTCCCAACGAAATCTGATTTTTTCTCCTTCAGTTTATCCGTCAGACGCTTGAATTTTTTCCTTTCTTGCAGTATTGCTCTAGGCAATTCTTTCATTACTATGATTTTCTTTCCATCTATTACAAAAGGGTCAGTAAAGCCCTTCCTGTAGATTTGTTCTTTTGTTCTTTTCATTGTAAATTGGACAACCACATCTCTTGGTATGTTTTTGTCTCTTGCATATGTAGAATTAACTCTATAAACAAGATCCATGTGTTCTTTAACAACTTCTTCCTGTTCTTGTAAAAAATCTGCTATTGCTTCTTGCATTCTTGTAAAAATGTCCTCATTCAATTTTTCCTCGATCCCTCGAAATCTCAAATGATTTTGCATATCTTTATAGTGCATCATCTTTTCCATCCTCTCGTTCTCTCTCATTGTCTTATGGGTGCTTTTTTCCAGTTCTTTTACTTTAGTTTCTATATCTTGTGTTCTTGTGGATAATTTTTGAAATTCTGCTTTTAATTCCATGAAATTTTTATCTGCTTGAGCCGCTATATTATTCATTTTAACATTTACCTCTCCTATAGCATCTAACATTTTCTTTTCCATTGCTTCCATAACGGCCAGTAGCTCTTTTTCTTTTTTTTCTGCCATTGTAGGAGAGGACCATGTAGCTGCTCTCGATCTTAGTCCGCGGTCCGTTTTGCCTCTTTAAAAAAGATCGATTTTATCTTGTTTTCCAAATCAAACACCAATTAGTGCATTCAAACAAGCTAATCTTGCCAAGTCAAATTATGTTGGTTTCAGCCTTCTAAGTTATATAATCTTTGAGATATTGCAGTTTAAAAATTTTATAAATCCAAAATGGCGGGCGCGACTTCTCTATGGTTAATGTCAAAGGTTATAGTCTTTTTACCTTGCTTCTGGCTTGCTGTAGTTTCCTTTTGTCCCTTCCTTTTATTTACTTGTCTGCTCTCTGCACGTCACTTCCTGTTATGGTCTTTCTGGTCCGGCAGTATTTAGAGTCCCCTTTCTGGTCCGGCAGTATTTAGAGTCCCCTTTACCTTCTTCTGGTTCTTCTCCTTTTCCCTTCTTGTCTGCTCTTCTAGCCATCACTTCCTGATTCAGTCCTCATGTCTTAATCTCGCGATGCTTGGTTCCCTTCTCCCTCTTTGTCTCGCGATGCTTGGCTTCCCCTCCCGACTCTTCTTAACTGCAGGAATGTTAAACAACTTGTTTTTTTGGCTTTTTAAGTTCAAATTCGGTTTTTTAGCGCTTCAAAACTGCTCTCATCCAATCAACAACAGTCTATTGCTTCACCCGATCTGCTTTTCGTCTTTCAAAACGCGGCGGTGGTAAGGCAAAAAACTTTTTTCCGTTACCTTTTGTTGTTACTTCGCTTCAGATGTGGTCCCAACGTTTAAACTTTGTCTTCTTTGTTAAGGAATCAGGGGAATTGGAGGTTTTATGCTGAATTTTTCAGCTCAGCTCAGCTCCTTAGAGATACTCGCAAGAATCCTCTTCGGCTGCAGTGCTCAAGGTGTCGGAAAAGTCTCCTCCGAGACTTTCCCTTCACCGAGGTTGCTCAAACCTGGATTATATTGCTTGCTGGTCCTCACACTACCTGTGTGAGGTTGCGTCAGGTGGATTAATCCACCCAAGCTGTCAGGAAGAGCCGCTGTCCACCTTGCGCATTTGCAAAGCGTGTCAGACCTCCATTCCTCTGACCGGAAAACCCCAGAAAACAAACTCTTTACATTGAGCTAAAGAGAATCAATACAACTTAGTTCACCAGTCTAGAAGGAACAATGACACCCATAGGATTGCAAAAACATGGATGCTTCAAGGGACCAAGAGGAAACTGTGCTAATGAACAAGCACCTGATTCAATGGAAATGCCTTCACCTGAATGAGAAAGAAATGGAGAAAAAAAACAGGATATGTGATTTGAGTGCCAGTACACTGCTCTGTAACAGGACTTGGTTGTTACAGGACTTCTATTTTTAAATTTTATTCAGCATGTGTTTACAATGAGGGATGCTCGAATATTCACCGGTTTGGCTTATGGTCTGTTCACCAGTCACAAACAGGGATTTGATGTTTTGTCAAACAATGTGGCTATTTGCAAACAATTTAGACCTGTCTGGTAGTTCTTTTTCATGTGCTCAAACTGTACTGGAATTAGTAGTGTTTCATGCATGTGCGTTCTCAGTTCAATGGGAGTCCTACTCCTTCCCCACCTCAACAGACCTGTTGCCGCTGTACTTGGCAGCCAATCAAATAAATAAACAGTGAGCAAATTAGTCAGCTAATGATTATAAATATACATCTGATGTTCAGTTAGGTCTGTATTACTGTGCATATGCACATTTTCACAGAGCCTTATGCAAAGTGTAGTTTCCCATTCACATTGTCTCATTATCTGACCCAACCATCCATGACCCTGGGTGGAATCATCTTGCCTACTGTACAGAAATAATAGCCCCCACAAGGTGAGGAGATAGACCACCACCAGCACAAGAAAACAAGACTCCACCATGAGAGCTACTGCCGTTTGAGGTAGACATCAGACATTTGGCTCATGGGTGATGACAGCTGTCGAACATGGCATGTTCACTTGTCATGTTTGCCATAGACTTTGCAGCATCCCTGTGTACAAGTCACTGTAGCAGAGATGAAACTGTTGTGTGTGCATTTGTATATCAACCTGTTGAGTTTAATGTAACAAGCAATCTGTTGCTAACATGACCTTACATTGAAATAATCTGCAGCTGACTTCAGGTCAGCAAAAACTAGCAGCTTGACAGAAATCTGCAAATTTGGTTGTAGTTCCTAGGTCTGCTAGGGACCACTGAAAGTTTTCCTCAGGTGAGCAGATGTTACACATTTTATGACATACGCATCAAAAGTTTATGTCACCTGCAAGGCAACTTGTATATTCTGAATCAAGATATACATTGGTAAAATATAACTGAAATCAATATATTATATTCCTGCAGTGAAACAGTTTACATAAAGAAGCCCAAGCTTTATCTCAATCTTCTGCCAGTATGCTTGTCAATGGGTCCTTTCATAAGAAGGTTGCTGTGGGCTGGGCAATCTTAGACAGTGAGAACATGTCACTCTTTCTGAAACAGATGAATAACTAGACGTTGCAGATCAGTGCTATTACATGCTCTTAGGTGAACAATGGGAGGGCAGGCAGCATGATATAGCCCAATCTCCTCAGATCTCAGAAGCTAATTAGGGTTGATTCTTGGGAGAGTCTGCAGAGGAAGGCAATGGCAAACGACCTCCACATCTCACATGCCTTGAAAGCCCCTTGCTGAGGTTGCCCTAAGTTGGCTGCAACTTTACACTCACACACAACTTAACAATCAGTAAATGGGTGTTAACTAGGAAAATAATCATTTGGCATCATGCTAGCACTGGGGGGGTGGTCAGGGTAATAATACACAGATTTGGTGTATACTGGTTTAAAAAAAACCCCTCTGAAATAATATTCCACCTCCTTCCCTTCCTGTTCAGCCTTTTTGCATGGTGGGCAAATTGGCAAATGTTCCCTTGCAGCAGCTTTTATGATATCCATGCTTCTGAAGCTGTACTTGTGTTACCACCTCTGACCACAATGCCATGCTCTGTTATGCCCATGTAGGAGTAATTAAAACCAATGGGGCTGAAAATCACATACCTTTGTCCTATACTGTGGTCTTTATGTATTAGTTTCAATTTATGTGGATAGTGTTTCTTAATCCCCAACAATAAAACTCTTACGGTGCAGAGTTACTCCATTCTAAACCCTATTTAAATCCAAGGGCTAGAGCTAGAATAGCTCTGCATTGGATTGCACTGCTAATGACTGGGTTTGGTGATTTTCCTGTTTAGCCTGCATGAGTGTCAGGTCCAGTGGCACCTTTAAGACCAACAAAGTTTATTCTGGGGATAAGCTTCCATGTGCAGGCACACTTCACACTTCAGGTCCCTCTTAGAGTTCTCCATAACCCAGCTACTTCACAATCCCATTTCACACACCACCAGCCGCCTATGTAGATTATTTTTCAGAAATATCCTGAAAGGAAAAAAATACAGGCTTTTCTTTATATTAAGCCTGCCCTACCAAGTTGAATGCAGTCCATTATAGCCAGCCTTGCATTGTAACCTCCTGGCTTCTTAAAGATCCATTCCTGTTTGCAGTCCCAAACTTCAATAAAAACAGAAAGTTGATTGGGCCCCTGTGGTCTACCATTTAATTCTGGTATGCCACTGCTTTTTTCCATATGTCCATTTCCCTTCTCCATCCAGTCAGGTACCCTGGTTTTTCAAGATTCCTGATCACATGAAGATACCCTTATATATATCATAGAAGATGCATTATCTCTTTGCATATGAAAAAAAAATCAGTAAGTTATTCAATTTTTATGTATTTGATTTTTTATCCTGCCATTCTTCCATGGAGCTCAGGACAGCATGCATTGCTCCTACCTGCAATCCCACTCTGCAACTGAGTTCTTCTTTGGTAATTATGTTCTTCTCATTTTGTGATGATTTCTTTCTGTCCCATTTAGAAAGTTCTTATCAGATCCAGGAGATAAACTTTTTGTAGCCAAGTTAAACATGCTGATCTCCTCTACCCAGGGCCGACTTATCCATGAGGCACAGTAGGCAAGGTGCCTAGGGCCCAGGATACTTTTAGGGGCCCATGGAAATGTTTTAATTTCTTCTAAAATCAGAAAAAGAAGAAAAAATTATTTAGGGTCAAAGAAGATTGTTATGTCTGGTGCTTGATTCTTGTCTGCAACCAGGGAACATGTCTGGGCATGTTAGCCTGTAATGGGATATGATAACAGCAGAGCTTCCTTCCCCAGAGAACAGTGGACCTGAGATCCTGTAGATCTACCCTATCAGAGGCTGAGGATATTCAGACGGACCTATGGTAGCCTCTGGCAGGAGACTAATCCCTGTGGGACTAATCCCCATCAAAGGGGCAAGGTCAAGGTGTATTTACCTGTAAATATAAGTGGTTCCCCCATCCCTTTGTGCCCATGCTCCATCTTGACCTGCAAGAAATCACCATGCTGTATATATGCTCCTGACTCCCCTAATACAAGAGCTATGATGGAAATCACTCCAATGGCCTCCCGACTCCAGTACTTTTCAAAAATGTTTTAATTTTTTTTCTTACATCAGAAAAAAATGAAATGTTTCAGGCCCACAAAGATTTATTAAATTTTGCCTAAAACAACAACAAAAAGTTGAAGTATTGAAAGTTATCAAAAATAATTTTCAATATTGCTATTACTATGGTGGAAAGGGCCCAAGAAGGCAAAAGTGCCCAGGGACCACAAAAGTCACAGTGCAGCCCTGCCTCTACCCTACTGCCTGGTTCCCAGAAAAAGCACACTTCTAAAATGCCAAAACAGCTTGCAAAGATCACCAAATAATTCTTGGTGATTATTTATCTCTCTATAAAATTGTCTCCAACTAATTTTAAAAGAGTTTTTCCACTTCTCTCTTGCTTTTGTGACCTTTTCATTATTCTTATTCTAAATGGAATCTGTGGAGAGGAGGTTACACATACACATGCACACATGCAGCTAAGCTAGAGTAGGATCCTGACACCTTTTTCTGACTGGTAACTGGGTTGACATAATAGAAACAAGATACTGAGACTGAAACAAAGATTTCAGCAAACTTCAACGGAAGAAAACCTAAGCAAAGCCTGTCTTTGGTTACGAAAAGACCCCAAAAATCTACCTATCCCAAATACGTAGAGGGGCTCTGTACTCGATATGAATCTGCATTGCCACTAGCTTTATAACTCAGTGGGAGTATCCAGCACATTATATTGCTAATTATCTGAGTCAAACATTATCCAGTATAGCTGCAACTTCTCTGTGGCTTTTGCCTCAGGATTCCAAAAGTGCTTGGATGACTGATTCATGTGAAGCTGCTAGGATCATCTAAGTGTTGCCACTGTAGTATCTCCCTTCTCCAGTTGGGTTATTGATGTTACAGGTACAAAATAGGGGTGTGCACACACACAAAAATTGGAATTTTTTGGATTCAGATATATTGAAACCTCCCCCTCCCCCAGTCAAATCAGGATTCCCCAAAAAGCCATATTTCAATTCTGGTATGGTATTCAAATTCACACACACACACACCGAAATAGCCTATGGGACCATAATACTCAATGGGGACTCTATCTAGGCATATCCAGGGGGCTGTTCTTTTAGGTAGAGGCACCAGATTTTCAGCGTAGCTTATGATGCCTCTCCTCAAAAGAACTCCCACATTTCAAAGGATTGGACCAGGAGGTCCAATTCTATGGGCTCCCAAAGAAAGTGCCCCCATCTTCCAAAAAAACAAGGACTGATGTCAAACCAGAGAGTCTCTGCAGTAGAAACTGAAAGTGGTGGTGGGGTTTCCAAGTCCCGCAGAACCAGTGCATGCACAGAGTGCCCAGCAGAACCAGTGTCACTGTGGCAATGCCAGCTCAGCAAATCCAAGCAAGGGGGGCTTGCAAGCCCAATGCAGTCAGCACATATACAGAGTGTCCAGCAAGAAACAACAGGTGAGTAAAACAGACTTAAATGAACAATGATTGCAAAATAATACACTACACAAGTTAAGGTTAGTTAAAGCACATTGTTCCCCAAGTTCCCCAAGTGAGTATGTTATCAAATGAACACAATACTGCAAGTGGGTTTCTCACCAAGATCTATGACACAAGCTATTTTGGCTTCCTAGTTTCCCTCCAACTGAGCTGCTTAAACACATGCAGCACAGATGTTCTGGCTTGCATCAGGATCGTGCTGTTTGGCCATTACTGTAACCTTCTTTTCGATTGTGTGTGTTTCTGACATCAAATTGCCAGCAAAGACATAAATGAGGCATCGAGAATGGCATCAAATGATACATTTTCATTTCCTCTTGAAAAGTACTTTCACATGTGCACGCTAAAAGCATTTCAGTGTCCATGGTGTTTATTTCCCGGTTGCTTTCGAAGTGGCTGCAGTATTTTTACTAGCATTCATGGGAAACTCTTCTACCATTTAATTAACAGGCCAACAGCAGCCTGGCGAGTCAAGATCCATTTCTGTCAGGGCCTCATGCCAATTCCATCTTTGTATGTTCTTTTCCAACCTAGATTAACTAAACTGTTCAAGAACAGCCACTTTTTTATTAACAGAAACAGAGGGCAGAGCTCTGGCTTCTGGCTGTATCATGTATCATTGTCATTTACACAAGCTGGTCCACTCATGCTAGCTAGAGTGGGTCAAGATGAGAGATGGAAGTCAGTGGTGGGGTGGCCAACTATGGATTTGGAAATTCCTGGAGATTTAGGAGGTAGGGTCTGGAAAGGGAAGGGTTTGGGGAGGGACCTCATCTGGGTACAGCGCTATACAGTCCACTTTCTGAAGTGCCATTTTCTCTGGGAGAACTAATTTCTGTAGTCTGTGGCCCAATCTGTGTCTAGCATTTGCTCTGTTGTTTTACTAAACCCACACTGGAATAGAAAAAGATGTGGCTCAAAACCATATTCAAACACCCCAGGCCAACACTGTACTGACTGCAGAGTCAACCCTGAATAGCCATAAAATGGCCATAAATCTATGCAGACAGCCACCATAAAACTGAGAAATCAAAGGATGTGAAGGCAGCATGCAGTTTGGACACTGCCATAAAATTCGACAGTCAATCAAAGTGGAAGTGGCATGCAATGCAGAAAGGAATTTCTGTTCCAGTGTGGGTTTGGTAAGACAGCGGAGCAAACACTAGTTGCAGATTGGCCTGTGTATATCAGGTGTATTTCTAGGAAAACTCCCAGTCCATTGGAGGTTAATAACCCTAGTCTTTGCACTAGACTATCTCCCCAAGAGCAACTACTACAAACTGGGATACCATTTGTAAATTTATTGTTGCTCTAAATTTGTCCTGACTTTGCAAGGAGCACTGTTTAAGATGATTGTAACCCACTGATCATATCATGACAATATTCAGCAATGGAAAGGCCTGGTCATCTGTTTAAAACTTCTGCAAAAGATAGGAGACACGCAGAAGCAGCTTCTCTCAGTGCCAAATTGTGATGCTGGGGGGAAGAGAATGTTACTTGCTAGAAGATGCTGTGCTTCATAAAGAAGATGTCCTGAATCTTCACAAATACTGGACAGCCTTACACAGCTCGGCCAATTCTCTGGCTACTTATTTCAAGTCAACATGCAAATTTGGTCCATTTGCCGTTAGCCATAGGACCACAACTCCTTTCATGCATTTTTCTTCCCCTATTTTTAAATGGGCTTTCTCCTTTTTCTTTTGTCATCAGTTCTTCTCCTTTATTTTTTCCTTCTTTCTTGCTTCCCCTTTCTACTCCCAGTTACTGTTACTTTGCCTTAGCTATTGGTTAGGTATTCTGACACCAGAGTGAGGCTGCCAACCTCCAGGTAGAGCCTGGAGGTCTTCTGGAACGACTATAGAGATCAGTTCCCCTGGAGAACATGCCAGCTTCAGAGGGCAAACACTTTGATCTACCATAGATGCTAGGTAAAATCCCTCACCCAAATCTCCCCTCCACAAGCATCAGCCCTCCAAGAATTTTCCAGGCCAGAGTTGGCAACCCTACTCCATAGGTTACTGGGATCCACATGGCTTCCAAGTAGCCAAGTTGCCCTGCTTGACCTCTGGAATATGGAGAATTACTCCTGCTGTTTGAGCAAATGAGCCTAAATGCCACCTTCTGCTCAACAGAACCCACTGAGCTATGAAATGAATGACTAAAAGGAAGTCTCAGAGTGAAATGTTTCCAGAAACAGGCTAGAACTCTACAGTGAACCTTCTCTATGGTGGTGACAGCAATGAACAAATGGCACTTCTTTGCTGTTGCTGCATCTGTTCATAGCCATTCTGTGTTTAGAGTGGTGAGGACTTTATTGGGAACAGGTCTGGGGACCAGCTGTGTTAAACCCTCTACAAAACACTGTGACGTGTTGCTAAGTACTGTGTAGATAAAATAACTCACATCTGCCCAGACCTTGGCACCACAGTGGATACAATACAAATACCAGATGTTACCACAAACAAAATTGTCACAGTTGCTCGGATCAATATCAGTCATTTCATGTAATCCAAGGATGTTGTCAAGGTACTTTTGAGTTCAGCCAACTTGTCCCTCAATCTCGGTCCCTGAAGACTGATTACAGATGGGTGGAGGGTGACTTGAATCCAGAAGACTGTGAAGTCCTCATTAAGTTCTCCCAAGAGAGGCAGTTACTAGGCCTCTCCTTTAAAAAATGACTATGGATCCAAAAGATTATGCAAATTACTGCCCTATTGCTAACTTCTTTGAATAAGATATTGGAACCAGTGGGCCACTCAGTTCATACACTCTTGGATTAAACTTATTGACTAAACCAGGTAGAGCAGTAGGTGTGTTTGTCCAATATCTGAAAATGCTAATGGGAAGCTGAATCCCACCAAAATAGAAGTGCTGTTGTTTGGATGTCAGTTTTTGAACATGGATGGTAGTTTGCTGCTTTTACTGGATGGGGTAGCACAGATCCATCACTTAACTTGGAGATGCTTCTACCTCCAGCCATGTGAACAGATGATTACATGGCATCTGCAGCATGGAGTGCATTTGGAGAAAAAATGATCTCACCACAGTTACCCTACACTGCTAGCCTCAAGATTAGATTATAGTAATGTACTCTGTGTAGGGCTGCCTTTAAATATCCCATAAACTTCACCTAGTCCAAATGCTGTGGCTAGGGTGCTGCTATCACACTGGAGTTAAAATATCTTCATTGGTTTCCAGTTTGTTTTGGGTCAAGAGACTGGTTTTAATCTATAAACTCCAAACAATTTTAAGAACCACCAATTCCATATATTCCTGCCTGTGCTCCTGCCTGCTGAATAGTGACGCAATTATAGAATAGCCTTCCCTCGAAGACTTCCCTAGGTGATCTTTTTGGTACCAAGGAAAGATGTTCTTATCTCACTCAGCTTTTAAACTAATGTTTTTATTGTTTACTACTGCTGTAATGAAATGATGATGAGGGAAGATGCCAATATGTTATCATGCTTCAGCAGCCAGAGCAGCTTTATTAAGGTTTTTTCCAAGGATTTGTTATGTTTTTATTGCTGGGATTTTTTTTATTGTTGTTTTTACTGGTGGAAGTATACTTTATTTATAATGCTTGTTGCTGTTTTTAGTTAATTTTAATGATTTTTTTAGTGTATTGCATTTTATGACTGAGAGCTGCCTTGAACATATTAATGGAAAGGTAACGTAAAAATCTTTTCAACAAACAAATGAATTCTTCTTTGCTTATCTCTGCTGCATATAGTACAGTTTCTCATTTACTGCTGCTAGACGTTCACTCTAATAGTGACATATCAACTAGTAAACACAATTGTCATGTAAAGTATGGAGCTGCTTTGTGGAACCAACAGGTGCAGAGTTGGTAAAAGGCACTGCCTATATTAATTGTATACCTGATCAGCAGCCAATTTGCATTTGCATGGATGGTGTCTCCTGTTCCGATCTGGTCAAGTTTGTGGATTCCCCTCTTGGCAATCAACAATTATTTTATAGGTATTGCCTATCACACTGTAGTCTCTTTCTCTGCAGAATATGATTAAGCATAAGCACATTTCTATTTATAGGCATATTTATATTTCCCCCAGGATCTATTCAATTATCTTGCCTGCTTTTTTACCACCTGCAAGAAACTGCTGGGCAATCCTGGGAGAACACCCAGAATGCTGACAAACTGCTTAGAACAATCGTTGAAACAAGAAAAATAATTGATAGTAGCAAACAACTGTGGAACATCTGGTCAAGAGCCTCGGTTTTCCCTAATTTGTCAAGTGACTTCTTATGATGTAGCGGGAAGGCTAGCCAGCCCAAAACCTCCTGAATAAGATGCACCAGACAACGGATGAAAAGGTGAAATCAGATAAAGCTTTATTGGTCTGGGAGCACAGAGTGTTCGTAAAGGCCGGACGTGATTTTTTCACAAAAGCCGGCCTTTATACAATTGGGGCGTGTTACAAACAGCAACGGGACCATAGCATCGGGACTTTTCTATCCCAACCTGGCAACTTCTGCTTTTTCTTTGGCTGTAGAAATGTCAAAGGCAAAGGGGATGCCTTGATCTTTTTTGCATATATTCACACTGAAAATGTTGATCGGCTATGTAATGGAGCTAGGTTTGTAATCCTGTGAGAAAGTCAAAAGGAATTGATATGTCTGCAGAAATAAAAAAAATGTGATTTCTATTTTCTGTGTTACATTTGGCAAGGAAGGCTTGGTAAATGTCTTTTATCAGTTGACAACAATTACCCTTTCCTCAGACTCCTAAGAGGTGAGAAAATGTAATAACATTTTTTTCAGCAAGCTGGAGCCACTTCATCCATCAAGGGCTCTCAAACTAGAATGGGGTCAATTGTTCTGTATGGGTGGTTTCATCATCCTACCAGCTGTATATTTTTTTTCTAGTGTAAAACTTCAGTAGAAAGGTCCAGAGATCAGTTGAACTTCAACTAGTGAAGTGTTAGTAAAAGTTGGAATAGTGAAAAAACTACACTTCTAAAGGTTGGGTTTCTGAGCGAATCCCCTGAAATACACTAAAATACATTGTTTCATCATGCATTATTCTCATCCCCCCCCCCCAAGTGTATAACAGTTTAGCATGTGTTTTTATGATCACACCTGTGAAATATGTATGGAGAAAAATGTCACATTAATTGGATTGAAATAATTATCAAAGATGACGTGATAGTTATGACAAGTCTGTACAACTTGTGATTCACCAAACCTAATATATCATACTACACATGTCCAGTATGGACTTAATAAAACATCTTTTTATTGTCTGTCTAGGACTAGACCCACAGGGGAAGGTTGTCATTTGGTAGACCCTAATACATGGCTAGTGTGTTGCAACTAGGTTGGAGTGTCACATACTGTCTTTGACTGAATTGTGATATGATGATGTGACTCTTTAAGCCTTAAAATTCCTCAGTATTAGTGGGTGTTCTTTCAAATCAAGAATGCACTACAACAATTCCCATATATATAAATTATGATGAGTTGTATCAAAACCATGATGCTGGGTTCAAGGGTGCCCTTCCATTAATCAAAAGAGCTTTTTTGCTTATAGAAGAACCCTTCTATGAGTGAAAGAATGGCTTTGGATCCAATTTATTATTCAGATCCAACCCCATATGATGGTAAATAATATAGGTAAGGGTAAGAAACTTCTCAGTGACACAAAGGCTGCAGTATATCATAATAAGGTTTTAAAAAACCCTTCTAGGCTAACATGGGAAGCAAGAATGCGGCAAGAATTATTATAGTTTTATAGAACACTAGTAAAATCAGGAATTTATTAAAAGGATATCAAATTTAATCAATTAGCATTGTCGCTTTCTGCTTATGTTTCCCAGAATCTCCTTGCTTTCTTATACTTTAATATAAAGCTAAGTTTAATTTGCCCAGACTATTGGGGAATGTTGATTAGGCTTGGATCCTGCCAAAATTACTGATGAGGAGGCTTTCCATCAGTGATGTACAACTTTCTCCCCCTCCAGACTAAAATATTTTCAAAAATGCTGCTTCTAAGGGGGTGGGGGAGTCCCAGGAATGGCCTGAGTGAGGAATCATAGATAGGGGTATGCAAGGAGGGAAAAATCAGTTTTCTTCAGATTTAGGTACACTGGACCTGGAAAATATTGGTATTTACCAATAGTCCCAAATACCAGTTTTAGTATGATATATATTTGAGTCCATTATACCCTATGGAGACCATTGAAGTGAATGGCAAATCTGTTCTGGGTTACATTCAGCAGTCTGGGCACTGTATTTGCAGCACAGCTGTTGGAGCCTCTCCTCAAAAGAATCTCTAAGGCCCCGTCCACACAAGCAAGATAAGCCAGATGGGAAGTGACTCAAATTTGAGCCGGCGCAATTTGCGCCGCTTTTGCAGGATCACACAGGTCCATGGACCTGTGAGGGCGAACTGTCGCTGCGTGATCACACGCAGCCGTGGGCGAGTTGGTTTTTTTTCCGGCCGTTTTCGGTGCGCTTATCTGCTTCTACAAGGGATCGATGACTTGCCTGTCCACCCTTGGGATCATCCGATGATGCGCATACCGGGATGGGAGGGGAACCCCCCCCCCCCAAAAGCCCGCTCCCCAATGCCACTTGTTTGCTCTGGTGTGATCACACCAGGAAAGGTCAGTTCTGGGCCATCGCAAACCATTTGAGACTGCTCTTTCACTGGTAGCTAAATAAGTCGATTCCCCACTGGCTCAAAGTGGTTTGCAACACTTTGACACCAGTTGCAGGATGCTTCCCAGATGTGCTTGTGTGATCACGCCACTTTGAGCCGGCGGGGAATCGTCCTTCTTGTGTCACAAATGGGTGCGTATGATCGCGCCCTAAGTTTCAAAGAGATTGGACCAGGGGGGTCCAATTCTATGGGCACCCAAAGAAGGTGCCCCCTCCTCCATTGTTCCCAATGGGGGGGGGGAATAGCAAGGCAATACTAGCCCAGCAGAATGCCCCACAGAATCTCTGGATTAGAAAGTGAAAGGGGCGAGTTGCAGAACCAGTGCAATGTTCCCAGCAGAGCCAGTGCCACTGTGGCAGTGCCCAAAACCCAACAGGAGTAAGGTCAGATCTGAGAATCTCTGAAGTACAAACTGAGGAGGGGAGCATTTCTGCAAGGACAGCAGAACCAATGCAATATACTAGTGCCCAGCAGCATAATCCAGTGCCAACCTCCTACTGCCCAGCTGCAGAATCCAGTGCCATTGTGGCAAATGCCAGCTCAAGAGGACTGATGTCAAGTACAGACAGAATCACAATCCGAGCAAGGGGGAGGGGGGTTGCAGCAAGGACAGCAGAACCAGTGCAATAGTGCCCATCAGCACAACCCAGTGCCAATGTGGCAGCAGTGCAAACCCAACAGAACTAACCAATGTTGCACCAGAGAATCCCAGCAGGGCTTTCAAAATGTCTTTTGGGCAGGAGCAAGGGCTGTAGAAGCCCCACAGAACACTCAAAGGGACAGAATGGGCAGGCACTTTTGCTAGCCCACCTGAACCAAGGCCAGCCCAAGGTACAGAAGCCCAGTAATGTTTTGTTTCTTTCCAAAGCCAAAGGCAAACCCGAAGAAACCTCAGCCACCATTTTCCCAGGGAAGGCCTCCAAATGTGAGAGGGAGGGGGTTGTGTATGCCCACCCTGATCCTCCTCTCTCAACAGCAGTGCACACCAACTATCACTGCCTCAGTGAATGAGGCTTAGCCTAAGTGCAGCAGTTGCACTTCATCGCAGGCTCTCCCTCTCCCACCTCCCACCCCTGCAAAGAAGAATCTTTAAATTGGCTTAATTACTTGCAGATCTCCTGTGGGCTCTGCTGGTTTCTGTTTGGCACAGAGATCTCCCTATCCTACTCTACCCCTTTCATCTCCATCAAGATGAAGAACACTTTTGTGCTGCCATTTTAATTTCAGCATGCAATTTTGGTTTGGGGTGGCTGGTGGTGACTCAGTGAGTGAACTTGTGAGCACACCACCTTCAGCATTGCCCTGTGCTGCACTGCTACCAGGGATCTGTAGAGGTATTTTGGTGCAGATGGACAGAATGGCAGTGGGGAGATTGGTGAGGCATTTCTGTGCCAGTCCAATGCTAATGGCCCAGCTACTTCTCTATAGTCTCTCATTTTAATTTTGGGAAGAGCATTTCACCCCAGCTTCCCAGCACAAACTGAGAGAGAATGCAGGCACAAGTATGTGCTCACTTCAGTCACACTCAAAGTCCAGGACTGGGTAGCCAAACAGTGGAAACTTGACCTTCAGGAAGACCAACTGCTCAACTGTTCAGGGGAACAGCCATGGGTGAAGTGGGCAGACAATGTCACCCGCATGGGAAAAAACACACTCACTCTGCACAGTCATTGGAGGGCATGAGAGGAGCCTCTGGGTCCAGCCAGGCTGCCTTCTTTGTGATGAATAGCTCAGCAAACCCAATCCTAACCAGTTTGGTGTAGTGGTTAAGTGTGCGGACTCTAATCTGGGAGAACCGGGTTTGATTCCCCACTCCTCCACTTGCACCTGCTGGATGACCTTGGGAAAGCCATAGTTCTGGCACAGCTGTTCTTGAAAAAGAACAGTTTTTGCCAGAGCTATCTCAGCCCAACCTACCTCACAGGGTGTCTGTTGTGGGGAGGGGAAGGGAAAGGAGTTTGTAAGCTGCTCTGAGACTCCCTTGGATAGTGAAGGGCAGGGTATAAATCCAATTTCCTCCTCCTCTCCTCCTCCTAACCCTAAACCTCTCCCAAAACAAGCCAGAAGCCCCAAAAAACCCTATCTAATATGAAAGTTTTAAAACCAAAGGGAAAAAAATGCCTGAGTGAGGAGGCCCTCTTGGCCCCACCTCCCTCTATTCAACCACCAGACTCAAACAACAAATCAAAAAAGAAATCTCCTCAAAAACAAGCCAGAAGCCAAAAAAAATCCAACTAGAAGTTAACTTGATATAAAAGTTTAAAACCAAAAGGAAGAAGCCCTGAGGCCTTGGTCCTCAAACCCAGAAGTCATTTTGAGCAGGAGCTCGGGGGAGCGCAGCTCCAGGGTGCCAGCCCCCCCCCCCCCATGGAAGAATGCCTGCTTGTGTCATGGCTGCAGCAAAATGACCCCATCCCCTGGAAAGGTCCTTGTTCCTCTGACCAGCCTTCTGAAGGCTTCAGCCACCACTGAAGCTATCCTCCCAGTATAGTGGTATTCTGGGGTCATTTCGTAGAAAAAGAGGTGCAGGAGCTCATTAGCATAACTCATTTGCGAAACTCATTTGCATATGCCACACTCCCTAACATACCGGAAGTGTGTCAGAAGGCAACAGCCACCCCTCAGGCTCCCCTCCACAGGTGAGTGAAACTGACCTGCTCTTCCTCCATTCCCTTCCCCATCCAATACTTTGTGCAATAAAAATAAGTGTAAAGAACACACCCTCATTCTCTTCCTGCTCCCTTGAAACCACCAGGTTTCAAGTAGACTTGAGATACCCAGGACATGTGCACCACCCATCCCTTTCCCTTCCCCTCCCCACAACAAGACACCCTGTGAGGTAGGTGGGGCTGAGAGGTCTTTTGAGAATTGCTCATGAGAGAACAGCTCTGAGAGAACTTGTGACTGGCCCAAGGTCACACCAGCAGCTGCATGTTGAGGAGTAGGGAATCAAACCCGGTTCTCCCAGATTAGAGTACAACTCCTGCCCCTACATCAAACTGATGGGGTGGAAGCTGCTGAAGGGTTGGTGAAATTTCTCCAGTACTTATGTGCCATGTGCCCCGATAAAAAATGGTATACTTAGAAAATTTATATGCCACCTTGAGCAAGTCTCTGGAAAAGCAGCACACAGTCATAAAAGGAACAATGATAAAATCATCATTATGAAAACAAAACATTAAAAACAATAAAGACCCTAGCAGGGCTTTCCCTGGGGCGCTGCGCCTCTGCACTGTTCGGGGAAGCCGAGGAGGGGGCAGGGCTTGGTCATGTGCCCGCCCCCTGGGCTCCTCACTCCCGGAGCTGCGCTCCTGTGCGCTCCCACTCCAACGGACCCCTGGTGGTATTTCTGAGGCTTGGATTGGTAGCTGTCCCCTCTCTGCCAGCTCTCTCTCTCTCCTTTCTTTCTTGCCTTCTGACATACTTCTGGTGATGTCAGGTGGTGTAGCATATGCAAATAAGTTATGCAAATGAGTTGTGCTAATGAGCTCCTGCACCTCTTTTTCTACTAAATGACCCCTGCTCAAACCCCTCCCCCCCCAACCTAGTTCACACAGTAAAAATCCAGTCTGAAAGTGGATTGAAAGTGGATTATTTAGTGTATGTGACCACAGCCACTGTCTTCAGTCTTCTCCAGGCAGGCAGGACAGGCAGGAAGTAATGGATCTGATCCAAAGTCCACAGTACCTCAGGCAGCAAAGAGAGTCAGGCTCAGAGCAGCAGCTGAAGCAAAAGCTAGCCACACAATCTCCAAACAGACCTCTCTCAGCAATGGAGTCTAGCTCAGCCAGACCCTTGCTTTTATGCTCTCTGCCTGTGCACAGAAGAATTTCAAAAAGAACAAACTTTTCTGATTGGCTAAAGAGCAGTGTTTCACCCCTACCTCCTGTTCCCTAGGAAATGGGCAGGGAAAGCAAGGTTAGTTAGCTGGACTTCACATTTGAAGCCAGCCACAACCTTGCAAAGTTGCAAACCTGCCATTTGCAAATACATTGAAGTGATTGGCTCTAAGCTTCCACCTAAGGGGCTTTTGCCATTGGCCTGCAGAGATCCCTCTTCCTCCTCCCTCCTGCTGCTCTGGAAACCAGAGTAAATGGGAGGAAAGAGCCAGAAATGAAACACTAACCTTCCCACAACCGCTATTCAGTATTGCTGAATAAATCCAAATAATTTATCAGTATCCACTCTATTGGTAGCCAAATCAGATCCAAGAATCTGATTCGACTTAGAAAATATCCAATAATTACTGATAAGGTATTTTGGGGCATTTATTCAGCTCAGTTTATACTGAATGCACACCCCTAATCATATGTCTGCAGCAGGACAGGGAAATCAGCAACACTTGTTGCTCCTTCCATCTGCAGAAATGTTAGGCATCATCCAGTTTGGGGAATGGATACATCACTGATCTTGCAGTTGGTTTCTCACAAAACAAGGCGTTTTGTCCTTTTTGGTCCTATTATACCAGAAGAAAACACTTCAAAATTGTTTACTTAACAAAAGGACTGGTAGAGTTAGTGATGGGGGCAATCTAATGAGTCATGAAGTCTCTCTTCCTGCCAGAGGAAAATTAAGATTGTTTATTTCTCCGAAGTCCAAAGTGATGGGGCTTCCAAGGAGTTCCTTGTCAATTTCAGTTAGGAGTATTTTAAAAGGCTTTTCTCTTTTTCCATTCTTCCTTCATTTGCCCACTATCCATTGTAATCAATCAGAGAAAGCTACAAATAAATTTAGATGGTAGACTCAACTGGAAAACAAGGCAGATGTCCTTCTTAACCTCTGGGGTATTTTGGAGTGAAACAGGAGTGGAAGTTTTTCTTTCTTTCTAGCATTGGTAGAGACTTGGTTGATTTGTAACATTTTCCCCCTACAGATTGATGAGCATTTGAGTGTCTGCATGCATGGTTCAAGTCCATTTACTGCAAACACTGAAAGACGAGACGTGGCATTTTGTTATTCTGCATTGCCCTCTGAGCACTTAAAGAGCTCAGTACAGGCCAAATTCAATATGTGTAGACCCAATAAAAGAAGGCAATTTCTACTGAATGTAAATGACTATGATCAAACATTCAGAATAATTCCTTCAAATTCTTTTATAAAGGGTTTATGCAGTTAGAGAGTGAAGTGACTAATTGGCTTAATGGGGCATGCATTTTGCGTGATATACCGACTGGATATATAATAAGTCAGAACATTAATTCGTTTTATTAAAGCTGTGACTTTTAAATAATATACAAATGGTATACCATACATTGTGCACTGAGATGAAATGGCTCCATTACTTCAAACAGGTTTAATTAGCTCTATCAAAGGCCTGTAGCCTACACAATATAAAAGGTGGTGAATATAATTCATCAGAGATATTTATTTTCAGCCAATACCAAATTAACTTAATGTTTTCTTGATTGCTAGAGTAGGAAAAAATAGTTTTAGGACATTTACATTCTTTACTTAATTTCTTCTTTCTTTACTTAATTTCTTTTTTGCTACTTTCCAGTCTTCTGGTACAGAAGCTGAATTTAGTGATAAATTACATATACACGTTAGTAGATTAGCAATCTCACATTTTGAGTTCCCTGAGAACTCTTGAATGTATGCCATCAGGACCTTCATTCCTAAAC
The DNA here is from genome assembly GCA_029233225.1 of Lepidodactylus listeri. NCBI lineage: Eukaryota > Metazoa > Chordata > Lepidosauria > Squamata > Gekkonidae > Lepidodactylus > Lepidodactylus listeri. Next base: position 39,810,226 of record JARCFY010000006.1, on the reverse strand, counting down.
CCCTTAATCTGAATCAGTTCTTCAGACTTCCTCCTGAACACTATCTATCAACTTATCTAGACAGTGTGTGAGGTCTGCAACCTTTGCACCAGGCAGGCAAGTCACCATGAAGTCAAAATACTTATCAAAGACCACCCCCATACTCCTAGTAACTGAATAACCTATTACCAAAAGCCCACCTCCCCCCAACCCCACCCTCCAGCTCTCCACCCTTCAACTTCCCTGTTTGAAATTCTGTTTGAAGCACTGATCACATGCCCCACGAGCAAGCCCTGAAGGGATCCTGAATTCTTCTTACCACGTGTTTCTAGTGCACTCACCAACAATCAAGAACATAACAATCAAGTTTTTCACCAGTATTTGCACAGGGTAGCCAATTGCCTGGATAAAAAGTGTTCTGTTACCTTTGATAAAAGTTTTTAACCTGGTTTTTATTTGCCAGGTGATGTTGCTTACTTTGCCATGAAAACCTTCACTGGCCCATTTCCACCCATTAAATTGTCAACTCTGTGTATGTGTGAAAGACCAATATTCAATTTCCACATCTACTCTGAAGATTTTGCACCTAACCCTAGGCTGCTCCTTGGTGGTAGCTGTATTCTCTGTTTTTTATACTGGGATCTCAACCACATAAGAACAGATAAGGGCCAGTATGATGTAATGTTTAGCATGTTGAACTAGGATGTGAGAGACCCAGCTTTGAATCCTCTCTCTGCCATTGAAGCTTGCTGGGTGACCTTGAGCCAGCAATACACTCTCAGTCTTAGCTAACAAACATGGTTGTTATAAAGACAAAATGGTGGATAGGAAAATGATGTATGCCACTTTGAGTCCCCATTGGGAGAAAGCTAGACTATAAATAGAGTAGATACATAAATGAGTAGTGCCACCTGAACTTTCCTAAGAAAAGTGGTTGCTACTCTACCTATCCAAACATTTTTCTACACATCAGGAGAGTGCAGCAAACTGTTCCAAGCTAGAAAGTAACCTCTGACCTAATTCAATGTTGGCTGTACCTGGGATCTCCTTGAGCCCACCATCCATGCCTCCTGTAGGGTCAAGCTAGATGACACAGCATAAAATCCATGAACAAATCTCCCATAGTTGTTTTTTTTTTTTTACTCCTAAGCAGCCACTGTGAGGCTCCCAGTTCAGATCAGGGTTGAGCTATGTGGAGGGAGCCTTAAGCCTTTTCCCTTACATCATCATTTGCCATGGGAGGAAGTGTTCACACTAGCTTGATCTCAGAAGCTAAGCAGGGTCAGTCCTGGCTAGAATTTGGATAAGAGACCACCGAGGAATACCAGGGTCATGATAAAGAGTCAGGCAATGGCAAGCCGCCTCTGAATGTCTCTTGCCTTAAAAAACCCACAGGGTCGTCATAAATCAGCTGTGACTTGATGGCATTTTCCACCACCATATGTTTTTCCCCAAGAGGATTACACATGCAGTGGTTATACTATCCCCCTCTTCACAATGTTCCTTATTTGACTTCTGTCTTAAGAAGAAAAATCACAACAGATCATACCCTAAATCTAACTATGGATAATATGTTCTGGAAGGCCCAGGGACAGAGGAACCTAATGTTGCAGTGGGTCATATAGTACTTTATACCCAGGGAGAGCAGGCCAAATATCACAATGCAGGCACATGTGAACCAATCCTACTCTGCTCAGAATCCTACTCATAACTGTTCGATGGGACTTACTCCCAGGAAATTTATCTTAGGCTTTCACTGTCAGTCATCCCTCTTGTAGTTCATGGGGAAATGTCTATATAAACTGACCTTTTTGTCCACTATAATCATTTGTTTGTAGTAACCATGCACAGGATAACTGCAGTACATTGTGTGATTTATGTACATTTATGGTACATTTTCTTGTTGTCAATTCTTTTGTATTTTTATATCATTTTGCACCATTTTAAGCTGTTTACAATACTTATGTACCATATTTATAGCATTTTATGCCATATATATATTCTATGCCACTTGATCAAATAAAATAGCTAAAATGCTCTAACTTTAATGGGAAACAATGGTATAAGGAATGAGAAACTGGTGGGAAAATAAAGATTCACGTATTTATTGCTTACAAGGGAGAAACAAAATCAAAATGGAGATATTCAAATAGAAAGAGACAGCTTTCAAAATTTGGTCTCCTCCCTAATTTCCTCTTCTAACTTTCCTGCTTTGACATTTTGGCTTCCTAAACTTCACTGGCTACAATTTGATATGAGGAGGCCTGTTTTGTTCCAGTAAAATGCAGATAAGCTTAAATCTTTGGATATCTTGTGAATTATATATTGACATGTATGGGTAACATTTACATTTTCTTTCCTTTGTATCCTTTGTCTGTTTGTTTCCTGTATTTTTGTGCACTGGCTAAAACATCACGAGAAAAGCAGTTCTCATCATATTTCTGGTTTAGATCCAAACCACAAACTCATGGAAACCTCACAGGAAAGCCTAGTCTAGCAAAAAAAAAAAGGGGGGGGGCCTAAACCCAATTGCCTGCCATGGTTCTTTAATCTGTCATTTCAAGGAAGAGGTGGGAGTTGAGAGGCCATTCTTTGGATAGCATGTGGGTAGTCTGCACTGCTGTGGCTAACATCTGGCTACCACAACTAACTAAGAATAAGGGTCAGACAACTCCCAAGGATACTTAAAGGAATTTTTCTAAAGATAAATTCTTGCTGAATTTGACAAGTGAAAGGCTGTGTCTTAGAGCCAGTTTATGTATTTGTTCTCCTGAATTCTTTCTTTTAAAAACTCACAGGAGCATTTCAGTCATATGAGTTAGCAACTAACAGGAATTCTATGATTACACACAGTTTGCCTCCCCGAGATACATACCTGTGATCCACCTGGCAACAAGTCACTTACCAGCCAGTCATGTCTGGGCATGGATGGGCTGCATGGATGGGTGAACATCAGGATGTTTGCTACAGACACCTTCTCAGGTTAGCAACATCTTTCACACCAATCACTGATGCCCAGAGTACCCACTGCCCAATGAGCTACTTCTCTCCTCCTGTTTCCAGGTAAACAGCTGCGGTCTCACTGTATCAATATAGCACTTGAGATGCCTTGACTCCATTGACTTCATGTCACTGGAGTGCTATATTGGTCCAACACTATAGTGCTCAACTTAGAATGTTTAAAAAAAAGGATGCAGAAGATTGTGCAGCCAAAAAGGGCAGGGGGGAAATGCAGCATTGTAGGAAGTGCTATGGACATTTTGAACAGCACACCACAGCAGTTCAGAAGTGCAATGAAGGGGTAGAAAATGGAAGAAAGCAGTTTCCCTCACATGCAGCTCAACCATGCTTTGCTAATCTGATGCAAACAGGTTTGTATGAACAGGTAAATAAATTCCACCAGCAGCCAGTTATTAAAACAGGTCTGTCTGAAATGACAGGAAAAAACCATTTGCAACCAGTTGCTAAAATGGAATACAAAGGCAGTTTGAAAAGGGCCAAAGCCACCCAATTCTTACAGCTGGTTATGGCCAGTGCTCCCTCTAAGTTGTGGAGTCTTGTGAGCAAAAATTCTATCTTGTGAGCTACTGGCATTAAAGTTCTGAGCAAGCAATTTGGCTACTGCATAAATTAGTTTGCTCTGGACCCCTCCTTCCTGAACTAAGACAAAAATCTGTGAACCAGAGGCTAAAAAACTGTGAGCTAGCTCACACTAACTCAGCTTAGAGGGAACACTGGTTATGGCCACAGCTGATTCTCTTTTTGAGCCATCCAAGGGACTGTGTGGGTTAGGAGGAGAAAGTGTGGGCCAAAATCAGGACTCTGTTCACTCCTGGCCACTGGTAATATGAGACACAATGCATATTGTCTATATGGAGCAGGCAGAAGGTTAACATTTCTTGGTGTCAAAATATCTTGGCCCAAACCTGACTATAATTTTACTTCAGCTTCATCATGTCCACTTCTTTACAGGGACATATGCACCTGGCAGCACATGGAAGGTTTATGATGGGTATTGCACTTAGAGCCTGTTCTTCTGAATGTGCTCATGGTATCCTTTATGGAGTGCTTTTTCCGCTAAACTGAGAGAGCAATCCTAATCAGGTTTACTCAGAAGTAAGTGCTCACTTTCCATGCTTATGTCACATACAGGCCTCAGTTAGCAGTACCGAAATCAGAGTTTTCCCATGGCTTACTTTTTCCTAGCAAACTAAGAACCAACAACAGTTCTATCAGTTTTGATAACTTAATTCAAAGAAAACTAGGGACAAAAATGAAACGACTATATTGAAATGGGTTTCAGAACAGTTTGCCACTCCATTCTTCACTTTGGTGCCAGCTTGGGATTGCCTTAAATGTTTTAGAGTACTTATAAAAGCAATAAGCAGAAAGTCAGGCATTGCTGACTATACTTGTAGTTCAACCCTAGTGACCTTGGAAGGTCATATATTGCCATACACTTGCTGAGGGGAATGGGTAGGGATATGAACTAAATATGTGCCTGTAAATATGTGTATGTATAGACGGATCTACCTTTATGCAAATATGTGTGCAATGAAGTCAAATCTCAAATAATTTTGGCACCCAAGTCATGAAATCTATTTTCAAGGAATTTATCCCAGGCACACTGAGGCTTAAAATGTAGAGTTTACTCTCTGTGTTCAGCTGTATTGGAAATTTAAATGGGGAGCTGATAAAGGTATAATTAAAATCTTTCAAGTAAAGTACGTCACATGAATTATTAAAATGAAGTGCCGCCAAATCCAGTAAAGAGCACTATGCATGCCTCCTTGGTTTTTTTTTTTTTTTTTTACAAAAAATATCTTTCCCAAGGTCACAATGGTACTGAAAGGGTCTATCTGCATGCTGCAGATAAGGGCCTGTGACTTCCCTGAAGGGCTTTAAAGTTCATAAGGGTGCAAGAGAGGCAAGAGAGGGAACCATCGCCTGGGGGAGGGTCCCATGAACCTTTGCCAATGCATTTTTCCAAGGGACTTTGGGTTGATTTATGGGGGGACCAGTTTATTTCCCTTACTTGGCTTTAATCTAAGACCCTGCATTTTGATCAAAAGCACACCGTCTGCAGATTGCTGAAGAAGAGAGAGTGATGACACCTGAGCATCTTCATTAACCTTGTTGATTGCCTTCAAATCACCCTCCTGCAAAGATGACTTGTTTGTTCCTCATTACTGAAAGTGTGTTATGCAGAAATGTACCTAATCAAAGTTGCACTAGATCTCATGTTTTGTTTTCTTTCTCTCTGTCTCTCTCTTTTGAGAAGCATCATGTTTTATTTATTTCATCCTAGGGTGGCTCCCTGGGAAAATTGTTAGGGAGGCAGGAGGCCAGGAGAACAGAATCCTTGGTTTTAATGGCTTGCTTATAAGCTGGATGCTTCATTAAGAACAGCAGTGTGACTAGTGCAAGACGATCAGGCAGTGCTCCCAAATTGTGCAGTTGGCAAGTTGAGCTTACAGTTTTGTCAGCTCAGCTGCCAATATAATTATCAGGATTGGGGAACACACAGGGAGAGATGAGATGAAAGAAGATGGCAGAGCTGTGCTTTCAGCAGTTCAGAGATTGCAGAAAAGGTCAGAAAGGGACAAAGGACATTTGGAGCCAGGGGGAGCGGCGCTCAATATGTGCTCACTTCTGTGAGACCTTGTTGGGTTCATAAGCTAAATTCAAATTATTTCAACCACAAAGGCACTAAGTGCTGGGAGAATGTATTTCAGCAGATTGAGCTCTTACTTTTGGTTGAGTGTGATCATTCCTTTTGTGTCCTATCTCTCTTCCAGGGAACTCAGAGTGTCATTTTCCTCTAAAATACTTTTATGTTTTCCTAATTGTCGCCTGCCCTCTGAGGAAAACAAAGTTTTCCACTAACACCCCCCTCAAAAGTTGGCACCAAATGAAGGGGTCCGCCATGGCAGCTTCTCTGAGGAGATTAAGGCCTCGGTGTGTGTTTGTGTCTTTTCTTTACCCCTCAGTGGCTGGGAACAGGAAGCGTGATGCTAATTGACTTGCAAATTAATCATTTGTCCCTGCTCCTGATAATTAGTGCTAACGATTTTGTTCTTACCCTGTTCTTACTGCCTTGAGAGATAGGTTATACTGAGTGAATTCTTTAGTATAACTAGTGGTCTCTTCTTACCATCGATTGGAATGTCTCCCAAAGTTCTTCCAAAGCAGCATGTCTGAAACTGGTGTTAAAGATCTGCCCTTCTTGGACTCTGTGAGGCTGTGTATGAGAGGCCAGAGGAAATGAAAACCTAAATATCTCACTCTTGAATCTGCTGGTTTGTTCTTTCCTGAACACACTGGCTGTGGAAGATCAACTGCCCTACATAATGCCACCTCATGACTGCTCCCGAACTAGCCCACAGCTGCTGTTCTCCTTACCCATAATAAACATTCTCCATGACCGGGATGTTAGTGTCCCAGCAAGGCACCAGCCAACCAACCAGAGACTTGCTTAGCTTCAGTGAAGCTGCCTTATCCTGTGCCAGCCAAGTATAAATCTTGTAGAGTCAGAGAAAAAACCTGTGAGGGTTTATACTAACCCAATTAAATTGTTTCAATTCCCCGCTAGCCTGGGGCAAGTGTATTTACACATTCTAAAGGCTCATCCTACTTTGTGCCATGACTCATCACCATACCACTTTCTCCACCAAAAGTGCTGCTTCCACTTTTTTTTTTTTTTTTGCGAAAAGCACTTTCTCTATTTAATATAGGTTGTGAATTGTTTAAACTACCAAACATCTGGATTAAATAAACTAAAACCATTCTGGGAAAATATTTGCATATTCAGTGTTTGGTAACCTTTGGCTAAGATGTAACAGTTTCTCCAGTTCTTCTTTCCATATATACAAGTTCCCATCTGTTTTGCATTTTAATTCACATATCTAAATGCTGATTGTATTAACATCTTTTGAAACACTGATTATTTCATTTTACATTTAGAGGATATATTTTAACATACCTCAAGAGCAGATAAATAGCTCTGATAGACCAGACAAAGGATTTATCTGGTGAACATGTGCGGTTGTCTTATACTGAGCCAGATGGTTGTCCACCTAGCCCTGCATTGTCTATTCTGATGGACAGTAGCTCTCACCTGCTACCTGGGATGCTATAACTGGAGGTGCTGGAGACTCAGTTTGGGACCTTCTGCTTGCAAAACATGTGCTTTGTCATTGAGCCACAAGCTCTCCTTTGTTTCCAGTACTGGCCATCTAGATTTCTCCAGAAAACCCACAGGCAAGGAATGATGATAACAGTCTTCCCCCATTGCCTGCCCCAGTATCATGTATTGACTGAAATATTATTGAATTTGAAAGTTCCATTTTATTATCATGGCTAATTGTCATTGATAGTCCTCTATGAATTTATCTAATTTTGTCCACACAGGAAAATCCAGTTGAAAATTACTATGTCAATCCTGCCATTAAACCAATTTAAAAATGATAATTGTACTTCATACAAAAAGAAGAGTTCATTTGGTCCATTGTGGACCTACCATTTGGTCAGTTTTGTTGGGTGATTATGACTTGTGCTATGACACAGGAAGAAAAATCCCTATCCACTACTTACATAAAGTCTCCCCTTAGTAATCTGTCACAATTAGTTATATTGCCTCTTAATCACTAAATTCAAAAGTCCCAAATATTTTTGTGTTTCCTAAAAACTAGAAATCCAAGTAGATCTTTGACTAGAGCATATGAAGCTGCCCTAGGTATGCCCTAGGTATTGCACTATTGTAATAATTCATCCTTTGGAAATAATTCATCTTCAGAAAAATCTAGAAAGCAAGTGATTATGATAGTGTAATATCCAATCATAGGGGACTGGAATGCTAAAGTAGGAAGTCAAAAGGTAACCAGGATAACAGACTAATTTGGCTTTGGAGAACAAAATGAAGCAGGGCAAAGGCTAATAGAGTTTTGTCAAGAGAACATGCTGGTCATAGCGAACACCCTCTTCCAACAACCTAAGAAGCAACTCTACACATGGACATCACCAGATGGGCAACACTGAAATCAGATTGATTATATCATTTGCAACCAAAGATGGAGAAGCTCTATACAGTCAGTAAAAACCAGACCTGGAGCTGACTGTAGCTCAGATCATGAGCTCCTCATTGCAAAATTCAGACTTAAACTGAAGAAAGTTGGGAAAACCACGAGGCCATTCAGGTTTGACCTAGATCACATCCCTGATGAATATACAGTGGAGGTGAAAAATAGGTTTAAGGGACTAGATTTGATACGAGTGCCTGAAGAACTATGTTCAGAGGTTCGTGACATTGTACAGGAGGCAGTAATCACTACCATCCCAAAGAAAAAACTGCAAGAAAGCAAAGTGGCTGTCTGATGAGGCTTTACAAATAGCAGAGGAAAGAAGGAAAGTGAAAGGCAAAGGTGAAAAGGAAAGCTTTACCCACCTGAAAGCAGATTTCCAGAGAACAGCAAGGAGAGATAAGGAGGCTTTCCTGAATGAACAATGCAAAATGAAAGAGGAAAACAATAGAATTGGAAGGCCTAGAGATCTCATCAAGAAAATTGGAGAAATCAAGGGAACGTTCCATGCAAAGCTGGCCACAATAAAGGACAAAAATGGTAGGGACCTAACAGAAGCAGACAAGATTAGGAAAATATGGCAATAATACACAGAAGAACTATACAAGAAGGACCTCAATGTTCTTGACAACCATGATGGTGTAATCACTGACCTCGAGCCAGACATCCTGGAATGTGAAGTCAAATGGGCCTTAGAAAGTATTACAAACAATAAAGCTACCAGAAGTGATGGTATCCCAGCTGAACTATCCAAAGTCTTAAAAGGTGATGCTGTTAAAGTGCTGCACACATTTTGCCAGCAAATCTGGAAAACACAACAGTGGCCACAGGATTGGAAAAGGTCAGTTTACATTCCAATCCCAAAGAAGGACAATGCCAAGGAATGTTCAAACTATTGCACAATTGCACTCATTTCACACGCTAGCAAGGTCATGCTCAAGATCCTACAAGCTAGGCTTCAGCAATATGTGGATAGAGAACTGCCAGAAGTACAAGCTGGGTTTCAAAGAGATAGAAGAACTAGAGATCAAATTGCCAACATTCGCTGGATTATGGAGAAAGCAAGAGTATCAGATAAACATCTACTTCTGCTTCATTGACTACACTAAAGCCTTTGATTGTGTGAATCACAACAAACTATGGCAAGTCCTTAAAGAGATGGGAGTACCAGACCACCTCACATGTCTCTTGAGAAACCTGCATAAGGGTCAAGAAGTAACAGAACTGGATATGGAACAACGGATTGGTTTAGCATAGGAAAAGGAGTACAACAAGGATGTTTATTGTCACCTTGCTTGTTTAATTTATATGCAGAGTATATCATGTGAAATGCTGGCCTGGATTAATCACAAGCCGGAATTAAGATTGCTGGGGGGAAAAATCAACAACCTCAGATATGCAGATGATACCACTCTAATCGCAGAAAGTGAAGAGGACCCCAAGAACCTTTTGATAAGGGTAAAAGAGGAGAGCACAAAAGTTGGCTTGAAACTCAACATAAAAAAAAATCCAAAAAGTTTAAAAAAAAAAAAAAAAAACCTCAGGGAGGGTTGAATCCACTACCCCCCAGTACCTTTAGAAATGGCTGCTGCAGGGATCTACTCCAGGCCCCACCACATCGACAATGAGAGATAGACTGGTTAAGAGCCAGAGAGAGAGAGAGCCAGAGAGAGATAATGAGTGGGGGAAGAGGGGAGGAAACAAAAGCAGAACTAGAGCTGGGACTGGGAAGGATTCCTCTTGCAGTATCAATGGCTAAATAGCAGGGGGACATTTTAAAAGGGACATCTGAGCTTCTCACCCCTACCTCTTTTGCTGCAGGCTCCACTGTCCTCTTAAAACTTTTAGGGTGGGGGAGGCTTTTAACTGCTTCTCCCCTCCACGAGCTCAAGAAAGACTGACTGGCTGAGAGTGAGAGAGAAACACATAAAGAGAGAGGCTCAGAGAAATAATGGGTGGGGGAAGAGGGCAGGAAGCAACAGCAGAATTGGAGTTGGGATCGGGAAGGATTCCTCGCTGCCATGCACTCATCTGCAACACTTTTTCTGCAGTATGAATGGCTAAATAGCAGGGGGAAGTTTTAAAAGGACATCTGAGCCTGCAACTTCAAAGCCTTGCAGACAGGATAGAAGGATAATTCTCACCCCAGTCTCTGTAGCTGCAGGCTCTGCTGTCCTTTAAAACCATTATCTCCATCTTCTAAGTATTTCTTCCCCCACTGGCTTGGGCACTGCTTCTTCCCACTGCCTTTCTCTTCTGATTGACTAGAAGCTAGAGGGAAATTATAAAAGGACGGCTGAGGTGTCATTAATGGATGGATAGGCACAGTGACTAAGACGTAGGGGGCAGGTGGAGAGGAGGTGGGATTTCCTCCAACCAGTGTCAGTTTGTACACACCATTTTTTTAAAAGGAGAGTGGTACAGGACACCTGTATCACCTCAAGACCTGCAATATTCAGTAAGGCAATCTTTTAAATCTCACATTAAAAAAGTGATTGTGATTTCCAGGCAAACTCCTCATTGAAGCCAACTTCAGTTGGCTGGCTGACTATGCACAAGGGAACTGGCTAAGGCTAGAGGGCTCACTTTCCAGTGTTCAGTAAAAAAAAAGAAAAAAAAGGGAAAACAATGGGGAAAAGGGGAAAGTGGGCTCACTCCCCTTCACAGAAGGCTGCCACAGAGCTGCCTCTTCCCTTAAGAGGGCACTGCTCAGAACAATTGAAAGAACCACTGCCCTTTTTGTCAGAAACAATAATCCCTCATCAGTACCATACAGAACAATACAATGCCAAAAGTACCTCACAAGAGACGATGCCCTGCCAAAATGAGAAAATCCAAAAAGCTAACAAATTAGTTACTGCAAGAAAGTCATTTAAACAGTAACCAACTTTCTTTCTTTCTTTCTTTCTTTCTTTCTTTCTTTCTTTCTTTTATTTTATTTTATTTTTATCCCGTCTTGCTGGCGAACTGGCTCAAGGCGGCTAACAACCATAAAATACCATCAAAGTGGTTTACAAATTAAACTTTACTATGAAAAAGACATTATTAATACACAACATTTTGTTGCAGGTTTCCACTTGTCCAAGTCAATTTTTGATCTGTTTAAATATTTATTTCAGGGAAAAGCTAATATCCCAGTGGACTCCCTTGCCAATCATTGGGTGGGGGAAAACAACTCCTGAGATCTTGATCACATCATGTTTACCTTTAGGGTAAAAGTACATGTTAGGTATAGTTCAGAGATCTCTTTAACTAATTCACCCCTCGCCCATTTCTCATTGAGAAGGAAGTGTTTGGATTCAGGCCATCAATCCCACTCAAGAACGCAAGAGGTGCCCCGACCTGGAAAGCCCAGGCAAGCCTGATCTTGTCGGATTTCAGAAGCTAAGCAGGGTTGACTCTAAAAAGTACTTGGATGGGAGACCTCCTTGGAATACCAAGGCCAGGAGGAAGAAGCAGGCTATCAAGCCACTTCTCTGAATGTCCTCCAAGCCTCAGTAGGAGTCACCAGAGGTCACCATGACTTTCAGGCATGGGTGCACACACACAAATGCAAAGATACCAAAAAAGGGGCAAAAAGGTAAGAGGTATTGCCAGTTTTGATAGCACATCTGTTGGGCACGTAGCCTCCAAAGATAAGTATGCGCACATTGTATCTCTTTGGTATGCATGTTGTTTTGTTGAAAGTAGCTGGGTTTTGGAATGGTTGCTGGAATATTCAGATCTGAATTCAGTTGGAGCAAAAAATGTCAAGAACCACTCCGAAGTATGAGGGTTTTGGAAGTCTAGTCAAATATATCCCTTTCCCTCCAATTAGCTTGCCAGGGTGTGCGGATGAAAACTGCAGAAAATTCTGCAGTAGGTTTATGTTACATTATGTCCAAAAGGTACTCAGGGTTTGTCATTTATCCAAGCTAGTAAGGTTTTTAAAGGGTTTCATCTTGAAACATTACAACTGCAACCCTGTAGGGGTAAAGAATGAGAGCTTACAGTTTATGCTCATTTCCCCTTCTCACCAAAACAGAATACTTTGGCTGCAATCACACGCACAATTAACCCCGACATAGGTGTGAATGCCAGGTGGATTAAACATGGACGATCAGACCCAAACATCTGGGATGTGTCCTGCAACCGGCAGCAACCTGTGATACTCCACCACAGAAATGGAGTAAACAAGCACCAGGGAAAGTCTGGTAGTAAACAAGTTGCTATGGGCCACGGGCAGACTTTCCCCTGTCTGATCGCTCCAGCACGCTCTCATGGCGTCAAGATGATCTGATCAGGCCATCCTGACTCCGTGCTGTTTCCCCCCCCCCCTTCTCAGTATGCACACCATTACACACTCAATAGGGAGCCCTCAGGGCTGAGGTGTGAATCATCGATCCCTCATTTAAGTGCATTGGGAACAAACGACAAAAAAACCCTGCCTCACCCACAGTTGCGTCTGATCACACAGTGGTGGGCTGCGCCTGCAGCTTCAAAAGACTGTGTGATCATGCAACTGCGGGTCAACTTCCACTGAAGGAAATAACCTCTCTTCCCACCCTGCTTTATCTTGCACATGTGACTGCAACCTTTGACTTCAGATAATTCTGGACAAACCTAACATAATTTAATTTATGAAAGTATACATTGTCAGTAAGGTTGACAGGCCTGGCCTGGCAACCAGAGAGAGCCAGGGGAGACATAGGGGGCAGCTGACAGAGATGGCACTATGTCACTTTTGTGGAAAACCTGGAAGTGATATCACACCTCTCTAAGAGCCACCAGTAACTCTACGGTAAAGCCATCGACTTTTTTTTGGCAATTCCCACAGAGAACTGGCATCATTTCCAGTACACTCTAAGAATTGCTGAAAACTCTACAGTTTTTCTATAGAGTTTCCGGCAGTTCCTAAAGAGCTATGATGTCACTTCAAGGTTTTCTCCCAAACTAACAACACACTATTGGCCTGATGGCTAGTTTTTAAATTTTTCTAGAGGCAGGGGAATCCCTATCTTTACTTAAACCCTAACTTTAATTGATCTGTACTGCTAAGAGATAGCCATAGAATTCCTGGTTATAAAGGGATAGTTGCTGCACTTTATTTGTCTTGGTAAGTCTATGACTGTAATTTTTTTACCTATGTACAGTGGGTTTTCATCTAATCAGTTGCTCACAGACTTAACAGAGCTTATAAGTCTCTATATTGGGAAGTTTTGAAAATGGTTACCGCAGCAACAAGCAAACAACTGGCAATTATACATTTGTTTATATTGTTTGAACAGTTTGTACCTATGCAACAGCCTCTCTTTTATCTATTTAAACTGCATAGATGCACAAACAACACAGCATTAAAATAATGTCTTTTGGCCTGTATTATCATTGTCCTCTACAAATCAACCTGAGAGAAGCCCCAGAAATTCACTGAGACAACTCTACTTCTTCTATGGACAAAAAGAAAGCAACCATTTGATATCACAATTAAAGTTTTTATTCAGTATTATTAGCAATACTCATTATATGAAAACAAATACACAGAGTGTATGTATCATGTATCATGAGGAGGCCACACGGAAGGTACATAACCAACTGGTAACTTCATTGTCACCATAAAGATCCCTCTGGAGGAAAACAAACAGGCTGCTAATGACAGCCCAAACTGAAATGGAACCAGAATGTAGAATTGTTCTTGCTATGAAGCTAAATCCCACCATATTCATTCATTCATTTAATTTGTATCCTGCTCTCCCTGCAAGCAGGCTCAGGGAGGTTTACATTAGTCGGTACAAAATACCATCTTAGTATGGCAAACCAGTTGGGATCAATATTCAACAAATAAAGTACAAAGAGTATATAACCCTGCCTTTTATACATTTCAGAAATTTTAAGAACTGTTAGGGCAAACTATTTTGAGCATATTGTTCCAGTGTTAATGTAGCTGTACTGATTCTTATTGTGTTCCTGGGCCCAGTTTTAACTGGGTTTTAATCTTAAAAAATTAGTTTTAACCTTAAAAGGCCTAAATAATTTGGAACCAGGATAACACAAAAACTGCCTTTGCCAACAAGAGCCCATCCATGTAATTAGGTCATTAGGAGCACCCCTATTCCATGATTCTGGAATTCCCTCTCCTTTGATGGGGTGTATGGAACAATGATGTAAACAGTGTTACTGTGCCTATATGGCATATTTTCCATTTCTCTTCTCCGGCCTAACCCTTTAGCTCTGTGACTACAGTTAACAGCAGTGTGCTTAGGCCTGGTTGTCAGTAAGTTGTTGTTGTTCTCTAGTTATACCTGTAACCTCCTATTCTGGTCAATAACAAAGTTAGTTGAGATCTCATGTTATCATTGTGTGAAGCTACAATGACAATGCAATTTTATTAAGGAGGCTTCTATTAAAAGGAGAGAAAATGGTCACTTATGAAAGTATAGGAGGTTTCCAGTTTAATGAAAAAGAGGAAGATTTTGAATCCTATGTTCAAAGGTGGGATCAGTATTTTAAAGTTAATAGCACTGAGGAAGAGGAGAAAAAGCAGCCCATGTTTCTTTCTCACATTAGTAGGAAAATTTGCTGAAAGACACAACTTACCCACAAGAAGCCTGGCAAGTGGACTGTAAAGAACTTGTTAAAATGTTGAAAGACCATTTTGTACAAGCAATTTTTAGGTGGAAAGATATAAATTACACCCCAGAGACAAAATGGAATGAGAAAATGTGTCAGCATTTCTTGCAGGTTTGAAGAAGCAGACCGCAGCATGTCAGTTTGGGGGTTTCTTGAAAGAAGTTCAGAGAGATTGGTTTGTTTGGAGAAATGATCCCTGTGAGACCCCATTTCTGTCCACAGGGAGTTCAAAAGCTCAGTGGCTGTCCCAAGTCACCATCTTGCAATGCCCTTCACCCCTTACTCCCCTCTAACCCCTACTCACTCCATGGTTCTGTCACTACTATTTAATTGCAAGGGCACCTCACGTTGGAGGACTGGGACTCCAGCACTGCTTTTTGCACATGTGAAAACTGAAGGATTGTCCTGTCCCTCCCCTTACTTCTCTTTCATAACTGTGACTAAAGCAGGTGTGGTATGGGTACAGATATCAGACTTCCAGTATTCAAAGTATAAAGACTAATAAAAAATAAATCACACACATAATTTCTTTCTGCTACAGAACTGAGCAAGGATTAAAAGAAAAGTAAATAGATACAATCCTTTCATATAAATGCAGTCCTTCAAATCCTGTTGTAAACATGTTCCTAATAGATGTTATAACAAGGACTGGCATTTTCTTCTTGGTGGCATAAGATCTCAGAAAAATTCCATTTGTTTACTTTTCAGTGATGTGACTTCTTTTCCTTGCTTTTCTTTAGTGTGTCAACTAATGCCGAGAGGTGTCAATTGCTTCCCCACAACAACCCTGTAGTATTGACCCAATTACAGTGAACTTTGAGTAAAAATTCTGGCTGTCATTTCTCCACAGTTTGTTTTTATGACATCTTTGTGTGAAGCCAGTAAACCAGCGGAAACTGTGAGCTACTGTAGTTTCTCCCTAGGTGCCAAGGGTGAGTCAACTTTTCTTTCTCACCCTCTCCTTTATTCACAATTTATTTTATTTACAGTTCGTTCCCTGTACAGGGCTGTCATATCATTGCTCAGTGCTGCCCTTTTCCTGCAGAGCTTCCCATAGCCATTCCTCAATGGCTACCAATGTGTAACCAAGTGCTGTTTTATGTGCACTTGAGCATTCATGCATTTAATATATTCAGTGCAGGAATGGTCATGCACACAATGGTGAAAGCTGGGGGGGGGGCTGCCACAAGAAGCAATCATTGTGTGAGATGGCTGTCCAGATCAGTGAAATTGTGGATTCAAAGTGCAAGTACCAAAAAGTACTTAATTTTCCAGGTGTAGGAAAACTCACTAGAAAGCTGGGAGGATTGTGCGAGTGAGCCTGCTTAGGTGCGGGAGCTGGATGTGGGTGTCTGATCAGTGTTTTTAAATGTGAGAGGGAACAGTGGTAAAACCTGATCAAAATGATCATGTGAGCACAGCCTTAGTGTACTTTTCTCTCCCTCCTTGACTTGGGGCTCCTGATGAGCTACTGTGAGTCGCAAGGGCACTTTCCACATCATTGTCATCATTGTCATCATGTCACATTCAGCTTGGCCATGTTTATGTCTGGCTGGGATAAGAGAGTTGGCATGCCAGTGCCAGGCACCCATGGGCTGGCACCCCACTCACTCCTGCCTTTGGATGCTTGTTTGAGCCTGTATGACGTCAGTGGTTTGCTCTCATTCTCAGATTGAGCTGATCCTGTACATTATAAGGCATCTCCCCCAGTGGAATTCTAAATGATTACTGCTGCCTTGCACCTGGATTCCAAAAGGCCTCAGCTGTAGAAGAAGCAAACCATGCCCACATTTCTCTTCCTCTTCCCTTAGGATTGCCAGAACCCAGACAGGCCTTCTCTCTTTTGGCCTGTAGAAACAAGTGTCTTCTTCTTCTTCTTTTCATTGTTTTTTTTGATTTTCTCTAAAACTACAACAGAAAATAGGAAGGGGGAGCTACGAACTATGGGAGAAAGAAAAGAAGGCCACTAAAAGCCCAAGTGGCAGGGGTCATTTTCAATGTTACATAGCTTGGTTGAGATTTCACTTAACAACACATTTTAGTAAGATGAAGTATAAGAGTTATGTTTATATACTATTTAGTAATACAGAAGGGGTTTTTTAAAGACTGAAATAGGTATGTCAGGCAATTCATGGTTCCAAACATATAACTGGATTCATATTTCTTATTTTTTTCAGTTTCTTCCCCATAGGCTACTTTTTTTTTTTATCAAAGTCCCATCTGACTTTAACTGATTGTAACTCAGATTCAGAGTCCTCTTCAGAGGAGCTGCTTGATGTGTCTCCATGTCTTCCCAAATCATAGTTGCTGTGATCTGATGTCTTGTCATCCTGTGCTGTTCCTTTCGGTTTGTCCATTGTTTGACACTGCTCCAAGAAGGCTATGGCATTTGTAACAGAGTCCACTCTTTCTTTTTTGTCCTTAAATTTAAAAGTGAGCCCTTCAGGAAAGGACGTGGAATTTTTCTGTAGAAAAGTTGTCAGATTTTTATATTGTTTCCTCTTCTTCCTAATTTCAAATAGAATGTCTTTTAAGACTTTTATGTTTGTACCTTCAATTTTTAGGGTAGTCCCATTAGTTGCTTTAAGTACTTGATCTCTACTTGATATTTTGGAGAATCTCACAAAAACCTCTCCGGGCAGATTATTTTTCTTGATGTAATCTGGATAGGTCCGATAAACCATATCCATATCTGATTGTAAAAGTTCTGCTGTAGTATCTGCAACTAGTGCCAATGGATCGCTTAAAAGTTTCTTCAGATCTTCTCCATTGTGTTCTGGGACACCCTGGAATCTCAGTACATAAGCTGATCTTTCCATTTGCAGTTGTAGCAATTGATGTTCATCTGAGGTTCTCTTTTTTTTTCATTGCCTCCAATCGCTGCTTAAGTTTTTTAGTCTTGGCATCCACCTTTTTAACTGATTTGGCAGTTTCCTCTGATTTCAGATTGGTTTCTTTAAGCCATTTTTGAAGAGTATCAAATTTCGTGTTAAGAGTTTTCATCTGGTCCAGCAGAGGGCACAATGCAGGATGTAACATTTTTGGAAAGTCTATGGTTGCTTCCGCTTTAGATGATGACGTATTTGAACTCACATTTCCTGGAGAAGGTCTGATGTTAGGCACCATGATTTTCATAGTCAGAGACGGGTTGTTTACATTTGGAGAAAGTTCTTAAAAAGTCTCTGGAGCCAGTTAAATAAAGCACTTTAAGCTTATCTGGCTCCTATTTCAGCCAAGAATGCTTTGGTTGTGCCCCTCCTATTCTCTGATGAATTTTAAAGAGTTCTTATCTTTTTGGGGTGGAGTTAACTCCCCCCCCACACTTTAAAGTTGAGAATCGGGGGCTTAAACGCTTATCTAGCCCTATGGATTAACATACAAAAGACTCACGCTTCATCAGATGTCTTCTGCCAGGTAAGAGAAACACTTTTGACCACCTGCTCATTCGTCCCAGTGTGTGTCTTTGTCGTCATTTCTGGTCGTGCGGCAGCGGGACCTATCAGGGCATAGAGGAAATGGGTGGGGGGAAGGAACATGTGTCAGAAACTGACATGGGATTGCCTGTTGTGACATATGTTTTATCTGTGCCTAATTGTTATGCCTTAATATACCAGTTCCTAATGAGTTACTCTTTCCTCATGTAAGCGTTTCCTCATTTCTACCCCCCCAGCTGCAACGACCGGTTCTTAATCCCTTTTCATTCCCAGGTCCCACCCAGGAGTTTGCATCGGTTCATCAACCCATCCCGCAGGAATGCGGAGTCTCTTCGGTTGCTTAGCTCCGCTTAGCTCCGCCTGCTTGTTGCTTTCCACTAGCTTGCTTACAATTGCTTGCTCCGTCCTGCATAGCCTTTTACGAGCGTGCGCACTGAGTGATTTACCTTGTCTCAAGTTATCTCCTCTCTTGTGTCCTTGAACAGAGGGGAGGAAGAAATACTCTGTGAACTGCATACTTGTTATGTTATCAGGTTTTGAGAAATGGAAAACTAGACTCAGCAACAACTTTGTGCCATGAGAACAAGTACTCTGTTTTCCTTTCCCCTGGGAACTAGCTTTCCTGCGTCTTCCGTGGGAATTGGTGTTACTGTTAGAAACACACCAAAATTGTAGCTCACTGATTGGTAGTATACCTGTAACCATGTAGCAGTTTTAGTATATCTATTAATGTAACCCATAGCACTCTATTACTAACAGAACAAGTGTATGACTCCAGTGATCTTTCTACAAGTAAAGGACT
The DNA here is from genome assembly GCA_029233225.1 of Lepidodactylus listeri. Taxonomy (NCBI): domain Eukaryota; kingdom Metazoa; phylum Chordata; class Lepidosauria; order Squamata; family Gekkonidae; genus Lepidodactylus; species Lepidodactylus listeri. The sequence goes on along the minus strand of JARCFY010000006.1, from coordinate 39,791,327 downwards.
TTTTACCCAAAGACCTGTTGTGGACTATATTCATTGGGACATTCTCACAACATGCACTGGTGCACCTCTGTCACTTCCATTGGAAACTGGAGGTGATGTAGTGGATGCTATAGCATTTTGCAAAAACTCTATCGTAAAACAATAGAGTTTTTGCAAAATGCTGCAGTGTCTGCCATGTCACTTGCTTTAAAAAAAAAACAGAAGGGACATAATCATGCCAGTGTGCCAGGCCTCACCACCCATTTTGCCCTGGGGTTGCCAGATGTGGCCTCACAACCCTAGGAGAAGCTCCTGCCCCCGCCCCATGCTATTTTCTCAAGCCAAAATGGCTGGGGGCGTGTGTGTTATTTGCTCCTTCTCTCTCTCTATATATATATATATATTTAAAAGTGTATAGTTTGGGCCCTAGAATACTGATCCAAGGCAGAAAAGTCTGTTTTGTATGTTGAAACTATAGCCCTTATGACTTGTGTTTTATAGTGACACAGCATATCCAGGTGTATGATTGGGATATTTTACTTTTGAATTGGACCTCTAGTCTTTAAGGTTGTAAAGGAGAGGACAGGGAGTAAAAAGGATTGATTCACATTTCTTAATTTACTTTATTTCAAATAGTCTGATGACCCAACAATCTTGGACAACATATATCATACTAACACCAGCCTCTGATTCTAACCTTTTATTGAAGCCACTGCAGCCAAAAGTTTTGCCACAGCCATTAGACCAAAATCAGCATCAGTTAGCCAACAAGCCAGGAAAGGAGAAGAAGTACCAGAAACAATCACTGGCTGAATCTGGAGGTCTCTCAAAGGGGCCACCAGCACATAATCTAAGAAGATATGAGCCAGCATTTCAATTGCACCAAATCCTCAAGGACACAAGCTATCTGAATAAGCGCCTCCATGGAGTCTACCCAGATAAACAGCCGAGGAAAAAGCATTTAACGAAGCCAAAAGAAAAGCTCTCCGATATTTAAGAACAGTTCATTGGTTCATATTCCATTTCTCTCCAGTCTTTTTTTTTTTTGCCAGGAATTCATTCTTGCTTGTATTTCCCATTGTGTACAAAATCATATGTGTGAATTCTTTCAGATATTTGCTGACCATCCTAAATATACCTTCAATAAATCACACAAGATAAAACTTTGGTTATCACTTTTTTCAAAAGGCACTCTGTGAAAAAAAAACAGGATTAAAGAAATTGCTGTAGTTGCCTTTTTTAAAATAAAAACCAATCCCAAATTTATAGACCGTTTTCTCAGGAAGTTGGCTTCCCTGTCCAGCAGATCTCTGAATGTGCTGCCTTGCAAAATGCAAGTGAAGCATTAAGAAGATTAGCATTCAGAGAGAATTGATTTAGCAGAGTCATTTAATAATTGCTCAAGTGAGTGGACGAAAGAAGCTGACTCACTACTAGTTCATATTTTGCCACGCCAGTAACAGCTCTTGTTAAAGAACCTCACAGTGTACTTATGGTTAAAATATTGATTTCTGTAAAGAGATCTGAAATCTAAATTTTGGAAGCAGAAGTCTTATCTATCACCACAGATTAGCATTTTTATTGCCCCCCTGAAGAACCTTAAATACAAGAGAACCATTTTGCAAGTAAAACTTCCCAATCTCAAAACTCAATTCAGTGTCAGTATCGATAAAACTTCTACATAAACCTCATGAAGAGTAACCCTATGAAGTTCTATTTACAAGTCGGCCCACTGTTATTCAGTCATGCTTATTTTCAGGAAAGTAGCCTTAGGATTGCAGCTGTAGATAGAAATGACAGACAAAGCCAGTTTGGTGTTGTGGTAGACTCTAATCTGGAGAACCAGGTTTGATTCCCTACTTCTCCACATGCAAATAGCTGGGTGAACTTGGTCAGTTACAAGTTCTTTCAGAGCTGTTGTCTCATGAGCAGTTCTCAAAAGAGCTCTCTCAGCCCCACCTACCTCACAGGGTGTCTGTTGTGGGGAGGGGAAGGGAAAGGAGATTGTAAACCACTCTGAGGCTTCTGGTAGTGAAGGGTGGGATATAAATCCAATCTCCTCCTCCTCCTCTTCTTCTTCTTCATCATCTTCATCTTCTTCCTATCCAGTGTCCAAAAGCTAGAGCAAAATATAGGTTTGCTAAAATTCCAATTCATTTGGTTATTGAAAGTGAATGGTTATTGAATCAATTTTGTTGATTGTACTGACTGACTATATGTAATCTGCCTTGAGTTCCTGTGAGAAAGGCTGACTATAAAGAATGTAAATAAATAAATAATTTTCAGCACAGCTTTAAGCAGAGTAGCATCCTTCTATGTCCATTGAAGTCAGTGGGTTTAGAAGAATGTAACATGCTTAGATTTTAATGTCAAGCAGTTACTAGAATGCTATCAAATACAGATGTGAATGGAAAATTGTCTGTAAAACTCAACAGAGTTTAATTTGAAAGGGGAAACTTATTCAAAAAACAAGACAACTTGCAAAATACAATTCAAAGGTACAGAGTCTTAAGCTATTTATTTTGTTTTAAATCATAATGGAGACAAATTTTAAATATATTAGGAAGTGCACAACCAGATATAAAAAGTTGCCAATAAGGCAAGAAGGTGGTCTTTAAAAAACAGACACATTGCCTAAATATGGAAAATTAAAGAGAAATGAAAACAAACTATTTGTCCAATAAGGGAAGTCAAGATTGAATGTGAAGATGCAAATGAATGTTATGGATATTGCCAGGACTGTATGTCTACATCCATTTTTCCCCACTGCTTTTGCAAGGTGTGAGGATCTTCAGTATTCCCAGCAGCTGGGGTGGAGCCATAGTTCAGAGGTAGAGCATCTGCTTTGCATGCAGAATGTCCCAGATTCGACACCTGAAATTAAAAGGAACAGGCAGTAGGTGATACAAAGTGATGCAAAATCTGTTCAACGCATACAATAGGAACATGGAATATAAGAAGTATTAATCAAGGTAAGCTTAAAATTGTAAAACGAGAAATGGAATGTTTAAACATTGCAGTTCTGGGAGTGAGTGAACTAAAGTGGACTGGATTAGGACATTTTCAGTCAGAAAATTACAAAGTGTTTTACTCGGTGAATGATAAACACAGAAGAAACAGAGCTGTGCTATATAACACAGGCAGGGCAATGTGGCTTTAATGAAAAGTCTGACCAAATAATACCAATCAAACTCCATGGAAAGCCTATCAATAGAACTATCATTCATATTTATGCTCCAGCTACAGATGCTGATAAGGAAGAAACTAAAAGCTTTTATGCAAGTGTCCAGGAAGAAATTGATCACTCCCCTAAACAAGATGTGCTGATAGTCATAGGTGACTTGAACACAAAAGTTGGAAATAAAGCACAATCAAATATTGTTGGAAGATTTGGGATAGGAGCATGAAATAAAGCATGAGAGTGACTAAGACAACAGTTTGTTCATTGCAAACACATGTTTCCGGCAACCAAACAGACAATAGTATATGAGGACATAACTGGAGGGCCAAAATTCAAATCAAATAGATTACATAATTAGGGATGGGCATAAAACTTTCATGAACGAAAGTTCATGAATTTTGGCTGGTTTGTAGTTTGCAAAGTTCATGAACAGAAGAGTCACCATGAACTTCCATGAATTTAAGGCAGTTTGTGGTGGTTCATGAAGAGCAGAAAGCAGGGAGCAGAAAGCAGGGGTTTAAACTGCTTGGAGCCATTTAAACCCCTGCTTTCTTCTCCCGACACTCAGCTGTTTTCCACCTAGAGAGAAAGTAGGGTATCCTGAGTCAGGCTGCAGGCCTCCGGTGTCGTATTTCAGCATCTGCAGCAGACCAGCTGGGCAAGGCCAGGAAGGGTGGATGCAGAGAACTCGGCATCAGATAACAGTCAAGGTTACCAGGCAACAGCATTTGAATCAACAAAGCCAGGAACAGAGAGTTCAGAGACCAGGTTGCTGATCAGGAGCCCAGGGGTCCAAATTACCAAAGAATTGTCCTGTCAGTATCAGCAACTTCAGTGTTTAGGAAGTCATGTCCATTCCCAGGAGTTCCCTTCATGAGTCTTTGTAGCCACTGGCCTCGCATGTAGCCGACTCCTGCAATGACTCATAGTTTGTGTCTGCCAGCAGCTGGTGTTGGGATGCAAGGCATGCACTGCTCTGCCTAGTCTGTAAGTTCAGCCTGGACCTTTTCCTGCAATGCTGTAAGGGCTCTGGCAACCCTGGAGAAGTACAAACAGCTGGCTGGCCTTCAGATGCTAGATTAGAGCTGGAGGCCTGAGGTGGCTGTGCACCTACTCTCAGCTGTGGGTCTGTTGCTCTGCTGCAGTTCACTGCAGACTAGCCACACTGGGTCCATCCTTCTACATAACTGGAAGCAGAAGATGGAGAAGCTCTGTTCTGTCTGCTAAAACAAGACCAGGGGCTGATTGTGGGTGAAATGTTAATATCAAAAATTAGAATAAAGCTGGAGAAAAACATCAAAGCATTCATAGTGCCTAATACAACCTAAACAACATTCCTGAGGAGTTTAAAGACCATGTAAAAATCAAATTTGCATTGCTAAGTTCAAGTGAACATGAACCAGAAGAGCTATAGGTTGAAACTAAAGATGTTATCAAAAAAGAATGCTCAAAGACAATTTCTGTAGCCAAAAGAAATGAAAAGCCCCAATGGATGACTCATGAAACTCTTAAAATTGCTCAAGATTGAAAAGAATCAATAATAAAAGGTGACAGAAACAGAATAAAAATGAATGAGCAATGAAAAAGAATTCAGTGTTCCAGCAACTCACACAGAGAGACAAAGAGAAGTATTATAATAACCAGTGTAAAGAAACAGAAGAGAACAGTATGCCCCAGGAAGAGCACTAATCTCAGGAAATAAGAACCTCTTGGTGGTCCCCTGCCCAAGAGAAGTCCGGCTGTCCTCAACCAGGGCCAAGGCTTCTCAGGGTCCCCTCCTGGAACCACCTCTCCCACAACCGGGCTCAAATAGTCATGGTACTGGCCGTTCTACTCACCAAGGGGGAGCAGTGAGGGAAAGAAACGACAGACAGGGCCCCTCCCATCCAGGATGTTTTGACCCAGAGGCACACACACAGATTCCTAAGCATCAAATAGAAAGTTTATTAGTACCGAGATAGGCCTTGCAAAAGTAACATTCCCACACAGATAAAAACAAACCCATTGTATGGCGCAGAACAAGGAAACAAAGGCATAGCAGAAAAACAGAAAGAGACCTTCACCAGTCCAGGGAAATGTGGGAGGGTAAGCTCTCCCCCATTCCACCACAGATCGGCTTGGCCAGGATGCAGAGGGAGGGGCTCTGGGTCACACCAAAGACAGCCAGCCAGTGTTGGTCCAAAGTGTGACAAGGAACATTGGAAACAGGTGATTCTTATACCCAAAGATCAAAGGGATTTGCTGAGGATTGACACTTTACATCATTACATCATTCTGACTTCAATCGCTTGTTTGAACCCAAGACAGGTTCTCTTTCTTGCTGACAGGGGCTCAGAAAGAAGATTGTTTTGGTAACATCTTTATAAACATCTGCATTCTGATTTATGACACTTGGGATCTGCTGGGTAAAATGTTTCCCAGTGTTCTTTCTCTCTGAGATAACACATTCCCCTCCGGTGTTATCTTTAAAGTGAAGAGAGGGTGCTAAAGATTGCTGCCCTCTAATTATATGGCTCAGTTAGTTCAGGGGCTCTAAGCAGGGGTCTTTCCTGACCAGGAATCTTGTGTATTCCAAAAAAGGAAATTGACAGCAGCAACTATCACACCATTGCATTAATTTATCATGTAAGTAAAGTAATGCTCAAAATCTTACAACAAAGACTATTACCACCATAGTTCCCTCTAAGCTGTGCTAGGGGGCACTGGCACACAAACTTTTAACAGGCAGTGCAAGGGGTTTCTGCTTCTGCTCACAAGGCATCTTTTTTCCCCTCCATTTCCCCTCCTTCTGGGGCCCATAGAATTGGACTCCAGGTCCAGTCTTTTTGAAACTTGGGGATGGGGGCTTAAGAAGGGGCACCAGCAGCTATGCTGAAAATTTGGTGCCTCTACCTAAAAAACCAGCTCCCCGAGCACCAGATACCCCCCAGATCAATTCTCCATTATAGCATATGGGCCTATTGACTATAATGATATCCATAGGCTGGAGCTGGAAAAATGATGATTTTTTTTTTGCACACCCCTATTATGCTTGTCCATATGGTTAGTAAGCTGCCTTGAGTCACAGGAAAAAGTGGGATATAAATATTTGAAAAAATAAGTAGTTTGGACAGGTTGATAACATTTAAGCTACTTCCTGTTTGTTAGTTTAGGCAAGGCTCTGACAGTGATTGTTCCTCCTCTGTTATACTTGACCGGCAGTGCTGGTTCTCATATTTCACTAAAAAAAACCAAAGTAGACTGCAAGAGTCCCCCCACCCACCAGTGCTGGTATGTTTTCTGAGGCTTAGCACAAGGTGATATTCCAAGGCCAGGTCTACCAATATAGTGGAAAGGGATGGGTAGTAGACCTATTTTCTGGAGGCCAGGTCTACCAATATAGTGGAAAGAGGTAAGTAGACCTGTTCCTTGGAGGCGAAGTGTACCGATACAGTGGACTGGGGTGGGTTGACCTGTTCTGAGGCCAGGTCTACTGATATAGTGGAAATGGGTGGGTAGATCTGTTCTCTAGAGGCCAAGTCTACCAATACGGTGGACTGGGGTAAGTAGACCTGTTCTCCAGAGGCCAGGTCTACTGATATAGTGGCAAGAGGTGGGTAGATCTGTTACTTGGAGGCCAGGTCTACCAATAGAGTGGGAAGCGTAAAATTTGACTTGTGTTTTTTTCTTATAATGTTTAAATTATTCTTAAAATATAGTTTAAATATAATTTTTAAAAAATTATTCTGAGACTTTTACAAGGTTATAGAAACAATCTCCTAAAAATAATTTACACAATAGTCAAATGTAGACTCACTCACAACTTGAATTGAATTGAAAAATTGAAACTGTTCAAGATTTTCTGTTCCTTCTGTTTTCTATTCCATTCTATTTCTATTCAGGGAAAAGGGAGACTGCAACTAAGAAATCAGAAGGAGACTGAGAAGGGCAGCCACAAAAGAGCTAGAAAAGATTCTTAAGTGTAGGGAGGGATGTGTCCCTGACAACCAAGATCCAGATAATTCATGCCATGATATTCCCCATTTCTATATATGGATGTGAAAGCTGGACAATGAAAAAAGGTGACAGGAAGAAAGTTGATTCCTATGAAATGTGGTGTTGGAGGAGAGTTTTATGGATACCATGGACTGCTAAGAAGACAGTGAATGGATTATAGACTAAATCAAGTCTGAACTCTCTTTAGAACTGAGACTGAATATGAATGTGGTTTGTTGCCATGCTTCCCCAACTACACCTTCTTTGTTTCACAAACGGAACTTCCTGTTTTGATCAAGCTCTAATTTGTCGTAATGATCTTGGAAAATTGGAATGTGTTTACTCTGCACAGACCAGGATTCTAGCCTTAGGGGAATTATACAGGAATTTTGAATCCTAATTTGTGAGGAGTAAAACTCCAGTTCACCAAAGTACATGAATTCAAATATTAAAGCAAACTGAAATTTGATTGGACTAAGAAGCTTTGGATCTGGCTTGGAAAATAGGGTTATCAACATCAAGGTGTGGCCCGGAGTCTTCCTGGAATTATGACTGATTTCCAGATGGCAGAAAGATGGCAGGCGTGCCTGCACCTGTGCCGGTTAGGTGGCTTAAGAGACCTGCTGCAGCTGTGTTTCAAATGTTGTGCTGAATCATTCCTGGTCACATTCCTTCTTCCAGACAGTGCTACAAAAACCAAGGGAGGCCTAGAGGTGCAAGGTGTAGCACTTCTGGTCTGGGGCCATAATACGGACTCTATGGTGTGAGATATACGACCAAGCTACCTTCCTTCCTTGGGAAAGAGTGAGATGTTTGCTATCTGGCTTTCTCTCTCCCTTGTTTGTGGTCTGAGTCCTCTGGGGTTCCCTGCTAGAGATTGCTGTGCCAGGAGGGAGATCTACCTAGAGAGGGGAGAAAATAATATAGGGATGCCAGTTTCCAGGTTGGACCTGGGGACCCCCTGGAATTACAGCTTATCTTCAGACTACAGAGATCTGTTCCCATGGAGAAAATGGATGCTTTGGACGGTAGATTCTATGGCACTGTACCCCACTGAGGTTCCTGACTGTCCCAGGCTCCATCCCCAAATCTCCATGAGTTTCCCAAGCTGGATCTGCCAACCCTATGCCCCCATCCCCAGCCAGTGGCTAGGGGGGATTTGTCTACCCTAGCTCTGTTGCATTTTACATTTAGCACATCGTTATTTTCCAGGTAATTTTAATATTTTTTAAAAAAAATCTGATCAACAACCCATTTTTTTAAAGGCATTGCTTGTGAAGGTGCCATACTGTGAATTCAGAAAGCTGCCTAATACTGAATCAGACCATTGGTCTATCATGGTAGGTATTGACTAGTCTGACTGGCAACAGTTCTTCAAGGTCATGGGTTGGGGTCTTTCAATCACCTGTTATCTGATCCTTTTAACCAGAGAGCCTGAGGAATGAACCTTGGACTCTCTGCTTGCCAAGCAAAATCTGTACCATTGAGCCAGGCCCCTTCCATATCTAGGGGTGTGTAGAAGGCCACTATTCAGTGTAAAACCATGACTCAGTGTGACCTCACCAGGCCCTACTTCATGACCTTGCTGGACTCCTGCCTGTGATATCATCAGGCCCCACTCAATGCGTCACAGGATTTAGGATGAAGAGGACCTGGCAACCTTAGCCCCTAGTGTACTCATGCCCCCATCATCATAACATTTCTGGACATGAGCTGGCTTGGGTAGTTTTGGAATGGAAGTTCCTGGATGGTGCTCACACTTGCTCCTCAGACAGCCAAGCAGGGAGGATCCAAGTTGAGCTCAATCTCAGATGTTAAGGATTGCTTTGTTAAGGAAGGAAAGGACTGTGAGCACTCTTATTGTGAGTCACATATAGGTGTGTGTGGGGGGAGGAGGTGTCATCCAAAGGGTATATTGTAAAAATAGAGTGACAACTATAAAGAGAATTTCCAGTGGAAGGAGAGTGAGAGTGGCAGGAACGGAAAAGAATACCTCCACTGACAGCATGTTTCAGGGAAAGATAGGATCTCCGATTTAGCTGTATGCTATCACCTAGAAATACTTGATTATAGTGTATATGTGCTATTACTATCTAGTGCTTGAAAAGCTCCAAGGAATTCAGTAGCAAAAATCACTGTTAAGTGTCAAGCTGAAGAGTGAGGCGAGCACAATTTAAACACCCAAAGCAAGGGAATGCAGAATCAATCACGCCTTCAGAGGCCAGCATGTTGGCCCTGACTCTGCATTCACATAAAGTTGTTAAAAGGAATGGAGTTGAGGTGTCTACAGAATTGTGAAGGCACACAATTAACATCTGAACTTAAAATACATAGATGGGGGGGACTAAACGGCACAAAATCTTTTTCAAACATTTAGATACACAAGCCATCATGGATTTGAAGGATACATTTTTTTTCATTTCATTTTCCAGCATTTAAATTAGCATCCTACCTTTACACCTCAGCTCTGCACTTCACTGGATTGAATCCAATCAGCTTTTCAGCTGGTGAAAAAGCAACAAGATCTCTTTTGACCACCCCAAAACAGGGACCATAGTAAGGACAGAAACTGGGCAAAATTGACTTGAAAAGCTTTATCTTCTATATACTGGTTCTCTGTGTAAATAATTCTAGTTTTATATGTATTATTCTGCTGGCCTATAACTTTACTAAATAATCCAGACTTGACAAGCAGGCTAGAGCCAACCCATTCTGTACATGTGTGTGTTCTGGGCATCGCAAAGAATCCTTCTGTCCTCTATACAAACTGTGGTTCTTTTGCTGATTTCACCAGCTTTCTGCATAGTGTGTGCAGGTCAACACTGCAAAAACGGAGACAAACATTTATTTTCCTCCTCTCATACAATCAGCAGACACAGCGACAGCACAAATGTCACATGTTTAAGGGAATTCTGGGATTCCCTACACCACATAGCTTTGTTTTCTTTTTAAAAATCAAAATAAGCTGGTTTTTCCATACAGGAGGAAAAATATATGTGGAAGATTTAGGGACATCTTATCCTGTGTGAAAAAGCAGCTTGAGAAGAATGATTTTTGAACTAAAAGATGGCCAGGTAAAGGTTGTAAAGACACCATGTTGTGAATACAGGTTGTTGCCTATTAATGAATGTGGCTTGTTATTTAATCAGAGTTCTTTGTGTACTGGATCAACCAACCTGACCATGTCCTATCTGAATGGTTCAGTCATGAACTCTTTCACAGCTTTAAAGGTTACAGTGTTCAGAAAATAGAGTAAGTCATGACCCAAATAGAACCATCTGCCATACAGACAGGAAAATCTTAAATTATGGCCTCTATTCATTCTGTTGGTCCATCCTGCCCTTTTCCCAAAGAGCTCAGGGAGATATACATGGTTTTCCCTTCTCTATTTTTATTCTCACAACAGCTGCATGAAGTAGGTTATTTTGAGTGTGAATGGGTCAATATCCCCCACCGTCTTTCATGTTAATATGGGGATTTTATCTCTTTATACTAATTTTTGAATGGAAAGGTAGAAAAAAGGGGGATCCCTCTATTATGCAGCATAGTTAGAACCTGGACCTCCAACTTGAGAAAGTAACACTGGAACCAACCACATCAGTAGCATACTGAAAGAGCTAATTACAGTAAACTTTTGCTCACTCTAAAGTCTTAAGGCTATCATAATGAAACTAGTGTTCTTAGTTGGAATAAGAGAAGTCTGTTGCCCTTTATTTCTCTTGGGCATGCAAGGGAGGTCACAGCTCAGTCTTGAATTTATTATACTTCATTTCAGTTTCAAGGGCCTTAATGATTATTATTATTAAAGATATTCCCTTAGTATTTCAACGTTTCTGTACTTAGAACATTATTAACTTGCCTGTTGCAGCAGCATAGATGGAAGATGACTGACCTCTTGGTGCAAGAAATGGGAGAAGCCCTTTTCTTTTTTTCCATCAGGCATATATTGAACATTTGTGGAGTTTGGAGGTACTCAGGATAAAACAAACCCCATACCAGACAAAAATGTTCAGTGAAATAAAAAGGTCATTCCCAGAAGAATGATTTAAAAACGGTCTTTGAATCCTTGAGGTTGTTCTTATTTTTTATTTTATTTTAGATTATATTTTTATACCTTCTCCCCGTTGTGGACCCACAGTGAGTTAGAACACTGCTCTCTCCTCCTTTCATTTTATCATCACAACAAAAATCTTGTGAGGTAGTGTGAAGAAATGCAGTTTTCTTTTGGAGGTTTGAAATGAGCAAAATCTTCACTCTGAGTTTTAATTCCCCCCCCAGCCCCATACAGAACAGGCAGGAAGGGAGGAAGTCAGTTCAATTGTTTTCCAGATGTACCTCAGCCCACCTTCATACAAATACAAACAGTTCTAGACAATGGGATGGTCAAGCTCCCCTCCCCCTTCAAGCAGAGAAAGAAGAGGAGGAGGAGGAGGAGGAGGAGGAAGAAGAAGAGGAGGAGGAGATTGGATTTATACCCTGCCCTTCATTACCCAAGGGAGTATCAAAGTGGCTTACAAACTCCTTTCCCTTCCCCTCCCCACAACAGACACCCTGTGAGGTAGGTGGGGCTGAGAGAACTGTGACAGAAATTGCTCTTTTTCAAGAACAACTATGCCAGAACTATGGCTTGCCCAAGGTCATCCAGCAGGTGCAAGTGGAGGTGTGGGGAATGGAGCTTGGTTCTCCCAGATTAGAGTCCGCACACTTAACCACTACACCAAACTGGCATAGATTTGAAAGTGAAAAATATTTGAGAGACTTCAGAAATGAATTTCTGGAGACTTCAGGAAAAGCTTCTCTGATCTGGCCTGACCTAGTCAGTGGGTGGGGAAAAGAAAGGTGATAAAACAAGGAAGAAGCTCTCTTTTGTGCTGGGTCCATCAGAACAGACAAAAGTCTTAACTGAGGTCTGGAGGAGGCAGCTATTAGCCATATGTTGGCCTGGACAGCTAAAGGAAGCTTCAAGGTAATAACAACCCTGTAGAGATCTCTTATCTTTTTAAGCTAAGGTGCCTGTCCTATATTTTAACATCTGATAGGGCATGTATAGCGAGGGGGGCAGAGGAATTGTGTTTTACTCATTTCTTTTGGATTCCTTGCTCAATCTGGTGCTGTGCTAAAAGTGCGCTTGTGAACATTTTCTTTTTAATAAATACTTCATAACGTTTGATGCTGGTAGTGGTTCTCTGTACCACATAGACCTCCACTGTCTTGGACATGCTATTTTAACAGGATCACCAGGGGGAAGGGCAGTCAGTTGGCAAGTCAGTTGGCCAGGGATGCACAAGGCGGTAAACAGTCCCTTTGGTGACCAGGCGCTGGGCAGCAGGAGACACAGAGGCAAGGCTTCAGAACTTGGAAGGGAAGCTGGGAGTCCTGATCCTCCCAGCAGGCAATTCCTACAATGGTCAGGTCGTGGCGTTGCGTTATGAGAGAGAGAGAGAGAGAGAAGCCTCTTCAGGTGTTGGAAAAACCTTGGAGGGCAGGGTGGAACAGGGCCTGCAGGCCAGAGCAGGCCTGTTCTGCCACAGTAGGTTAGGCTCAGAGGGAGTAACTGTCTCAAGGTCACCCAGTTTGCTTCTATGGCAGGGTGGGGATTCAAACCTAGGCCTCCCAAGTCCTATTCCAGTACTCTAACCATATAAGAGCAGTTAGAAGAATAGTGAGAGCTGGAGTGGGAATTCTGATTGGCTGGTCTACCTTCATGTATTTAAGACAGGCACACTGACCACAATAAGGAACAACTGGATTAAGATAGTCACCCTTGTCTTCAGATGAGTGTGATTCTAATGGGACAGGATGAGTATTACAAGGTGGATATGAATCCACTTTAGCCCAGTATGTGGATATCTCTGACTAAATTGTTGTGATGGTACCAAGACACTGTTGAATAGACTGTCAGCTTCTTACTAAGACCCAGTTTATGTGTATGCTATTTATGCATGCTTTCATCCCTTGTATTGCAATGGAATATGCAGACTGGGCTGTATATATGGAAGTCTAATAAAGCTGAAACTAAATAAGCATGCATGTAAGCATACAAAGAAAAGCAGTCTTAAATGTGATTTTTCTCCTTCAGCTGCATAAAAAGTGGGGACCAGAAGAAAATTGCAAGGATGGTGCATCCCTTCCCCTGTTAACCCTGAGAGCCAGTTTAGTGTAGTGGTTAAGTGCGCAGACTCTAATCTGGGAGAACCAGGTTTGATTTCCCACTCCTCCACTTGCACCTGCTAGATGACCTGCACCTGCACCTGCCTCTCCCTCTTTTCTGGGCAAAATGCCCAGCGTGGTGGCGTTGCCTGGAAAAGAGGGAGGGAGAGGGAAGGAGGGAGGAGTGGCCAGGCCAGGGGGGAGAGATCGGCACAGGCAGCAGTGGCTGGCGGGCCTAGGAAGGGCCCGGGGAGGCGCGGCAGCGAGGCGCGACAGCAGGCACTAGGTTTTCCCGGGGGGCTCAGACCCCCCTGGGAAATTTTGGGGGTGGCTCGAGCCCCCCCTCATAGTCTACGCCTATGAGTAAAAGTATGGTAGTTAAAAAGTGACTGGGAAGTGTATTAGTAGCATGCAAAGCAATGGACTGGACCCAACCAGTTTTTTGGTACTGAAAAAGGGAAGCCTCCTTTGACTACTACAAAGGCTATGGTGGGGATCAGGGGACCTGAATGGACATGAGCCATATAGGATGTGGGCTGTAGTAAGGAGGGGAATTAGGTGAGATTGACTGAAAAAACTGACTGGATCCAGCCCAATAGGTATTAATACCTACAGTTGCACTAAATGCTTAAGTGTTTGCCCACTTTTCTCTTAGTTCCTCTACAATTGCTCTTGAGTTGTGCATATAAATGAAGAAGTGTTTCCTATAAAGCTGTCTCTAGAGTCCCACCCTCTGGTTCACCCTGCCCTGAAACTGGCAGAACCAGATTACTTAAAAGGTTGTTGCCTCCTAAAAGTTCATGCAAACTTTAGCACTCAGGAAGAGAGCTGGAAGTCAGCCCAGGGTGATTGAAGGAGGCATTCTGTAGCCTAGACTTTGCTGAGAGAAGGGGTCATGTTCAGCATCTGTGAAATGCTTCTAGAAAGGAACACTGTGGCTTCAAAACAACTTTGATATTTCTACTCTGATGTGTGCTGTGTTAACAAAGCCCAATTTTGCACTGAAGATCTCAGTAAACTTCAGAAACTGGGAGACAGGTGTACAGCACACTAGGGAACTTTAAAGAAATATTTTTAAAAAACAAAATGAAGGAAGGCAAGAAATGATAATAGACAAAAATTTGGCAGGAGCCATGACACGTGGTTATCTATGTACTATTTCCCAGAGGTTTTTTTTCCCCCAGTGTGGATACTTATATCTGCCAAAAGAGAACTCACTCTTCCCCAACAGCTTTTCCCACATAGTCAGGGGCCTTCCTCGATCTCCAAAAAAATTCAAAAAGTTTAAAAAAAAAACTTCATGAACCATTGAATTTCCCCCAATACCTTTTGAAATGGCCTTCACGAGATCTAACTCCAGATGTCAACTGTGAGAGATTAGACTGTTCGGGGGGGGGGGGGGGGGGTTCTAACTGTTTCTGTCTGTAAAAGGCAGGGTTTTACTGGCAGCAGTCTAGGCTTGCCAACTACCCCTCTGGCCACTGACAGCAGATCCAGATCCAGGCTGGGAAACTCCTGGAGATTTGGGGGTGGAGCCTGGGGAGGACAGGGACTTCAGTGAGGTATAACACCATAAACTCCACCCTCCAAAATATCCATTTTCTCCATGGAAAGTTATCTTTGTAGTCTTGGAGATGAGCAGTAATTCCAGGGGATCCCCAGGTCTCACCTGGAGGCTGGCATCCCTAGGCAGCATTCTCTATATGGCTTGATACCACCTGGTTTGCATGACTCAGGTAGGCCCAGTTGCTTGCTACTGTTCATCAGCAGCCACCCTATGAAAGCCACTGTGATGCAACAGTTAGAGCTTCAGACTGGGATCTGCGAGACCCAGGTTCAGATTCCCATCTTGCGGTGGAAGCTGACTGGGAGATTTTGGACAAGTCACATACTTTCAGCCTAAGCAACCTCACAGGGTTGTTGTGCAGATAACAAGGAGGAAATAATAATGTAAGCTGCTTTAGTCCCCACTGTGGAGAAAGACTGTAATTTTCCTAGGTAGAGGCTGTGGGGGAGGGGGTGGAGATGGAAAGCTGAAGACAGATAAAGGTAGGTTGGCTGTTGGGTGGGAAGGAAATAGGGTTGCCAACTCCAGGTTGGGAAATTCCTGGACATATGAGGGGTGGAGCCTGGAGAGGGTGGAATTTGAGGAGGGACTACAGACCAGTATAATGCCATAGACTTCACCCTCCAAACCAGCCATTTCCTTCACTTGAACTACCACTGCCAGCCTCCGGACAAGGGCTGTAGAGCACCCAGAATTACTGTTGTCCAGGTGAGACACTTCAGTTCCCCTGGATAAAATGTCTGCTTTGGAGGGTTGAGTCTATGGCATTATACCCTGCTGAGGCTGCTTGCCTCCCTAAGTCTCACTGTACCAAGGCTCCACACCCAAATTTCCAGGAATTTCCCAACCTGGAGCTGGCAGCCCTGAGGTGAATTGATCTCTGCAGCTGGGAAATCCATTGTGATTCCCAGAGCACTGCCACTGCTGCTGTGGGGGGAGAGGAAGTAGGCAGGAGGCAGGGAGAGTAATGGAGCAGAAAGAAGTGATGAAGTGGGGGGCAGAAAGAGAGAGAGTGATTTATTTATTTATTTATTTATGATGAGGTGGGGAGGCAGAAAAACAAAGAGAATGATGATGGGTCAGAAAGAGAGAGGAAGTAACATACATGGAGGAGAGAGAGAGAGAGTAAGGAAGGGAGGTAGAAGGGAGAAGGAGTGTGAGAGAGGTAATGGGAGAAGGGAGGAAACAAAGGTGTGAGGAATAGGATAACCACCCCGCAAGTTTCTTGCAGGCCTCCACTTGTCTATATACTAATAGCCAAAACACCCCCTGCATGCAGACGTCTAAATCCGCACATTGGAGGCATCTAGGTGGCAAAAACATTTTCCTCCACATTTGGGGCAATGAGCAGAAAAATCTGAAATCTATAAAAAAAACTATAGGAGGGATACTTAAATCCCCTCAAAAGTAAAAGAGCATTCCCTGCGGGTGTGCAGAGAATGCTCTGAGAACTGCCTCATTGCCATTGCCACCACAGGATGGGGCATGAGAAGGCTTGGCAGGCTGGTGGCTGTAAGCCGCTCAGCCCTTGCCGCCACCACTGCTGCTGGGGGGGAGGGAGAAGTCTTGGTGGGCCGGCCAGACCTCGCCACTGCTGCAAGGAGAGGGGGGAGGGAGAAGTCTTGACGGGCCAGCCAGGCCTTGTTGCTGCCACCACTGCAAGGGGAGGGGGGAGGGAGAAGTCTTGGCAGGCTGGCCAAGCCTCACCACTGTGGCTGCAAGGGAGGGGGGAGGGAGAAGTCTTGGCAGGCCGAGCTCAGGCTGGTGGGGGGAGGGAGAAGGCTTGGTGGCCCGGCAGTTGGGAGCCATGCAGGCCTTGCTGTTGGGGCAGGGGGGCAGGGGAGAAGGCTCACCTGCGGGTGCTTCCTCCTCCTCCACATGGAGCTCCTTCTCTCCCCCCCGTGAGTATTGTGGGTCCCTCCTATTGTAGTTTTATAATTTTAAAGCCCCCAAAGTGTTGAGACCATTGTAAAAAATAATAACAATGAATAAAAATGTTATAAGGAATTGGTAGTCCTTTCATGATTTCTCAACAAGATAAAACATAGTACTAAAATTTGGGGATGTGATTAAGAAGAAAGAATTTCTTTTAATGTCTGAACTTTGTGATAATAGCCCTTTTAAACTCAATTTAAAAACAGGAACATTCATGGGATCATATGCCCCTCCCCTAGGGAGCAATCTATGAATTTGGGGAGAGGGGCATTCAGAACTTTGGCAGGCAAGCAGGAAGCATTCAGGATTGTAGGAAGTTCCTTCTTCCCACTTGCGCAAGGAAGTTGTTTTATATGGGCCACCCTTCACTGAGGATAAAATCCTAGATTTCTCCTCCAGGTCCTTAGAAATCAAACCAAATGTTAAGGAGTTGGCTGATGGCTACCACACACAAGAAACTCATTGAATGTGTGCCTGAGATCCATGGACTGTATTCCTCTATTATACATATATGTGTATTTTCCTGACTGGTGTTAGACCATGCTATGACTCAGAGGTGGCCTTCATTTCTTTGGTGGACATCATCACC
Organism: Lepidodactylus listeri; assembly: GCA_029233225.1. Lineage (NCBI taxonomy): Eukaryota > Metazoa > Chordata > Lepidosauria > Squamata > Gekkonidae > Lepidodactylus > Lepidodactylus listeri. Next base: position 39,773,951 of record JARCFY010000006.1, on the reverse strand, counting down.
TACAAAGTCGCTAAGAGTTCTCTTAGATTTGTCAAATGCTTTTAATATAGTAGATCATGCAGTTCTGCTGAAAAGCCTGGTATACGATGTTGGTGTTAGAGTTTTGATACTTAGTGGTTTCAGTGTTTTTTTATCTGACAGAATACAGAAAGGGGGTTGCTGCTCCAAATGTGAGATCTGTGAGTTCTCATGCAGAGAGTCATTGTTATCTACATTATTTAACATCTATATATGACTGTTGACTGAGATCATCCAAAGCTTTGAAGTAGGTTGTCATCTGTAATCCTGACAAGATGGTGGGGATGTTGCTTGGGAAGGCTGAAATCTTGGGGAGTCTAGTGTGGTTTTGCTGTTAAACAGGATCAGTTAAGAGTTTATTACTAGAACTGGCTTTCTGCTGGAAAAGTAAATGATCCAGGTGGTAATCTCCTTTAAGTTGGATTTATCCCGCACAGAAATTGTTCCTTTTTTTCAAGGTTCAGCCAACCTGCTCACACTAATACAGTAACTTCAACAGAATTATGTATAATGTGTTCTATGTGAAGCTGGATAGCCCAAGCTAGCCTGACCTCAGAAGCTAAACAGGGTTGGCCCTGGTTAGTATTTCGATGGGAGACCACAGAAGAAGTCCAGGTAGCTGTGCAGAGGTAGGCAGTGGCAAACCACCTTTGAACATCTCTTATCTTGAAAACCCCAAAGGATTGCCTTGTCGGCTGCGACATGATGGAACTTTCCACCACTATCATGTGGAGCTACCCTTGAAGATGACATGGAAGCTTTAGTTGGTTTAAAGTACAGCAGCAAATTTGTTAACTGGGGTGAAATTCTTTAGGCATATTTTCCCAATCTTGAAACCTTGAGATTGGCTTGCAACTTGCTTCTGTTTTCAGTTCTGATATACATAAATAATTGCCGCACAGACAAGGGCAAAGAGGTTTTCTCTTCTGGTCCATAGGGCAATACTAGATGTAATAGATTTAAATTACATGGGGGGTAGATTTCTAATGAACAGTAGGGGAAAAAACATACTGATGGTAAGAGCTATTCAGCAGTGGAACCAATTAGCTAGGCACAGGTAGGCAGGCTATCTCTTGGAGTGGTCTGGAAAAAATGGTATAGAACCATATGAGGGAATGCTCTAGCTTTACTATTCCTGCACTGAGCAGAGGGGTTGAATTAGATGGGCTCTATAATATCTTTCAACTTTTTGACTCTAGGAATATTCAGTGCAAAGTCAATGAAATACTGGGCATTTTTTGCAATTATGTTACTCACTATTAGTTAAAACTGTAGTTTTAATATTTTGTATTAACCAAGATGCTACAATTATTTTCAACTTCATTCCTTTTCTATCTGAAATATATCTGACTGACATATAGGACAGAAGTAAGGTTGCTGGTTATGGCTGTTGATTGTAATATAAAGTCAATTAATAAACATTTGAAAGGGACATGGGCTTGCAGTCTGGTATGTCTGATTTAATTAGCCTCTGTATCCTATTCATCCTAAAGGTCAAAGATATTGCTAAGTGTCAGAACAAGGCAATGATGGCTTTATTTCTGTTTATCCTCAGAGCTCCCAAGTATTGAGTAAAAAACATTTTTGAACTTTCAAGTGTCTCATCAATCCATTGCAGCAACAATCTTATTAGTATCCCATTGTATTAATAATTAGTTTTTTGCCTTCCCAAGTAGCTATAATGAAAAACTGCTGTTTGATTACTCAGAGCATCTAATTTATCTGCACCCTAAGCCAATCAGGGGAGAGCAGGTCAATAATGCTGCAATAAAATACTTTCATTCTGTTGCATCACCATCCATCAGATGAAATAATTAAAACTCTGTCAATCATTTGGAACATAAAAAAACCAGTCACTGGAATGAAACATTGATACAGGGTCAATATATCAGCTTCACATCAAAAAAATTTAAAATATGTCTCACTGCTTATCTAACAACAGGAATCTATTCAGCTGGGACAGCACTGGCTTTCATTGATGTTTTAGCTCATAATACATTGTTCCTAGCAAATATTCAGCTACATATTTATTAAGAAGAAGATAGAATTTTAGAGAGCCAGAGCTCTGTCTGAGAGCTTGTGATGTGAGCCATGACGAGCTCAGCACCAAACTTACTAGATGGCTTTAGGCAAGCAATTATTCTCTCTTCCTCAGCCTGGCATCTGGCCTAGTTTACAGAGCCGCTGTAAGGATTACTGAGGTAATGTAAGTGACATTCTTTGGACATCTGAAATGCACTCTATAAATGCTAAATATGAATGAGGAAAGAGCTTTTTTTTTAAAAAAAAAAATCAACCATACCAGTAGAATATGGTCATACAAATATAGTTTTGCCTGAATATAAACAAAAGGATAGTGAAGATTCATGACTGGATCTCTTGCCTCTTTAAATTTCCATTAATATAGACCATGTAAGGTCAACAATTTGGATCAGGCATGTGACAATGGCAGGGGGCACCCTTTCTCCATACTATTTCCTGATGACATTGTAACCCCATTCCCAAGCAAATGTTTGCCTCAGCAGGAAAAACTTTGGGCTGTCAATAATTTTAAACCTTCAAATATCAGTTCTGGATGGTTGGCATTTTCAGTGGGGAAATATGTCAAGAGGAAAGGGTTAAAACCTTAAATTTTGGCCAATGTAACTTTGTGAATCACATGTTTAAAAGCTAACTTAAGGGTGCATGCCAAGGAAAGTGGTAAAAAGAAAACCTTTCCTGCCATTCCAAATTTTCAGAGTTGGTGTCATCATGGTTTATCTGCAATAGGCTCGTGAGGAATTGTAGCATATAATAACACTGGCCTGCACCTTTCATTTCTGTTCAACCATGCTTGACACCCTCCTGCTGCTAAGGAGCCTCCCTCCATCTTAAGTTGCTCTTCCCCTGGACGGTGAGCCACTTAAGTTATAGGGAGGCTCCTTAGGCTAGAGGAAGGCTTCAAACTTAGCTGAATGAAGAGGTAGGAAGGAGGCCACTACCATGAAATGTGTCATGTTGATAACATGAGACAAAAGAGAGGTAGGATGAGTATGTTTGTTCAGTAAGTATGGTGGTTTCAGGGCCATTCTGCTCCCTTTTTCTTGATATCTTATTTAGTCATTGTTCTTTCTGTATAAATTAAGGCAAACTGGTAAAGTTCAAGTTTTTGGTCCAATATCAAAACAGATTTCTCATTGAGACCACACAAATTCCCCAGCAATGCCACATTCTGTCTCTATCTATTCTTGCAGACATGTAAGTTCTGTTCATAAACCCATGCACATATTGGTACATGTGAGATAGCCCCATTCCAAATCCTTTTCAAATGAAATCATTTTGACAAAGTATTTCAGTATGGCAAAATATATTTAAAGCAATTACTTTGTATAATAAGGGAAGCAATTTGTCCAAAAAAAAAAGAGGTTGCAGAAACTGCTGTAGCATTAGCAAAGCTTAAAGACGTGGCAGTATTTTGCATTCAGAATAATTTTCATTCAATTATTGGCCTCCAACATCAACTAATTTTGTGTTGTTTTAAAAATCCTTGAGTAGAAGATACCCATAAATGTTTGCAAGGCAAATTGTAGATTATGGTTGGGAATTGTCACATCTAATAACTCATTAAAATATTATACTTTTTGTTTTTTTCCTAAAAAATCACAATAGCGTTGCTGATCACTGTTTCATATCATACTTCTGCATTTCTAAAAAAACCCCAATTAAATAAATTGTCATTGTTTCTTCAGTGAAATGATAAACACTGTTCTGATGCTTTAACTTCAAAGATGAGCTGAAAACATCTTCTTACTCTAAAATAATAATAATAACAATAATTGTGTCAATCTCAATTTACAAGAAAAAAGGAAGGAAGGAAGGAAGGAAGGAAGGAAGGAAGGAAGGAAGAGAAAGAAAGAAAGAAAGAAAGAAAGAAAGAAAGAAAGAAAGAAAGAAAGAAAGAAAGAAAGAAAGAAAGAAAGAAAGAAAGAAAGAGGAAGAAAGAAAAAGGAAGGGAGGGAGGGAGGGAGGAAGGGAAGAAGGGAGGTAGGGAGGTAGGGAGGTAGGTTGATTCTTTTCTTCCTCACCAAACATGTTATGGCTTCTTTACTAGGGGAACAGCACTCAGAAGATGTCTGAGGACTTCAGATGTGGCAAAGATGAACACAGTGACATTAGGAAGAGGTGATGGGCCTAAACCTTGTGGGTGTTTATATTCCACTCACTGCATAGCAACCTATCCTTCATCCATAACAGTGTCATTGAACATGTGAGCCTCTGTTTTGCCTTTGGTCTCTCTAGCTCACTTTTGTCTGTTCTGACTGATTGGCAGCAGTAGCTCCCCAGAGTCTTAAGTAGGAAGCAAAGTCTTGTCTGGCACCTGCTGCCTGAGATCTTTTAACTACAGATACCAGGGATTAAACTTGGGGCCTTCTGCCTGTTAAACCAGTGTTTTGCCACTAAGTCACAGCTATTCCATTGCCCCCCTGGATCCACATCACACTAACATTGAGACTAGACTAATGCAATGCACTGTACACCGGTCTCCCCTCAAAATCAATTCAGAAACTCCAGCTGGTCTAGAATGCCATGGCTCAACTGATAGTCGGAGCTAGACAGAGCATGCACATTAATCCCATTCTGCAGATCCTTTGTTGGTTGCCCATTTGTTGCCAAGCTTAGTTTAAGGTACTGGCTATCACATATAAAGGCCTTCATGGTCTTGGCCTCTTTTATTTACAGGACCGCCTCTCTCCCTATCCCCTGCTATGACAATTTGGCTAACATCAGCAGGAGTTTCTGCACATATCAACCTGCCTGTGCATGTGCTTTCTCCATTGTGGCTCCCATCTTGTGGAATGGCCTGCCCAAGGTGGTCAGGGAAGCAATCACTCTCTTAGCCTTCTGCAAACTATGCAGAACTGAACTATTCAAGAGGGCTTTTCTGTGCAAGTAATAAGGATGCATAGTACAAAATGGTTTTCACCAACTTCCTTGAATAAATAAAGTGGTCTTTACTGCTGTATATAGCATATTGTAAGTATAATCCTATTATGTAATTTCTGTACCACTTGATGTGTCAAGTTAATACTTATTCCACACTTCTGTTTCTTTCTGGTAGTTCAAGACTTCTAATATCCTAATGCATTAGTCATTGAATATCCCATTTTGTTGATTGTACTGACTCACTATGTGTAATCCCTTTTGATTTCATGTGAGAAAGGTGGAATACAAATAACATAAATAAAATAAATGAATAAATACGTTGCCCTCATTTTACTGTTCTGATTTAAGTTACCTGTGCATGCCTAAACAGTTTGGAAAAGTTGGTGGGCTTTCTTGGGCAGGAGCTGAAAAGGTTTCTTCATGCTGAAGAAAAGCTTGTTAGATGGGTTTGTTTTTACTTAATTCTCACCTTAGAAGCAAAATAATCTCTAGCTAGCAATATGGGTTAGTCTGCATAGAATAAGACCAGGTCTTCTGTTTCAGGTACAGCCTGCTTCTTCCACTGGCAAACACAATTAAAAACAAAAAATTAATATTAAGCCAGTTTAAAGGATTTTGTGTGAAAGTATTTTGCAGCACCCATTCAAAACAGTACCATGAATCCAGTTGAAAATCCTTTCCAACAAAATTACCTTTAAATAATCTACCAGCCTACAATTGATCTCTTCTGTTGACAAGGCCTCAAGGGCTTTCCTTGATAGGATTTTACTTCAAAGCAAGCGGTCTGAGTTGCAGCCAAAGAGAGCCTACACTCTTTTAGCTTGCTGTGCAGGCTGGGTTTAAATTGCTCTGTTCTGTATCGAACTCTTAGTAAATTTCTGCTCTAGTTATTTCACGCACAGCAGCCATCAGAGTTCTGAAAATCACCAACCAGTGTACTGTATCAAAAAAATTAAAAATGTAGGCTACTATTGCAGTGCAGTGCACTGATTAATTAGGCAATATTCAAAGCACATAGGTGCAAAGGCAGCATCCAATGGCAACATGAATTAGCCAAGGCAAACATTTCCATCATGTCCCCTTTTGCAGGAACATACTACTAAAAAGGCTTAAATATTTTGAACTCTGATAATGGATAGATTTTTTAAAAAAAAAAAATGTTTAGTATCTTATATCCTGATTGAGGTTATTACTTAGCGAAGGTGATGTTCATCCCCAAGGCAGAAGGAACACACTAAGAATTTCTGATCATGACCTGTTATTCTGTTTGAATCATGTTACTTCCAGATCAACTGAAGCACTAGTGTGGTTTAGTACTTTAATTTTTAGAGCTAAAATTCTGTGTGCTGCTCTGATAGATAGTACAGGACGCAAGATGACAAGTCTTTACAACTAGGAGTCACTCCTAAAGATATTGCCTCATCAAATCTTTCAGACCCCAGGAAAAGATTAACACACCTAATAACCGAGCTTGATTTTATTTCAACCTGGAATAGAGGAAGGTGGGTTTGCTCTCTGTTAGCACTTTCAACTTTCTCCTTATTTCAACAGGAGAACCCCCTCATTATTTCCACCCTTACTGTTCTCTCAAAGAGTTCAGCATTTATGTTAGCACATTTAAATGCATTCCTTTTTATGAGTTTTTATGGCAGGTTTCTTTGGTATCCCTTTTCAGAAAGATTTTGTCAGTAGGGTTCTGGCATTATTGATACCATCTCACACATAATGGTAGATGTCCCCTTGCTAAAAACAGAGAGAGAGGTGGTTACAGAGGTGGTTTTTGATGCACAAAGTGCTTAGCTTGACAAGGTTTCTGTTTTGTGTGGCTTTCAAACATGTCTTGGCTTTTTGTGTTCATTGGTTTCGGATAAACACTTTGCTACCTGTGTTTTTATGTTCTGATGGAAACATTCATTCATGCCATTTTCCTTCCCAGTTGCAGATAGGAGAAAGAAGAAAAAGAAGAGATTGGATTTATACCCCGCCCTTCACTTGGAGTTTCCCTTCCCCTCCCCACAACGGACACCCTGTGTGGGTGGGGGGACTGAGAGAGCTCTTTCCAGAACTGTCCTTGAGGGAACAGCTCTGGCTTGCCCAAGGTCATCCAGTAGCTGCACGTGGAAGAGTGGGGAATCAATCCCAGTTCTCCCAGATTAGAGTCTGTGCACTTAACCACTACAAACTGGCTGTCTTCTACACAAAAATGGCTCTTTGTTCTTGGTAATACTGTAGGTACCCCAAAGCATTTGGCATCCCAAGAAAGCAGGCAGCAAAGCATAGCAGGCAGAAGTTGAGCTCACATATTTGACACGTAACATCAGTTCTCCCAGCATCACTGAAAAACCTGAATGGCTACTGTGACACACTAATTTAAAAATGTTTTTTTCCTAATGCAGCAAAATCAGAGAAGGGAGGTGAGTAGTTAAATCGGCTCTAGAATGTTGAGCTTGAGTGACAGAGTGCTCCTTTTATCTGATTGGCCAGCACCAGCTGAGGGAAATATAAAATCAGCTGTGTGCTGAGGGGAGAGTTAGGCCCAATTTACACCTCCCCTCTGAAGTAGTTTGACTGCTGTCTTTTCCTATGCTCATTTCACGCTGGTTCCAAATTTCACTCCCTGGGTCTGAAAAGTACTAAGCAACAGGATCTGTTTAAAGCAGTAAAATGCTAGCTTGACCACAGGAGGGCAATTAATGAATGTAAACAGTAATTTCTAAACTAGAACAAGTATGGTTTAAAACTAGAAACAGGTATAGATGGGGTTTTTTTGAAACTAGAATGATTCCAGCGGGAAAGTCAGATGAAGATTTGACTTTAGTTCATTTTGTGTTCAGCACCAGTTACTGTTCAGTAAAGTAAAAGTTCAGCTAAAGGAGTGGATGTCTGTCAAACTAGAAACTAAAAGGTCTGTCAGAAACTAAAAGGTCTGTTAGAAACTAAAAGGTCTGTCTGAATAAAGGGAGAGTCTCCAGGTCTTAGCTGTGTTAAACATATCCTGAGAAAGAATTCCATCTAAGGATTCAGAGTCTAGTGTCAGCTACAGCTGAACTACATTTTCACACAGACACAAGAACTGGGGCTTGGGATTTTGGCAATGAGTGACTGAGTAGCAGGCTGAAGCTCCCAATCAGGCCAAAAGGAGTAGGATTATATTTTCAAGGAAGAAATATAAGAAATATAATATTGGCACTGAGGCAGTCCCTGGTCTGTAGTTAAAGGAAACGGTTATAGACTACTCAGGGGAAAGAAGACACATTGTGATTTCAAAAAAGGAGAAAGAATTTGATACACTAAAAGAGTGACCTTTCCAGAAAACCTGAACAGTTATTAAGAAACTATATACAGAAACATTGTAGCTGAAGCCAAAAGACTTAGTCAACCATCTCTCATTGATGAGAACCAATAATTTGTAAAAATAAGCTGCTACAACCAGGGCTCATTTCATAGCTGGAGCTCCTTTGCATATTAGGCCACACACCCCTAATGTAGCCAATCCTCCAAGAGCTTACAGAGCTCTTCCTACAGAGGCTACTATAAGCTCTTGGAGGATTGGCTACATCAGGGGTGTGTGGCCTAATATGCAAAGAAGCTCCTGCTACGAAATGAGCCCTGGCTACAACACCATCTTGTCTGTCAACTGAAATATATACTGTTTTACCAACAATGTTTACCTCAGCCTTTCCAGTTTCTGACTACCTCATACCATCCCTGCCTATTAAATAAAATCTTTATTATTGTTCACTGTTAACACAGTCTCCAGTGCCATTTCAAGGGATCTAAAAGGAGGACTTCTATTTTCTCCTGAGAAGTTCCTGGGCTGGGCAAAAGCCAAATTAGATTCTGTCAAAGGGTGGTACATTCAGATTTATAAAGCCACAAATATTATCATGCTGCTGGGGCCAGCTCAGCACCTGAAGGGAACTAAGAATTTTGGCAGGAAAAATCTGTGGGAGAGCAACAGGGGGTCCGTCATAACTGCTTTTTACCTTGTGCTAGAGATGATCAAACCTTGTTAATGGTCCCACAAAGAATAGGCCAAATGCCTCCAGGATCACAACCAAATGGAGTAAAGAATGTCTGGCTGAATATATTTGTGAATAAAGACTTTGGTTCTTGGCAGATTTTACATGAGAATGGTGGTATGATTTTTTCAAATAATACACTGATCTAAGTCATTCTGGTGGTGGTTGTTATCTCAAAGCTGGATTTTACTTCCTCCACATGCTTGAGCTACTCAGGGTGCATTCAGATGGGTAGCTAATCCTGCCATTGGCCCTGCTCAAATTTGATCTAGATCTTTTTTTATACAGTGTTGCATGACCAGACAGCTCCCCCATGAAGCACTTTACTGCGTGTGACTCTGTGGTGGATTGATTAGACAGCATCCACCTTAAGGAGCCATGTGGTCAGATTTTTTTAAAAAAAATCCTGTTTGCACATGCACATATGTGCCTCACTGTGTCCTTGTTTTTCTGTGCACGCGTGGACTTAAATGGTAAAAGCACCACCAGCAGTACCTTCCTCTAGGTACCATTTCAGTTAATAAAGTTGATAAAGTTCACGGGACCATCAGAAATATAAAATTGTCCAGATCATTTCAGCAGAGCTCTGTGGACATCGCATGTTTAAGTGATTATGCATGCATTGCTAAGACTTTTTAAAAATGGCGGCCATTTGGGATGGTATGGAGACCATCCCTATGGGTTGATCGTGCACTGGTGGAACGACCAGACAGGGGAAAGTCCACCATTGGCCCATCAGCAAGCTTTGAACCGGACTTTCACCACTATCTTTTAAGTACAGCTCCCCGACAGGGATTGATAGGCTGATCATGGAAGTGGCATGTTCCCCAGATGTTGCTGTCTGGATGTGACTTTTAAATCCACCAGGCACTTGTGCCTGGTGTGGCTCAAAGGAGCCACCTGAACGCAACCTCAGACTGTTTATGTGGGTCCATTACAAAGCCCAGAACTATCCCTAAGATAAGTCTGGTCTAAGAGTTGTAGCTGCAGAATTCTATACAAAATAACTACCATTTAGTAGTTTAAAATATTAGTGCCCATTTAATATTTTTGGAAGAACGGAGGTCATTCATCTTTCTCTAGACTTTTTAAAAATCAAATTTCTTTTTGCTCTGCCTAGCAAACCCTTGGGGCATGAAGAAGAAGCTCATCTTAAACTGTATGTTTTCTTTTCAAAGATTACTGAGTTTAAACCTCAGGCATTTCCATGGTAACTTACCAGCTCTCTATATAATCCAGGAGCAAATGCAGGTGAATGCAAACCAAATTCATGAGATGAAACACTTTTAAAAGTACCACCTAAATTTTGTTAGTAAGAACTGGTTTCAAAAACTCTGATTCCAAACAAACAAAACACTGATATTTTATGAGTATCTCCTATAATAGTTGAGAATAATTTCTTTTTGTTCATAGATCTCTGATTTATTTATTCAAAATATTCCTATCACACCTCTCCATTAAATGCCCACAAAAGGTCAAAAACAACAGCAACAAAAGATCTGCCCAAAAATACTACAAATGTAACCAGCAAGGAATAAAACCCAGTCTGATATGTTTAAAAAGAGCTGAAATGATCTAGAAACATGTTACATTAAAAAAGCAAACAAAAACCAGAATTTAAAAAGCAGGAGGCATAGACTTATGGGGAGCACAATCAGTGCAGGGAAGTAAAAGGCATGGGAAGGGAAATGCATCCAAGCTCCTGAGAAAAGAGAGAGATTGAGGTAGTCAGGGGAGCAATGTAGCATGAAAAAGGCAGCAAGAGCTAACAACAAACCAGCTTTGCACTAGTGCAAGAGGGAGGGCATGCCTCCTCACCGCAGCCTTTGTGTCTACCCACTCTTTTATCTTCAGCTAGGGCTGCCAGCTCTGGGTTGGGAAAAACCTGGAGATTTTGGGGGTGGAGGGCAGAGTTTGGGGAGGGAAGGGACATCAGCAGGGTATAATGCCATACAGTCCATCCTCCAAAGCAGCCGTTTTCTCCAGTAGGTAAGTGATCCTGGTCATCTGGAGATCAATTATAATAGCGGGAGAGTTCAGGTGTCACCTGGAGGTTGGCAACCCGATCTTCAGCATAACCTTTACAGGGTTCAAATGGTTGTTGTTGGGGAACAATCTACTTCCATCAACAGAAAACTAGCAGGATCTGGTCCAAATGAAACAATGAAAATGAACATGAATAAAATGAAACGTACATGCACACTTTACGCAAAGTGTAAGAAATATTTTATTAAATATATGACTATATTACTGTGTTCATATCATTATTTATATATCTCTGCTAGCTATTTCTTCCATTGTCTCATTTCCTTTGTTTTTGGTTGCCTTGGCTTTGCCATTTCCTTTTGCTGCTTTTCTCCTTTGGAAAAAACACACAACAAAAACCCTCTAACGATGTTCATTGTTTTGAGTTGAGTACCCCAGGGAGCTCTAGCCTATAATGATGTGGAGTCCACATCATGGCCTCAGAAGAACTGAACATTAGGGGCTACAACTAATTATTAATATTGGGGGTTTTTTTATAAAAACAAAGAGGCAAACATTCAAACGATTCGATTTTGTTTTCAGTTTCAAATTGGTAACTCTCAGGAACCTTGGAATAAAAACCTCTGCTCTGTAGGCCAATGGAGTTCAGATACCATATTTGCTTGACAGGGACCCAGCTGAAATATCTTTTCAGTTTCTGTTGGCAATAAAACAAAATTGCATCCTACAAAGAACAATATGCACATAATTGGATCTGCAGATGCATGAATCATTTCGAAAAAAAATATTTGGCTTAGAATTAAGGTTTTGAGCCTTTTTTTTTTTGTATGACTCTGGAACCATTTCATGTAGCCATTAGGAAAAGCCTTTTGTTGCTCCTTTCTCTTCAAGAAATTGTCAGTCTTGCAGCAGCTCTATTTTTTCGTCCTTAGCTGATATTATGCACAAACTATACAAGATTTGCAGTCATCTAGAACTAGGGGGTTGCGACAAGGGGCAAGCCTCTCCAAGTTGTTCTTTCCACAAGTGGTGACCTTTTTAGATGACTGTAAATCAAAAAATGACAGTACGACATAAAGGTAAAGGTTGTGGAGGCTTGAAGGTAAACAATTTTATGCTAACACACTCATGCACCAAATCACCCAGCAAGCTTCCATGGCATAGTGAAAATTCAGACCCAGTTGTCCCAAGGCCTATTCCAAGGTTCTATACACCACCAACTCTTTAGCTGCCCTATTATAAAGTCCTTATTTTTCTTCATGTCACCTTCAATGTGCCTGTGCTGAAATGACTTACATGACTTACACCTCAGGAGTAATGCCAAAGTTGCAGCCCCAGAGAATAAATTCTGAGTTTGCAGTCTTTATGAGCACAGGGGCTATGAGAGACTATTTTTTTTTTACTAGAAGGAGGAATGTAGAGAAACGTTGGAAGATAAATTTTCACTGAGGCTATTCTGATCTCTGGACCAGTGTTAAAGCCCTAGTTCGATCCATATGCACTAAGAGCAGAAGGGGGAGGGGCAGCTGTTAACCATACTCCCCAGTTTGGTTCATGTAGTAGCTAGTGCAAAAGGAGAGAGTGACACAAACAGGGAGCAAAGCCAAGCAACAGAGGGGGCTTAAACACTAACCTTTCCAGGCTGAAACTCTAAGAGGAAAACTGGTGGTGAAAGCACTCACAGAGAGAGAGAGAGAGAGATTGCAAGGCAGGAGATCCAGTAGAGCTGTGCAATTTTTTTGCTCCCAAACTAGGCAGAAATGAGTGCTTGTGAGCCTGTTTCCCCACAGTGTCCATGGCTTCCCGTACATAGAGACTTCTAAGATAAGAACCATAGCAGGCAAAGGGACAGATCATTGTATTTGAAAAGTGAAGTTTGCCAATGAAAAGTCAAATATTTGTAAAGCAGAAATAAAACTGGAAATATTTGAATTCAGAAATTATTAAAAGACATTAGCAGAGGAGAATCTGGGTTCCACAAATTTAAAAGAACCCTGAAGTAAATGAAAAATGTCTTCTTGGTACAGCTTTGAAATCAGCAGCAATGTTACTGTCTGATGAGTTCTTCAGGGTGATTTTGCATTCATTACTTTCCTTGGAAGATTATGGATTCTAGTTAAGTGGAATTTCATAATATAATATCTCCAAAAAAAAAAAAAAAAAAAACAGCTCCCCCCCCCCCCGACTTTCCATAATATGATATTGCTCTTGGCTCACTTATCCTAATGAAAAATTACAAAGCTTCCACTGAGATCTACAGCTGTGTTGCATTGGTTTCCCTGATATTGACAGGAGCATTGTTCCAATAAATTAAATATCTACTGCTGTGCTTTCATCATTAGCTTGCAACTTGGTAACTCGCTTGCACTGCCTATTTTGCAATGACTTCTGCTTTTTTATTGCCCAGTTTGTCACCAGTAGTTACCAGGGATCTAGATGCCAAAATACCTACAACCCATCCTTGTCATGGTTTACTGCTCACTGCATTTTTTACACACTGAACCCTTACCAAATGCTCTGAAAATAATCCCCATGCCATCTGTCCCTTACATTTATTCTGGCTTTTTTTAAAAAATGAAGTTTAGCAAAGTCAGCAGAGGGGTGCTTTCTTTGGTTAATGTTGTGATTTTTAGGGCTCCTTTGCACTATAAATTTTGGGGGATATTCTTCTCACTCTGTGCTTTATGCCTTCTTCACAGACCTGCATGTTCAAAACTGTCCTTAAGGACAGTAGATTTGAAAGAGAGTCTTTCATTTATTAAGGCTTTATATCCTTCTGAACAAATCAGAAAAATCAAGTATAGATTGTGTGTGTGTGTGTAAAGTGCCATTAAGTCCCAGCTGATTTATGGCAACCCCAGCAAGTGAGAATCAAAGGTGGTTTGCCATTGCTTTCCTCTGTTGAGTCTCCTCGATGGTATCCCTTCCAAGTACCAACCCTGCTTACCTTCTGAGATCTGACAAGATTGGGCTATACCATGCCTCCTTCCCTCTCCAAGTATAGATGAGCAAACTTCCAGGTCCTTCCATATTAAATTGTACTGTGGATTAAAGGTTAGCTCTTTCAGACCAATTAGCCTTACTAGTTTATCAATCTGACTTTTCAGGATAGTTTGACATCCATAAAGATGCAAAATTTGAATGAAAGGACTAAAGTAGTTTATTCAATGTTATTTTGTAACGCAAGACTTTCAGAACATAATACCAACTGTTTCCATTGCTATGCATTTTCAGGATTATGTTACTGGCATGTGTCTGTAGTTGCAATAAAGCCCTCAGTGTTACCTACCTTTTAAAAAATATTGTATTGCCTGATCTAGCTGAAGGTGTATGCCTGCCAAAACAAGCATCCATGCTGATATCCTCAGTAGCTAATAGACTTTGTTACCAAAAGGGACACAAGTAACATGATATGCACAGAAGAAGGTACCCACTTGTGAAGGACCTGAACTTTAGCATATGGGAAAACATTTAAAGCCTGTGTATCCACAGCTCTGTGCCAAGCTTGGTATGCCTCCGGGTGAGAATGAAGGAAGGAGAGACAGATGCTTAAACAGAGGGTGACTTTATTGTCATAACCAAGTTACAAAGTGGCTAAGTAAAATGATAGTTTGCATATGTAGCAGATAAAACAGCAAATCTGAGTAGTTCTATGGTAAAATACAGTAGCAATTTCCTTATGGCAACCCAAAAAAACATTTGTTTTGCAAGATTTTAATTATGTCTAGTCTAAAGAAGCAAACAGAGAAAGGTTTGCACCAGCCAGGACACAAAAATGCAGAGGGTAAGTGGGGCAAGGAGAGCTACAGAATCCCTAGCTGAGGACCTGGGAAGTGAAGGATACTGCTAGGCTATAGTTCCAGCCAGCTGTAACTTAAAGATGGGAAAAGAGTAAGATCAAAACTAAGGCTGCAGTCAGATGAGCAGTTTGATCTGATGTTGTTGCTTTTATCTTCTGGATTTAAAGTGCATGATCAGACAGTAACATCTGCCTCCTGTTTCCCAGTTGCTGGCACCCCATTCTCAGCCCCCTTATTAGGCACTGGGGAAAGTCCAGTTTTTATAGATGTCAGCGCTTTTACCCTGCATTTCTGGATCTCTGAACTCCCCTGTTGCGAACTCAAGCCAGTTGGGAAGTGTGAACCTTCCCATCCATTTCCACCACTCCCCATCAGGTGGCAATGTGCACAGAAGCTCATAATCACCCCTGGGTCTTCAATCACCACTTGTGCATTTATTTTTTACAGAGCTTATCAAGAATGTGTTTTAATTAAGAAAGCCTCCAAAGCAGTTTCAAAAACACTTTCCACATGCTGTGCTACATATCCCAGCAGCCTTTTTCAGCAATCCCATTGGCCACCAGCCGCCACCATCTTGCCAGGAGTTTGAAGGTATGCCCTTAAGGGACAGGGGCAGAGCTGTCACTTTGGAATCCTCATTTGATTTCTGGCAGCGCTGAGCTGTCAAAAAGGAGTGGTGCTTCAAATATGCACTTATGCACATGAGTGAAAAACAAATTTTGAAAAGGTTGCTACCTGTCCACCCTCTCTGTAGCTGCCACACAACAGTAATCTGTATGGTCAGCCATGGTGTGAGCATGTGGTGAAGCCAGCTCCAGGTGGGATGTCTGATAAAAATTCCCAGTGACAAAATAAAATGGTGTAGTCAGAGGTGTGGCTAGAGTGTGCCAAGCCTGTCATCTGACCACAGCCTAGGAATTAGGAATAGGAAAAGATGTGGAGGGAAAGCTTTAGGGACAAAAAGTGGCATGGGAGAAATTAGTTTCTATTCTACCTGTCTTGAAGCAGGGATTCTGTTGTCTCATGTCAATGATGGAAGGTTTTGCTGTGGAAAACCATCTGAAAAGAGAGTGGGCTTGGGGACCCCTTGTATACCCTTTTTCCTGATTATTGAAAATGGGTGGTCTGGGGAGGTACTTATGAAATACTTGTTGGCCTAATTCCATTGGTTGTGATCTCTCAAGAGATTTCTCAGGGAATTGATGTAATGAGAGAGAGGGAAGGTGCCGGGACCCTTCTGAGGCAGTCAATTTTATTTGTGTCCAGAGTTGATGGGCCAGGAGATGAGGTTTTCCTGCCTGATTAGGCATTTGATTGGGTTTTTTGAGCTTTTGTTATTATCAGGGATATTCCTGGGTGGTCTGGGGTGCTTAATGTCTTGCAAACATTAGTCATAAATTATGTGGGGCCTTTGGAAAACCACAGAAAAGAAACTTGATTAGGGTGCATCAGACTACCCATAAGAATCAGGCTGTGTTCTCACGTATTTGCCTCTTGTTCACACAGCCTGTTCTTTTTTCTGTGGTTTGATAACAAAGATGGATTCTCTCTGAATATCTGATTGCAGAAGGAAGGCCTGGGGATTTATGGAGGCCTGGGTGGAGTAACACATTAACTTCGAAAGGATTAGGAAAGCAAATGGGTGCTACAGTAGTGATCAGATTTTAAAGGTGAAAAACTTTGTTCAATATCAGATTATCCGCTTGGCCAGGAGGGAGAAGCAAAGAATTTAGGTGACTTGTTGAATAAAAAGGAATGATACAATCAGTTATGGAAAGTGGAAGGGGCCATTGCTCAGTAGGGATGGGGACGAACTGGCTCATGAACTAATGTTCGTGATGAATTTTGGCTGGTTCATGCTTCACAAAATCAAGTTCGTGGCAGGGCAACCGGCATGAACTTTCCACAATCTTTCAAGCTGTTCATGGAGGTTTGTGCCAGTTAATGAGCAGAGACATTTCCATACTCAACTCAAAATGTTTACAAAATTTCAAATTAACAACTTGGACGGCATGTACAAGATCATCCAGGGGAGGTCTCTTGTGACTTTGGTGTCTCTAGCTTGCACAGGATCTGTTCTATACACTCCTGAACCTCCTGAATATGTGCTTATCAAAATGACTATTTTGACAGGCACAGGTTCAGGAGGTTCAGGGGTGTATAGAATGGATCCCATGCAATTCAGAGACACCAAACTCATAGGGGATTTCTGGCTCACTGTCCTCTACTGGTCCTCCATGTTTGGTGTTTCTAGCTTGCACAGGATCCATTCTATACACTCCTGAACCTGTGCCTGACAAAATGGCCACCAGTGGTCAATTTGACAGACACAGGTTCAGGAGTGTATAGAACAAATCCTGTGCAAGCTAGAGACACCAAACTTGCACCAAACTCCTCTATCAGCCCTCCATGTTTGGTGAAGGTACTCCCAGGAAAGTCCTTTCTGGGGAAATTACAAGTGGCCATTTCCCCAGAAAGCACTTTCCTGGGGTACTTTACGGGGGGCATAACTTGAACCCCGAAAATCCAATCATTACCGTACTTGGAGGGCCAGTACAGGAGAGTCAGCCAAAGATCCCCAGTAAGGTGTCTCTAGCACACTGGGGGGAGGGGGGTTCTACTGCATCACAAACCAGCTAAAATTTTTGATGGTTCATGGTTTGCAAACAGGCAACACCATGTACCCTGAACTGAACTGCATTTTCCCAGTTTATGCCCTCCATATGCATTTTCCCAGTTTATGCCCTCCATATGGTATCTCAGCATATGGTTTTCATGCAGAAAGTCCCACATTGGGTTCCTGACATCTCCAGTGAAAAGTATCAGGTAGCAGGCAGTATGAAAGACCTCTGTCAGAGACTCTGTAGAGCAACTACCCACCAGAGTAGGCAATAGTAATTTTTTTAGGCCAGTTGCCTGAGTCAGTAGAAGGCAGTTTCATATATTTGTGAACTAGAAAGAGAATGAAGATCTTATTAAACATTGCACTATTTTAAACTTAGTATGCATTTTAAACCTACATTTTGCTGAAGTCAATGGAACAACTGGTACTGATTTTAATGGGATTTAGTAGTACCTAGTATTATCTGCCCTGGCCTGGATAGCTCAGGCTAGCCCAATGTTGTCAGTTCTCAGAAGTGAAGCACGGTTGGCCCTTGGTTGTACTTGGATAGGAGACCACTAAGGAAGTTCAGGGTTGCAATGCAGAGAAAGCAGCAGCAAGCCACTTTTGAATGTCTTTTGCCTGGAAAACCCTGAAGTGTCACCACCAGTCAGCTGTGACTTGATAGCACTTTCCATCAGTGATGTTATCTACAATGTGCTTTTTATTTATAACTTGAAAAACAGCACCTAGGACCTGCACATTTTCAGGAAACACTTCCTTATTTCCTCTATGGTCTTTACAATGAATTAGTTTAGCCTTGTCCCATGCCCATTAGATCAGCTGCAGGATGGGGAAGGTCCAAAACTGGCATCAATGTGATGGAATCTGCACCCTAGGAAGATTCATCAAGCTCTGTTAGGTCCTTCCAGTGCTGTTAAAATGTTTTTATTTCAGAGATCTCATGTTTGAGACATGGAATAGTTTTTATTTCCAGTTTGGTGTGAGAGCCAGTTTGCTGTAGTGGTTAAGTGCGCGGACTCTAATCTGGGAGAACCGGGTTTGATTCCCCACTCCTCCACTTGCGCCTGGCTGGATGACCTTGGGCAAGCCATAGCTCTGAACCAGCTGTTCCCTCAAGGACAGCTTGGGAAAGCGCTCTTTCAGCCCCACCTACCTCACAGGGTGTCTGTTGTGGGGAGGGGAAGGGAAAAGGAGTTTGTAAGCTGCTCTGAGACTCCCTTGGGGAGTGGAGGGCGGGGTATAAATCCAATCTCTTCTTCTTCTTCTTCATCTTCTTCTGTTGTTTCTTACAATCACTTTATTCTTTTAGACTGACATCAACTTTTATCTGTTTTTATCCACATTACTTATATAACAAGGTTATATAAGTTACTTACAGTAACACCATGGAGCAGCAAAAATATAACTACATAGCCACCATACAGCCACCATACAGTTCCATCTCATCTGTTGGAAAGATGGAGCAAATACATTAAACAAACAATTGTATATAGATTTTGATTAGTTCACATAGCCCACAATGATGCTATGATTATCTTCCAAAAGCCTCTCTACACCTCTGTAACAGAGCTATATTCCAAGCAGAGTATTGTGTCCCACTTTAAAGAAGCCAAGGCAATTCTTTGACATTTAAAGCAATGAATTGTTCTTTGTTTGGAAAGACAACTTTATTAAATTATCTCCAGTAACTGAAAAGAAAGAATCCATGCCTTGCAGGAAGTCCAAAATAAAGTGAAATCATCTGAAGTTAAACAAATCTATCTTATAAACACTGTATGTGTGGGCTTTTTGAAACAAAAAGTATTGCTGGGAGAGGTAGGGCTCATACTGACGACTGCAAAAATTAAGGGGAAAGGTAATAAGATGAAGAGTTTATTTCAGATTATTTTGTTTTATTCTAAGAATGGTACATTCAGAAAATAATTCACCAACACTGCAGGGCTTTTACAATTTTTATTAACTCTCTCAGAGACCTGCATCCCATGCTGTGTTCATAAGTGCCCACTGCATGGGGGCTCTTTCGATCCTACAAAAGTTATACAATACATCTCAGGCGAAGCCAAGTGCTTGGGTTCTTGTCCACAGCAGTGTTGTCTATATTTTCAGGAGGAGCAATTCTGAAGAGAGTTGCAGCACAATAGGTTTTTGTATCACTCACTGTGGAGAAAGAAGTTTTAGGAGAAGTAACACGCCTTAGTGACAGAACATCTGCTTTGCATACAAGCAGTCCTAGATTTAGTCTTTGGTACCACCAGTTTGACTCAGTGGGTTCCCAGAGAAAGATAATGTAAAGAAGGAAGGGCACATGTGGGAATGGCCTTGTGAAGAAGTCCCGCACACCATTAGACGACAAGTGAGAACCCACAAGGACTTGTGGGGGTAATCACCTCTCCCACTCCTCTATTAGTTCCTCTTTCCCTTCCCCAAAAGCCCCCGTAGCCTTTCTCTTTTTCCTGCTTCCTTCTCTCCTTCCCAGCCAACAGACAACCTACCTTTATCTGTCCCTTTGTCTTCAGCTATCCCTCCTTCCTGGCACCCTCTACCTTGGAAAGCTGTGGCCTAATTGTGTGGTGCCAGCCACTGGGTAGGGAAACCTCAAGGACTTGTATGGGGCACCTCACTTTCCTCAGATCCTTATCCTGGCATTATTTCCCCTTTCCCTCCTCCTTGCAACCCCCATATCCTCTTCCCTTTCCCTGCCTCATTCTCGCCTTCACAAAAGGCTGTCTTTTATCTGCCTCCCATCTTAGCTATATTTATTATTTATTTACTTCACTTATACCTCGTCTTTCTCCACATTGGGTACCAAATCAGCTTACATAATTTTCCTCTCTTCCTTTTTATCCTCACAACAACCCTATGAGGTGTTTTGGCTGAAACGATGTGACTGGCTCAACTGGCTAGTGAGCTTCCACAGCAAGTTGGGCATTCAAACCTCAGTCTCCCAAACCCTACTCTGAAGCCGTAACCACTACACCATACTGGCTTTAATGGGGTTGTTGCCAGGCCTAGGCCCAATGAGTCCTCCCTCAAAGGCCAAAACAGAAAGGACCTTGCGCCCCCCAGCCTTTTACTTGCAGAAACTCTAACCCTGGAATGTTGTGGTTCCCTAGCAATGGCCACTGAGGGAATCCATTTCTTAAAGCTACAGTTTTTCCTTTTCTCCTTTTGGATTTTTTCAGACTCCCAAACGTTTTTGTTTTTTGTTTTCTTAGATTAAAAAAAACCCCAAAACCTGGGGATTTTTTTTTTTTGGTTTTGTGAAAAGATCTGTCTTTCCCATTCACATCTCCAGTCATCAGATTTAAGTATTCTCAGATTTGGCTGACTTGGCTATTAAATTATACAAGTGGGGATCCTCAAAAAAACTTGGAGGAGTAGTTATTACATTCCCGCACCTTTGCTTCATCCCTTCTCCCCTTACTTCTGTCACTCTCACTCTTCCTCCCACCACCCCTTTTCTTAATCCCTCTCTCACCCATGCCTGTCACTTTCTCTCTCTTTCTGCCCTCCACTCCATCAATCTTTCTCTTTCTGCCCTCCATCACTCTCTGTTTTTGCCCCATCACTGTCCTGGCTGCTTACCTGCTCCTCCCCCAGCAACAATGGTGGATCTTTTTTACCCTTTTATACCATTATTTTTAAGTCTTAACTGCATGGCCTTTTCCATCTTTTAACTGAGTGCTCTTCAAACAATCATAGCATCACAAAATTGGAAGGGGCCATACAGGCCATCTAGTCCAACTCCTTGCTCAATGCTGGATTAGCCTAGAGCATCCCTGACCAAATACATTTTTTACATTTTATATTACTCAACTGTTGACATTGTTCTATTTTATTGTTTTGTCAGTTTCAAATTCATAGAAAGTGAGCATACAGATTTTAGCAAAATAAACATATATACATGCATTCATTTCTCCATGTTTTCAAAAATCAGACAGTTGAAAGGGTATGGCTATTGGGGCAATCATTCGCTAGATTTCTTCCCATGGCTTGTTTGATGTAAATCACAACTACGTTTGATGTTCCCAAATCCTCATAAGACTGTACATGCATGCCTTCATAAGTGCTTGAATGCCTAATTATATCCATTCTATGCATCACTTCATCTGATTTTTTAGTTTTATATTTCCCTTCCTATATCAACAAACCAAACCCCCAATTATACAGAGCATGCAAGCAACCAGGAGACATTGTCTTGAACTTTATTTGCTTATTTCATTTGCACCCACTTTTCTCCTCAGTGGGGACTCAAAGTGGCTTACATTGTTCTCTTATCTTTTGCTGTATCCTCAGAACTCTGTGAGCTAGGTAAGGCTGAGTGTATGTGACTGACCCAAGCTCAACCAGGAAGTTTCTGTGGTAGCTCAGGGCTTTGACCCTGCCTTCTGATTCTGACTGTGCAACCACTACAATATACTGGCATATTTGGAGTATGTACCATTATATTGCACAACCTAACCGTATATTTCCAGAGCTGTGTGATGATCATTAATCTAAATATGTTGGCTTAGCTGCCTTGTTGGTTATATTCCAAATTCTTAGCTTTCAACACTTTGGAAATCCTAGCCTAGGCAATTTGCATGGTTTGGTTCCAATGCTGAGCAGGCACGAAAGAAGTGTGTGATAAACAAAGTACAGGCTTTGATTGTAAGTGCTCTCCTCCAAGGCTACCTTTAACGTTTACTTTCTGCCCTAGCAATTGTATAAGAAAAGACATTAATGGTGTGGTAAGAGTCTCTTTGGACTTTAAGATGTTCATATTATTCTGGAATGAAAATTTGTAGCCATACTGAGCCATTTCCCTTAATGTGCTTACTCCAACAGATTTTTTTTAAGATGGAAGCCTGTATTGTGATTCACATCTTGAATCTGTATAACTCATGTTCTTATGTTTTCAAAGCACACAGTTTAAAGCTGGACCAAAATGTTACATGTAGTTCTGCAATTATTTTTCCTGATTTTTTTTTTAAAAAAAACAGAATTCAGCCACAGGACTGTGATTCAAAGAAAAAGCCTGGCAATGGTGAGGAAGGGGACTAAACATGTCTTCCTCATTCTCACAGAACATTGCTGCCTCATGAGGCTTTTGCCTCTGCTGTGAAAAGCTTATAGGGATCTGTAAATTTCCCCCAACATGCTCAAAAGAAACTTGGGAATGGTGGGATTTGGTGGGAAAATGGCACAAGGTAAAAATGTGAATGAGGCCCTTCTCTCCACAGTGCCATCACCCTCGCTTCACACTCTGCTAAAAAGAACTGTAAAAAAAATGTGACACATAACTCCGCAGTATGATTAATAATCAATATAGGCATGAAAGGGATGTGGAATGATATAGTATAGCCTGATCTCATCAGATCTTGGATGCTATGCAGGGTTGGTACTTGAATGCGAGACCACCAACGTAGACTTTGCAGAGGAAGGCAATAACAACCCACCTCTGCTTCTCACTTGCCTTGAAAACCCCTTAGTGCAGGGGTGGGCAATTGTTTTGGCTCGGGGGCCACTTTGTGGGAGTGGAGGTTAGCGGAGGGCCGCATCTTTTAAAATGATTGCATTCATTAGTTAACTTTGCATTTCAGAAACGGTATAAATTGTATCATAAATAACAATAAGTATAAATTAAATAAAATAGTGGTAGTTTTATTCCATTTATTTATTGTGCTAATTTCATATCATCTATAGCTGCAAGCATATTTAATTTTAGAATCAGTTTAATGAGACAAATGTACCCTATCACACCATGTGGCCGACTGTCTTGGCGGGCCGCAAAAAACTCTGTGGTGGGCCGCATGTGGCCCCCAGGCTGCTATTTGCCCACCCCTGCCTTAGTGGGTTCATCATAAGCTGGCTGCAACTTGATGGCACTTTACACACAGAGAGAGAGTTATGAAGACTATAGATATCCTTTCAACTGTAAAAATGGCTGGAATGCTTATCTTCAAAACACTGAACCATGTTTTGTTTTCTTTGATTAAACACACACACATACAAGTATTGAGAAAGATTGTCTTTGCACCAATGGCTTTGGTTTTGTTTTTTTTAAATGATGTTAGTCATTGCTTGTTTACTTTGAATCTGTGAGTGTCTTGGAGCATTTTTGCCCCTGCCTCATTATGGAATGTTGTACAAGGCTCCATATGTGAGAATAAGGATAGGTGCCCCAGCTGATAAGAACATAAGTTTTGATATGTTATGAACACTTAAAGTTTGAGAGTACAAACCAAGCTTTGAAATACTTTAATCACACTGAATTTCAACATATATGCTTGCATCCATAGTCACTTTGATAGATGACATGTGCTGGGAGATGGACAGGGGAAGTGAGACCCTGTTAGTTCTCCTGGGCCTCTCAGTGGTTTTTGATACCATCAATCATGGTATTCTTCTGGGCTGCCTTTTGGGACTGGGAAGGCACTGTTCTGCAGTGGTTCCTGTCCTGTTTTGAGGTTAAGTTTCAGAGTCTGGTACGGAGGGCTGCCTTTGGCCTACAGGGCTCCCCAAGATTCCTTCTTGTCTCCCATGCTTTTCAATACATATATAAAGCCACAGGCAGGGCTTTTTTTGTAGAAAAAGCCCAGCAGGAGCTCATTAGCATAATAGGCCACACCAACAGCAGAAACTCATTAGCATATTAGTCCACACCACTGACAGCACAGCTCTCTCCCAGGATCAGCTTCCCCAGGAGGGGAGGCAGTTTAAACTGCATCAGCTTGGCTTCCCCAGCTTGCGAGGCGCCTGGGGAACCAGGGGGGGAAGATATAGGTGTGGCCAACTTGGAAGCCAGCCGGAACTCCATTCCTGTGTGTTCCTGCCCAAAAATAGCCCTGGCCACAGGGAGAGGTCAGGAGATTTGAGCTGAGTGGCCACCAATATGCAGATAACATTCAGCTTTATCTCATGCTATCAGCAGATCCCAGAGAGGCTGTGGGCAATGTGAACAGGGGCCTGGAGGCAATTTTGGAATGAATGAGGGCTAACAAGCTGAAACTTAATCCTGACAAAACAGAGGTGCTAGTGGGGGGGGGGGTCTGACCCAAGAAATGGAGCATCTCCTGTTCTGGATGGGGTTGTACTCCCCCTAAAGAAGTAGGTTCATAGCATCAGGGTGCTCCTGGACCCAGGACTCCTGTTAGATAATCAGGTGGCAGCGGTGGCCAGGAGTGTTTTTCAATAGCTTCGGCTGGTGATCCAACTGCAGCCCTTTTTGTGCAGAAAATATCTACTGTGGTGAATTCCCTTGTAAAATCTAGACTAGATTACTACAATGCATTCTTAGGGTTGCCAAGTCCAGGTTGGAAAATACCTGGGGACTCTGGGGGTGGAGCCAGGAGAAGGTGGGGTTTGGGGAGGGGAGGGGCCTCAGCATGGTACAATGCCATAGAGTCCATCCTTCAAAGCAGCCATTTTCTCCAGGGGAGCTGATCTCTGGCAGCTGGAGATCAGTTGTAAAAATGGGAGATCCCCAGGCCCCACCTGGAGGCTGGCAATCCTAATTCTTTGTGGGGCTGCACTTAAGGACTGTCCGAAAGCCACAGTTGGTACAGAATGCTGCATCCAGAGTGTAGACTGGAGTGGGTCATAGGGACTATATCACTCCAGTCTTATTCCAGCTACACTGGCTTCCAATTTGCTTCTGGGCTCAATTCAAGGTGCTGGTATTGCCTTTTGATCCCTGTATGGCCTAGGACCAACAAACCTTGAGGACCACCTTATCCCATATGAACCACCTTCAGAGGTTGTGCTTCAGTTGCCCCTGCCGCCTGAGGTAAGATGGTGGTAACCTGAGAAAGGGCTTTCTTGGTCATGGCACCTAAACTTTGGAACTCCCTCCCCAGGGAGATTTCATCTGATTCCCTCTATTGTGTTTGTTTGTTTGGCATACACTCAATAACAGTTACTAGCTTTCCTTCCTGGTTCTGGTGTTGTTTGTTTGTATGTTTTGTTGAATTATTATATAACTTTAAATCTCTCTTTAATTGTTCAAATGTGGAAAGGCTGCATTAAATTGTTCTAAATAAAATAAATAAAACCCATCCTTTCATATTTTCAGTTGGGGTGTATGGGACAAATGTACTACAAATGATCTTTCTGATATAGTGATTGCTGCTGCTTCTAAAAGGGGCAATAGGTGTATATTCCAGCTTTGGAACACATGTACCAGACATGTGTCTTGTACATGTCTTGTACATGAGGACCAAGCTGGAAAATCTGTGCCTTATCCCTTTCAGAAGCAATGGCAGTCACACATTCTGGCAGCATCACATAAAGCATGTTTGTTCTGGCCAAAGTCTATTAGCCAACTATCACCACTCCATTCTTCATCATCTCATACATTTAATGTTTTCCTTATTTTTTGCTAGTTTGAGAGGGCTTTTTATTAGCTGAGGTAGGTACAGGCTTCTTAGATTTATGCTCCACAACAAAATTTACTATTTCAGACATAAGGCAACTTCTAATGTGACCAATTTAGTAACCTGATCATCACTTCCATGGTTGGTAACCTAAGCAGCAGGGTACTTACTAACAAACAACTCTCCATATGAAACCTGTGTGAGACTGTACAATCTAGAAAGGAGAACCTGTAATACCACATCTGGTGAAGAATGTTTGGCTCAGCCCTGTAGGAAACCACAAATGTGCCAGTGGAGATGTATTTCTTTTTATCATTCTTCAGCAAGAATAGGGAGAAGGCAGAGGGAGGTCACTGACATTACTAGAACTCTTACAAAGAATGTGGGATTAAGTGGACCTTGCTTTTTAAAAGGCTCCTTGTTTGTTCTTAAGGAACATAACTAACAAAGTGTAGTCATGACTCAGATGTTGAGTATGTGGCTAGAAAAGCATGTTTAGAAGTTCTTAAGAGGCATTAGTTCTTGATTTTCAAAGAGTTTGTTTTTAGTTATGCTGTATTTAAATCTGTCTTGAGTCCTGCCTTTTGGGGGGGGGGGGACGCAAGGCAGACTTACAATTATTTTAAATAAATAAATATACTTATAAGTCTTATAACCAAGGATATTTCTGTATACGTCTCAAAAAATACATCCTAAAACAAATATTTATTTTATGCCAGGTGTCCTGTTGGGTTCAGTAACATCTGAATACATTTCACACAGATAACTGGGAAATCCAAAAATGGCATTTTATAAGGGAAACATCAAAAATTCTTCTCATGGGCACAGTGAAACCTTTTTCTTTTAAGCCATTAGATGTCCCAGAATGCACAGGAAAAGGAGGTTACTGTTATTTTAGATTCAGAGAAGATATTCTTTTCTCTGAAAACATGTTTTACTTCCCTCATTTTCAATGTTTCCTGACCAGCTAGGTTCACAAATTTGGCTCTTTCTGGTTATTATTTTCTCATTTTCTACAAACATTTTTTCCTGGGGCTTCCAAAGGAGACATTGTGCTATGAGACAAATACACAGAAGAGCTAGAATACAGCTAGGGAGATTTATCCCCATTTCTCTGATACTATAAATCCATGTTTGGATCCAGTGAAGTAAGGTTGGTGGAGCTCCTAATGAACTCTGCTTCACTGCAGCTAGTTCTCACTGGCGAGCAGCTATCTGTCTTCTGTATCAATTTCTTCAGCAAAAAATGGCTGCCAGCTAATATTTTCAATGATAAAAAGGGTGAAGAATTTTTGCACCCTGCCCTTGCCTTTTTTGCTTTTTCTTTTAAATTAATCCTTTCTGTTTACAGATGCCTCCAATTATTCATTATTCTTCTCCCCATCACCCATTTCATCTTTTGCCTCAAAAAACCTTTGAGCAGTATATTAGACTGATTTTGGATAAGTTATTGTTTTCAAAAAATAATCATATATATATATACTAGGAATAAGGCCCGTTGTGGAAATAAATACAACAGGCTCTAGAAAGAGGCTCTGGGAGAGTGCCCCGGCCTTGGGCACTCAGTGTCAATTTGCTGTGGCGACCTCAGCAGGGTATAATGACACAGAGTCCACCATTTTCTCCAGGGGAAGATCTCTACCATCTGAAGAGCAGTTGTAATTCAGTGTGATCCCCATCCCTCCCCTGGAGATTGGCAACAATGGTTCCCCATGAGGAAATGGGTGGCTTGAAGGGTGGAGTCTATGGCATTGAACCTGTCTGAGGTCCCACCCCTGCTGAAACCTCACCCTCTCCAGTGTCCACCCCTCAAATCTCCAGGAATTTCCCAACCTGGAGATGGCAACCCTACCTCCCAGCCAACTGTCAATGTATCATTATCTTCCCCCTGGCTTCAGCTTTCTATCTCCTCCCCCCTCCCCCCTAGAGAACAGTTGTAATTCTGAGTGATCTCCAGTCCCCACCTGGAGATTGGAAACAATGGTTCCCCATGAGGGACTTGCTAGCTTGGAGGGTGGAGTCTATGGCATTGTACCTGTCTGAGGTCCCACCCCTTCTCAAACCTCACAGTCTCCAGGCTCCATCCCTCAAATCTCCAGGAATTTTCCACCTGGAGTTGGCAACCCTATCTCCTTCCCAGCCAACATCAACTCTTCAACTTTCTCTTCAACTTTCCATCTCCCCCCCCACCCCGCAGCCTCCAATGTTCTCTGAAGCCCTGACTGCTATGTTACATTGGCTGTCATAAGGGGTCCATCTCAGCAGGGTATAAGGACATAGAGTCCACCCTTCTCTCCAGGGGAACTGATCTCTGCTATCTGGAGTGCACTTGTAATTCTTAGTGATCTCCAGCCCTCACCTGGTGGAAAAGTAGTCTTTCTCTGCAATGGGGACCAAAGCAGCTGACATCCTCCTCCTCTCCCCCTTTTGACTTGCACAACAACCCTGTGAGGTAGGTTAGGCTTAAAGTCTGTGACTGGTCCCAAATTACCCACTCAGCAGGAACCTGGGTCTAGCAGATCCTGCCCTGAAGTGCTTACTGCTACGCCTAGGGTACCTAACCTCCAGGTGGAGCCTGAAGATCACCAGGTATCACAATTGAACTCCAGACAACAGATTCCCCCCCCCCCGGAAATAATGACTGCTTTGGAGGGTGGCCTCTATGGCATTCTGTTCAGCTGGCCCCAATGAGTTTTCTCCCAGAGCCCAACATAGATGTGGAAAGGGGCTTTCAGAGAAGCAAGCTTGGTTGCCTAGCAACGGGCACTGAGGGGACCATATTAGTGCCGGTTTCCTAATGGAACATATTAGCCCTTTCACACAGAAACGTGCCTCTCCCATTGGGGAAGCATTCCTGAGCCGGTTTACTTTGAAACCTCCTCCCAAGCGTTCTTCAGTTCTTTGTACCAGTCCTGAAGCGCTATGGGGTGCTGTGTGAAATGCCCCCTGTTTCTGACAGTTTATTCTGACAATTTATTCTGGGCATGCTAGCAGTATGTGGGGGAGGGGGGTTATGGTGAAAGTCCATTGTCTTTTCACTGACAGAAGCAGGCCACTGAGGGGACCGTTAGACCCACCTGGCAGTGGGAGGAGGAGAAGAGTGGGTCCTTCCCCTTCGCTGGCTCCCTCCAGACTGAGGCCGGGACGCTGGCCAGTGGCTCTGTGGGCGGGACTGAGGCAAAGCAGGGAGAGAATGCAGCCAGTGGCCAGGGTCCCCCTTTTGAGTGGCAGTCCGTCCAGCCTACTGATTTTGGCACCCCATGGAATCTTGCCCCTTGGAATCTTAAAACGGCTTTATATAATAGGAAAGATATACTAGGAATAAGGCCCATTGTGGAAATAAATACAACGGCTCTGGGAGAGTGCCCCAGCCTTGGGCACTCAGTGTCAGTTTGCTAGAGTGACCTGAGCAGAGTATAATGACACAAAGTCCACCTTTTTTTTCCGAAAGGAACTGATCTTTGCTACCTGAAGAGCAGTTGTGATTTTGAATGATCTCCAGCCCTCACCTGGAGATTGGCAACAATTGTTACCCAGGAGGAAATGGCTGGTTTGGAGGGTGGAGTCTATGGCATTGTAGCTGTCTGAGGTCCCACCCCTCCTCAAAACCCACCCTCTCTAGGCTCCACCCCTCAAATCCCCAGAAATTTCCCAACCTGGAGTTGGCAACCCATGGCCTTCCCAGCTAACCATTAACCTACCATTATCTCGTCCTCTGACTGCAGCTGACTTCTGCCCTCCCTCCTGGAGATCAGTTGTAATTCTGAGTGATCTCCACCCCTCACCTGAAGATTGGCAACAATGGTTCCCCAGGAGAAAATGGCTGGCTTAGAGGGTGGAGTCTATGGCAGTGTACCTGTCTGAGGTCCTACCTCTCCTCAAACCCCACCCTTTCCAGGCTCCACCCCTCAAATCTCCAGGAATTTCCCAACCTGGAGTTGGCAACCCTATCTCCTTCCCAGCCAAGCATTAACCTGCCATTATCTGCCCCTCTGATTTCAGCTTTCCATCTCCTCCCCACTCCCTCCTGGAGATCAGTTGTAATTCTCCTTCCCAGCCAATCATCAACCTACCTTTATTTCTCCCTCACTGTTTAGGTTTCTGTCTCCCCCCCTGTAGACTCTATTGTGCTCTGAAGCCCTGACTGCCACATCGCATTGGCTGTCATGAGTGGGGGGGCATCTCAGCAGGGTATAAGGACACAGAGTCCACCATTTTCTCCAGGGGAACTGATCTCTGCCATCTGGAGAGCAGTTGTAATTCTGAGTGATCTCCAGCCCTCACCTGGAGATTGGCAACTATGGTTTCCTTGACTGGGATAGAAA
Organism: Lepidodactylus listeri; assembly: GCA_029233225.1. NCBI lineage: Eukaryota > Metazoa > Chordata > Lepidosauria > Squamata > Gekkonidae > Lepidodactylus > Lepidodactylus listeri. The sequence continues at coordinate 39,743,897 of JARCFY010000006.1, read as the reverse complement.
TTTAAATAAATAAATTTCCCAGGAGGAAATTTGGTGCTGGGGGGGCAACAGTGGGAAGGCTTCTAGTGTCCTGGCCTCACTAGTGGACCTCCTGATGGCACCTGGTATTTTTGGCCACTGGATGACAGAGTGTTGGACTGGATGGGCCACTGGCTTGATCCAACATTGCTTCTCTTATGTTCTTATGCTAGGCGGCAGGTGGGAGTGGGCCTGGGCTATAGTTGGGCTGTGGTGGTGCCTTCGCAGTGGTGGCTCCCATGCAGCGCAGGCCACCTGGTTGGCACAGGCAAGCAGGCTCTACACAAGCGCTGCCATAGGAAGGAGGGCATGCAGGTGCCAACTGAGCAGGAAGACTGGGCCACCCCTGAGAAAAAGTGCCCTGTGTCCTCACTAAACTGTGTTCTCCTGCACTGAAATGAATATCTCTGTGCTGGGGGTTAAAATTCCCTGTGTCAACTCAGGGTAGCACAGCTTACTGGGAAAACTGGCCTGGAGTGGCTTCTGGACACCCTTGCTTCCAGCTCTGCAGAAGGAAGGTATGTGCAAAGAATGGCCTTTCATTGAGGGGGGGATTTAAACACGCAATTACCTTTTAAAGATTTCTGATTTTCATGCAAAGCTGGGGGATTCCCCCAAGTTTGCTAGAAAGTTGAGTGTCAGAGTGGCCTTAATCCACAGATTTAGATAGCCACAGATGAGCTCCACACTTTGCTAGTAGAAATATAGATGATGATTAATCTGCTAATTCTTCATATTTTTTCAATACAAAAGAACAATTTGAAATGATATATCTGTTAGCCTAGGCCATATTCAAAACATCTTGAAAAGAGATTTGTATTATGTGTTAAATATTTAAATAGAGCTACTGAGGTTTTATTTAAAAGTTTAAGATACAGCTTCACTTGATCTAAAAAACTGCTTTCAATTATAACGATACTGAATTATTCAGTAGAGTCTTCACACAGATGATATCATAAGTACATGTTTTCAGTAGAAGCAGCAGAGAAGGACCAATTAGACTACAACCCACATTCTCTATGCCTTGATGATCAGATACCCTGAAAAACACTCTGTAGTCCCATGCCAAATTTGCCTTGTGTGAGATGTAGCAATCCTTCTGGTTCACTAATTCTTTTCCTTTTTTAGATGACCACCACCAAATTTAACTATCTTCTGCTCCTTCATGTATTAGGATATAAAAAAGAGCAGTTTTAGTTGTTCCAGCCTGTTTTTCTTCAGAGAGAATTGTGTGAAAGAAGAATGCTTCTCCCTTTGAATTTCTCTTGCAAGCCGATGCTACAACAGGAAGAAACCTTTCTTCAGGCAAGGAAGAACATAGATGCAGGGCTCCTGTTTTTGTGGGCACACATACCAGAAGGTCTGCCTACTCCCCATAAGAACATATCCAACCCACTGTGGTCATTTCCAGAGACCCTTCTGCAGGTGCCTCTTTCTGTCTGAGGCTAGATGGGTGGCAACCTGAGAAAGGGTCTTCTCAGTTGTGGCACCCAAATTATGGAATTTCCTCCCCCTCTATCACTGTCTTCCACCAGTTAGTGAAGATTTGTTTTATCCGGTGTTCTCTCACTGACCCGCCTTCCTGTGCTTGTGTTTAATTGGATATGTATTTTAACAGTGTATGTGTTTTGTTTAATAGTTGTTTTTATATTACACATAAAAATCTTGCTTTTGATTGTTCATCGCCTTGGGAATTCTAAGCTGGATAGAAAGGCAGCACAAAAATGTTTTAAATAAATACCTCCATACAAATGGTCAACTCTGACTGTAGAAATTGAATCCAGAACTGATTGTCTGCTGTGTGTGTGGGAGAGAGTTTTTGCGCTCAGCAACACTCACTCTTCTTGTACCAGAGTTCCTCTGTAGGGTTGCCAAGTCACTTACCTGCTGCAGCGGGGGAGAGTTGGTCCCGGCCTGGGACATTTGCGTGCCTTGCACACTCATGGTGCAATGATGTCACCCAGAAGTTACGTCATCACACTGGGCACATCACCAGCCAACACTCTAGCAATCAGCCTGGAAACTCTATGATACTCTATGATATGAAACTCTAGAGTGTCGGCTGGTGACATGCCCGGCACGATGACATCACTTCTGGGTGACGTCATCATGCCAGGCATGTTGGCTTGAACCAGGCACTTTGCGGGTGGGGTTCCCCCCACCAGCCTGATCTGGACCAGCAGATTGGGGGCAGTTTTGGTGGGAAATCCCCCCCCCCTCGGGGGACCTGGCAGTCCTATTCCTCTGGCTTTACCACCATTGTGTTTTAAGGGAAAAAAACTGGAGGAACATCTTTGCTAGCTAGTTGTTGCTGAACTTTTGCTTTCTCCCCCTGTTCCAGGTTTGGGTATGGCTGGAACGGAAATCCTTTAGCATGAGCTGAAGGGCAAGAGCCAAAGGGATGTTGGTAGGAATGCCTCATCAGGCATGGAAAATTCCTGGAGACTTGGAGGTAGTGCCTGGGGAGGATGGAGTATGGAAAGGGGAGGGAGCTTAGTGGAGATGTGATGCCATGGAGTCTGTCCTCCTAAGCTGCCATTTCCTTCAGGGGGAACTGATCTGGAGATCAGCTTGCATCCTGTGGCTTTGAATGAGCCCACAAGTGAATCCCAGACTATCCTAAACTGTGGATTCCTGTTTTGCTTGTTGGTAGGTTCTTATATTTTAATTTTTCTAAGGCACTTTGTGTCCCTTTTAGGCCCATAGCTACATTGGAACCCTTTGGGGCCCAGTCCCCTGACTTACCATCAAGGTCCCCCAACTTCCAATTTTTAATTTTATTTATTGCACTCACCACCACCGCCACTGGCAAGCCTCATGCCACTCTCTCTTGCCCACTGCACTACCCAATCCCTTCCTCAGCTCTGGAGCCCATGATTTTGCTTCCATTCCTCCCCCCCCTGTCCCTTTTTATTTTCAGAGCTCAGCTCTGCCTCCCTCCTTTGAATAATTAAATTATTTAAATTAGCCAGTGCCAAGTGCCCCCCTGAGAAATTTAAATGCCCCCTATCTAGAAATTCCTGGCTATGGGTCTGCTCCCTTCAGGGAGAAAAGTGAAGTATACCCATTTAAATAAGTAAAATAAATATCTAGCACCACCTGGCCAGACTTTACACCCCATCAAACATATACTTGTGGGACCTGCTTGCAGGGATAGCGGGGTATGAATTGGATGGATGGATGGATGGATGGATGGATGGATGGATGGATGGATGCATAGATGGATAGATGGATAGATGGATAGATGGATAGATAGATAGATACAGGGGTCCGCTGGGGCCGGAGCGAGCAAAGCTCCGCCAGCTCAGGAGTGGCCACTTCAGTGGCCACTAGGGCAGCCATGGGTAGAATCAGATTCTCTGATCTGATTCAGCCTGCTGCCGAATTGCTGCCAAAATTCAGCGGCAACTTTAAAAGCAACTGGAGAAAAGGGGGTTTGAGGGAGAGGCTCCAAACTTGCAGGGTAGCTGGTGGGACCTCCCCCCCAAATACCCACCAAGTTTCAAGAAGATTGGACCAGGGGGTCCAATTCTACGGGCCCCCAAATAGGTTGCCCCCATTCCCTCCATTGTTCTCTATGGTAAAAAAAAAGTAACATTTTTTCCCACCATAGAGAACAATGGAGGGGATGGGACCTGTTTGGGGGCCCATAGAATTGGACCCCGTGGTCCAATCTTCTTGAAACTTGGTGGGTATTTCAAGGAGAGGCCCCAGCAGCTACCCTGCAAGTTTGGAGTCTCTCCCTCAAATTCCCTTTCCTCCAGCCCCTCATATACCCTATGAGTTTTTGCCATTGATTTCAACGGCCCATAGGGTATAATGGGGCTGAAACTGACATTCCCTTTCTGACACATTTCCAGTGATGTCAAGGGACGTGGCATATGCTAACAAGTTATGCTAATGAGTTATGCTAATGAGCTCCTGCAGCTCTTTTTCTACGAAAGGACCCCTGGATAGATAGATAGATAAATAAATAAATATCAGTCCCTTTCCACGCCTTAGGACCAACATGATACTGAGGAGACAGAGATGAAATGGAAGTCATGAACTGTCAAGTTTAGATAGCGGGGATGGTGGAGTGGTGTTGAAAAAACAAAAACAGCCTCTTGTTTTCGAATACTTGAGTTCTCCAGTTCAATTTTTATTTGTTTAGCCCTCCATCAGCCTCCTGTCTTGAGTTACTCATTTTCCTCCTTCCTGTTACAGCAACAGAATGCAAAGAATAACAAAATCATTGTGTCCAATGGTCCAGTTCACTTGCTGGGTGGGGCCACACTGCAATTCATACGGGAAAGCCATAATTAGGTCTAACATTATCATTCCGATTTTAAAGCCTTATTTTAAAGCTATCTTTGTTTAGACCTTTATTTTAAAGTTTATTTTAAACCACTGAAGGCTGCACATTGAAGTCAAACAGTTGCACTGTGGAAGAAGAGTTTAAACCCTTGGTTCTACACAGTTGTTTGAATCTAAATTATCCTTTTGTTGTTTTCTCTGCTGTTAGCTGTGCAGGTACCTAGATTTCTTTTTTCCTGAATGGATGTTGGAAGTTTAGACTGGAGGCATTACAGAGTGCCCAGGGCTAGGATTTATGTGGTGGAAGATATAACAGGGCAAGTTCTAAACATGTCCCTGATAATTTAAGGATGCTGAGATAAATTGACAACAAAGGAAGAAAAGTCTTGGTCAAAAAATCAGATTGGCAGGATATTGTGTTCCCTTTAGTGTTAGTTCTAGGAAAGTGATGTGTGCAGAGTTCTGTTTTCTTTCTTTTACACTTGCAGACTCTTCCTTGGCCATGTGGACTGGAGGGCTGGGCTACTGTCTCATTGGTAATCCAAGCAACCTCTTACAGCCTAGACTGGGCAACCATTACTCCTGGCCTCCACAAGAGCCCTTCCTAGGACATCACATCACTCCACTCTCCCTGTTACTTCTTCATTCTTCTCTTGCATTTCTTCATGTTGCCGCAGACAAAAGGTAGAAGGGATACTTAATGCCCCTTTCCTCCACCTCAGCCTCTTATCCTTCCTGGCCTCCTTGATTCATGCAGCTGGCTCTCCCACAATTTTATCACACAACATTGGTTTGCTCTGTGAGGCATAGGAAGCATATCCATGGGATTCTATCATGTTTGGAGGTCTGACATAAGACTTAACCCATGTGGAAAGGATGGCAAAGGGTGAGAGCCTGTGTGGTGCAGTGACTAGATTGTTGGACTAGGACTTCGGATGACAGGGTTCAGATCCCTGCTCTGCTGTTAAAGTTCCACAGGTGACCTGGGGTCTGTCACCCTCTTTCAGCTGAACCTACTAAACAGGTTATTGTAGGGCTGCCAAGTCTGCCCAGGGGGCGGGGGATCCCCCGCTACAGGGGTCCCCAATCCACCGGCCCGGATTTGGCCGGCGAGGGGAACCCCACCCCTGAAGTCGTCCAGTCAGGATGACTTCCCCAGCATGGTAACGTCACCCAGAAGTGACATCATCACACTGGGCAGGTTTCCAGGGTGATGCTCTAGCAATCATCCCAAAACTCTATGGTACCATAGAGTTTTAAGGTGATTGCCAGAGCATCGCCCTGGCAACATGCTGAATGTGATGATGTTACTTCTGGTGACATCATTGCAGCGCACACACCTAGGAACTCCCGGCACCGAGAAGACTCTCCCCCGCCGAAAGAACTTAAGTACTTGGCAACCCTAGGTTATTGTGAGGATAAGGTAGAGTGGGAAGAATAATGTGATAAGCTGCTTTGGGTCCCCATTGGGCAGAAAAGCAAGACATAAATAAATATAACAAGTATGCTCAGTTAAGTTGGCTTTCAGTGTCTGAGGGCACCATTTGGATGCAGCCATTCAACAATTGTAAAGTACTGGGTTCTGAGACACACTGAGTGATTAAAGCTCATAGTTTATTGAAAGGTCGAGATAAGGATACATATCTGGACAAGAGGGTCCATTTATATTCCTGTCTCAAACCACACCCATGTCACACCCCACTCCCGTGATAGGCTATTTACAGTAGGAACCTTTTCCATAGGTCTCTTTCAGGATACAGTCCCCTCGATTGGTCCCGGTCTGGATCCATGCCGTCTATTGTTCTTGTGCACGAAGCTCGGAGGCTTTGCCCAGTCATGTGTCCATTTCAACCACGTGGTCAGCTTCCCAGTAGGAACACAACAACAATGGAAATACTTCCAGAGCTCCTTGTGGGATCCAGCATGTTGTAATTGTAAATGTGTCAGAGTGGGATCTGGGAGACCCAAGCTCAAATCTCCACAAATCCATTAAGCTTGCTAGGTGTCCTTGGGCCAGTCCCTCTCCATCTAAGCTACCTCACTGAATCATAGAATCATAGAGTTGGAAGGGATCTCCCGGGTCATCCCAGCCCCATGCACAATGCAGGCAATTCACAAATACCTCCCCCTCCACATCCACGCTGACCACTGTCCCACACCTAGAAGATGACCAAAAAATCTCCAGGATCCCTGGTCAAACTGGCCTGGAGAAAAATTGCTTCCTGATCCCAAAGTGGCGATCAGTATTTCCATGGGCATGTAAGAAAGGGCCATGAGAACTAAGCACTGATGCAACCCTTCCTGCCCTCCTTCTCATGATCTGCCTAAGTTCACAGAATCAGCATTGATGTCAGATGGTCGTGTAGCCTCTGTTTGAAAACCTCCAAAGGAGGAGAGTTATTGTGAGGATAAAACAGAGAAGAGAAGAATGATGTATGCCACCCAGAGCTTCTTGGGTGGGGTAAAAATGTACTAAATAGTAAAAAGAACTGTGTCACACAACACTGCATTTTCCAGTATTCAATTGAAACTTCAGTTGACTACTGTTTCCTAGGGATTCATAGCAGCATCTCTGTGCAGAAGTCCTTTGCATTAGAAAACAGAACAAAATCCAGTTATTTTATAGTGGAAATAACAACAGCATTCCAGAATGCTCTATGGGATTTGTCTGGCCCTGCTGGCAGCTCTCTGGATGAACTCACTGTTACCTGGAATCTGGGCCTTCAAGAAGCCATTGGCCAAACTGCCCGCCGGCGCCTTCTCACCCCCTTACTACCTTGACTCCCTGGTATTCAGATCAACTAAGGATGGTAAAAAGGAGGCTTATATGGCTAGAGCAGTGCTGGCAATGAACTCATGATGAAGCAATGAGTACACTTTATAGAGTTCACCTGAAGGCTTATGAAGTGGCAGTTAAGGCAGCAAAGCGCTCTTACTTCTCTGCCTCCATTGATTCTGCTGCATCATGTCAAGCTCAGTTGTTTAAAGTTATTAGGCAACTGACCACTCCTTCAGTGGCTCCAAAAGTAGATAAAAATTTGGCTATTAGCTGTGACACATTTGTGGCGGGCATTTTGAATAAGGTCTCACTCGTTCACCAAGACATGGCTGCCAGATTTGGAGTCAGTAGGAATCTTGGAGCCCAGTCTGCATAATTGGGTCCATTTTTGGACTCCTTCAATTCACTCTCCCAGGCACACATTGACAGGGTCCTATTGGCTGTGCAGCCAACTACCTGCTCCTTGGATCCTTGACCTTCCTGGTTGGTGAAAGCCTCCAGGGAAAAGGTGGGAGGAGCCTTGGGAGACATTATAAATCTCTCACCTCCCAGGGCTCTTTCTCTAGCTCCCTCAGGGAGGCAGTGGTGACACCCCTCCTGAAAAAGTCATTGTTAGTTGAGAGGGACCTAGCCAATTACCACACAGTATCTAATATTCCATTTCTGGGAAAGGTGATTGAGCAAACAGTGGCCAAACAGCTCCAGGAATTCCTGGATGAGACATCTACCCTAGATCCCTTCCAATCTGGCTTCCAGCTGGTGTTTGAGACCTAGACAGCTCTGGTCACTCTTATTGATGATTTCCGGTTACATCTTGATGCAGGCTGAATGGCACTACTGATCCTGTTGTATCTGTCAGCTGCCTTTGACACAGTAGACTATTTGGTTCTTGTCAACTGCCTAGCCTTTCTGGGTGTGAGGGGTACAGCCTTGAGCTGGTTCTCCTCATTCCTCCAGGGTTAGTCCCAAAGGGTAATCATGAGTGGAGAGAGGACATTACCACAGGCCCTAACCAGTAGAGTTCCACAGGGGTCTATTTTCTCCCAATGATTGTTTTAATGTGGATGTTTTTAACTTTGTATATGGTTTTACGGTACCGGTTACCAATTCTGTAAGCCGCCCTGAGCCTGTTCGCGGGGAGGGCAGGGGATAAAACCAACCAACCAACCAACAAACAAACAAACATCTATATACACCCTCTGGCAGAGATTGTCAGGAGGTTTGAAGTGGGGTGCCATCAATATGCAGATGACACCCAGCTCTACCTCTTATTTAGGAGCAGGGCTATTTTTGAGCAGGAATGCACAGGAACGGAGTTCTGGCTGGCTTCTGAGTTGGCCATGCCTACAGCTGTGACACAGGCACCTCACAAGCTGTGGGGCACCTGAGGAAGTCAAGCCGATCCAAGGAGGGGAGGTAGTTTAAACTGCCTCCCTTCCTCGGGTTCCCTAGGTGCCCCACAGCTGCAGGGCGCCTGGGGAAGCCAATTCAGAAACTGCCTTCCTTCCCTCAGGTTCCCCATTTGCCCCACAAGCTGTGGGGCACCTGGGGAAGCCGATCCTGGGAGGGAGCTGTGCTGCCAGGGGTGTGGCCTAACATGCTAATTAGTTTCTGCTATTGGGTGTGGCCTATTATGCTAATGAGTTCCTGCTGGGCTTTTTCTACAAAAAAAAAAGCCCTGTTTAGGAGCAACCAGTACTTGGAATTCCGGTCTGGGCCTCCTGCCTGGATGCAGTGTTGGCATGCCCAGGTGAGAGTTGGTTGAAGCTAAATCCTTCTAAGACAGAGATGTGGCTAGGGAATCCCACACCACTGGGGTGGCCACTTCTACTGACCCTTAATAGGGTCCAACTTTTGACTTTGTCAGGAATTTGGAAGTGTAGCTCAATTCTTTGCTCTTCATGGACAAACATGTGTCCTCAGTGACAAAGACTGCATTTTAACATCTACTCTGGACTCACCAACTGGCTCCTTACTTGTCTCAGGAGGACTATGCCACAGTAATTTATGCAATGGTCACCTCAAGACTATGCTACTGTAATGCACTCTATGCAGGGCTACCTTTGAAGACCCTTCAGAAACTGCAAGTTGTCCAGAATACAGCTGCCAGATTGCTGACAGGAGTGTCCTGGTCAGCACATATAACACCTCTCTTACGGCAGCTGCACTGGTTCCCAATTAGTTTCCAGTGCCAACTCAAAGTGTTGGCACTTACCGTTAAAGACCTAAATGGCCTGGGATCATCATAACTTCAGGACCGCCTTTCCCAGCATGGATATCCCCATCTTTTCTGATCTTTATCTTAACATCTATTGAAGGTCCCAAGTCCATGGACTATCTGCCTTGTGTCAACAAGGACAAGGGCTTTCTCAGTAGTGGCCACCATCCTGTGGAACCAGCTGCCTGAAGAGGTGCATGCCTTTTGGCATCTCCCTAGGTTCCACAGGGCATGCAAAGCTGCTCTTTTTTGGATGGGCTTTGGATGATCTACCAGGCAGCTGGAAGTAATCATCATCATCAAATTTATATCCCACTCTCTCTCCCCCAAATGGGACTTAAGGAAGTTAACAGCATATAAAATATACCCAGTAAAAACAATACAAAAGATAAACTTTAAAAACTGAAGTACCTCCATGTTACAATCATTGATGAAGATGATTAAAATCATGAAGATCATGATGATAATTGTACCTCCATGAACCCACTCAACCAATTAAGTTCCTGGGCTGAGTCACTGGTTCCCAGCAAACAATGTGTACAGTGCTTTGAGGTAATTTGGAAGCTGGGTGACTGCTGGTAATGACAACTTTGCAAGCTCCTTCCTTTTCAAAGAGCAGAAAGCTAATTTATGTCCCTTTGCCCTCATTCCTAGGAAATGGTACTGCTTTCACATGTTAGCCAAATGAGCAAGAGAAGAACCCATCTTGTGTCTCACAAGGGTGTCATGAATTCCCTGCAGTACACAACCCCCCGAGTCCCCAGACCCCCCATTTGAGAAACAGTGGTCCATATAATGGTAATTGTGGTGGTGGGGTCGAACAAGTGAAATGTATTGAGATGGGGGAAACCTACACCACCTTCTGAGATGAAAGAGTATGGGATATTGACCCAGTTATTTCGTCTCCTATTTTCAATTTTGGGAGAATATTTAATCAAACTATCAACATTATGTAGTATTACTTCATTTAAAAAAAGACCATGAAGAGCTGTTTAAAAATGAAACATGAAGAAGTTTTATAGTCCTATGGGCATAAAGCACCATATGGCCTTTTTGAATGGGAAAGGTCTGCTAATGAAGCCTTACTCAAACAAAGCCATCTGTCGATATACATGACATGACACGTCATAAAACAGCACAACTTTTATAAGAAGCATTTACTTGCTTATCTATGCTCCTAGGAACATAAATAAACATTGGGTCAGTGATTCAGGATATTCTGAAAATGTTAATGAAATTATAGTAATGTGAACATTTTGCAGTATGGCTTAGGTAGCCTTTAGAAATTTGGAATTTTCAAATATGCAAAAAAATAAAGTGGCAGTCATAGAGGATTACTCTGCCAACTACTGATGTCCCAGTGGCCTTTGACCTTGCATTGAAAGAGCTTTTTTTTTCACTGCTGTTTCTAAGTGGTGATGTATTTGTGGACCTCTTTCCCAGATGAAAGCCACCAGTTCCTCAAACATGATCTGCTGTCTTCAGGCTTTTCAGCACGCTCCTGGTTTTCTTGACAGTCAGCCCTGTGGATTTTCGCAGTTGTTCAGTCAGTTTATTTTCTTCCACACATGTCTTAAATAATGAGGATTTTTATGGGAGGGTGCTGTTGTCATTGGTTCATCACTGGTGTCATCACAGCACCCCTATTTTTAAAATAAGGCCCTAACATATTGGTATAATACTGTAGTGCAGGGCTTTTTTTGTAGAAAAAGCCTAGCAGGAACTCGTTAGCATAATAGGCCACACCTAACAGCAGAACCTCATTTGCATATTAGGCCACACCACTGACAGCACAGCTTATTAGCATATTAGGCCACACCCCCATGTTACCAGAAGAGTGGTCATCCAGCCACACCCACTTTTTGCTTCTTATTCTGTTTACCTTGTTTGTTGTAAAAACCCAGGGCTTTTTTTGTAGCAGGAATTAATTGCATATTAGGCCACATACCCCTAATATAGCCAATCCGAATGAGTTTCTGTGGTTGGGTGTGGCCTATTATGCTAATGAGTTCCTGCTGGGTGTGGCCAATTCAGGAGCCAGCCAAAACTCCATTCCTGTGCGTTCCTGCCCAAAAATGGCCCTGCTGTAGTGTTGCAATACTAGGTTAAGCATGTTCTCTGAATTCCCAGCTTTCATTTTTTTTAAAGTAAGTCTTTATCCCCTTTTCTTGGGGAGATGTGCCGTTTTCCTTATATCTCAATGAGAGAGGACCCTAAAGACTTACTTTTAAGAAAATGAAAACTGGGAATTCAGAGAATATGCTTAAACTGGAATTACACTAGATTGATGATATTTTAGGCCCCCACTTTTAAAAAAAACACTTGTCTTCAGTAGGGGAGGATGAGAGGGAGTGGTTAACAATGACAACAGTTCAGACATTGAAAAGTGGGCTGGAGGTAGATGGGAGTGGCACAGAAAACTGACAGAAACTGACAGAAAACTGACAGAAAACTGACCAAGAAAAAGCTGACTCAAAACCAGCTTCTATAAAAAGATCAAGGTAAAAGTTGTTTGAAAAGAACCAGGAAAAAAAGGGGGGAAAACAAACAAAAAAGTGAAAACTGAAGTGCAGAAATTGGGATAAACTGAAGCAGTATAGTGCCAGAACCAATGGGGGGAAATGCGAAAAAGCCCTTCTGATGGTCCTGCTTCTGCTGGCACAAGTAAATCAGTTCAGACAGGAGGTGGACAGATTCTGATATATTCTTCACTCACAGACCTCTGGGATATTATTAGCAGAGATCAGTTTGATGAAATCCCACTAAATCAAAAATAACACATATACTTTTGTATTAAATATGACTCACAAATTTGTAACACTGTCTCTGATGGCCAGATTCTTTAAACCTTGGTTTTGAGACAGCTGATAAATGCTGGTATCCAAAGAAACTTAAGCTGTAGTTATTTGGCATGGAGGGGAAGTGATCCTATTTCCTCTGGTGGAAACTGAAATGGAGTTGCCCGATCACACATCCCTTGGTGCTGTGGGCTCAGCCTATCACTGCCCAATCAGATGACACATTTGGGCATCTGAGGGGGTTGCCTTCCCCCCCACTTGTGCATAAACAAGGAATTGAACCCCCATGGCGATCTGTGACTATGGATAGCTTATGCAGTAATGTGCATACTGCTAAATGAGCTAAAAAAATGGCACCAAGTTGAGATGGACTGGGCAGCCCATCCTGATGGCTTGAGTGTGCTTGCACAATCAGACAGTGGAAAGTCTGTCCATGACCTGTCAGAACCAGTTAGAACCAGACTTTTCCTGGTGTCTTTTAAATCAACTTCTGTGGTGGAACAGCATGGGTTGCCCATGACTGGGGACCTTTCCCAGATGTTGCTGTCTGATCGTGTCCTTTAGATCCATTAGGCATCCACAGCTGAGTTGGATCTAAAGGCACGTCTGTCTGCAGCCTTACATCACCTAGTACGAATGACAACTGATGTTCAATCCTATACAGTTGTCAGGAAAAACAGCTGTAGCTGAGCTGATCTCAGGCTTCATGGAGGGCTGCATGGCAGTTGAAAACTGGAATGATGTTTCTCTCAACTGGAACTAGGGATAGTCAAGTACCCTCCAGTTCTGCCCACAGTCAGTTTGTCAGTTATGAACAGGGAGTTGTTGTGTTGTTGTTTTTTGACCAGTTGGGCTGTTTGTGAATAGTTCATGCCTGTTAATCAGGTATTTTTTAAAGTATTCAAACTGTTCAGTGCAGTGCGGTGCAACTGATAGAGTTTCACACATGCACATTGCCAGCAAAGTCAGCCCATCCATTAGGAGAACCCTGCTTTCCTAGAGTTCTGGGGGTGGGGTGTATGAGCAGTACCGATAGAGGCTTGCCAGTGACAAATGGCAGCCCCAAGTGGCACCCTAGCTGCAGCGCTGCCACCTAGGTATATGGTCAACAGTGGTGCTGGCTGCCAGGTGCTGTCCAGCCTGTCTTCACCTTCCTACCCACCTTCTATCTCCCTGCCCACACAGAGGGAGGAAGACCAGGTGACTGCTGGCTTTATCAATACCAGACTATACACCACCCAGTTTGTGCAGTGGCAGTGCCACCTCACCCACCCTGGTCCATGCGTGCCTCAGCCATGGCAGCTCTGCTCAGTCTGCCTTTCCCAGCCCAATCCAATGAAGACTGCCAGTTCCACTGCTGCTGGGCTCTGCACCCACCTGGTTTGCAGAGCAGCAGTTGCTCCTTGCCTACCCAAGTCCATGTGCACCTGGTGGCTCTGTGTGTTCCTGGCCTGAAATGTGTGTGTGGGTGCCAGGCTAGCAGTAGGGGAACGCATGGCTCACAGCTGACCTAGGGCACCAAAAATTTTTGGGCCAGCCCTAATTATCCCACGGCCAGATAGGAAATTGGATGACACTAATGTTTCAAAAATTACACTGTCTGGACTGGAATGCTTTAAAAATACAGATTCCATAACAGATACATTATTCATCTTTATACAGTTTGGTGTACAGAAACACTGCACACCAAAAATTTTGTGCTAATGTTGGTAGGCATTGTGGGTCAATGTTACACATTTTGCATTAGGTACCCTGTTTTGTAATGTAACCGTCTCGAGCTCAGATCGCACCAGCTGCTTCTGAAGTTTCTTTCTCCTGTAGAAATTACAAGTGCCTTTGTTTGTTTAGTTACTCACTAAAAAAGAAAAATTGCTTACTGTACTTTCAGACATTAAATAATGTTCTAGTCTACTTAGTGTCTCAATAAAAAATTCCTTTTGATGGCTTTGCAGATAAACCCCCTGAGCTTTAATTCAAGCCACTGAATAATCAATTGTTTGAATGGGCTTCTGCTAGCATTTTTTCCCAAGGAGAGAAAGAGAAGAAAAAAGTTGATTAGTCTTATTTTTCATTCAGAGAGCACAAAATGGGTTTCAGTGTGCTCCAGCAAGTAGCTCATTTACTTCTCTTTTCTGAGAGATCTCTGAAATGATAGTAGAAAAAAAGACAAACATAGAGGGTTTTCCCCCCACCCCCGGTTAATAAAAATGTCAAGGTTGGTTTGAAACTAGTCTATAAATTCAACCTTGGGGTCAAAACTAAATAGCTGGACTTTGGGTAGCTTTTAACTTTGGGTGTGATCGACATAGAAATAAAGGCATTAATAAAACCTCATATTCAGTGAGCAGCTTCAAGAGAAGATATCTAAGGATCCGTTGCTTATGTCTTCCTAAGATGATGACAACTCTCTCTGCTTTATGGTGCTTAAGGTACTTCATATATATTTCACTTTTAAGAAACTCCCATCCCTCTTGAACTCCCTTCTCCTTAAGTATTTATGACCACAAGATTCTACCCAGCATAATGTTAAATCTGTCAAAATTTGCTTTCCTGAAGTCCAACCTATATGTCTAACTACGTACAGCTTTTCCTTTCCCTAAGGTTGTAAATTCCAAAATTACATGGTCACTACTACCCAGGGTGCCCACAACTTTCACCTCATCAACCAGTTCTTCCCTGTTGGTAAGAATCAAGTCCAAGATAGCAGATCCCCTTGTTTCCCTCTCCACTTTCTGGAAATGAAGTTGTCAGCAAGACAAGTCAGAAATTTATTGGACCTTTCATTTTTAGCACAGTTGGACTTCCAACATATATCTGGGTAACTGAAGTCTTCCATGACCACCATGTCCGGTCTCTAGAAGAATTTTGTAATCTGTTCTAAGAGTGTTTCATCCAAGTCCTCTAGCCGGCTTGGTGGTCTATAGCAGACCACCACCATAGTATTACTATTATTTCCTACTCCTTTTATTTTTACCCAGAGACTCTCAACAGGACTCCCATGCTCAGATTCATGTATTTCCTCACAAGTATTTACCTCTTTTACATATAATTTGACTCTTCCAACCTTCCTTATTTGTCTGTCCCTTTTAAATAAGCTGTACTCCTCAATCCAAATATTCCAACTGTGAGTTCAATGAAAGCCTATTGAACTTAGCCAAACATATTTTCAGAGTAAACATGTCTGAGAGGGCTTGGTAGAGTTGCCAACCTTCAGGTGGCACCTGGAGATCTCTTGCTATTACAATCTCCAGCCAACTAGGATCAATTCCCCTGGAGAAAGTGGCTGCTTTCGAGGGTGAACTCCTGGGCATTATACCTGACAGAGGTCTCTCACCTCCTCAAACCCTGCCTTCCCAAGTGTTCACCCCCAAAATCTCCAGGTAATTCTCCACCCAGAGCTGACAACCTTAGAGCTCAGAGACCTCATCCTTACTGTCAGAAAACAAAGCCAGACACTAAATTACATCTGCAATTTTATGTCTTTCTGGGGAGATTATGGTCAGCTCTACTGAATTTAGTTTCCTTTGGATACGAAACCCTGGAGACTCATGATGTCCTCAGAAAATTTGCTTTGGGTACAAGGCATGGTGACAAACGGGATCCTTTAAGCAAACAGTTCCATCACTAATACTGTATCAGGTTCTTGGAGAGCAGTTGCAGTAGTCAGTGCTTCCTCTTGTAGTTTCTCCTCTTCTCTTTCTCTTCCATCAAACTGCAAACTACCATTTCTTCAGCACAGATGACACCCAGCCCTTGTGCAGAAATGTCTATTCAAAGGTAATCTGTAGCCAGTAAAGTACCCTTAAGGTTGTTTTTGTCAACTCCTGGACTATCCACTGATGACATCAACCATTTCTCACCATCAAGTGTCAGCAGCTGTAACAATAGATATATATTCCAACAGCTGCTCAAGCAGTCTTTCTAACCTTTTGCCAGTATGTTACACCAGGGACCTTATTACAGATCTCAGTACAGGGAGGCATGATTTGCAGCCAAATTTCAGAGCTTGCTCTTGGTGATACTGAAGATTAAACTGCAAAACAAACAAGCAAACAAACAAAAAGACTGATGTTTTATCACTGAAAATTTGTTTACTTTTTTAAAAAAGTCTCATGGAACACAAGACACTGGTATCAGAGCTTGCAATAAATCAGGGCTTTTTTTCTGAGGGAACACACCAGAACAGAGTTCCAGAACCTCTTCAACAAAATTTGTTTAAAAATGTTTAAAAGTTCATGAGTTTTTAGTGCACAGATTGAAAACTTCATTTCCCTCTTGAGAGTTCTGGCACTTCTTCTTCTTCTTTTTAAAACACCCTGCAATAATGCCAGCTTTGCTGCCACATACACCCAGACAACTCACTCACTGGACCTAACAACAACAACTACACCATCTCAGGCTTATTCACTTGCTCATCCTAACATTGTACGTGCCATTAAATGCCAACAAATGCCCTTCAGTTCTCTACATAGGGCAAACAGGTCAAACCCTGTGCCAAAAGATAAATGGACACAAATATGACATCAAGAATCAGAAAACTGAGAAACCTGTAGGAGAACATTTCAGCTTCCCAGGGCATTCAGTGAGGGACCTCAAAATAATGCAATGTAATTTAAGAAATAGACTGGAATGGGAGATTGCTGAGTTAGAAGTTATTACAGCACTCAGGACAATGAGTGTCCTGAGCACCCAGGGCTTAACAGAGATATTGGCTCCTTATCTCATTACACATGCTAAGTCATTCAGTTCTCACTTATACACAAAAATTAAACTTTGTTAGTCTCATAGGTTCCTCTGGACTCAAACTCATTTTTCACATCTGTGGTTAAGTTTTTTATTATCTGTATGCTAATTTGTTGCTATTCACATGTCTTACCAAATATGTTATTACAATCTTAGCTATATTTATTACTCAGTTGCTTATACATCTTGACTCTAATTAGCCCTTCCTGGCAACTAACATCCCCACCACCACCTATATGAAACATTAGAGTAAATCTGTTTCAATGATCTGAAGGAGTGTGCATCAACACATGCTAAGTTCTCGCTTAAACCAAGAACTGAACTTTGTTATCTTGAAGATGCCACTGGACTCAGACTTCATTCTCACATCTGTTTGTATTTATATGATAGTTTACTGCCATTCACAGATCTTTCCAACTGCCTTAATTCAATCTCAGCTATAATCGCCAGTTACTTAGGCATCTTGACTCTAAGTAGCCCTTCCTGGCAACAAATCCCCCCACCCTCTCTCTACTTTCTCTAAGTACTCTCTCTAAGATGAGAGAACCACACAGCTGAAACAACACACTCTCCTAATAAAGCATATAAATACACTAATTGCAAAAAATATATATCCAGTTTAATACTATAATTGATGAAGGTCCAAAGTCATCAACGACGAAACATCCAGTAGGTACATTCATTTCCGATAGTCTTCATCAGGCATGGACCAACATGTAGAATATCTTCATAAGCAAATAAAGTACTCCTACTAGGTCTGGCAGATTCAACAATGGTAATTTCTCAACTCACAGCATATCTGGAATATTCCTAATACAATACATGTTGCTCAAAGGCTTTAAGAAATTACCATTTGCTTATGAAGATATTAGAAATTGCCATTGTAGAATATGCCAGACCTAGTAGGAGTACTTTATTTGCTTATGAAGATATTCTACATGTTGGTCCACGCCTGATGAAGACTATTGGAAACGAATGTACCTACCGGATGTTTTGTTGCTGATGACTTTGGACTTTCATCAATTATAGTATTAAACTGAATATATATTTTTTGCAACTATTGTATTTATATGCTTTATTAGGAGAGTGTGTTGTTTCAGCTGTGTGGTTCTCTCATCTAAACTTATTCTGTAGCCGTTGTTCTCTTTGATGGTCTTCCCAATTTAGTGTCATCTGCAGATTTAATGAGTAGCCCCTCCACATCCTCATCCAGATCATTTATAAAAATATTGAAAAGTACTGGGCTCAGAACCGAGCCCTGTGGCACCCCACTGGACACCTCCCTTCATTCAGATGAAATGCCATTGACAACTACTCTCTGAGTGAGGATCTCCAACCAGTTCCCTATCCACCTAACTATCCTACAGTCCAGTCCACAGTCCTTTCGTTTGCCCATCAGAACATCTGTGGGAACCCTGTCGAAAGCTTTATTGAAATCCAGGTAAACATCAACAGCATTCCTTTAGATGCTCACAGATTGATCCCTTTAAAATCTGCTCCAGTATCTTTCCTGGGACAGAGGTCAGACTGCCTGGCCTGTAGTTTCCAGGGTCATCCCTCATCCCTTTTTTTTTTTGAAAACTGGGATAACATCTGCCCTCCTTCAGTCTTGTGGCACATCTCCCATCCTTCAAGAGGTCTGGAAGATAATGGACAAAGGCTTTGCAAGCTCTCTAGAAAGTTTGTTGAGTACTCTTGGGTGCATACCATCTGGCCCTGGGGATCTGTACCCATTCAGTGTAGCCAGGTGCTTCTCACTACCTCTCTGTCCATGTCAACCAGCAGCCCAGATGCCGTGACTTGCCTACTACCATCTCTATATAAGCCTGTTCTCTTCTTCAGAGGGAAAAAAAACTGAGGCAAAATAGGCATTGAGCCTTTCTGCTTTCTCTGTGTCCTCTGTCAGAATTTCTCCATTTTCATCCAACACTGGGCCCATCACCTCTTTTATCTTGCATTTTCTCCTCACATATCTGAAGAAGATTTTCTTGTTGTAGCGAGCCTCCCTGGCCAGCTTTAGCTCACTGTGAGCTTTGACCTCTGTTGGCTGACCTACAGTGCCTAGCAACCCACAAATACTCTTCTTTAGAGGTATGTCCTTGCCTCCATTTCTTGAATATTTCTTTTTTCTGCCTTAGTACATCACACAGTTTTCTGTTCATTCACACTAGCTTCTTGGATCCCCTACCATGCTTCCTTCTTGTTGGAATAGTAACTGTTTGAGCTTGCAAGATCTCTTGATTTAGGACAGCCCACCTTTCTCTCGCTCCTTTCTCTTCCAGCAGTCTTTGCCTATGGAATGATTCTCATCATGCCTCTGAGTTTATTAACGTCTGCCTTATTGAAATCTAACTTACATGTGTGGTTACAAACTACCTTGGTTCCCCACAGCAAAAGGAATTCTAGCAGGACATGGTAACTTCCCCCTAAGGTCCCCACCACCTTCACCCCATCTACCATCTCTTGCCTGTTGGTCAATATTAAATCGAGTAAGGCTGAGCCTCTCATAGCTTCCTCCACCATTTGATGAAGCAAGTTTTCATCCAGACAGGTCAGTAAGTCATGTGACTGTGGATGCTTTGCAGAGTTTGTCTCCCAGGACGTCAGGGAAGGTGAAATCATCAAAAACCACCAGGTCATGTTGTTTGGATACCATTTCAAGCTGTTCAAGGAGGGCAGCATCCACCTCCTCATCCTGGTCAGGAGGTCTGTAGCAGACTTCAACCATAGTACTGTTTGTCCTTCCTTCCCTTATCTTCACCTAGATACTTTCCACTGGGCCATTGCCCTTTTCTTGCCATATTTTCTGACAAACAAACCCTATCTTCACATACAGTGCCAATCTGCCTCCTCTTCGACCCTTTTGGTTTTTCTTGAACAACTCGTATCTATCCACTACTACATTCCAGTCATGTGAATCATCCCACCAAGTCTCTGTAATGCCTACTAAATCATATCCCTCTGTTTGCATTCAAGCTCTTCCTTTTTATTACCCAAGCTTTGAGCATTGGTACATAGACACCTGAAGCCTCGCACCTTTGGCTCCATTAGACCCGGCCTTCCCAGTGGGTCTCTGTTGTTTGCTCTCCTTCATTTAAATCCCTATGTTGGTCATCTCCTTCCCCTTGTGGTGTCAGTTAAAAGCCCTCCTGATGAATCTCTCCAGGTTTCTGTCAAACACATTCTTCCCCAACCTTGACAGGTGAAGTCCATCACACGCTAGTAGGTTGTCATCCAGAAATTCTAGCCTGTGGTCCCAGAATCCAAATCACTCTTGTTGGCACCACCAATGCAGCCAGTGGTTCACCTCTATTATCATCTGTTCCCATCGTATTCCCCTTCCTATGATAGGAGTGATCGAAGAGAACACCGCCTGTGCTCCCATTCAGTTTCCTCCCAAGAGCTTCATAGTCAGCCTTAATGTTTTTGATGTTGTTCATGGCTGTGTCATTAGTTTCCACATGGACCATCACAAATGGATAATGCTCTGTAGGTTTGATGAGTTTAGGGATCTTCTCTATAATATCTTTAATTTTTGCCCCTGGCAAGCAACACACCTCTTGGGCCAGGGGGTCAGGCCTGGACACATGATGTTCCATACCCCTCAGGAGGGAGTCACCTATGACCAACACCTTCCTTTTCCTTCCAGTTCCATTTCTTAGTATCTCCCTGTCCTTCTCCCTCAGTCTCCCTTGTGTTTGTGATATTCCACTGGCAGTGTTTCCATCTTTGCCTCCACCACAAGGGCCTGGAATTGATTCCTCAGTTCTAATGTCTTGTTCAATGCCTTTGGGGTCCTGCTGACTCTGAGGAGTCTTGTTAAGGCAGTCAGCAACATTGTTGTCACTTTGACTGGTCTCTCCTTCCCTATGCAGGACATCAAGGCTTCTGTTAATAAGCTTCTCCCCTTCCTTGATGTTATGGAGAGTAGTAATCCTTTCCTCCAGGCTTCGAACCTTCTCCTCTAGGAGCCCTATCAACTTGAACTTCTGACAAGTGTAGTCTGTCTTGTCCTCAGGGTGGAAGACAAACATGGCACACTCCCCACAGGTAACTGGAAATGGTCTGTGAGCATTCATCATCACTTCCTCAAGTGGATTCTTTCACTTAGAAATACCTTGGTGTGCTGCTGTACCCTGAAACTTTAGAGAACTGGCCAGAAGAGGAAACAAACACAACAATGTACAACTTTCTTTACTACTTATGGGGTCCCCAGGCCCAATCTCCAGGCTAAGAGCCACAGGGCAAGAGCCCTTTAGCTTGTGCCTCTGGCAAGGAGGAGATTAAAGGCTCACCCAGCAGAGGGCGGGGCCAGCAGTTAGCCCCAGGCAAAACTGCTAAAAGCTGCAATCAGTTACACCCAGGCAAAGGAGACCAACAAAAACCACCCTTCCTCAAACAAGCACCTGTCTCCAACAGGCTATACACATGCACACACCCTCAAACACTGTCCTCCCACACAGTAACCTCAGCTACCTCTCCTCAGCATTTAAGGAAAGTCAAATAGTAAAACACTCACCACTCCAGCAGCAGCTCCCTCACCTGCCCCTTCTCAGAGCCCAACTGGGTTTGGCCTGACTCTGCCAAGGAGGAGCCTTACATAATTAAAGGCTTACCCAGCAGAAGGTGGGGCCAGCTGTCAGCCCCAGGCAGAACTGCATTCCAGCAACAACTCCCTCACCTGTCCCTTCTCAGAGCCCAGCAAAATACTTTGCAAGCATTGTTTTTAGCAACTTAGTAAAAGCAACCAGTGAATAAACCAAATGTAGATGCTCCTGAAATATAGGCACTTCAGTAACTTGAAAGGTGTGGGGGGAATCAACATCCACTCGCAACTTCTTCTAACAGTGTCTCTACTCCATACTCACAGCACTAACTCTCTTTTTCATACACTAACCCCATAGCTTTTCTTTCCCAGCATGCTATCCAAATTTACATTTTTAAGGAACTGGAAATCCCCACATACACTTTATCCAGGGTATATTATGGCAGCTACAGTGCTCAGCTACCTGAGGAAGAAAAGCAGCATATAGAGTATGGAGCCAGGATGGGCTTTCCCAAAACCCTGGCAGCCACCATAGGCTGCTTGTTAGTATCAACGTGCATTAATTGATGGATATATAATTGATATATATCTGCCATGAATGAACTAATTGACCTGCAAACTGGTATCTCATGTTCTTATTTGGGAGTACTGGTATAAGGATGCCAGGCCAGCAGGAGAGCTAAAGGCAGGGACATGGGAGTGCAACATCAGCAGCATCTATACATCTCTTCTGGGTGATTCCTAGAGCTACCCTATGCCATTTCCACTCCCCCTCCCTACAGAAGTGAGATAGCACCACTGCCAATGTTGCTTTTATTTATTTTCCTCCTGCCATAGCCCAGAGCAGTGGCAATCAAAGATCGCTGCCGGGGGAGCTCTCCTGCCACAGCAAGTGAACTGGCAGGCCTATACTGGTACAAGTCTGTGCCCCTTGCATTTGCTGGCATCTTTTCATCTCAAGAACATAAGAAGAGCCCTGCTGGTTTAGGCCAATAGTTCATCTGGTCCGGCATCCCGTCTCACACAGTAGCCAACCAGTTCCTCTGGAGGGCCAACAACAGGGCATAGAGGCTGAGGCCTTCCCCTGATGTTGCCTCCTGGCACTTATATTCAGAGGCTTAGTGCCTCATTGAGAAGCTCTGCCATCCTTAGCTGGTGGTTTCTGTTAAGACACTGTTGTAGGGAGAGACAGATGATAACAAAAAAACACTGCACCATTTTCCTGAACTGAAAAAGAGGATGAATGTTAAATTTGTGCTTCCCCATGGAAATGCTGATATTTAGAGAGCTTTCAATGTAATAAGTGTAGGAGGTTGGAAAATCCCTGAGTGGAAAACTAAAACCTATAAAACTGTTAAATAAATCCTTTAAAATAGATTTTCCTGTGTCTGTTCTCATGAGAGAAAGGTTGCAACTACCCAAAATATAGTTGCAGGACCCAAGAGGGATCCAGTCATTGGAAAAGCATAAAAAACAGTAGAGACCCTTCTGGACCATGCAGAAGGTAGAAATCAGAACTGCTGTGCAGTTTTTTCACTTTTTTTTTTTTTTTTTAAAAGGTTCACCTTATGTTCTCAATTGTTTATTCTTCAGCAGTGCTGGATAACTGTGCTTGATCTTATTTGTGTTCTGTACTCCCTTGAAAGACCTGGCAGTAGCATACCTGAGTTTCTGTAGAAGTTCTGGCCAAGTCCTGACTTGCTTAGCAACAGAGATGCAGTTATTGCAGGTGCACCTTTAGTACATTCTCTGTTGCCATCACATACACTGTGCAGCTGTTACTGAGTGTGTGCGCTTAATCCACACATATCAGTGGTAGCAGCATCAGATATGTATTTCCTGTGGAAACATACAGATGTCTTCCCCTTAAAAGGTTTGAATCCCAAGAACTGTGAGTGGAGCTAAACTCATGGAACAGATCCTTCCCACCTCTCTGTCTTTCCCCTGACTCCCACAACAGCTAATCTGTTCCTCAAGCCAGATCATTAAACCATGGAGAACTGTGTGGGAAATCTCTGGAAACAGTTGATTGTCTGCTCATGGAAAGAATGGATTGTCTATGAATGACCTGAAGTGCCTTTCACTAAGATGAGGGCTACTTTTGATAAAGTTGTTAATGTATTTCTTGTCCCATAAGCTTTTGTGGGCATGGGATAAGTGAGGCAGAAACACTGTGAACAGTGTAGCCAACCAGCAAATAAATACAAAAGGAACAGTCTACGCAAGGTTCATGGTATAGGTGGTGAGAACAGTGACCAAGTACAACAATAGTTGGTGATTTTATTATTTATTCATTAGATTTACTTCTTACCTCATCACATGGGCTCAGTATGGTTTGCAGCTGTTTAGCCAATGATTTTCTATCTTCCAAGGTCTCATGATTGAAATATGTACATAATTTGAAAGATAAAAGTGTTGGGATAGATGGAGATCAGAATTCAATCTCAGGGATGATAGTGATAGTTCTCCGGAGTTATACCCAGTAGGGAGGTGGATCTTTACTCCCAGACCCTGAAGTGCCCCTCCTTTCCAGTAGCAGCAGCAGCAGCAGCATCTATTGGGGGAATCCAGAAGAAAAGATGCTGTAGAATACAATGGGCAGGATGAGACCAGGGTTCAGTGCTCCTAGGTGAAATAGTGGTGGCAACTCTGCAGGAAGTAGATCTTCATTCCTAGATTCTGTAATTGTGTAATCTTCCTAGATATACTACACTAATTTAACACTTCTGTGGCCAGAATCTGTTATGGTTTGAAGGCCTGAGGACATAGTGTCACTACTCTGGAACATTTCCTGTGGATACCATCTGATATATATAAAATTACTGGTTGAATTACTGGCAAGGCGGGATATAAATGAAACAAACAAACAAATAAATAAATAAATAAAAGCCCAAGCATATTGGCTCTTTCCAGCTCTCCCACTGGCTGTGCTGTGAACTTCATCAGCCATTGGCCTGTCATCCACCACTCAAGAGCACTCAGGTGCCACTGGCTGTGTGCTGGGTCTGCTCCACTCTCCTGCCCACTGCAAACTTGGCCAGTCTTCCCTGTCAGAATAAACTGCCAAAACGGCTGTCTCTCCTGATGAATACACTTCTCCTGCTTGGCTCCTCTGTGGCGGGCTGGCTACTGAGGTGAACTACTGGCCATCAAACCATTCTCTTCTCTTCCTGCTGTGGGGCTCACTTTCCTCTCATTGTTGCTAGGCAACCAAACTTGGTTTTGTCAGTAAAAAACAAAAGCAGTACCCCCTTTCCAGGCCTACTTTGGCTTTTGTGGGGAACTCACTAGGGCCAGTCCTGACTAGGGTTGTCAGCTCCAGGTTGGGAAATTCCTGAAGACTTTGTGATGGAGTCTATAAAAGCCAGAGTTTGGGGGTGTGGAGAGGCCTTACCTGAATAGAATGCCATAGAGTCCACCCTCCAAAGAAGTTATTTTCTCCTGGGGAACCATTACTGCCGATCTCCAAGTGAGGGCTGGAGATCACTCAGAATTACAACTGCTATTTAGATGTCAGAGATCAGTTCCCCCTGGAGAAAATGGTGGACTTTGTGTCATTATACCCTGCTGAGGTTACCACAGCAAATTGACACTGAGCACCCAAGGCCAGGGCACCCGCCCAGAGCCTCTTTCTAGAGCCTGTTGTATTTATTTCCACAATGGGCCTTATTCCTACTTAATTCTATTTATGCTTCTTCCTTCACACTTTTCTCTATGCAATCAGCTGTCCAACTAGCAGGGTCAGACAATCTTAGCTCATCAATCAACCAGCATGATATGCTTTCATATAATAGTCTGGGCAATCTGAAAGCTCTTTCTTCTGAAATTTTGCCTTCCTAGTAATAATCTACTTTATTAGATGTGTTTGAGTAACTGGAAGTGCAATCTCAAGCAAAATTGCACCATTCTAAGCCTGTTTACTCCATGAGATTGCACTGTGAATTAGTCTGCAGTCAGACTTATGTAGGGTTATCATATTCTGAAAAGCAAAAAAGAGGACATATTTCCTGACTACTTCAAACCATTGATCACTATGACCAGGGCTTTTTTAAAAAAAAGAAAAAGAGGTGCTGGAACTCTCAAGAGGGAAATGAAGTTTTCAATCTGTATAGTGAAAAATTCATGAACTTTTAAACATTTTAAAAAGATTTTTGTCAAAGAGGTTCCAAAACTCTGTCTGAACATGTTCCCCCAGAAAAAAAATCCCTCACTGTGTCAAATCTCATTTTAAATACCCCTACCTATTATGATGTGATAATTGCTGCTAACTAAGATAACCTTCTAACCAAAGAGGACAGTTTCATCAGTTTTTTAAAAAGAACCCAAAAGAAGACAGGGACTAAAAAAAAAGAGGACATGTCTTCAGACTTCCAGTCTGTGACCCACCACCTTCGGGCGACTACTGGGTGAGCTCCTGAGGAATCCCAAACCTACTGGACCCAGCAAGAGACCTGAAACATTTTGGGCTCCCGCAAGCTTTCCTGGAGAGAGATTTGTGCAGGGGGCTGGATTTTGGGACTCCTGGATATGGCAGTATTGGAGTAGACCCCTCATCACTCTGCAGCAAGGTCCAGATAAGGAGCACCCGTGGCAGCTGCAAGCGCAAAGGCGAGATCGGCCAAACTTCTGGAGTGATACTTCTACTAAAGAATCACTGCTTTCTGACTTTCTACCTTTAAGCCACTGTGAGTAACCAGACTTGCATCTGTAAACTGTATTTGGAACTTTGGAGCTCTCTGAAGTGGTCCAACTAAACTTTAAAATCCTGGGTCAGAAGAGGGAAAGAGACAGCAAGGATGAAACATTTATAAACAACTGGTCGAGACTATATAAATGGATTGAAATTTATCTTGGAAATCTATCAAGTAAACATTAAATTTAATGGATGTAATGCAACTAATACAAATAATGTATATAGGTGGATAAGAACTTGATTCAAATATATAGACAAACGTATATATAGATCATAGTATATGCTCCACTGTTTAATGTTTAGTGTGTATGTTTTTATGTCTTTCTTTGTGATGTTTTGTATCTCTTTTTGAAAAAAATAATAAAAAATTTTCATTAAAAAAATAGAACATGTCTTCCAAAAAGAGGACATCCAATAACCTTAATTTATGTATACTCTGGAGCTAGTAGAGGTTTCTGCATTAGTAAAGAAGTGGGCTGGTCTGACACAGAGACCTTTAAAGTGTAGATATCCCAAAGAGTTGCTCAGTACCACAAACCCTGCATAGATTTTCCACTAGGAGAAAGGCTGTGGCTCTGTGGTACAACATCTGCTTGGTACGTAGAAAGTCCCAGGTTCAGTCTCTAGCATTTCCAGTTAAAATGGCCGGGTTGTAGGTGACGTGAAAGACCTCTGCCTGAGATCCAGGAAAGGCACTGCCTGTCTGAGAATACAATACTGACTTCGATGGACTAGGGGTCTGATTCAGTGTAAGGCAGCTTCATAAATATGTGTTCATGTGTGTTCACTCAAGAATGTTACACAGGAGATCATGTGAATTGCACTGACAAATGTCATGTGTGATGGAGGCTGTGGTAAGGATGGAAATTGGGCAAGATAGGGTGAAAAAGCTGGCTGGATCCATCCCAAGGCATTCAAGGATGGACCACACCTGAAACTACTCTTCAATTAAGTAATACCATCCAGTTTTTGAGTGCTGGGTAAGACATGGACTCTCCATCTCTGATATAAAATGTCCCAATTCATAATATTATTAGTAAATCAGAATGCCAAAGTTTCTGGTGGACGTTGCAAAGAAACTTCTTCAATTTATGGTAAAGGCCAAAATGAACACATACCCACTTAGCATGCAAATGACATGAATAATATGTTACAATAATAGAGGGCTGAGCAATAAGCATAATCTAGCCCTTTGGGTACAAATTCCTCCATGCCAAACTGGCAATGAAACCAAACCCACTCACCACCTATCTTCTCCAACACAACACATTCATTATTTATTTTCCCAAATCTTCGAATATGAAATTAAAAGTATGAATCATAAGTCATAGCTCAGAGCTACCAAATGTTTTTTTTCCCCTTCCTGAACATTCTTTCAAGCCAGGGTAGAGCAAAATTAATTCTGTACAATATCACTGAAGGGCTTCCAGTTGTTGGAATAAATAGCAAGTAACTTTCTTGAGTTTGCAGGAACCTGTACTACTTCCCTGTAGCTTGAAAGTGGTGATATCCTTCCCACAGGAAAAGTGGTAGGAAATTCAGCTTTAATAACCTGACCATGTTATTGTGGTCTTGGAGTTTATTTTTTGTTGCTTCCAATTTATTGCAACCCTGTGAATTAATGACCTCCAAGACATCCTATCATTAACAGCCTAGAAGCTCTGATTTTTTTTTTTTTAACTGTTAGCAAAACTCCTGCCATGTCTTTCAGTTCTATATAGTACTCTTGTCTTTGTGACCTGGGCTCTGTGTATGTGTCTAATGCTGTTCATTCGGAACTCCAGCTGAAATAAATGGGATTAAGAAGCAGTGACAATGGTGCTCCTAGTTACTATCTTGGATGGAAATTGCAGTCATCGCCAAGCCAGATTTTTTTTAATATAATTTTTCCAGATATGATGGGGAGAAATTATATGGGCTTCCCTGCCTCATAATGTGCCCTCTTCCAAGGTAGAATAAGTTTTCTTACTGCAGAAATCAATTAGATTTATTATAAAGCAGGCCTACACAATAAGATATCTGTGGTCCTTTCTCTAACGATTTGTAGGCCATTGGGAGAATTCCATTGTTTGCAGTCCTTCCCATCTTCTTGTGGGAATGTCTGAAACCTACCCAAGTTCTATGAAAAGTGAAAACTGGATTGGGAGAACCCTTGTATTTGGATTGTTCTTCCTCTCCCTGGATCCAGAAATATAGTTAAGTTGACTGCAGATTTCCTAGTTTTGTGGCAGCCAGCCATTCTGTATGGCCTACTTACATCTGAGGTTGAAAAAAATGCAAACTCTGTGCTAGTGATTATTAGGAAAGGGATTGGGGGGAAAACCCAGCCAATATTATAATGCCCCATATAGATCTGTGGTGTGGCCTCATGTGGAATTGTGCGTGTGGTTTTGCTCACCACATCTCACAAAGGACACAGCAGAGCTGGAAAACGTACAGAAGATGGTAACCAAGATGATAGGTGGTTAGAGCAGCATAGAAAAGAAATGACTAAGGAGGAACATACTCAAGGTTTATAAAATTATGCACAGGGTAGAGAGAGTGGACAGAAATAACTTTTTCCTCTCTCCCAACATACTGGAACTTGAGAAGCATCCAATTAGCTTGATGGGTAGTAGATTTAAGATGGCAATACTTCTATATACAATGAGTGATTACAATGTGGAATTTGCTGCCAGAGGATGTAGTTATGGGCGTGTGTGTGTGTAAAGTGCCATTAAGTCACAGCCAACTTATGGCAACACCAACAACGGGTTTTCAAGGCAAGTGAGAAGCAGAGATGGCATTGCCTTCCATTGCAGAGTCTTGCTTGATGGGCTTTCTTCCAAGTACTAGCCCAGTTTAGCTTCCAAGATCTGCCAAGATCAGTCTATACCTTACTGCCTTCCCTTTAAAAGAGGTTTAGAAAGATTCATTGAGAATTCATCCATGGCTACTAGCTATAGTGAATAAAAGGAACTTCCACATTCAGAGATAGGGGTGTGCAGAGAGGGAAAAAACTTATAATGTTGTATCCAGGATTTGGGGTGGTGGAGCTTGACTGTGATTGCTGGTTTTCAGATAGGACATCACTGGTTCAGGTTTCAAATCCATGTTTATTGGGGGGGGTCATATTTTCAGGACTGTTATTTTCAATGGGGAACCAATTCTTAGGTCTGTGGCAGCTGTTTTGAAAGGTAATAGTACCAAATTTGCATGGAATGTAGGAGGTTCCAAGAGGTCCAATTCTACAAGTCCCTGAACAAGGTGCCCACAGCCATTCTACATGCATGGGAAAAGAAGGTCCCTGCCCCTATAAAGGAGGGAAGGAAGGAAAAGGAAGCAAGGGAGAACTGCAATTCTGCTGGGCCCTGCGCTCTGTTATTTCATGGAACTGTTTCAGACTCTTGTCCATTAGAGGTGTTGGTTGAACAAACAGCAGCTCTGACTATTTGTTTCAGTTTTCAGATTTGCTAAACATTTACAAGTTTTACTTTCTCAGCTGTGTACTCAGTGTCCTGTGCCTGGAAGGCAGATTCTTAACAGAGCCAGGATCTTTCAATCAATCAATCAGTCAGTCAGTCAATCAATTTATTATGGTCATGGACCAGCAGGTTTCAGGAGACTACCTAATCTAAAAGCACTTTGGTGAGAATCTTAGAAACTGAGTTTTATCATCTAATCTTTAAAGAGGACAAGTTAGACAACCTTGCAGGGAGGGGGTATTTCCCTGCCTTTGCTTCCTTCCCTCTCCTCCCTTCTCTGGCAAAGTTTCCCCCTCTCTCTTTCTGTCCTTATCAAACTTCCCTCCCTCCTTGTCTCCCCTCACCCCCTTCTATGTTAGACTTCCCTCTCCTTTTCTCCCTCACTCATTTTCTAGCATTCCTCTCTTACCACCCTTCCTCCCCTTACCCCTTTGTGTCAATCTCCTCCCTTGTACCACCAGCCTTTCTCAATGTCTCCCCTCTCTGTCCCCCACCCCTTTTCAATCTGCCCCTATTTTCTCTGTTCTTTCTCTTTCTCTCCCCCTCCTTCAGACAATTCCCCCTTCTTTCTCTCCCCCTCCCTCAGACAATCTCCCCCCACTTCTTTTTAGCCTGGCAGTGGCAGTGCTAGGAGCTGCTCCAAGTGCAGAGAGACTCCTGACATCTGCTGCTGCTGGGCTCAGAGCAGTTCCCAGCATCCACCGTGGCCACTGTTGGCGCAGATAGGATGGCGAAGATATACAGAACGTCCAGAATGCCGTGATGAAGTAGAGTATATACAAAGGTTTATTTACAGCTATATGCACAGTTATAGAGTGCACTCGCCAGACAGTCGGCCAAAGTGCTTCGCAAGGCAAGGGGATACCAATACTGGCACACACAGGCATAAGCAGAGTTCAATATATACAGTTGTACAGCCAATCAGCAAGAAGTGCTGAATCATCTTGCACCTCCTCTGGCTGATGCAATCTGCCTGTCAGGTGACCTCCCTAGCTGTCACCTAGATCCCCATGATCTAACTATCTGACTCATCTGTCATCTTGCCTGCATATTTGGTTTCCATATGCCGACACGCCTCCCAAGATACAGTGGATCAGATGCAGTCCACAGTTGAGATAGTCCAACCTGTGTTTGGGCAAACATTTAGTAAAAACATCAGCAATATTTTCATTTGATACACAATGCTTCAGAGATATGAACCCTCGGCATACAGCTGATTTTACATTTTGATAATGGATGTTAATATGCTTGCTCCTTTGCTTAAGTCCTTGGTTTTCAGCTACCTGCAATGCAGAAATACTATCACACATGATGGTTACAGGTATTTCACACTTTACATTCAGGTCTTGTAACAGCTGATAAAACCATTCAAGTTGTACAGTGCAATCACTTAGAGCTGAATATTCTGCCTCACATGTACTTGTTGCAACATGAGTTTGCTTTAGAGATTTCCATTGTACCAAACTCCCATACATGTAGATTGCATACCCTGTGGTTGACTTTCCATCAGGCCTTTCACCCCAGCTAGCATCACTATAAGCTAAGAGGTTTTTCTGCTTGTCAGCTTTGAGCACCAGTTTACTTTCCATGGTCCCTTTAAGGTATCTTAAAACCCTTTTTGCTGCTTGCCAATCCATTTTGTATGGGCACACGCACCTCTGAGACAACCAGTGTACTGCCACACACAAATCTGGCCTCGTCCAGCAGGCAATGTAATTTAGGCTACCTACCAATGACTGGTACATGGTTACATTTGTGAACACCTCTGTGTCTGGCTCACTCATATAACTAGTGGTCATTGGTGTTGCAACACTATTTGCCTCTACCATGTTGTACTCTTCAAGCAGTTTCCTAATTTTGGCCTCTTGACTCAACTCAAAGAATCCGTCTGCACTCTTGGAGATATGAACACCCAAATAGTTTTGAATTGGTCCCAGGTTTTTTACTTTGAATACCTTTTGTATGTTGGAGATAAAGTGTTCTAATTGTTCTGCTGTATTGTACATGAAACATATATCGTCCACAAAAACCAACAAGTAGCACGACATTCCACAAATGTTTTTCTTGTACAAACAGGGGTCAGCCAAGCCTTGCTCAAACCGTAGCTCTGTCAGTGCTTTCCTGAGACATTCTGCCCATGCACGCCCACTCTGCTTCAAGCCGTATAGAGCCTTGTGCAACCTTAACACTGACTCAGGTTCTTGGCAGTGAAAACCTGGTATCTGTTGAAGATAAAGTTCCTCCATAATTGGGGCATTAAGATAGGCTGTACTAACGTCGAGGTGATTTATGCACATGTTTTGGATAGCAGCCTTTGTTAGGGCAGCTCTAATTGTTTCAGCCCTTACGGTGGGAGCGAAGCACTCATCGTAATCCACCCCTTCAATTTGTGAGAAGCCTCTGGCTACAAGCCTAGCCTTGTACTGTTTCTCCCCATTTGGCTGCTCCTTAATTTTAAACAACCACCGGCACCCCAGAGCCCGTTTGTTTTCTGGCAGCTTTGCAGGAGAAAATACTTTGTGTGCCTTTAAAGAATTGTACTCTGTCTGCATTGCTGACAACCAAGCATTCTTTTCCTCCTCACACAAAGTTAACACATCGTCATACGTTTGTGGTACTTTTACATAAACATGATTCACGGTTTCACCATATCTGACAGGAGGTATACCTTTTGTTGCCCTTGTAGACACCCTCGGTACCGGGCTAGCACCTTGCACGCTCTCTGGAGCTTCCTGTGCTGGTGACAGCACCTCCTGCTTAATCTCTGTTTTGCTTTCCGCCTCCTCTGTTACTGGCAACAAAACAGCTGAAGGATTTGCATGGACCTTGTGCCAATTCTCATCCTCACAAAAGTTAGCTGACCTGCTGAAACTTAGCAAATTATTGGGATTTGCAAACCGGTATGATTTCATCCCCGTCTGATAACCCAAAAAGGTCAGTTTCTTTGCTCTTGCTCCACCCTTGCGTCTCTGGGCAAGTGGAACATTAACCCAGGCCTTAGAACCAAAAACCTTTAGATGACTCAAGCTTGGGTCTTTGCCATAAAGCATCCTGTAAGGAATGTTATTGATGGCATGAGACCATATCCTGTTGAGGATATAACATGTTGCTTTCATGGCCTCTGCCCAAAAAGCATTCGGGAGGCCAGCATCTAACAGCATGGATGTTGTCATGGTTTGCAAAACTGCCCCCTTCCTCTCGGCAATGCTGTTTTCCTGAGGAGTGGCAACGTTTGCTATGCGGTGTTCTACGCCTGAAGACTTTAGCCAGTGGGCCAACTCGTCTGATAGGAACTCTCCACCCATATCAGATTGAAACATGCATATCTCCTGTTGCAATTGTTTCTGCACATTTCTAGCCCACATTTTTACAGTGTTACACACCTCAGATTTTTTCGCCAATGGATAAATCCACGCAAAGCGCGACACATCATCAACTAAAACAAGACAGTATTTCCGCCCTGATAAGCTCTTGGGAAATGGACCCATTACGTCTGCGTGCACCAGGGACAAGGGCTTATCTGTAACCCTCTCACTGCTCCTTGCTACTGGATATGCCTTTGATTTAGACTATTTACACACATCACAGTCCAAATAAGTCGAGCAGCTATTCACTTTCTCCTTATCTAGAATAGCAAGTGTTTTTGTTATCACAGAAAAACTTGCGTGGCCAAGCCTCCTGTGCAATAAATGGATGCATGAATTGTGAGGCTTGGTGTTGGTCACCGTCTGAGCCTGCACATTTCCACCCTCCAACACATAAACATTGTTGTGCAATTTCCCCCCTGCAACCTGTTCACCCTTCTTGAGTATGCTACATGATTGGTTGCTAAACACAATGCTGAAGCCGGCTTTATCTAAAGCACATATGCTCAAAAGATTACATTCAAGAGTGGGAACACAAAGCACATCTCTGAAACAATAATTTAGGGCTGGAAAATATACATCTCCCTGACATGACACCTCTGCAGAGCGTCCATCTGCTAGACTCACGTGCTCCAAGGAAGAAGGTTTCACGTTTTGTAGCACACTTTTGTCCCTGGCAAACATCTGTGAGGCACCAGAATCAATAATCCAGGTGGTACCTGCCGTAGACTTGCTTGCCACAACAAGAGTGGCTTGTTGAACAAATGGTTGAATCTTTCCTTCTTGGCTTTTTCTCTGCGCTGAACACTGACGCCGTAAATGTTGAGATGATCCACAAATGAAACATTTCTTGACCTTGAGGGCGATAGGCTTATCACTGCAGCTTGCTTCTGGAGCGTAGGCTTTCGTTGTCCTCTCCGGCTTGGCCCGGTTCCCAGGATGGATGGCAGCCAACTCCCTCTGCTGATAACGCCTCTCCTCGTCCAGAAGTCTGCCGGTCATGTAGTTAAGCGATAACGAAGCCGTAGGAACAGATTCCAATGCAGTAATCAACGGGTCGAACCTCTGCGTCAAAGAACTCAGGATGATAAAGACTTGGTCCTGCTCGGTAACTTGCTTCCCTCTCTGTGCAAGAAGCTGGAAGCCAGTTATCAGAGAGTTTAAGTGTTCTCTGACAGATTGCCCGGGCTGCATTACAGTCCTATAAATGCATCTGGTCAGGGATATTAAGGACCCTGCAGTCTGTTGGACATAGACTGCCTTCAGACTATCCCAGGCAGCCTTTGCGTTGTCACATTGGGACACATACAGCAACTGGTCATCTGCTATACTGAGGACGATGGTAGCCAAGGCCTTCTGGTCTTTAGCAACATCCTCAGCCGTCGGAGCCTGTAGGGGAGCGTCAACATAATTCCACACTGCCTCCCTCTTTAGATAGTGCTCCATACAAAGCGACCAAGTCGCATAATTATCAGAGTTCAGTTTATCAACTAGCAGTGCTGCCGGTGTTTGAGCCATGATACACTCACATTCAGGAGCTTTTCCCCGCTGGTCACTGGTCTCTGCTTCCTCCGACTCTGATACCTCACCTCCTCCACTAGACTGTGTTTCCGACTCTGTATCACTCACATCAACTGTAGACGTCCACCAAACACCAACTCAGGAGCTCTTCTCACCAACACTGGTAGAGCCTCCTCAGCTCAGCACAACACCATCCGCCTTGACTTTTGCGCAGCGGACCAGGCTGGGCCCATAACCCTGTTGGCGCAGATAGGATGGCGAAGATATACAGAATGTCCAGAACGCCGTGATGAAGTAGAGTATATACAAAGGTTTATTTACAGCTATATGCACAGTTATAGAGTGCACTCGCCAGACAGTCGGCCAAAGTGCTTCGCAAGGCAAGGGGATACCAATACTGGCACACACAGGCATAAGCAGAGTTCAATATATACAGTTATACAACCAATCAGCAAGAAGTGCTGAATCATCTTGCACCTCCTCTGGCTGATGCAATCTGCCTGTCAGGTGACCTCCCTAGCTGTCACCTAGATCCCCATGATCTAACTATCTGACTCATCTGTCATCTTGCCTGCATATTTGGTTTCCATATGCCGACAGCCTGTGTATCCAATACCACTGTGCCTGGAGTGGCTCCTTGCAGTGGCCGCTGCCAACAGGCCTACAGGTAAGTGCATTGTCTGTGTGTACGCAGACAACACTGTTTTATTTGGGGAGGAATTTCTCCCCCCCCCCATTGTTCTTTTAAGCTTTCTGATTTTCCAGCAAACTTGGGGAGTTCTCCAAGTTTTCAGAACTATCTGTTTTGGGTAAGTGTGGCCTCAATCTGCAGATTTAGGTATTTACGGATGGGGGCCACACTTGAGAAATAGATATATAGGTAAGGAATCAGTTATGGTGTATATGTATTTCTGTTTCTGATTTCATTTACGTATGCAAATATATTTTGTATCGTAGTGATATGATTTCATATTTACTCTTTACACCAAGAATTGATTAGACTGTTTTTAAATAAAAATCTTAAAAGATAAACATCAGTGAATTTCACCCGGGACACTTGACTTTTCACTTGACATCTGGAAATAAATGCACTTCTGACTTTTTACTTGACATCTGGAAATAAATGCACTTCTGACTTCTGTTCAGTCAAAGGGCTATAACCCATAGAGACTGGCTATCAAAAGAATACCTGTCTCAGTATAGTCCTGTGATTTAGTGCTTAATGTGTTGCTTTGAGACAGGCAAAAAGACCCTTAATTTCCATGTGTCTTTTATAAAAGGAATGCCCCCCTTACCAGGGGGTGGTGGGGTAATAGTTATAGTATTGTATCACTACTTTCCTCCCGCTGCACTGCTACTGTAGAAAATCTGCTATGTATACTGTTTCATTTCAGAAGCCACACGTTAAGACATGGTGAAAATACTTCTTAATGGCATTCTACTAATAATAAAAATACCATTGTGCCAATGATTTTTCTTAAGGTAACTGCAGCAGTTGTTGTAGCACTGCTTAGATGTAATAGCTAACAGGGCAGGAAGTTCTAGTGAATAAGAAGGATCACCCAGAGTATAGGGTGAGTTGCTTAATAGTACCTCCTTCAACAATACATGCCAAGCTGTGTCAAAGAACAAAGCACATCATTGTAGAATACAGAAAGATCATGCACACCACAAAAATTGCGCTTTTGTTAATTTTACTACAATAAAAACTGCATCATAGCAATGTCGGGGGGGGGGTCAAGAGTATAATGGGGAAGAAAAGAAAGAACTGTGGATTGTGGAAACGCTGGCTTTTTTCCCAACTAAAATTTTCACAAACAGAAGGATTCTGTCCATGGAGCATAACTCCCCCCCACCCCCAACTGCCAAAACGCTTCTTTATTCCAAGCCATGGGAGACAGGCACAGCTTGGAAGGGGAGATCTGCCACAGGAGGGGAGAAATGGCAAAAAATCAGCCCCTCCACATATTGAAATGTTTGGTAGGATACAAGTCATTATCTGGAACCACTATCATAAATGCCTGTATGAATAAGTGCTCTTGCATTATATTTGATTGCTGTGGAACAATCCCCAAACTCCTTCACTATGAGACTTGTGGGAAGTTTGAAAGTTTTGGGTGCTGTTGCTGCCAAACTCCAAGGAGAAGAAGGAGTGGAGAAAGACCAAAGGAAGAACAAATGAAATTTAAAATGAGTTTGCAGAAAATCCAGTACTGTTACAGAAAGGAGGCAGTGCCATAAGGTGTAGCAGAACAAGGGGCAACATGAGATGCAGGGGGACCTGGGAGTAGGGATGGGCACAAACGGAACCACGAAGAAAAAATTGTCATGAATTTTGCCCTGCTCATGGTTTGCGATCAAAGTTTGTAATGAGTCTACTGTCACAAACTTCCATAAACTTTTAAAGTAGTTTGTGATGGTTTGTGGATAGATCCACAAGTCCCTTTAAACCACTGTTTTATGTTCCCCACAAAAACAGCTGAACAGCAGAGAGTAGCTGGCTCCCTGCTGCTCAGCTATTTCATGCTTTCCTGTACAGTCCCTTTAAACTTTAAAGGGACTGCACAAGAAAGTACAAAAAACAGCTGAGTGGCAGGGAGCTCCCTACCACTCAACTAGTTTTTCGCACTTTCTCCAAAGCCTGTTTAAAGGGACTCTGGTCCCTTTCAATGGGGTTTGCAGGGTCACAAACCATAAACTGGTTTGGTTCACACCAGGAATAGGGCCTTCTCAGTGGTGGCTCCCTACTGGTGGAACGAGCTCCTGGAAGACATCAGGGCCCTGCGAAACCTTTTGCAGTTCCACAGAGCCTGCAAGACGGAGCTCTTCCGCCAGGCTTTTGGGGCCACCACTGGAGGAAATGGCCATGGGTAAGTGGCCAGTTGAAGTACTGGCCCGGTACATCTGCAGGTGGTAGCCTCCTGGCTGTGGGGATGCAGTTGCTGCCCTGATGTTGGATTTTGTATTTGCCGCCATTTTTAATGAGTTCTGTGGTTTTATTGTAATTAGTTATTATCTGAATTTTTTGTATGTTACTGATTTTAATGTTGTGAGCCGCCTAGAGCTGCTTTGTACTGGCTAGGTGGGATATAAATCCAAATAAATCAAAATAAATAAAACAAACAAAGCTCCCAGTTTGGTTCAGTTCATGGTAAGACCATGAACCAAGAACTGATCTGAACTGCATTTTTCTGGTTTATGACCATCCCTACCTGGGAGTGGTGAAACAGAAAGAGGGACGGTAACCAAAATGAGATTGTAAAGACATCAGCAGTAGTGCAGAGAAGAGATAGATACAGCTATTGCTTACAGAAGCAATACAAAAGGAGATGCTAGATAGGATTGCCACCAACCTGAAGAAAAACTTTTCTGCCCCCTTAATAGAGATTTAATGGGATATTATTTACCAAGTGATGGGAAGAAGCCAGGTAGGCTATGCTCTGGGGAATGAAAAGTGTCACCTGTCAATTCCCACATATTAAGTTCTGTTAAAGGGGAAAGATTTTTTTTTTCTCCAAGTTGCTGTCAATCCTAGTAGTGGACAGGTAAAATACTGAGAAGCAGTGGGTGGGGAAACAAAAAAAGAAGACAGGAATCAGTGGAAATCACCTCTAACTTTTATAAATGGTACAAGAGCTCACACAGAGGGGGGGGGGATCTACCTTCCACCATGCACACCTGCCCCCTGGATGTATTCCATGACATTCCTGAGGATCCCTATGCCTCTTCATGAGTGGGCTTAGTGAGGTATCAGAGGCTGCGCTGGGAACAGGGAGACAGCAAAGGGCCTTTCCACAAACTCTGTGGCATTCCTGGTTCATAGAATCCAAGGCATTGACTTCAAAACCTAATAACTGGCTCCCTCTTTTCCCCTTTTCTTATGAGATCCTATCAAAGGATTAGGTCATAGTAAAGATAGGGAGGAAAAACATGCAGTTTGCATTTGCATAGGGGAATCAATATGAAATATGGGGAGTTTATAAATCAATGGTATTAAAGCTTACAGGATTTAAATATTAATCAGATGGGGGGCGAATTGGCAGGGTGGAACCAAAGCTGCTTGCAACTAGAGCACATTATATAGCTGTGCCATTAGCTAGAAATAAGAAATCTAATTTTCTTCTGATTTATATACCTACAAATTATAAATATGCTGTAGGAACCTAGAACAGTAAATGTGAATATTATTTTCCCCTCTATTTTTTCTCTCTTTCTCTTTATGTGTTTAACTCCCTGCTTACTGGCTGGATAATGATCTTCCTTTGGTGATGTGTGATCTTAAAGTGTTTCATGGAAAATAAGAAAATGAATCAGAAGTCCAGAATGCAGACTTCCCTGCTCCTGGATATACATCATTAGGGCTATGGACTGAGTTTATGGATTGG
Source organism: Lepidodactylus listeri (assembly GCA_029233225.1). Taxonomy (NCBI): domain Eukaryota; kingdom Metazoa; phylum Chordata; class Lepidosauria; order Squamata; family Gekkonidae; genus Lepidodactylus; species Lepidodactylus listeri. The sequence goes on along the minus strand of JARCFY010000006.1, from coordinate 39,705,071 downwards.
TAACTATGAGAATGATCCACCTAGACATCTATATGAAGCTGCCTTATATAGAATCAAATCCTTGGTCCATCAAAGTCAGTATTGTCTACTCAGACTGGCGGAGTTTCTCCAGAGTCTCAGGCATGGATTTTTCACAACACCTGCTTTTTAATTCTTTTGTATGGAAATGTCAGGGATTGAACCTGGGACCTTTTGCATGCCAGCAGATGTTCTACCACTGAGCCATGGCCCCCTTCTTAAACATTCCAGTAGCTGTTGTCCTGCACAAGACCCATGACATACTAAAAATAGATGATCCTCAAGGATATTATGTTTCTCACTCATTTCAAAAGTGATTGATCATATTTTAATCTCCCCCTTCCAAACGGAGCCCAAGGCAGCATACATAGTTCTCTGCCCCTGCATTTTATCTTCACTACAGGTAAAGCAGACTAGGCTAAGAGACTGTGTCTTGTCTAGTCCCCTGATGAGGCTCTTGATTGATTAAGGATTTAAGCCCCATGTCTCCAGTCTTAGTTACATGCCATAACCATTATAACCATGCTATCCCTCAAAAGAATGGGCTACCCAGTTGCTTTAAAATGGCCTCTTGGAGAGCAATTAGTAAGGCATTGGGGTGAATCCAACCATGTTAAGAAAATTAAGTACCCTACATTTTCTTAAGAAGACGGTGGTGAGTTTTGCTAATTTCCACCTCCCACTTCTAGCCTCCTACTAAGTTGTCTGCTAAAGGTCTGTTAACCCTCCCCAGAACAAAATTTCAGTGGGATAAGATGACTGTGGTAGAAGGGAGAAAGCAGTAACACCCCCCCCCCTTTAAGAATACATAAGCGCAGCTTTAGTTTTCTTAACTGCACAGTTGTATCCACCCCATCGTTTCTTAAAACTGTGCTACCTTGTTTATTGAAAAGTTAATGAACTACTGGGTTTTTGTACACCCCCCCCCCTTAGTTAAATAAAACCACACACAAGTAAACTGAATAGCTATGGGCAGCACTTCACTGAGTTGTAGTTTTCATATTATTAAATCCGTTTTTCTAAAAGAAAACAAATTCCAATTTCATGTGCAACCTTTTTTTTTCTCTCTACCATATTACTACTGTCATCCACTAGGGTCGCTCTTTGTTGTTCCTCATTTGAAGATTAGGCCTCTCTGATGATCTGAGAAAGTTGCACACTGTAAGAAGAAATAGATTTGCTCTTAGTTTTTCCACAAAGATATTCCATTTTATTTTTCTGCCAATTTTATGCATATCAAATTCCATATTTGAAAAAGTTAAGGGTACAATCTGGAAATACAACAATGTGAACAATAAAATCCTCAGCTGTAAAAAGGCACAGGGAGGCCTTCCGCTGTCTGACACAGCAACAAATAATAATGTCTATGGAAATAATATCTCCCTACTGTTAATAATGTGGGCATTGTTCATAACAAACTGCCTCAAGCCAGAATAGCTCGTAACTGAAAACAAGTCTTTGAGCCAAAGTAATATTTATTGTCATTGTGCAAACCGGTTTACATTTACGCCATGTTTGGTGAGTGTACAAATGAGGAAGGGCTGTTTCTGCCATGGAGTGCAGCCTCCCCTGCCCTCTGGAGGGATACAATAAAAGAAATAAACTAATTCTCTGCAATGCAGAATTAAGGAGCCAAGAAAGTACTAATATTAGAGCCTCAGCAGATTTGTACATTACAAATTCCACTGTAAATACCTTGAACAATGTGGCAGCCACTCCACCTAACCCCAAATTACTTTCTCTGTTCCCTAACTGGTCCTTTTCATCCTTGCTGTTCCTTACTGTTGGAATGCTTGACCTTGTGGTTTCCATCTGGCTCCTTCTGCCGGTGTGTTTAAATACCTGTTAAACTCCTTCCTTCCTTCCTTCCTTCCTTCCTTGTCTTATATATTATAGCTGTGAGCCTTTTCTCTTTGCTTTATTCATTCATTTATTTTATTGGAATTATAGCCTGCCCTCCCCTGCATAGCAAGGCTCAGGACAGGTAACAACAATGTTAAAACAATCCCATAGATTGATTAAAAACTGTTATAAATAATAGATTAAAATAAAATAAGACACAGAATAGCATAAATTATCCAAAGTGGGGTTATACAGCCTATGTGTTGATGAAAACTAATACGATGACAGGATGGGTGGTAGAGAGGGTGACTGGGTGGGGGGCGTGGCATGGTGTGCAGGGGGAAATCAGCCCTGCAAGGTGCGGACCCCACCCCACTTACAAAAAGTCCCTTTAAAGGGTCTTTTTTATGAGTGGAGCCTGTGCCCATGACCTCCCATGACCTCCCTCCTGCTGGATTTAAAGGGCTATCCAGCTGGCTGGTGGGCCACATGGTCCCTGCTGACCAGCTGAAACCCTTTGAATTGGGCAGGAGGGAAGGGAGAGAGGTGGCAGGGAGGGTGGTTGCTCTCAGGGGATGGGGATGGGAGCAGGGCTTCCCACACCCACCATCTCAGTGGGGGTAGATTGAAGCCCCCAAAAGTGGGGAAAACCCCACCTGGACCTGGGGGCTGGCAACCCTAGTGATCAGACATGTTCCAGCCAAAGTGGCCTTCTTCAGTGGTCAAGCAATATTTATGCATATAGGCTCAATGATACAATAGTAAGACAATAAGTTAATCAATGTAGGACCAAAAAAGGAGTTTTATAATTACAATCAATTGACACAAGGCCTGAGAATATTGGTGAGGCCTCATAAAGTATCACCTTCTGTCATGGTCAGGTATATATGTCCTGAGTGCACTACATTTTAGTACATTGGCACTTATTTGATTGTATCTTCTGGACCAGAATAGGAAGGTTTACAGTAGTAATAATACTCAGGAAATATATACCTGACCATGACAGAAGGTGATACTCTTCACCCATTCTGTGAAGCATTGTTATCTTGTTGCCAAATGTTCAGTAGCTGGCTGTGGCACAGAAATTTGCTATGAGATAGTTGCTTTGTCTGTTACAGCTGTCAAATGAAACAGGCTCACAGAAAAGTATTTAGTGTAGGTCTTAGGTAGAATTCATAATATGTAAAACACAGGTTTTTTTTTTTAAAAAAAAAAGATGTGCTGGAACTCTCAAGAGGGAAATGAAGCTTTCAATATGTATACCAAAACTCATGAAAATTTAAACATTTTTAAAAGAATTTTGTCAAAGAGGTTCTGGAACTCCGTTTTCCCCAGGGGGAAAAAAAAAAACCCTGCTAAAACACACCTGTCCATTTGTGGGCCACAAGATGAAATAATTATGTGATGGCGAAACTGGGTCAGCAGTTGAGTACAGTTTGCTCTTTGGGTCATTTAGGCTCCTTTAAGATACACTGTTTGTGGTCCAAAGAGCAGGGAGAGGAGGCCAAAAAGGGAAAGGGGTGGGGGAGTAGACTATAGAAAACAAACACAGAGAGCCAAAGTGGAGTGACAAAGTCCACAGCTTTATTGATTAGAGCAGATGGAACATTGGTGTGGCACAGAGTGTAAGATCCAGGCATCGGGCAACCTGCCTGCCAGCTGATGGAGCCCATCCCCATTCTGCATGCTGGGAGTAGCCTGGAGTGCAGCCCCATAGCCAGGATTTTTTCGTGAGGAGGGCATTGGAGATGCTAATTAAAATAAAATTAGATTTAATTTAATGGAGCAGGAAAGAGAGAGGGAGTGGGTGGGAGTAGTAGTAGTTCCTTACCCCGGCCAGCTTCCCCCCATTCACTGCTTCTACTTAAGCTCTCTCTATTTCTATTGTATTTGTAAAAGGATGTTGTGGCTGGCATCCTCTTAGGGGGGACAATTATCAGGAGAAAAGACCATCTCTAAAAGACCATCCAAACTGAAGTAAAATAGCCAGGCATCACCCAACTGCTGTCTTGGGGGGGGAGCTGTCCCAGTCCATCTTGGCAGCAGCAAGAAGTGTGATCTGGACAGCAGCCAGCCACGCAGGTGTACCTGCCCTGCAGAGGACCAGTGGTAGTGACAATGATAAGGCTGTCTCCTGGCTGCAGCTGGGGGTGAGGGATGGTGTTGTGGAAGATTGGGCACGGTGGCACAGAAGATTGGGGGAGGGCGAGCTGAGACAGGCAGAGGTGATGGTAAGGGGGAAATCAAGTCCTGGGAAGTCCTGCAGAAGTCCCATGGAAGATTGTGGAAGATGGGATGAGGCCCCTGCATATTTGATAAGGGCTGCTGCCTCCAATGCCCCCCCAGCTGGCTATGGCCCTGCTGCAGAGGCAAGCAAGTGGTCTCAAATGGGCACAAGTTTCTGAGTGAAAACCTTGCCACCTGGAAGTGGAGCCAGATGACAGCCCCTGAGCTGGGCCTGCCACTGCAGGGCTAATCACCCAACACCCCTTAAGGGGGTCCCCACCTAGGGAGGTAAGCACACAGGCACAGCCTCCCCCCGCCCCAAAATAAATCTAGCCCAATTCCAAAACTGACATAAAGTTCTGACAAGAACAGAATAACAAGTAAAGAATGGCACAACAACACATAACAAAAGGCAGGAAGGGAGGGGTGTCCAGAGCCAATTGAGCACCTGGGCACCAGCAACGGGGCTTGAAATAGAGGAAGAGAAGACCAGACTGAATCCAGTTTGATGTAGTGGTTAAGTGCAAAGACTTTAATCTGGGAGAACCAGGTTTGGTTCCCCACTCCTCCACTTGCACCTGCTGGATGACCTTGGGCAAGCCATAGTTCTGTCAGAGCTGTTCTTGAAAGAGCAGTTCTCTCAAGAGCTCTCTCAGACCCACCTAACTCACAGGGAATCTGTTGTGGGGAGTGGAAGGGAAAGGAGTTTGTAAACCACTCTGAGACTCCAAGTGAAGGGTGGGGTATAAATCCAATCTCCTACTACTACTTCTCTGGTCCACTCCTGACCCAGACCTGCAGGAAGCATTCCTGGAAGGCCAGAGATTGGCTGGCTGCCAGGAAAGCTGTCCCACCCAGGGAGCCCCAGAACTGCTGTGGCAGGGCCCAGTCCCAAACACTGTGGCAGGAAATATGTGCTCCCCCTTTCCACCTGGCGCCCAGCCCTGCAGCCTCAAAGCAGCCAGCGGTAAGTTGGTGGTCACAAATTCTCATTACAAGGGGCTGCTCTCTTTCCACATCTCACATTCCCAAGTTGTGCAAAGAGATTTGGGATATTGCAGTATGGGACTCAGGAGAGAGAAACTTAACAAACTGGTTATTGAGATAGTGTGTCTGCTTGAAGGCTCTGGTGTCTGAGGCAAAATCTATGCCAATCTACATTTGCTGACTAATTTTTTGGCAGAAGTAATAAAGGATATGAAAACTGAGCTGGAGGAAACTCTTATGTGCTGTAGGGAACATTATTTTTGCCAGCTGTTGCTACTAGACAATGAACAAAGCTCATGAAGCATAGCATCAAACAAATGGAGGGTTATGCGTGAGTGGATGAAAGAAATATAGGTGCTTTCTCCTTAAATCTCCTTTCTGGATGCACTGTAGATCTTTCTGCCCTTTCCTTATATATAGGATGAATTCCCTGAGTGCCAGATACCTGTGCCAGTTTTGTGTGAGAGCCAGTTTGATGCACTGGTGTTATGTCTGCTGACCGCCACCAGGCACCAGCGACATGCAGTCCAAGCTTGGCTCCTGGAAACAATAGGGGCCAAGGATCCTGAACCACCTAGAGTTCACCAATAGGGACTTTGGTGGGAGATTCAAACCCTCCAATGGGACTCTGAGTGTGTCTTAGGTGATGTATATAGTTGGCCACCTCGGCCGGTAGTTTGTGTTGTTGTGTACAAATAAACTATGAGCTGTTCATCATGCTATTGTCCTGCTTCTCCATGTGTCAAACCCAGTACGCAACATTGGTGATGAGGATGGGATCCTGCTGAGCAAGCCGGGCTGCCAGGGCCCCAAGAAAGATGAAGATCTCCACTGCTGCTCCAGCCAATGAGCACTGAAGGCAAGCAGGTCACTTCCAGGCCACAACCGCGCAGCCCGATCGCAGTTGCTCCGGGAGCAGGACTTGTCCCTCCATTTGACTCTACTCACCCTCAGCAATGGGAAGCCTGGGTCGAGGGACTCAAGTCCATCCTGATCTTTTATCAGGTAACTGAGGAGGAGTGAAAGAAAGGTCTCCGCATCAGCTTATGCGGCCCCGCCACCATCGAGCTGGCCCGAAATCTGTTCTCACCTACAAAGCTAGCTGATGCCATGTTCAAGAAGATCATCGAGGTGCTCCAGGACCATTTTGTTCCCCAGCCATTGGAGATCTTGTGCCATGTGGCATTCCACTACGAGCTGCAGCAACTGTGAGAATCTGCCACAGAATACTTGGTGGAGCTCTGCAGGCTCACCTCTGAATGCAACTTGGGGGCCCAGCTGGAGATGGCCCTCCATGACCGATTAGTCTGTGGCCTACGGGAGGAGAAGCTCCAGTGATGAATCATGGAGGTCAAGACCTGCACCCTCACATCTGTCTTCTCCACCGCCACCTCTTGGGAGAGGTTGCATCCATCCACAACTGGGTCCACTGCCAGTCAAAGCGTGGCAGCCACACACCAGGCAAGCACCGACCCCATTGACTTCAACAGGGAGGAGGTCCACCAGACCCAACAGCCCAACAGGAGGCAAGATCCAGGGGTTGCGCCACACTCCGTCCCCATCCAGGAGTCTGCCAGACTGGAGTGTGCCAGCTGCGGGGATCGGCACAACAGGAAAACATGCCAGTTCTGGGACACCACTTGCTGGATCTGTGGCCACTCCATCCACATAGCATGCGCTTGCCATTCCAGGGGGTCCCAAGCCCCAACAACACAGCCGCCTCAACGTCACTGGACATCCATGCATCATGAAGATGACACTACCCTAGATGAGTTCTACCTCCTTGCAGGTGAACAGGTATTGCTGCTTCTGAGCCAGACCTCAACCCCCAAAATCCACGTCCAGGTTCAAATAGAGGTGTCCCCATGCTCCATGGAGTTAGACTCCAGGTCCACAACCTCCATCATCTCGGTGGCGACCCTTAAGAGACTGTGTCCTAATGGGGGCCCCGCCTGCATCCCTCACCTGTGACCCTGGTGGACTTTAAGCAGAACCGTGTTCCGATATGGGGTGTAGGGAGTTTCCGGGTCCATACCAGGATTTCAACAACTACCTGGACTTGAGAGTCGTTGAGGGCAACCTGGTCAGCCTTTTGGGCTGTACATGGTTTGCTCCTTTGGGAATCTCCATTGAGGGAGTAAAGCAGTGTGCCCTGCGGGATTTTAGCAATGTCTGTGGTGAGTTCCTGTCCATATTCGATGGAACCCTGGGTCGCTACACACACCCCTGTGTCCCTGCAACTTGACCCCCAGGTGGCACCCATCCGCATGCATTCCTGGAAGATCCCCTTCACCCTGCAGCCAAAAATTGATGCAGAGCTGGACTGCCTCATGGTGCAAGGGGCCCTGGAACTGGTCTCCCATGCAGCCTGGGAAACCTCCATAGTCACCCCCGTGAAACTGAACCGGGACGTTCACATCTGTGTGGACTATAAGTGCACGCTTAACAAAGCTCTTCAGGACCACACATTCTTGGTCCCGGTTGTGAGCCACATGCTGGCCACTTTGGCAGGGGTTAAGATTTTCAGCAAACTAGATCTCGCCCAGACAAACCAGCAGCTCCCCGTGGATGATGCCACGGCCACCGTGCAAACCATTGTTATGCACCAGGGAGCCTTCAAAGTAAAGAGGCTGCAGTTTAGGATGAGCATCGCCCTGGGTCTCTTCTAACATCTCATGGACTCTCTTTTGAAAGGGATTCCAGGCATCACACCATTCTTTGATGATGTGCTGATCACCACGGCAACACCGGATGACTTTGCCTCCCAACTGCGGTCCATTCTCTGCTGTTTCCACGAGGCCAGGCTCAAGGTGAGGCAGGAGAAGTGCCTTCTCGAGGTCCCCTCCATTGAGCATGGACTTTCATCTGGGAGAACTGGGTTCGATTCCGCACTCCTCCACATGCAGCTACTAGTGTGACCTTGGGTCAGGTACAAGTTCTTTCAGAACTGTTCTCTCAAGAGCAGATCTCAAGAGAGCTCTCTCAGCCCCACCTACCTCACATGGTGTCTGTTGTGGGAAGGGAAAGGGATTGTAAGCCACTCTGAGACTCCAGGCAGGGGTGTCAAGTTTTAAAATCCGGGGTGGGGGCTGTTGTGTGTGCACACGTAAAGCGCACATGCATGCAGGACCATGTGCCCGCCACTGCTGCCTCTCCCCCCTGCCTGGCCACTCCTGCTTCTGTCCCTCCCTCCATTCATCCAGGGGCCAGCTGGGCATTTGCTTAGCTGGCCCCTGGATGGAGGGAGGGAGGGAGGGATGGAGGCAGCCAGGCCGGGGGAGGGCTGGGAGAGAGAGAGAGAGACAGCAGCAGTGGCGGCCCTAGGAAGGGCCCAGGAGGTGCAGCGGTGGGCGCTCCATTTTCCCAGGGGGGCTCAGTCCCCACTGGGAAATTTGGGGGGTGGCTCGAGCCCCCAAGCCCCCCATAGTTGATGCCTATGACTCCAGGTAGTGAAGGGTGGAGTATAAATCCAATCTCTCTCTCCCCCTATTCTTTTTATCAAGCAGATGCAAATGATTTTTTTCTTCCCAGTAGAACAACACATGAGTTGGCAGCTTCAAGTTTAGAGTGAGTTGAGCAAAAGGCATGCCTTGTTTAAAAAGTCAGACTGTCACTCATGTATGGAAACCAAAATAACCTCTTATTACCAATGCTATGTCAGTTACAGGGGGAAAATTGCTTACATGCTGAGGCTTGGCTTGAATTAAGGTTCTGTATTTAGCATTTCAGCTGTAGATCTTACTGACATATCCTGGGCCAAATGGGCTAAACACTTATAATTTACAAAGATGATGATAATTTAAGTATCCAAGGGCAGAACAAGAAACCAAAGAGCAAACAAGAGAACAGTGGTGGTCTGGGATGCATAAGAAATCATAGGTCTGGAGGGATATAGTATTTGGGGCTTTTATACAGGAGCCTTTTCAGAAAGGAGATAAGGGGGACATTGAGTTCAGCAATGTTTAGTTAATAAATGTCACACTTTGTTCATAACTTGAAAAATACTAAGATTAAAAAAATGAATGCCAGAAGTCTTGAATTCAAGGGCTGGCAACCTTATCCCTTGTGTACGTACGTGCCATCAAGTTGCAACCAACTTATGGCAACCCCAACAAGGGACATTCAAGGTAAGAGACAAGCAGAAGTGGTTTGCCATTGCCTTCCTTTGCAGAGTTTTCCTTGGTGGTCCCCCATCCAAGTACTGACTACTTAGCTTCCACAGTCTGACTAGACTGGGCTATACCATACCAATCCACATCCCCTTTAACATTGTCCCTTAGAGTGGACAGTTCACCCCAACAGGGGCCACTAGGTTTTCTACCTGTGTTTCCATCCTTTGCCCACTCTATTGATGGCTTTTGCCACTTTCCAAGCTGCAGAGGGATACACTTTCTCAGCACCTGAACTTGGGCACTTCTCAGGATGAACTTAAAAGAAGATAAATCAACGGTGGTACCAATTATGCATCCATGTAGCACTGCAGTTATTCTGCTCCAATTCGAGATAACATTTGAGCAGATTGAAGGATGGGTGTGCAGGAAAAGCTGAGAGAGGGTCTCAAGGCTCCCTCTAAGCTATGGAGTCCTGTGAGCAAAAATTCTACTTTCTGAGCTAATGGCATTAAAGTTGTGAGCAGGCAATTTGCCCACTGCATAAATTAGTTTGCTCTGGAGCCATCCTTCCTGAGCTGAGACAAAAATGTATGAGCTGGAGGCTAAAAAACTGTGAGCTAGCTCACACTAACCCAGCTTAGAGGGAACACTCCACCTAGCTTCCTAGAAATTCATAATATGTAAACTAGTCCTGCTGATGAAACAGATAATCTAAAAACATAACTCCAAAGCATAATGAGTATGTTGTGTCATGATGAAGTGGGGCTACTGTTAAAATATATTTACCGTGACTGTGGTGAGCATGTAATGACAAAGGACAGTTACATCTATTGTTGTACCGTGTGAGAATTCTACAAGCTGCTTATTATGGCTGGAGAAGCACAGCACCAACCACCAGTTGAAGAACCTTTCAGGCCATTCATTTATTCCAGACCAGGGATATTTTCAAGAATTGCACTAGAAGTAAAAGTTGGAGCATCAGGAAACACTGCTAGACAAGTCTGCCCACAGGCAGTCATTCCTTCACGTTCTTCTGAAGACAGATCCATTCTGAAGTCTTGTTTTGGGTGAAGAATTTCCATCCTATCTAACTATTACATTTTATCCCTATTCCAAACGCTACGAGGGATACATTTTATCCCTATTCCAAACCCTATGAGGTAGGCTGGATTCTGCTGGGCATCCAAGATGAGTTCCATGAAAATACATCAGCTTTCCTTATATTGAATCAAACCATTGGTCTATCAGGTCAGTATTGCCTATGCAGACTAGTGATGGCTGTCCAGGTCTCAGGAAGAGGACTTTCACATCACATATTTTTAATTATTTATTTATTAGCTTTTATAAGCCATAATTTCCACCAGAAAAACATTCTACATAATTTTGAGCCTAACATTTAGCCTTTATCTAACCATAGATACAATTTCGACCATTTGTCCATGTCTTTGTCCATTACTCCTTCCTCATCTCTTTGCTGTTCCTGTCCCATTCTGTGAAGTTCTGCTACTTCCAGTAATTTCCCTACAACTTCTTCGTGGGCTGGTAGGATGTCCGATTTCCATCGTGTTGCCCATAGAATTTGTGCTGTTGTCAGTACATATACTATAAAAATTACATCCTTTTAAATCATATTTACAGGAAGCATATTTATCAAAAAAAATTCCGGTTTCATGTCTAATTCAATTTTTGTGATATCATAAATCATTTTCTTCATCATCTCCCAAAACTTACGTGCTTTCTGACATCGCCACCACATATGAAAAAAAGTTTCCATCTCTATCTGACACGTCCAACATTTTTTAGCATTGTTACTAAAACATTTCGCCAATCTGTGCGGTGTCCAAAGCCATCTAAAGAAAACCTTATAAATATTTTCTTTTTAAGAGTTTCTTTCACTAATATTTTCTTTCACTAATTTTATTGCCTTCCAAATTTTTTCCCAGTTATCTATGTGGATTGTATGTCCAATATCCATGCTATCATTCCTTTATTTATCAGCTCATCTTGAGCTTCAAAGTCTATTAGGTATTTATATACTTTCTTAATAATTTTCTCGTTCCCTGTAATCCAGGTCTTATCAAAGTCATTAAGTGTCTTGTAAATCCCTTGTCTTTTATCTAGATCATACCTAGTTTTTAAACTGGAGTTTTTGCCACCAAGACAATTCTAGATTATATTCGGCTCTTAACCTTTCCTCAACTTTTAGTTCCCCTTCGCTATTTAAGAGTTCCTGATATGTGAGTAACTGCAGTTTAACTATCAACGAGGGTTTAATAAAGGCTTCTAGGGGTGATACCCAGCGTGGTATTTTTGAATATTGATCCGCCAAATCCGCCAAATTTTTATCAGAGACACTCTCAATATGAAAATTGGAATGAATCTTGGAATGAATCTTGAAATCTGCCAAATTTTTATCAGAGACACTCTCAGTATGAAAATTGGAATGAATTCTATGAAAATTGGAATGAATCTTATCCTTATTATACTAAGTATAGGCATGCCAGCCCATGTATAAATCATGTTCTTCCAAAGCCAAAAGCTTTGTGTTTGAGAGTGTTACCCAATCCTTAATCCAGGCTATTGCTGCAGCTTTATAATAAATTTCCCAATTTGGAACTGCACAACCTCCTTTCTCTTTATTCCTTTGAAGCAAACTCCATTTTATTCTTGGTTTCTTTGGGAACCATATAAACTCTCTTGTAAGCTTTTTACGTTCTTTAAAAAGGGGGGCATTAGTTTTTATAACTGGAATATTTTGGGCTAAAAACAGAAATTTTGGAAGAATATTCATTTTAATTGCCACCATTCTACCTAGCCATGATAGTTGCAATTTTTTCCATTTTGCCAATTCTTCTTTTATTTCTATCACCAATTTATTAAAGTTATCTTGCACTAAGGTACTTACTTTATTAGAAAAGTTAATGCCCAAATATCTTACTTTCTTGACTATTTCCATATTTGTGATTTTATAGATTTCTTCCTCTACTCTCTTAGTACAATTTTTGGTCATTAATTTAGTTTCATTTACATTTATTTTTAACCCTGCTACTTCTCCAAAGGTTTTTACTGTCTCAAGCAAATGCAATGAAGTTTCAGTTGGCTTTTCCATAATAAAGACTAGATCGTCTGCGAATGCACGAAGTTTGAATTATTGGCCTTTGACTTTTATTCCTTTAATTTCCTTATTGAGCCTAAATTGATCAAGCAACGTTTCCAATACGAAAATAAACCACAAAGGTGAAAGTGGGCATCCCTGCCTAGTTCCTTTCCGTATTTTAATGTTCTCTGTTAAATCTCCATTTATGACCACTTTGGCTGATTGAAATCTATAAATAGATTCCACGTTTGACAAAAAGAAAGTTCCACAATTCATTGCCTCGAGTTTATGCAACAGAAACTCCCATGATAAATTATCAAATGCTTTTTCAGCATCTAGAAACATTAGAAGTACCTCCTTCACGGGGTGTAATTCATAGTATTCCAATGCATCTATCACTGTTCTGATATTCTCTTTCATTTGCCTTCTAGGGAGAAAGCCTGCTTGGTCTTCATGAATATATTGTCCTAGAACCCTTTTAAACCTCTCTGCTAAAATACAGGCAAAAATCTTATAGTCAGCATTTAATAATGAAATTGGTCTGTAATTACCAATTTCTTCTCTTTCTTTTTTGTCCTTTGGGATCAAAGTGATTGTTACCTGACTCCATGAGTCTGGCATTTCTTTTTTTTCTCCTATATTTTTAACTAGATTTTTGAAGAGAAATATTAGTTGATCGTCAAAAGTTTTATAAATTTCTGGGAGTCCATCTGGTCCTTGGGCCTTTCTAACTTTCTGTTTTTTGATTGCCTCTATAATCTCACAAATTGTTATTGGATTATTTAAAATTCTCCTTTGGTCGTCACTAAATTTTCTACCACCTTTTCCTTTCAAATATTTATTTATTTGTCCTGGTTGTTCTTCTCCTTTTCCATATAGTTCCTTGTAAAATTCTTTCGCAATTATCTTCAATTCGTTATTTAAATATTTCTCCTCCCCTGTCCTATTTTAAGTGATAAAATTACTCTACTTTCTCTTTCTTTCCTTAACCTATACGCCAACCATCTGGTTGGCTTGTTTGCATTATTAAAAAAAATACAATTTATTAAATTTTATATTTCTGGCTATTTCTTCCATAATATTTAGATTTATTTTATGCGGCAACAACTTTAATTTTATCCTGTTTTCCTCTACATCTTTAACTTTCATTAAATTTGCTTCCGTTAATTTTAGTTGCTTTATAAGAAAATCAAATTTTTGCCTTTTCTGCTTGGCTTTCCATGCTTGATAGCTTATTATTTTTCCTTTCAAAAAGGTTTTGAATGCATCCCAGATAATACCCGCTGACATTTCAGGTTGGGTATTCCTTACAAAAAAGTCTTTAATATCTGCTTTTGTGTTCTTTACAAAATCTAAATCTCTCAAGATAGCAGTGTTCATACTCCACCTTTTGCTCTTTTATTTCCTTTAGTTCTAAGATTATTGGGCCATGATCTGCATATGTCTGAGGCAAAATTTCTGTTTCTACCTACTCAGACACCATGGAGGGTGTTATCCAGGCCATATCAATTCTCGACCAACAATTATGTCTAGCAGAGTAGAAGGTAAACCCTTTTTTAGTTGGATTTCTTGTTCTCCAGGTGCCAATTAAACTAAATTCTTCCACCAATTGATCTGATAACTGACCTCTTTTTTCCCCTCTTCCTAAAGTACTCAACCTATCTATGTTCTTATTGAAAACACCATTATAGTCACCCACCACACATATATTTTTAAACGTTCTTATAGCTAAGACTAAACGTAACTCCTAAAAAAAATTGCCTATTGTTGGGTGCGTAAATACTAAGAATCAGCATTTCTACCCCTGCCTTCGAATCACCACTGCCACTATTCTCCCATCCTCAGCAGCATAAAGTAACTGCGGGTTCAAATCTTCCTTTGCATAAATCACGAACACCCCTCTTTTTTTTGAGTTTTGTCTGCTGAGAAAAAAGGAATCCCTAGTTTTTATATTGCAAGAATCTAGTATCCTTTTCCTTAATATGGGTCTCCTGTAGACAGATCAAATCCATGTTAGCTTTTACCAGCTGTTTAAACATTTTCTTTCTTTTTTTGGGTACATTTAGTCCATTTACATTAATAGAGAGTATTTTAAATTTTCTCTCACATTCCATTTTTAAACCTGTCCTCCCTTAGTTAGTTTTTTCTTTTGATATCTGGTTGTGACTTGCAGCGGGGTCCTCTCCAGTTTCCTCTTCTCTTTTCTGTAGCCTTCTTCACTTCTTCCCAAATCTTCCTGTGATTCTTGCATCTCTCTTTCTTCTTGTACTTGACCTTCCTCTTCAGTGTCTTCAGTCTCTTCCTCTTCTTCCATCTTCTTCCATCCAAAATCCTCTCCGTGGCACTCCAAAAAATTGTTTACTTTGAAAATTGAATCTATTCTTCTTCTGCCTAAATATTCAAACAGCAACCCCTCCGGAGTCAACCACTTATAAGTAATATTTTTTTGCCTCAATAACTCCATCAGAATCTGATAGTTCTGCCTTTTATCTCTCCATGGGACTTCTTTCAAAATATTTATATCCATTCCTTGAATACTTACCTTTTTGTCGTATGCAGCCTTTAATATTTTATTTCTTGTTTCTCGTTTATAAAATTTTACATGAACCTCCCGAGGTAGATTATCCCTTCTTGCATACGCAGAACCTCTTCTATATATAGCTTCAATGTCTTCCTCCAAATCTTCTTCTAAACTGACATCAAGTTGCTCCGCAAGACATGTAGCAAATATTTCCTTTAAATCTCCCTCTACTTTTTCAGGAATATTCTGACACCTGATTACTGTTGCAGCCTTGTCTAGCTCCAGCCTTATCACAGTGTCTTCTAGGTCTTCCGTTTTTGCTCGAACTTCTTGCAGGTCCAGATTCAAATCACATACTTTGTTGCAGGTCTTGGCACCTCCCAACATTAAAGCCTTAATATCCTTTTTGTTTACCGCTACTTGTTCTCTTACTTGTTCCACTTCTGTTCTGATTTGTTCTGATAATTTATCAATTTGATTGTGAATTGGCATAAGTTCCTTTTGGATTAACGCTGGCAAGGTTGCTTCAACTTTCTGCAACAGAAGAGGTACCGTTGTCTCAACTGTCTTTTGTATTGCTGCGGCTATGGAATCATCAATTATCACCTTCAAATCTTTATGTGACATTGATGGTAAATTCCCAGGAGGTATTTTCAGCTGACTCATTGTCTTCAACTGCCCTGGTGATGGAAGAGATGATTTCCTTGTGCTGCTGCCACTCCCAGATGCCATAAATCTATCTAGGCACTCTATGTTTAATTCTTATTTATTAGCTCTTTAATTTCAGTATGTCTAATCTCTCCTTGGTATTTAGTCTTTTAATTTTATCATTCCACACTACTTATTTAATAATGTTAATACTTATCATGCAATTATGTTATTATAACTTACATAAATTATTAATATATTACTTAATTTCTATTTATTTACATAAATCCTACTTTCTATTTGTTTAAATCCTACTTTTCTATATAATTTATCTAATTTTACTAACCTTCTTTATGGTGTTTTACAATTTCTATTTAAGGAAATTAAAAAATAGATTAGGTTTAATTTAATCAATAGTTATAATTAATTATTTGGTTCTATATTTGTGTGGTCCCTTAGCTACCTTTTTATTATCTTATTCAAATTTAGTTTGGTGTTTATATACTCCTTCAACCTCCTTACTTATATTCCACAATATCTACTTCTATAAGAGAGTAGGTATACAATAACACAATACAATGCAATACAATCTCAGTAATATAACACAATGTAGTACAATCTCTATCTCTATCCAGTTAACAATCACCTAGCACTTACATCTATTTCATTAACCCAGGTACTTTGTGCCCCACTTTGTACCCAGCAACCCCCTCTTCAATACACCAACATTCCACCTATTAACAGTCTCCTTCCAATACACCTTTTCCTTGGCTTTCAGTAAACTTTGTTGTCCTTGCTCCTCTTCCATCTCCCGTCTCCCCTCTACCACTTTTCCTGAACTTACTTTGTATATCACTTCTTTTCCTTAAGTCAAGTTCTCAAATTACGTTAAGTCCGTAGGTTGCTGCTCTTTTTCCATAGCCTTTGTAATCCCACTCTTCTCACTCAATTCTCCTACACTGTCTCCACTTCAATCGCAGCTTCACCACCCCCCATCCTCATATTGATAGAACTTTTAACCAGAGATGCCAGGGATTGAACATGGGGCCTTCTGCATGTTAAGCAGAAGATCTGTCACTGAGACATGGCCCTTCCCCAAGCTTAGTGGGGATTTAAATTCCAGTCTTTCTAGTCCTTGTAACCTCAGCATTGCCGTGGCTCCTTCTGCTGTCTGTCTCTTTTATCATCCATACTTTTTATCAACTATTATCTTTATCACCTCTTGACATTTCTCTCCCTGCTATGGTCTGGCCAGGTAGTTCTCATGTGCCCACAATGCAGGGCCAGCCAGCTGCAGGGTTTCAACAAGACACTCTCAGTGACCTTTGAAAGAAGTGGGGTGTGCAAACAGAAGTCTCTGCCCCTGATCTTCCTCGATGTTCTATATAACGTGAAAATGGCAACCTTGCTGGTGCAGTTAGGGCCCTAGCATATGCCTGACCTCTACTGAAAACATCTAATACTATTTTTTCACACACTTTTAAAGAGAAAGGAAGTAATAAAGACTATTTTAAAAAAACGTGAAGAGCTGATATTTAATGGCAAGATCAGTGTTCCATAGAAGTAGATGAGTAGTAGGTTAGGCCGTCTTGTCTTGTTTTTCTTATTTTATGCTATTGATTATTTGTAATCACCAAGACAAAACATTGTAGGTGAAAACTTGCTGAACTGAGAAGGGTTATTTATCATGTTAGTAAGGAATACTTTTTATTTACTTTTTTCAGTTTTCGTTTTATTTATAAGCGGCTGAAGATGTCTGCATTGCAGCATAATTGGTTCTGGCCTGAAGCCATCTGACAAGAGTTAATTATTGATTGTCTGAGCATTGCTCCTGTGAGAGAATCCAATGTCTATACAAATTAGTTTGAGGCAACTGTCTCATCCAATTGTCAGAATAAATCCTTTATACTCTCCTACACACAAGGATTTGAAACTATTGATTGCTCAAGAAGTATTGTACCTGTTGGAATGTGTGTGTGTGTGTGAGAGAGAGAGAGAGTGAGAAGAGTCTAACTATTCTGAAGTAGCTCTTCCCCCTCAAATAAGAAGCATGTATGTGTCAAGACCTGCTCCGGCCCCCATCTCAACATGTGACAAAGACTCCTCAGATGGCTGGGATCCCCACAGTACTCACTTCCCGCAAGGCCCCAAACAACTCAGAATCTAAAGATGGAGGACCTATACCCATCACACCTGAGGTGGCAAACATGTCACTCTCTCCAGAAAGAGGACCCCTGCCCACTCTATCACTGCAGTTTCCAGTTAGCAATCTGTTGAAGAGGGCAATTCAGGAATCCTCTGAGAGGATCCATCTGCCTTCAGAACCCCCCACAGTATATTTTATGCACAAAAAACTTGACAGTGGGTCTGAACAGAAGGCTGGACAAGATGGAAATGTGCAAACCTGGCAGCTCAAGCCTGTCGTATTCGGGAAGACAGCACAGCACTCTAAGTCTTGAAAAGATCAGGAATCCTACTCTGGCCAACAGGAAGTGTAGACATCTCAGGTCTCTATATAACTCCTCATCTGAGAGCTAGCTTCTGTTGGTTTAGCATGCTATAAAACCAGCTTGTGCAGATATATGGGCAGCTCTTTGCTTCAAGCTCTCTGGGTCTGTTTCAAGCTCTCCGGGCTTGTCTTTGCTTCTGCACTAGTGAGCAGCTCCAGTTCTATAATTTCTTTGTGGTCTGCCTGTCAACTTGTGATCCTTGTGTACCAATACCTGGCTGGCCAGATGAACAGTGGGGCAGAATTATAAACTAGATCAGCTTAAGTCTAAAGTTAATCAAACAGGCATTATGGCCAGGGCTAGTTCAAGACATTTGTGATCTCCAGCAAGGTACTCTCACCTCCTCTTGTTTCATGGGCAAGTGCTTAGGCACTGTGGCAAATTACTTGGACTCATGGCAGTGGCACAGCTCCATAAGGAGATGCCTGTCACCTCTTGCACTGCTGATTTGCCAGGAATGACCTTGCGCCCCTGCTATGCTGTTTCAAGCAGTCACTTGGCTTGCTTGGCCAGGGAACCAGCACTGGCTATGAAAGTACTATTAGTCTAAGCAATGAAATAGGAATTCTCTTAAATTATCCCTCTATTATGGTTTATTTTCACATGGGGGAGAAATAACCAGAAAATGGCTGAGGACGAAGCTTTTTGTAATGGCAGAGAGGTCAAATGGGGGAACAGTGGAAGAAGTCTCTCCTCTGAAGAGCTAATAAATGCTTTGCCTTTTTTCTAAAATATTTTGCTGACCCATGACAAGAGGGTCAGTATCACCCACCCACCCAACCACACAAACATAGTTTTCCTTGGGTGGCTAGTGTTTAGTCATATAAACATCACAAACTACTGTGAAGACCTTTGTTTACTGCTATATTTACAAGTCCACTAGCCCAAGCCATGCCATGCACAGTTAACAACCTCCCTATGGATGGGGGGGGGGGGAGAATCTGTAGTCTTTGGTGACCTAACATCCATCGACAAGGATCAATGTGTATCACTGACAGCTTTCTAGAAGAGAAAAGAGAAGCAATTCTTTCCTTTTTTCAGTAGGCTGAGGCAGTCTGCCAACAGTTGCAGGTACTTTATCTTCTTTTGCTACTTTTTCCTCTCTAAAGATTAGAGCTGTAACTGTTACAGAAACTGTCACTGCATGTTAGTTCACCAATCACAAAACTTAGTTTAGGTTAGAATTGGAATCCCAGCAGAAGCTATCTAAATGGAGGACTGTCACAAAACTGCCAAGCTTTCCAGCTGATGTATGTAGGGTATACCACTGTCGCTTCTGTAATCAAAAGTGCTCTCTGCAATAATACATTGTGAATGCCTTGTGGACATCTTTTCAGTAGATTATCCTGTACCAGACTTGCATGACTGGTGACCCATCAAGCTTGGAAGCTTTTGGTGGCCAGGAAGGGGCTAGATAAAGTCCTAGTTTTGCTTCCTGCCTGAAAGTTACAGAACATTAAAGGGAAGCTTGACAAGTGTGGGTCTGTTCGGTAATACAATATTGAGGTAGGACCAGTGCAGCGTAAGGCCATTTGCTGCGGGATCAGGTTTTCAGGGGCATTTCAGGCTGCTATGGGAATGGGAAGCTATGAAAGATGCATTCAGTGTGCAAAACTTCTTTTGCTTGTGGAAATGATTTACTGGATCCCTTCCATTATACTTTCTTTTCTTTTGGTTTGTGCCTTGTATGACTGAACCCCTAACATATCCACTGTGGTGGGAATAGAATTACATCAGCATGGGCTACACACATGGAATATTGCTTTGGTGAATGAATCGTGCTTACTGTGTAAGAGTAAAGGAAATAGGTAAAGGTTTCCCTTGCTCAAAGGCTAGTCAAATTCAACTCTGGGGGTTGGTGCTCATCTCCGTTTCCAAGCCAAAGAGCCTGCACTGCCCGAAGACTTCTCTGTGGTCATGTGGCCAGCATGACTAAATGCCAAAGTGCATGGAATGCTGTTACCTTCCCGCCAAAGTGGTACCTATTTATCTACTAGCAATTTCTTGCTTTTGAACAGCTAGGTTGGCAGGAGCGGGGGCCAGAGACGGGAGCTTTCAAACTGCTAAACTACTGATCTTCCAGTCTGCAATTTAGCGTCTTAATCTCTGAGCCACTGTGGCCCCTGAAATGGAAATACCAGTTTATAAGTAAGTGTTCTTTAACAGAAAACTCAGACTGAAATATCCTTTGCCAATGGAGTTCTTGAAAAAGTAAAATATAACAATATATATTTCAGGTAGCAAAGTGTGAGATGGAGCACGCTTTAACTAGATGTGAGATGGAACATTCTGGGAAATATCTGAGGCTATTTAAAAGATCTCCAGCACTGAAAAAGCATACACAAGTACTATTTGGGGGGCCCTTCTTTGGCCTTTTTCTTTCTTTTCAACTCCTCTATCATTCTGATGGCCAATTAAAATGTGGCTTATAAAAGCCCAGTCTATGTTGCTCTCTCTTGTCTCTCTTTGTCTGAACCCAAAGGACTGGCAAGTAGTTTTAAGATTTTTTGAAGAGATGAGGCTCTGCTATTCCTTCCTTCAACTGTATTCATTGTCAGCTTGATAACTGTGCCTCAGTAAATAATAGACCTGCAGTATATAATATCGTCAGCTCTTTCAAGTTCTCCATTACCTGTCAACTATACTTGATACCAGAATATTACTGAGGTTTAGGAGCTTACTGCCCCTTAAGGCCAAGCCCAAGGAAGGGAATGAGATATGTGTTTTGAGAGGAGCTGTTATTTTTCACTGAGAGAGATACACTGAATTTTCAAGCCAAGGAGAGATCAGAAAGTTCTTGATTAAAAGAGCTGGCGCTTCAAGGTGGAGCAAGTGGGTGGTGAAACTGGTGAAAACAAAGAACTGCAGGATAAGAAAGATTGCTTTGGAACTACTATAGTATGAAAAATTGAATTCATTTCCAGGCTTGTCGATCGGAGACTTTTTGGGAGCTGCAACTTTATTGTGAGACAGCCTGGTTCAGAAGGAGATTGTTAGCACTGTGCAGCAGAGTGGTTGGTTTGCCTTGATAGGTCCTGCTTCAAACCCCCAATCCATGTAACCTTGAGAGTTGCAAATGGCTATTTCTCAGCAGTGTTTTTGTCACAGGTCTATTGTGAGAACAAAGGAAATTGGATTTGAACAGATCTGAATGGTGCTATAGATAGATAATTGTGATACCAGTGTGGCATAGTGATTACAACTTTTGACTGGGACCAGAAAGATCCAGGTTCAAATCATCACTTGATAACTAAGAAGGATGACAATAGACCAATTCAGTTTGGGTATATTTTGATTCCTGCATGTTTTTATATACACCCTAGAGCCAATGCATTCTCTAAGCTGTGGAGTCTTGTGAGCAAAACTTCTGCTTTGTGAGCTACTGACATTAAAGTTGTGAGCCAGCGATTTGGCTGCTGCATACATTAGTTTGCTCTAGAGCCCTCCTTCCTGAGCTAAGACAAAATTGTGTGAGCCAGAGGCTAAAAAACTGTAAGCTAGCTCACACTAACTCAGTTTAGAGGGAACACTGCCTAGAGGTATGATTCACTCTAACCTTGCTTACAGATTTGGACCATGAATAACCTCAATTTGAAATATGATTTTTGATAGTCCTGATTGGTTTCAATAATGAAGTGGGACTTATCTAGTAAATGAACTGGCTCTACTTCTTGTGTGTGATTTAAAGCTTAGGTCAGAGACGCGGTTTGTTATATTTTGAATCATTTTACTTTATGGTCTGTATTTTAATAATTTGTGCCACTGAGGAAGGCCGTGTGGCTGAAAGGCTGGAACTGGAAGTGCAGTTCCCTGTTGTTTCCCCTCCCTTTCCTCCAGCTTAGACTGTGGTTAATAGAGGCAGCCACATGAACACATGCATGCCTAATACTGAATCAGCCCAGTGGTTTACCAAGGTCAATATTGCCTATTCTGGCTGGCAGTGGATCTCCAGTTTTTCAGGTAGAGGTCTTCCATATTGTCTACTAAATGAACCTTTTAACTAGAGACGCCAGTGACTGAACTTGTATTAGAGGTGTGTAGCACCTATTTTACTGGTATTTTACAAAATAAATAAGACTGGTATTTTACAGATCCAGACATATTGGAGCTGAAAAATGCAGTATTCCCACTTTCCTGGGTTCCAAATACTGGTATGATATTCAGATTCAGGATTTGGGGGTTTCTGATATTTTTTTGGTCCATTTTCCTCTCTGGGGAATCTTTCTGATGAGCTGGAGAGTGTTTTTAAAGACACTGGCACCAAAACTTCAGGGGAGATGCTTGTGTTTGTCCTTTAAATAACTCCAAATTTCAAGTCAATTGGACCAATGGCTCCAATTCTATGGGCACCTGAACAAATTTACCCAGCCATCTTCCATAGTTTCCTATGGAGGGAAAAGCTTCTAAATGTAAATCCTATCTCCTCCATAGGAACACTATAGCAACCTACTGCTAAACCCAACCAATGTAAATCCCAGGAATCTCAACCTAAGTAAATTGTGAGGACCAACAATGTAAAATGCAAGAATCCACCAATACCCCCCCCCCCCAACAAACCCTGCCAACCTGATACAAACCAACTCCAACACAAAATGAACTTTTAGAAAACAACAAAAAGACTTGTAATCAACATAATCTTACCTAAAGCAGACTGGCAAGTCAATACTAAGCCCTAGGAGACAAACAAACACAGGGGAGAAGGGGGAGGAAAAATCAGTTCCAGAAACCTGCAAACACCAGCTTCAAATATTCCTGGTTAATCCTGAATATTTCCAGGATTTTTGGGACCCATCTTTCAATATCTCAAAAAACAAACACCTGGATATGTTTGGGAGGCCCAACTATATATAAAAAAATACTGATAAGGTGTTTTTCAGATATATTTTTGGACCAGAAATATCCAAATGCACACCCCTATTCTGCATGCAAAGCTCTGCAAAGATGCTCTGACAATGACCTACAGCCTTACCCTCTGAAGTCTTCTGAAGTATTTCAGATTTCCACACATGAGATTCAAAGGTCACCAACCATCTCTTTATAACTTGGTTCTGACTTGCCCATATCCCACTCCTTTGATCCTTTATCTATAACTTCTTCTGGATTCCTGAACTGTGCTCAGGTGAACTTTCATGGCAGGTTTCCTGGGACTTTCTAGCCTTCACACACTTCATTGTCCACAAGAGGCTGAAAGTCATTAATAGTTTGATGACCCTGCTGCCTATACATTTGCCTTCTATTTTCCTCCATCTTTTGCTCTTTGGGCATCAGATCAGTCCTTCATGAGAGCATCCATGACTCATTTAGGCATATCTAATTATTAGATCATTCTACCTCTCTTCATCTTTAGGGGGTTTAAGGTGTAAACGTGGAGACCTCCAATTAACAAGGATTTGGTATACATAGATAATTAGGTGTGCCAAAAGATAAAGGGCCAACAACTACAACCTGGATCAAATAAGATGGGTGACATTTCACTAAAGACTGGTTAAAATTGCACTGCATGAGAGTGAGCTATGAATTTCAGGACAAACCATTAGGAAAATGATGTCCATTATGCAGACAGATTTTCTGAAGCTCTAAAGATCAGTTCCATTCCATTTTGTACTTTTTAATTTGTGTTCTTTAACTATCCACCGACAGTATAAAGTGAAGTTGTTGCCCATCCCCACTTCTTTCTAGCTCCTTTCCCTCATTATATAAAATTTACTGCTGTCTGTCCCATTTTTCTGTTCACCAGTATTTGTGCTGCACCAACCCATTTCTTTTAAAAAATCAATGTCACCACAATGTAAAGCAAAAATGTAATAATCTTCAGAAACAAATCTTGTAAGAATTCTTTTGGTGTGATTGCCATGTCCTGATGTAGAGAGGTCTCATGCATGTTTAAGAGTGGCATTGAAAGGAAAATTCCTTCAGGTGTAGATTCTTCTATTACTGCATGAAATTGAAATGTTCCTTTGTGTCCACTTCTTGAAACTGTAGGGGCTCTCTCAGGATCTGGAGAGGGCAATTCCCACCATTGGCCTTTTGTCTTGAAAGGAAAACATTTCCAGATTTTTTTTTTGGTGGCAAGTTGAAAAAAGAGAAAATGTCCTTGTTAAAACCAAGGGTATACATTTCCAATAAAATGATGACATGCCCTATTAAAATCAGGAAAATTAAGAATTATGGTATCAGCAAAGGAATACATATATACCTCCTTAAAATATATGATACCAATGCTTTGCCTAAATCAGTATTGCCTACTCATACTGATAATGGCTTTCCAGGATATCAGGCAAGTCTTTTCTGGCAGCTGCTACTCGAGTACCTGGATATGTCAGTGACTGTGGATCCTTCTGATGGCATATGTGAAGAAATGCATTTTTTTTTCCCTTTGGCAAAACCTTCGCTCTGTGTTTTAAAGGTTTTTTCCCCCTCTGGGCAGAGAACAGACAAGAAGGGGGGAAGTCAGTGCAATTGCTGTCCCGGCATACCTCAGCTCACCTTCATACAAATGCTAATAGATCTAGGAGGAGAAATAATGGATGGGTCACACTGTCCCCCTTCTCCAAACAGGGAACAGAGGTTTGGAGGACTTTAGACTAGAAAGGCTCCAGGAATAATCTCCATAAAGGAAATTTCTGGAGACATCAGGAAAAGCTTCCTTGACCTGGCCTGACTGGGTCAGTGGGAGGGAAAAGGGAGATGATAAAAACTCCTTGCAGAGTCCAGGAGAGCAGACAGGACTCTTAACTGGGGAGGCAGCCATTGACCATGTGGTTGGCCTGAACAGCTGAAGGGAGCTTCAAGGTATAGCTACTTTGTAGAGATCTGTAACTTCCTAAGCTAAGGAACCTGTCCTATTTTAACATCCAATAGGACATAGTGAGCGGGACAGAGGAACTGCATTTTACCCATTTCTTTTGAATGCTTTGCTCAGTCAGGTGCTGTACTAAAAGCATTATTATCATTGTCATCATCACCATACCCTAACCTATCCCACAAGTGGGCTCAGAGCGGCTCACAACATAAGATTCAAAATACAATAAAAATGATAAAAGCAATAAAACAACAGCTGGCACAATAAACAATAACAGAAAGGACCCATGCCTCATGTCAGGTGAATAAAAAGCTCCTGTGCCCAAATAATGTTATCTAAAGCAGCAGGGCACTGGAAAGGAGCCATGAACAGGGGAGGCCAGAACGGTTGAAGTCTGCTGCCTCAACTAAAAGCCTGCCAGAATAGCTCTGCTTTACAGGTCCTGTGGAACTATCTTGTGAACATTTTCTTTTTAATAAGCATTTTATAACTTTTGATGCTGGTACTGGTTCTCTGTACCATATAGACCTCCACTGTCTTGGACATGCTATTTTAAAAGGAGCGCCAAGGGGAAGTTAGGCAGTTGGCAAGGGGCTATTCCCCCAAGGGCAAACAAGGCATTAAATTGTCCCCATGGTGACCAGGCACTGGGCAGCGGGAGACACAGAAGCAAGGCCTCCAAACTTGGAAGGGAAGCTGGGAGTCCTGACCCTCCCAGCAGGCAATTCCTACAAAGGTAAGGTGGTAGTGGCAGGTTACCTGAGAGTGAAAGGAAAGCCTCTCCAGGTGTTGGGAAAACCTTGGAGGACAGGGCAGAACAGGGCCTGTAGGCCAGGCAGGTCTGTTCCACCACAGCACATTGTTTATTTTATCACTGAATCACAGCCCCTCCCAGAGCTGGACACTCAAGGCATGCCAGACTTGGACCTGCAGGCTTTTGATTTAAAGTTCAACATGGTATCCTTTTCACCACTGGTCCTTTCACTTTGAATGAAAGTTATTACAAATCCATGGGTGGCTAGCAGGCACCATCTGCAGCATATATAACTTATACCCAATTAGACCATTGTACAATTTTCATATTGTTTTAGCAGCAGTTTTTCGAGGTTACGGGCAGGAAAAACTGCCTCTAGTTAACAGTGCAGTCTTATACCCTGGAGTAATTCTTCATAGAATTGCACTGTAAATGTAATAGGTGACATCAGAAATTGTGCCTCAGAGATGCAAAATAAATGCTTTACCACCAAGCTCTGAGTTTAATGCTGAAAAGGACTTTTACTATCATAGAAGCTACTATGGGAGAAGTGTCTGTTTTCAAATCTAAATAGAATCTGAGGTCTAGTGTACACAAACTGTGAGCAATGGCATCTCCTGTTGGCTCCTCCATAGAGCAAGCCATCATGTTCAGTGGATCATCACATTCACAGTCTTTTCCTGCTCTTCCTCCACACTATGAAACACAGAGAAAGTACATGGGGGAAGCCAGTCTATATATTCTTTTGCTGCACATAAGCAGCTTGCCAAACACAGCCCCCTGCCATGTAGATTCAGTTTCAAGAAACTTTCATATCACATCATGAACCCATAAAACCATAGATCTTTGATGATGCCAATGAATTATCAAGTCAACAAGTTACATATATTATATGCATATATTAAATTACATTATTGCCTTACTAGGAATAAGGCCTATTGTGGAAATAAATGCAATGGGCTCTGGAAAGAGGTTCTGGGCAGGTGTTCTGGCCTTGGGCACTCAGCATCAATTTGCTGTGGTGACCTCGGCAGGGTATAATGACACCAAGCTTACCATTTTCTCCAGGGGAACTGATCTCTGCCATCTGAAGAACAGTTGCAATTCTGAGTGATCTCCAGCCCCCACCTGAAGATTGGCAACAATGGTTTCCCAGGAGGAAATGGCTGGTTTGGAGGGCAGAGTCTATGGCATTGTACCTGTGAGGTCCCACCCCTCCTCAAACCCCACCCTCTCCAGGCTCTGCCCTTCAAATCTCCAGGAATTTTCCACCCTAGACTTGGCAACCCTATCTCCTTCCCAGCCAACCATCAATCTACCTTTATCTGCCCCTCTGACTTCAGGCTTCCATCTCTTCCCCCCTCCCTGTAGCCTCTACCTAGGAATAGTACAGACTTTCTCCACAGTCAGGACCAAAGCAGCTCACATCATTCTCTTCTCCTCTTTTTGATTTTCACAACAACCCTGTGAGGTAGGTTAGGCTGAAAGTTTGTGAGTGGTCTGAAATCACCCAATTGGCTTCTACAGGAAGAACTTGGGTCTGGAAAACCATGCTCTGAAGTGCTTACTGCTATGTCACACTGGCTGTCTTGGGGGGGGGGGACTCAGCAGGGTATAATGACACAGAGCCCACCATTTTCTCCAGGGGAACTGATCACTGCCATCTGGAAAGCAATTGTAATTCTGAGTCATCTCTAGCCCTCACCTAGAGATTGGCAACAATAGTTTCCCAGGAGGAAATGGCTGGTTTGGAGGTTGGAGTCTATGATATTGTACCTGTCTGAGGTCCCACCCCTCCACAAATCCCACCTTCTCAAGACTCCACCCCTCAAATCTCCAGGAATTTCCCAACCTGGAGGTGGCAACCCTACCTCCTTCCCAGCCAACCATCAATCTGCCATTATCTGCACCTCTGACTTCAGCTTTCAATTTCCCTCCCCCCCACCTGCAGCTTTTACCTAGGAAAACTAGTCTTTCTCCAGTGGGGACCCATGCAGGAGGGAAGTGACCTCAGCAGGCTATAGTGATGCAGAGTCCACCCTGCAAAGCAACTTTTTTTTTCAGGGAAGCTGATCTCTGCCATTTGGAGAGCAGTTTTAATTCTGAGTGATCTCCAGCCCTCACCTGGAGATTGGCAACAATGGTTCCCCAGGAGGAAATGTACAGTCTTTCTCTGCAATGGAGACCAAAGCAACTTACATCATTCTCCTCTTCCCCCTTTTGATCTGCACAACAACTCTGTGAGGTAGGTTAGCCTGAAAGTCTGTGACTGGTCCAAAATCACCCACTCAACTTCTACAGCAAGAACCTGGGTCTGGCAGACCCTGCTCTGAAGCAGTGTTATGCCTAGGGTAGCCAATCTCCAGGAGGAGCTTGAAGATCGCCGGGTATCACAACTGAACTCCAGACAACAGATCTCTTCCCCCGTGGAGAAAATAACTGCTTTGGAGGGTGAGCTCTATGACATTTTATTCAGCTAAGGCCTCTCCCCGCCCCAAACTCTGGCTTCCAGAGACTCCACCACAAAATAGAGTCCTGTCTTTGCATTTTCACTGACAGAATCAAGTTTGATTGCCTAACAACAGCCACTGAGGGAAAAGTTAGTCCCACAGAAGCCAAGCAAAAGAAGTGTCTTCATCAAAAGAAACAGCTGTTTTGACAGGTTATTCTGTGAGGGAAGAGTGTCCAGGATGGCAGTGGGTGGGGAAGAGAAGTGGACCCAGCACCCAACCAATGGCATGCAAGTACTCTTGCATGGTGGTTGGTGGGTCAATGGCTGGTGGAGCACACAGCACAGCCAATGGAAGAGCTGGAAATTGCCAGTGTGTTAGGGCAATTATATATGTATAGGATAGTGAATCTGCAAATAATAATTTCTTTAAATGAAGTACATCTGATTAGGGTGGATCTTTTTTATGTCATTGCGGCCACAATTCTGAGAAACACAAAGATATGATTTCCCCATCACTGGAAAACACAGACTTGCAATCTTGAGGACTGTTATTTATGTGCTGGTGTACAGGCACACCAGTGCCTAATAGTGCAATGACATCAATGGACTTAGAATGGTGTAAGTGTTTAGGGTGACACTGGAAGAGGTTTATCCTGGCACTGGGATTGCTGTGTATAAAAGACTGGGCCACCTCCTGTTCTTACTCCCTCAGTTCTTAATCCATACCACCAGCCATTCACAGCAAGAATCAGAGGCTAAGACTTCCAGATAGGGTTGAGTAAGGCACCTTTGTTAGACACTGCTTGAAAAGGAAGGGCTGGGTAGGGGGAGGGGAGTCAGGTGAACTTGTACACACCAGTCTCTCTCCTTCCATGTGAGTCTTAAAGGGATCCTTTTGTTATCTGGATGTAAATTTTTAAGGTATTTTTCCACACATATCTTTCACCACCTTTCACATTAACGTTACTATATCACCTTTATTTCAAGCTAGCTTCTAGAAAATCAATCTGACTCCTAGGTTTTAAACATGTTTTGCACCACTCTCATTACAGGTGGTTTTCTGATATGAGGTCAAAATGTTAAATGTATTACATAGTGTACCTTTGTTGTATATTAATTAATGTGTTTAGCTGATTTCAGTAATCAATAGATGCTTGCCATTGAGATCCATAGGTTTTGATCCAGATGTGTTTGGGTTTCATTTTGTTTTTGCTTGTATGAGTTTTGAAAAAGATACTGAAATGTTGGCACATGTGCTGAAAGTGTAGAAATAATTGGTATATGTTTCCAGAAAACTACATTATGAATACATCATGGCCTGGGATACAGATTTAAATACTTACCATGTTGCTTTGCACCTCAAGATACTTAGCTGTGGCAAGCACGTTTATGGAAACCTTGTAGACATATATTCATTCAGTGGTCCTCCAACTGATAATGGATAGAGCCAAGAATCTATTTCAAATCTTTCCTCTGGAGTCCCAAAGGACTCATAGAAATGCAGGAAACAGCACAGGTCATCTATTCCAATTCTCTTCCATACAGCAGAATACCCTATAGCAAAAACATATCTGTACAATCTTTTCATGAAATTCTCCAAGGCAAGATATTTCATAACCTTCCAAGGCAAATTGTTCCAGTTCTGAGCTGCTCTTAAACATCTGGCAATTTTTTCCTCTTCATTTAACCTAGATTAGCTTTCCATTTGGCAGTGAAGCACAATGTTGTGAAAACTGTATTGTCAATATACAAGATAGGTTGGAAGGAGCTTGGGCAGTGGTACTCACTCCATGGCTTATGGAGAGTCACATTTGCAATTATCATCAGCCCAAAGAGCCACATGACAACTGTACACCCTGTGCACCACCTTGTGATGCACACACAATAATATAAAATATTACTATTAAAATTAAATATTTATAATATATACAACTTTTTAAATTACCAGATTACTTCTGAACATGACTCCACCACTGCTGAACCTTAGCCAGACCTTGTGTATCCCTCTCTGCCTTCTTGCTATATCTTTTGCATTGAGGCACAGTAGCTTAGGTGAGGGAGTGATATTGCCAAGCTGGGCATAAAGAAAGGAAAGTAAATCCACCAGCACTGTACGGTGATCAGCATGCCCTTTCCTGGGTAGCTTCTGTGGTGGTTGTACTCTCTGTGGTCAGTTTGCTATCCTCCCAATAACAGCCAGGGTGCTGGGATGAGAGTGCAGAGGCTGTGAAGAAGGGTGGAAGTTTCTGGAGAGGATGGGCCTTTTCCTTTTATCCTTAATACAATAGGGCCACAGCTCAGGGAGGCCCACAGCTGACCTGTCCTATAGTCCCTCCAGCAGTGTCTCTTTCAATGTGGGAACCACCTGCCAGCCATAAGCACTACTGGACAATGGTCTTGTTCACTTTCTTGGAATAGTAGGAAAGATACCGTGTTGTGTAACAGTGCTCAGAAAAGCCACAGATAGGGGTCCCATTCCCCTGGTGGGGGCAGAGGATCCTGTGTGCCCTGCTTCTATTACCTGCCACCAGTTGGAATGGTGGTTTGGGGGGTGGGATTAAACCCTGTATCACTTCCAGGAAAAAAAGGAAGTGACACAGGGTAGCTCTAGAAACAATAGTTTTACCAGCATTGCATCCCTACATATCTGCCCAAAACCCTCCTGCTGGTTGCTAGGTACAGCCTGCCAGCCTTAACCACCGGTAGCACATTAAAAAGCCACATATGGCTTCCAAGGCTCTGAGTGAGTACCACTGAGCTAGGGAAAGTGTGACATGGGAAACAGTGAGAATAATTAGAAACTGTGTGTTATGCTAAATCTCATCACTGGTGGTCTTCTTCAAAGCACAAACCATGCATGCAGACATCTTCTGTCAGAACAGTTTGAGTTGATCCTGGTCCTTTCACATCAGGCACATCACCTTGATCAGTGTGAATGTCCCCAATTATGCACACATGCACCATACAGTATTTGGAAGAGTATTCATTGTATCATAATTGTTGCACATCATCTGGATACTGCAATATTTTTCAACTTGCTTCTCTTCAGTTCTAAGATCAAACATACTTCCTTGAAATCTGGTGCAAATTATTTACGATTCCAAGTTGTCTTTGGGCCTAGCCTCTCTTCTTTCTCAGTAGAACTGTATTCTGATTATTTTCCCTTCTGTTTGATATTGGCCCGTATTTTTCCACATGTTGAATTTCACTGTTGTTTTCTTGGTTGTGCTTCAAATCACAGTAAGTTTTAGTTCTTTCCAACTCATCTTTAAGAGACAAAGGCCTCAATAGTGTAGTAGACTATGAATATTATTTAATACACCAGTCACTCTGGTTCCAGATCATTAATGAGGAGGTAAAATATGACACAGCTTAACAGTGGTTCAATCAGTGTCTTGTGGTCATCTCCACCTAGTTTGATACTGTGACATTTTATTTATGATGTTCTCCCAGTTTTCAATCAATATGATGATGTTCTAAAGTCCACAGCAATTACAATTTGTTTTCTGGGGAAGACTTCATTATTCTCTTTTTCAAATACTTTATGCAGATCAGAATTTATTACTACCCTTCTGTGTTTTGTTCTTTTAATCTTGTAAGGACAAGGGAAAAACAATCAGGTTGCCTGGGATGTTTTTTTTTTCCTCTTCATATGAGCAAGACACTGATGAATCCCTCAATTTGTATCTAATTCTTTAATGCAGAATGGAAGGGTGTTAGATTGTACTAAGCTTCTAAAGGAATAATATCTCTGTATTTGCTTAAACAGTCCCAATGATGGAGCTATGCTCTTACCCAAGAGATTCATAAGCTTCAGAGACTGGTTGTCCAAGGCTGTCATGGAGGGAATTAAGGACATATAGACACTAGAAGCTCTCAGATGCTTTAGCAATTCTCAGGAACCATGAGAACTTTAGTTCTGTGGAGATGTCATGAAAGGAATATCTAGCAGAGAATTTTTAGCACCTCATCACACTACAGTTCTTAGGATTTTTGTAGGAAGCCATGACAACTTAAGTGGTATAACCACCGATCTAAATGTGTAGACCACAAATTCCTTCACCATTACCCTTGTCAGCCCTATTTCATCATGAAGTAGACCACCGTTATGATTACTGCCTGTCCTCCAGCAGTGGCTCAAAGAGTTCGGGCACAGGAAATATCCCAGTTCCCACCCCTGAGAGCTGCTGAAGGAAATGGGGAAAGGCAGCATGCTTACCAGCACAAATGAGAGGTGGTGCCAGAACTGTCAGGGTCACCAGTGCAGTGCCATGCAGGTGCTCACCAGCTAAGAATTTAGCATCACCAGCAAGTGATGTCTTGCAATGAGTTCCATAAGCCCCTCAGAACTTGCATGCCTGTATTCTGGTGTAGGTAGAGGCCCAGCAGTTCCACCACTCTTTTTCCAATGTTTGATGGCAAGGGTACTGCCTTCCGTCAGCCTGTGGTGGGTGCTAGGATATCCCCTACAACCCACTGTATGAACCATTTCTACCTCCCTCCTAATTTTTTAAAAGATCTGATCTATTCCTTATTGTCACTTTCTTCCTGTCATTTTCATCTCAGGTGCTCTCAGCTGCTTAAAGTTAATTGAGGTTCATGTTCCAAATTGAGGGGCAAGATGATTCCTGCAATAACAGAGTTGCTAGCCAGGCCTTTTGCAAAGTATAAGGTCTTCTGGGAGGTTGTACCTCTCAGTGGTAGAGCATCTGCTTGGCAGACCAGAAGGTCCCAATATCATCAGTTGAAAGATCTGGCAGTAGGGATGTGAAATATCTCTGCCTGAGATCCTGGAGAGCCACTGCCAGTCTGAGTAGACAGTACTGACTTTGATGGCTCAATGGTCTGATTCAGTGTGAGACTGATGTGAGGATATGAAAAAGTTAGATTACCCCCTTCAATTAAAATAAGATTTTATGAAGGACAGCACAAAATGGCTTATTGCTTGTGTATCAAGTGGCCCAAGAGGATCACGCCTCTCTGTGTACAGCTCTGTGGAAGCTGGTTAACCAGGCAGTGGTTCTATGCAATTATGGTACGTGTACTCTGTGTGTGAAGGATTGATCTCATGGGTCTTTCCCGCCTGATTGTTGCTTCCCTCATGGCAGAGTGCCAATAAAGTGAAATTTATTGGCACATAAAAAATCCTGGGCCACTTTATTCCCATCAGAATTCAATACTTTTAACAATTCTGTAACCATCCAAACCTTCACTAGAAAAAGCTGTCTCCACCACATCATCTCTATGCCAAGGAAGAATTTCATTGTTGAATTTCAGACCTTCTTACAACAGTTTATGGTTTAGGAGGTCTGCCTGTTGACATCAGTATGTATTCCAGATTAGTAGATTAATAAAGAAGATTTATAAGAACCTCAAGTAATTGACATGGCAAATGGTTTATTCTCTGTTTGTGGGTGGCAAAGGTACCTAAAACTGTCTTCTTCATAAGACACCAGAAGTACCTTGGACTGCATCACTATCTTTGGGGTGTAATGGGCTTCCCACCAAAAGGCTAGAGGAAGCCAGAGAGAGAGCCACCTGTTAAGAGTCTCTCACTACCCACTAAGAAATCAGAGGCCAGCCATATACACATGTACCTCATTCCTGGAACCAGTGCCTGTTTTCCTATGTCAGCGTGGATATTGCTAACTTCATTCCTGTTACCACTACACATACCCAGCTCCATCTTCAATGTGGACTTGTCCTCCCTAATTTAAGACAGGTTTTTGCCTGCGCATATATGGCATGTTTATCTATTTACCAGATTGTTCGAACAATTCAAAGAACTCTGGACAAGGCAGGAAAACTGATTTCTTGATTGCCACAAAGGCCTTCCAAGCAGCACTCTACATCACCAGCGAGGGGAAATGGGTGAAAGGTGACTTCATGATTGTCATTAGGGTCAACCAATCAGTGTTCTTGAGCTTGGCACTTTTTGAAGTTTACAGCTTTCTAAACAGGCATGACTGTCAATTGATAGTGAGCTCATGTCTGTATATAAGTCTGTATATAGCTTCCTCTGCTTTGAAACGAAACATATTTCATTCACTCCCACTACATTTTGCTTATAGACAGTCATGGTGTAAGGCCTCATTTTTCCTGTACTGAACCACTTTTACAAAGTTCAGTTTAAATATGAGCTAATCTTGTCTACAGCACGCCTCCAGAGAATGTGCACTTGGCATTTACTAGGTGAACCCTCTAAATAATTTGGCCCTCGTGAAAGATTCATCAAAAGGTCATATTTGCCTTTTCAGAAAACCATCACAGTTCTCCTTCTAATTTCTTCCCTGAGTAGTTTACAAGAATGTCTCAGGAGTCAGGAGGATTGCTGGGCGGTGGCCAAGGGGAGACACCACACATGCAGATCTATCCCACTCTATCTGCTGCGCAGGGACACTTTTTCCATGACTCTCAGATTTATTATACCCCAAAGCTTCCTACTTTTCCAAACCATAAAACTTCCTGAGTCTATGAATATGTTCTTGGGCTGTGACTCTGATTATTAATAAAATACAGGTGTCTAGAAGACTAGAAATGGGAAGACATGGCTTCAGATCCCCACTCAGTCATAAAGCTCATGGCACTGCTTTGCACCATTCACTCCCTCTCAGTCTAATTACCTCCCAGGACTGTGTGAATAAAGTCAAAGAAAAGAGATACACGTATTTCAACTGGCGTCGAGAGAAGGACTATAACATAGATAAGTAGGCTATAATACCATGGGAATGCTTTCAAACAAATGCTATGCTGGAAGGCTGAGCTTAATGTTATAGTCAATATTTTAAACATGGAAGGGGTCTTTCTGAACTAGGCCCCTTGAAACTTTGCTTAACACCTATCTCTTTTACTCTGGTTTGCAGGTCCAGTCAATTGGTCTCTGGTGCAATTCTTGATTCTTTTTTTAAAAAGCCTTTTCTTGGCAAAAGGAAAATTGTCTCATTATGGCTGTATTCAACTATGTGGTGAACACATGAAACTGCCTCTTACTGAATTAGACCACTGGTTTGTCAAGGCCAGTACTGAACCCTGGGATCTTCTGCATGCAAAGCAGAGGCTCTGTCACTCAGCCACAGGCCTTCCCTTTGAACAGTAGTGAATATGGACAGGCATGAACCTAAAAAGGGTGGTTTGGTTTGCAGTTCAGGGCAGCCCACAAACCAAAGCCCAAATTGAACCAATTAGGACCCACCCGAACCAAACCGGTCCAGCAAGTTCAGTTCCCCCTTTCTCCCAGCTGCTGAGAGGTTTAAATGGCTGTGAGCCATTTAATCCTTCAGTTTTGCTGCCCCCATTTAAATCTAACAGTTGGGCAGCAGCTTTACTGAGCTGTTTGGTTTAAATGGCTGAAAGCTGTTTAACCCTTCAGTTTTGCTTCTCCCCCCTTTGATGGTACCCTTCAATGGTACCCCACAATATTGATGATACCCAACCCCAAAGCTTATATATATATATATATATATATATATATATATATATATATATACACATACACACACACACACACATATGTAAATATATACATGTGTATACATACATACACACACACACACACAATAGGTGAAAGAATAGAACCTTGTACCACTCCACAAGACAAATTCCATCCAGTTGATTCTGCACCTCCATTGAAGACTCTTTGCATCTGGTCAGACAGAAAACAGTGGAACTATGCACAAGCTCCTTCAATGAGGGCAAAATTGATGGTTTTTACTAATGGTCCCAATACCTTTTCATGGCTAGAGTACAATACTATGATGGGCATAGGTCCAGAAGGATCAGTCTGAAACTATCCATAACAAAAGGACAAGCAAGTACTTCTGACACCTCAAGTACCAGATCTGCTCTCAACTTGGTCTCTAAGTTGGATTGAATGAGAAACATTTTTTCAGCAAAGAACCCTGCAAAACATCACAGCTGGGGACCAAATGTTCATTTCTGGCAGGGTTAGACTTAGATATTACCAAGTCATCAACCATTTTAAACAGTTGAGCTGAATGGGATTCTGCTGACGCAATGGTGGCACAGAAGAAAGTCTTCTTCATTGCCATCAGTGTCATCTCATAAGCCATCATAATGAGTTCCATGATGTGCTTTGTCCAATTCATCCTGCATTTTCCACCAATGTCTCTTTGGTCATCTTCTAGTTCACTTCATATTGCCCAGCTATTTGGTAAACCAAGAAAAAGATGCCAAGAAGGAACTTTGTTTAAAGTTCTAATCAGCCCATCATTCTATGTAGCTACAAGGATTTCCACAGAGTCGTCAGGGAGGCTTTCAAAATGCCACAGAACTTACTGGAAACCAAGAGGCTCCATTATTCTCTGAGGACAAATCATCCTAATTAGTCCTCCATCCCCAAGGAGGAGGCAGTATGCTCAACTGCACTATGACAGTTCCCCCAGGATCCCTTTATCTTCTTCTTGGCTGGTCAGCCCCTTTTCTTTTTTCCCCTTTGTTTTTCTGTCTGTCCACCCAGTCATTTAAATGTATAGAGATATGGGCTTACCCAGTCTAGGGATCTGAGGGACCAACTAAAATCCTTCTTTTGTCTATGTTTGATAATGGCACATGACATAACAGTTTTATGGTCAGGTAGGTATCAGGTTTAGGGTTTAGAGAGGGGAACAGGCAACAGGTCTGAGATAACGTTGTATAAATATAACCAAAAGATAATTTGTCACAAAAACATCACTGTTCAGTTGTACAGACAGATCTTTAAATACTGAAGAGAGAGATTTCTTGGCAATGTCTGCTTAAATAAACACACATTGGCTTCTTTGACTCAAAGACACTTAAATTGGTGAAGGCAGGAACATTCAAACAAGTTCCAGTGTCCCTTATCACCACTTAATAATGATCACCCCCTTCTCTAGGAGCTATTTCCCTCAGACTGAATAAGGATCACCTCTCTTTACAGGGAGCTATTTTCCTCAGGCTTGGATGGGGATTTAGTTTGGTGGTGTAGTGGTTAAGAGCCATGGGCTCTAATCTGGAGAACCACATGAAGCCACCTGGATGACCTTGGATCAGTCTCAGTTCTTTCAGAATTCTCTCAGCCCCACCTACAGGGTGAGAGGAAGGGAAGGTGACTGTAAGCCACTTTGGGACTCTATGGGTAGTGAAAAGTGGAGTACAAAAACCAACTCTTTTTCTTTTTCTTGATCCTCTCACTCCCTTAGCCTTCCTTTCCAGTCAACTGTCAGTTCTTAACTGCCGCTCCCAACTGTATAATTCCATTTGAATCCCTTGTCACTCAAGTTTTCAGACTGGATTAAAGCATTAAGCATTTACTGTCCATCACACATGCCTTCAGACAATAGTGATCTGACCAGAACAAGGGTTGAACCTCCAGCCCCCTATTCAAACCACAGGCAAGCAACTCAGTGCAGAAAAGGTTTAACATATGTCCTTTTTCATGTGTTGGGCACATTACAATCTGAGACAGACCCATGCTTGTCATGGCAGACATGAAATCTTGAGCTTGACCAACAAGGCAGCCTTGGTGTGTATGTTGAAATCATCAAGGACAATCATCCGTGGGGTCCTCAGCACTAAGTCTGACACTATTTCCATTAGCTCAGCCAGACATCCCGCTAATAATCTAGGTGGATGGTACACCAGAAGGATCCCTAATCTGCCTTTGGTGCCCAGCACAAGGTGTAAGATGGCAAAGCGCTTTTGCGCTGTTATGAATGGGAACTTCATAAGTGTTAAATAAACTGTGTTGCTGAATGTGTAAGAAAGACTTGGACAGAGTGACCAGGGAGAAAACGGCTGCAAACATCTCCAGCAGTTATTGCCTAGTGCTAATTCTTCTAATTCATATTTCCCCAATATTGATAATAAAACACAGCAGTCAGGTTAACAAAGGTACATGTAATCAAAGCCAGCCTCTGTCTGCACCGGGTACCTAATGATGAAGAAAGACTCATGGAAAAGAAATGCAGCCTCAGTCTATCATCCTGTTTGGAGATGGTGAAGGACTTTATACCCAACCATTGTCAGATGTGTCAAAATGACCACATCAGAATCATCCAGCCAGACTTCAGCCAAGCAAGCAAGTTCTACCAGGTCAGATATTGCTAAGATCTTATTTTTCACAGGCTTGGCATTGTACAACACCAAGGTCAAACTGGAGCCACCTAAAAGAGTTTCCTCACCCAAATTTTGAGGGATGGGATGGAGATTAGACATGCTGCAGACATAATTACATCTCCTTGCATGTCTTCCTGCACCAATGCTCCTCTCACTACCATATCTTCCCACCCTGCGCACCACCTCAATCCAAGATGGAACAACACTCATGCTGGAAGACAGCCAATACCACTTCCATACCCCAGATCCCCAGAATGACCACTATAGACCTGACCTAGGGTTCTGCCAGCTGCCAGAGTTCCCCATTGGAGGGACACACCCAAGGGCACTTCTGTTCACAGGAGGGCTGCATCTGAGCCAGAAGGTTGAGAGGACTAGATTGATATTCTCTATTCTCCCCCACACTGCCAGGACAGCAGCAGGGAGGGACACCTGTTCTGGGTTCCTTGCAATTCTATGAAAAGCTTTCATATGGCCAAAATAAAAGTTGAAGATTCCCCTGTTCAAAGCTATCCCCTTCACTTTACATTCAAAGCCATTCTCTTTATTGACACCCATAGACATCCTGCTTCCATGAACTTCTCACCTGGTTACCAAACCCTCCTTTGCACTGAACAGTGGTGAGGTGTTTTTGTTACTTTGCAGTTGTGACTTTGTGTTTAGAGAGTTTCTCCTAACAAGCTTGCATGAAATTGGAATTCTGGCATTTGGACAGTACTACAAATCAGTATTCACATGCTGGGAATAGCTGCTGAATATTTTAAAGTAGGGCTCAGCAGGATCTTTGCTTGCCATGAGTGGCCTAACACATTGCAGCAGTCCTATCATTAGGTGGCATTAGTAGGGAAGAAAGGATTTATACTGCAGTCCTTTGTGGATTTCTTCCTCCCCTTCACATACTGCCTTCTGTGCTTTCAGGGATCATTACTGTGGCCTTATTCTTTCCCTCAATTTTCTGTCACCTTGTGTGGCATGCTAACAAAGAGTTCATATCACAATGGGTCTTTATCATACCACAACAAAGTCTTAGATATCATATCCTTCTGCCATCACTTCCAAGTGAACTAATTGTGAAGGGGAAAAAATGAATATCTTTTTGTTCTATAGAAGTTGTAATAAAACAAAGTTTTTAAAAGGGTTCTCAAATGATTAAGCTGTGAAAATGACACTTTAGAAGCAAGTCTGGCTTTTGAAAGAAAATGATCAAAGCAAGCAAGTTCCATTACAATTCTACTCTAAAAGTAACTTCTCTTTTGTTGTCCAGTCCAGATTTATTTATTTTTCTTCATATGATGCAATGCTGTGCTGCTCAGAGTATCCACAGAGCCAAAAGAAAAGTCTTTGACAGGTCAGATAACTGAAACTTTATCCACTGTGCATGGATGGAGATGGGAGTAGACTTTTGGAAATTCCAGGGGGGGAGGGGGCTCCCCCTGGGGGGCTCCCCCCCAGGAAACTGCCACGCCTCCCCGGGCCCTTCCAAGGCCCGCCAGCCACTGCTGCCGGTGCCTCTCTCTCCCCCGGCCACCCCTTCCCTCTCCCTCTCCAGCAGTGACGGCCGGGCCTCGGAAGGACCCGGGGAGGCGTGGCGGCAGGCGCTCCATTTTGCCAGGGTGGTGGAAACTGCTGTCAAGTCAGAACTGACTTACGGTGACCCCATCCTGGGGTTTTCAGGGCAAGAGACTTCAGAGGTGCTTTGCCATTGCCTGCCACCATAGAGCAACCCTAGACTTCCTTAGTGGTCTCCCATCCAAGTAGTAGCCAGGGCTGACCCTGCCTAGCTTCCAAGTTCTGATGAGGTTGGGCTACCCTGGGCTATCCATCCTTGTCTCAGGAGTTTTATTTCATTTTTTAAATATTAATAAATACGATACTATTGTCCAAAGTTCTTTGACTGCATTATACATGGGAAAATCCAAATTTGCCATTGGGTATGCTCTCTGCAGATCTTTCAGAAATGAATAAAATAGAGCAGGCTTGAGCGAATCAACTTCTTGTCTTCCCGTAATCTCTTGAACCTGTGCAATATATTTTATTTATTTATTTATTTATTTATTTCTATTTCTATCCCACCTGACCAGCACAGCCAGCTTGCCTCATCAGCCATGTTGGGTGGTTTACCAACTGCCTTGTATTTTCACCCTCACACAATCAGCAAAAAAAGCTGCCAGTGGATCCCATGCAGGACTGCTAGTCTTGCTAGGTATTAGTTGTAGTGGGTTAAAAATGATGCAGCATGCCTCAATAAAGATTCAGATACCCATAAAAGGAAATAAGCTGAGGGCATTGTTTACCCATTTGCAGTTTACCTGCTTTGCATTTGTTCTTCAATACTGGATTAATCAGTGTTTCAGTGAAAGGTTTTTGTGTCCATGATCAGTGACTCCCTTAGAGAGTGATTGAAATCAGATTTGAACAAGTCACTTTAATGTGATCCTCTGGTCAAAATGTCCACAATTTGATCATTATGCTCTAATAAATTGTCTGATAGTAGCAAATCCAAAAACACATTTACCAATTATGCCATCCAAGAACTGTTTTATTCATCCATCTGTTTCCCTTTGGTCCCCTCAGGTGAACGCTTCACAGCAGAAAATGTGCTCTGAGGTTCACTATTCATTTATTTTATAAAATGTCCCAGCAACACAAGAAGACAATGCAAGACAGTCTCTGAACTGTGCACATTTGGCAGTTTCAAGACATAACGCAAAACAGAGACATATGAAATATTTGATTGCAGATATGAACTTTTCATCAGTTATCCTCATACAAAAACTTTAAATGCAAACAAGTGAAATACAGGAATTGTCAATTCACATTTACTCTATGTTACCCAAACTAGACCTAGAGAAAAGGAAATTAGCTTTAAAATGGTTCCAGAAGAATAACACAAGCTCTTGGCCTATGTATAACA
Source organism: Lepidodactylus listeri (assembly GCA_029233225.1). Lineage (NCBI taxonomy): Eukaryota > Metazoa > Chordata > Lepidosauria > Squamata > Gekkonidae > Lepidodactylus > Lepidodactylus listeri. Next base: position 39,664,093 of record JARCFY010000006.1, on the reverse strand, counting down.
GGTTGGATCTCAGTAGTCCCAAAATAAAATTATGAAGAGAGTGAGAGAGAGCAACTGTAAACACAAATAATTTTATTGTATGCAAAATGAAATAAAATAAATACAAATGTAAAGAACCTACACTGGGCACCTGACAACTAATTTCCTAGGTAACCACACATGTGCACGCACATATCAACAAGAGGGCGCAGTTATAAAAGGTAGGAGGGAGGGAACTGGGAAGTTTTAGGGATGGGACGTACAACCTGAAATCTTGGGCTTGAGGTCTGGAGTGATCCAGGGGCAAATGCAGCAAAGGCCCAAGGAGCAGAGCGAGGAGAAAATAAGGAGCCTGCAATCACATTTGCAGGGGTGTTCAAGTAGTGGGAAAACTTGGCACACTTTTTGCTGATGTGAGATGGTCTTTTTATGGGGAAGAATTCCATAGCTGGATATGAACCCACTTTCCAAGGACCTTGATTGGTCCAAGAGATGGAGCTTGAATTTTACTGTGCAGTTTGAAAGTAACTGCTGTCAAACTTTGGCAAGAAAAAAAAAGGGGGGGGGGAATACCTTTATCAGGTTATTGTGATCCAGGTCTGCATTGACACAAAAGTTTGGGCGAGTCAAGATTGCTCCTGAAACAGGATGGAGCATAAATGAATGACTTCAGTGCTCTTCTTGATTGAATAAAAAAAGGAAAAAGAGGAACCAGGCATTGGTCAATGTAATAGCAACTTCCTTGGGCTGGGCAAACACCTTTGGGGTATGCTAGGATGTTCCAGTGTTGCAGCGTCTTTTGTTATTGAGAATAAAGTTAAGTCTTATTGTTGTTGAGAACCCTGAACTAGGGGAGATTGCACTTAATCAATTTCTAATGCCAGTATACCCTACCTCTTTCCTGGGCTTTCATGCTGTACCCAGATGCCTGTATGAGACTCCCCAAGTTTCAGATCCCCTGGCACTTAGTTGTTTGAAAAGGCACTCCCTTTTAGAGCCTGCCCAAAATAAAAGGGGAACCCCACTAACAGAGGGGGTCTTGGAAGGAGGAGGGGGAAAAGTCCTTACACTTCTCTGAATGTAGGAAAGTGATGAATGCTGAAGGGTTTCTCACATTTTTAACTGAATTGACTTTTTAAACTTAATACATGGTTTTATCAACAGAATAATTAAATAATTAAACAGTTTTAGTTTTTAAAACTGCTTTAATCCCAGTGGTATCAACGATTTGGAACCTACTTATTGTGAATGGAAAGAGTTCAAGGAGTGGATTGTTCTCCTTTCTCTCTCCGTGTAGGCCCCATCTGCCTTCTCCAGTTGCTCCTTTGGGGTGATGCATTGGTAAAAATTCTGGGATAAAGTGTAGAGAGCTGTAGCTTGAGGGAGGAAATGGCAGAACTGAAGATGTATTCAGTCAAGGGAAGGGGTGTGATTTGTACTAATGCAACCTCTCTTATAGGAGCTCTCTGTACCATTTCTCAGCCTTTCTAGAATCCCTCTGGAGGAGAAAGGAGCTATAGGGGGCAGCAAGTGAAAGGTGATAAATTTATTACATTAACTTCTGTTCTTGATCCAAATGTGTCTACAACAAATTAAATTCACTCCAGTCCAATAACAGTCACTGACATGTGAAAACCGTTTCTGGGAAACAGATACCTAAAAGTTTAGAAACCAAGTCCACTTTAGGTGCTTGGTCCCACATGTATCAAAGAGTAGAGGTGTGCATTTGAATCTACCCAAGCCAAAACCTATACCAGAAAAATACCTTATTGGTATTTTCCAGGTATATTTTGGCATCCCAAAGGTATCTGGGATTTTTTTTTTTTGGTAACCCAGGAAAAAATTCCTCAAGAAATGCCAGATATGTTTGGGAATTACCAGAAAGATCGGCAAAGCCAACCCTCCCCTCCCAAAAACCCTGAGAGGCAAGAGCTGATTGCTCCCACCACTCCAGTGTTTTTTCAGTCTTTCTTCTGTAGTCCCTTTAAACAGGGTGTGTTTAAAGAGCCTACATAGGACAGCCCAAAAAACAGCTGAACTATTTAAAGGGACTGCAGACAAAACCCCAAAAAATGGCGGAGAGGTGGGACCAGTCTGCTTCTGTTTGTTGCCTCAGTTTTTTGATTCTCAAGTATTGGACCTGAAAAAAATCCAGGATTTCCAAAAAATCCCAGATCCATATTTTACTGGTATTGGGATCTGGGTTTTTTCAGGAATCCTGAATGTTTTTGGTCCAATAGATCCAAACGGAAAAAGAATACAGTGCCATATACGACTGGATCCCAGATTGCATATGCTTCAGTAACAGAGCTCTTAAAATCCCATTCACCTTCTTAACCTTTTATTTATTTATTAAATTCAACTTTTAGGCTGCCCTCCCTCTACAATTGCAATTTTACAAGAGATTTCAAAATTAAATTAATACATAAAATACAATTTACAGCAGGCTAAGTCAATCTGATGACAATAATTTCTGGAATATCATTGCCTTATAGAGGAGGTAGGCAAGGAAGACAGAGGAGGAAGAGTGGCAGAGTAGATGGAAGACTGTTGCTGTCCATAATTTAATGCCTGGCAGAATATCTCTGCCTTACATGCCTGGTGGAATAGTGACAAGTCCCACAGGGCACAGGTGTTATTTGGCAGAGAGTTCCACCAGGTAGGGGCCAGGGCAAAGAAATCCCTGTCCCTGCTTGAGGACAGCTGGATGTCTCTTGGGCTGGGGACCACCAGGAAATTCTTATCTCTGGAGCGTAAAGCTCTTCTGGGAGTGTACCAGGAGAAGCTGTCCCAGTGGTACGTGGGTTCCAGGCCATTAAGGGCTTTAAAGGTTAAAACCAGAACTTTGAATCTGATCCAGTACTTCACTGGAAGCCAGTGCAATTCAATCAACACAGGTTAAATATGTACCATATGAGGGGTCCCAGTAAGGACCCACACAGCCACATTTTGGATCAGCTGGACATACGAGCAGTCCCAGTAAGGACCCACAGAGCCACATTTTGGATCAGCTGAGGTTTCCAGGTCAGCTTCAAGGGCAGCCCTACATTGAGTGAGTCTAGCCTGGAGGTGACTGTTGCATGGATTACTGGGGCTAGGTCAGGGTGACACCGGTGAGGGGACAGTTGCCTGACTTGGCACAGCTGGGAAAATGGCAGTCTGACAACATTTATGATCTGAACCTCCATTGATAAGGATGCATCCAGAATCACACCCAGACTCTTGACAGTTGGTGACAGTAATAAGGGCACACCATCAAGAGCCAGAAGTTGACCTGCCAAACCCATGTCCCCCTCCCTCCGCCCAGCCACAGAACCTCCATCTTATCAGGATTCAGTCTCAACTGTTTTAACCATCTCACCACAGCCTCCAAACCCTCAGCCAAATTTGCAGGGGTGGTATCTGGCCGGCCACTCATCAACAAGTATAGCTGGGTGTCATTAGCATACTGGTGACATCCCAACCAGAAATTCCACACCAGTTGGGTAAGGGGGGCACATATAGATAGGGCGTTTTTTTGTAGAAAAAGCCCAGCAGCAACTCATTTGCATAATAGGCCACACCCAACAGCAGAAACTCATTAGTATATTAGGCCACACTCCTGACAGTGCAGCTCCTTCCCAGAATCAGCTTCCCCAGGTGTCCCGTGGTTTGTAGGGTTCCTGGGGAACCCAAGGGAAGGAAGGCAGTTTCTGGATTGGCTTCCCCAGGTGCCCTGCAGCTTGCAAGGCGCCTGGGGAACCCGAGGGGGGGAAGGCTGTAGGGCCAACTTGGAAGCCAGGTGGAACTTCGTTCCTGTGCGTTCCTGCTCCCAAATAGCCCTGCATATAGATATTAAATAACATTGGGGATTGGATTGCCCCTTGAGGAACTCCATATGTCAGTGGGTGCCTAGTCCTCTCACCCAGTGCAACCCACTGTCCTCAACCATGGAGAAATGAGGTGAACCACTGTAAGACTACCCCACAGACTCCTACATCAGTCAAAAGATCATAATCAACCATGTCAAATGCTGCTGTAAGATGGAGCAATAACTGCAGCTCCAACCCACTTTGATCCAACTGCCTGCAGAGACAATCTGTGAGGGCAACCAAAGCCACCTCCATCCTGTGGCCAGGGTGGAAGCTGGACTTAAATGGTTCCAATGCCGATGTGTCATCCAGGAATTACTGGAGCTGTTCTGCTGCCACTCTTTCAATTTTCAGTAGGCATTCAACCAACAACAATGCCAAATTATTTATCTGAGTTAATTCTCCCAAAGTATAGAAGGGCATTCATGCTAGCGTGACTGTGATGTCAGCAAGATTTAATGGGATTTCATACCCAGATAGACTCTGTAATTATGGCAGCAATAAAATTGACTCTTTGGATCATATTCTGCTTGATTGTCCCAAATTTTTACCTTTAAGAGATAAAAGTGTCTCCCCTTTATTTAATCAGGACTTCCTCTCTCCAGAAGTGAAATCATCCTGGCTACTTAAGAGACAAAGACAAACAAACTACCCTGCATGAGGCAAAATTTCTAGCAGCTCTTGTCAAATCACTCAGCAATTTTTGTAGTAGCAACCTTTAAGTTCTTCTGTGTTTTCCTGTGGGATGAGGTTTATGGTGGGATGAGGGTTTGCTGTAAGAAGTAATAAATAAATAAATAATTCCATGAATGCCTTTCTTCACCTGAAAATAAGTCAGTGTGGTATAGAATTAATGTGCTGGAGTAGGACTACAATCTCCATTCTTCCATGAAGCTCACTGAGTAATTTCGGACTTTACTGATCACTGAGTAACTTTAGCTTTACAGGGTAGTTGTTGTAAGGATAAAAGGGAATAGGAAACCATAAATATTGCCCTGAGTTTCTTGGAGGACATATGAGATAAAAAATCTAATAAACAGAAGAAAATTATTAACATTTTTTTCCCTTAACTTTATTTGCAATTATCAGTTTTTGGTTTAAACAGTTTAATCTGTTTTTATTATTATCTACTGATGCACCAATACATAGAAAATAAAGATGTGTGTGGATAAAGTCCTGAATTTGTCAATCAGCATAACTACATTAGACTTAGAATGTTCATATTACAGCTTGACTAACTATGATCTATTTCTCTGACTCATCGTATCCCCCAAGGAACTTCCTAACTCAAGGTAGCCTACAGTTTGATAAGAACATCAGTAGCATTGTTAGTGTATTGTTGATGGAAGCACCATAACTGCCTGTCTTCAATTAAAAAACAAAAGAGCAATGATCAACTAACTGATAACCAAAGCCAAATAATCAAAAGGTTTGCCTCAGTGAAGAGTATGTGCTTTTTCTCTGCAATTATTACATTAACATTTGTAAAATACTTGCTTACAGTTAAATGCCAGATACTTGCTCACATCTGTCATTTATTTGCATAATATTTTCACCCACTTCCTAAGGTTATTTTCAGAATTATGTGCACAATTCCTCAGGAAATGTTCAGATGTCAGATTCTACCTTACCTTACACAGTGATGGTACCTCATTAGGACAAATCCCTTTTCCTGAAAGCATCATTCATGCCTTCAGTGGAAGCTGATTATTACTGTAAACACCATCTCATGTTCTTTGATAATCAGCCTTTATTTTTCCTTTGTTACATTCCTCATTAACTTGGAAAAGATAGAGAATTCTTCAGCCTCTACTTCAGATACAGATGATTAAAATGTTGTCTATAAAGCAGAGTGCCAAGACCAGAACCAATCACTCATAATTTATCCTCATTTGTTGTATGTGCTCCCTCAGACATAGAAACCTATCCCATTAAACTTTTCCAAAAACCTAAGTAACAGTTTTCCCCCCTCAGGTTTCAAGATAAATTAATTTTTCAGTCCCATGTGAGAGAGTAGTTTTTCCAAAATCATATTGTGTCCAAAGAACAAGTAATTACCTTACACTGACAGTTTGGGTGTTCCACTCATATCCCCTAGAATGAAGGGACAAAGGGGAGCCTGAGAGAAGAGTCTAGGCCCTGAGAGGGACAGCTAAATTAGTCAGGCATTAGCCCTATTTTGTGTGTACAGGAAGCTGACAAGTTTGCTTTGGGGGTCTGTAAATCCTCAAAGCATATCTGGTGCTTCTTGATTTATCATGATATAAAATCTTGCCATGGGATTAGGTGGAAGTCTGGTATTGGCTGTGAGAAACGGAGTTGAGGAAAAGCCATTAATTTAATGCCACCTCATGGAGTGAATTGCTGAAGGAAAATAAATACAAGCCAAACCAATTGGACAAGCAACAAGCTAATCCTATATCAGATAGATATACTACAGGTAACTTAAGACAAGACGCTGAACCAGAAATATAATAAGATGATTTATGATATCAATTGAGCAGTTGAAGTTGTTGTTGTTGTTTTTAAAAAATACATATATCAACCTATAGTAATGAATGATCCTATCTCAGTTAGCAAGGTAGAGGAGGCAATAAGAAAACAAAAGAAGAACAAAACACCAGGACCAGATAGTATACCCACTGAATTTTATCAAAAACTAGAAGACCATATAATGATACCCTTGAAAAATCTTTTCCAAGAAATCACGACAACAGAAGAAATACCAGAAACATGGAAACAGGCATTAATCTCATTAATAAACCAAATACCCAGGAAGAAGAAATCCAAAACTATAGACCAATATCATTATTGAATTCTGATTACAAGATCTTTGCAACAATAGTTGCTACAAGAATGAAAAAGGTGCTTACTCAGGTCATACATCAAGATCAGGTAGGGTTTCTCCCCAAAAGACAGCTTAAAAGCAGTATAAGGTCAATAATAAACATCTTAGAATACTATGGCCGTGGACAGATTGGTATTCTGCCGCGCCTCTGCGGCGCAGCAGAATAAGGCAGGGGGAATTGCCCCTGCTGTGCAGTGTTTGCACACCACCACAAGGAAGCCGCCTGCAGTGTCCAGACTGTGGGCAGCTTCTGGTGGCAGTGTCTGAATGCTGTGCGGCTCCCCTGCCCGGCACGCGTTCACACCCGCTGGAAGTGGGTGGAACGCACACTTCAGCAGCCGGGACACGACTTTGAAGTGGTGCCCGGCTGCTGCGGGAGAAGTGCGGCACCAGACGCGATGCGTCTGGGCCACCTCCTCCGGGCAGATGTGGCAGTCTGAACGGCCACTCTGCCTCCGCTTTTAAAGTGGAGGCAGAGCGGGCCAGACTGCCAGTCTGTCCTCGGCCTATGATTCCCATACAGGTAAACAATTGACATTAATATTTCTTGACGCTGAGAAGGCGTTTGATAATGTAAGCTGGAGTTTTCTGTTACATAAGTTAGAGACATGGAGATGTGGCTCTAAATTCCTGTCAATTTTAAGAGCTATATATAAAAAACAGTACGCCAAGATTATGGTGAATGGTGAACTAACCCAAGATATAGAAATCCAAAAAGGGACAAAACAGGGTTGCCCACTTTCCCCACTATTATTTATTTTTATATTAGAATCTTTGAATGATCAGATAAGAGATAATGCGATGATAAAGGGTTTGAAAATCCAGGAAGAAGAATATAAATTATTAGCATTTGCAGATGATCTTGTGTTTATTGTAGAAGACCCAGTTAATTCGGCTACACACTTGATAGAGTCAATACATGAATATAGCCTATCAGCAGGCTTGAAAGTAAATTATCAAAAGACACACATGATTACCAAAAACTGTACACCAAAACAGATAGAAAAAATTTAAAAAACTGAATATAGAGGTGGTAAAGAAAGTCAAATTATTAGGAATAACAGTTTCTGACAGAAATATGACACTTGTCGAGGATAACTACAGTAAACTGATTAAAGATATTCAAAAATATATAATAAGATGGAATAATTTGAAACTCTCTTTTATGAGGAAAATTTCTGTGGTTAAAATGAATATTTTACCTAGAATCCTTTTTGTTATACAAAATTTACCAATATTAAGAAATATGAAATATCTAGATGAATTGGGTAGAATTTGCAGTAAATTTATTTGGAACAACAAAAGACCCAGAATTAGACTGAAAATATTACAAGAGAAAAAAGAAAGAGGTGTATTTAGTTTTCCCAATTGGGTGCTCTACTATAGAGCTGCTGCGTTGGTATGGATAAGGGAATGGATCACATTAGAAAATACAAGATTATTACAATTGGAGGGATATAATTTACCAATGGGATGCCATGCTTATATTTATTATGAGAAAGAAAAATATGGAGTTTGATAAAAATAAAATATTATGATAAGATTCCAAAATGGGCCTCACCTATAGAAGCGGTAACCAAATCTTCATTGATAGCCAAATTGAAAATAATAACATACGAAACTTTACTAGATAAAAATAACAAACTGAAACCAGAAGAAAATTGTATATGGGAAAACTTAAATCTGATGTGTTAAATCAAGATTTAATAAGGATTGTAAAGCTGGGTTCCAGAAAGGACAGAATTAATTAGATAAAATATGGTTATCCTCGAGTGATAAGTTGATACAGAAACTGTATAACCTGTTATTAAAAGAGTACATGTTGGATTAACAGGTTAAGGCAACTATAATTCTATGGATTAAAGACTTTGGTCATAGCATTGAGATAGATCACTGGACTAGAATTTGGAAAACCTTAAAGTTCATGAGAGTAGTACCGTATAACGAAAATATTTTGAAGATGTTCCACAGATGGCACTGGACACCAGATAAAATTGCGAAATGTTATAAAAATGCATCTAACATCTGTTGGAAATGCAAGAATAAAGTGGGAACGTACTATCATGTATGGTGGGAATGTAAAAAAATCCAAAAGTATTGGCAGGAAATATACCAAACGATATAAGTTATAAGGACACAATTTACTCCAGAAGTTTTTCTACTAAATATGCTCATAGAAGATTATGATAAAGAAAAGAGATACCTTATAGTGTATATACTAACAGCGGCTAGAATATTGGTGGCTAAGAATTGGAAAGGGGAAATGTTACCCTCAAGGGAGGAGTTAATACAAAGATTACTAGAAGTGGCTGAAATGGACAGATTGAATCTATTACTACAGGGGAAAGATCTTGAAACATTTATAAAAAGATGGAATATATTCTACGTATGGCTAGGTCGTAACAAGAAAAAATAGACTCGAAATAATATATGTACATGTAACTTAAGTCTTGAGGCAGCGGCTTGTAGGGGCTCTGCCTTAGATATGGAAAAGTGTAATACATGTAAAGACATGATTTAGAGCTAAGTGTAACGGAGTTGATTTTCTTTGTTATAAATGATATATGAATGTCTTTTAAGGTGATTGTTGTAACTCTTAGAAAATGAAAATAAATTTAAAAAAACCAGATCCTTTGGAGTGCCTCACAATTCTCCCATAAAACAGCCACTGAGCACCCTATAAAAATGCATGAAATGGACCAGAAGTAGGCTATAAAAACAGCTAAAAAGATAAGGTCCCTCAGTTAAAGCCTGGACAAAAAGAAATGTTTTGGCCTGGCATCTAAAAAACAATATGGCAAAAGGCTGCCAGCCAACAGCTGGAAACCGGTGGGAATCTGGGAGGAAGAGAGATCATTGGGTGATAATGTTTTACCATAGAGTTTCTGGCAATTCTTAGGCCAATGTGACATCACTGCTAGGTTTTCTGTGGAAGTGTAGTAACACCATAACCCAACAGTTTTTTTTTTAACCAGTCATTGGAGTGTTAGCAAGTAATGGGAGCTGGAGGTAGGAGATCTCCTGCCCCCAGAGTCAATTGGCAAACCTTGCACAGCCCAACTTATTTCTGAAGGTGGGGTTACAGAGAGCAGAGTCTGAGAGGCAAACTTTTACTAGTAGACTGGGCAGTACAGGAGACAGTTCTTCATTTGGACACTTCATTTGGATATTTCTGAACCATGAGAATTCCTTCTACACTTACCACATGCAGCATACTAATATCATGCAAGCCAGCCAGATGATCTAGTTCAGAGGGGGAGAACTGAGCTGCCAGTATGCTGCATTGATTCTGAAGTGCTGACACCACTTTTGCTTCAGAATTTATAAAGAGTCTTTGGGGTGAGTACAGATTCTCACATTTTCTGTTTATAAACCAGGCCCATGGGAAAATCTCCATGAGAAACTGTCTTTGTTTCTTCCAGCTAACAGGGTTCATGCCAAAATCTAGACTCCTGCATAAAAGCTTGTATGTTGTGGTCAAACTGACATGAAGATCTGATCCAACAGCTTTTATATTCATTCCCATGCACCATGGAGTAGGGTGAAAAGGCAGTAAATTCAAATAGATGTTAATGCCAAAACTCTTGAAATTATGGTAGTATGTTAGTAACACCACAGAAGACAATATGTTTATTTGCAAACAAAGTTGGGAATCTCATTCTTCATATCACTCTCAGTGTAGGGTTAATAGCCCACTTCTTCAAGAATATTATACAAAAGAATAAGCCAAAATGTATTTTGAAGCAAACAACACAAGGGAAATTTCTCTCACTGCAACAAGAAGCTATGAAACGGGTACCAAGAAGCTATATAATAGCATATTCAAATCACAGGAGGAAAAGAATGTCAAAACAAAGTAAATTACAAAAGAAGCTAAAACCAATAATCCAGGGGTTCTGTTCGAATCCTTCCGGGGGGGGGGGGGGATGTGGGCGAGGTAAGCAATTCTCTGAAGCCACCTTTGCTTTTCCATAGAAATAGAAAGCATCCATAACTCTTTATTTCAAAAACAAATCATTTTAAAGGGCATGCATGAGTGGGAGGAAAGCAGACAATCCAGAAGAGGCAACGCTTGATAAATTTGTTTCCAAATCAGTAATCCTGCACACAAAGGCTCTGTTGGTTGCATTGAAGTCCCAATTGAAATCAATGGGGCTTCAGCTGAAGAGAGTTACTGTTATGTATTTGTTTTTTGCTTACTTTAATATCTCTCTCTCTCCCCCTCTCTCCCTCTGTTTTTCCCAAAGACACTTGTGCTATCTTACAGACAGTTTAAACAATGGTCATATAATTACATTTATTTTTTTAATGAAAACATAATCCATAGCAAGTTTGAGTAACAGGGATGGGCACGAATCAGGAAAATTCAATTTGGTTCATGGTTCATGGCTAAATCACAAACTGAACCCCAAACTGGGAGGCTTGTTTATGAACTGAACCAGCTCATGTGGTTCACAGCCCTGCAAACCCTGTTGCAAACTCCCACCTTTCTGTTGGCGGCGGTGAGATCTCCAAGGAAGGGACTTCCCTCCCACCTGTCAGGGACCAGCCAGGGCTCAGCAACAGTGAGAATTCCTCAGAGGAGCAGGGGCCCTGTGTAGCCAGCCCAGAGTCGACAGAAGCTGACCAGCAGGGTCATAGTGAAATAAAGGAAGCGAGTAAGAAAAAGGGAAAAGTCAGAACATAACTACCAGTGCCTGGTGTGTACTTAGTGGTGGAGGTCAATTTAAGATGGAAAACCCTGACTTAAAGTATATGGTTAAATCCCAGACCTTATACACCTGATTTCCCACTTGGGGAGGGGGTGTCTTGAGATAGTTCTTGTGTTCTTGGAGTCAAATCTGCCAGTTTCAGGCTTCAATAAACTTATGTCCTTTGCTAACATTTGTTTGAGGCATCTAACTGTAACAGGAAATGTTCCTAATTAAATCAAAACACAGTGACTGGAAATTTGCTTACAGATGCCTTTGGATTCCAGTTTTGCCATTAGTTCAGTGAGGAGACATGATTTCTTTCTTTGGTGTGTTAGACATCGACTTGAAAATCCTTTTAAGTCTTCTGTAATATTTTTTTCTGCTAGCATCTTAAATGATTTAGCTGAACATACTACATGCTTTTAGGATGAGTCTTCTTACAAAGAGGGCCTCATTTTTCATTTTAACTATTTTTTGTTGATGCTTTATTTCCTCTCAGTCTGATCAGGCTGCTTCTGTACTCCAGAATCTATACTCTTGATCCGGGGTGTGTGTGTGTGCTTTACATAGCTCTTTCCCTATATTCTTGGACGTTATGGAACACCAGATGACTATATGAATTAGGGCTGCAACATTACAGGGCAACAACTTACACACCTGTTGATCTAAATTATCTCAGTTACACTGATGAAAAAAATTATTGTGGTTACATTTACTACATGTACACAAGAACAAGGCCTGCTGCTGAAAAAAAATTACATGGCTCAGTAGCTAAGGTAAGTACTGTTCATCAGCATTTTGGAATTGAGGCAACTTGGCTGACATATGTCTGGACTTCCAAACAGCATTTGACAAAGGGCCTTGAGTAAATTTAGCAGCTACAAGATAAAGAGGATTCTAACTGGTGCTATCTAACTTATTTAGAAATTACCTGTACTGAGAAGTGAACAGAGAGATAGCGGGGCCGGGGATGATACCAAATTATTCAGAATGATGAAAATGTAAGCAGCTCCAAGAATCATTCCTAGCTAGATAAATAGAAAACAAAATGGAAAGTGAGACTCATTATGATATGTGTAAAGTATTCCACTCTCTCTGTGTGTATCTTGTACTCTGCAGACAGGCCCAGTCAGGTCTCCTCTGGAGCAGGAGCATAGCCAGAAATTTTTGGGTGTTGGGGCATTGGGAAATCCAGGGAGGGGGAGCAGGGGGAAGAGAGAGATCTCATCAGCAGGCAGGTAAGCAAAGAAGAGGAGGGTCTTTCCTTACTTGTTGGCCACACTTGTTTGCCTCAGCCACTACAGGAGAGGGAGAGCCAGCAGCACAATTAATACGAGGTGAACAAGTGCAGCTGGCAGGTAAGGGCAGGGGCAGCGGGAATTGTGGGGCACGGGCCATGAGTGAGGGGGCACCACCCCTAAATGCCCCACTGTGACTATGAGCCTGCTCTGGAGTAATGCCCTCAGGTCCAGATAGTGAGGTTTCAGAGCATCAAAAGATGCTGGCAGCCAGGAGTTGGCATACACATTTCCAGCTAGAACAAATTTAGAGTCCAGTACTGGGAAGCAAACCTTTTCTTGCACACAGACAACCCCCCTGTCTCAAACAACTCCTCACCTACAATAATGCAACATCTAATTTGAACATGGACACTGGGACCAGAGATGCCTACTTTGCTGTCACAAACACCCAGACAACACAATCACTGGCCCTAACAGCATCAACTACACTATCTGAGGCTCATTTACTTGCTCATCTTCTAACACTGTATATGCCATTAAATGTCAACAGAGCCCTTCGGTTCTCTATACAGGACAAACAAGACAAACCCTACACCAGAGGATGAATGGACAGAAATCTGACATCAGGAATGACAAGATTGAGAAACCCATAAGAGAACACTCCAGCCTTCCAGGACATTCAATGGATGACCTCAAAGCAGCTGTGTTATTACTTATTTTACTTAACTTCTACTCCACTCTCCCTGATGAAGCAGGCTCAAGGCATCTCACATAAAACCAATAAAATAATAAAACAATAAAACAGTATACGTTACAATATAAAAGTATGCAACTATACAATACAACTACATAATAGACAGTTTATATCAATGGTGGTGCGTTCAGTACATAAGTGCAGGTAATACGGTAAATAGCTTCTGGTCTAGGTTAGCTCAGGGCATGATTGATATGGTGTGGCCCTATTGAAACGCCTGCCAGAAAAGCTCCATTTTCATGTGTGAGATGAACTGTGAGAGGTCCCGCAGGGCTCTGATACCACAAGGGAGCTCATTCCAGAAGGTTGGAGCTGCTGCAGAGAACGCTTTGGTCCTAGTTGATGCTAGCCTAACATCCTTCGGACCCGGGAGGGCCAGGCAACTTTGAAATCCTGAACGAAGTGCTCTCTGGGGAACTTTAAAGGTCAAAACCAGCACCTTGAAGTGGATCCAGAATGCTATTGGCAGCCAGTGCAATGCCTTTAACACAGGTTGGATGTGCTCCCACACTGGGAGACCCATCAACAGCCTGGCCGCCACATTTTGCACCAGATGCAGCTTCCGGAGTTGCACCAAGGGCAGCCCCATGTAGAGAGCGCTACAGTAATCCAACCTTGAGGTGACCATTGCATGAATCACCATTGCCAGAGGAAGGGAACCAACTGCCTAATCAGCTGAAGGTGATAGAAGGCTGCCTTGGCAGTGGCTGCTACCTGGGCCTCCATTGTCAAGGAAGCATCCAGGAGCACTCCCAGACTCCAGACCCTCAGCGCTGGCACCAATGGTGCCCCATCAAAGGTCGGTAATGGGATCCCTACCCCTAAGCCACTCTGATTCAGGCACAAGACCTCCATCTTCATCGAATTCAATTTCAGTTGACTCAGAACTGAGTCTAAGCCATCCAGCTATGTTCTGTAGCCCCTGAACCAGGTCTTCCGGGGTGGACTCAACAACAGATAGAGCTGGGTGTCATCTGCATACTGGTGACACCCTAACTCATGCCTCTGGCAATCTGGGCAAGGGGGCGCATATATATGTTAAATAGCATCAGTGAAAGCACCACCCCTTGAGGCACTCCACGGCCAAGTGGGTGCCTTTGGGACAACTGCTCCCAAACAGCCACCCTTTGTCCATGATCTTGGCGGAAGGAGACAAGCCATTGTAAGGCAAGCCCCTGAATCCTCGTGTCGGTGAAGTGGGCAAGTAACTGGTGGTCGACCGTGCTGAAAGCCGCCAACAGGTCTAACAACAACAGCACCGCCATCCTGCCCTGATCCATATGCCTCCGGAGGAACTTCAGGAACAGAATGGAAAGGGAAATTGCTGAATCAGAAGTTATTACAACCCTTGGAACAAAAACCTCCCCAGGTCTCAACAGGGATATTGGATTTTTATCCCATTACATCTGCTAACTCATTCAGTCCTCACATATGCATTCTCAGCAAGGACTATAAATCCTCTGTATTTTAGTGTATATCTTTTTCAGGATAGTATATTAGAATACTGAGTGGATGTCTGCTGACAAAATTACATACAGCTCAAAATATACTGTTAAGTGCCCTCCTCATCGAGAGGAGAAAATTAAGATTCTGTTACTTCCCACAATTAGAAAAAACACTTTTGGACATTTATCTGCTATTTTGACACATTTATTGCTTTACAACTGTTGACCTTATAACCGTAACTTGTTATTTTGTTGAACAAAACTAAATTGTTATTTAGTTTTCACTTTGCATATCTTGAACAACATCATGTTACATGTTAATTTGCTGTTCATTCTCTAGCTATAAGTTTGAACCTTACCTACCATTCCAATGTATTTGAAAAAGTGTGCAATGCACACAAAAGCTCATACCTTGAATAAACCTTTGTCGGTCTTAAAGGTGCCACTGGACTCTAAATTTGTTCTACTGCTTCAGACCAACATGGCTGACCAACTGGATCTACATTTCCAGCTAGTGGACCACTTGATCCAGCAAGACAGCTTTCCTGAACCTCAGCCTAAAAAGGGACATAATTAGGCTCAGCTGCCCTGCTTGCAGGTGTTGAGCTCCTGTGGCCACACTGTGATTTTGCCATGACCCTGCAAAGAATTACTTTTCTCATGGCCTGGCTCTGTGATGGTCTTGCATGTAGCCAGTTAAGCTCTTTGTCTCCTTTGGGCCACCTCAGCCCAGGCCTTCTGCTGATGCGATTCCTGCATAGTGAGAATGTCCCCTGGAGGCTATGGGCCTGGGTCTGCATCCTGACCTGTGGAGTTCTGGTGACTATCCCAGAGGCAATTGGTGAGGCTTCCCTTACAGGCTCAGGCAAGATGGCCTCTGGTGCTGCAGGACCATTGTTAGCAGGCACCTTGACCATGTTAGACTGTCTCTGGTCTTGCTGGTCCTCTTTGGCTGGTGGCCTTGGCTGTTTGGGCTCTTTCTCTGAGGACTTCAAGTCTGAATCACTGAGCTGGTCAGTGGGGGTGATGACAGTAAGTATGGAGAGAATTCTAACCATGTAGACATTGATAGGACTGATCCATGGCAATACAGGAAAGAGATCTTGGGGTGATTGTGAAATCATTCTCAGAGCCCAGCTACATGTTACATGAGATGTATCTGGGGAAATCTCCGGGTACCCTTATCAGTACATGGAGAGCCAGTTTGGTGTAGTGGTTAGGAGCGCGGACTCTAATCTGAGAGAACCGGGTTTGATTCCCCACTCCTCCACATGCAGCTGCTGGTGTGACCTTGGGTCAGTTACAAGTTCTTTCAGGGCTGTTCTGTCAAGGGCAGTTCTTGAGAGAGTTCTCTCAGCTCCACCTACCTCACGGGGTGTCTGTTGTGAAGAGGGGAGGGGAAGGGAAAGGAATTGTAAACCGCTCTGAGACTCCTTCAGGTAGTGAAGGGCAGGGTATAAATCCAACCTCTTCTTCTTCTACACATGGAACCTCCACTGGGGCAAATAGCAACCCATGGACAGTTTCAGATCAGGGAAATGACACGATGCCCTCTCCTTGTGCACTACAGTCATGACCCTGCACACCTGAGAATGGAGTTCCCAGTGGAGAACTTGTTATGTCTTATTGAAAGTCTTTGTGGTGATGGATCCAGACACAACTAGAGGACCTTGTAACATGTAATTAGGCCCTTAGAGTGCAGCATTTATGACAGGAATTTCCATGCTAAGAAACTCTTTGCTATGGAACAATAAGTGAAAGGTTGGGGGGGGGGGAATAAAATTATTGTTATATAAATAAAAGTAGCATAATCCCTTTATATGAATTTAAGGTACAACTCCATTTGGATTCTAGATGCTCTATTTTTTAAAGATACCATAGACCTGGAAGAGGGTAATGAAAATGTTAAGTCTATGAAACATTGTCAAAGTATTGGGGGCTTCTTAGTTTAAAAGGAAAAGGTGGGGTATTATAGGAGCTTATTTCTGAATGGCGTAGAGAAAGAAGAGACTGAATTCTCTCTCTCTCTCTCTCTCTCTCTCTCTCTCTCTCTGTGTGTGTTATTAAAATTCAGGGTCAATCAATGAATTTGATTGATAACAGTAATAGATTCACAGAAGAGGAAATGAAGTATTCTCTTGCAACCCATAATTGGGGAATTTGCAGCTGCAATATGTCGTGATAACTAGGAGTGTGATTTTTTTTTTACCAATATTTTTTGGCTCAGGTCTATTGGACCTGAAAAAAATTAAGACTTTTTGAAAAAAAAATCCCAGATATCAATACCACTGTTGTATTCAGATACAGGTTTTTTCTGTCAATCCAGAATTTGTTTGGGTCCAATAGACCCAAGAAGAAGAAAAGGTTAAAAAAAAATGTAGCAGCAAAGCCACAAAAACCAGCTGACAAGCAAAGCAGACTGTTTCCCCGGTCAGCTGTTTTTCAGGCTTTCTACTGTAGTCCATTTAAACAGGGGGCTTTAAAAGGGACTGCCGAAAACAGCCCAACAAGCAGTTGACCCATCTCACCATGGGCTCAGCTGATCTGAGGGCTGGCTTCTCCTGCAGACTTATTTAAATGAGGCTGCAAGAGAAGCCAGCCCAAAGCTGACCCAACTGGGAGCACTGATTCTGTGGGCTCAGCTCATCTTACAGCTGGTTTCCTGTGCAGGCTCATTTAAACAAGGCTGTAAGCGAAGCCAGCCCAAAGCTGACCCAGCTGGGAGCACTCTACTTCCAGTTAGCTCAGCTGATCTGAGGGCTCGCTTCTGCAGTCCCTTTAAATTTTAAAGGGACTTTAAAGGGACTGCAGAAAGCCCAACAAATAGCTGAGAGGTGGCAGCAATATGCTCCCACCTCTCCACTGTATTTTGGATCTACCCCAAATATATCCGGGTTTTTTTTCAGGATTCCCCCCCTGGCTTTCCCAAAAGATCCTTGATGTCTTTGGGATGCCAAAATATACCTGAAAAATACTGATACGGTATTTTGGGGTATATTTTTTGCTTGGTATATTTTTTGCAGATGCACACCCCTAGTGATGACATTGTATTTGGATTTTAAAAGGGCTTGCACAATGTTAATGAAGGGTAGAATTCTCATTGGCCCTGACTGCTGTATGGAACTGTTAGGTTAAGAGATATTGTAGCTTTTACCTCTAGTGCTTGAGTAGCAAAACAACACAGGGGGGCTATTGCCTTCCTGCCCTTCGTGTGGGCTTTCCAGAAGAATCTGGCTGGCACTTCTGGAAAGGAGATGCTGGACTATTTAGGCCTTATGAAATTTACCACATGTTGTCAATTATTCTGTTTTCTGTTTCTCTACCAGCAAGGGGCACCATTTGAATTTTCTGGCTCTGGCATCAAGATCTCTGGGGTCATCTCATCTCCAGGTGACTGCAAAGCTCTGGGATTCCGGATAGTTTTATTGTGTTTATTTACTTACCATTATCCATAAACACATAGAAGTAGTACTATAGTAATGGCTGCCCCCCTTTTTTTTTGTATTCATTAAAAATCAATGGTTTCCTTTTACATTACTGAAGCATTTATCTACAATATTCTCTTTGTATACAGAAACCCTAGTAGCTATAAAGCGTCAGCTCACTAAATAAACCTTTTTAGCCATAAATCATCCCTTCTGCTAAAAAGGTCTGCGTTTACCATTAACTTACTTGATGTCTAATTACCTTTCAAGGAACTCCAGCCTCGAGGGAGACTGATAGATGCAATTCCTTTAGATCACATGTAGCAGAATTTGCAGCTCAGGGATAAAGCAGGCAATCTGGTGACTTTCTGAAAAAGAGCTAGGGACAGTGTACAAGCTTTATATTTTAACCATGCAGTAAGGTAGATTATCAATTATTTGTACACTTGTTTTTTCTCCAAAATGAGGCCCAAAAGAGCTCACAACATTGTTCACCCCTCTTCTGTTCTATCATTACAACAACCACCCTGTGAGGTAGGTTAAGCTGAGAGACAGAGACTGTCCCAAGGTCACCTAGTGAACTTCTGTGGTAGGCTGATTACTTGAACCTGGGTCTCCCAAGTCCTAGTCCAACACACTCCCCCCCCCCCCCCCCCACCATTCATTGCACTGCATGCCAGCTTTAAACATTCAGTTTGTACAACCTCACTTGGGTAAACTGAATTAGTGCCTACGCTGCCATCTAATTTTATCTGACTGTTATTATGTTAAATTTTTAATAGCTAATTATGATATGGCTTTTAACTCGTTGTTAGCTATCCTGAGTGCTGCGGTGCAGGGGAGGGTGGGTTAGAAGTCTAATAAAATAATAATGAAACTTTACACCATGCTGGCTTACTAAGGAATTAGTCATCCCTTTCACTCCGAGTGCCTCTTTGTGACGACTGGATGCCGATTCAAAGCCTGCTGCTGGTTTCTTTTGACATTACCCACAGTTCTAAAAACCGGCTGTCTTCTGATCAGTAGACAACAGTGACTCAATTCCAAGTTGTATTTTATGCATTCCATACTTCTTCAGTCAGGGAGGAATTCCAGGGGTAGTGCTCTGCCTTCCCTTGCCTCTCATGGCTGCAGTCAGAACAGCATTAGAAAAAAAATTGAATGCATTCCATGAAAACAGCACGACTCCAGCTTCAGTGGCCCTCCAGCTGACTTGGAGTTTTGTCCTCCCAATCCTCTCCATATTGATAGCCCTGCCTTTATCAGATGTGCCAAAGCATTTCTCAGTTAGCAGAGGAGGTTTGTTAGATCTTACCCAATGTAAGGTTAAGCCCCACAGCTGTATCACTACCAGGGAATGGTTCCTTCATCAGGGCCTACCAAGACCACAATGGCACTCTCAGCTGGCTCACTTATGGACTATATCATCCCTCTATAAATCTGCTGAAATATACAAACATTTTAGCAGCATGGGGAATCCTTGTTCTGCTTTTTTTATACCACCATTTGTGATGCAATGGATTACTCTAGTATCCTTGGATCACCTTTCTTCTTTTAAAAGCACAATAATGGCGCTGATCGGGTATTTCCGAGCATCATTTTCATTAGCTGCTTTGCTTTCTAGGTCCTTACAATTAATACCATCTAGCGCTCATGATTTACTGCACTTAGGTTTCTTGTGCTCTGCTGCTCACTGCTCCTCTTCAGACACTGTGCTTTTATTTCTCTGCCGGCACTGCTACTTAATATCCATTAAAATAACCACCAGACAGAAAGGTCCTTCATCCATGGGAGGAGGGGGGAAAATAAAAACCTCTAGGAATTCACGTTGCTGTTCTAAAGATGAGCACTGATGATTTCCTGTTCCACTGCAGTAGTGATGAAACAGTTTCTGAAATGTACATTATGCTGTTAGAACTAAGATAGTACTATTCATGTGAGGTCCATAATCTCACAGTAAGACAAAATGTTTTATGGCAATTAGCATTTAGGATTTAGGACTTTGCCTTATCCCCACCCCAAGAGGCCCCATTCTGCCCTCTTTAATGGCATGACATCACAACAGTGTGTATAGGGTTCCCACATATTTTCATAGGTGCAAAGAAAAATAGTAGCAGCCCTAATAGTCCAGACTAGCCAGATGTTATCACACCTTGGAAACTCAGGAAGGTCAGTATTTGGATGGGAGACTACCAAGGAAGGCTGGGGCTGTTATGCAGGGAAAGACAATGGCATTTCCACCTCTGCTGTTCTCTTGCCTTGAAAACCTGGAGGTGGAACTTCAACTGAATAGCATGCTTTACTTTACAGGAAGGTGATTTTCACTCACTTCCACAGAGGATGTTTCTGTTCTGTTGCTGTCACCCAGGAGCAACAGTTCAGGGGACATTTGGAGCTGGAGCAAGTAGAGGAGAAGTCATGCTTCACTTACAGGAGATTTTCTTTGGGACTGAAGCTACCATGATGACACTTGTTCCCAACAGTGATACACAACTCACCCTGTTGTGCAGATATGACCTTTTGGGCTATGGATCAAAACTGCTACCATGTTGTTTTGCAGTCTGTATGCTCCATCTTGCAACCAAATTTGCTTGTGTTTCATATCCTAGGATAAAGTTGTTAGGCAGAAAAGAGGTGAATCATTTCAAAGGTAGTCCTCCCCCCCCCCCATGCCTTATTTTCTTACTTGCTCTTTAAAAGTGGGAAATAAACATACTCCACCAGTACCTGAGGAGACAGCACTGCAGAGTAAAAACTGAGTTCAGTTTGATTTATTCTTTAACTAAAACTGTCATTGTCTATTTGGCAGAACTTCAGCCAAGATGTCAAGTGCATAAGTTTGTTAACAGCACAAGCATTAAGAGATGGTTGATGGTTCTGAATAACAATGTGTACAGAATTAAATGCTTTTCCGATAAGGCAACAGTGTGGTTCTGCCTCTTCCTGGTGACATCCTTTAGTGAGAGCTTGGTACTGTTTTGCATAGAGAATGCTTTAGTTTATTCATTGCTGATTAATCAAGTGGTACTTTCAGCACTAATGTGAATGGTAGTTTATTTCACTTAAATTTTCCAAGTTTAACCAATAAATTAGTCTAGGCAGTATCATTGCTAATCATCTGCCATTAAATGTTGAGCTAAATGTTAAACTAGGGAATATGCTAAGGCCAACTAATGAATTTCACTGATGGATATGGCACCGGTGAGAATACCACCTCCCTCTTTCCCAGTTCCTCTTGGATTTTCATTACTGAAAACAGTAGTCCTGGCAAGTTGTAACTGCTGTGAGTGCACTGTGGATATATACCAGTATCAAAACTCAAATTCAGTGGTGTGTAGGGCTGCCAAGTCCAACTTGGGAAATATCTGGGGACTTTGGGGGTGGAGCCAGGAGACTTTGGGGGTGGAGCCAGGAGAAAGGAAGTGACATCATTTTGTGATGTCACATCCTGTGATGTTGCTTCCACATGCTGACACATGAACTCATGAAGTTTCCTAATACTGAGCTTCTGCTGCTGCCTTGAGCTTTATAGGCTTGCAAGCAGCATTACCCAGACTGTGACTTTTATGCCACTGTTTTTTGTCGCTGAACAAGAGTCAGTGTTATGTAGCAGTCAGTTTGTTTGGCTGGGATCTGGGAGAGCCTGGCTCAAAACCCTGCAGTGCCATGGAATCATTTTATTTAATACTGAATCAGGCCATTGGTCCATCAAGGTCAGTATTGACTACTCAGACTGGTAGTGGCTCTCCAGGGTCTCAGGCTGAGATCTTTAATGTCACCTATGACCTGATCCTTTTTTAGCTGAAGAGGCTGATACCTCCTGCATGTCAAGCAGATGCTCTATCACTGAGCAATGGCCCTACTGAATCCTTCCTCATCTCGGCAGAATATGAAGCACTAAGTGCTACACAAGTGCTAAATATGATTTTCATATCATAAGAACAGGAGCGAAGCCACAGTGGATCAGGCCAACAGCCCGTCCAGTACAACACTCTGTGTCACACAGTGGCCAAAAATACCAGGTGCCCTCAGGAGGTCCAGCAGCAGGGCCAGAATTCCAGAAGCCCTCCCACTGTTGCCCCCCAAGCACCAAGAATGCAGAGCATCACTGCCCCAGACAAAGGGCTCCATTTAGACCTTGTGGCTATAATAGCCACTGATAGACCTCTGCTGGATGGGGACAGAGAGAGAGAGAGAGACAGACAGACAGACAGACAGACAAAAAAAAGAAAGAAAGGGGGAGGGGGAGAGAGAGAGAAGGAAAAGAGCAGGCAGACCCCAGCAGCTTACCCCAAGCAGCTTACTCCGGCAGCAGGCCACATGCAAAAGCAGGCCCTTCAGCAGAAAGAGCCTCTCTGGGCGGGACTCTCTTGCTCTTTCTTAAAGGGGAAATATCTGTTGAGGCTTTTTACTGCAGGGCAGGCTCTCTGCAGACATTTCCCTTTTAAGAGGCCAGGGCAAGTTCCAACGTTTCCCTGCTGGCAGCCATTGCCTCCCCCGGTGGCCAATTCTGAAAAGGCGGGGGAAAGCTTTAAAAATCGGTGCTTCCCCCGCCCTACCCGGGGACTTGGCAGCCCTAGTGGTGTGACCCTTTGGATTCTGAACTGTATTAAAAATCAAAATTTCCAAATATTCAGAATTTGTTTAAATTCCATCAACAGCCATTTCCCATAAAAAAAAAGAAGGCAACCCACTTTCTGCAAAGTTTCCTTCAGCACCCTAACACTTTCCCACTGCTTGTGCCACCTCTAAAGTGCTGCACAGATGTGGGAAGTTCACAGCAATAGCCGTCTAAATCTGCCTATGACGCATTATCCTTGTGGCAAATATTGCTTCATAAATGCCCAGAGACCTCAGTCACAGGCTTTGGTCTTACCTCAGTTTCCCTACCCTTGGCAAAACCATGATAACACCAGTCAAGGGACACTCAGCTTCCTGTCCTCCCCCATCCTGAGTGCCTTGGTGTCTGGGGAATGTTTCATTTTCTAGGTAGCCCATTTGGCTTTCTACTGAAGCTAATGGGATTGCACATGCAATTAGAACATTTATTAAATTATATTTAAAAATCAGATTTGGAGATAGCTGGAATATTCTGAGTATGACATTATGTGATGAATCTCAGATACTCCCAAATCCAAACAGTACATCACTACTGTAGATGAGATTACATCACAAGTGGTTGTGAATCTGTATGTATGCTGAGGATGGTGGTGTGCATAGATGCTCCCCACCGTATGTACAAAGTAATAAATTTACATGATTTTCCAATTCCTTCATTTAGAAGGAAGGCCTGCACAGGTTTGGCATGCATGCATATGTATTAGGGGTGGGCATGAACTGGCTGATGAGCCAAAATTCTTGCCAGTTTTTGGGCAAATTGGGGGTTGGGAAGTGATATTCAGTAGAACTTGTGCTCGCCAAATATTCATTGAATTTCAGGCACGGCTCAACACGGCTCGATATGGTTTGGTAAATGGAGACCATCCCAGAAAGCGGGAAAAAAAGAGGGGGGACTCAACCCAAAAAATAGCTGCAAACCGAGAGGGTCAAGCTAACGAAAAAATTATTATAAAAAATATAAAAAATTATTAGGGTGTATACATAAATAAAACATAATAAAATTAAAAGGGACAGTCTAAATATCAGACAATTAAAGCTTGGTTTAATGCATGTACTTTTTGATGTGTGTTATTGTATAATAAGGAATATTGACCACTGAGGAAGGCCCGTAGGGGCCAAAATGTATATGATCCTTAGGTCAAAAGTTTTATCCATCAGTTTGATATGTACTGTAATCAGTTCCTAATGAACCAAGCTTTAATTGTCTGCTATTTAGACTGTCTCTTTTAATTTTATTATGTTTTATTTATGTGTACACCCTAATAAATGTTTATATTTTTAATAATAATTCTTTTGTTAGCTTGACCCTCTCAGTTTGCGACCATCCCAGAAACCTGGTGCTGAACTGCTAGGCAATTGTGGGGGTGGTATTTTCCAGCCTTGGAAACACCAACAGGGACACTCCGAAGCTTGAAAGGCATTGCTGCCTGTCAATAACAGAGCTCCAATTCATTGCAATGGGATTCAGATGCTATATAAGCCCAGCAAAGCACATGTGACCTCTGTTGGTTTTTGGTTGGAGCTGGAGCTGGAGAGGGAAGGAGAGTGGAGTGAAAGAGATGATGAAGTTGAAGAGCTTTGCTGGGCATGGGGAGGGGATTGCTTGCTCAGTCAGGCTTTGCCCTGGGTTCCTCCTCTGTTTTTCCCATTTGTTTTTCCCCCCTTTTCACTGTGAAGGAGGGGAATCAGGATTGGTCTGTCATTTCACAACCCCCCCCAATGGGGCTGCTTTTTGTTTAGGGGGCTTCCCTGCCTGCCTGTCTGTTTTCCTTTCTGCACCCACTCTACCTTGGGGGGATTGCTCCAGCCTTGGGGACTTGGGATGACGTTACTGCTCCAGTCCTCCACACCATTTTATACCCCCACTCTGGGCTGCGTTTTAGTTAGGGGGCTGTTCTGCCTGCCTGCCTGACTGACTGACCTGTTCCCCTTTCTGCACCTACTTAATCAGCTCTGCCTTGGGGGACTGCTGCAGCCTTAGGTACTTGGGTGGCATTACAGCCCCAGTCCTCCATGCCATTTTATCTTCCCCACTGGGCTGCTTTTCTTGTCTTCCCCACTGGGTTTCTCTGTCTGCCTGCCTGTTTCCCTTTCTTTATGCACTCTGCATTGGGAGAACTGCTCCAGCCTTGGTGTTTTGGGTAATGTTACTGCCCCAGTCCTCCATGCAATTTTATACCCACCCACCCCCAACACACTGGGCTGCTTTTTGTTAGAGGGCTTCTATGCTTGCCTACCTGCCTGTTTCCCTTTCTGAACCCACTCTGCCTTGGGGGAATTTCTCTAGCCTTGGGGACTTGGGTGACATGACTACCCTAGTCCTCCATGCCATTTTACACCCCCACACATAAACTGGACTGCTCTTTCTTCAGGGGGTTTCTCTGCCTGCCTGCCTATTCACCTTTCTGCACCCATTGCCTTGGGGGAATTGTTCCAGCCTTGGGGGCTTGGGTGATGTATGTATATATACACAAACAGACACATGTACATACATGCACGTGCTGATCATGGCATACCTTACCTTGCACATTTTGGGGGTATATGCACAAGCTTCCCTATGTGTATGGGGATCCCTAACCAGAGAGTAAATGATTCAGGTCTATGAATTCTTTCCAGGTGCAGAACAGTACCTTCTGCTACACCTGAATCTTGGTGTATACCCAGACATTCTGGAATCCTAAGGTACTTGCACCAGTTTATTTGCTTTTTAAAAAGAACTAGGGAAGACACTGTGTTGGGTGGAACAATATATTTAAAGCATGACATTACAGGCATCTCTGAATTGACTCATACTTTCTGGCTTTGTTTTTAGTTTTAAGACCCTGGTTTATGTTTTTGATCCCTGTATCCAGGCTAGGCTGGCCAGCTGGCCCAAAAGTCATTCGATGATCTTCACTGGTTGAGTGGTTATTTGAGCCCCACGTCATCCTAGCATAAATCCAAGCGTAAATAATATGATTTTTTTCCAGAAAGTATTATTTTTTTAATACTATCTAAAAGTATGTATACGTTTGCTTGGAACCAGAAAGCATGTGCACTGTATATTTCAGACTTAAATAATTCCTCCAGCTAATGCATTAAAAAATTTTTAAAATATTCTGCACAAACCAAAGAAAAGCAGTCTTGTATGACTGCTATAGGTTTGTTCTACGATCGCTGCTGTTGAAATCAAAAGGGGGACAGGAATTAGGCATTTTCAGTACTGTTATCTTTCCTGCTATCACGGTGAGCCTTCCTGTCCCAAATGATACTGACAGCTTTGTCCTCCTTCTATAGCTTCTTTATGGTACTTTTAAAATTCCTTGTGTTTTGGCTTGCAGGCACCTTCTCTGATGCTCCTTTTCACCCTTTTGGTTCCTTGACTGACAACTTACTTAGTATCAGCTGTGTTCTTCTTTTCTCTCTCTCCCTCTTTGTAATTGCTCCACATTCCCTTGGCAGACTTGTTATGCTCTTTTTCCTTGCTTGCTCTTAGGGTATTACCATCCTTCTTCCCCTTTTCTTTCTCTGTATGTGTGATATATATGGTAATTGGGTGGTTTGGAAAGGAAATAGTCCTATTCTCCTTTTGATATTTGAATGGGGTGATTTAGCCATGTTGAATGGAAGTTTTCTCATTTTCGTTCTAGTTAAGAAATGTGTGTCTATGAGCCTCCTCCTGCCTTAAGTTCTAACAGTGCTTTGGTTTCAATAAAAGTGAGTTCTTTTGAGTCTACATGTCTGTACTGAAAGCTAGCTTGAGAGAAATGACTGCTCAGAAAGAGCCATGGCTCATTGTTAGAGCATCTGCTTGCCATGCAAAAGGTCCCAGAGTCAACCCTGGAATCTCCAGTAAGAATTGGGTTGTAGGTATTGGGATATCTGGTGAATATAGCAAAGTTTTCACCAGTCATAGAAGCATGATACTGAGTGCAGTAAATAAATCTCCCAATAAATATATTGCAAAAAAGGTAAACTTACATTTATTCAAATAGATCCAGTTCACATTCAGGTTACAGTCAAGAAGGGAGAGAGAAGCCTAATTTAAAGAGTACTTTTCCAATCACAAATGGCCAGTTTGTCCAGCATCATGTGTATGGGAGTACGAGGGCATTGTATCTATAGGAGAGACCTGCAGAGATGTGTGTCTGCATGGCAAGCCATGTGCAGACAGTGAGAGGACAAAGTGAGTGGGTGCGTTCAGGTAGTGTGCTGGAGCCGGCTCAAATGGCTCCGCTTCAATGCGGCTTTTCCCCCCCCTCCAGACAACTGCGATCACACGGAGTGTATGTTGAGGGTTTTGTTTGTTGTTTTTTTACAAGTTTGCACATGCACATAAGCAATCATCTGGAGCTACAACCTTGTGCATGTGCAAAAGCAGGAGAGCAAAGCCTTTCAAAGTTGCACAAGCACCGTGACTTCCCCACCGTGAAAGAACACGTCCCTTTAAACTTTTGGCCTTCTTGGGATCCCAAACTTAGAAGTAATGGCCATTCGAAAAAATTTTTTGACGCAGGGGTGGGGAAGCACTTATGCGCATTTCAGCAAGGCAAAAATAAAAATGGCGGGCGACGGGGGATTTAAACTCTCAGAAGTGGCTCGATGATGGCTTCGCGATCAAACAGGGGAAAGCACGGCTTCAGCCAGGAGAGCACAGAAAACACCACCTTGCGACCTAGTATCAAAATACTATGTTTTGCTCCGGTATTTGCTCCAATAAGCAACGGCTGGGGATGGGAGGCAACAGCTGCTGTCTGATCGCACACATTTGATCCATTTCAAAGCATGTCGAAAGCCGGATTAAATGGCATGTCTGAATGCACCCAGTGTGTGTGTGTGTTTGTGAGAGAGAGAGAGAGGAGGGGTCAAAGAGCAGCTCCCAGGTTAAGACAAAGAGAGGCATCCCATTCAAGGAAATAACACCTATACATACTTAGAGTGATGTAGCGCCCCCCCCCCATGTCCAGGCATACCACGTCACTCACTCAAACACTGTCTCTCAACTCTATGACATTGAGGTTCGTAGTGTTCAAGTTGTCCTGCAGGCCTTGGTATTTGTCTTGTGGTAGTAGTTTGGTAAATATGTCCACTGTTTTCTCAGTGGGACAGTAGTGTAGCTTGACAACTCCTTGTCTCTGCAGGACCCTACTGGTGGACCTCCTGATGACACCTGGTATTTTTGGCCACTGTGTAACAGAGTGTTGGACTGGATAGGCCACTGACCTGATCCAACACTGGCTTCTCTTATGTTCTTATGTACATACTGGTTCCTAATTCCAGTGTGCTTTGTCCACACTCTGTTCCTTTCTGAAAGAGAGAGGGCTGTACAACTCTGATTATCCTCTAGCATTTGAATTGAAGGTTCCTTAATACCAAAATCTTCCAGTAACATTATAAGCCACTCTAATTCTCTGCATGATTCAGAAGCAGATACAAATTCTGCTTCAGTAGATGAACGGGCAACAATTTCTTACCCAACTTATAGCACCATCCCCATGGAAAAATACATAACCGCTAGTGGATCTTAGATCTGATCTTTCTCCAGTCCAGTCTGCTTCCGTATATCCCAATAGTGTGTGATTATCAGTTGTTGGCTGTCTCAGTTTCAAGTTTGCAGTACCATTTAAGTACTTCATCACTCTGTTAACTAGAGTCAAATTCTTTGTGGTGAGTGTGGTAATCCTTCTGGATAATATACATACAGCTGTTGCATTGTCAGGTCTTGTTGTCATCGCTAAGTACAGAAGCTTGCCTATGGCAACTCTGTATTTATTGTTGTCTGGCAGTGGTTCATTGGGTACCTTTTCTTTGTAGAAGTCTGATTCCATTGGTGTGGGCATTGGCACCTTCTAGACACAGGTTTTACAGTAGTTCCAGTATCTTCTGCTTTGACTAAGAAGATAACTTCCATCTGGTTCCTGTTCAATCTGAAGTAAATATTAGCATTGCCAAGGTGTTCTCAAGTAAAAATTAGCATTGCCTAGATGTTTGACTTCTACTTCCATGTTTAGTTGAGATAGCATCTCAGCACAGTCATTTTGATTTTCATGGCAAATAATCAGATCATCAACATAGGTCAGAATAAATGTCCATCTTCTATCACTGTGTCCGCTGTAAAGACTGGGGTCAGCTTTGCCTTGACTGAAACCCTGATTGAGTAGCATTTTTTGTCAGCTTATCCAACCACACCTTTGCAGTTTATTTAAGCTCATAAAGCCCATTTTGAAGTTTACAGACTAGAGGTTTATTCTTTTAATCTGTTTCTGGAAGTGGCAATGCTTAGGAGCATCCTAATTGTGGAATAATTTACAACTGGTGCATAACTGGATCCATAAATCTGAGAGAATCCTTTTTATACTAGTCTGGTTTTATATCTGTCAATGTCACTTTTTGCATCCTGCTTAGCCTTAAAGACCCACTTGTGCTCAGTGGCATTCTTACATTTAGGTAGTTCAATGAGAGTCCATGTGTTGTTCTTATGCAGTGCACCCATTTCTAGGGATGGGCACAAACTGGGAAAATGTGGTTTAGTTTGTGGTTAAAGCCACACCACACACTGAGAAAAAAAGGGAAGGACTTCCCAGCCTAGCATGTAAATACAGGAAAAGCTATGGAATAAGATGCTAAATAAGGCAATGAAACAGTTTAAATAATATAAACATTTGAAAACAAAGTTTTTACACACCACAAACTGAACCATGAACCAAACCAAACCAGGAGGTTTGTTCACAAATCGAATTTGTTCTTGGTTTATGGCCCCACAAACCCTACTGAGAGGGACCACAGTCCCTTTAAAGAGCATTTGCAGAAAGCCCGAAAAACAGCTGAGCTCTCTGTCACTCAGCTGTTTCAGGCTGTCTTGTGCAGTCCCGTTAAAGTGACTGCATAAGACAGCCTGAAACAGCTGAGTGGCAGGGAGCACTTCTCTGCCACTCAGCTGTTTTTGGCTTTTGAGGGGAAGAGAAGCAGGGGTTTAAGGGGACTGGGAGTCCCTTTAAACCCCTGCTTTCTGCTGCATCCATGAACCACCACCAACTGTCATGAACTGCTTTAAAAGTTTGTGGCATCTTGTGATGGTAGACCTGTTCACAAACCACAAACAGGGCAAAATTCATGAGAAATTTTGCTTTGTTGTTGGGTTCATGCCCATCCCTATCTATTTCTTCTGCTGCTGCTGCTTTCCTCTACTTGCCTTTTCTGGTTCAGGCATGTGCTGTAATTCAACCCATGATGTTGGCTCATGTGGTAGCGATGTCCTTGTGAAGTAGGTTAGTTTCTCAGCTGTAACTCCTTTGTTGGCCTGTGAGGTCCAGGGTCTCATCTGCCTCCACAGTGGTCTCCAGCTCCTCTGGCTCACCTGCTAGTTCAGGATCCACCTGTAAACTGTGATAATTGCAGCTTCTCCCCAGTGCTTGTAGGGAAGACCTGAGAGGATCAACATGCATCTGACCATGTCCATTATAGAGTGATTCTTGCACTCCGCAACCCCATTCTGTTCTGGCTTGTGGTGTACAGTAAGTCTGTGTTGGATCCCATGTTCCCTTATGAATGCCTGCACTGATTTAGACATGTACTCACCACCATAGTCATTCTGGATGGCTTGGGGTTTCCTGTTGAACTTGTTAGAAACCATGGCGATGTAGTCTCTCAGTTTCTGCTCAATTTGCAATTTTTCCTTCAGCAGATAACACACAGAATAGCTTGAAAAATTAAGAATGAAAGATAACAGATAAGTGTTATTTCTGGTGGATGCTGGTTTGATAGGCCCACATAAGTCAGTCTAAATTAGTGCAAGCAGTTCCTTAGAGCATCTCTGACTTTGGGAATAAAAGGCCGAATTCTCTTACCCTTTATACAATTTACACACAACTGATTATTACTGGCACACTCGCTTATACTGATACCTGTTACCAAGTCCTGTATTTTGTAGGTTCAAGATGGCTGCTGGGTCACAATGAGCAGATCTCCTGTGCCAAAGTTCTACCTTCCAGTCAGCAGTTGTCTTGGCTGTACAAGCCTTTGGTTCCTGGCAGTCTAGTTCAAAGTCTCCATTTCTGAGAGCGCTTGTAGAATATAGCTCACCTTGGCATGAGACAGTATGTACATTATTCTCAAAGTGTATAGAAATTCCTTTTTCTGAGAGTGTGGGCACACTTAACAAATTTGGCTTTAAATCAGGAATGTATAAAACACCATCTGCAGTAATCTTAGTTCCACCGTCACCTATTTGGCCTTTTAGTGTAACTTTTCCTTGTATGTCTACTTGATCTTCATTGACTAGGTGTACTTTTCCTGAAGCATTTGTGTTAGTTCATCAAACAGTAGAAAAGAAGAAGTGTCCAGTAGCACCTTAAAGACAAACAAAATCTTTGGCAGGGTATGAGCTGGCATGAGTCACAGCTCACTTCTTCACCAAACCAATTGGTATCTGAAGTCATACGTATGGAAACACCATTATCAGTTAGCCAAAGCTTGTGATTTTCATTTGTTTGTGCTAAATGAGATATGCAACAATTAAATTACTTTCTTTGGGAGAAATCCTTTTATCTCTGTGTGAGATTGCTTGCTGGTCCTGGTATTTGCATTTCTATTGAGCAAGCAGTCCAGCTGGATATGACCTGGCTTCTTACAACTGAAGAAGTGAGGGACATTTCTTTTGTCTTTGGGGTTGGGCTTTCTGTGGTCAGTTGGTTTAGTTCCTGACCTCTTTGTCCTGGCCTCTTGGACCATGTAATTTGAGTCATTTTTGCTTTTGTGCTGTCACTGATAGCCCTTTTGTTTGTGGTACTCAGCTCTTATCAGCCCAACTTAGAATCTTTCCCATTAAATGTTGAAATGAACACAGAGTGAAATTCAGGTAGGGAACTTAGTAACAGTCCAATTTGTAAATTTTCATCTAGTACTTTACCAGCAGTTACAAACTTGTTCATTAGATTTAATAATGCTTCTATATGGGTTTCTGCGTGTCCATTTTCCTGTAACCTAATTGAGAAAAGTTCTTTAAACAAAGAAATCTTGCTAGGCTGGTCTTGCTCTCCATAGACCTACCTTAAGACTTCAATGATCCCTTTTGCAGTTTCTTGTCCTTTTATATACACCTACTGGGAATTAGACAGTGTACTAATAATCAGATTTTGTGCTGTACCATCTGCATTCTCCCATCTCTTGATCTCATTTTCAGACCCAGAAGGTTGTGGAGCAGTTAATTAAAACTTAGCGTTTTCCTCCTTAAGCTGATGCTCAGTTCTAAAAAGCCACACACTGAAATTATCTCCATTTAGCTTCTCTAGGATTGCATGTCATTGGGTAATAGTTTAGCAATTCAAAAGGAAGGGAGGGAGAAAAAAAGTTTCTGCACTCAGATCATGGGACCAGCTGTTAAACAAAGTCCCAGTGTCTTTTGTTCTTGCCAGCAGGCAGTGGGGCCTTGTAAATGCTCAATCAAGTGAAACATAAACAAATAAAAAACATTTTAAACTTTAAAATTCACTCTTGGCAACCATAACCCTATTGGGATATTTGGTTAATATAATACCCAGTCATAGAGGTGTGATACTGAGTACAGTAAATAAATCTCCCAAGAAGTATATTGCAGAAAAAAAGAAGTAAACTTACATTTATTCAGGTAGATCCAGTTCATATTCAGAGTGCAGTTCAAAGGAAAGAGAGAAGCCTAATCTAAAGAGTACTTTCTGTATGTCAGATTCTGCTTTGCATCTATGCTGATATTGATGCTCACCTCTTTTTATTTTTATAATTGAATCTAACACTGTTTCAAATGTATGCCTATGTTCCTTGTTTCACGTGTTACTTTTGTTTCTCCTTTTGGAATGCCTAGCCAAGTACTTTATGGCCCCTTTGATGTAGAATTGCTTTTCCCTGCTCAATGTTACTTTTTGGGTTGGAGGTTCCCACATTCCTGATTGTCACCAAGCACAGAGTTATCTCCCTTGTTCCCTCCCTTCCACGCCTTACAGACTCTCAGGGTGCTATCTGTCGACTATAGCCTTGAGGATTGTTTATGAGTGCCTGGCATGTCTGGGTTTCACAGGTTGCTTTCACATCTGGGGTTTTTCCATTTTCTCATCCTGGGGTGACAAATGGTGACCCTAATGTTTCCCGCTAATTTTTCTGTATGCTGATTGGTGTTCCTGTGTGAGCTTTCATGTTTGAAGGTATAATACACCTCTGTTCCTCTTGCAATGTATCACTAACAAAAACAGAGACCTGTATCCAGTATCTGACAATAAAGGACTATGTTTTAACCAACAAAGACCTGATCATTTGCTGATAGTGCAGAAGCCTCATACTGTATCACAAATGGCCAGTTTGTCCAACATAATGTGTGTGGGAATATGAAGGCACTGTATTTACAAGACAGACCTGCAGAGACATGTGTTTCCATGGAAGGCCATGGACAGCGAGTAAGGGCACAGATATAGGGAGAGGAGAGATCAGAGGGCAGCTCCCAGGTTAAGGTAGAGAGTGGAGTCCCATTCAAGGAAATTACTCCTATACACACTTAGAATGATGTAGCGCGCACACACACACACTAATGTCCAGGCATGCAGAGTCACGCACTCCAGCAGTAGATAATATGAAAGGCCTCAGCCGGCAGAGCTGCTGCTAATCTGAGTCAGCAATACTGACCTCGATGGTCCAATGCAGATTCAAGTGTTCACATGAGTAAGACCCTTTTGGGGCTTGAGAGCTTCAGTTACCTGTCCTTGGAACATACAAACAAAAGGGAAAGATTACATTTTCCACTTGTCAGCTTATACCCTTAGCTATACCTTCCTCATCTTCAGTTTTCCTAATTCCTTCAATATGTTTATGGTCTTGAATCTGAGAGTGCATTCAGATGGCTCTTTTTTTTTTTTTAACTTTATTTTTAAAGTAGTTTTTTATACATTATAAGTTAAACACTTATAACAAAAAGAAAAACATATACATAATTTTTGGAGCCACACATCTTAGTTTAACCAAGCATAAAATTTGGACCATATCTTCATCGGATTTGTCCTGTCATTCATATTCAAAAGAAAACCTAGTTTGCTCATCTCTGCCCAGTCCAGAAGTTTAGCAATCACAGCATCTTCACCCGGAAGCGTTGCAGATTTCCACGCGCTAGCCCGAACTATCCGGGCTGCTGTCAGTATAAAAGCCAATAATTTTTGTTCATGGCTAAGCAGACCTTCAGGAAGTATATTTAGCAGAAAGATTTCCGGAGCTAATGATATTTCCGATCCCATTATCTCCTTAATCATATTATGCACCATTAACCAATATCTCTGCATTTTTTTACATTTCCACCACATATGATAGCATGTTCCTATTTCCACCTCACACATCCAACATCTATTTGTTACATTTTTGTAGCATTTATGAAGCCTATCAGGGGACCAGTGCCACCGGTAGAAGAGTTTATAGATATTTTCTTTATAATTTATCACACCCAAAAATTTAATTGTTTTCCAGATTTTTGTCCACTGATCAACCTGAATATTATAGCCAAAGTCTTGCATCCATTTCACCATTGAGGGTTTTATCTTTTCATCCTGCATTTCATAAGCTAGGATTATTTTATAAATTTTATTAAGTTTGTTTTTATTCATCCAATTTAGATCTAATCCATTCGGAACATCATAAAAATCAACCATTTTATCCAGATGATACCTAGAATTTAATTGATTACATTCCCACCACGATAATTGCAAATTTAATTCACTTTTTAGCTGATCATTGCACTTTAATTTCCCCTTATTATCCAACAATTTATCATAACTCACTAAATTTTTTGAATTTATCAGCGATGGCTTAATAAAGGCCTCCAGCGGGGAGACCCATCTGGGCGTTTTTAAATAAAATTTTTCTTTTATACTTAGCCAATTTTTCATGAGTGCTGCTCTTAGAGTATGAGTACTAAAATTTGCATGGATTTTGTGCTTATTATACCATACATAGGCATGCCATCCCATGTAAAGGTCATGCCCTTCTAATGCCAGAATTCTGGCGTTGTCTAACAGTACCCATTCTCTCAACCAAACTAGGGCTGCGGCTTTCCCATAGATTTCCCAATTTGGTATGGCAATCCCTCCTTCCTCCTTCTGATCTTGTAAAATTTTCCACTTTACTCTAGGTTTTTTGGGGAACCAGATGAATTTTTTTTGTTAATTCATTAATATTCTTATAGAATTTAGCATTTTCTGCCAACAGTGGAATTGTTTGTGCCAAGAATAGGAATTTCGGGAGGATATTCATTTTAATCGCCGCTACTCTGCCTAGCCAAGACAGCTTTAGATTTTTCCAGATATCCAATTCTTTTTTAATCTTTTTTAATAATGTGTCATAGTTATCCTCTATCAAAGAGCTAGTCTTACTGGTACATATTACTCCCAGGTATTTCACTCTTTTCACTACCTCAATTCCAAATTTATTCTGTATTTTTATCTGTTCCTGAGTAGGGTAATTTTTAACAAGAATCTTTGTTTTATGTATATTGATCTTTAATCCCGAAACCTCGCCATAGTCTTTGATCTTTTCTAATAGTCTACCTAGAGATATTTCTGGATCTTCTAAAATAAACATTACATCGTCGGCATATGCGCATAACTTATATTCTTGCCCCTTACATTTAAGGCCTTTAATAGTTTTATCCTCCCTAACTTGATCGCATAGGGTTTCCAGAGCAAATATGAACAATAATGGAGATAAGGGACACCCCTGCCTAGAACCCTTTTCAATTTTAATCTCTTGTGTAGTGTCTGAGTTAATTCTTACTCTAGCCGTTTGTTTATTATATATTGCTTTGATCATGGATTCGAATTTTTCTCCCGCCTCATATTCCTTTAATTTATTCATTATGAATTCCCATGCTAGGCTATCAAAAGCTTTTTCCACATCCATGAACATTAATATCGCTGATCTCTCCGGATATATGTCATAGAATTCTAAAGCATTAATTAATATTCTCCAATTCTCTCTTAGATGTCTATTCGGCAAGAATCCTACTTGGTCTTTATTAATTATCTGAGACACAACCCATTTAAACCTTTCCGCTAGTATATTGGCATAGATTTTATAATCAGCGTTTAGTAAAGATATTGGCCTATAATTACCAATATTATCTAAGTCATCTTTGGCTTTGAGTATTAATGTTATCAGGGCTTCATTCCAGGACTCTGGTACTGAGCTCGTAATTCCTATGTTCTTGACTAGGTCTTTAAATATCAGAGATATTTGGCCCTCAAAAATCCTATAGAACTCACCTGGAATGCCGTCCGGACCCGGAGCTTTGTTCGTTTTCTGTCTTTTAATAGCCTCCACAACTTCACATATTGTGATTGGTTCATTTAATTTTCTCTTTTGATCTATCGTGAATTTATTTAATTTGGTTTTCTCCCTGAGGTATTCCCTTACCAGATTTTCATCCTTATTCTCTTGTTTATATACTTTAGAGAAGTAATCTTCCACTATCTTTTTTAAATCTTTTAATAAGTATTTGTTTTCACCTACGGGGTCCTTTAATGTAATTATTGATTTTTTACCCTCTTCCCTTTTTAGCCTATATGCCAGCCATCTTGATCGCTTATTAGCATTTTCAAAAAAAAATAATTTATTATATTCAATCTTTTTCCCTATCTCTTTACTTAATAATAAATTTAATTTATGTTGTTTATATAGTAATCGTTGTTTACTGTCTTGTTCCCCTTTGGTTTTCAACATATTCATTTCTTCCACTTTTATTTGCTCAACTAGAAGTTTATATTCTCTATTTTCTTGTTTTCTTTTCCACAGGGTGTAGCTAATCATTTTTCCTCTTATGTATGCCTTAAAGGTATCCCATATAATATTAATAGAAATTTGGGGCTGAATATTTAATTTAAAAAATTCTTTAATGTCATCTTTCAAGGATTCGACAAAGACTTGATCTTTTAGGATATATCTATTCATGGTCCATATGGGCGCTCTCCTAACCTTGTTAAGTGTTAATAAGATTGGGTTGTGATCCGCAAAGGTTAAGGGGCAGATCTCAATATCTAACATCTCCATTATTATAGATCTGGATACCCAGGCCATATCTATCCTTGACCATGACTTATGCCTACCTGAATAGAATGTAAATGCCTGCTTGTTCTTATTTTTTGTTCTCTATGCATCTAAGAGGTCTTGCTCTTCTACTAATTGATAGAATATCTCCGGTAGTGTTTGGTCTTTATTTTTTTTCCCCATCT
Source organism: Lepidodactylus listeri (assembly GCA_029233225.1). Lineage (NCBI taxonomy): Eukaryota > Metazoa > Chordata > Lepidosauria > Squamata > Gekkonidae > Lepidodactylus > Lepidodactylus listeri. The sequence goes on along the minus strand of JARCFY010000006.1, from coordinate 39,627,023 downwards.
TGGTTTGCGTTTTCCTATCTAGTTTTCTCTCTACTACAGCATTAAAGTCTCCAATTAGACAAATCTTATCAGATTTTTTCACCCTCAATGCTTCAGCTACTTCTTTGTGAAATGGAGCTTGATTAGAATTGGGCGCATAGACATTCACTATAATATATTCCTTCCCATTTTTTATTATACTAATTACTATAATTCTACCATCTTTTGACGAATATACCAGTTGTGGATGTAAAAATTCTTTGGCATATATAGCTACCCCTCTTTTTTTTCCACCTCATCTGCTGCTACGAAGACTATCCCCAATTCTTTACAATTAAGGTGTTTTATATGATCCTTTTTGATGTGTGTCTCTTGGACGCATGTTATCTCTGCTCTTATTTTGAGTAATTGATGGAATATACGCCGTCTCTTTTGGGGTGCATTGAGACCATTTACATTAACTGACATAATTTTGAATTCTTTAGGGCTCGGCCCCATCCTGGTTTTTTGTTTCTTTCACTCGGCTCTTTAGTTGGTTTCTTGTTTGTATTTGTGGTGAGGTTGATGGTGTTTCTTTCTCCGCTGCTTTTCTTCCTTTCTTTTATCTTTTCTTTCTTCTTCTTTACCTTCTTCTCCTTCTTTCTCTGTTTGCGAATCTTCTCCCTCTTCTTCCTCCTCCTGCACTCCTAATTCAGCTCCATAGGACTCTAGAAAATTTTCCAGCTTGAATGTTGAGTTGAGTTTCTGTCTTCTTCCTCTATACTCAAAGAAGAGGCCCTCCGGAATGAGCCATCTGTACTCTATACCACTCTCTCAAAGCAGTCCTGCTAGTCGCTGGTAGGGTCTTCTTTTTTCCCTAACACGCCAAGGCACCTCCCTCAAGAATCTAATCTCTTCTCCTTGTGCGACGGCTTTGTTCTCATATGACGCTCGAATAATCTTGTCCCTTGTTTCTCTTTTATTAAGTTTTATATGGACTTCCCTAGGAGCATTGAATTTTCTTGCAAATGCCGTGCCTCTTCTAAACACTCCATCAATTTCAGTCATTACCTCTTGTTTGGTGCCGATGTTCAATTGAGTTGCTATGATTTCAGCCATTTCTTCTTTCAAATTAGTGCCAATATTTTCCGGAACATTTTGACACCTGACAATTTGTGCTGCTTTGTCCAGTTCTAGATTGATGAGCGATTCTTCCAGTCTTTCATTTTTCGCCTTCAATTCTTGTACGTCCAGATCTAAATCTCGTACTCTTACGTGAGTTTGTCTACCTTTTGTGGCCAGCTCTTGTATCTCTGCTTTATTCGTTGCCACTTGTGTTTTGATTTCCTCCACTTCTGTTTTGATTTGTGAGGCTAATTCGTCTATCTTATTATACATAGGTACAAACTCTTTCTGGATCAAAACCGGAATTCTTTCCTCCACTTTGTCCATTATGGCTGGTAGTGTGTTCTCCATAACTGCTTTAATCGCTGTTGAGACGGCTGTTGAGACGGCCTCATCAATCATTCCCTTGATTTCTTTAGTCGCCAGTCTGCGGTTGCTTGTTGTCAACTTCATCTGACCAACTAGTGTAGTTTGCGATGGAGAGGGGACCGAGCCCTTCCTCCCTGCCCCTGGGTTCCCACTAGCCATAGGTTTGTTAAGTTTATCTAATTATTACCACTAGGCCCCACTCGAGACTATTTAGAGGCTATTTAGAGCTAATTAAATCTAAGTTGTCTGGTCTTATTTTATTGTATAAATACTTCTACAGCCTTTTTATCACTGAGGCTTTAGCCTTTATAAGAAGTAGTTCTTAAATTTTACTTTATAATTCTTGTTTATTAAATTTAATTCAATTAACTTATTTAATCAGGTTGATCAGTGTCTCCAACTTAACCAAATTAATTCACCCAAGTAGACTATGTATTTATCTGGATATTTACTTCCCCAGTAATTTGTTATAAATTAAATATAATTAATTCTACCTCTCTTCTATCATTGGTTGTTTCCCCCTCAGACTCTAGGAACAATACTTAATATTCTAATTTTAGTGCGTTATCAGAACATGAACTAATGGTATTGATTATTCTTAATTTAATTAATATAGTTGATATAGTTAATTTAATTAATACAGTTGTTACAATAAATTACTATGCCAAAGTTAATTACACAACGAGTTATTGATGCTAATAATAGCCACAGAAGTAATAATAATAGTTGTGAAATATATCCTGAATCAAATACTAATTTAATCAAATATTTCCTAAATTAATTCTTAACTTAATCAAAATACACACTATACTCTTTTTATACAGTGATTAATACACTTATAATTGCACTTATTTTAAACTTTGGCTTCAGTAATCTTTCTTACTGCCACTAATCAGTACCTCTTCCTTTTGAGTTACTCAGTCTTACGTCAGGCTGTCACGTCTCCTGCAATTGCCACCTACAATTAGCACACAGTATACAGTAAATGCTATTAGTCTCTATGTGTTATTTATTACTCCTTTTCCGTAACTACCGCTATGTTCTTAGTGATTCAATGTCCTTTTACGTCCTCTTCGTAGTCTTTATGTTGTCTTTACGCTGTTTCCGTATCTCAGCTCCCGGTTACTTCCTTGTTCCTTCCCACGCTTGCGCACTCACTCCGCTGGCCGCCGCCCTGGTCTCCTCTCGGGTAGGCTCTTCACCTCTCAATTTCCACCGTCCCCGCCTCCCCGTCGGGCTCCACAACAGCTGGGAAAGAAAGAAAAACACAGGCAGAAGAAGGTTAGTGCAGCGTTATCTTTTTAATTAATTCTTGACTCACCCCCCCTTCCAACTTTACTTTACTCCACTCCAGCTGCTTTACCGGGGGCGTTCCAGCCCCAAACCAAACCAAACCTCCCCCTGCCCACCACTACGTAAATAGCAATGCAAGTGCTGGGCTTAATAGTTCTAACTAAATTCAAATAATATATTCAACTTTTATATATGTGTTGCAAGTCCTTTCGTCTCCTCGGCTCCTCGGGTCTCCGTCCTCTCCTCTCCCATCCGACTCCAGCAGCTGGGGCGGTGGTAGTTCTTCCTAGTTTCTGCTCAGAGCACAGATAACAGCCACAGGAGTTTTGCCTAAACTCCTGTGCTGTGTCCTGAAGCTCTTTGCTTCTCCCCTCCCTACAAGAGGGGAGAAAGGTAGAAATTTCACCTAGAAAACTAAGAAGTTACTAAGCAGGCACCGGAGCTCACACTCCGTGCGTCTGCTGCGGATGAAGGCGGAACTGGAACTCCAGATGCATTTGACTGTAGATGGCTCTTTTGAGCTGCACCAGGCATGAGTGCCTGGTGGATTTAAAGTGCACGTCCAGACCTCAACATCTGGGAATTGTGCCGCTTTCGTTAGTAGCTTGTCAATCCCCATCAGGGATCCGTACTTAAAACATAGTGGTTAAAGTCCAGTCTAAAGCTGGCTGACAAGCCAATGCCAGACTTTCCACCATCAGGTTGTTCCTCCAGCATGCAATCAGCCCATCCTGAATGGCTGCCATTTTAAAAACTTTTAGCGATGCACACATAACCGCTTAAAAATGTGATGTCTGCAGACAGTGAGGCACATAAGCAGATATGCACATAAGCAGATATGCACATATGCAGATAAGCAGATATGCACATGTGCAAACAGGATTTTTTTTTAAAGCCAACTGCACAGCTTTTTAAGGTGGATGCCATCTAGACAATCCACCACAGAGTCACGTGTGGTAAAGCGATTCATGGGGGAGCTGTCTGGTCATGCAGTGCTGGATTTAAAAGATCTAGATTAAATTACAGCCAGGCCAATGGCGGGATTAGCTGCCCGTCTGAATGCACCCTAACTTCATTTTTAATATGGCTTGCTCGGGGGAGCGCAGCTCCGGGAATTGGTGCCTGCCCCCCTTCCTCCCCCCCCCCCCCCGCAGGGGAATGCCTGCTTGTGTCATGGCTGCAGCAAAATGACTCCGTCCCCTGGAAAGGTCCTCGTTCCTCTGACCAGCCCTCTGAAGGCTTCAGCCACCACTGAAGCTATCCTCCCAGAATAGTGGGATTTCTAAGGCTTGGATTGGTAGCTGTCCCCTCTCTGCCAGCTCTCTCTTTCTCTCTTTCTCTCTCTCTCTCTCTCTCTCTCTCCTTTCTTCCTTGCCCTCTGACATACTTCTGGTGATGTCAGGTGGTGTAGCACGTGCAAATAAGTTATGCTAATGAGTTATGCTAATGAGCTCCTGCACCTCTTTTTTTACGAAATGACCCCTGGTTCCTTGTATACTCATGCTCAATTTATTAACTAGTTTGCATTGTGTGGGGTGGAATTCCCTACAATCATTATAAAAAGTGGGGAAAATGCTCTTTGCTGAGGCGTAATTAACAGGGCTCAAGTCATAATCATGGCACTGTATATCACCAAATATGGATTTTTTTCCTTTTCATTTTTTGAACTTGAAACATGCCATTTTTACACAATACTGTAATAAGCTTATCCCATTTGATCTGAATAGAGGGGTTGAGAGAAGAGTTCAGTAAAGAGTGTTGTTCACTAAATTTATTGTGTTGTTTTTGTTGGCAGAGTTTAAATATGCAAAGGAAGTGGAGCACTGACTGTTTAAAGACAAATAAGTAGGTTTATTTCAGAAAAACAAATTGTTATAGAACATACAGAGGAAGTCTGAACTAACGAGGCTAAACTAAGTCTGCACTATAGACATTGCGTATTCCAATGGTTTTCACTTGTTTAACTGAAAATATTCACATACTTCCCAGTTGTCAATGTCAATTTAATGAAAACTGTGGGCTCAAAATTCTAGTAACATATCTCAGTTCTATAGTCATATTTCCCAAATGTTGATGCTTGAGGTTGATTTGTTTTTGAATGGATTATAAATTGGAGGTAACAGAATAGGTACAAGCAGAGGGACCCATGATACTCGCGGGGGGGAGGACCTCACGGCTGTGGAGGAAGCAGCCACAGGTAAGGCCTGGATGCCTCCCAGCTGCAAGGTCAGCTGCCAATCTTCCCCTCGGGTTCCCCCCACCCAATCCTCCCCAAGCTCTGGTGGTGAGGCCTGGATACCTCCCAGCCACCGGGCCTGCCACCGATCTCTCCCCCAGGCTCCAGTGGCAAGGCCTGAACACCTCCCAACCACCGGGCCCGCTGCAGAGTTCCCAGAGTGTTCTCTGTGCATGTGCAGGGAACACTCTTTTACTTTTTGTGGGATTTGAATATCCCCTGTATAGTTTTTTAAAGTTTTCAGATTTTTCTGCAAATCTGGGGAGTCCACCAAATGTGCAGGAAAATCTCTCTGCCCCCCGAGTGCCCCTGATGTGCGAATTTAGATATCCACATGCACAGGGAACACTTGGCTATTAGTATATACATGTACTTTCTCCATTTTGTCCCATGATAATGGGCAGGGCCTCCACTGCAACTAAGAATAACCCAGTTAATATATATGCTGCTGAAGACCTTCCCTCCCTTTGACATTCTGGCCAAAGATGATACTACTGGGATTTCTCTGCACCTGTCAGCTGTAGTGTAGGCTGTGCTGGAAGATCCAAGTATTGAGAACATGATGTCATACATGAGTTGGAGTTTTTAGCTAATACATTAAGGAGCAGAATCAAATCTGGATAATGATAGATTTCACCACCTCCTCTGAGCAATGGAGCTGATACATGTAGAAAAACTCTTAACATATTATTGCCAGTTACAACCACATTAATTGCATAGAGAAGTTGTGAATGTACTTTGAGCTTTGGGAAAATCATGTTTCATATTCTGACTCTGCCAAAATGAAGGATACCTTCTGTTCCTTACCAAGATTTGGGTTAAGTAACCTGTATGTAGGATTTCTAATTATGAGCTAAAGAAAACCAACTCTGCAAAATCTTGAAGGATTTAACTTGCATAATTTATGCCTATTTAACTGTCATTTATGTACTGTGGGTTTGGTTTCAAATGCTATAACTTGTTTCTCCATCATTTGAGAGAGGGACAGTATTCACTGAAATCTTTCCAAGCATGCTGCATCCATATGTGGGGATAAAATTTCAGTTGTTCACTTCCAATGCTTCAAAACTATTTCTGCACACATGAAATGTTTACAACTCTGTTGTCTCAGTCTCTGTCTGACCCCAAAGCCACCCAGGCAACCACAGCAGGGATTCACCATGTAATTACCCCCCTGCCTGCCTCTGCTTAGAGTTGCAGCTTGGGACATCTTGTCTTGGACTGTTCAGTGTATGTGAGGGGTGTGGTGGGGTAAGGCAGCAGTAGACATTCTGACAGCATCGTAGTTTTGTTTCATAGAGATGCTTGTTAAAGCTGAGAAATTTAAGGTAAGGTATCCACGCTCTGCTTCTTTGGACTGTTTATCTCCTATTGCCACAAATCGCTGGTTTGGCTTTAGAAAAACAATAATCTGTTTCACACTAGCAGTCATGCCGCTGTAAATGTTGTAAGTGATAACAGGCAGATTAAAAAGAGCTAGTCATCCAGGCAGTCAATCAAGAGAACAATGAAGACTGTCACTGAGGCCATCTTATGAATATGCTATCCTTCTTCACATCTGTGTGGAGTTCACATAAATGTACCCTGAGTTACCTCTTCACTCATCTCATCCCAACTTCAGCAGCCCAATTAAATGTGCATGCCTGACTGAATTTTTATTTCCTTCTCACTGAATCAAGTGTTTCTCTCAGACACACATTTTCTTATAGGTTTGTGAAGGATGGCAGGTGGCCCACAAGAAGTTGGAAACCTCCACTTGCCAGAGAAACTAGAAACATTTTGCTCAGTAAGTTTTCCACCTTTCATACAGGTTTTCATCCTTTCTGTGCTTTCCTTTCACTATCTTTTTTAATCCTCTCTGGTATACCGTGTTAGACCTGCTGTGCATTACCTGCACAGAAGCTAAACAGAAACATATGTAGTGGTGGCAAGCTACATAGACACTTCACCAGTCACAACAATACCTCCTAGGGGGTCAATTTGCCAGAGACCACCCCCCAGGCTCATACTATAGCCATTCCAAATGACAGACACTGACCCCATGAGGAAGTTCTCTGCAACTGTCACTGCTCCATACATTGCAGCTGCGTAGGGCTCTGATCTTGGAAGGCAGCAGGTGCCATGGTTACATTGATACATTGAAACAGTTTTCCTCAAGCTTTACACACAGGTAGAGGGGGGCATTAATTGTCAGAAAGGGCTAGTTAGTGTCAAGATGCATAAGTAACTGAGGTGATAAGTATAGCTGAGATTGGATTAAAGCAGTTGGTAGGCCTGTGAATGGCTTACCTCCTGGCTTTCCCCTCACTGCTCTTTTTTATGTTCACTTGCAGCCCTATTTTCTGAGGGTTACTCCTCTTCCTTAAAGCCCACTATTCCTGGAAATGTTACTGCTTTTGGTGGTTATCCTGCCACTATGAATGGGAAGAGAAGCAGAGTAAGCCCATTCTGAAAGGGTGAAGAATGACAGCAAGACTGAGAGAGGACAGGTGGGAGAAGGTAACTGTGAAGGCGAGGCTGTGTTCCACCACCTCTTCCTAAGAGTGACTAATAGGAGATGGTGGAATGTTAGTGAGAAGGACAGTTGAAAATGGCAGTTAAGGGAGTTGAACAGTTGGAGAGTTGAGAGAGTGTCTGGCTGAATGAAACGGTGGAGAAGAACTGCTTCAAGGTGGCTGAAAAGAGTCAATTTGTAACAAAGGACCCTGGTTTCTGGAATAGGGAAACAGTTTGAAAGGTCAGTTGAGAAGAAACAATGTAACCTCTCCTGTTTATCCTCAATGTTATGTTCATAAAAAAGTCATTTTTTTCTTTAACCCTATGAGCTGGTAGTCTCAGGGAAACCCCCCACCCAAGCTATGATCTCAGTGTATATATGTTTTAGGATATTAATAAATGGTGGCAACAGAGCAGTTTTTGAGTACCCAATCCCAATAACTCTGCACAGTGTCTGAGTGAGGGGCAGTTATTATAGGGGGCTTGGCTACCCTATCTGCTTATGTCTCTGTGAGTGAGAGGGAGGACTTAAGGTGTGAAATCATCATGGCTCTCTACATATTTTAGAGGAAGCAAGAAGAATGATGATGTGTGATGGCTTGACCTACTTGTAACCCTGAACCTGCGGGAGAGAGGTTGTGGAGGGTGGTAGACTGTGTGAGAGAAAAGGGCATCACCGTAAACTATCTGTAGCCTCTTGTCTTGAGCCTACAATATCTAGACCAGTCCCTATCCTTAAATTCAACCAAAAATAAAACATTTCAGGGAGCAACATCTGCATAGGAAGAACAGAAACACAATTGTCAGTGGTGTTTCAAGTCCTCTCTAAGAACAGGATGTGTCTGTAAAAACACTTTCTAAGGAACCTGATAATCTCTTACCACAACAGCCTATATAAATCAAGCTTATGCCAAAGTTCTAGATGGATTTGGAGAACTACTGAAAATGAAATCCTTTGCAACTTTCATGCACTTTTCCTCTCCAATTGCTGTTCATTTTGTTATTTAATCTAGTTAAATAATCATGGTGGTCACAACCACATCCAAATCTAACCATCACGTACAGTAGCACTACCAACAGTGAACTGAAAGTCTCAAAGCAGTTTGAGAATGTTGTGTTATATGGAGTGAAACCAGTCTTAACTAATGTTTGTATATAGGGGCTGCCTCCAGAAATTTTTCTTTTTTCATTTGTCATGTTAATGGTGCAAATGATCTGATTATACTGACTAAGAAGGACATTAAATGCCAAGACAGAATCTATAACCTAGAACTGAAATTACCTGGAGCAGGAATAGCATTTAATCTCTCTGAGAACCACCAATAATACCTATAATGTGTGACACCATAGCATGGGAAAATGTTACCTTGACTTGACATGATTATATATGGGTACTATTCTTCAGACCATGGCCTAAGTGCTGAATAGATGTCCTTTGGTTTCAGTGAAGAAGAAAATTTCATACATTTTGTCCTTTGGGCTGGATCAGAATAAACATTCTAAAAGAAAAAGAAGAGAAGAAGAGATTGGATTTATACCCTGCCCTTCACTATCCAAAGGAGTCTCAGAGCGGCTTACAAACTCCTTTCCCTTCCCCTCCCCACAACAGACACCCTGTGAGGTATGTGGGGCTGAGAGAGCTCTGACAAAAACTGCTCTTTTTCAAGAACAGATGTGCCAGAACTATGGCTTGCCCATGGTCATCCAGCAGGTGCAAGTGGAGGAGTGGGGAATCAAACCTGGTTCTCCCAGATTAGTGTCTGTGCACTTGACCACTAAGACATGTATGGGTAAAGTAATCAATCAGCTGGTGCCACCATATTGATGTATGCTGGTTGGTGCCACCCTGTTGATGCCACCATCTTGATCCATGCCAGCAACAATATAAATATGAGCAGAATGGCATATTTTTAATTGTTTCACTAGCAACAACACCCCCATCCCCAAAACCAAGTTTGTTAATGTGGTTCCAGGAGCCCATAAATTACTTATTCCATTTGGTTTCATCCACAGGACCACCCAGCATGGACATTTTTTTAGAACATCTGAAATGGCCCATATTCAGGAAATTCTCTTCCAATGAAGGGAATGGTGATATCTCTGAAGTTGAGTGGATTTATTTGTGCATGTTATTTTCTGTGCCTTCAGAGACTTGGTGATAGTGTACTATTCTTAAAGGGGCCAGGCAGAACTAAAAAAAATTAAACACAGCAGTTTTGCATTATGTGCTTTTGTAGGTGTGGTTTTTAAAATAATGATTAAACTCTTTAAAGTTATTGGTAATATGATATTTATGGTATTGTAGTGTTGTCTTTATAACTTTGGTGGCCATCTTGAGTATGATTTATGGAGAAGTAGGGCATAAATCTTTTAAATAAATAAGTAGGGTAAATTTACACTCCTTTTTTAACAGATAGCATTCTTATGATAGATATATCACATTCACCACTCTGTTTACTTTCTGTTGTTAGATAATGTCCTGAGTTGATAAGAGACAATGATTCATGATACCAAATGACTGATAGTTTCCAAACACTCGAGTTATTATTTTAATTGTGATAGTAACAGGAACCTGTGCAGGAGTTCAGTTGATATAGATATACTTGCTACCAATCACAGCCCTTGTTCTTGAAGTAATCCATAGGTTTCAAAAGAGCAACTGATATGAATAGTAGATTACAGCTATGCAGCTATATCAGCAGTTAAAGCATGAAATGAGAGTCTGAAACAGTGAAAAAGTATATAGTTTTTAATTGCTGTGTTATATGGGTTAAGGATTCTGTTGATAATATTCATCAGACTTGGTCAGATGTTTATATAAAGCATCAGGGCTCCGTTGGGGCCAGAGCGCGCCGGAGCCCCCTCCCTTGCCCAGTCACCTTCCCAGAGCGCGCCGGAGTGCCACTCCGGGAGAGAAGGGGCCGGGGGGCGGGCCTCCCCCATTCACCCCTCCCTCCCCCAATCACCGTCCCCGGGGCCGCGGCTGGCCGCTGGCCCCGCTGGAGAGCCTCCTCCCTTGCCCAGTCACCTTCCCAGGGCCGCGGCTGGCCGCCGGCCCGGGCGAAGAGCCCCCTCCCACCGCCAGTCACTGTCCCCGGGGCCGCGGCTGGCCGCCGGCCCCGCTGGAGAGCCCCGTCCCTCGCCCCGTCCCTCGCCCCGTCGCCTTCCCTCGCCCCGTCCCTCGCCCCGTCACCTTCTCTCGCCCCGTCCCTCGCCCCGTCGCCTTCCCTCGCCCCGTCCCTCGCCCCGTCGCCTTCCCTCGCCCCGTCCCTCGCCCAGTCGCCTTCCCTCGTCCCTCGCCCCGTCGCCTTCCCTTGCCCCGTCCCTCGCCCCGTCCCTCGCCCAGTCGCCTTCCCTCGCCCCATCCCTCGCCCCCTCCCTTGCCCAGTCGCCTTCCCTCGCCCCGTCCCTCGCCCAGTCGCCTTCCCTCGCCCCGTCCCTCGCCCCGTCGCCTTCCCTCGCCCCGTCCCTCGCCCATTCGCCTTCCCTCGCCCCGTCCCTCGTCCCGTCGCCTTCCCTCGCCCCGTCCCTCGTCCCGTCGCCTTCCCTCGCCCCGTCCCTCACCCCGTCGCCTTCTCTCGCCCCGTCCCTCGCCCAGTCGCCTTCCCTCACCCTGTCCCTCGCCCTGTCCCTCGCCCCGTCGCCTTCCCTTGCCCCGTCCCTCGCCCAGTCGCCTTCCCTCACCCTGTCCCTCGCCCCGTCACCTTCTCTCGCCCCGTCCCTCGCCCCATCGCCTTCCCTCGTCCCTCGCCCCGTCACCTTCCCTCGCCCCCTCCCTCGCCCCGTCCCTCGCCCAGTCGCCTTCCCTCGCCCTGTCCCTCACCCAGTCGCCTTACCGGGGCCGCGGCTGGCCACCGGCCCCACTGGAGAGCCCCCTCCCTCACCCAGTCGCCTTCCCTCGCCCCCTCCCTCGCCCCGTCCCTCGCCCAGTCGCCTTCCCTCGCCCTGTCCCTCGCCCAGTCGCCTTACCGGGGCCACGGCTGGCCACCGGCCCCGCTGGAGAGCCCCCTCCCTCGCCCAGTCGCCTTCCCTCGCCCAGTCACCTTTCCTCGCCCCGTCCCTCGCCCAGTTGCCTTCCCTCACCCCCTCCCTCGCCCAGTCACCTTCCCGGGCCGCGGCTGGCCACTGGCCCCGCTGGAGAGCCCCCTCCCTCGCCCAGTCACCTTACCCGGGGCCGCGGCTGGCTGCCGGCCCCGGGAAGAACCCCCCCCCCCACTCAACAGTTTCCTGGGCCCAAGGGAGGGAGAAGCCGGGCCTGAGTGGCTTAATGCCACTCAGGCCCAAGCAAGGGGAGGGGGGAAATGCCAGCCCTCGTGGGGGGTGAAGCGCCCCTCCCTCCTTCCCTTCCTTCCCTCTCTCCCCCCACCTACCTACCTACCTACCTGTTCCTTCCTTTCCCCATTCCTTCCCCTCTCCCTTCCTCCCTCCCTCTCCCCTTCCTTCCTTCCTTTCTTCTCTCTTTCTCCCCCAACTACCTACCTACCTTACTGTTCCTTTCTTTCTTTCCCCCTTTCTTCCTCCCTCCTTCCTTCCTTTCTTTCTTCCCCCCTCCTTCCCTCCCTCCCTCCCTCCCTCCCTTTCTTTCCTTCCTTCCTTCTTTCTTTCTTTCTTTCTTTCTTTCTTTCTTTCTTTTTTTCTTCTCTCTCCCCCCACCTACCTACCTACCTTCCTGTTCCTTCCTTTTCCCCTTCCTTCCCCTCTCCCTTCCTCCCTCCTTCCTTCCTTCCTTCCTTCCTTTCTTCTCTCTCTCTGCCCCCACCTACCTACCTACCTTCCTGTTCCTTCCTTCCTCCCTTCCTCCCCCCTTCCTTCCTTCTCTTCTCTCCCCCAACTACCTACCTACCTTACTGTTCCTTTCTTCCTTCCTTCCTTCCCCCCTTTCTTCCTCCCTCCTTCCTTCCTTTCTTCCTTCCCCCCTCCCTTTCTTTCTTTCTTTCTTTCTTTTTCTTTCTTCTCTCTCTCTCCCCCACCTACCTACCTACCTTCCTGTTCCTTTCCTTCCTTCCTTCCTTCCCCCTCCCTCCCTCCCTTCTTGCCTTCTGACACACTGCCCATGACGTCAGGGATGTGTGGCCTTTTGACACTTCCAGTGATGTCAGGGGGTGTGGCATATGCAAATGAGTTATGCTAATGAGCTCCTGCACCTCTTTTTTTACGAAAGGACCCCTGTAAAGCATAAATTAGTTTGTGATGCAATGCTGATAATATAGCATTTTAATTGTAAATTAACTGAGGCCACATTGAATTGACAACACTGCACTACAGTCCAATTTATGCCTTTGCTCCATAATGCAATTTATAATGCTTTATTGGTCACAGACTGAAGTAGTCTACTTTATCTTACAAAGCGAGTGAACTTCAATAGACTTTCTGTTCAGTTGCCTCAAGGCCATATTCCATTATGGATCTGCCATTAATATTTTTAATGTAAGCATATTCTTGATCTCTGTTAGAATTTTTGTTTTCCTGGTAGTTGTGAGTAGATGCAAAGCTGCTTCTTAAAATAATCACTGTCTGAAAATGTTTGAATAATGAATAGATAATTGTCCCTGTCGTAATTGCTGTCAGAGTGTGGGGCACAACTGGCCACTATTTTGCCCCCATTTCACTGTTGCCTCCACCACCTTGGGGTAAAATCCAGTCCCTCTCTCTCTCATGGGTTGCCCAAGGCCAACTCCACAGGGGTGTTTCACTGTAGCATGCCAAATAGAGTGGAGGGTGGGTACTCATGCAGACTCTTTCTAATTAAACAACTTTATTGCTATATGGCACAAACTCAGGATACTACAATTGACAGAATCTAGCTGCACTAAGCAAAATAAACAAGAAGACAGTTACTAACTCGTTACTTACAGTCCATGTTATATCTGGTCTTGTTAGTTGCAAGATGCCCCCATCCCTGGTGCATCTGCAATCCTCTTTTGTATCATTCTCTGTCATCCTTCATCACAAAACATACAACAAAATGCACCCAAACGCACACAACCACTGGACTCCCAATCACACATCAGACAAAGGAATAACTCCCCTTTTCAAACCCCACTCCACATGTGCTCCAGGGTCTTCAGCCAATCTGGTTTTTGGGCTCAAGCCTGCCAGACTTGAACCTTCCAATCAAGAATTGTTCACACACCAAAGGGCTAGTGTGTTTTCCTGTCAGTTGGGAAATGAGGTTCTCTATCCAGTGCAGTGCACCTTTTTGCCAGCCACAGAGGTGCTAAGGTCCCATTCCATCACCATAACTGACATAGCATCTCTCATCTCATCACAGTCCTTATTAAAAACAGGATTTAAGATGTGGATTGATGAATAACAATGACTAGGGATGGGAACTCACTGGAAAATGTGATTCAGTTTGGTTCATGGTTCGTAGCATGCCCAGTTTGCAAACTGCAAACCAAGAACCACCATGAATTTTCAGGGGCTAAATGAACTGGTTTGGTTTGTAAAGTTTGTGATGTGGTAGAGCCCCTCCCCCCACATGCTAGAGACACCAGACTCACAAGGGATCTCCTGTCATTTCCCCAGAAAACACTTTCCTGGGGGCTCCTTTCTGGGAGGGCCGTAACTTAGGCCCCATAAATCCAGTCCTCACCAAAGTTGGAGGGCAGGTAGAGGAAAGTCAGCCAAAGATCTCCTGTGAGCTTGGTGTCTCTAACTTGCACAGGATCATTTCTAAACATGGAATGATGGTGTGCTACACAAGAATGAACAAATAATACAAAACACAGTGAGACACAGTGAAATTGTAACCAGCAATATCACTGAAACCGAAACTACTCTTAGCTAAGAGCAGTTATAACCCAGAAAAAAGCCTTGAATAGGTATTTTGGAAGAATAGGCTGAGTTTTGGTTTCAGTGATATCCTGTTTTGAGAAAGTGGTTCCTACTTGAAAAAGCCTTACCAGGGGAAACGTGGAACAACATTGCTAGTGTGCCCATAGGAGGACTTCACTGGGATCACTATCTTTGGATATCAGTGTTGTGGCTTGGTTATCTAGTTTCAACTTAGAACATGGCTTCTGTTTCTGAAAATTGAAGAAACCCAAGCACCATCAATGGAGTGACTTATGAGCCTTTGATGGACTGTAGGAATGCTTGGTTTTTGGCTCTATGATTTGAGAATTTGAATTTTGATATCGTTGGTATATGAATAGCTTTGGAATTTGTATTTATGAACTGTGTATATAATATGAAATTACTTTTCATAGAATAGTTTGAACAGTTTAGTTATCTTTGTTTAGGTAAAAAAATTATCATGCACTTGTTCTGCTGGTAAGAATGAACTAAGGCAGTGGGTAAGAACATATATGAATATTTTATAATTTGTTGTTGATAAGACAGAAATAAGAATAGGCAAGTTTTAGGTGCATAGTTATTTATTTGATAGTTCCAGAGCAAACTGGGTTTTTTGTTGAGCCACGACCTTGAAGAAGATTATGAAAATGTGCTTACATCCAGAGAGTGTGTTGCTGCTGGTCCTTTGGAGTGACACCTTTGTTGCTGAAGTCTATAAAGGACAAGAGTATGGACTTTCTGTTAGTAAATAATGTTTAGCTGACATAGTGTGCCCCTGTAAGTTATGTCTTGTTCAACCTCATTATAAACCATATAGGTAAAAGGTAAAGGTTTCCCTTGCTCAAAAGCCAGTTGAATACGACTCTAGGGATGTGGTGCTCATCTCTGTTTCCAAGCCGAAGAGCCAGTGCTGTCCAAAGATGTTTCCGTGGTCATGTGGCTGGCATGACTAGATGCCGAGGTGCACGTAATACTGTTACCTTCCCACCAAAGTGGTACCTATTTATCTACTTGCAATTTCTTGCATTTGAACTGCTAGGTTGGCAGGAGCTGGGTCCAGAGATGGGAGCTCACTCTGTCATGCAGCACTCAGGTCTTGAAACTGCTGAACTACCGACCTTCTGGTCTGCAGTTCAGCGTCTTAACCACTTGAGCCACTGCAGCCCCTTATAAACCATATACTTATATGTAAACAAGATATTGGATAATATTGAGATATATTAAGATGAGAAAAGTTTAACTGATGTTATATTGGTAACAACCTTTAGTAAATTTATATTATTGCACTAGCTAATAATTTATTTTGCACAGTGGAGAGTTATGTCATTTTGATTCTACATACACATTGTGGTCCCATAGTAATTTGCATTATATCTCCTGAACTTATACTTGCCAAAATGACCACTTGTGCAAGCTAGAGACACCAGAGTCACAGGGGATCCCCCAGATGTTCATCTACATGCCCTCCAAGTTCCACTCCCTGTTGCTTTGAAGTTTTGTAAACATTCAGATTGAGCAGAGATAGTGTGTCTGGAAATGTATCTATTCATGAACCGCCATGAAAAGCTGGAAAAGCCGTCATGGAAAGTCTGTGCTGGTTGACCTGTCACAAACTTCACTTCAGCCAAAATTCATCACAAGCTTTAGTTCATGAGCTGATTCATGCCCATCCCTAACACTGACCACATCTACCTGTCTATTACAAATGCAAAAGCCAATAAAATCATCAGTGGCCATCTTCCCTGTGAGTTTTCTGGTGTGGAGATGGTTATTTTAAAATTTTAGTTATTAGGCTTCTAGCCCTCCCTCAGGGTGGGTTACAACAGAACAATAAATAACATAGTTCAATATATAAAAGCAGTAATTCTTAAAAGCCAAGCAATAATATCAACTAATATTAATACACAGTAGATGGCACCATTTATTCCCATCTGCTCCGTAAACATGGAACATATTTCCATATATTTATAAGTGGATGGCAACTAGTACTAGGGGGAACAGGTGGATGAAAAATAACATAAGTTGACAGCAGTGCAGGGGGAGGCCCATATCATTAGAGCTCTACCACCTCAGCCATAGGCCTGGCAGAATGTATCCTGCAGAATTGCATCAAGTCCTACAGGGCCTGGGGTCTCCATAGGGAGACTGTTCCACCAGAGTCCAAAAAACTCTGACTCTGTTTGAAACTGAACTAATATCCTTCAGGCTGGGGATCACCAGCAGATCTTCATCTATCAAGTGTAATGTTCTCCAGGGGACATACCGGATGAGACAATTCTGAAGGTATGTTGGTTTCAGACCTTTAAAGGTTAAAACCAGAATCTTGAACTTGACCAGTATTCAACTGGAATCTAGTGCAGCTGGCAGAGCACTGGTTATATGTGTGCTCTTAGTGGTGTTCCTGTGAAGACACAAAGTTAACATGCAACATGAATATATATATACAAGAAGGAGGGACTTGTGATACTCACGGTTGGAAGCTCCATGCAGAGGTGGAAGCTGCCACAGGTGAGCCTTCTCCCCTGCCCAGGTCTCCCCCCACCCCCACCAGCGACGGTGAGGCCCATGCAGCTTCCAGCTGCCGGGCCTGTTAAGCTCTTCCCCCACCAATGATGGTGAAGCCTGCACAGCTCACAGCCACCGGGCCCGCCAAGCTCTCCCTCCCACCACCACCAGAGATGGCAAGGCCCACAAAGGCTTCTCCACCCACCCCCGCTGCTGCCGCCAGCAGCCACAGATCCCAAAGGTAAGTGCATTCCCTGCACATGTGCAGGGACCACTTTTTTACTTTTGGGGGGATTTAAATATCCCCTGTATAGTTTTTTAAACTTTTTAGATTTTTCTGGGGAGTCCCCCAAGTGTGCAGAAAAAATCTCTGCCCCCCAAGTGCCCCTGATGTGCAGATTTAGATAGCCACACAGGGGGGGGGGGAACTTGGCTATTAGTATATAGACAAGAGGTGGGACCTGCGGTAGTCGTGGGAGGGGGAAAGAAGGATCTCTATGTGGAGAAGCAGCCACAGGTAAGCCTTCCTCCCCTCCCCTGGGCAATGACGCTGAGCCCCGGGCCCACCAATCTCCCCCCTCCACCTCCGATTGCAACAGCAAGGCCCGCATGGCTCAGAGCTGCCAGGCTGCCACAGTTCCCAGAGCATTCCCTGCGCATGCACAGGGAACGCTCTTTAACTTTTTGGGGAAATTTAAATATCCCCCCAAAAGGTTTTTTTTTTATTTTTAAGATTTTTCTGCACACGTGAGGAGTCCGCCAGGTATGCAGAAAAATCTCCCTGCCCCCCAAGTGCCCCCTCCATGCAGATTTATTTATTTATTTAGATATCTGCACAGAGAGGGCAACTTGGCTATTAGCATATAGATAGATATGACACACACCCACACATACCCATATTTATTTTTAAAATTCTAGGTTACATTTCTAAACTAAATTGAGTCCAGGTCACCTAAGAAGGAGTTGGGATTCACTTGTTTAAGTTGAGAGCTGTTCCTGTTTATTCAAATGCTATTGTATCAGCCAAAGATCTTCCCCTTCTATTAAGAGACAGAAATTTTCAAGTAACAGAATGTATGGAAGCAGAACCAATCTGAGTCTGGAAGATCAGAGATAGACTTGCATGTGCAAGAAGCTCTGAATATTTTCAGAAGATGCTTTTAGCTGTATTCAGGCCACTTATGCAATGTTCATGGGATGGTACAAACTCAACATGTTGAAACCTTGATCTCATTGATGGTTACCACTCTGAGGAGCTGAAGATACTACAGCCACTCTCCTCATGATGGAAACTACAGATAACTATGTTAAATATGGGAAAGCTTGTAATCATCACATGAATACATACCATGGTGATTAGTTAGTTTAACGCATTTGCTAAAAAAACAACTAATAATCACAAAACAACCAACGTGATAGGAATGGAGTTGGCACTAAATGACCTGTTATCAGATGTTTTACAGCAGAAAAATTAAATGTTATTGAATCATTGTTTATTGTTTTATTTATTCATTGTATTATTCACTGTTTTATTTATTTTGTTCCTGTTAGCTACCTTGAACAGACATTTGGAGAGGCAAAATATAAATATGACAAATTAAAAAATAAAAAAACAAAGTTTGAGTCCAGTGGCACTTAAGACCAACAAAATTTTATGCAAGGTATAAGATTTGGTGTGTGCACCCTTCTTCAGATACAATGAAATGAAAATTACTAGCCCATACATACAGTTAGAGGGCGAGCAGTAAATTAGCAAACAGCATAATGAAGCTGTTTAACAGATTCAAGGACCAAACACTTGTTTGAGTTTAATTCCAGTGGAAAACATAGTGAAGGAAATAAGCATGTCAGAATTGGATATTGATGGACAGATGTATCCTTAATTGTGGAATGCTAAGAGTAATTACCTGAGACCCTGCCATTACGCTGCATCTGTCTTCTCACAAACATAAAGGTGACCTTACAGCATATTCTTCTTTGAAGTGGAGTGATTGGCTGTGTAGAATTATCTCTCCTGTCCCCAGCCCGTGTTTTAAAGACTTGGTGGTCTCATGTTATATCCACTGAAACTCAGGCTACCCAGTGCTTCAGATGCTGTTTTAAGATATATTTTTTGTACCCTTAGGCCAGTAATCTTCAACATGGGGTCTGTAGGTGATATAGTTCCCACCAATGTGTTGCCTGGTGTCCATTTGCTTGTTCTCAAAAGCACCTTTTTCTCAAAGTAAAGAGTCTATTATTCATTTATTTATTTAGATTATTTCAATGCTACCTCTTCAGAGTCCTATCTGAGGCAGCTTACATTTTTTTTTATAAAAAGGCATTAAAAAGGCATTAGGCATAAGCCGCATGACAACTCTCCATAAAACAGAAGCAGACCACTAAAAAGCTGATAAGATTTTTAAAAAAGCCTGTTCAGGCTTTCTTTCACCTCTTTGCTACAGGAGATGCTGCAGAAGGCAACAGGAGGCATCATGGCTGTGTCTGCAGACAGCAACTTTTTAATATTTTTTTTCGTATTCTTGTGTGTGTGTATCTGCAACTGAAAGTCACCTTAACCTCTGGTGACTGACCCTTACTGGGGGCTTGGAGGATATTTAGAGAGGTGGCTGAATAAAGCCTGCCTCTGTCTTCCTGACTTGATGTTCCATGGAAGTCTCTCATCCAAGTACTAACCACAGTTTCCCCTGCTTAGCTTCCAAGATCTGACAGATCAGGCTTGCCTGGGCTGTCCAGGTCAGGGTCAGACAGCAACCTTTTTGAAACATCTGCCTTCAATATAGAAGGATGACTGACTTGTAGCCCTTCAACATTTGTGACTGCAAGTAGCCCCCATGGCAGCAATTTTGTTTTTCTGGTCAGTGCCTGTTTGCAAAATTCTAGCAGTGCCCACGAGTTCACCAATGTTGGAAGCCCTTCCCTAGACAATCTGTTGTGTCCCCCCCTTTTTTCATGCCATAAGGCATCTTGGGAAGGGCTCAGACCTTTTGATGTATTACAAAGTTGAATCACAAGTAACTTACAAAAGAAAGAAAACAATTGACATATGCAGCACTTCTTACAGAAGCCTTCAATATCTTTCAGGCTTTTAGTGTTCCATGAATACTGCCCCACCATTTTTTAAAACAATCCCTTTCACAAAAAGGATTTCTGGATGACCTGGAAGGGTGTGGATTATTAAATCCTTTACAAGAACCATTTGTTTAGAGTGAATTTTTCAAAAGGAAACAGGCACAGAAGAAATGTTATTGTGGGCAACAGTTAATTATTTTCCAATGATTATTCCCAAAGACTTTCCAAAAGCTCCTCCACCCTGCTCTTTGACTCACACAAGATATATATCCTTCAGTAGACATAACTTAAAAGCAACATCATTAGCTTTACAACTGCAAGGCTTATAATTAATAGCATCAGCCATGGCTGTTCATGGTGACCTATGTTTACTGCTTTCTTCCTTTCTCTGCATTTACATGTTATGTCCCAGGCTTGCTTTGCTGAAGCACTGGTGTGTGTGTGTGTGTGTGTGTGTGTGTGTGTGTGTGTGTGTGTGTGGAGTGTGGGTGGTTCTAAATCTACTTATGCACAATGAAATCCACCAAACTGAATCTATCCCACTCTATAGTTATTATAATCTTCCAGCCAGTAAAACTGACCATCATGCCCTTAGGTAGGGTTGCCAGGTCCATCCTGGCAACCAGCAGGGGATGGAGGGGAACTCCAAGGTATGACGGGAGAGGGGGGAAAACACAAAATCCCAGCATCATCTGCACCACAACATCACTTTCAGGGAAAAACAGTGCCTGGCAAGCAATGGAAGCTTTGGGGGTAGAAAAAAAGAAGGGGCCACCGTTGTACCTGAATCATAACATCACTTCCAGGTAAACCCAGAAGCGACATTGGGCTGCTCTAGGAATTGCCAAAAATGGTCTGGCATCAGCCCATTTCAGCTTCAGAATCAGGTTGCAAGTGCTTCTCTAAGCTGGTCTTAGTAAAACTGTACATTGCCTTTTTTACATTCATCACAGATTTCTCCAGCACCACAAAGCTACTTTCTTCCATTAATATGTATTTTGGTCTCGTTCGTAAATATGCATAATTGCAATTTTCAAGATTTCCCCATTTAATACAGACAGATATTTGTAAGAGAGCTGATTAAAGATTAGGGCTATTTAACTGTGAAATATTATTTTTTTCTTGCAAAATATGAGAAAAACAATTTTGAAAGATGCAGCTGCTCACAGAGAAGCGAGAACATTTCTAACTTGTATATAGATATCTTATTTAAGACTAGATGGGCCCTGATTCATTGCACTGTGTCTACAGCAACTAACTGCACACATTGGGCAGCTCTAGGTAGGGTGAGACGATTAAAGACAGTGCCAGTCATGTGTGGTGGGAACAGAGAAGAGGGAAGGGTGTTTCTCAGCTCAGATCTCCACGAGTTCTTGAGAAACTGATCTGGGCAGTTACAGATTTTTCTCTGCAGGCCCAGCAGGTGGATTAAAGAAGCAACAGTCTGTTTGTGGGTATGGCTGGCACCCATTCGTTATTATGGATAGGAAATCAGAATCCAGGCTCTGCACATGAATTCTCCTAGCAGGATAGGACACTTTTAAAAAATTCATAATGGCCAGCTTCCAAGAAGAACTGATGCATACAATGACAATCCCCCCACCCCTGGCATATGCATATTTGATAGGTGCATCATGGTGTGTTTATTTACTGATAAGAGATATCAAACCGCTCAAACATGGACAAGTAAATAGCAAGCAGAAGAGAAAGGAGGCTGCAGACAGACTCTTCAGTCTAGATGAGTCACTGGCTTTCAGTTGTCTGATCCAAGGAACACTCTAATCTGAATCCCCTGAACTGCCAACAACATGACAAATCCCTCCTACTTCTGAAATGTCTGTAGCCCACAGTGCTGAGTCAGCAGGGCACGAAGCAGGACTTTCTGTCAGGGACTAAGGAGACATGCCGTTTGCAGGTCCGCTGACTTAGCAGGAAGAAAGTCCAGCAACAGCTGGAAAATTACAAAGTACCCTTTTCGCAAATACAAGAGATCAACATAAGACTTTTTTTTGTAGTTAAGCAACTAGAATAGACTAGTGCTACTTTAAATACACATGCAAAAATTTGAGTTCCACTGAATTGGAGAGTGGCTTTTCTATGGGATTTTCTGATCCACTACCTTTCCAAGCCCTATTTCATTTCTTTGCAGACAACATGTTACAGTGACATTACCATGCACTCAGACATTATCAGTACAGTCAGGAAACCCCTTTTCTGCATGGAAAGTACAATTGTTTCATGGCACAAATGATTCTGACATCATTCTGTCAGTGAGGAGTTTCTTGTTTATTATCCAGGTCTCTAAAGGTACTCCTACAAAAGAAAAAGGATACAGGTTTAAAACTAGAATTATGTCCTGTTTCCTTTTTACTGTCTAGTTAGTACATTTTAGGGCAAACATTCACCACAACCTTCTAATAAAGGGGGCTTCTTTTGTAGAGAAGGAAGTGGTCGGCTGATGTCTTTTAAGGTATGCTAGTAAGACATCAAGTGAGAAGACAGAAGACCGGTCCTTTATTTTCAATTCATATCAGGGCTCTTTTTGTAGAAAAAGCCCAGCAGGAACTCATTAGTATAATAGGCCACACCCAACAGCAGAAACTCATTAGCATATTAGGCCACACCACCGACAGCACAGCTTATTAGCATATTAGGCCACACCCCCATGTTACCAGAAGAGTGGCCATCCAGCCACACCCACCTTTTGCTTCTTATTCTGTTTACCTTGTTTGTTGTCAAAACCCAGGGCTTTTTTTGTAGCAGGAATTAATTTGCATGTTAGGCCACATACCCCTAATGTAGCCAATCCTAATGAGTGTCTGCTGTTGGGTGTGGCCTGTTATGCTAATGAGTTCCTGCTGGGTGTGGCCAACTCAGGAGCCAGCCGGAACTCCATTCCTGTGCATTCCTGCCCAAAAATAGCCCTGATTCATATAAAGATTATAGTTGCAGAGGGTAGCCAATGTTCCCTCTAAGCTGTAGAGTCTTGTGAGCAAAAATTCTACTTTGTGAGCTATGGGCATTAAAGTTGTGAATGAGCGATCTGGCTACTGCATAAATTAGTTTGCTCTGGAGCCATCCTTCCTGAGCCTAGACAAAAATGTGTGAGCCGGAAGCTGAAAAACTGTGAGCTAGCTCACACTAACTCAGCTTAGAGGGAACACTGATAGCTATGTTGGTCTGCAGTAGAGCAACTAGATTTGAGTCCAATAGCACCACAGAGACCAACAAGATGTTTTTTGCATAAGCTTTCAAGACTCAAACTTCCCATCACCAGTCCAGGAAAGGGCTGTGGCTCAGTGGCAGAACACGTACATGAAGGTCTTGGGTCAACCCCTTAACATCATCCATTATAGGATCTGATACAGTAAGTGTTAGGAAACACCTTTCTCTACCTAAGATCCTGAAAAACTGTTACCAGATGGGGCAAACACTGAGATTGGTGGACCAATGATCAGAATCAGTATAAGGATGTTTAAAATTTTCAGATACTCCTTGTAGATCCTTCTCAAAGTGGACTTCAATAATCAACTGAGGCCAGAACCACTTGACTTGTGGTGCCATAAATTTATAAACCATCTTGAGTCTCAGTGAGAAAACTGGACTATAAGACAAGTACATAAATACATTTGAAAAGTTTGATGTAGCGGTTATAGCTAAAGGTGCTGTGGAAATGTACAGAAATCTATTTTAAAGCAATTTGAGGCAATATGTATATATAATTCTCCCAGAGACAAGCTTATGTGCCTAATGGAGTCTGTTTAATCTCAATGATTTTACCTCACTCTTGGACCTCCTCCTTTCTCTTCCTCTGCCTGTTTCTATTACATTTTTGTGGAGACAAATGCATCAATTTTCAAATTATGCCTGTTGTATTATAACAACTTGAAGGTGGCTTCATTTTCTCTCATTTCAAATACTCTATTATTAATGAAAAACCAGCCTAATTATATTTCCATATGCCTTAAAATGAAAAATGGCAGACCTTTGCGGAAGATAGAGACATTTTCCAGTCAACCATTAACATGAGCATACACATAGTTTATTTTTTCTGGCAATGGGCCCTTGCTCCTCAACTCCAAAGCAAAGTTAATTTAATAATACAGGATAGAGTTTAATGCTGGAAAAGCCATCCTGTCCCATTAGGGCTTAGGCACCGTTTTCTCATTCCTCTATCTGAGAACCCAGAAATCCCATTAGTCACAAAAGGAAATGATTTCTGGATCCTCCCATGGGCATGAGTTAGAATTAAATATCTGCACCATATACTTCTGAAAGTGCTGCAAAAGTCATTCCATCCATGTGATAAACTTTATGGGCTTTTTTCAATGAATGATGTTTCTCTGTCAGAGAGATCTAGCAAAGGAACACCTTCTTCTGCAGAGCCTTAAAAGATTCTTAAAACTCTTGTCAGCTTGTGTCTACATTTTAAATTAAAGCCATCTTATTTGTTAGTAGCAAACTGAAAGTCTCTTTCATTTTGAAAAAAAACCCCAGAAAAGTAGTGGTAGTCACCCCCTCTTGGACACACACCTTATTGTAGTGAGGAAGGTTGAGTGTGCCAGCAAAGCTGAGAAAAATACCACAAGGGGTCTACATAATGTCAAGAGGCTAAACTCCTAGCAGAGTCACTCAAGACAAAATGGTCACAGATGAGACACCAGACTAAGATGCACTAAGATGTAGTGGTTAAGTGCATGGACTGTAATCTGGAAGAACCAGGTTTGATTCCCCACTCCTCCATTTGTATCTGCTGGATGACCTTGGGCAAGCTGTAGTTCTGGCATAGCTTTTCTCTCAAGGAAAGCTCTAGAAAGAGCTCTCTCAGCCCCACCTACCTTGCAGGGTGTCTGTTGTGGGAAGGGGAAGGAGTTTGTAAGCCACTCTGAGATTCCAAGTGAAGGGTGGGATATAATTCCAATCTCTTCTTCTTCCACAATGGCCAACACTGGCAAAAAAAGAACAGACAGTTCCAATGGTGATGTGCAGATGAATCCTTGAAGGTCAGCTACTGGGCAGCAGGTGACCTCTGCTCCATATGTTTCTCCAATCCCCTCTTGAAGCTGTCTGTGCTTGTAGCCAGCACCCCTTCCTGTGGTAGTCAATTCCATGTGCCTTCCTAGATACCACTGGCCACATAACCTACTCCAGGAGAGTCCCCAGGCAACCTCAGGTGGGTTCTCCCTCTTTGTGGTGTGAAATTACTTCAAGAGGCAGGCACCCCCAATGCCAGGGGGGGCAGTGGAAGAATCTCAAGGCAAAAGCTTTAGATATGGGAGGTCAGGGGAGGAGAACGCATGCCCTCCTTTAAAATATACACATGGTAGCTGGAGATCTCCTGGGACTACTACTGATCTCCAGGTGACACAGTTCACCTAGAGAAAACAGCTGCTTTGAAAGGGGACTCTATGGCATTGAAGTCCCTCCCCTCCCCTCCCCTCCCCAAACCCTGCCCTCCTCAGGCTCCCCCCCCCCCCAAATCGCCAGATCTTTCCTAAAGCTAGCAACCCTAATAGAGGTTACAGTAGTAAAGGTCAGTGTGGCTAGGTCATACATACTTAAGTGCTGTCAAGTTGCAACTGATTTATGGTGACTCCAGGAAGGAGCTTTCGAGACAAGTGAGAGGCAGAGGTGGTTTGCCATTGCCTCCCTGTTCATAATCTTCCTTGGTGGTCTCGCATCCTAGTACCAATTCTGTTTAGCTTCTGAGATCTGACAAGATCAGGCTATATCACGCTGCCTTCCCTCCCAATGGCTGGGTCAGCAGAGTATAAATAATGGCTACTTTATAAACCAGACAGAAGAAGAAGAATAGGTTTTATACCCCGAAGGTGTCTCAGAGTGGCTTACAGTCACCTTATGTTCTGTTATCTCAAGAGCAGTTCTCTCAGAGTTCTGTCAGCCTCACCTACCTCACAGGGTGTCTGTTGTGGGAAGAGGGAGGGAAGGAGATTGTAAACCACTCTGAGTAAAGGGTGAAGTATAAATCCAACTCTTCTTCTTCTTCCCTTCCTCTCCCCACAATAGACACCCTGTGAGGAAGGTGGGGCTGACAGCTCTGAGAGACCTGTGACTGACCCAAGGTCACCCAGTTGGCTTCATATTAAGGAGGGAGGAAGCAAACCCAGTTATCCAGATTAAAGTCCTGTTGCACTTAACCTCTACACCAAACTGGCTCTCTCCTAGAACTCCTAACAACAGAACCGACCTGTTTATCCATATACAAGGCTGGGTACAAAAGCACCGGCATGCCTTTAAACTGCTCTATTTAAAAAAGGCTTAACCCCACCCAAAGGTAGTAAATAGATCCTTAGAGTCCCCTGGACAACAAGTCCCAGCTAATTGATTCTGCCTCATCTATGGAAAGTTTTTGCTTCCTGCTGTCAATAAAAGAACAAAACCAAAGGAAGGCTGTTCCTTTTACCCCAAACATTGATTGCAGTCAGTCCACTAAAATACCTAGATTGAGTGTATCAAATGCTGCTGATAGATCTATCAATATCATTGCCTGTACCCAGCTGGATGGGAGAGATCTTATCAGCAAGAATCTGACAAAATGGTCATCGCTAATATCAAGATAGAAATCAAGAGTGGCAGTTGCAGATGATGTTAAGGCTTCACTGATCCTAGGTAAATCCACTAAATGATATTCAACTAATGCAATAGTAGTGGGGGGGAGCTTTATTTGCTATCATTATTTCCACCACATAGGCCTTTAAATTGGCCCTATAGTGTATTCTATCTGATCTGGCATGAGTTTTCTACCATCTTCCCTGTATCTTCATAGACCCCAGCTTCCTGCTAAACCAAAGCTCTGGAACTGCAGATAAGGGGATTGCTGGGAATGATGGGCCCTTAACTTCCAGAGAGCCAGTTAGGTGTAGTGGTTAAGAGCATGGATTCTAATTTGGGAGAACTGGTTGTGACCTTGGGTCAGCTGCAAGTTATTTCAGAGCTGTTCTTTCAAGGACAGTTCTTGGGGGAGCTCTCTCAGCCCCACCTACCACACAGGGTGTCTGTTGTGGGGGGGGGGAGGGAAAAGAGATTATAAGCAGTGTTTTCTCAAAGCTGAGTTAGTGTGAGCTAGCTCACAGTTTTTTAGCCTCCGGCTCACTGATTTTTGTCTTAGCTCAGGAAGGACGGCTCCAGAGCAAACTGATTTATGCAGCAGCCAAATCTCTCACTCACAACTTTAATGCCAGGAATTCACAAAGTAGAATTTTTGCTCACAAGGCTCCACAGCTTAGAGGGAGCGTTGATCGTAAGCCATTCTGAGACTTCTTCAGGTAGTGAAGGGTGGGGTATAAATCCAATCTCCTCCGCCTCCTCTTCTTCTTCATCATCGTCTCTGGTATGATGTCCCCAGCTCAAGGAAGTTTGCAAGTTATCTGTCCTCCAATCCCTGCAGTGGAAACCTAGAGGATGTAATTTGGATTGTAATTAACATTTGTTTTTGCAGATTCAAGTGTGGTTACCAGTCTCTGGATTAGTGTTTTGGGATTTGTACTCCGCCTTTCTTCCCAATGAGAATCAAACACAAGCTTACATCATTTTGCTCTCTTCCATTTTATCCTCACAACAACCCTGTGAGGTAGGTTAGGCTGACAGAGTGTGACTGGTCTAAGGTCACCCAGAGAGCTTCCTTGGCACAAATGGTGATTCAAACCCAGGTCTCCCAGATAGTAGTCCAATACCACACAGGACTTAACATTAATTTAAGTGAGAATTCAGATGTAAGTTCATCACTGAATATGATGAATGCGTGAAACTGAAATGAGAGATCAACACCACAGACAGCTTCCATCTCATCACCTTAGGTGCCCATTTTAAGTGTACAAGTTCTGTAGTTTTCACGAGGCAGTTCACTGCAGATCTCCAAGTCACTGAGTGGTAAGTCATTATCAGATGATAAATTACTTGGTGATGTCGCACTGATGAACACGAAGGTACATCAAGTGCCTGAGCAACGCATGGTGTAATTTGTAAATCAATTGACATGTTTGTCACTCCCAGTCTGATCTCTCTGCTCGAAATTTCTGAGTTAGCAATTCAGACAGAATTAAACCACAATGTTTTTCCTGCTCTTTCTTTCCACAGCATTAGAAAAGCTTGCCATATTTTCATGGTTAGAGATTTATGAGAGTATCAGTGCGCAGGCACTGAATAACTGTGACGTAGGAATGCCATAAATTTTTCAGTGACCTTGTTCCGCAGTTGGACTTACCCTGTTTAGCACTCGTGATCAGAGTGTGAGCTAATCAGGGGTGTGTTTGGATTGCATAAAGCAACTTGAACAGCCACCAAACAAGCGTGTAGCTGCCTGTGGGTCAGAAGCAGACTCATGGCTGGATCAGGAGATCAGCCCTTTCAGCAAAACAGCTATAAAGTGAAGTTGCAAAAGGGAGATTAGAAAGAACTTGTTTCTCCTCCCTCCCTGCAAGCTGGGTAGGGACAGAAGCAATGCTTCTGAGACAAAAAAAAAAAAAACCATTGCCAAAGGGAGAGGAGAGAAAACCCATTTCTGCCCTTTTTTCTGCTGTCCAAGCTTAGAGTTGCTAAATTTGCTGCTTCTCAACAAGTTTGGGAGGCAGTGAAGTTTCCAGCATGGGCAATCAGAGGAACCTGACTTCTAGCTAATCAGCTGGCATTTGGCTCTGCCAGGTTTTGGAACATCTCTATTGTGATGGAAGTCTTTGCCACATGGAGATAAATTTATATAATTCTTGACCACAAAAGCAGTGCTGGCACTTACAACACTGGGGATGCAAATTTCTGCGAAAATCTGAACATGTACTCTCACATGCAACTTTGCTAGAATGTCATTGATGCTCCCCACATCTGAGCATTCAGATCTGTGCACCCTGGTGAACTGTTACCTTTTAGGAAGAGAAGGGCATGTCACATGGGAACGCAGATGACCCTGGCTCCAAACTCTGGATACTCCACTTTAGGCAACAGCTGTTTGATGAGTTCATCTTCTGTCTGAGAGACTGAGCAGCTGCTGCCATTCATAGTAGACAAATGCTGAGCTAGAAGGACCAGTGGTCAGTGTAAAGACAGAGCTATGGAGAATAGGCTCATTCATGGTTACTAGCCATGGTTAGTAAAAGGGAACCTCAATATTTAAAGACACTAAGCCTTTGAATACCACTGCTAGGAGGCAACGTTAAGGAAGGCCTTTGCTTCTTTGTCCTGTTTGCTGGCTCTCCAGGGCAACTGGTTGGCTGCTGTGTGAAACAAATTGCTTGACTAGCTAGACAATTTGTCTGATCCACTATGTTCTTACAGTGCAACTTATAAGTTGTAGTAGATTGATAAGTTATAGTAGATCTATTAGTGTAAAATCATTACTAATGAATGTTGTATGACAAAAGTAGGAAAGATGACATGGTATAGCCCAATATTGTCAGATCTTGAAAGCTAAGCATGGGTGATACTTGGATGGGAGACTGCCAAGGAAGGCTCTGAAGAGAACGGCAATGACAAACCACATGTGCTTCTCACTTGCCTTGAAAGGCCCTTGCTGGGTTTTCTATAATTCAGTTGAGGAAAGGGCTGTCTTTCAGTGGCAAAGCATCTGCTTGGCATGCAGAATTTACCACATTCAGTCCCCAACAGTGCTCAGACTCTCAAGAGGGAAATGAAGTTTTCAGTTTGTATACTTAAAACTCATGAACTTTTAAACGTTTTAAAAAGAATTTTGTCAAAGAGGTTCTGGATCTCTGTTCTGGTGCGTTCCCCCAGAAAAAAAGTCCTGGTCCCCAACATCTCCAGTTAAAAAGGACCAAGCAGTAGGTGATATGAAAGACCTTATGCCTGAGAACGCAGTAGGTGATTTGAAAGACCTTGTGCCTGAGACCACAGTAGGTGATATGAAAAACCTTATGCCTGAGACCCTGGAGAGTTGCTGCCAGTCTGACTAGACAGTACCACCTGTGATAGACCAATGGTCTGATTCAGTATAAGGCAGCTTCATGTGATTGATGCCACACATATGTTTGAAGGTGGCACAGCCATAAGGGACACATGGAAATCCCTCACTTGCAAATAATTCACTAACTGTGAAATTTATTTTTTGTTTGTTTGTTTACACAATATGGTGTACAGTAGATGTGGATGAACATCCCTAGTATAGACAAAACAACACACATGGGTCAATGTCCAGTGACTGCAGGAAAGTTCACTGAAAGATCTTTGCATTTAATATGCCCATTTTGAATTTTAAAAACATTGGATTTTTAGTTAAGCAGCAAAGAAATAAAAAATATTTATATTCTCTTAAGGAGAGCATCTTAGCATATTGCTTCACCTTTCTTTTGTCACCTCTCTCTCCCACACCAGTGCCATGTGCTATACTGTTTCCTGAAGTTCAGACAAATATCTTCTATTTTCCTTTAAGGACTACTTTACCCACTGGCAAGTAAGGCACACGAGGCTACGTTAAATTCCTTCATATAGTGATGGTAATGTCTTAGTGAAGACAATTGTGTGTGATGGTTCACTACAAGCATCAATCGGCTTTCACCATCTCGTAGCATTCTTTACAGCCTTGCATGACATTATCTTAAAAACCTATCCATAAATCTCGGCACAGGGTGATAGGTGATTGATGGCAGTGTCCGTATGATTGCCCTAATTCTGGAGTGCAGAACTTGTGCCTCCCCTCCCCTGGATGAATGCAGCCCCAGCAGCCACTCAAGTTACGGAATGCATGGCAGATACATAAGTTGCATCTGGCTCAATGAACTGCAAGCTGTGCATGCCCAGCCCTCTTGCAAAATCAGCACGAAGTCCCATCTCAAGACCTTCTTCTTTAGCAAAGTGTCAGCCCTAACTGACTGGAGAAGGACTTTGTGGTGACTGTCTTGTCCAAACTGTGTAACTATAAGAGTACAGCAGATGCTTCTCCTTCAGAAAGTTTGAATTCCTCATACTTGGTGTAACATCTGGCAAATGTCCCTTCATGCTACAGGCACCTAATGGACAGATGCATTGGCTCTGCTGGTTTAGGAAGGAAGATTAGCAGTAATATTTCTAAAGTAACATCAGACCAGGAAATCTGCATTTTCCATCAACCGAGCAAGGGAAACAATTCCTGCTGGAATCCTCTTGGAACACACTGCATCCTCATTTTGCTCAGACTCAAGTGTATCTGTTTTTTCAATATCCTACGCAACTGCTATTACAGTGTCTGGGTTGCAGACATTCTAACAGGAACCATTAAGGGCTAAGTTAATATTCTAAAAAGAATTAAGTAAGTCAGTGTGCAGGTACAACTTTTAAAATCCACGTACAACAAAATACCATGTTCCATGTTGCAATGGATATCCTACAGTTGATTAATGTTGACAACACCAGACAAATTATACATATGTAAACAAGCTCAAAGATGCACCCATGGAGGTTGACAATCACCAACATGAATTTATTAACTTCTTATTTATTTACATTCATATCTTATAGTTCATGGAACTCAAGGTGGAATCCATCGTTTTCCCAAGAAGTCTCTGACCCAGACACTGACAAGATTGCTGCATTGTGTACTTTTGTATCATAAAATGGGACACATCCAAAAACTTGATTATATATATTATGATAAGGGCAGAGGGCATTTTTTTTGTGGTGGTGGAGGAGTCAAACAGCTAACTACCAGGCAAGTGTTCCCTTGGGATTATCTGCAGGCTGGTTCACATGCTAGAGAATCCTGTATTGCAACACACTTGTCTGAGAGAAGGCAGTTAAAGAAAGTACTTTCAGAACCCCTGCAATCAAGTTTCTTGTTTAGGACAACAACTGGACTACACTAGATTGATCAACCCTGTTATTCATTCCAGAGTCCTCTAGAATTCTCCCTAACAAAGAAACATGTGGGCATGCTGGGAAGGTCCTATAGCTAGGAGAGAGGGAGCAAGGCCTCCAAAGAAGCAGGTTAAGAGGGGGAAGAGGAGGACTTCCGGAAGACTTGCGAGCAATGGCGGATGCTTCCCTCCGCACCAGCAGGGGAAGCGATCCGTGCCCGACGGGAAGAAGGGGCTCTGGACAGGTGCCGGGCCCCCAGAGACCCCAGTGAGGGGGTTCTGCCTGGGGTGGCACGAGCAGGGATTTCTCTCTGCGGTGGCGACCACGAGATCGAGATCCCCCCCATCACCCCCGTAGGTTCCCCCGTCGCGGAGCCGTAATGGCAGCAGCGCAAACCGTGAAGCAGCAGAGAATATGAAGTAGAGAAGCACAAGATCCCAGATACGCACAGTGAAAAAGTGAGTCTCGAAGTAAAACTAAGCAGAATTTAGCGGGAAAGCGGCGGGTGGAGTGAACCCCCCCCCCCTCGTACATATCGGCGTACTTACGAGGCTCGATCCCACGGCGTTACTGAGAAAACAAAAGCTCCTACGAACTGCTTGCAGGCGGTATCGCATACTTGAAGGCATAAGCTTGAAAACGATTTTAGTGCCGTTAAGAAAACTGCTTTCTTTGCGCATCTTATCTAATCGTAAACAACAGCGTAGTCTCAACAATGGCGGGGAAACCGAAACCTTCCCCCAAACTAGGAAGTACAGCTCCGAGTGCAAAGGTCAATACCACAGAGATGACCATGGTGTTCTCCTCGTTATTGCGACCTCTAGTGGACCAAATGATGTCTCTCAACACTAAGATGGATAAAATGCAGATGGAACTGAAAGAATCAAATAAGGCCACAGAGAAGCTGCAGCTGGACCTCATGGAAGTTAAAAAGTCAGTTAAAAATCAAGACTCAAGGCTACAAAAAGCGGGAAAAGAGAAGGCTCTTCAACAAGATTCGATCCTAAAAATGCAGATGGAACGATCAAATTTCTTCCTAAGACTTCAGAACATACCAGAAAAAAAAGGAGAAGACCTCAAAACCATGCTAAGTGAAGCACTGGAACCAGTAACAGGCTTAAAAGCAGCGGATATAAAAAACGACATGGATATGGTTTATAGGACCTATCCTGAATATATTAAAAAGAAAAGCCTGCCTGGTGAAATAATGATAAGGTTCTCCAAAAAATCTACAAGGGATGTGGTCTTAAGAACCACAAACAAAGCTGTTCTGAAGATCCAAGAAGAAGAGGTGAAAGTTTTGAAGGACATACCGTTTGAAATAAGGAAAAGAAGAAAAGCCTACAGAAAGTTAACAACGTGGCTTCAGTCTGAGTCTATTGTGTATCGTTGGAATATTCCAGAGGGACTAAGCTTCAGCATCAAAGACAAGAAATATAAGATTGACTCTGTTGAACAAGCGAAAAAATTTCTGGAAATTGATAAAGGAAAGAAAAAAGACAGAGACTCAGATGACTCGCTAGCTTCGCAAGAAGGCATGTACGGTTTCGATGGATCTAAAAGCGATGAAGATATTTCAGACTCGGAAAAAGGGGCGGCAGCCCCAAAAGTACAAGTTGAGACCAAGAAGACAAGAAGAGGACAAAGGAAGAAATGATTTTTTTAAAATCATTATATTAAGCATGTGCACTAATATGATGTATAAACCATGTTATTAAGTGCTTTCTTTAAAGTATGCATACTTGCCAAATAGCTTTTATAGTAGAAACAGTAACAATGTAACCTGTAGATAACCATGGTTTTTATTAATGCTTCAGTTTTTTTATATAATCAGATATAATTAAGCATTTTTTTAAAGTATTCTCTGTATAAGATATATGTAGCATAGTAAATAGCGTTTAGATGTAGATATTAGAAAAAGCAATAAAAATTTATAAAAAAAAAAAAGAGGGGGAAGAGGAGGGAGGGGAAATGACATCACTTCTGCAATTAATAGTTGAAATGGGGACTAAGGGAAGGCAAAACAAAACTAGAGCATATGAACCTGCCTTGTGTATCTTTGCTTCCTCTAGCTCTGCCTGGCAGTGCCTCTAGGGTGTTGGGCAGAGAAAAGTATTTTGCAACATCTGCCATCCAAGATCCCATAGCTGGAGATGTCCAGAAGCCTCTGTAATAACCTGATCCTCCATCCCCCTCTTTCTCTCTTTTTCCAAGAGCACCCAAAAGGGGTGGGGACTGTGGCGTTTGTGTGAGAAAGCTTGCCCCGCTTGCCCCACTTGCCCCCTTTCTTCCTGTCATACGAGGTAGTGCCACCACTCAAAGACATCCCACACAATATCTTTGGTGACTTTTTTTTTTACAGTAGTTTGTCCATGTTCTCTCTATCAGAATGCTGCAAGCTATTACAGAACTCAGAAAAGAAATTAAAACATATGAGCAACCAAGCTATACAGTCACATGTGGTATTCCCTTCCATGGAATGGACACAAGCCTGCTGGAACTTTGAAAATAGAGCTGGTCAAAGCAGACTTCCTTTCTCCCCCATTTCTCCAGTTCTTGACTTGTGCACCTTTCCTCTCCCAGCTAGGAAGATTTCACATAGGCCTATAATGAAATTGGGTTTGCATCCCCATGTGTGCTGCCTTGCACCTGTTCCCAAGCAAATCAAGATGCATGTCCCCATGTCTTTTATTGCCCCATAAAGATATCCAAATAGCCATCTATCTCCTGCCTATTTGTCTGCATAAAGGAAAGTTCATCTCCTCTCATCCTGAAATCAAAGAAGTGTATTGCTCTGATCTCAAGGAAAGAATGTTTTCTCTGAGATCAGGGCCTCTCTGAGCATTAATCAAGGTATCCTGCATCCCTCTATCATCGTACCCTCTACATACAAAGCATGTGCTCTGCCAGTGAAGCATTACCATATATGATATTGTACATGTATACATTGTTCTGGTTAGATCTATTGCAAACATGGAATTTGTATACATTTCTAACTAGGAGCTAAGAAGATGAAGGGTCACCACCTATCCATTCCCCCAGTGTATCTACCTTTACCCCTACCGCCCCCCCCCCCATTTTGAAGCCCAGACCCTGCCACTATGTAGGGCAACTGGTGAAGTTACCTTGTGGCCTGGTGCCCACAGTTTATTCCATTTCTTCAACTTTTAGAACTAACTTGGCCATAAACACATGAAGCTGTCTTATACTGAATAAGACCATTAGTTCATCAAGGCCAGCACTGTCTACCCTGACTGGCAGTGGTTCTCCAGGGTCTCAGCCAGAGGTCTGTCACATCATATAATACCTAGTCCTTTTGACGGGAGAAGCCAGGGATTGGATCTGGGAACTTCTGCATGCAAAGCAGACGCTCTGCCACTGAGCCACAGACCCTTCCCAGGCACGTTCTGATTGTTCCTTCCACACCTCACTGTATGTTGATGAGGGAAAGAAGCTGGGCACCATATCGTCAAGATAATCCACCCTATCTACTACTCTCCATCTCAGGCAGTCATGGTCAACCTTGTTTACCAGGCCATTAAAAAGAGATGATTTGCAAGTTAGGAGTACACTGTCATCAGGACACTGATGCTGTCCTTCTATTTTCATTTTCCCAGACCCGGCAGCTTTAGTTCTCAGGACAAGAAAAGGGCATGTCAAGAGAATCCATGTACATGCTGGTGACCTTCTCGCATCAAAAACAAATGGGAGAATTGGGGCACAGTGATTTCCACAGTATGATGCAAAACTCCCTGCCCTTCCATTTGTTCAGGAATTAAAGGACATTCCGGTATGTTGATGCAGTTACTTGATTCTGCGGTAAAATTCAATTTAAGCTGAGCATTTTGATATAGAAAATCAAGGATAATCACTAGTTTGGAAAGGCATAATGACAGCTTCCTTGCGTGCTTTCTAAATTCTCTGCTAAAACTGAAGCTGGAGAGGAGGCCAAAACAGCCGCTCGCTGGAACCTTTCCTGATAGCCAGAAATGGTTCCCATAGAGAAACAGAAACAAATTTTGAGAACCACACCAGTATTGACCAGTCCAAACTATGGAAAAATTTGGTTTTCCTTGTATTCAAATGAATCAGATACAGGTGCTTTAGCCTTAAAAAGAGAGAGACTGAATACAGATTATATACATCATAAAACAGAACAGAAATCATACACATCATGAGATGCTACTATTGTAAGCATTCTTTTGCTGGATCTCTTAGCTGGGATGGGACTGGGAAGCACAGAATTGTGAAAGAAAACTCTCCCGTGTGGCAAGGTACCTTTTACTTGGCTGGTTGGAAATTGTCTCTGTCAGTTTCAGTCTCTCCTGACTCTTTCTCATTTTCCTCTGAGTCTTAATGATTTTTTCAAGTCTTTAAATGAGATGACCAGTTGTAAGAATAATAAATACCTATATACTAATAGGCAGGTCAGTCAAATTATATCTGGTGACTAGAGCTATAAACAGGCAAGACAGATCTTTCTGCAAACTTGAAAAGGGCCCCAGGTTTGCAGATACATGTGAAATTTGGCGAGGGGGGGGGCAGCACAAAACAATGGGGGGGGTTTCTCAAAAACTCTAAAATTATGAAAGAAGCCCTTGTAGCAGGAGGAGGGGGACTGGCAGATACCCGAGTCCCCCTTTCCTATTTGTGGGTTCCCCATTGCTCTCTCTCAAGCCCTCTAGGTCTCTCCCATGCTTGAACACAAACACATGATACTGCCTTATACTGAATGGTCCATCAAAGTCAGTATTGTCTATTCAGACTGGCAGTGTCTCTCCAAGGTCTCAGGCTGAGGTCTTTCGCATCACCTACTGCCAGATCTACTGCTCTTCCACCCTGGCCAGCCTTGAGCTCCCTGCTTAAGTCTTCCCCTTCAGGGTGAGGCCCCACTGAGCTGTCCAATCCCTCTCCTCCCCCATAAGGATCTGTCTGACAGCCAACCCTTGCTCCCAATGGGTTGCTCTCACTCTCTCCTTGAACCCACCTCCTAGCCTTATCCTTGGCATGGGGTGAGGCTGACCCACCTGTTTCCAATCCTCCTTTGCCACCTGAGCTCCCATCCACCATTTCCCTGTCACTGCAGCCAGCCTCTCCTCCCCCTGAGGAAAGTTCCTCCTGTAATCCAGCTGTGAGCCTGGGAGACACCAGTGATGCCTTCCCGAGCTGTGAGACAATCGTCTGGCTAGTTTGGTGTGAGAGCCAATTTGGTGAACTGGTTAAGTGCACAGACTCTAATCTGGGAGAACCGGGTTTGATTCACTACTCCTCCACTTGCACTTGCTGGATGACCTTGGGCAAGCCATAGTTCTGGCACAGCTGCTCTTGAAAAAGAGCAGTTTCTGTCCGAGCTCTCTCAGCCCCACCTACCTCACAGGGTGTCTGTTGCAGGGAGGGGAAGGGAAAGGAGTTTGTAAGCCGCTCTGAGACTCCCTTGGGTAGTGAAGGGTGAGGTATAAATCAAATCTCCTCCTCCTCCTCCTCTTCTTCTTCTAGGTTTGTGAGTGTGGGGGAGGGGCTGGGACCTTAACCCCAGACATCAATGGTTTTATTTTTATTTTTGATTAGTCACTAAATGAGTGCACATTCCTACAAATATGTACACTTCAATTGCACATAAACATTACACTTGTAGAGCTGAAAAGTATATGTAGAATCTCACTCTTATCCAACTTGAAAAACATTTTTTCCTTCCTTTAAAAATGAAATAGTGGCCAACCCTTTTTCCATACCTGCAGCCAAGTAAAATTGCCCCATTGTCCAGATCTGTCTGTACACTGCCAGTTATTCATCTGAACTTTAGAGGACAGACTTTGGAGACAGATATAAAATACATTTGAACTGAGAACTGATCAGAAAAAGAGGGACAATGTTTCTCTTTCTGAGGAAAGGAAGCAAAAAGAACAAACGTCAGACTACTGCAAAGGTTAAACTTCTGGATTATAAACCATTAAGTTATAGAATAAATCCTGGATGCATGAGGCCGAATGAGGTGGTTGAATGCTGATTATACTGTACTAATTAGACTGCAGGTGGAACATCAATTTTTTAATGTTCCTCAGCATAAAAGCTCCCCTAAAGCTGCCTTTGCTTGCTAGGAAGTATTTCTATGTTGGAACATTTGGAAACAGCATCTGCCCCATCTGGTACATCTAACCTGAAGTAATAATAGTCCATTCTACCACCTCAGGATTTTGCCATCTTATTCTGTTTTATACTGTCTAGAAGCCAGAATTCTAAACTATGGTTAAATCCCACTTTGGAACATCAAAAATCCAAAGTACTGAGGTGCCTACCATTGGATATCACAGTAAATTGGAACTTGATCAGACCAGGAAGTTCTGAAACAAGGTCAGCTCATGAAGGGAAGAGGAGAGATGGAGGAGAAATGGGAGCACAGCAGCAAGCAGTATTCATGCCTGGTCACAGTCACTTGCTGTGATGTATCTGGTGTATTTGGATGTGTCAGGGTTAAGGAATGGAGTATATCATCCTTCCAATCCATGATTCTCTGAATCTGTACAACCAGAGGCAAGTCTATTTTTGCCACTGTATCATCTTTTATCTAGGACTACAAGGTAAAAACCTGTACAAGAAAAAAAATGCCATTCCCTAATGTGGGGATTAAAAGCATAGCAGCAGTCTATAGATTCATTTCAAAAATTGTAGTGCGACAATGGTACAGAGCAATGGTACAGAGGTCATATTTGCCCCATGATATTATGCAAAGTCTGTCTGAAGGACAGGCTAGAACCTCCCTGTACCACTACAGCATGTCTCTAGAGATCAGATCCTGGGGCGAAGAATGACTGCCAACATCCTGCCTTTCCAGAGGGATCTGTCTCACTACAGACTAGATGAACTTTGAATTTTTCCATTTGTTGTCTTATGATTGGAGGGAGGAAAACACACACATTGTCAACTAATGAGGCTGCCAGATCTCACGATGGCAAGCTGAATCTTCAGGACTATCAACTATCACTTGATGGCTTTCTTTTAAAAAAGATATCTATGCATTCCTGCTTATGGAAACCATTGTACAGGTAAATTCAAGGTAGGTGGCAATTATCTGACACTGGATAATTACATGTTTCATTTAGCACATAGTTAATTCCCATTTTTAAATGTTAATGAGTGGTGAATAGTCAGCTCTTCAAAGACACATTATTGTGGACACACACACATTCAGAGAATCTGTGTGATACAATTCCAAGTGATGTGCGAAAGTACAGCCATTAGCATTGTTATTCAGTGTGACCGCCTTGCATCCCATGGTTTGGGAGCTGTGGGCCTGGCATTCGTGTCAACTAAGAATTTCATGGAAAAGTCCTCACCTGGCATAGTCACTGGCTTGCAAAATTCTTAAGCTCCAATTCAAATCCTGGATTTGAAAAAGCATTTGGCTAGAATATTCCAAGATGATTAATCGATGGCCCGAGGAAGGCTGTTTTGATTTAGTCATGAATTGTTCTTACTTATTATTATTTATTATTGCTAAGTAGATTTTTCTCCTACTATTCCTTCAAGAGGTTTACATCATTCTCCTGTCCTCCATTTTAACTTCATATCTACCTATCTATCTAACTATCTGTTTATTGCATTAGATTTTAAACTGCTCCCCCGGCAGAACAGAGCCCAGGGCAGTGTACAATAAATGCATATAATACATAGTTAAAACAATTTAAAATAAGAAAAACACAAATAATTAGCTTAAAAGATGACACTAAGTGTTCAGTAGTGCCAGAGGTGGGAATGCCAGGAGTGCCGGGAGGTTGGAACCATCATTTTCCTCAACCAACAGCCTAGCGGAACATCTCTGGCTTACAAGCCCTGCAGAACTGCATCAAGCCTCACAGGGCATGCGTGTTGTTTGGCAGAGAGTCCCACCAAGTTGGTGCCAGTGCAGAAAACTACATGGCTCTGGTCAAGGACAGCTAGATAGCTGTCAGGCCAGGGACTATCAGTAAGTTCTGATCTACTGAGCGCAGTGTTCTTCTGGGGCTGTACCAAGAGAGGTGGTCCTGAAGATACGTTGGTACTGGACTGTTAAGGGCCTTAAAGGTCAACACCAGAACCTTGAACCTGATCCAGTACTCCACTGGAAGCCAGTACAGCTCACACAGCACAGGATGGATGTGTGCTCTATTCTGAGTCCCAGTAAGGACCCATACCACTGCATTCTGTACCAGCTGGAGTTTCTGGGTAAGTCTCAAGGGTGGGCCCATGTAGAGTGGCATAAATACAACCATGTAAGATGGGTTAGACTCAGAGAGAGAGAGAGAAAGAGAGAGAGAGAGAGAGAGAGACTGAACCAAAGTTAACCAGTGAGTTTGTTGATGGAGTGTGGATTTGAACCTAGCTCTCCTAGCTCCTGGTCCAATACTGTACATGCTATTGGCATATGATGGCACATTTACCAAAGGTATGGGAGGAGAGGACATAGAGGTTAAATTAGATTGTCCTGAGCTTTGCCAGCTTTGACCTGGTTAGCCCCAGGTAGCCTAATCTCATCAGATCTCAGAAGCTAAGCAGGATCAGTTCTGGGAGACCACCAAGGAAATCTTGGATTGCTACACACGGGCAGGCAATGGCAAACCACTCTTGCTTTGAAAACCCTATGGGGTTGCCTGCAACTTAATGGCAAAGGGGGGGAAAGCTTTGCCATGCAGAACTTGGTTGTCTGTTATATCTTTTAGGAGTAAACTCACACCCACTTCCATCTGAAAAGGAAGAAAATTAGGAAGCCAGTTTATGCAAAAGAGGTACTCTAGTGAAGTGTCTAATGTTCTTGAGTACCCTCTGAGTGGAAACGATGGCTGTACAACCCTTACAAATCCCTTTCAGGCAGTGTGCAGAAGCAGAGATTGAAGTGAAGCACTGGAGATATCAGAATGCCAACAATGTTCATTTCCAACAGTAATCAAGTGGTTATTGCCATTTAAATGTCTGAGTTTGATTAGGGACACTGCAAAAAGCCATGAGAGATAACAGCATCCAAAAGTCTGTTATGGATTAAATTTAGACCCATTGCAGATTTTGCCTTTTGTCTCCTGGAGGGAAACAGCACTCTGAGACCCCTGAATTACTATATGGGCATGGGGGGGTGTTGAAACTTGGATAAGGAGTGCTAATTAAACAAATGCAAAAGAATAATTGGCATTACAAATACAGTGCTCGATACAGCTCTGATCGTTCCAGAGAGAAATGGCAAAGTGGGAATGTTTACCTCTGAATGAGATTCTGTTGCATTTAGGGATTTCAAAGAGATTATCCAGGAAAAAAAACTGAAAAGATAGACTTAAATT
This sequence comes from Lepidodactylus listeri, assembly GCA_029233225.1. NCBI lineage: Eukaryota > Metazoa > Chordata > Lepidosauria > Squamata > Gekkonidae > Lepidodactylus > Lepidodactylus listeri. The sequence continues at coordinate 39,586,067 of JARCFY010000006.1, read as the reverse complement.
CTCAGGGCACAGCTGTACATGGAGCTTCACAGACCCATCCTTATGAACAGTGGACATAATCCACTATGACCTTCGCCTGCACAAGGCCCACAGGGATGAATGGCAGCTGCATTCACGCTCCAACCGAGAATCTCCTTCATTCTGAAGGACTGGTGCAGGAGTGCCCCAGGAGGCTCACTCTACGGTTATTTATTGATTTGTTCAAAATCTTGGGAGGCCGCAGTTCTCCAAAATTTGCTTAAGGTAGTTCCCAAACATACACTGTAATAACAGTTTTAGCATCTCAAGTACAAGGAATTTTTTTCATTTCTATTTATTTTACTTTGTAGAGATTCAAACCCGGGTCTCCCAGGCCCTAGTCTGACATTCTAAACACTCTACCACCCTGGCTCTCCTCATTATACACAAGGCCTTTGGCTTCTCCAGGAAGAAAGTACGTTGCATTAATGTGCTTGCATTAATTCACAAGTCTTATGCAAATAGCAGAATTCATATATGGGCCAGTACTGGCCCTTTGTTGACAAATACAGGAGCAATCATCTCCATTGTTAATTTCACATTGATTTACTATCGATCCCACCATACTATATATCCCACTTTCCCCTTAGCATGCTCAAAGTGGCTGACAAATCAAAATTTTACAACAGATTACACTAACTCAATTGTTATTGCTAATCTTTTCAAAATCACCAGGGGAAGGAAAGCTATTTTGTACCTTGATTAAATTTTTGTGTGTGTGAAATTTCATTTTTAATTGGTGCATATAAAATAGAGATCACTGTGACCTTAGAATACTGCTTTCATGCTTAGTAATTGTGTGGCCACTTGGACTTCTCTTCAGGGCCTAGGTAGAGTCAGGGACCCATTTCCCACAGCGTCCACGTGTTCCTTCTGGCTCGGCCATGTTCTGTTTTGGACAGGCTCTCAGGAACACCCTGACTGATTTCCCACAGCCACTGCTCCTCCCCCGCTCCTCCCTGTGCCCCGATCGTGTCAATTTCCCACTATTTGCTGCACGACCACATTTTGCCCCAGAGCTTCGCCCGATTTCCGCCGCATCTACTCAGTCCTCAAAAAACAAGATCGAGTAGACATGGTGGAAATCGGGCGAAGCTCCAGGGCAAAATGTGGCCATGCAGCAAATAGTGGGAAATTGACACTTATGATCGGGGTAAAGGGAGGAACAGGGGAGGAGCAGTGGCTGTGGGAAATCAGTCAGGGTGTTCCTGAGAGCCTGTCCAAAACAGAACATGGCCGAGTCAGAAGGAACACGTGGACACTAGGACAGGGATCACTCTGAACAGCTGCACAAAAGGTGGCTGGGAGCCAGGAGAAAGAGAAGGTGTGGCAGAGGAAAGTGTGCAAGGGCCATGGATGGAAAGTGGCAGTGCCCAGTCAAGACAGCCAGTGGCTCAGCTGAGTCAGCAAGGCACAGATGACGAGACAGTCAGGGACCATCCCTAGGACCTGTGCAGGTGGCCGACACTCAGTGTAGCCCAAAAAGACAGCCAAGCCCTCCTGCGAGAGGAAGGAGCCAAAGAGCTCAGAAGGGGCAATGGGGAAGGAGAAGGGATTAAGGACTGCAGGCAAGCCACCACAGGAGAAATGCCCGGTCCCAGCCCTAGCCCTGAAGAGGGAATAGGGGCCAGGGATGCCAGTCTTCGAGGCAACTTCTAAAAGTCAAGAAACAATGTGGCTGGAAGGCATGGAGTTATGAGGGAATGGGACTTAAAGGCTGCACAACCTTATGGCAGCAGGGTTGCCAGTCTCCAGGTGGGGCCTGGAGATCTTTCGCTTTTACAACTGATCCCCAACTGACAGAGATCAGCTCCCCTGGAGAAAATGGCTGCTTTGAAGGGTGGCCTCTACAGTATTGTACTATGCTGAGGCCTCTCCCCTTTCCAAACCCCACCCTCTCCTGGATCCACCCCCAAAGACTCCAGGTATTTTCCAACCCAGACCTGGCCACCCTAGGTGGCAGCAGTGATTTTGGCACTTTGTAGCTGGTGAGTGGTGAGGCCAAGGAAGATCCCCAGGGAACCTGACCACCAGCCAATGGTCAGTTGCCCAGTCTGAGGCTGTGGGAAACAGTCACAAACTGTTTTGTAACTATGCTTGTTATGTATCAATATCGCGATTGCCATGTGCTCGCGTAATGGTGACCGCCACGTGGATATTCGCACATGGCCTGAATCTACCTGAGCTTCAGCCAGGTAGAACAATAGCCGCTCGGATCCTAAACAACCGCCAATCATGACCTAGGTTTCCCCCTCAGGGACCTATGAACTGTAACCACCATCTTAAGGTCCTATCAGGACATTTGGGCAAGGTCGGAGGATTATCTCTGATTAGCATAAAAGAGGGCTCTGAGCCCAGGGTTTCTCATGTTCCATCTTGACCTGCAATAAATGACAATGCTGTTTTCACTGTTACCGGCCTCCTGACTCCAGTACTGAAAAGCTCTAAACGCAACTTTGTGTGCCCTTTTAAGAGTGTCTTGGCAAATCCCCAACTGTTTTAGCGTAAACAAAAAATAAAACTTTGGACTTTCTATACCACACATACAATCAAGAAACAGAGACTGTTTTCCTAACAGAATGAGTGCTGGCAGAATGGCCAGTTGTTCCCTTCAGGCAATGAACACAGATTTCCTTAGACGGAGCAGATGTCTTCAGTGCAGTTGATAATGGGGTGGGGGGGGGGGTGATAATGCCTTGGCAAACCTGGACGGGGACAGATTAAGATTTGCTTGAATGGCTCCCGAGTTATTTTCTCCCTGAGTGACTTAAGACAATTGGATTGAATGATAGCTCATTTTGCTCTTGGGCTTCTTCGAGGTGGACTCTTGAGCATTAGAGTCTGTCAGTGCTCCTGTGTAGCATGACTTGGAAATTTCTAAATTGACTAACCCACAACTTTTTTTCTTAAAGAAACTATGTAAAAGATCATATGGTTACACTGCTTGGTTCACACTGAGTCCTTAGATTTTTATTTTATTATGGATATTTCAGTAACCTTAAATCTGTATTAGCAATGGTTTAAAATCTACAGAATATTTGGATCATCTGATGAAGGTCAATTCCAGATAATAGGGTCAAATTAGACTTTAAAAAATAGTGTTCCTGCTAGAATGACCCTGACCTGGATGGCCTTGGCTAGCCTGATCTCTTCAGATCTTGGAAGCTAAGCAGGGTCAGCCCTGGTTAGTACTTGGATGGGAGACCGCAAAGGAAGCATGGGCCTGGTATGCAGAGGCAGGCAATGGCAAACTTCCTCTGTTCATCTCTTGCCTTGGAAACCTTACAGGGTTGTCATGAGTCGGCTGCCACTTAACAGCATGTTACATCTCCACCAGAATTAGCCACTGGTAGTATATAAACAAACAGTTCCTATGAGATAGGAAAGAAACTGTGCTCAGCAATTATTTTTCACCATCAGAAGGTCACTTCTGTCAGCTGGAAAATAGGGAATTTTTTAGCAGTTCCCTTCTTCTAGTGCAGGCCTCTTCATGCTGTTTTGGGGTGAACAATTGGTGGCGGGGAGCAGATTCTTAGATTTTTTTTTCAAATTCACAATATTAAATCCAAAATCCCAACATCTCAATAGATTGAGATCTTGGCCTTTCACCAAGATACAAAAAGTAAAACCCCAGTCCTGCTCTTCCATTTAACCCTTCTATCCCTGAGGTCAGGATAGGCAGAACCATTATATCCAAGCACAGTAGTATAGCAACTCAACAACAATTGCAGATGCTAACATTTTAGTTTTTGCTGTTACATGTACATTGCATTAAAGTCAACAACTCCTACCCAAGTAGGAACAGTCCTGGGTTGCTGTGCAGAGAAAGGCAATGGCAAACCACCTCTGTTCATCTCTTGCCTTGAAAATCTCCTGGTCCTGGGGTAGCATTGAGTAGGCTGCAACTCAACAGAACACTTTACTTTCATATGTATAATATAAAGTATTTTATTTTTTTATTGCTGAGAGCACAAAGCACAAACTTTTAAACTAGTTTAATTATTAGGGCATATTAAAGAGGACAGTCTCTTAGTGGGGGCTGAAGGATCGATTCCCCCCCCCCATGTGTGTGTGTGTGTATGAGAGAGAGAGAGAGAGAGAGAGAAGTGTGCAAACTTTAGTTCTAGGTTGGGATAATCATATTCTACCAGTGGTTATGATCTAAGAATCTTCCATCAACATCCATACATTTTAATTAGAAGAACTCCAGGATGAGAGAGGGAATAGTCCTCTCTTGTTCTTATCTAGCTTCATCCTTCCAATTTTTTTCACAGTGTTTGTTGAGAACTAAGAGAACATTTTCGCACAAAGCCTCGATTCTGCAATCTTGGGATCATGGCAAAAGTGTCTCCATGGTTCTTCTTCTGTTCCCTGGAGTCCCCCAAACACAATTCCTGGGATAAAAGATTGGAGGGCTGCTGTCATACACTTCTGTTTCCTGTAATTTTAGGGATCATGACAGACATATCTGCAAAGTTCCCCCAAGATTTGTCAGTGTCTGCTAAATATGGATATTGGTATAAGTATGGATTGAATTGTGGTGGTCCCCCCCCCCCATGAGGATCTCCCCCAGGGTGTGCATTTTTCTGAATAACACATCTCTGAAAAAAGCACACAGAAGTTTTTTGCTGTTCACATCCAGGTTGCAGTCACAGGAAGAGAAAGAAGCCTAATCTAAAGAGTACTTTCCCTGTCACAAATGGCCAGCTTGTCCGGCATCAAGCAACCCACCACACTGGAGTTTTATACATTCTGACTTTTTGTTTCTTTTAATTATCTCTTTCTATTTCTACATCACATTTCCCTATTTCATTCCTATAATTATCTATTTCAATCTCTTCTGCCTTTTCCTTATTTAATTAAATGTTTTATTCCAATTTTATGTATTTTCAAAGCTTTAATAACTTTTCAATTTTTTAAAAAATGTGTGTGAGAGAATGAGGGCATTGTTTCTACAGGGGAGACCTGCAGGGATATGTGTTTCCATGGAAAGCCATGTAGAGAGACTGAGAAGACAAAATGAGAGGAGTTGTCAGAGGGGGCTTCCAGGTTAAAACGAAGGCCCAATCTGCATCTAGCATTTGCTCCGTTGTTTTACCAAACCCACACTGAAACAGAAAAAGATGCAGCTCAAAACCACATTCAAATACCCCAGGCCAAGTCATACAGACTGCAGAGTTACCCCTGAACAGCCATAAAACGGCCATAAATCTATGCAGACAGCCACTATGAAACCGAGAGATCAAACGAAGTGAAAGAAGCATGCAGTCTGGACACTGCCATAAAATTTGACAATCAATCAACGTGAAGTGCAATGCAGAGGGTATTTTCTGTTCCAGAGTAGGTTTGGTAAGACAGTGGAGCAAATGCTAGATGCAGCTTGGGCCAAAGAAAGGCATCCCATTCAAGGATTTAACACTCTTATACACAGAGTGATATAGCAAAAAAAAAAAACCCGCCCCAAATCCAGGCATGCTGAGTCACTCACTCCAACAGTTACAACACCACCATGAGACTTTCTCTAATGTGTCTTTGGTTGCGGTCACACACCCGAGATTAAGTGGGGAGGAAGCGAGGCTGTTTCCTCCAGCAGAAGTTGATCCCCCATTGTGTAATCACATGGACTTTTGAAGATGTGGGCACAGCCCACCACTGCATGACCAGATGCAACCGCGGGTGAGTCGGGGGTTTTTTGCTGTGTGTTTCCAGTGTGCTTACACAAGGAATCAATGAAGCGCACCTCTGCCCTGAGGTCTCCCTACAGAGTGTGCGGAAGTGTGCACTGATGCACATACTGCGACGTGGGTAAAAAAGCTGACATAGAGTTGGGATAGCCTGATTAGACTATCCCGATGCCATGGAAGTACGCTGGGGTGATCGGATTCAGGAAAGTCCATCTGTGGCCCATAGCAACCCGTTTGCTACAGGTCTTTCTGAGGTGGTTTTTAAATCCACTTGTGCAGCAAAGCAAAATAGGTTGCTGACAGCTGCGGTGCACTTCCCAGATGTTGTCATCTGATCCTGCTCCTTTAATCCACCCGGCATTTGCGCCTATGTCGGGGTGAATTGAGTGTGTGATCACAACCTTTGTCTGTTTGACAGACACTGGGGAACTTTAGGAAAGATAAATATCTCTTAATGTGATCTCCAGATCTCATGATCTTGAAATGGGAGAACATGGCCCTTAACTTTTCCCCTAGTGTGTTTTGGGGGGACAAGAAGCAAACATGTTCAGACTGTTCATCACCCCACGCAGTCCAAAGGGAGGGGAGGTAAGACCCTGATTCAACTGTGAAATCCAGCGTAATAGGATTTTGCAGTCATCACTAATTCTCGCTGCTTCTGTACCTCTGCGTGGAATAAGGAAGTTGGACTCAGGAACCAATTTCAGGGTACATCATTTGTAATAGAATTGTGTCTTCAGGCATGACTGTTTGTTGTTGTTCTGCTGAGTCATTTTGCCCTCAATTTGCTTCTTTCCTCTGCATTGCTGAGATCTTTCTCCCTGTCTGTTTTCTTTACTCTCTTATTTAGGGTGGAATGACGTAACCTTGATATGAGGTTTGGGAAACATTTGCAGGATGCAATTGCAGGTAGGAAGTGATGCTTAATCATCTCCCCATGACAGACAACAGACACTTTCAGCTGGGCAGTTTTCTAGCATGCTGTCTTCTGATTTTGGCAGACAACCAAGATGATAAATTTCTGGCTGAGTTTGTAAAAATCTTGCTGGTTAGCTACTCCACCATTGTGAATTCTCACTTGCCTGCCCACCCTCTGCCCCGTCCCTGTTTCCCTCTGCGGGTGAATTTAGGCTGCTCCTAAGAATGAATATCCTGCTGTCACAGATGGAAGCAGGGAATGAGGCTATGTCAGCCAAATTGTCATACCTTCAATGTTTCCTAAATGGGGATTCAGAGATGTCAGAGCCAGTCACACATGGAACAGGAAGGTACATGCAGATCTGCAAGGACAGCAGAGCTTTGGGTCATTGTTGTTTTAAGTGACACACATATTTAGGATTCCTTTACAATTTACAGAACATTATTTTCCCCCTCCAGAATCTTGACAGTTATCTCGCTGCCAAGTCTTTTTTGAAATATGAAACTGTGGATTGGCCTAGGGTTGGCCAGTTTGGTGTAGCGGTTAAGTGCACAGACTCTAATCTGGGAGAACTGGGTATGATTCCCCACTCCTCCACTTGCAGCCACTGGATGACCTTGGGCAAACCATAGTTTTATCAGAGCTGTTCTTGAAAGAGCAGTTCTCTACCTTACAGGGTGTCTGTTGTGGGGAGGGGAAGGGAAAGGAGTTTGTAAGCCACTCTGAGACTCTGAGTGAAGGGCAGGGTATAAATCCAATCTCCTCCTCCTCTTTTTCTTCTTCTTCTTCATTTTTTAACCATTGTAACACTATTTGTTTGTTAAGATAACTTTGTTTTTGCATATGTAGTCAGATTCTACTCAATTTCACCCGTTAAGATGATGTGCTACATAATGAGACAGCATGTTTCTATGTTGGAATCATAATAGAATTTCCATTCCTGGTTTCATTTTCTCTCGTAACTTGTTTTATTTTTTAAGAGGCATTTTCATTGGCCAGACTGTGTAAAATGTTTAGACAGATAAATCCACCTATTATCCTAGATCAATTATGCATAATCTTCAAACATGTACATGAGTTGCTATAAAAACTTTAATTTGCTGCATTTTGATTGCCGTGAACTGACATTTGAAGGACACAAGTTCCTACAACTCATTCACAATCTTCTTGGGCTTCTGGATTTTATCCTTCCCCTGTGTGACTCTGTGAGCTTTGATGATCTGAAAACACTTGCTCCTCATAGGAGTCCCTTATATAGTCCTATGTCAGTGTAACTTCTGACCTTTTATTTTGTTGATTTAGTTTGTATGTATGATCCCTTTCTCCGTGGAGGCACCCAAAGTAACCAACAGTCAAAATCATAAAATACCAGAAACAGATAAAATTGTACCATTAACATGCTGCCATCAGCTTCGTTCAAAAGCCTTCTAGAGTGAAAATCTCTTTAACCTTTTCCAGTCTGTGTGCTATGCCCAGTTCAATGAAAGTTAAACTCAAGAAGTCTTCACGATTCCAGTGACAGCATTGCAGCCCAGTCCAAAAATATACCACTTATGGTGACAAGTCATTCAAAGCTGCAAAATATACATGGGGAAAGTCAGAATCTCTTTCCATCTTGTAGGCTCAATTTCTTCCCCTCAATAGTTCCTTGGACCTCATTGACCAGAGCTTGCTATACATAATCCCGAGTCATGGTTTGCCCTTTGCTTGGGCATCACTTAACATCAAACATTCCCCAAGCAGCTCCTGTGCCACTCTTTGACTGTAGATGTTTGTGTGTCCTCTTTTCTAGCTTGCATGGCCTACAGTCTCCTTCTGTCCATATCCATATGCCTCTCCTTATATCTATTGTTTCACTGCTGCCCAATCCTGCCCCTGCAGCTTTGTAGCTGACTCTAATTGTGATCAGTCTGTTCTGCAGATTGACTTTCCTGTATATAGCATTTGAATGAATCCACTGCCTAGACTCCATCCATGCCTCCCTTCATGAGTTCTCCCAATGCCCCATCTCAGTGGTGGCCCCAGCCCCTCTAGGCTTGACACCTTCCTGTTCCCAGAGAGCCTATGGCTCCATGCTGGCACCAGTGATGAAAGGGGTATAAAAATACTGAGCACTGCACCCTCTAATTGCTGCAGCAGCATCAATACCAGGAGAAGAGATTATGTGAATTTTGTAACAGAGGGTACTACAGAAACCATAAGGATTCAAGCAGTGATTATACCAAATATTCAATGAGAACCTGATACTTTAGGATAGAGCGAAGGTAGGGATGTGATAGAAATGCAGCAATTTTCTCAGCACTCCTGTTACAGTAGACAAACTTTTCTTATTCAGCATTTCAGATTAGACTGTGAGCTGATGTCTGGATCACGCTGAGCAGCTTGAAGAGCTGCTGAACAAGGTTACAGCTGCCTGTTGGTCAGAAGCCAGCTCACAGCTGATATTGAAATCGGCTGAGATATGGCTTCTTATCCACCCCACCCCCTCAGCAAAATAGCTACACAGCGAAGTTGCAAAAGGGAGTTCTTCCTTCCCCTCCAAGCTAGGCAGGGGCAGAAGCAATACTTTATATGTTTGCATCGCAAAAGGGAGAGAAGAAAGAGTTTGTTTCTTTCCTTGTCTCTGCAGCCCAAGCCTGGGGAGAAGAGAAAGGAAATCAGTCAGGCTTCTGACCCCTCCTGCCAATTTGCTCCATGTCAGCAAGCTGGTGGGAGAGAGACAGAGAGATCTCCAAGATGGGAGATTTTTAAAATCCAGCTTCCAGCAGATCACCTGGGAGTTGGCTCCTGATTCCCTCCCCACATCTTTGCTGGGTATACAGCAAAATTTTCCAATGGCTACAAGTCCCTGTGAGTACATACAGCCAAACAAAATATCAGATAATTTGCTGCCTGATCCCCTTAGGTCAGTGGTGGGCAATTGTTTTGGCTCGGGGGCCACTTTGTGGGAGCTGAGGTTAGTGGAGGGCCACACCTTTTAAAATGATTGCATTCATTAGTTAACTTTGCATTTCAGAAAAGGTATTAATTATATCATAAAAATCAATAAATATAAATTAAATTAAATAGTGGTAGTTTACCTTCCTTCCTCTTCCTCCTCATCGCCCAACAGGGCTGCTGGGAGCAGGGGGTGGGGCTTGGTAATGTGCCCGCCCCCTGGACACTTCACTCCCGGAGCGCCACTTATCTGCTCTCCGGGCCCAACGGAGGCCTGACTGAAACCACGTGGCCAACTGCCTTGGCGGGCCGCAAAAAACTCTGTGGTGGGCCGCATGTGGCCCGCGGGCCACAATTTGCCCACCCCTGCCTTAGGTGAACTGGAAGTGAGACAACTGGCAGGTGTTTGAGCATTCCGAAGATGGGGTGGGGGGGATAGGGATTCTGAGCTCATTTGCTAAGAAATCTTTACTCTGTAACCTAATCAAAGAAATGATTAGAGCAATTTGCACTAAAGAAGGGCACAGGATCAGGAACACACACATGAGGGGCAGGAGCATAGCCTTCCTTGTTGGGGCTGCTGTGTTCCCAAGTGGAGATTGAAAGAAGAAGAAGAAGAAGAAGAAGAAGAAGAGATTGGATTTATACCCCGCCCTCCACTCCCCAAGGGAGTCTCAGAGTGGCTTACAAACTCCTTTTCCCTTACCCTCCCCACAACAGACACCCTGTGAAGTAGGTGGGGCTGAGAGAGCTCTTTCCCAAGCTGTCCTTGAGGGAACAGCTGGTACAGAGCTATGGCTTGCCCAAGGTCATCCAGCCAGGTGCAAGTGGAGGAGTGGGGAATCAAACCACCCAGATTAGAGTCCGCGCACTGAACCACTACACCAAACTGGCTCTCCAGAAAGAAACCAGCGATTTCCTTATCACCAACAGATGTATGCAAAGTATATTAAAACCAGAACATTTCAAATTTCATTTTTTTCTTTTTTATGATGGATAACTTTTTAAAATAAATAGTAATGATCGGATCTTTGACATTTGATTAGAGTGATAGCAATCCATCCTGAACTAAGGGGAATTTGGGGTGAACAGTGTTAGAAGGCTTAAGTGAGTATATTCTAGCTTATATTCTAAAATTAAGTTCTTCTTAAATGGAAGCTGCTGTGTCATGATTTTTTTTTATCCTATATAATCTGGTGAGGGGGCAATGGACCCACTAGATTCCCCCTGGCTACAGCTTTAAGATACTGCTTTGGGGGGGTCGGGTTTTACCTGCATTCATGCCTTCAGGGAAAGCAGAATGAAGGGCCTTACACAATATGGCCATGTTCTGCATGGACTGGCAGAATAAAAGGACATTGTCTTTATATCGGCATTCAGGTCCTTACACCAGATTATCTACCTTCAATAGGTGGAGAGCTAATCAACAAAAATCATTTGATGTTTATATCGGTGGGGGGGATGAGAAGTTACAAGATGTCAATCTCTCAGGAATCATTTTATCTTGAAAATCCATTTCCAAATGCAATTGTGACTATAATGTCGGGGAGAGGAAGTGATTCCAAACATAAGCGTTTTCCCAAAGTTCTACAGAGCCAGATGGGGGAAGCGGCCTTTCAAAGAGATCCAAAGTAAATATTATACCCAGAGACAAGCAAAAATATATATAAACACACAGTAGGAAATGCAATTCTCAGCAAGTTTAGCAAATGCTATAATTATGTCTGCATTCCTTAAGAAAGGCTTGGTATATTTTTGAGTTCACACAGTTTGCAGGGATGAAGAACAAACTGTGCAATCCCAGTGGCTATGATGGTCAGGCTGCCTCTGCCAAAGATTCCCCTTCAGTTACAATGATATGTGGACCACTGAGCACTCTTCCTGGGACTTTGTCATCACACTGATACCTATGTCTTTTCTTTTTTTAAAAAAAAATCAGTTATTCAAACATGTTCAAAATGCACCATTTCATAACACTAAGAACCAGAAAGTCCAAATCAAAATGCAAAACAAGATGTATTTAATTCTAGTCATGCTGTATGTAATTATATAGCCATACATAAATGGAATATGTAATTATGGATCAGTTTAAAGGTATTATCTTAGGAGAAAGGTATCTGTTCTGGGAAACATAAGAGAATGATAGGTAGAGCAGAGACAAAGCCTCAGTACCAAACATTTTTGGCATGAATGTGGGATGTGAAGAGAGACAAATGTGTGCTGAACCTTTTGCCTTGTCACTTCTGTTATCTTGTGTTCACAGTCCCAATCTGCTTCCATACCAGTGCCATTTTTTTTTCTTTCAAAATATTCCCCTTGTATTGGTGCTGTTTATGAAGTTATTGCATCACTGAACAGATCTTGCAATATCTTTCATGTTGTTATGCCACCCTTCCTTCAAGGGCAGGCAGCTGCATATTTTCCTGTTTCCATTTTCTAACAACAACCCTGGTTAGCAGGGGTGTAGAGTTTTGTAAAAAAAAATTGGGGGGGGGGGCTCTTTAGCGCGCGTGCTCACTGGGGCGATGCCCCCCCCACCGGGAAACCTCCGAGCCTCCCCGGGCCCTTCTGAGGCCCGCCAGCCGCTGCTGCTGGAGCCTCTCTCTCCCCCCCCCCACTCCTTCCCTCTCCCTTCGCCGGGAGAAGAGGGAGGAAGAAGGAAGGATGGAAGAGTGGCCAGGTGGGGGGGGGGGGGAGAGGCACCGGCAGCAGCAGCTGTCAGCCTCGGAAGGGCTATGTTTCCCCGGGGGGGGGCTCAGTCCCCCTCCTGGGAAATTTCGGGGGAGGCTCAAGCCCTTGAGCCCCCCCCCCCCAGTCTACGCCTATGCTGGTTAGGTACATGAAGCTGAGAAGGTCCCTGTGACAGATGATAGATGGTTTGGGTGTTCTTCATGTCAAAAAGAGTTAAGGGGGGGGGGTATCTGCTCCGTTTTATAAAGGTTTGGGTGCTGTTCCTGTCAAAAACAGTTACAAATGTTTCCGTTCCATGTTATACCTGAATCAGTCAAACAAGAAATTTGCTTTGTAACTATTACACATTCTCAGACTCCAGCACTACAGTAACCTTATTACTGTAATACTGAGAGCACTGGAGAAAAGGAAAACAAAGAAACAACCAAGCCACACATACCATTGGTATAAACTTGTTTCTTAGTTAGAATCATAGAATCATAGAGTTGGAAGGGACCTTCAGGGTCAACTAGTTCAACCCCCAGCACAATGCAGGAAATTCACAAATACCTCCCCTTCCACACCTGCAGTGACTGCTGCTCTACACCCAGAAGATGACAAAAAACCTCCAGGATCCCTGACCAAACTGGCCTGGAGAAAAATTGCTTCCTGACCCCAAACTGGCAATCAGCATTTCCCTGGGCATTTTTATCAAACTTATTTGTTTTCAATAAACTTATTATGTAGTCCCTTCAAGCCTATAATTCCCCCCTAATAGGCCAAGTGAATGCTGGATGACACCCTGAGCCCAAGCATTACCCTCACTGTGGACTAGAAGATGAAGCAGTCCAAAAACCTTCACTTACAAAGTATTGGGGTGGGGGGAACAAAAGAAGTTTGTAGGGTGTGAAATTTAAGTCCCTAGTTTCTAGGTCTATTGTCACAGTCTCACAGCAGGTTTCATGGCTGGGCAAGGATTTGAATCTGGGTCTTCCAGCATCCAATCTGACATTCTGATCACTATGGCATATTAATTATATCTATGATGTGATAATGGAACCCAGAACATATGAGGTGAATGTGCACGGTGTGGTGTTTCAGCAACAGCACTGATTGCTTGCTTGGTTTACAAATTTTATACCCTGACTTTCTACCCTCATCAGGGCCACCAAGGTGGCTAACATATTAAAAAACATACATAACATGTTTTAAAAACCATTACAATCAAACAAAAAGGCATCATTAAATAATTATCTTTGAAACAATGAAACAATTAGGTTGAGATGAGGAACGCTTGAATGCCTGCTGGTGTGCCCTGCAACCAGTTCAACAGCTGTGACCAGGGAGTTAATTTTTCGGTGGACTGTTCATCTGTTAATGACCCTCTTGCTGCTAGTTGATTGCCCTGTTCATTCCTAACAGTGCAGAATAGTACAATCAAGTTTTTGTGCATGCACATTCTTACACAGCCTGATCAAGTTCTACTCTCCCCTGGCCATTGCTGCCCCACTGCTCCCCTCAGCAGGAAATTGTTTAAACAGGCAATTAAATCAGTCATAATTTTTATAAGGCAGTAAGAAATAGAGCCTTTTTTTCTGATGAAGTGTGCATACACACAAAACCTTATACTCAGAATAAAACTTTGTTGGTCTTAAAGATGCCACTGGACACAAACTTTGTTCTGTTGCTTCATACCAACAGGGCTACCCACCTGAGTCTTGTTTTTCGTTTGTTTGTAAATCCTATTTGGTGTCCATCTAATCTACATCTGACTTTCCCGCTGGAATCATTCTAGTTTTAAAAAAACATCCGTCTATACCTGTTTCTAGTTTTAAACCATACTTGTTCTAGTTTTAAAATTACTGTTTACATTTGTTAATTGTCCTCCTGTGGTTAAGCTAGTATTATACTACTTTAAACAGATCCTGTTGCTTAGTACTCTTCAGACCCAGGAAGTGAATTTTGAAACCAGCGTACAATGAGCATAGGAAAAGACAGCAGTCAAACTACTTCAGAGGGGAGGTGTAAATTGGGCCTAAGTAGAACTTAGACTAAAGGCTGCCGATCTGTTTGGATTGGCAGCATTTTGACACATGTGCCATTCTGAAAAAAACAACAACACAAACCTGACTGGCAGGTGTCCGAGTCATCCAGTTCGGAACCAAACAGACTGGGTGACTGGGTCATGTCTTACTGTCACAGCTGAACAAGGTGCACATCCAGGAAGAAAAAGAAAATAAAAAAGAAAGATGAAGCAAACTAAAGCAGAGAGAGAGGGGGGGGAAACTAAACTAAAGCAGAGAGAGAAGGACCTCCTTCAAGTAATTGACAAAACTTACAAGATGGGTTTATAATATTCCTTACAAAGGTCAAGAAAATCAAACAATGAAAGTCATAGCTGAGCTAAGGAATCTCAGGCGTAATTATAATCATTTGCACAGTGTCAATTAATGCCTTATCCGCTTCTTGGGAATCCTGTGGATGGGCAAAATTATTTTGTTAGCTTAGCTTGCAGTCATTGTGAGTTCATAGCCTGAGTCTGCTTGTATGCAAGTTATTCGCCAAGTAACTGACTAATACGTCTTGCTTTGTAAAAAGATTAAAAATACTTCTGATTTAGGATACAATATCCATCCAGAAGCTCATCGAACCAGGACTAATGGCCTGTTTCTATGTTCATAGGTTTTGCCTGAATGAGGAAACAATGATACAGGTAATAGCAGATGACATTTAATCTAGCTAATTACGCTAAACGTTCACCTGCTGTGTCTCCCCAATTACAATATGTGACATTTGGTGACAGTGTAGTCAGTTTTTCACTGATTGCAATAGCACAATCAAGTTTAGCATCAAGATTCTCTAATAGACCATAATTATTTCTATTTCACTTTTGGGAAATGGCTTGACTCTCCAGCACAAAACCACTATATGTCTTTTAAGAAATTTACCATTAAAAAACAACAAGAAGAGTTTAGTGGAATAGGAACTTCCCCCAAAAACTGACAAGGTTAAAGATAGTAATGACCTTTACATCAAAGGATTTTTTTTTAAGCATAATATCCATACGAATAAAACTGAGAAAAAGATAATAAGTCTGATGTTTTCCATTCAACTAATGCCAGGGAGTATAAATAAAAATAATACATACATTTTCTTATAAATAGCAGCTGAAGAAAAGATGGGGCATTTTCCCCATGAAGGCCTTTTGTCATCTGCCATTTCCCTTAATTATAGCTTCTGCTTCCAAATACTACCAGCTGCTGTAATGGACAAACAAATCAATTTTTGAAGAAGTTTAGGGAGATGGGCTTTGAATACGTATTTAAATTCTCTAGAAATGAAGATCTTGCAACTCAATTTTAGGAAAGGTTAAGACAAATTGATTTTCATGCATATGAAGGTTATTTTCTGCACCTGTTTGAAGAAATCAATAACTGAACTACATATGACTTGATGGAATCCTGCATTCAAATTGATTACAATGGAGCCACGAGAATTTTTTTTAAAGGAAAATGGAAACTAATCTTCCTAGCTGAATAGTCTGTTAAGAATCTGGATCATATTTGCAAAGCAAAAAAAAAGAAAAAACTGGATTTTCATTCCATTCACTTTGCAAAGTACTCAAAGGCCTTTGAAAATACCCAGTGGAAATAGAAGTATCAGATTCTGATTGTATATTATTTTGGTGTCCATCTCTCAAAGTAGAAAACACTTCTTTTTTGTGAAAGTTGAGGGCAAAATCAGACTTTAGTTAATTAACAAAGAATGTGTCAGGATATTTCTTATGGTACTCATGGGATCCATGACTCAGGGTAATGTCATTGTCACAGGCTTCTATGACAAATCCTTCCGGATTACCTCACCTCATTATACCCCACCTCATCACTGGCAAGTCTCTTTAGGAGGCTGTCATCTCTTCTCTTCCCAAGCAGGATGAGGCTATCTTTCCTGTGCCCAGGGAACAGTCTGCTTTGCAAGACCAAAATACCACACCTGTTCTTGAAAAAAATCATGGGAGTCATTTTACCCGTCAGTTTTATGTGGGGAGTCTTTCAACAGAATGTGCTCTCAAGTTATTAGAGCTGATATCATTACGTAAAGCTGAACCTACTTACTTCATTTTCTGATATTTATTTATTTATTTGAGGAATGGCTCTGATTTTGGCAAAGTCTTGCATTGTTTCAAAGTTATTGTTCTCTGAGTACCATTCTCTCTCTCTCTCTCTCTCTCTCTTTCGCACCACAGTGCTCATTTGCTCACTCTGCCATTTCAGCTTATTGACTACAGCAAGTCAGGTGAGTTTGTTAATGTTATCCTGATGGCGTACATAAAATTATGTTAGTAACCATTTGAATTAAGTGGGAAAGTGGGGGAAGAGGTTAATCTTAAGAAGTCAGAAAATAAAATAGTCGCAAGAAAAAGAAATTGACTGGCAATGACTGATATTGACTAGCACTGAAGCAATGTGACTGCTTGCTCCAGTTGATATTGCCCCATTGTCTGTTCAGCTGGAAGAAATATCATAATGGGGGTGGGGTGGCATACACATAATGAACACCAGAATTCATGATGTGAGAATGTGTTCTCATGAAACATTCCCCATGCAGAAACAGTATCAGAGGCTTCATCTATACATAACGGGGGTAGAATTCTCAGCTGGCAGGATACTCAGGGCACAGGTGGTAGAATGCTATTTGCAGAAGCTACCCCATGTTCAAAAGCCCCCTGCAGCAAAAACAACAAAAACTTAGCATATCAAGGAAAACTGAGAAATCCCTACTTTGCCAGTTTTCTGCTTTCAGTGAAGGTTTAGGTAGGGGCAGTACTACCAATCTGATCTACAATCTGAAGTGATACACACCATTCTATTGCTTTAGGACTTTATCACCTCATTCCCACTTCTACCACATGTATGAACCTGGCTAACTAGAGGGATTATATAAATGGGAAAAGGCTAACAGCCCAGATGCACCGATTAAAACCCTTTTGCAAACCTTCAGAAGCCTCTTGCAGCTCTTGGCCCTAAAGTATGACTTAGGTTTTACAAGGTAAATTAACAAAGCTATTAACATTTACTTCACAACTGCAATTCTTGAAACACCATAATCAACCCAGGAAGGGCCATTTGGTCATCCCTCTATTACCCCCAGCATATCCCTATCAACCATAACACCTACTCCAGGTGCACTTTCCAAGCATATTCTAGTTCCCTTCTTCCTATATGCCAAGTTCTGTTATAGCCCAAACATTCCAGTACATACTAATAACTACTCAGGACCAGGGCTGCAATCTGAATGAAGCCCCAAATCCACAAATTAGTCTTCAAAATCCTAATCCAGTTCCAAGAGAGACCCCAATATCGGGCCAAATCTTCCCCACTGACACCAAGGTAAATTCAGGTTCATAAGAGAGGCTTTGATAGCCCTCAGTCCTTGTAGAAGGCTTCCCTTCAAATCTGTCTTCCAATCATGAACATGGCCGTACCAAACTCTTCTTTTTCAAGCCAGGAAGAATACAATTTATCTTCCATATTCTTCTTTTCTCCTCCAACAGAACCTTTCATCCTCTCTTTCCCATTTCCCCTATCTAAGGTCTCCCATTTTTCATTGTGAACCAGATCATCCTACTGCAACTGGCCCCTTCCAATTACCTCCTGGTCAGAGACTCTGCTCCCATTATCCTAAACTCTGCTCCAATTCATCTCACCATACCTTCTGGTCTCACTTCAGGTTTCCCATCTCCTCTCTCTTCTCGCTTAGTTGGTTTGCCCTGGACTAGCCAAGTGGGAAGAACATAATTTGGGCCTAAATATAATTTTAACTGAGGATTTAGCTTAAAATCACATGACTACACACTAGGATTGGGATAAGTGATTGTTTTTATTTTGTTTCTGTAGTACCAGCTATCTGTATTAAGTTATTTCTCAGTTCTCCTCACTGATTCTGTTTCTAGTCTTTATTGCTAAGGCAATAAAGTTACTTGCTGGTTAAGTGCTTTGTTTCCTTCCTTCCTTTTGTTTGGGAATTGCTCCATCAAAATTGGAGTTGTGCATACAACAGGAGGGAACAATTCCAATTTTTGCCCCAAGTCTTGTCTGAGGACCCTGCACAGAGATTGATTTGGGTAATGATAGATGCATAGATACTACCTTATACCGGAAACTTAGCAACTGACAAACATATCTGCATGCCTCCAGCTACTATCCTAAATATACCAAACAATCCACTGTATACAGCCAGGCTCTGTGCTACAGCCATATCTGCGCCAGTCCTACAGACAGAGATTCTCAACTGAGGAATTTACAACCAACCTTTTTGGAACTAAAATATCCACCTGATGAAGTCAAGAAACAGATTAACAAAGCCAGAATGGTACCCAGAGAAAACATGTTAGAAGACAGACCCCAAAGAGACAATAATAGAACACCACTAGTGGTCACATACAACTCTCAACTCAAAACAGAGGCTTAAAACCTCTACTGGATAATGACAGATCAAGTTTCTTATATCTCCTAATATGGCAAGATTCAGATATACTGTTCTGTATCTGAAGAAGTGAGCAGTGACTCACGAAAGCTAATATCCTGCCACAATTTTTTGTTAGTCTTTAAGGTGTTATTGGACTTTTATTCCTTCCTACTGGATAATGACAGTTCTCTTCACAAGTACTGGGGGGCAAACATTTTCTTGGGCATAGTCAGCTCCCCGATCTAAAACAACTCCTCACTCACAATAATACAACATCTAATTTGAACATGGACACTGGTACCAGAGCTTGCAAAAAAACCAGATGTCAACTTTACTGCCACAGACACCCAGACAACACAATCACTGGACCATATAACATCAGCTGCACCATGTCAGGCTCATTCACTTGCTCATCTTCTAACACTGTATATGCCATTAAATGTCAACAATGCCCTTTGGTTCTCTACATAGGGCAAACAGGTCAGTCCCTATGCCAAAGGATAAATGGACACAAATCTGACCTCAAGAATCACAAAACTGAGAGCACTTCAGCCTTCCAGGACATTCAATGGGGGACCTCAAAGTACCTGCTTTATTGCAAAGGAACTTCAGAAACAGACTAGGATAGAATAGGAACCTGCTAAATTACACATTATTGCAACACTTAGGACAATGGAACCCTCAGGGCTTAACAGACATATTGTTTCTTATCTCACTACACATGTTAACATCATTCAGTTTTGTTATGCTGTATGCTAATTTGCTGGTATTCACAGGTCTTACCAGTCTTAGCTGTATTTATGGCTCAGCTACTTATATATCTTGACTGTTATTGTCCTTTTCTGGCAACACCCTTTCCACCCTCTATGTGATGGTTGGTGATTTCTGTTTCAATGTATCTGAAGAAGTGTGCATGTACACGAAAGCTTATACCCAGCATAAAACTTTGTTGGTCTTAAAGGTGCCACTGGACTCAAAGTTGATTTGGGTAACAACAGCCTGTGCCATATTAGGATGTTCCTGATCTTCAGCATTGGCTGGCGGGAGATGGGGAACTTTATTGGGAAGGGGAAGGTAGGGGAAAATAAATAAAATAAATAAAACTCCTTGCATTTTGTGGGAGTTTAGATTCAATTGAGTATACAGTTTCTTTTCATTAAAAAAAAAAGATTTCTGAAATGAAATGGCTGACACGGTCATTCATATTTCAAAATGCTACCTCAGTGCAACTTCACATTTAAACTCAGATCTCAGTTTAGGGGCAGAAATACTGAGTCCGTCTAAATGCTAATTGTATGTATGGCCCACCTCTAAAACTCAGTTTGGTAACATCAGGGTGTGCCAGTGCATGTGTCAGGCACTATAAAATGAGATTACAGAAGCCAGAATAACTGCAGTCTCCTCAGCAAACATTGCACCGAAAAGCCCTAAATCTTATTGAAGCTTTAACATGAATGTTGTACTATTCTGAACAGAGAAGCCAATTTCCCATCCCTGAGATATAATCTATTTGCTCAGCACTCTTTGGGGAAATAGATGATGATATTATAACCTAGGCACCTGAATTTA
Source organism: Lepidodactylus listeri (assembly GCA_029233225.1). Lineage (NCBI taxonomy): Eukaryota > Metazoa > Chordata > Lepidosauria > Squamata > Gekkonidae > Lepidodactylus > Lepidodactylus listeri. Next base: position 39,565,802 of record JARCFY010000006.1, on the reverse strand, counting down.
TTTGACGTTTCAGGTCCTTGGCCTTCCCATGGTTGTTCTGTCCTGCTAGAGCTGTCATCCTTGTTTAGCTGCCAGAAGAACACAGCTCAGAATGCTAAGAAAGCTCTTCAAAGTGTCCCAAAATGTTCATATTTCAGCCTGGCTGTTTCACCTGATGGAATCTGTCTGGCCTTGCCAGGCACCAGATATAACAACTCCCCCAATTAGAGCCTTTGCCGTGGAAGTCGAGCAGGGCTAGCTTCGCATAACTCTACGTTGAGTGAAGCTCTTTGGGAATATGCAGCTGCATGTATTGGAATCATTTTGCTCTGCCTTTATCAAATCATTTGACAAGTTCATTATCCTTCCTGATGGAGCTGGGATGGAGAATAGCAACAAGGATATCTTGTGCCTTTTTGACATTTTTGGCTGCATACATTGAAAGAATAAAATAATATAACCTGTTTAAGGACAGTTTATTCAGTCTTTTTATAAAAAAAAGTAAAAGACCAAATTATATATGACACTGGATTCCCGGACATGAAATTTAATTGCAGGAAATAGCTGCTGGGAGCATTGGTATGGATTGGGGCCACAGGGTCAGGGAAGGGGAAATTTAACTATCCCATGTTCTTTCTCTAATCACAGTTGCCCACCCTGGCTTTTTTTCCAGAATGGGAAAAAAAGACAAGAGCTCCTATTGTGTCAGTCTTTTTTCCCTAACCCAGAACTTAAGGCAGCCCATGGGGGGTATTTTTAATCAAAGAAATTGTGCAAGGGAGAAGAAGAGGAGGAGGAGGAGGAGGAGATTGGATTTATACCCAGCCCTTCATTACCCAAGAAAGTCTCAGAGTGGCCTACAATCTCCTTTCCCTTCCCCTCCCCACAACAGACACCCTGTGAGGTAGGTGGGGCTGAGAGAGCTCTGACAGAAACTGCTCTTTTCAAGGACAGCTCTGACAGAACTATGGCTAGCCCAAGGTCATCCAGCAGCTGCAAGTGGAGAAGTGGGGAATCAAACCTTGTTCTCCCAGATTAGAGTCCACACACTTAACCACTACACCAAACTGGGTAAAACCCCACATGACAGTCCCCTTACTTCCTGGAGTTAGTGGGGAAAGAAGTGGCAATAGAAAGGGGGCTTCTTGAAAGGCTTTTGAAACTTTCGAATTGGGACTAGTTTGTGGAAATCTAGTGAGGAAGATTGAGGGGGTGCACTACTGGTTTATTGGTGAAGTATTCTGGGGTGGGGTTTTGGCTATTTTATAGCTTTGTGTTTTATATTTGTTGTGATTATACACTGTAATTGTTGTAATGTTTCTAATTAGCTGACTTGGGTTTGTTGCCATGAGTCTTGATTTGTACTGGGAAGAAGGTGTGAATATAAGTATTTTAAATAAATACATGGTCCCAATGCCTATCAGGGGGCATGATTTTTTCCCCCATACAAAGTTCAAATCTGGGGACCCAATTACAGATCTCTGGTATCACATGTAATTTGACCCTAAAGAGCCCAGGCTCTCATGCTCATTTTCAGGCAGTGTAACTGACAGATAAAGAGAAACAACACCAAGGAGAAAAAGAATTAAATATTTTAGGGGTGTGCAAAAAATCCAGTATTTGGGGGGTTCAGATATATTGACCCCCCAAAATATCAGTATTTTCCAATATTTCCAAATCTCAATACTGGTATGGTATTCAAATGTGGTTTCTGCATTTTTGGCTCCATTATACCCTATGGGGACCATTATAGTCAATGGTCACCATAGGGTCTAATGGAGAATTGATCTGGGGTATCTGGGGCCAGGCCCAGAGCTACTGGGGGTGACATCCCCTCATGAATGTGCCTGGCCCCCTCCCCTCCCCTCCTCTCCCAGTCCCCCCTCCCGTCCTCCAGAGCTAACTAAGCTGGGCTGCTTTGGGAAGGAAGTGGCTCCACATCACATGGCTGCTCCCAGGGCCATGAGCTCCACTACTGGCTGAGGCAGTGGAGATGAGTGCATGGCACTGGGGTGGCTGAGTCTTACTCTGCTTCGGCCCCAGTCTGTAATCTGAAAATGGGGGTGGGGGCTTGTCTCCAGGGGAAGAGAAGGAGCAGCGGCACCCCCAACATGTCTTTGCCACCCGACAAAAAATTGCCTAGCTCTGGGGCTTGGGGGGGCCTGCAAATTTGGTGGCTCTCTTAAAAAAAACCCCTCAAGTTTAAAAAAGATTGGACTGGGGGGGGGGGGGTCCAGTTCTATGGACCCCCAAAGAAGATGCCCCCATCCTCCATTATTTTCAATGGGGGGGTGGTATTTAAAGAGATCACAGTCCCTTTAAATGTCTCCTCCAAGCTGCAACTCTGTGAGTTAACTCCAAAGGCATTTAAAGGGTTTGCAGTATCTTTAAATACCTTCTCCAAGCAGTGAGTTCACCTGGAAAGCATTTAAAGGGACTGTGATTCCTTTAAACACCCTTTGACGATCTGGTGGTCCCAAAAAATCTTGAATATTTTTGGGGACTGATCATTTTGGATAGCTGAAAAATGGCCAAATCAATATCTGGCTGATGCCATGACCTAGAAAGCTCTTTCTTGGGTTGCTGCTCATCTGGCTTCACATGGGGCACCTGAAGCAGGGCCCCCATAGACAACTATAACAGGTAGGTAGGTTCATATGGAAATAAAGTATGCTGGTCTCACACCTATCAGTGAACAGAACATGTCTGAGGGAAGCGGAAGAACGCAGTCAGATACATAGTTTGTTTATCGCTTTGTTCTGGTGCTAGCAATTAACTATGGTTTGTTGAAAATACCTTTTTCCTTCTCCTTCAAGTTGCCAAGCATGCTTTGTATAAATATTCCTAAAAGACTGTCAGAGGCAGCGTGTCCAGTTGATGTTCAGTAATGTGTTAACTGAGTGTCAAGTGGAATAATCACTGCAAAGCTGCACAATATCATACAGCACAGAATAAAATGGCTGAAAACCAAGGTCTTTTCCAGACAAGTGAAGAGACAGGTTTCTTTTAACCACTTTACTAAAGGTCAAGCTATAAGAGATATTGGCTGAGGACAGACCGGCATTTCACCCCGGGACAGCTGCGGGGGCAGAAGCCGCATGCGGAAACGGGTGCGGGGCGTCCCGTTCGCACTGGTAACAGTGCTGCGGGACCTTACCAGAGAGGAGTTGGAGCGGCGCGTCCACACCACCGGCCGTCCTCTGGAGCCTCCTCTGCTGCGGCGCGTAGCTGCTGGCCGGTCCGTGGACGCGCGCCTGTGTGCAGCGTGTCCACACTTCCACCACCACTTCCTGTGCGCCGTAGAGGCGTCCAGACCGGCAGGAAGCAGCAGCAACGTGCGCCCAGACAGCCGGAGACCAGTTCGAAGAGGTCTCCGGCTGCAGCGCATGGAGAGCGGCCCGCATGCGGGTGAGTGCGGGCCGCCGACGGGGGACAGCTGCGGCAATCTGGCCACCCTCTCTGCCTCCGCTTTAGATCGCCTCCGCCAATCTGTCCTCGGCCACTGAAAGATCAATGAACAGATCTCTCATTTTTTGTTTTGCACTGGTAAATAGTCGAAGAGAGGGAGAAATTGGGAGGGGGCAGAGAATAGGGAAGGAAGGGTGTTTAACCCTTGTTCTATGAGTAGGGAGAGTGTATATAGGGAGGGTGGGAAAGAGGGGAAACATAATCTCAGCCAAATGGAACATCCTCCTGAGCAATTGCTCTCCCCACTTCCTGCAACATGTGCAGTTATAAAGTTTGAGCATGACCAGGAATATAAACCACTGGGAATGAGCTGAGGGAGTCTTGAGCTTTTAGCTCTAAGTCCATGGCTTTCAGTAGATGCCTTGGAAGGAGCCATCCTTGAAATTCTGGACCAGCTCAAAAAATAGATTACTGTTGTGTTTGTTTTATCTTTTTTTCTTTGTTGTAAGCTGCTTTGGGTCTCTTCAGGGAGAAAGTGGGGTATAAATATTTAAATAATAATGGCGACCCCATAGGGTTTTCAAGGCTAGTGACATTCAGAGATGGTTTGCCATTGTGTGTCTCTGCATAGCAACCTCGGACTTCCTTGGTGGTCTCCCATCCAAGTACTAACCAGGGCCAACGCTGCTTAATTTCTGAGATCTGATGAGATCAAGCTAGCCTGGGCTGTCCAGATCAGGGCATGAGGTTAATCTCCTTTCCCTGATGCCACAATCTTCCTCCTAAGGCTTCTGTTTACCAGCAAAAACTGACCTCTTGTCATCTCATCTAGTCCCATGGCTCATAGTCCAGCCTAGTCCTCTCTCATTAGAACTTGGAAGGTAGGCAGGGTCAGGTGTGAGCTATACTAGGATGGAAGATCACCAAGGAAGATTCTGCCGAGGAAAGTAATGGCAAACCATCTCTGCCCACATTTTCCCTTGAAAACTTCATGGTCCTGGGGTCACAATGAGTTGATCACAACTTTCCAGCACACAGGTGTCATTATTAATATTTTCCCAAGACCTATGGAGTGAGTTAAAATAGCCTGGTAGATAGAAAGGCCTTGTATTATCTTACATATTACTCTAGGGTAGTGAAACCAAATGTAAAGATATGGCGAGGGGGGGGGCAGGTGAGTGAAGGGAAAGAATCCAGGTTTGCAGTGCCCTGTATTTGATTAACAGTAGTCAGTCCATGAATCTTGCTTTGGAATGCCAGAAGAGAAGCTATTCTTCCCTGAACAGTGGCACATTCACATGCATGAAGGACTTTTCAGTTCACATTTCATAATCTGAAATAAACTGTGTTTACTGACAAAAGATCCATTAGACACTCTTGCTGCCAGAGTCATGGGAAAGGAGAAAAAATTGGGCAAGAAAAAAATCTGGCTAAATATGTTGGCTGTTTCCTGTGTTGATGGAAGAACTGAAACGTCTTTCAGTAACATCCATGTCAAAGGAGATCCTTGTTCTGTGTATTAATTGGTAGAAAAACATAAACTATGAAATTCAAGCCTGGATGTCCTAGAAAAATCTAATGGAGATGTCTGCTAACAGACTAAGATCTAGCAGACAGAGGTTAAGTTTCTCCCCTCTACAATGAGGCATAACTAGTTCTTAAACAGACTTGATGCCAACTTAAATTAATGAAGAAAAAATAAATTTGTTAATGAATGCTCTTTTTTTTACAATATGGCTCTGATCTTTCACTAAAATGTGCTTACAAACCAAAATGTCCTTTCCCATTAAAATAGTATTAATAATATTGCTTTTTATCTAGGATACTTATACTCTACAACTATATCCAATGTAGTTGGAGAGCCAGTTTGGTGTAGTGGTTAAGTGCGCGGACTCTAATCTGGGAGAACCGGGTTTGATTCCCCACTCCTCCACTTGCACCTGGCTGGATGACCTTGGGCAAGCCATAGCTCTGTACCAGCTGTTCCCTCAAGGACAGCTTGGGAAAGAGCTCTCTCAGCCCCACCTACCTCACAGGGTGTCTGTTGTGGGGAGGGGAAGGGAAAAGGAGTTTGTAAGCCGCTCTGAGACTCCCTTGGGGAGTGGAGGGCGGGGTATAAAATCCAATCTCTTCTCTTCTCTTCTAGTTTATGACAGGAACATAATAATACTTTGATAAAAGCAATGGAGGACCAAAATTCAATGGTTATTTTTACTAGAAGCAGCCCTCCAGTCCTTTTATTATAGGTACCAGGGACTGAACCTGGGAACATCTGCATACAAACCAGATTTTTTCATTAAGCCACAGTTTCTCTCATAGCATCTGGCTGTCTGGCATGTCCTCTTTTGAGTGAAAAAGATTTTATTTTCCCAGGCTTTTGATAATGAATAATTATTGTTGGCTTTGTTGCCATGAATTTTTACTGCTGCTGCTTTTAGTGCTTTGAGGCATATATTGAGTGTTAATAATTCATGCTTTTAATTCTTACTTTGAGTCAATTTGTTTATTATATTTTTAGCAGACTGTTAGCTCCTTCGATAACTCTGGTTAGAAGTGTGACTGTCTCAAATAAAGAAAGAAATAATAACTCCCAACATCCCCACTTACAAATGTTAAGTTTATTCATTATAGTACACTGTGCATTCTTACAATAAACAGATACATGAATGTATATTTTTAAATGAAAGCTGCTCATTGTAATGTCTGCATAATCCAGAAAATAAACCCAAATTTCAATGAACAAATTTTATTCTGAAGATCTCAAACTGTCTGCAGAAGGTCTTCCCTTTTGTGTAATGGTAGTGTCCACCTATTCACATCTTAGTGTGTAATTGTACAAGTCTGAACATTTTTTTCTCACTGTTAAAGTTAATAAATTAATTACAATATCTTTCTAGGTATAAAATTCTACAGTTTTAACCACTATTAAAGAAGATCAGTGTTGTTACTTAGAGGAACATCCTAGCCTGAGAACTTTTCCATCTGATCCTTTGCTTTTTTCAGGGGAGAGGCCATGAGACACTTCTTTCACCTTGCACCAGTCAAAACAAATGAACAAAAAAGCTTTGCAGAAGCCACTGGAAGACTGGAAATTTGCCCTGATACATTAATTTTTCAGCCTTGATAAATAGTGGGTTGGATCCAGACTCTATCTTCTCCCCTCATGCACCACCCACAGCTCATTGACCTCCACTAAATGCTGCTTCTCGGGCCATAAGGGATCTTGAGGAATAATATGAAGGGGGTCTGCAAGTGGGAGAGGGAAACCTTTGGAAATTTCCAGTTTGGACTGGATTCAACCCAATACCTTTATATATATCTGTGCCACATTTTTGAACAAAACAACAACAACCCTGTCACAAAAATGATGACACCATTTCCCATGGTACCCTGTATGGAGCCATTTCCCCCATATTTTAAACATATCTGCCATCAATCAGATTAGAAAGTTGAATACATAACCAATGACCTTCTGTTCTCCTTACAAGCAAAGACAAAGAAAAATATCCCTTCTTTTTCTCTCTCAAGACTCCTCCAGGACAAACCAACTTAATTTCATTTTGTGGAACCAAGAAGTCTGGGATCGCACTCAGATAGGGAAAAATGACTCATAAGATACACTCAATCGAAAGGTCTAGCTCTACCAGATTTATTTTTTTAACATAAAATGATACCCATTTATTTCCTTTGTTAATGAAGATCTCATATGTCAATATTTTTCTCTGCAGCCATAAGTCAGTTCACCAATATAACTAAACTTTTACTAAATGCATTCCTTATACTTTTTTTGCTAAATAACTGGCATATTATGTGACTCTATAACCTTTTTATAGTTGAAAGATCCTACCCTTCTTTAAGTGGAGCAAAGTTTGCAGATGGGAACTTTGCCACCTTCCTTTACAGCAGCATTGGTTTCATTCATTAAGCTTGTTTGAATCATGCAACTGCATAAATCTGCAGGTTTTCCTCAGCCCCTACCTTCTTGGGAGTCCCCTGACCCCTAGGAGTGGATTTTAGGAGAGTAAAGTGGGGCTGTCCTGGGATGAAGGGACATCCTTTCTGTGAAAGGGTTCCAGTTGTGAAAGACTTGGATTTCACACATTTATTCATGCCTTGCTTTTCTCCCTAATGGTGACCCAAAGTGGCTTACAACGTTGTGTTACCCTCTGCCATTTTATCACCCCTACAACAATCCTGTAAAGTGGCTTAGGTTGACTGGCCCAAGATCACTTGAACTTCCATGACACAGTGGGGATTCAGATGTGCTAACTACTTTACTATATTGTAAAAAAAGAATTCATCCAATGCTTGTAATCTCTATTGCTTAAAAAATTAAAAAAACAGCTAAGCTGAGAAGTATAATACTAATTTTTACACAGTTCCTCTCCATTTATCACTATACCATTATCTCTGGCCCTGATTTAATGTCTGTTGCATTCCTTATCAATCATATTTTGTCCCATGACTTTAAAATACCCAGAGATGTGCAGGGTGGTATCATGTGAAACATAACTAATCTCTACAGCATCTTTATTTGTACTGTAGCTAATCAGCCAAACCAAGATAACCCAACACCCTTCTAGTCTGCCAGACAGTCCTTTATTGCTTTATATAACTGCATATAATTTAATTTTAATTCCTTTATGTTTGCAGAGAAATTCCATTAAGGGATATTCTTTTCCTGAATTTTTATTTTAATTTCTGATGAGACTCAGTTTTAGTTTTCTTATAATTAAAATCATAACTGAAACTTTATCACAGCCATTAATCATATTCATTAACTATGATTATGAATTTAAGGGATTGTGAACATATATGCCAAAGAAAGAGCTCAAATGATGCTCCAATTTTCCATCATTTAGTCAGTTATAGCTTGGTTTTGTTGGATGGTGAAAGCCAAAAGTTCATCTGCCATCATAAACACAAGGGAGGGTTAAGGGAACTGAAGGCAGTATTATTTTTGAATGGGCTTCACAGCATTATGAGTTGAACAACTGCAAAGTCCTTCATTCATACACTTTGGCTTTTCACCGTATTCAGCCAGCTAGTGCATAAAATATCAGTTGAGATGGATAAATAGCTGGTTTTCTCCCTCTACTTCCCCCCCCCCCCAGCTATTTCTGCTTAGATTATCATCACCTTATTATGGGAACAGAAGCATAAATAGACTCCAGTTTTTTTTCATCCAAGAAGAAGATGTATGCACATACAGTCTTCCGTGTGTAAATGCAGTCTTCCAGGAAGAAGATGTATGCAAATGTGGCCTTCATAGGTGGATTGTGATCCTATGGGCAAATTAGTGGTGGTGACACAGAAATTTGTAATTTGGAACTCATGTTACTTACCTATAATTCGTGATAACTATTATGTTGTGCCTTCCCACTTCACCTGTTATTTCTATGTCAGTGACAGCAAAGTCTTTGGAAGCCTCCTTACCTGGCACCCTGGATGGAGCCATCATCGATTCCCGGGCCTCAGGAGCCCTTGGTGCATAATGACAATTTCGATACCGCAGGTATCTATCTCAGAAACATGGTGGGATGGGGAAGATACAGTCAGGGCTGCTGAGAGCCACCATGGGGCCCCAGACAAAGATTCCATCTGCACCCTTATATGACACTGACCCAAACCAAATATCGTAAGAAAACAAATTACTTGGCTTGCTGTTAGCACGCATCAATAGTAATAAAAAGGGTGACCTCATCATTTAGATATCTAGGAATTCAAATCCCTTTAGATTTCACAGATCTTTTAAAACTGAATCATTTCCATAGAACTTTACATATTTCTGACCTTTTAAAACGTTGGAATGACCTCAGTTTAACTCTTCTTGAACGAGCTAAAGTTGTAAAATCACTGATTCTTCCTAAGATGATCTTTTACATGAGAGCCATTCCTATCACTTTACCCTCTTCTCTTCTCAAGAAATGGCAAAAAGATTTATCTAACTTCATGTGGCAGTTTAAAAAGCCACGGATCAATTTTTTGACTCTTAGGAGACCGCTAAGATCTGGCGGTCTAGCAGTCCCTGACATGCAACTGTACTATGATGCTATAATTCTGACTAATTTAGTCAAACAACATAATTCCACCTATAATGCACAATGGAAAGATATTGAAGATTCATTTCTTCCCACACAATCTTTCTGGAAAGCGTTATGGACTCATAGAACTATCAGTACATTTACAACCAACGTTAACTTCTTTTTGAAAGCTACTTTTAAAGTTTGGAAAAGGTACAATAGGGTCCTGGCTCCCTCGATCTCGCCCCAATCAACTTCACAGGACAGAGTTGGTTTCATCCTGCCAAACACAATTCTACTTTCCCAAAATGGAGGAAACTCAATATAACATGGCTAACAGATATTATGGCACAAGATACTTAAAAGAAAAAAGTGCTTTAGAAGCCTCACGAAATGCAACATTGCCCTGGTTTGAATACCTCCAGTTACACAACTTGTTTTAAATGAGTTTGAAAAATTATTATATGTAGAATCTCATTCAATAAAAGGTATAATTTCTAAAATTTATGCTATTTTACTCGATTTTTTAAAAATGGCTCTACTGAAATACCAGTCTCCATGACATTCAGACTTAGGTCAGGAACTTAATGTGGAGCAATGGTCGCAAATCTGGACTTCTTCAACCTACCTATCCCCAGCCTTAAACATCCAATTGATAACTTATAAGGTGATCTCCAGGTGGTACATAACCCCAGTCCAATTGTTATAACCTTCAGTTCCGACATCACTGTGGTGTTGGAAAGGATGTGGGGATAGAGGTACTTTGTTGTACACTTGGTGGACCTGCCAGTTTGTTGAACAGTTTTGGAATCATATAGTGTCGGAAGTTAATTTTTTAACAAAGTGTCAAATACTAAAATCTCCTAAAATTATTAAACCTATGGGACGAATGTAAGGTACCCAAACATGCTCAGGAATTAGCTGCAGCTATGTTTGCAGCTGCAAAAAATGTTTTAGCATTTAAATGGAGAGAGAAGGATGTCCCTACTATTCTTGCCTGCAAATCCAAGGTTTGGGGTTATTTTATTTTTGATAAAATTACGATTGAACTCGAGTGCTTGAACTCTCCTAAAGTTGGTTTTTCTAAAAAAAAAAAAAAAAAAAGTGGCTTCCTTTTGTTAAGAAAGCAGTTGAATTTAAGAATGTTAAACATGCTAATATGTTGCAAGAGATGGAATCATATATTTTAATTTCTCATTGACACTGATGAAAACACCTATTGGAACAGTGAGACATATTGTTCAATGTTTGAAAGTTGTTATTGTTGCCCTTAATGTACGAGATTGTTTATTTGATTACTTGTTGCTATTGACTGATATTGTTTAATGCATTTTAAAATTTAATAAAAAATATTTAAAAATAATAATAAAAGGATCCATGTGTCCATCTGACTGTCCATGTATGGCAGGCATAACTCATCGGAAAATAAAACTAGGAAAGTCAAAATTGGGCCACTAGCTTCAGGATGCTCATGGGAATTCCAGGGCCAAAAATGGAAGGAACTGGAATATCTTGGCCCAGGTGATCTCCATACCCCCATGCTCAAGTTGGTAGTGGTTGGACTAGGATCTGGGAAACCCAGATTCAAATCTGCACTTTGCCATGGAAGCTTGCTGAGTGATTCTGGGCCTGTCATTCCCACTCAGCCTAACCTATCTCACAGGGTTGCTGTGAGGATAAAACAGAGCAGAGGAGAATGATGAAAGTTGCTTTGGGCTCCTCTTGGGGATAAAGAGGGGATATAAATTAAATAAATAAATTCTAACTTCTGTTTCTCATTTGTTACCATTGAGGCAGAATAACATTTATGGTCATGTATATTATGGGCAGAGGGGGAAGGGAAGCATTCCTTTACTATTTTATAAGATCATGGGGAAATATTAATTTCCCCCTTCTATACTGCTATTAAATACATTATAAGTTGCCAACCAGGATGAATGGGGTGGCATTAATAACTGAAAAACAAGGAGGGGATTAGAAATTGGAATAGTTTTTGTTTTTTTGCTACCACCAGGACTTTTTTTTGTAGAAAAAGCCCAACAGGAACTCATTAGCATAATAGGCTATACCTGACAGCAGAAACTCATTAGCATATTAGGCCACCACCACCCCCGACAGCACAGCTCCCTCCCAGGATCAGCTTCCCCAGGTGCCTCGTGGCTTGTGGGGCGCATGGGGAACCCGAGGGAAGGAAGGCAGTTTTTGGATCAGCTTCCCCAGGTACCCGGCAGCTGCAGGGCACCTGGGGAACCCAAGGAGGGGAGGCAGTTTAAACTGCCTTCCCTCCCTAGATAGCTTGGCTTCCTCAGGTGCCCCACCACTTTGCAAGGTGCCTGGGGAACCTGGGGTGGGGGAGTCTGCAGGCGTGGCCAACTTGGAAGCCAGCTGGAACTCCGTTCCTGTGCGTTCCTGCCCCCAAATAGCCCTTGCTACCACACACTAACAAGGCTGCCTCTTGGTAAGATCTGTCTGTGCAGGCATAGGTGTAGACTACGGGGGGGGGGGGTTGAGGGCTTGAGCCACACCCAAAATTTCTAGGGGGGTCTGAGCCCCCCTGGAAAACATAGCGCCTGCCACCGTGCCTCACCACTGTGCCTCCCTGGGCCCTTCTGAGGCCCGGCAGCTGCTGCTGCCGGTGCCTCTCTCTCCCCCCACCTCGGCCTGGCCACTCCTCTGTCCTTCCCTCTCCCTCACCCTCCCTGAATTCTGGGCGAAATGCCCAGTGTGGTGGTGTCACCCAGAAGTGACGCCATCACACTGGGCAATTTGCTAGGCGACACTCTAGCGATCGCCCTGAAACTCTATGGCACCATAGAGTTTCAGGATGATTGCCAGAGGGTCGCCCTGGCAATGTGCCCAGCGTGATGGAGTCACTTCCGGGTGACACCACCACACTGGGCATTTCACCTGGAAAAGAGGGAGGGAGAGGGAAGGAGTGGCCGGGGGGGGGGAGAGAGAGAGGCACCAGCAGCAGCAGCTGGCAAGCCTTGGAAGGGCTCAGGGAGGCACGGTGGTTTCCCGGGGGGGGGGGACATTTACCCAGCAAGCACGTGCACTTCGCACGCACACTAAAGAGCCCCCTCACCGAATTTACAAAACTCTTCACCCCTGTGTGCAGGAGTTGGGTGGAACTAAAGGCAAAATGAAACCATACACCTTGTAAGGAGGCTGCATCCTTTCCTGGCTGGTCTTCCCTTGCTCCAGTGCAGGCTTGGCTGATGATGAGTGAACAAGACCTGATCAGCAAACGTTCCCTCTATCACCTGGTAAAGTCTGCAGAAAGGCCAAGAAGCTCTTGGCTATGCTCTGCCTTCCCTGTGCCCCTACTGGCTGCAGTCAGAAATGCACTAGAGATTTTTTTAAAAAATGCCTTCCCTGTGAGTACAGCATGTCACCAGCTTCAGGGGCCCTGCATCTGACTTGGGGCCCCAGAGTTTTGTCCCCCAGTCCCCTCTGTCGGTGGCCCTGTGTAGCAGTATTTATGGTGCTAAGGAGGGATGTCCCGCAAAATGTCTTCAAAGTGACCTCCCTGTCACTATTGTGGCCACAAAAGTCAGACAAGTGGGAAGAGAATGGGAACCAAATTGATATAGAATTTCACAAAAGGGAGTGGAGGAAGGATTTGGCCCTAAGAGGCGTATGGTAGGGGCGGAATTTTGGAACATGGTTTTTTGGGGGGAGAGACATTTTCCAATTTGTTGGGACAATAGCTTGGATTACTCAACTTGACTTTATCCCAAACTGGAGAGTGGAGAGCATAAAATTTATCCATAGGTTGCCAACTCTACACTGGAAAACTCCTGGAGATTTGGGGGTGGAGCCTCGGGAAGTCAGGGTTTGGGGAAGAGATGTACCTCAGAGGGTATAATGCCACAGAGTCCACCCTTCAACATTTTCTCCCGAAGAAGGTCTCTGTAATCTGGAGATTAATTGTAATTCCTAGAGATTTCCAGGGCCCATGTGGAGGCTGGCATTCCTAGCCATCACGACTACAAACAGGTAGGGAGGTGCATTCAGATGTTCAGTTATCAGTGCTTGAACTGTTAAATATATTTATTGCAAACTTTGAAGAATTATGGAGGGATAGGGTTGCCAGCCTCCAGGTGGGGCCTGGGGTCCCCCACTTTTACAACTCTCCAGGTATTTTTCAACCCAGACCTGGCAACCCTATAGAGGGAAGAACATTTATTTATTTATTTATTTATTTATTTATTTATTTATTTATTTATTTATTTATTTATTTATTTATTAAATCCTTCCTCCCCAAAGATCTCTTCCTGCAGGGCTGTATAAACTCTCAGGAGTTTGAACAAGCTGAATGCTCCACTTCCTTCCCCCCTTTTAATTGATTCGCTGCTCATCATAGTACTTCATGCTCTGGGAGCATAATCAGCCCTCATCAGGCTGCTTTGTTCCCCCCCCCTTTGGTTAATTCAATAAGGTGCAATGTTATGTATAACTGAAGCATGTAAAGACCTTGTTTGTTGGTGGCCTGTTTTTGCTGCCTTAATTATTAGCAAGGGGGCCCAGCCACTTTACTATTTGATTGAAGAAGAGTTGGTTTTTTACTCGACTTTTCACTACCCGGAGTCTCAGAGTGGCTTACAATCACCTTCCCTTCCTCTCCCCTGTAAGGTAGGTGGTGCTGAGAGAGCTCTGAGAAAACTGCTCTTGAGAGAACAGCTCTGAGAGAACTGTGACTGACTCAAGGTCACCTAGCTGGCTTCATGTGGAGGAGTGGGGACTCAAACTTGGTTCTCCAGATTAGAGTCTGCCGCTGTTAACTAGTACATCAAACTGGTAATGCAGTAATAACTGTTCCAAAGGTGGGGGAACAAACTAACATTCAGAAATCTTCAGATGTAAATGCAGGGGTCATTTCGAGCAGGAGCTCAGGGGAGCTCAGTTCCGGGAGTTGGTGCCAGCCCCCCCCCCCCCCGGAGGAATGCCTGCTTGTGTCATGGCTGCAGCAAAATTACCCTGTCCCCTGGAAAGGTCCTTGTTCCTCTGACCAGCCTTCTGAAGGCTTCAGCCACCACTGAAGCTATCCTCCCAGAATAGTGGTATTTCTGAGGCTTGGATTAGTAGCTGTCCCCTTCCTTCCTTCCTTCCTTCCTTCCTTCCTTCCTTCCTTTCTCTCTCTCTCTCTCTCTCCCTCTCGCTTTCTGACATACTTCCAGTGATGTCAGGTGGTGTAGCATATGCAAATAAGTTATGCTAATGAGTTATGCTAATGAGCTCCTGCACCTCTTTTTCTATGAAATGACCCCTGTGTAAATGTTATTCCAGGCTGTCTTTCCAAAGTATTTGTCCAATTAAAATCTCCTTAAGAGGAAAAAAAAATAATTTTCCTGCAAAAGAAAGACGAATTCATTTGCAGCAAGATTCATCCTTTTCTTCATTGCATTTGTGTAACTATCCATTTGCAAAAGCAAAACCAAAGCTAGTGACAACATAGTAGTAAAAAGGAAACCACTCTGAAACTGTGCTATCATACATTTGTACACAGCCTTAAACTGTAATTTCATAAGAAAACAAGTACAGCCTGCTGGATCAGACCAGTGGTCCATCTAGTCCAGCATCCTGTTTCACACAGTAGCCAACCAGTTGCCCTTGAAAGCTAATAGAACTAAGGTATAGAGGCCACGGCTGCCTCCCAGCCCTGGCAATTGTTTGCACATATACTGTGCAAACCTAAACTGAATTACAATCTTCTAAACTCAGTATGTTGGTGGGCTCAGAAGGGTTCAACACTTTTTAGGATTGCAGAGTTATTTGGGAACAAGTCACATTGAACTCTATGGATTTTACTTCAAAGTAAACAGAAACAGATTGGGCTGCATGTCAAATAGCCCTCCAATTCGCTAACCAATAGATATTTGTTGACTATTGGTGGACTTATGTATTTCCTTTAAAAGTTCTAGTGATTTGGATTTCAGATTAGTCCCTGCAGCTCATCATTAAATCTAGCAGTTGCCAATGGGGTACCCATAGCATCTGCCAACACCTTTCTTGGTGCCTGCCAAGTGCCTTCATATAGTGGCTGGGGGCAGGTGGGGCTTTTGCCCAGGAGGCCCAGAAAGGCTGCGGGCCCTGATTTAATCTATTCCATACATACATATCCTTATGTGTACCTTACATTGTTAACCATCAGGTATTGTTCATTTAAACTTATAGACTAGAAGCCTTCCCCCCCCCCCCCCCAACATCATTTTAACTCTTTTGGAAACTGTCCGCAGGTAGTAGTGATGGGTCTTCATAGCGCTATTGAGGAAACAGCTACACCCTTTCCTGTTCATCATTAAGGCCTATTTCATGGAAAGAGCCTTGTTTCCATTATCAGAAACGTTCAGCTTTTCTGTATTACAACAATGACATCTAAGCAACCTGTTCTAAGAAATAAAATGCAAACATTATTCTTCTTTCAAAACAAGTGACAAGAAACCGATTTATTTTATTTCTTCCCCTGTGCTAAAAGGGGGGGTGGAGCTGGGAATGATTCTAAATTTTTGCTGTTATTTCCTTGGACAGACATTTTGTTTTGATCTTATTTCATTGCTGAGCATTCTGTATAATATGTAGCTAGCTGACAAAATCAATTTTTTTTCGCTTTCATTCTAAGTACTGGCTTGAATGTAAAAATAGCAGTCCAAACTCTTCAGGATCTTCTCAGGAACAGCCTACAGGGTCTTCTTTCCATTATTTTAACCAAGGTTTATTCTCTTCAAAATTTAAAATCGTACCATTTAACACCTGTTGTTATCATGACTTCTTCTGGTGCTTCAAAATAGAGGAAAGATTAGATTGCAAAAGCCTCTGACAACCAAAGACTGTCACTCAATGTATCTCCATGCCATATGCCTACATAGAATATCACTGTTTTAAGTATTGCCGTTTCAACTGATTACAGTAGCTGATTTAATTCTAGTCATAACCTGTGCTGTTATTAAATTCATTACAGAGTCTCTTTGAAAGGTCAGCGGCTGACTTTGTAAGGAAATCTTGTTTTCAATTCACTTTTAGGATATCACTGGGGGAAATGGTCCAGTCTGGGCATCATTTTCTCTGCATATGGAATGCTTAAACATGTTCTACATACTTATGGAGAAAACTGCAGGGCATGAACCAGTAAACTGCTCAAATACATTGCCATTGTATGGAATCAATACAGTGTCTCACTGCAGTGATATCACAACTTGATTACTAGTGGGTAGATTGAATGAAACTTCCGAGTCTTAAGGAATTGTGAATGCTGGGGATATAATGTCTATTCCAGGGGAAAGAGAAGCACTGGACTACCCTGCTTCTTAGGGAAAGGGGCATGGCTTAGTGTTAGAGAACATGTTTTGCATGAAGAGAAGTTCAGGTTCAGCCTCTGCCATCTCCAGTTAAAGCATCTCAGTCAGCAGGTATCAGAAAATACTGTTCTCTGTCTGAGACCCTGGAGAAATGCTGCTAGTCAGAATGGTACTGAGCTAGATGGACCAACAAGGAAACATCATATCCCCCCCCTTCTGATGTGGCATCCAAAGATAAAGGGGATTTGAGTATGGGCACTGGGGTGGGGATGTCTGTACAGCATCATGACAGCATTTGATGTTGCAGCATCATCTCTGGGTATGTAACCAAAGTGACATCACACATTGCTCTATGTGACATCACACATTGATGGAATGCCCCCAAATCTCTATGGTTTTTTAGCCCATTTTCTCCTGCTACACTAGGCAACATTAGGTGACCAGAGACAGGAAGCCAAATATCTTTCACTAAGTGGGAGACCTGGTCCCCCTAGCAGTGAAAGGGTACTACACTGCTCTGTTGATAGTGTATCTAGACATCTGTGGGTCCTTCTGTTTAACAGAAGGAAGAAAACCACAAGAAAACCTCTCAATCCTGTCCCTAAATTGCATTACATTTCAGCAGTTCCACAGATTAAATCATTACTTCCTTTATAAAGATCATGAACTGAGCTGTGGGGATATGATTCTCATAAAAGAAACTCAGAATTCCTGGATCACCAGGAGGCTGATGGCCTAATATGTTATGTGGGTAATATTTGTGATATATGTCCTTGTTAGTTGCCCCTAGTGGCTGAGTGGCAGGTGCTTCTTGTTAAGATATCAGGCTAGGCAGGCTCCTGAGGAAGGAGGGGTTAGTGCAGACCAGATTCCAAGATGGCTGCCTGCCTGAGGTTTTATGTACGGCTGCTTCAATAAAGCAGATTTATACCCTTGACTTGATAGTGTGGACTCATGCATGGCATCCCCTTTAAATGACTAGACACAAAGGTGTATCCCACTGAACCTCTGTAGTCCCTAGGAAGTTTACCTAAAAGTGTTTTAAGATATCCCCCACAGTACATCTCCTTAGTGCACCCTACACAGGCAGATAGGAGAAAAGCAAAGTTAGGGACTTCCAAACAAATCTGCTTTCTCTTCTTTCTCCCTGCCTTCTATGTCAGGCTTAGCATTATGCATTTAATCAGCCTAAACAAACAAAATTAGCCTCTCTCACACATGCACCCTCCTGTGAGGCTCTAAGATTATTCCGGTTTCATTTCCTGAAGGTTCCATTTTCTCTCCTTTCCCAGCACCTCATCTTTTGCCAGCCAGCCAGCACTGTACTATTTCACCCATGCAGACGTGCAGCCACTTGGCTGAGAGACTCTGTGCTCCCTGTTAAAGAGCTTAACGGTTTGGAAAGGGAAAGAAAATCGAATTGCACTTCAGCATAGCCTATGTGGAAGTGCTGAATTCCCAGGGAAGCCTGCTTCTCCTTTGGAAACAGCCAGTGAGAGCTGCAGCCTTGGTCGTGATGAGGGAGGCACCAGAAATAGAACCAAGCCAACAGAAACAACCTCATGCATCATCCACAATTCCATCTGACCTGACTGGTCAATGAAATAATTAAATCTTTAGAACTTTACATTCCTCATTCCTCTTAACCACTTATACTGAGATTCGTTTAATTAAAATTTAAATGAGGTTACCATTCCCAGTTTGAATTTTTCAGAGGGTATTAAGGCATTTGGCTGTTTCCACAGCACATCAAATATCAGGATTTCCAAAAGTCTCTTTCCAAAAGTCTCCCCCACAAAACTTTAGTTTTTTAAAAAAACCCTAAAGTTATTTTTATTTTATATTTGTTCTATTCCTAATTATTTTTGTTTGCATTTAAGCTTTATAAATAGTTTGACAGGATGAACAAAGTTTATTCACAATATAAAATATTATATTGCAAGGCCAGATATTCATTAATACTGGTTCCCCGCACTCTTCCTGTTGCAGTGGGAAGAAAATTGTTCTAAACTTTTTGTGAACCTCTTTGGAAATCACACACAGACACATTAGTGTCTCCTACTTGATCTTGATCGAAGGTTCTAGCAGGGTAGCGCAGCTATCATATACCCTTAACTGAAGAATGGTACACTCCTTCTATCTGGGATAGTCATCCTCTTTGACTGAGTATGCAGCTTCAGGAGGGATGTACATGGAGTGGTGAGGGAAACAGGGGACACCTGCCTAGGCAGCCAGATCAGCCAAATCAACCCTGGCGATCAATAGGGTGAAAGATGTCGCAGCCAGATCGCCCTCACATCCGAGTGTCTCATACTTTTGGGAGTGATATCACTGGCCGAGGACAGACTGGCAATCTAAAGCGGGGCAGGCACGCTTCGCAAACGGAAGAAAGGAGCACGTTCAGGCATGCGCATCTGTCCGTCGGCTCCGTTTCATACTTACCCGTCTCCCAGTCGCTTTCCTTCCGCTTTAACAGGACACCGGTTTTACCCGGTGTTCAGGGGCCTTCCTCCACATGCCTCCCGCTTCCAAACAGTGTGAACTGGAAGAAGCGGGAGGCATCCGGAGGAAGTGTGAACGCACCGGCAAAAAGTTATGCGCACATGCGAAACACATCAAAGGAAAACAAAAAAAAGCGCGGCGGCACACGCAAGCCGCGCGCGCTGGCTACGCGGCAGTCTGGACGCTCCGTGGCAGTCTGAACGCTCCGTATTGCCGCTGATCCGCATTGCTCTGGCCAGTGTGAACGGCCAGCTCCGTGGGGTTTTTCCCCCGCTCCAGTTCCCTCCGCTTTGCCTCCACTTTAGATTGCCAGTCTGTCCTCGGCCACTGTGTATGCATACATATGCATACTTACACATGACCCTTAGGATTCAGTTATAGGCTAGTTCATACAAATGCAGAGGAGATTCTGAAAGTGATCTCATAGTGATAAAGACTTGCACTGCTGTGGACTCCTCCATATATTTGTTTATTTGTTTAATACTGGGTCTACAAGGTGGTGAACACTAGCACCTTGATGAGAATGACTGAGGACCTGGAGACCAAGTCCTATGAGGAAAGGCTGAGGGACTTGGGAATATTTAGTCTGGAGAAAAGGAGGATTGGGGAGGACATGATCATTCTCTTTAAGTATCTGAAGGGCTGTCACTTAGAGGAGGGCAGGGAGCTGTTCCTGTTGGCCACAGAGGATAGGGCTTGCAATCATGGGAAGGTACCAGCTGGATATTAGGAAAAACTTTTTTTACAGTAAGCATTGTGCAACAATGGAATCAGCTACCTAGGGAGGTGGTGAGCTCCCCCTCACTGCCAGTCTTTAAGCAGCGATTGGACAAACCCTTGTCAGGGATGCTCTAGGCTGATCCTGCATTGAGCAGGGGTTTGGACAAGATGGCCTATATGGCTCCATCCAACTCTGTTTCTATGATTCTGTGAGACTGGAAGCAAATTGGAAGCCAGTGTAGTTGAAACAAGACTGGAACGATATGGGCCCTGCAGTGACCTTTCTGAGCAGCTTTACATAGATGTTGAAAAGCATGGGAGACAAGATGGAACCTTGGGGAACTTCATAGTCCACAGGTCAAGGTACAGCAGTCCCCAGGACCACACTCTGGTCCTACCCTTGAGGTAGGACAAGAACCTCTGCAGAACAGTGCCTCCCAGTCCCAAAAGGTGATCCAGAAGGATACCACGATCGATGGTATCAAAAGCCACTCAGATATACAGGAGAATTAACAGGGTCATACCCTCCCTATCCAGCTTAACAGGGCAACTAGGGATGTTTCAGATTTGAATGGATCTAAACAATCTGCTTCCTTCAAGAACCCCTGACATTTGCCAGCCACCACTCGTTCAATCACCATACTCAAGAACGGTACATTTGAGACTGTATAGTAATTTTTCAGCTTTCCTGGATCCAGAGTAGATTTCTTTAGCAGTGGATGCACTGCTTCCTGCTTCTAGGGAGGAGGAACCACCCCATCTCTCAAGGAGGCATTTATTGTCTCCTGGACCCAGTCTGCCAGCCCCCCCCCCGGCAGATTTAAGCAGCCAGGAGGGTCAAAGGTCATACAAACAGGTGGTAGCTCTCAAACTTCCCAGAATCCTGTCCACATCCTCAGACTGCACAAACTGAAAGGTATCCCACATAACTGGACAAATTGGCCCCCTGGGACCATCCCATCCTGTTACTACTAATGTAGAGTCCAAATTGGAACAGATGCAAGAGATTTTATCCACAAAGTGTTCTGCAAAATTATTACAGCGGGCTGCAGAGTAGTCCACCTCCTCCTGGTTGCCAGAACACAATAGGCCACTGACCACCTGGAAGAATTCTGTAGGTCAACACTGTGCAAATGCACTGAATGATGGAAAAACATTGCTTCTTAGCTGCCATCAGCACCATGGAGGAAGCTTTCAAATGAGCTCTAGTCCATATCTTACCAGATTTGTCCCAAGTTTTTCTCCACCATTGCTATAGTCATGCCCTCTATCTTATCATCAGCCATAGCCCCTCTGTAAACTAAGGGGCTGCCCAGGCTCTTTGACCTGAGATATGGCAACTAGGTACAATCATGCCAATTACCCAGGTCATTTCCCCATTCCAGCAGTCAACCAGGAGATTGACAGGACTGCCAACCATATCAGCAAGAAAATCCCCCAGTGTCATCTGAAAATTTATTGAATCCATCAGGCTTATTTGATCCCCCACCCCTGTGGAGTGTTGATACCTCTGTAAGTCTAAATTCCAGCAAGCAGTAGTCTGTCCATGGCAAGGAGAACATCTTCAATCCCCCCCCCCCCAACCTTCAGATAACCTTTTTCCTGCCCAGAAAAAAAACACCAGATTAAGACTGTAACCTGCAGAGTGCGTGGGGCCTATAATTACCTGAAAGACAGGCCCATGTTGTCATGGAGACCACAAAATTCTGAGCTGCTCTTAACAAGGTATCCTTGGCATGGATTTTGAAGTCCTCCAAGACAACCAGACAAAGGCCAATTTCGCACTGGCCAGTTGCCTCTCGTTCTCTCTGGAATTTCCCCTCCCAGTTTCCTCCAAAGTATTTTCTTCATTTTCCCACTTGGAACCTCAGCCCTTTCAATATAGCATGATGAAGGGTTTTCTCCAAAAAAATGTAGAAACTCCCACAATGGGGTGGCCCTGATGAAAGGCGGGCGAGTGGGCATGTTTTCATTTTGGGTTCTCCCCTGGAGCAAACAGGAAAATCCTCTAAAAACAGGATTTGTTTGCTCCAGGGAAACTCCAGTGCAGCAGGGCGATACTCCAGAGCAAAACGTAAGCCCAGAGCAACTGGTGTGAAATCAACCAGAAGCTCTGGTGCAAGCATGAAGGCAAACTTGGGGCAAACGCTAGTGCGAAATCGGCCTAGGAGTCCTCATTCTCTGACTACAGGAAGAAGTTTGCAATGAACACATGGAGCAAAAAGTTTCCTCAGTTCTCTCCTTCAAGTACCTAGGTGTGATTTTTGCCTGACAAGAGAATTGCAGTTATCAAGACAAGAGAATTGCAGCCATCAAGTATTTCCAAGTTTGTTCACCTGTCAAGCCCAGAACGCAGCAGAAGTTCAGCCAAAGTTGCTTGGCCCATTAGTTCTTGCCACATATGGGAGATTACAACATTGTAGGATCTGTTGAGAGCAACTTCACATTTTCTGCTTAGAGTAGCATTATTTTACATCATCCCACTAGCTCTGAAGGGGCTTAAAGGGACAAAAGAATCTCAACCTGCTCTACCCTTAAGGAGTGTGTGTGTGTGTGCCGTGCAAGCTATGCATATGGTCTAATAGTTAATGGAAGACACCTATACATCATCACAAGTTCAGTGAGGTAATCATCGTGTTATACATTAGCAACAGTTTCAGGAAAAAGTACTCTAATGGAACCTTGTTTTGCAGACCTTTCTAAAAGCCAGCAAAGAAGGATCATGGGGTTAGCTTGTTGAGTCTGGAAGACAGTTCCACAGAACTGGAGTGGTAGTGGGAGGCCTGTTTTCTAAAAGAAGCTGTGATGCTGGGAAGCAATAAATAAGAAAAGGCACAGGACAAGTCTATGGAGCAATAGAGGCCCATAGTAGACGAGGCAGATCCTTTAGAAATGTGGGCCTCAGGCAATTTAATGGTAATAACCATTCCATCAGAAGCTGGTAGATTACCTCTGTGGTAGATTCATCACTTATGTGCTTTTATGGGTTCACCCCAGCAAGTATTTCGTACCATCCTAAATTTCCAAGCTGTCATCAATGGCAGCCCAATATACATGACATTGCAATAATCCAACCTAGAGATTATAGAAATATGGATGGGTGTGGATCCCACATGTACAGAGTTCCCTCCCCACAATCCCAGCATTTTTAGGAATACCAACTGACACTTAAGCGCACAGGACCAATGCACAGCTTACACTGGACATGAGTACTTTGGGAGCAGTGTCTGCCACCATGATCTCAGTCCCTCCCCATACAGTAGCCCCCTACAGATGATGTTAAATTTGTTGAAATCATTGCATATAGAAGAAGAACAGGCACAAATGTGTTGGTCTCACGTCCCGTATGTATATAGGCTCTATCCCTATGACTGCGAGTGCTGCTTTCCAATCATGGGAATTGAGCCTAAGCATGGACACAAAGATTCCATGCTCACAAGGCAGCAATCATATGTAGGCAGCTTGGCACCTAGACATGCCGGCCACATGACCACGGAAATTTCTTTGGACAGTGCTGGCTCTTCGGCTTGGATGAGCATCGCATCCCTAGAGTCATATTCAACTGGCTTTCGAGCAAGGAAAACCTTTACCTTTACTTATCAGGGCCAACACACTTGTGACCATTCTTCTGCACTGATTTAAATGCACATAATGCCACCAATACAGGGCTACTTTAGTTCTTGAAGTGTCAACTGCACCCCTACAGTTCCCATTCTGTAAATACTGCAGTCTCATTAAGGGACAAATATAGAAAGAATGACAATCATTTTCAGTACATGCTCCAGACCATAATCTGTATCAGCCTAGAAAACATAACTACATTCAAATTGGCAAGAGAATTGGGCATGTATCTATATCACATATGGAAACATATCAGTACGAAATATCAGTACTTGTTATTGTGAATGCCAACATTAGTCTTTCAGCTACCTAGTCTGCTGAATGCCATTTTAGTTAGAAGCTTCAGTGATGCTTAAACTGTATTCATAGGCAAAAGAGGTTTTGGCAAAGAGTTTGAAACAGTTGTACTCTATAGAATGTGAAGCTCTGGAAGGAAGCACTGAATCAGCAAATTCCAAAGGCAAGCCCTGTACTGGAATGTACCATTCTACTGACTTCTCATGTTTCTCTTTTCTTTTGCAGAACATACCAGGTATAAAGGAGGTTCCAGTTTCCTACTCCCACAGCCCTGAGTTTCTCATAAACCTGAGCTGAATTTGATCCCAGCTATCCAGTGTCCATGTCTATTGGCTTATGAAGTTTTACTACCATCAGCACTGAATAATCAGTGTTTCTAGGTCCTCCCGTGCAATATGTTTCAGTTTAAGTACATATTAGACTTGTGTGTTTCTTTTATTATTAATTACAATAATTATAAAAATGGTGTGTTTTGTAACTGTCATAATTAATATGAAAATGAAACAAATTCCCCATCTAAACAGCATATAATAGTTTTGATTTTATTCTGCTTTCTGTAGTAGCTTTTGTTATTGCAGCCTCTCTGCTGTTTTTACAAGTCGTGTTTTCCTGTAGGAACATAGAAAGCTGTGCTCTTTAGTAGGGCTGCTAAGCCCCTGGTTGGGCGTGGGGAATCCCCCATCTCCATGTCCTGTTCCTCATTGCTTCTGAAAGCAGCAGTAGGAGAAAATTAAAAAGAAAACTAAGGCCTTCCCTACTTACAGGAAATTCTTATCATAGAGTTCCTGGTAATTCTTAGAGCTACCCATAAGTGACAAAGCATCATTGTAGGAATCACCAGCAACTCTTATGGTAAGAACTCCAAGTGTTACCGTAGAGTCTCTGGGGGTTCCTAGAGCTACCATGTGTGCTTTCTAGGTTGCTCTAGGAATCTCCACGAAATCTATGGTAAGAACGACCTGCAAGTAGATGAGGCCTTTCCTGTTTTTTCTCCTGGGATGCTGCTCCATCCCAGAACCCTCCCACCAGTTGCCAAACACTTCCTGGCAACCCTATTCTTTAGGGGGGATTGGGAGAGACCCTGTAGGTTTTCTTGATTGACCGTAAACTGTAGCTACTGTGCCGATTTGTGGGATTGTGGGAGGTTTTCTAATCCTGAAGGATATGGGTCAGGATATAACCTGATATCACATACTGAAGCGTGGTTAGTTTTCTTTGTGAACAGTTTCTGGCCTCTGTGCTATGGATCTTTCTGAAGCAATTTAACATTTTTATCTGGGCTTGGTCTCTAATTCATAAACAATATTTCATTAATTACATTTAGACCAATGGGCAGATTTCTATTATTTCCCTCATAGTTTTTGTGTAGATGTAATTTTCAGTGAATCTTTAAACTCTGTTTCAAGTGCATGCCCTTTCTGGTCTCCAACCTAGTTCTAATAGCAAATAGCCACATATAACAGTTCACACTCCTAGAAGAATTCTGCCTTAGTTCCCAAGAGTTTGGAGTGGTATACATGATTTCCCCTTCATCCATTTTAGCTTCAGAACAACCTTGTGAAGTAGTTCAATGACTGCCTCAAGGTCACCAGAGAGCTTCAGAGCCAGTTTGGTGTAGGGGTTAAGTGCGCAGACTCTAATCTGGGAGAACCGGGTTTGATTCCCCACTCCTCCACTTGCACCTGCTGGATGACCTGAGGCAAGCCATAGTTCTGGCACAGCTGTTCTTGAAAAAGAGCAGCTTCTGTCAAAGCTCTCTCAGTCCCACCTACCTCACAGGGGGTCTGTTGTGGGGAGGGGAAGGGAAAGGAGATTTTAAGCTGCTCTGAGACTCCTTTGGATAGTGAAGGGTGAGGTATAAAACCCATCTCTTCTCTTCTTCTTCTTCATGACTGATCAGGAATCTGAACCCAGGTTTCCCCAATCCTTGTACAACACTGACCCTACCACTCTACTAGCTGTCAAGATGCACATCCTGCCATCTCCAAAACATGCCCTCCTAAAAGTTCATCCAACCTTCTTCCAGGGAGCTCAGTAAAATGCACAGGGTCCTCCTCTGCCCCCTTGTAGACCTATGAGGTGAGGAGGCTGAGAGAGTGTGACTGTTCCAAGGCTATTCAGGCAGCTACATGGATGAATGAGGATTTCAGCCTTGTTCTTCTAGTCTGACATTCTAACCATATAACACACTAACTATCAAATAAGAATACATTTAGGTAAGTCAGTAAGGTTGAATAAGTGTTTCTGTGCATTAGTTGCACATGTAAATGTTCTTCTGTGCATGACTTTCTTGATGAAAAGAGGTTATTGTCTCCAGCATGGCTGTGTCTGTCACCACAACTGTTTCTTACTCATCAAACAAGTGAAAATTTAGGAAACTTCATGATTTCAAAATGCATCATTCTGACCACACCCGATAACTACTGTCTTTGGAACAGACCCACTAATTCCTGTATCATCTAGGGATGTGATTTGCAGCCTCCTATGTTTCTTCTCTGTGTGGTACATCACAGTCAGTCACAGAATGAAGCATTCCAGTGAGCACATGCAAAATGTTAAGATCTATTCTTGTATCAA
Organism: Lepidodactylus listeri; assembly: GCA_029233225.1. Lineage (NCBI taxonomy): Eukaryota > Metazoa > Chordata > Lepidosauria > Squamata > Gekkonidae > Lepidodactylus > Lepidodactylus listeri. Next base: position 39,539,377 of record JARCFY010000006.1, on the reverse strand, counting down.
GACTCAAGGAACAGTTTAGCTGAAATTAAATAGTTTTACACTGGCCTCTACAAATATTGACTGGGTTTGGGTTAGCCACTGAGATGAGCCTTCATTGTGCTTTGTACCACAAAGATCATGTAAATGTAGCCCCATGGTATATCTACTGCCCAATGAGGAGCAGTCAGAATGTGCACGTGTGGTAAAGGGCACATGTGATCTTCAGCCCAAGGATTTGAGACCATCAAGTGAGTAATGGAACCATACCTGCTTTTGTCATTTGCCCCTATACTGTTTTAATTTTTTTGCCAATTTGTGAAAATTTCTCCAACTAGCATACACACATACAGAGGAAGGGTGCCATATCATACCCTCTATCTTTGTAGCCACAACAAGCAGAGCCACACAATAATGAGGCCTGTTTCCTTATCAGTGGGAGCGGATTCTTTGTAACACAGGCAAGTCTCTGCTCAAAAGATCTCCTTTGTCTTCTTGTCCCCCACCCCAGCTTATCCATCCTCTGGCTCTGCCACTTGGTTTGTCAATCTCCTGCATACATTTGCAGCACAAAGCTCTCCTCCCCCAATGGTGCAGCCGTAATACTGGCTTGTCCTCTTCGTGGCTGGCCTCTGATACCATATAACTTCTTGTCACATGCTTGCAGCTCAGGGAGGCCCAGTCTACTGCCTGGGTGGGCTGTGGGTCTCTTCAGGCCAAAGACTACTGGTATGGGGTGTGTTGTGACAGGTCTTCCTCTCCAAGTGGTGACACTGATGATGCATTCCAACACAAGCTGGGACTTGGAACCATTTTCTCTCTGTCTTCCTGTGTTTTTGATCATTTTTGAAATTGTTAGTCCTTTGGCATTGTAAACTAGAGGCTTTATTTTCTGGTTGCAAGAATTAAATATCTGATGAGCTGGCAACAGTATGTTTTAAATATAGTAGTCTTCAAAATATATCATATAATCATCTTTTAGATGGTTTACAAAAACATGAATGACACATTAAAACATAAAAAGCCACAACAATAATATAGCAGAACCAATGAACTGTACAACTTCAAATTCCAGCAGAAGTAAAACCATAACACTTGATTACTGCAAACAAACAAACAAACAAAAATCCTGGGTGGTTAAATTGGTTTACAAAAATGGCACTTGAATCATAGTAATGCTGACACTAGGTTTAACTGCTAAAGGGGAAGGCACTTTGAAAAGGGCCTCAGCAGAAGATCTCAATTCCCAGGGAAGATCAAAAATTGGGGGGGGGAGGGTTTGTTTCAGATACTTTGATCCTGGGTCTTTTGTGACTGAGGTAAAAACAAAACAACAAACCCGCACACAGAATCCTAAAGATCAGGTTGAGAGCTTGAGGACATTTCAAGATGTCGGGACTTGACCATAACAACATTGACACTTTTCACCTAAATATCTAATCAACGTAAGTTTCACATGGAATTCACTGCCACAGGAGGTGGTGGCAGCAACAAGCATGGATGGCTTCAAGAGGGAATTAGATAAACACAAGAAGAGGGACCCGCAATACTCGTGGGGGGGAGTATTCCCCATGGCTCTCGCCCTGCAGAAGCAGGAGGACCTCATGCTGAGGAGGAAGCGGCCACAGGTAAGATCCCCCCTAGCACCAGCACCAAGACCTGAGCAGCTCCCGGCCACCAGGCCCGCCAATCTTCCCACCTCTAGTAGCAAGGCCTGAGTGGCTCCCAGCCGCTGGGCCCACCAAGCCTCCCCCAACAGCACTGAGGCCCAAGAAGCTCCTGGCCGCTGGATGCATATGCACAGGGAACACTCTTTTACTTTTGGTGGGATTTAAATATCCCACTTAGTTTTTAAACTTTAAAGATTTTTCTGCGTACCTGGGAAGTCACCCAAGTGTGCAGGAAAATCTCTCTGCCCCCCAAGTGCCCCCAGTGTGTGGATTTAGATATCCACATGCACGGGGACACTTGGTTATTAGATATATAGATATGGAGCAGAGGTCCATCAGGGGTTATTAGCCACAAGGTATAGATAGGAATTGTCAGTCTGGGGCAAGTGATGCACTGTATTCTTGGTGCTTGGGGGGGGCAACAGTGGGAGGGCTTCTAGTGTCCTGGCCCCACTGGTGGACCTCCTGATGGCACCTGGTATTTTTGGCCACTGTGTGACAGAGTGTTGGACTGGATGGGCCATTGACCTGATCCAACATTGGCTTCTCTTATGTTCTTAAGTTTCTAAATTAGTGTTGGTCGTTATGCTGCCATAGATGTGGAAATAGATATGATTTAGTAAAGCAATAGCACCTTTCATACATCAGCTCCTAAAATTAGCAAAATGTTGTGGAATGAAAAGTAGTAAGGGATCAATGCCAAGTAATACATAATATGTCTTTGACTGTGAGCCTAATATTCTTACTTCAGGAAGGGTATTTTGTGAAAGGTGTATGTGTGTCATTCACTGAGTACGAATGAGTCTCGGGCGAATGGTGTTAGTGGCAGCTTGAGGCCAGCATTCAAATTCCAGCATTAGAAAAAGCAGGAGACTTTCTTCTTCAAGTATTTTGTGGCTATGTTTTGCTCAACTTTAAACAGATACCAGATGAGTATCAACAGTAGGTTATAACATCAGTTATAAATTTTTGTGTAGTTTCAATCACTGCCACAGATTTTCTTCATGTAGTTCAACTGCACTTTCACTTTTTATAAGAGTTCTTATGTGAGTCAATGAAGTCTAGAACAGGCAGGCTAAATGACTTTAAAGGTAATCAAGACAACTGAGGATGTTCATGACATTGCAAAGTCAAGTTTTACTGCCAAATCACAGGAGACGTCATAAAAACTAGCTAAAAGTGTGCATTCAGAAACTCATGTGTGGATTCTGATCTTCCCATAAAATCATCTGAAATATTCAAATCCAATCACCAGCCATTTGAATCCAGTCACCAGCCATTTCCAGGCTGGCAAATATAGAACTGTGCTAAACAATGGCTTTCCTTAGGACAGAGTTGTTTTTCACCAGTTTTCTTCTCCTGTGGTATAAGAACATAAGCAGAAGCCTGTTGAATCAGACCAGTGGTCCATCTAGTTCAGTCTCATGTTTCACCTAGTGGTCAGCCACGTACCCTGGAGGGCCAGTAAAGAGGGCATAGAGGCCAAGATCTACATGTACATGACCATTGATGGATCTACTCTCCAATCCCCTTTGAAAGCCATTTATGATATTAGCCATCTTTATTTCCACTGACAATGAATCCCACAGTTTAAAAACTAATTGAATAAAGAAGTATTTCCTTTTGTCTGTCTCAAATCTACTGCCCATAAACTTCATTGGATACCTCCAAGTACTTGTATTATGGGAGAGAGAGAAAAAGGTCTATCCACTTTCTCCACCTAATGAATAATTTTCTAAATCTCTATCATGGCCCCCATTTTAGCAGCCCAAAATGCCCCCATGATGCTGCACCTGGGGGATGGGAAAACGCAGGCCAGGAATAGCTGGCGGGGTCGCCTGTGGGAAGGCAGAATTGGTGAGATCACCTCCCCAGCTTTGCATCAACAGAAATGTTAGGTGGGATCTAAGCCTTTGAGAAATATTCTGTGGCACTTAATCAAACCTTGAATATCCTTCTATATCCCATGTCTGTTTCTGAAAAGGTCAAAGAAAGGTGAGCAACTTTGGGAAACTACTTTTCTAGCTTTAATAAGTCATTACCAAATCAGTATATTAAAAACTTCCCAAAGAGTACCTTTCATCAATTTATTTCTAAACAAGTAATACTTACTGCCCCAAGATTTTTTAGGCTACTGTTTCAAAATCAATATATCAAATTCTCATAATGGCCAAAGTTGTAGATGCTTAAATCCAGAGACTGGAGAAATCAACTCATGAGACAGATCTTTCTACATCCCCCAACCCAAGTTTGGAAAGTCACTAAAAGGCCCAGGAAGAGATAGGGCTCTTTTCCAGGGTTTCTTTGGTCTTTGAGGAAGGACTTGTCAGGGCTAGGCCCTGCAGCAACCAATGGGTTTCCCTTGAATTTCCACTCTGGCCCAAGGTCAGCCAGGGAGGTTTTATGGCAATCATGTACTCCTAGCCAGCCTACCTCACAGGAAATGTTGCCAGCCTTCAGGTGGGGCCTGGAGATCTCTCAGGATTACAACTGGTCTCCATACTACAGAGATCAGATCCTCAAGAGGAAATGGCTGCTATGGAGCCAGTTTGGTGCAGTAGTTAAGTGTGTGGACTCTTAATCTGGGAGAACCGGGTTTGATTCCCCACTCCTCCACTTGCACTCGCTGGATGACCTTGGGCAAGCCATAGCTCTGGCACAGCTGTTCTTGAAAAAGAGCAGTTTCTGTCAGAGCTCTCTCAGCCCTACCTACCTCACAGGGTGTCTGTTGTGAGGAGGGGAAGGGAAAGGAGATTATAAACTGCTCTGAGACTCCTTTGCGTAGTGAAGGGCGGGGTATAAATCCAATCTCTTCTTCTTCTTGGAGAGTGGACTATATGGCACTATACCCTGCTGAAGTCCCTCCCCTCCTTAAAACGTGACCTCTCCATACTCCACCAAATATTCAGGAATTTCCAAAACCAGAGCTGGCAGCCCTACTCACAGGGTTCTTGTGAAGATAAAATGGAGGGGAGGAGAATGTAAGCTGCTTTGGGTCCCCATTGTGGAGAAAATTGGAGTCTAAATGAAGTAAATAGATAATAATTATAGTAGATGGGGAGCAGATAAGAGGTGGGTTGGTTGGTGGGTGGGAAGGAGAGAGGGAAGCAAGAAAGATGAGGATATCAGAGATGCCAGGAGGGAAGAAAAAACAGTGTGAGATGTAATGGGGAGAACTACTTAGTTGTTTCACCCCTGAGCCTATGGGAGTAGGGTTGCCAGGTCTTACATTGCCTGGAGTAGGGGACTTTGGGGGATATTCTGAGGTGGGCAGGGACATTGTGCAGGGGACGCTCTGGTATTTGGGCAAACTCTATGGTTTTTTTCAGCCTCAAAACCATAGAGTTTGCCAAAATACTAGAACATCCCTGTGCCACATCCCAGGTGCGATGATGTCACTTCTGGGTGATGTCATCATGTTGGAGACATTGCATAGTGATGTCCCTGTTTGGGGGTGGGGCTTCTCCTGCCAGCCAACTGCCTGGTCGCAGGCTGAAACCTCGAAGATCAGGGACCACTGAGGGAAGGGCAATCCTATATGGGAGTGCTGCTCCACCATGCAGTTGCCTTTAAGAGGGAGGATGGAATGTTGGAGGGAAGCACAGTGGCAATCAAACTCATGTCTGTCTAAGGGAGGGTTCAGTAGTAGTTTAAGTCTGCCTCAGTGAGAGAGCATACAGTTTGAAGGGTAGTTCTACCTGGTAGTGTGGCAGGGTGGTTTAACTCTATCGTAGGAGAGGACATTATTCCCAGTCATGAGTCCTATATCTGGTGATAAGCAAACCTTATACAGTTTAGTCTGACTTTGGGGGAAAGGCCTGGCAAGCTAATGTGGGTGGAATCCTGTTTTGTGTGAAAGGATCCAATGCAGTGGCTAGTCAGTGAAAGTCTGTTTGAACCTGAAAGCATTAAGGAGAACTCAAAGCCACACTCTAAAGCCATAACTAGTTCAAATTTATGTGCCTCAAAAAAAATTGACTATTTGGAAGCCTGTCCTGCTGATATGTTATTTAAAAACAATCTGTAAATAAATAAATCTTTGCTATTTACATATAACGTTCCTCAAGGCAGCAAACTCAAAACCTTTGCACTTGCTATCTTAAGAACCACTTGTATTGAGGGGGAGTGTTAGTTTAAAACAAACCTGGCTCTCCAAAATCATGAGACATCATGTGTGTTCCCTCAGTTATAAGAAAAGGCCTGTCACAGGAGGGAGATCTCGAGAAAAGTGAGGTCCCCCGCCATGCAGCTGGGACAGGCTGTGGACACTGCACAGCAGGGTCATGGTTTTCCAGAGAAGTGGCTGGCAGGTGGAGGGGAGGAGGGAAAGCTGAAGATGGGGGGGGGGGATGAAAGTAGGGTGGCTGATGGGGGGAAGGAGAGAACAAAACAGGAAAAGGGAAGAGGCTATGAGGGCTTTTAGGGAAGGGAAAGATGAAATAGTGGGGGAGGGGAAATGAGAGCCCACCCCTGCAGGTCCCTCACTTGTTTAATTGTTTACTTATTAGAAACTTTCTTCTGAATGCCAACAAAGGAAGATTCATTCATTTACAGATTATTCACATCATGGTCATAACTTAAGGGAAAGGGGGTATTCTTGTCCACTCCCTGGTGTTTCAAGAGATGTTCTGATTGTATTAAAAAAACTCACACACTTCTCCATCACCAGAAGCACAGAATGTGCCAGGTGATCAAAATTGTATCGCTCTAAGTCCCACACACTAAATAAAACCACAGTGTCTTTATGAAACACCTTTTCTGCTCTCTTGTTTATTGACAGGGTTTTTTTTTAATTACAACACAATGAAATGATGCTAAGTACATAAGATAGTATAAAAAGCCATTTTAACCCTTTCCCTTGGTTAAGACACTTACAGCAGATGAGAACTGCCCTCGCCCAACCCCCCTCCTTGAAAGAAAACAAGAAAATAAATATAAATTAATAAATAGAAAACAAAATCACTGCACAGCCCTTAACTCTTTGATTGCCAGGACAAGAACAAAAAAAAAGACAATTCTAGCATGTGACATTTTATTTTGTAGTTAATGGTTGCCGCAGCAGTCAAAGGGTTATCATAGACTTGTAAACATAAGAACTTGATTGAAAATGTTCCATCATGAAAATGATCTACCGCAATGAGATTAATATCATGACCCCTTGACCTTTAATTATGCAGTGTTATAAGTAGTTAAATGATAATAGCTTGGTGAGCTGGTACATAGATTAATTAACCCATTCTTATTTAACAGTGCACTACGAGGCCTTGGTTTACTAATAAAATGAATGCATCTATAATAAAACACTGTTAAAGCCATTGATCAAGAAAAAAAATAACGAATGAAAAAATATCAGTCTAAGCACCACAAATTTTTGCCTGATTATATCTGACAGTCATTATACACTTTAGCACCATTTAGTCAGCCTTGCTTTTGCACACAAACTTTGTGTTTGTCCAAAGAAACTACTTGAAAGAATAACATGTCATTCAGTTAGAAAATAATGAGAGAATGCAGGGGGATCAGTACAGTGACATAAAGCAGAAAAAAGATTGTAAAAGATTTTTGATGAATTCTCCAGTTGTCTATCTGCTCACATTTGGCACTGTGACCCCAAATCTAGAATAAAATGTGCCTGTGTCCAAAGAGCGGAAAAGAGCCTACAGGTACATTTGTAAGGTGTTTACCTCTTTGAAAATTCATGTAATCATAGCATCTGCCTATATTGTTCCTGACTTGGTATTCAGAACGCTGAGAATGCTTCCATAGACTGCAAAACCCATTAGGATCCCATTCTAGCTTGCTTGTAGGGCTACATAGTTTCAGATGGCATGGTTCAAGATGCAGAGGTGATTAGTCAAAATGTAAATGTGTGGTATGTAAGGAGGTCATAAAGGATCATCAGCCACAAGAAGGCCATGAGATGGGAAGCTGATTTTTAGTTGATTTATAATGTCATGCTGGAACAGGCCATGCTCTTACTGGTGGCAGACACAATGCCATTTACACATTTAAGGATTAAGTTCTAATGAATGAAATGAGACTTGGGCACGCTTTGAAGTACTGCAACCAGAGCCAATATGCTGGTACTTTCTCAAGCTTCCTTTTTATATAAATGAACGCACATCCCACTGAAACAAGAAAGAAGAAATTCCATTTGGGCATTGTGGTTCTGGATTGCATCCTGTATCTATTGGCCTAATTAGGTACATAAATATATGGAGACAGAGAAACACCTCTTTGGGAGAATCAGCTGAGAAGAGAGGAAGTTCTCAGTCCTCTTCTGTCTGCCATCCCCCCTCCCTCACCATTGTTTCTATAGCCATTCTTGCCCTACATCTCCAAGCAGGCTTTTGCAAGAACACATGCATGCTTTGGGGCTGAAGGTGGGGGGACTCATCATTTCATATGTAGAAACGCAGAATGGTTATGCATTTTCTTTGGCTACTTCTATACTTTTAAAGTTGCTGCTTCCTAAGGCAACTTTTATTTTACACAAGAAACAGCCACTGGGATTTTGTTAAGTGTCTAAGGTTTGGTTAGCTCTTAAAGGTGGAGGAAAGCAGGCATATTCCAATCAAAGGCAAGTTGCAGAAAACATGTGTCAGGCATGAGGGAGGAAAATGGGTAGTGTAAAAAGTCCTTTATGAAACTAACAGGAAAACATGCCCAGATCTCCTGAAATCTCCCAACTCTCGCAATCATGGAAATAAAATAAATAGCTACCACCATCACAACAGGAAACAGATCAGTCACATATCTTCTCCCCCATAATAAACTGTTAGTAACCAAAGAACAGCAACCTTCTCTGCAGTCCTTCAAAATGTCCTGACCCCAGTTATGGTTATGCCGAAGGGATTTCTGTGGTGGGTGACAAAACCTTTGTGAGTTACAAAGTTGAGGGAAGCCCTCAAACATTACCATGGGGACTATCTCCAAAGCAGAAAAAACTGGGGAAGCTGACCAGGAATAGATGAGCAGTTAACATTTTTTTTACTACAAAATGCTGAAAGAAATGCAAAAGAATGTTAATAGGGCTGGAACCCAACTTTATGTAAAATGCCATCATAACACAAATATGTATGGTACTTTCTTTACCAATACCCTTAAGGGAAATAGTTAAACCCAAGTCTCCTGAGTCAAAAATGGTATCTGGTGATGCAATTTAGGTATCAATGGCTGGCTGAGATTTAAAGCCAATTACCGGTCTCACAGGTGGCTTCATTTTAAGGTACAAATTATGTACTAATCAAAACTATGAACAAGATCACCTGTTGCTTCTCCAGGGTCCTGAAGATACAAAGCAAGTTAGCAGTATTAACAACAAAAGATGGGCACAGGAGAAATGTGCACACACAACACTGTTTCTTTGAGTGTGTATGCAATCCTATTATACAGTCACAAAGGTTGCCAGAAATAAAGCCAGATTTCCATCTTACAAATGAGGGGAGATTCCTGCTGAACTTAGAATCATAGAATCACAGAGTTGGAAGGGGCCATACAGGACATCTAGTCCAACCTCCTGCTCAATGCAGGATCAGCCTAGAGCATCCCTGACAAGTGTTTGTCCAGCTGCTGCTTAACTTCAAAAACAGGTATGTATTCCAGTTTAAGTGCTTTGTAGATGCCTTCCCAAACTCTACATAGCATGCTGGGGATTATATTATGCACTTCAGCCTTTTGGTAACCCTTCCTTTTATATAGCTAAATGACAAGGGACAGATAAAAGGCTTACAACTGCAATTCTTTGTCTAATGAAAGGGCAATTTATTTGAATATAACATTTCTGTATCTGTTACTAAACACCAATGTCAGTATAGTAGCTTGGAAGCTTCTGTGCAAAACCAACAGCTTTGGAATTTTTTAAAGCAGTGTTTACTTCAAGGGGAGATGGGAATAAATGACTTAGAATGTGCATGAGTTTAGATCCAGATGAAGTTGCACCCCATGTTTTCAGGAGTTAAACCTTCTAACCTGAAATCAATTTGTTAGGCAATGAACAGTAGCACAGTTGGATCTAACAAAGGGGTTTGTATTGCAATAGCCATCCAGCTTCATCCTGGTACTGCTTTTCTCACTTGACTCAGTTAACCAAAGGTTACAACTAAGAGAAACAACTGAGTCACCTTTGGTGGAGAACACAGTTACTTCTTTAAGAAGAATTCAATGCCACTATTCCTCTGAGAGCTACTGGGGGAAAAAATAAGATGTAGGAGTCTTCTAGCAAGTCCCCTCTCCACGATCTGTTTCATTCATTTACCTCTGCAGGAAGCTGAACTCTACACACATTTCCTGGTATCATGATGCTTCAACTGCTTTCTGGCTTCCTTTCCTAATTGAGAGGGTGTTCTGTCGGTAATCTGATTTATATGGTTCCTGAATGAAAGCCAGGCCATATCAAAATTCTCAAGGAAAGCACAATTTAAGAATGGAGCAAATTACTGCTATTCAGATGCAGAATAATTTGTGGAGGTGCAGAGCTTGACCACAGACTTAGATCTCCTTCTCTGATGACAAAAAGGAATGCCATCCATGGTACGGTCAGCCCCCGTTTTTTTCTGCTACATTTGAGCTTTCATTAGTAGGCAGAAATCTATCTTATAAAACAGGGCTTCTCCAAGCAATTACAAAATGGTGTTTCCTTGGTTTCACAATATCATTTTGTAGTAAGTACTTGAATGCATGATGACTGGAGCCCAAAGGCTGTGTGTTAATGGCTTATCTGCAGGTTTGTTCTTGATGGACACACTGATTTTGCAGTCTTGTTTTGGGTTGCTCTTGCTGTGTAAGACAGGAGACACTTCTAGGAACTGCTCAAAGGGCAGGAATGCTGTTACTGGCAGCTCATATCTCTGTTAAAGTGTCCACAGGTTTAATCCATGGATGCTGACCCCATTTTAGAGCTGAACTTGGCCATTTAGAAATGAAACAAAGGTCCAGCCACTTTGGTGTAGTGGTTAAGTGCACGGACTCAAATCTGGGAGAACCGGGTTTGATTCCCCACTCCTCTACATGCAGCTGCTGGTGTGACCTTGGGTCAGTCACGAGTTCTCTCAGAGCTGTTCTCTCAAGGACAGTTGTCTCAGAGCTCTCTCAGCCCCACCTACCTCACAGGGTGTCTGTTGTGGGGAGGGGAAAGGAAAGGAGATTGTAAGCCACTCTGAGGCTCCATCCACACTGTCACTTTTGTCGCTCATTTCTCCCTATTGCTTCAGGTTCCCCCACCCCCCATATGTTTTGTTCTCTCTAGTAGTCCCGGAGGGAGCAAAATACATGTGGAAAAGGGGGAGGAACCCAAAGCAATAGGGAGAAATGAGTGACAAAAGTGACAGTGTGGACGGGGCCTCAGACTCCCTTGGATAGTGAAGGGCAGGGTATAAATCCAATCTCTTCTTCTTCTTCTTCTTCCTTATCGAGCCTGCAGTGCAGTGGAATCAGGCAGTCTTGTTTCTCTCCCCTTGACTTTTCAAGTTTCAAAACAGCTTTCCATGGCATTTTTAAATGACTCTAAAATGGCACTGGCATCCATGGATTGGAACCATGGATGCTGTAACTCTAGCTCGGCCGTCTGTCTCATACTTATCCAAGAACATACAAATTGTATGTCCAAATTTACTTTACTTTTAGGCCTACATGTAACTACTTGCTGGGCTGGTTCCTTTTTTCAGACCACTGTTGACTATGGGATGATAGTCATTCAATATCGAAGAACCATAAGGCGAAAGATGGCAGCTATTAGTCTCCATTTAAATGTACCCCATTCCTTGTTCAAGTCTGAAGAAAGGTACTTCTATAATATATAATTTCTACCATTTGATCACTAAAAAAATTCAAGACACAGAACAGGCAGATGGGAGTGAACATTGCCTTTGCATGCAGGGCAAGAGAGGACAGTATTTTGCTTGTGCTTAAATAATGGCCCATTGTCATGGCTAACATTTTTATGCTGCTGTTTGGTTGAACTGACTCCTCATTGGCCATTTAAAAAGGCTAAAGATGTCAGAATCTACAGCTAGAATTTACAGTAGCCAGAATTGCAATTTTCAAAACAGACAAAGCTTTTCTCTCTGTTGACTGCACCAAGCATATTATTATGTTACTGGTGGCAGTTCGGATGTCTAACTGCAACTTACTGAAATTTACACATCAAGAGTCTACATGAATGTACTAGATCCTTACTAGAATCCTTTTTGGCCTTTAGAAACTGAAACAAAGAAATTCAAAATAAAATTGTGCCTGTGGTGGTACCTGCAGTCCTCAAATATAGGAGTCTGAAGCAACTGTCCAAAGCACGATGGCAGAGATAATGGTCTGAATAGCACGAGCAATATAACTAACCTGCAGTCCAATGAACACTGACTTGGAAGTCCTATTAAACTCAAAAGAACTTACTTCCAGGCAAATAGTCATAGGTTTGGACTGCATGATAGTGTTCAGGGAATAGATGGATCAAGAGTGGAGCAATGTATATTATGTTGGATCATAGATCTAGTATATTCACAGCAACATCAGTAGTCTGCTAATCACCTCTAGAATCGTGCACGATATGGGGACTCTCAACACTAAATTTCACTGAACTGGTGTGTTCCACATACCTTTGCCCTGTATTTACTGCTGCTTAAAATCCCTTTCCAACCACAAAAAAATGTTAGTAGGAAATTATAAAATACATGTTAAATTCAGGGAGATTTGAAAAGGCTCCTTTGGAGCAAGATGATATTCTTTCCTGTCTAGCCTATCAAGTAAATAGTTATAAAAGTATTTACTTAAGTTTCTTATATTTTTCCACTGATAAATGGATAGTTCAAAGACTTTCCCCTTCAATTATGGCAAACAATACTGTGCTATTCAGCAGCTTACATAACATGCTATAACTGTCTTGATAGACTGTAACACATAGATAACATGTGTATTGCTGCATTGCACTAATTCCTAGTGTAGATTATGACCACATGAAAAAAGATGCATCTATTAAAAATGGAACCTAGGCTTATAGGTTTATTGTCCTCACTCTCCATTTCATGCATCTGACAAAGTAGGTTCTTGCTACAAGAGCCACAGGCCTTGTTCTTGTTTGTATTTTAAAACATTGTGAAATATACTGCTGCACACAAGCACCATCTCTTGATTCAGTACTCATTTTCACCCGTTTGTGTAAATGCTGAAACTGAAGAATCTGTTCTGGCCTTCACCAAAGTTTACAGTAATAAATGTGTTCTATAGCTTGCAAATCTAGTGCAAAATGGTTGTCAGCACTCTCCCTCCCCCACTGTGATTCAGGGTTGTTACTGTTTTTGACTCACTATCTAAACTTATAAATCTACGCCTGTATTTTCTGAACAGACATGCATGTTTCCATATCTAAGTCTTAACAAACGGGCAATAAATTTCTGTGGGAAAATTATCAAATGATCTCTCCATAAAATTTTTTTTAGAAAAGCTGACACAATTTTGACCCACATGGCAAAAGCATGCCCAAACATTTTTCCCCCAGTTCACCCAATATATAATGCACTTTTAAATAGATCACTATTACGCATTCACATAACCATGATGTACCTTATATCAAGCACTACATCTTACTTACCTTCCCGCATAATTAACTGCACATTAACACCTCCAAATATAAGCATTTGTGTTATTTTTTTAAAAAGAAGCAACAACATGCTCATCTCTTCATTTTTGAAGAAATAATTATACTGAAAATGTAAGCTGCTATTGAAAGGGAAGTGAGATTGTCAAGTGAATGGTAAAAAAATGAAATCACTGCCAGGTACTTTGGTAAGGCATATGCTACAGCGAAGGCCCCCCAAAATTGGCAAAGGTTGATATTCACATGTGACTGCTGGCATTCCCAGAAAAATTTTGGGAACATCTGAAAACAAAAATATATTTTGCTCACTTTTCAGATAAACATTATAATCGATAAACTTTTAGGGGATAAATAAGACCCACCATTTCCAAGTTTTTGGACACTCCCAACATTTGCTCGGGACTGGCAATATTGACATATGAATGTTGACATTTGCTAATGGTTGAACAATTAAATATATCGGCCATGATAAAAAAAACAAATCCACAAACAATAGAGGTCAACCAACTTTGCCGTAGCTTTATAGTTGCCCCCAAACAATGCAAGAACAAAGAGATAGGTCATTGCCTAGAGCAGACTGTAATTGCCTGAAACAAAATCATAGCCACCTTGTGGTTTTGCAGGCCTTGGTGTTTACAGAGAAGGAAGTTCTTACTGCTCCCAGTGCTCTGTGTCTGCAGCTGTAGTAAACGGCTGTATGCCTGCAACAGCAACTGAAATAGATATCAGGGTAATGCAATGGTCTCACAGTACTGCAACCTCAAGCATACAGTATATAATACCTTGAAGACAGCTTTAAAATTCTACCTGCACTGCATATGTGCTATAAAGCAATCCCCTTTCTCCTTATTTTGTCATCCATCCAGGGCCCTGCATCTGTTTATGTTCAATGAAACAAAATTTCAGTGCTGTATAGCATGCCTCATCTGGTTATAAAACAAACCCTCAGTTTTAAACTAAACAAAACCCCAAATGATGTTTAATTGAATAAAAAAGGCATACTAATCTTCATGCTATGCTCAATATAAATATAAATTCAAGGCAGTCGAGCTATTCATTACCAAAAAATAATACATATATATACTTACACTCTCTAAAAAATGATTCAGTAATGTGGATTAGGAAATCAGTAAGAAACTGTCTGAGTCTAGTATATAAAAAAAACCTTTTATGTAAAAGCCAATTATGGCTTTTTTCAAGTATTTTTTTTTGTTTCAGAATGTTTATTATGAGTTATTTGTAGGAAGGACTGGTTTTGTGCAGAAAATTGCACTAAAGAGAAATTAATTTCCACTGCAGTTCATTTTTAGAGTGTGCATGTATACATAGCAACTGTTCCATCTAGCTAGCCCCTGTAAATACTGGGCATATTTCATGGGAAGGCCTTCTGTTTCCCAGTGGAATAAATGGCAGCTGGCTGAGGACACTGTTGCCTCTTCATTTCCTTGGTGCTTCCCAGAATATTGTACCCACCATCCTCCCATAAAAAAACAGGTGAATGTTTGGACAATGTATAATAGGCCTCTTTTTTTATTATTATTTTTGAAAGAAGCCCAGTCCCAATCCAAATGGATCAGCAACACCAGATTTTCCTTTGAGCTTGTGCCAGTTTGCAAGTTAAAGGTCAAAGAGCAAAGACATCAAACAATACATGGTAAGGAGATTCAGACAGCAAAGGGTTTTTTTCCACAGAAGACAATGTTTAACTTGGTAATGACAGTCAACAGATCAATAAAAGTTCAAGGCAAGCTGTTCATTGTTTCAAAAGCTAACCCACCAGGAATCCTAGCTTTCATAAAAAGCCAGGGATCTGACTTGTGGAGTGCATTCTTTCAAAACACCTTTAATAAGTTCACAGCTCAGTGACTGTAAAAAGCCTGTGACTGCAAGAAGCAGCTCCTAAAATCAATAAAAGAGGTCTGTCAGTTGCTGACTTTTCTCTAGGAAAAAAATGTTGATACACAACCTGCTCTGCAGGTCACATGAAAATGACAATACTGCTGTTAGCACAAAATTACACAGGATGACATAATGCTTTGGTGTTCCCTTGGTTCTGTCAGCAATTTAATGCACAGTTAAATGCCACAGATCTTGTTGACCCTTTGAGAACTAAGGTAAGCACCCAATTGGCATCACATTACAAAAAAGACCCCACAACCATGTAACAAGGCTGTTGCTTTTGTTAAGACTGTTCACTATACCTGCATAAACCCATGTTTCAGGATCATGCAGAGTGAGTGGGGGGACTGTAATAAAATGTAAGGTAAATAGGCTTAAATTTAAGTGGTTAGTCCAGTTGGTGGGCAGGGAAATGTAATCCCTTGATGGGCTTTCCTGGTTACATCAAAAATCTCATGTCCTTGTTGCTTTTGGTCTGAAGATGAGGAACAATTTTTTTAATGAGAGTTGAGAATGTATAATAGAAGCATTGCTACCTATGGTGTACACACATTTTTTTCTGTCATTGTTCTGTCCTTGTTTCTGGTTAAGCAGGTTTCACTACAGAACATGTGCAGCCCATTTGTTCCTTATGGGGAACATGCAATGTAAATATCATATGGGGGATACTGGGGTCTGGTTCATTAAAGTTACCACTACAGAATGATGAGAGGGAAGCAGTAGAGGTGGGGCAGGACAGCTGGAAATGCTTGTATCATCTACAATATCCTGCTACAATATGCTGAGCTGAGTGGTCAAAACTGTAGTCAGTTGAATTTTGATTCTACAAATCTTCATATTATTAATTAAAATAACACAAATAAACAGCCAAGTACATGGTTTGTTTCTGTTATATTACCATTAATAGTGAAAGTGATTAAAATTGCACTTTATTTCAGTGTTATTGTAATTGTGTGGTGGAACAATCCACTTCCTAACATCTGAACTTGGGCTATTATCTGTCCTGTAAACCTGCTTATCCTGCTGCCAACACATTTCATGACAATACTGTGCAATTTTATACTGAAATATGGCAGCCAACATTAGACTATAGGCAGCCATTGGAAGCAGTAGAGAGAAGGGTCATAGAAAGTCAAGCTGAGAAGGAGGGAGAGTGATATCTGTGGGTCTGTTATGGTTTAGAGAACAGGGTCTTACCTGTAATAACAGGAGATAAGTATTAGAAACTGGGATCACTTTAAGTTGAGGTGTTCTGCACTATTGCTGTGTGGATCTATAAATTCAGTCAGTCAGTCACAGCAGACTTTGAAAACTGATCCTATAGTTCTCAAAGGGTCACCTGTTACATAAACTCAACATTAGCATTATGCTTCTCTGTAACATTAAGTGTCACTTTAGTTCACAGCAATCTACTTCAAACTCTTGGTGCTTTCTGCTCTGGTTTTAAAATAAATGTTCCTGACAGACCTGTGGAAGGCCTGGGGCTGTTGGCCTGATACAGCTCAGGAGGGAGGGGAATAAAACTAGAAAGGATGAAACAGGAAATGAGCAAAAAAAGATAAACCAATCAATAAAAAGATACTATCTGAATATAGTAATGAATATAAATGTTTTAAAACATTGAGAACATAGCTCAGAACAGCTGTATAAAACACAAAATGAATGTATCATTAAGGCTGTTACTATATTGCAGATATTTTGGCCCCTTGTTTGTTGGAAAATGGCTGTCCAAACAGTCTGAAATCCTGTGTGTCACCCTTGTCTCCCACTTGACAAAAAGAAAAGAAAAAAAATTATCTGTAGGAGTATAGGATTATATCCACAGCTGACAGAAAACAATCCTCTTTGGAGACAAAGCTGTTTTGGGTCTTCACACTTCCTGAAAAGTTCCATTGTGATTGTTGTGTTATAGTTGCTGTATTTTTTTAAAAAAAAAACTGATTACATTTTTTCCTTTTTTTAAAACCTTACACAAAACTCGTTTCAAAGGGGAGCAGGCTTTAAAGTAGACACCCCCCTCCCCAAGAGACACCGGAGATTCCTCTTTTCATGTTGTCGTATTTCCTCTTCTTTAGTGAAAATCCTGATAGTTTGCATTGGGTATCGAGCGTGCAGAGGAAAGGCTAGAACCGAATGACAAAGAAAGACAAAGGACTGGAGGAACGGCAGATACTGTGTATGATGGAAGCTTCCCACTGGAGTGAACTCTCACTCATGTGCAGGGCAGGCAGCCCCCCGGGTTTTAAAGATCAGCCCTGGTCGAGGCGGACAGGTGCCTGCTCCTAGCTAGGAAACCACATAACAGCTCTTGTGTTGAATCTCAAGTTACCACAAACTCCTGGGAGAGAAAAAAAGATACCCCTACATCACACCCATTCTTGCATAGAGCGTTTGCAGTACAGTATGTGACGGGGTGTTCCTTTCCTCTTGAATTGGAACACAGTGTAAACCAAGACAAGGAGGCACAAGGCCAGAATGCAAGGAATGACAATGGCTATGGCTTTCACAGTGCTGGCTGTGTTGTCCAGTTTGATGACAATGTCTACGTCATCTTGAGGGCTGTGTCGGTCTTTGTCCCGGTCTGCTGGTCCATCACAACCCATAAAGTCCTTGAGGATGGATCTGGGATAGCCAGATTCTACTCTGAGCACCTGGTTATTGAATTTCCAGTATTCCTTGCCTTTGTAGAAATATGTGAAGCCTGAGGGGAGAAAAAAACATCATGATGTTAACACTGTGATTTCTAGTAGCCACAAGTGTTGGCAAAAAAATACTGAAGTGAGAGTGAATAGTAACCATCAAAATGGAATTAAATCACTACTAGATATCATTTCTTCTAAATCTTATTGATAAGAAGCTAACAAAAGTTATCCTAGTCTTGCCCAAGATTCATCAGGTAAGGTCTTCGGTCTCTAAAGCTTATTATTGATCTTTATTGTTACCCATCTCCTACATAAAATTAACCAATTTTGCACAGAAGCCCACCCAAGCTTTTCAGTCTGGAAAAAAGATGGCAGAGAAAGTATGATAAAAGTTTATATATATATATATATGGTGGAGCATGAGTAGGGGCAGTTTTTTCTCCTTCTGTCATAACAGAACTCAGGGTTGCCAGCCTCCACAGGGGACCTGGGGATCTCCCGCTTTTATAACTGATCTCCAGCTGACAGAGATCAGCTCCCCTAGAGAAAATGGCTGCTTTGAAGGGTGGACTGTATGGCATTTAGATCTTGTCTCACTAACCTGTTAGTGTTCTTTGAGGGAGTAAACAAACATGTGGACAAGGGGGACCCAATAGATGCTGTTTACCTTGACTTCCAGAAAGCTTTTGATAAAGTTCCTCATCAAAGGCTCCTAAGTAAGCTCAATAGTTATGGGATAAAAGGACAAGTCCTTTTGTGGATCAAAAACTGGCTAATTAAAAGGAAACAGAGTGAGTATTAATGGGCAATTTTCTCAGTGGAGGGAGGTAAGCAGTGGGGTACTGCAGGGATCAGTACTCGATCTGATGCTTTTTAACTTGTTTATTAATTATTTGGACTTGGGAGTAAGCAGTGAAGTGGCTAAATTTGCAGATGACATGAAGTTGTTCAGGGTGGTGAGAACCAGGGAGGATTGTGAGGCACTCCAAAGGCATCTGTCCAAGATGGGTGAGTGGGCATCAACGTGGCAAATGGGGTTCAGTGTGGCCAACTGCAAAGTGATGCACATTGGAGCCAAAATCCCTAACTATAAATACACGTTGATTGGGTCCAAACTGGCGGAGACTGACCAAGAGAGAGATCTTGGAGTCTTAGTAGATAATTTAATGAAAATGTCGAGATAGTGTGCGACTGCAATGAAAAAAGCCAATGCTATGCTGGGGGTTATTAGGAAGGGAACAGAAAACAAATCAGCCAGTATCATAATGCCCCTGTATAAATCGATGGTGCGACCTCATTTGGAGTACTGTGTACAGTTCTGGTCGCCACACCTCAAAAAAGAGATTATAGCATTGGAAAAAGTGCAGAAAAGGGCAACTAAAAAGATAAAAGGGTTGGAACACTTTTCTTATGAAGAAAGGTTGAAGCACTTGGGGCTCTTTAGCTTGGAGAAACGATGGCTGAGGGGTGACATGATTGAGGTTTATAAGATTATGCATGGGATAGAGCAGGTAGGGAAAGAAGTACTTTTCTCCCTTTCTCACAATACAAGAACTCGTGGGCACTCCATGAAATTGCTGAGCAGTCGGGTTAGAACAGATAAAAGGAAGTACTTCTTCACCCAAAGAGTGATTAACACGTGGAATTCACTGCCACAGGAGGTGGTGGTGGCTACAAGTATGGATGGCTTCAAGAGGGAATTAGATAAACATATGGAGCAGAAGTCCATCAGTGGCTATTAGCCACAAAGTATAGATAGGAACTCTCAGTCTGGGGCAAGTGATGCTCTGTATTCTTGGTGTTGGGGGGGGGGCAACAGTGGGAGGGCTTCCTGCCCCCACTGCTGGACCTCCTGAGGGCACCTGGTGTTTTTGGCCACTGTGTGACAGAGTGTTGGACTGGATGGGCCATTGGCCTGATCCAATATTGGCTTCTCTTATGTTCTTATTGTACCATGCTGAGGACCCTCCCCTCCCCACCCTCTTCAGGATCCACCCCCAAAGTCTCCAAATATTTTCCAGCCCAGACCTGACCTGGCAACCCTACAGAGACAGTAATGAATTTGTTGGAAAATAGGTTTGACAGACAAAAGGAAATACTTCTTTATTCAGTGAGTATTTAAACTGTGGAATTCACTGTCAGGGAAGTACTGATGGCCACAAATATAGACAATTTTTAAAAAAAGAGTAAGCAGATTCATGGAAGAGAGGCCCATCAACGGCTACTACCTATGGTGACTGAAGGGAACCTCCATCTACAGAGGCAGCAAATCTCTGAATACCAGTTCTGGAAGCAGCATCAGGAAAGGGCCTTGGCCTCTGTGTCCTGTTTGGCTCTCCAGGATAACTGGTTGGCTGCTGCGTGAAACTGCAGAACACTGGACTAGATGGACCAGCAGGATCTATTTATTTGTGTTCATAGAGGTGTCTTTATGTTTACTCCCATTGGAAGTGGCAGGTTCTGCATTGCAAAAATAGCACATGAAAAAGAGTTGAAACAGCCCTTCTCCAGTGTCACTGCTCAGATCAGAATCCACCCTGTTTTTAGAATTTTTTACAGAGAGAGAGAGAGAGAGAGAGAGAGAGAGAGAGGATCTTAATCATGCATTTTCTTGATCATACCCAATGGAAATTCATTTCAGTATACTTTATCATGATTTTCAGCTTTCTTAGTGGGAGATACTGTTGTGAAAATTATACAATGGTTGTAATTTTGAGATCATCCTAGTTATTTTTCACAACTATAATATACAGCAATTAAAACCATTTCTTGACATAACTGATTTGCCACAGAGTCCTATTTTTCCACTAATGACTATTAACAATTTCAAAACCAATCCATTTTCTATTTTGTCGCAACAATTTCTCAATGTCACTGGTGACCTTAAACAATTAATATTTTGTATTAAATATTATATTTGATTTGTTTCTGCATCTTTTAAACCTTGTTAAAATCCTGGCAGTGAATATTTAAACACAGCACCTGAGTGTGGATTTTAAAATTCTCCCAATTGGGGCTGTGTGCAAACCTGGGAGAATTGCAGCAAAATCTCACAATCTCAAAAAAAAGAAAGAAAGAAAGAAAGAAACTGGAGGCAATGGGTAAGCAAGAGGGAGAGAGAGGTGCCACTGAAGGAAGGGTGTGTGCAAGCGAGCGAGTAAGTGAGTGGGGGAGATACAGTGGCATACATGGCAGGCAAGCAAGAGAAGGAGACAGAAGAAGAAAGACACAGAGCCAAGCAAGCAAGGGTGGCAACAATGGAAGGGGCCCTGGGAACCCTTGTCTACTCACTAGCATCCAGGAAACCTATTCATACTTCACCATAGAGTATGGTCACCATAGAGTATTTAGCCAAATGCTAGAGTGTACCTGGTGTACGCTCTAGCATTGCGCTGGGCACATCAGGTGCAATGGGGCTCTTCGGGGGTGGGGCTCCTCTGTCAGCCAGCTGGCCAGCAGCGGATTGGGGTCTCTGAAAATAGGGGAACCCCTGCCCCCATCGGGGGGATGGCAACCCTACTTTGAATTGTTGCGTTGAGTTCAAGCATAATAACACTGCTATGTGCACTGGTTCCTGAAAGTATATGTCAAACTAAAGAAAAAAACTCCATTGACACAGTCTTTCCCACATTACAGGGCATGACCATTTTTTACATGATGGGACATGTGAAGCCAATTATTGATGATAGCATCCCTTTCTTAGGTACAGGGAGTCATCTGGACACAGTGCAGTCAAAGTGATACACTTTAAAAATATTATTGATATGACTGGAAGAGATTTAAGCATGACTTTGGCTGGGTTGAGCTCTGTTTATCTAACCTTTCTATTTGTGTAAAGCAGGATCTCCTCTTACTTTATGAAAGCAACTACATTTAGAACACTGGAGATAATTAACACTTTAGTTAAAAAACAACAATCCAAACCTGGCACTTTCACAAACTACGCTCAACCTGAATCCTCTTTGCTCCATGAGCCCCTGCCCAGCTCCGGGCCACTGATCAATTAAAGCAAAGTACCACAGTGTGTTACACCTTCTGAATTGCCCTTCTGTCTTGAGCTTTCTGTACCAATTTTGCTCCACAGTACTGTACATCTCAGAGAAGAAATGCTACATGAACTGTGCCAACCAAAAACAGGTGTACACAGCTTCCTATTTTCTGTGGGGAGCTGGAATTTGATCATTCAGAATTCCAGGGTAATTACAAGTGGTGCCTAATTGCAGAAGTTCTGCCTCTCTGCCAAAAAATTCTAAAGCATTTCGCTGTCCCAGAGGAACAGTGGCATCTATCCAGTATGAAACAAACTTTCCTGATGGGCAAACTTCCTCCCACTGGTTATGAACTATATTCAAACAGCTGGAACCTGCTTCATCTCACGCTATACCTCTTGCAGTCTTATAGGCAGTTGGGAAAAAGAATGGGTCTCACTTGCCATGTGGAAAGTACAAGTTGCAGTAAGCAGTGACTTAGATATTTGTTTCAGCATCTGACACGAAAATTAGGCTTCTGTGGTTTGCAATCTCCTTGACCAAATGTTAGATTGAAGTAACTTTTCTGAAAAATCTTGCATTATAGATGGTTACATTAAAAATCTTTCTGAAAGTTTATGCATATAACATTAAACAGTGTTGCACTTACCTATAACTGTTGTTCATCTAGTCCTCTCTGTGCAGGTGGACATGGGTACTGTGCTTGCACACAGACTAGCCACTGGAAGATTTCTGGTTAGCTTAGTAACACAGCAGGAGGGGCCTCTCCCAATTGAAGCCATTGAGACCATTTTCCTGCCTGATGGTAACTTATTCTGGGAGGGGGGTCCCCTCCCTAAGTTCTCATAGCCGATGCTATGAGCCAACAAGATTAGAGTTAAGGAGCTCACAGCAGGGAAGGAGGGAGGGATGTGTGCTTGCATAGAGACAACTAGATGAACAACAGCTACAGGTAAGTGCAACACTGTTTTCATTGTCATCGTTCTGTGTAGTCCCACATGGGAGACTAGCAAGCTGTCTTACTAGGCGGTGGGGTGAGCCATTTACTGGAATTTCGAATGCAGAACTGCTGTCTCTACTGATGCATTCCTTCTTGTATTAACGTCCACAGAGTGGTGTCTGACAAAGGTGTCTGCAGACGACTAGGTTGCTGCCCCAGAGATGTCTGCCATTGGGATGTCTCATCTAAATGCAGTGGATGTTGCCTGAGCTCTAGTGGAGTGCACTCATACACTCAAAGGGCACTGCACTGAATCCAGCTCGTAGGTTCCTCTTGATAGCAGAAACTATCCACCTAGAGACCGTCTGTGCTGAAGCAGCTTTCCTCTTTGAGGGGCCAGCAAAACAGAGAAATAGTTGTGGACTCCTTCTAAACTCACTAGTTCTCTTTAAATAAAACAGTAGAGCACATTTTACATCTAAACTGTGCAGTTGTCTTTCAGCTGCAGACGATGGGAGTGGGGGGAAGATGGGAAGTGAAATATCCTGGCTCAAGTGGAACTTAGAAACCACTTTCAGTAAGAAAAATGGACACTAGGTCTTAACACCACAACTTTATGATCATCAGACCTTATGAAAGGATTGTCAGCTCAAAGAGCCGTAATTTCTCCCACTCTCCTGGTGGATATAATAGCCACTAAGAAGGACGCCATAAAGGAAAGGTTGTCCAGGGAACAGGTAGCCAAGGGTTGCATTAAATGAGTCAGCACTATTGTGACAGAGACCATTGAGCTACAATGGGCATCCTAGGAGGGTAAAGATTATCGAGGCCCTCGAGAAATCTCTTTGAAGCCTCCTGTGAAAATACTGATTTCCCCTCTATTGTTAACGCAGAAGACAGAGATTGCTGCCAAATGAACTTTAATAGAGGACAAGCCTGTTTCTTTTAAGGACAGTAAGTACTCCAAAATCAGTTAGTAGGGGGAAAACCTTTGCTTTCCAGCCATCAGGTGAAACGCCTCCACTTGTAAGAGTAGGAGAGCCTAACTGAAGGTCTGTGAGAACTGGCAAGAACAGACATCACTGGTTCAGAGAAGGGGGGTTCTCTGGGACTAGCAGCCTGGCAGTCAGGTACAGGTTTTCCACCTCCGGGTGTGATGTGCCCTGTATACTGAGTGGGTCCAGATTCTGAGGCAGTTGTATAAACACACCCCTCGACCTGTGTAATAGGCCCTGGAACCAAATCTGTCTGAGCCAAAAAGGGGTGACTTGAGATACAGTAGGTGTTGTCTTTGATTAACTTGGCAACTAACTTCCCTATCAAGGGAATAAGAACAAAAGAGAAGCCAATGTTGGATCAGGTCAATGGCTTATCCAGTCCAATACTCTGTCACACAGTGGCCAAAAATACCAGGTGCCATCAGGAGGTCCATCAGTGGGACAGACAATGGATGGGAACATGAAAAACAGTGCTTGATTCCAAGTCAGCTGAAAGACATCCCCTAGGGAGAGTGGATATAGACCTGCTCTTGAACAGAAAAGAGGGATCTTGGTGTTCAGCCTTGTGGCAAATAGATCTATCGTTGGAGAGCCCCACTGAGCAAAGGTGGGGGATATATAACCTAGACGTATGGACCACTCATGTGTAAGTTCTCCTAGCCTCCTGAGGAAATCTGCTGTTATGTTTTTGAAGCCAGCAGTGTGGATAGCCTGAAGGGAGGTTTGGTTGGCAGTTGCCCATTCCCAAATGGCAGTGGCTTCTTGGCATAAAGGAAGGGAAGCAGTCCCCCCTTGCTTGTTAATATAAAACATGGCTGTGGTATTGTCCATCTGAATTTGAACCACCCTTCCACGCAGAAGAGATGTAAAGGAGTTAAGAGTCAAACAAATAACTCTCAGTTTCAAGAGATTAATATGTAGACTCTTTTTGGCTTCAGACCATGTGACCCTGATGCATTTATCCCCACAATGTACACCCCAACCTGAAAAGGAAGCATCTGTCCCATGTGGGACTGCACAGAAGAAGAACGAAGATCAGGTTCTTTAGATCTTGCAGGTTACCTTATCAAAGGACATCTGAGAACCATATCCACGAAGAAAACATTAGCACAATAATGACTTAGTTACTGGCCCTTGAAATATTACGCAACCCAACAGGGAAAAAAAAGGATCTGTAATTTCCACTGATGTCAAATGTACTCACAAGAAACAAAACATTCCCCTCAGAAACTCTACTGCATCAGCACAGACCAGTTAGACAAGGAACTCCAAATCTCTTCAAAGTAGGTGTGCTTGGTTTTGCACCTGCTGCTTTATTGCTGAAAACACCTCCTCCCAGCATGCGATTCCATTCCCAACTGTACCCCAGGCCTTGCATTAAGGGATGGGGGCAGTTTTGCAATGGTAGCTCTCCACTAATCAATTAGCTAAAGTGGCCCTCTTGAATGACTACCAGAAAGAGGCTTCTCCTGTGGTTATTTACACTAAAGTTCTCATTAAGATCACATTTAGAAAGTACATGATAATTTCCACCTGTTGTTCTTGCTGCTCTATGAGCTGGGAAGCTTACCTTACTATCCTCATTCATGTACAGCTGAAAGAATCTGCAACTGAAAAGGTACACACACCCCAGCAGACTGTCTGGATTGCATTTCATGACTTTCTCTGCTCTTGTCAATTTCACTCACTTCAGTACTTTTCAGACACTACAGCTATGGGTATTGGGAACCTACCAACTGCATGTAAATGAGGTATATGCTACCTGCAATACCACTGGTACATGTGAGCACCATGCTGTGTGAACAGGACAACACACATATTTTACATGTGTGCACACTATCGGCACATGTAAACCTGAACCTTGAAAACTCCAGTGGTCAGTTTGCACATACCAAAGCTAAATACACATAGTAAATACATGCATTGCCGTATGGGGGCCATGCATATTGGAAGGATTACAGATAGCATGTGCCCGATATATGGCACTGAAACATCTGAAAATGTCTATACTTAGTACCCCTTTTCACTCTCTGCAGCTTCCAATCTAAACACACCTGTATTATTCTCAGCTTCTAATATAATGGTACCTACACCTCTTTTCTTTCCCAGTGCCCCTGTGGAGCTCCCCTTTCACCATCCTTTCTCCTATGCAATCTGAAACTATAAAGTCCCTCATCAGAAAATAGTCATCATCCTTCATAATCTGTTTGTCTCTCCATCCAGCAACTTTCCTTCACTCAAACCTGCTTCCCTGTTGAGCATTCTTTCTGAAAGCCAAGGGGCTGGACTTCTGCTTTCCAGTTTTTCTCAGTCATATCCATTGCCCAGTATTCTGTTCCTTTCCAACCATTTCTCAGACTCTGCAGTTCATCCTGTAGTGCTCCCCTCTTTCTTGGGTTCTGTTTCACTCACCTAGATCTCCCCCAAATTTCATTTTACATCTAATGTGGATGTCTGCTCTAAAACTATTTTAACCACATGGGTCAAACTTGCTGCTAAATTTCGGAACAAACAGCAGTAAACCCTGTCCCCATAGTGGCCATTTCCTCCCATCAGGGGGCTTTTAAAAAAAATCTGCCATTTTATTTTGTTGCATCAATATACCATTATAACATCAAGTGTAAGTGGTTCTTTGAATTCCCAGCTTATGTTTAAAAACAACTCTCTAGCCTCATCTGTTACAGAAACAGAAGGGGAAAGGCATGTCTCTGCAACGGAAGATGCTAGAGACTTACTTTAACCAATGAAAGCTGGAAACTCACAGAATAGTATATTGATAGAACAATATGGAACTGTTGATTTTTTAAAAAAAAAATGGAAAGCCCCAGTGGCACAGGGGAAGGGGGTGACTGCTGCTGGGGGACTGGTACAGAGAAACCACAGGGAAATCTGCTGTGTGGAAGCCCCACTACTGCTGTGTGCTATACTGGCAGCTGTATCAGCAACAGGGAAACCATATAAGCCTGTTCCTGTGTGGAAAGCACCCTTGTTTCTCAGAGTCTTCAACATTCATGTTTACAAGATCTCTGACACAACTGCCTCCTTTCTCCCACTTCTGATTTGCTCTATTGACCTCTGCTACTGATTCCCTGCCTTGGGCACTTTGTTGATATTGTCTTTGCTAAGACCTTCTGTTTTCTGACCTCTCTGCTGTGGAATGTCCTCTGCTTGATCAGCACCTCTTTTCCTTCAAGGCTGCACAGATTCCACAATAGTCACACTCTTCTTACTGCCCCACCCTCTGCAAGCAGCTATAAATTTAGCACTTTTCAACAATATTCAGATTACATTTGGATCGAGGACACATAAGTACTTAAGGGGATCGGGGGACTGGTTGTCTCATGGAAGTTTCATGTTCTCTGAATTTTCAACTTGTTTTTTAAAGTAGTTTTTGGCTCTTTAAACTATAGACTGATTATTTATTTTCCTGTTTTGGTTGTGGGTTCTGAGTTCATTGAGTTTCATCGGAATAGCTAAGAGAAGGTCCTCCAACTCATGGTTCCAGGATTGTTCATATCTTTAGCTAACTGAGATTGTGGGCTTTCAGATATATTTGCAGACAGGCCGCTACTCATAAATAATTAGGACATATTATTTCGAACCTGGATTCTGGTAAATTTTTTGGCTTTGTATTTCAGTTTAGACAGAGTTGGTTAAACTCCCATATTAGAAACTGATATTCCACAAGAAGATCTGCCCACCGTCCTGGAGACCAGTTTCTAATTCTATAACAGGACAATAGAAACAAATCTCTGTGCTGAAACTCTCAAGTAACTGTGGCCACATTTATCACAGAGAATGAGAGATGTTTATATATTAGATAAGCTGACTCCTTTTACTGGGCTATTCTCCATGAAACAGGAGGCATTTTTTCAAGTTACACACACCCTTTCTCTAAAGTATATCTGTACCCTACCCAAGGACTCAGGATGATTCCGAGATCCAGTGTACAGGTATATTGTCTTTCACATTATTTGCTACATGATCCTTTAACTGAAGATGCCAGGGATTGGACCTGGAACCTTCCACACAATGTATACTTCCACTTGAAGGACCACCTCCTCCCATGCAAACTTACTAAATTTCAAAGGTCGTCTTCAGAAGCCCTAGTTTGGGTGCCCTCACCTTCTGAGATTAGGCAGGTGACAATCCAAGAGAGGGCCTTCTTGAATTAGGCATAGAATCTATGGAAATGTCTCCCCAGGGATATATATCTGTCTCCTCCTGTCACTGTCTTCCACCAGCAGGTGAAGGCTTTTTTGTTTCACCTGGGGTTCCCTAAATGATCCCTCCTTCCTGCCCTATATTTTAATTACTGTTTTATGTGCCTTTAATATGTATTTTAGTTTTGGTTTTAATTGTTTTTATGAATTGTTTTTATGATATGTTCTTGTAATGTTTTGTTTTAACTCAGTGGCCATGATTGGGCAGAACAGTGGCATAGATATTTTGTAAATAAATAAAATAATAAAAGTTCTGTTGAAATCAATTAAGATTTCATTCCAAATAAAAGATGAGGGTGTTAGCATTCTTTGTTTCAAAAACTTATGTATTTCCCCCCAGAAACCTAAGCCTGTTCTGTAAAAGACGTTTTCCCATTCTGTTGCTCCGGTAAGATGCTTTTAAAAGCGGACACAAGATATATCAACTTTAATTTCACACCTTCCCACTTCTGTTGCTTTGGATCCATCCACAAATGTTTTTCCCCCCTTCCCAAAACAAAACTAGAAAGCTAAAAGGATTACTGCTATATTAATGTGAGATGTTGCTTAATTGGAAGCAGTGCCTCTGAAGTTTCTCCCCTCAGGCTATCTGGGGCAATTTCAAGTCAAATCTTTATCTGAGAAGTAGAAGGGAAATGGTTCCAGGCAAATTTTAATCAGAGTTCTCTGAAAGCAGACTTTGAATTTCTCATTTGTATCTGCGCTTGTTCCTTTGTCTCCTGATGGGATCGCCAATTGAGCCATGCAGGGATCCTGACTTCGGGGAACAATTCACAGCACTGTTTCCTGCAGGCTTCACCAGGCACCTTTCAATACTTATTTTCTTCTTTCCAAAAACCCTAAGGATTTCTTACATTTGGCTCTGAGCAGGGGAAAAAAGAGCCAGAAAAGCTGTTTTCTCCTTAATGTTAGTGTCTGTCAAGGTTTCATGTTGCTCTGCCAGTCTTTTAGTAACTGAAACCTGTGGAGTTCAGTATGACCTAAAGACTGCTTCACACATTACAGAGAAAGAACAAAGCCCCATGCTTCCACTGTAATGTGATTCTGCCTATAAGATTTTAAAGGGCATTCACTTGTCTCTAAGCATTCAGAGAACTGCTGCCAGTGAGTGGTGCTATTGGCCGAGCTTTCCTGGTAGTGCTGAACCCAGTACTTTTTTTTGTTAAAAAAAAAAGTCAGTATGCACATATAAGATTGTGTCAATTTCCACCATTCCTCCTCCTTCTGCAGATCCCCACTAGGTTGTTCCTGAGGGTCCACTCTCTCTTTCTCTAATGGAGTGGGACAGCCCAACATATTTATTTATTTGGATTTATACGCCGCCTAGCCAGCAAGGCCGGCTCTAGGTGGCTAACAATCGATAAAATCAACAGACGAGGATCAGGACTTTGGACAGCCCCCAATAAAGTTTCCAATAGTACTCACTGGTACTGACTGCCACAAAAAAGCCCTGGCTAAAGTCAAATACCCTCCCAAATTTCCCAACTTTTTTGCAGGATGTAAACCAAGACAAAGCATTAGTCCCACTTCCTGGCAATGGCCATTCCATTTTCCACTGTAGCTGGCGATTTTATTTTGTTTTTCTCCTTCCCACAAGATGTCAGAGTGAGGCAGAAAACATCACTTTGTCTCTGATAGGACTACTGATGGTGTCATTTAACCAGTACAAATTGCCGAGGTGACATCTGAAGCCATATCAGCATGAGGAGAGGAACTATGACTTCTTGCCCTTACTCTAACATCTTGTGGGTAAAGTAAAAGACACCTGAACAGGTGGGGGTGACAGTGAACAATAAGAGAAGGAGAACATAAGAATAGTCCTGCTAGATCAGACCAATGGTCTATCTAGTCCAGCATCCTGTCTCACACAGTAGCCAATCAGTTCCTCTGGACGGCCAACAACTAGGCATAGAGGCCGAGGCCTTCCTCTTATGTTGCCTTGTGGCTCTGGGATTCAGAGGATTCGTGCCTCTGAATATGGAGGTTCTCCTCAGTCATCATGGCTAGTAGCCATTGATAGACTTACCCTCCATTAATCTATCTAAACCCCTCTTAAAGCTATTTATTCCTGTGGCTATCACAATATCCTCTGGCAGCAAATTCCACATTTTAATAACACTGTATAAAGTAGTAAAGTAGCAGTAGGTGTTCTTTTATGACCTTTTTTTTGCACCCTCCAACTCTCTGTTCATGTTTTGAGCCCCAAAAGTTCATTAAAATCTTCTCAAATGGAACAGAACTTCCAAGACTGCTATTACTATCTGTTTTTACATACAAGTATGCTCTAAAGATATTCTAGAAAAGACATTCATCTGCCCGCATTTTTGTTGTAACATTTAAAGTATCCCTAAATCAGTTTCATCGGCCTACACTTTGGTATGCAATGAAACTCTATTGATGTCCTAGAATCAGTGCCACTACACTACATCAGCACTGAGATATAATGGCATTAAAGCAACTCTGATAATTGTACCAGTGCTTTAATTGCAACTTGCAAGTTGAATACTAAATGTTTAAGAAGATTAGTATGTTTAAGAAGCCACACACACACAACTGAATATGTATATATAACAAAAGAGAATGACAAGGGCCCTATACATGTCAAACTGCATGCATGTTGCAGCCCAGCATATTTTGGATCATACACTACATTTATTTACAATTTGATATTTGTACACAAGTATATATCCATCTTTACTTTAAAGATGCATACATAGATACACAGCTACAGATGCACACCGAGGATGCTATTTTTGCTGCTAATATGAGTAAGAATGTCATCTGCCTGTACTCTTTTCCTGCTATGAAAAGGAAATAAAAAAATCCTTCAGCCAAACTGCCTGATTCAGGAAAAGAACTCCTGATGGATGAAACAGACTCAAAGCAAGGAAGCGATTAAGCATATTCTTTAAAAAAATGCTTTCTGCAGCAATTAGTTATTTGAGCCAAAGGAAGGAATACTCTTAACGAGAGAGGAAAATGTCTTATATCTTTTCCAGGGAAATGAAAATAAGATAACATGAGAGATTGAAGAAAGAAGCGGGAAAGAGAAAGAAAAAGAATCCGTCTGATAAATCAATCACATATGCAGTCCTGGAGGCACACAGCAATTGAAACTGGTTACAACCACTTCTCTTTCTCTCTTCCTTAAAGGCATTAAAAAGTCAAGCAATTAAAGGCTATGCCATCAAATTGCCAGGAGCCCAAGGGCAGGAATTAACATGCATGCAATGGAAACCAGCAACATCCAGACATACACCACAGTATACGGAGGCCAAGAGATCAGGTATTGAATTATGTACATTGAAGCAATAGCCTTGCACACAAATCTAACCATCAATCTATATTTACATTACCTTTGATGTAAACTTAGATCTACTTCACGTGGCTACTGAACTATCAGCCTGCCCCCCTCCCTTTTGGCTCAACATGTTGTGTGAAGCTCTCATCAATGTCCCAGGCTGTGATTGGGTGTACTATAGCAAACAGTATGATAAGGTACAACCTGTTCATCATTAGCATATGGTAATCTTGAGAGCCAGTTTGGTGTAGCGGTTAAGTGCGTGGACTCTAATCTGGGAGAACCGGGTTTGATTCCCCACTCCTCCACTTGCACCTGCTGGATGACCTTGGGCAAGCCATAGCGCTGTACCAGCTGTTCTCTCAAGGACAGTTGTCTCAGAGCTCTCTCAGCCCCACCTACCTCACAGGGTGTCTGTTGTGGGGTGGGGAAGGGAAGGGAAAGGAGTTTGTAAGCCGCTCTGAGACTACAAGTGAAGGGCGGGGTATAAATCCAATCTCTTCTTCTTCTTCTTCTTCTTCTTAAATTAAAATGAATCCAGAAGTAGTGGGTTTCCCCATCTTCGAGATTTTGTGTGGCTCTGCAGGTCTTGGATCAGAATTCTATTGGAGAAAATTATTATAGTCCTGAAGTTCCAGTTTTACTCCTGACTATGCTGTTCTTGAGTGGAACTGGCACAGGGCCTTACTGGATGGTGGAAGGATTATACCACCATACGGAATGGATTCTAGCCATATTTGATGCAAGTGGAAGACATTTCCAGCAGTGAAAACAGAAGGTACTTTTTTCCCTGGTTCCCCCTCCCAATACAGATTCTCACTTCACACCCTATTTCACTTGAACTGGCGTTCAGGGTTGCAATGGATTGCACTGAAAGTTTACTTCCATGAGTGCCACTGCATGCACACTAGATAGGATCCAACCCTGTGATCTGCATTGTAGGTACAGAGAGCTTAAGCTTAGTACTGCTCTGCCCTAGAATCACCTGCATTTGGTTTTAAGAAGCACCGTGATTAGCCAGAGGAAAAGTAAACTGAAATACTGTTTTAAGTGACTACAAGCTAGATATTTGAGGGGGGAAATGAACTGAGAAAGCTTCACCCTTTGCTAGATAGTTCAGAAAGACAGCTCATGTACACCCCATGTTAAAGAGGAATAATATGGCACCATCTGTCTAGGGTTGCCATTCCCCAGTCGGGGGCAGGGATTGCCCGGTTTTGCAGGCTCCTGCCTACTGCCAGCCAGATGGCCAGTGGGAGGAAATTCCTCCCCCAACAGCAATGTTGCATGATGTGCCTATATCACTCAGAAGTGACATAGGTACATCAGTGACATTGGGGGCAATGCTCTGATTTTTGGGCAAAACTCTACGGTTTGAGGGCAATTTTACCATAGAGTTTTGCCCCAAAACCAGAGTGTTGCCTCCCTACAACGTGCCTACTTCACTTCCGGGTGATGTAGGCAGGGTGCGCTGTGTCAGTTCCAGTGATACTGGCACACTGGGGGTGATGCTTCCAGCTCCCAGAACGTCCCCCCATCCCCTCACTGGCATCTCCAATGGACATGACAACCCCTGCACTCACTTTTGGAATTTTAAGACAAGGCAGTAGATACTATCACAAAATGGCTGTGATGGCAACAGGACCAATCACAGAGAATCTGGAGGTTCCACCAAGGAAACATAGCTCACTAGACTGGTATGATGCTAGAGCTGTTGTGGCAGAGTAGTTTCAAGCAAATATATGCCCCAAATGAAAACAAACCAAACCAAACTATGAGCTCAGCTGCCTTCCCCTTTAAGTTGCAGCTATTGCTGGGACTTTGTAGGAGATGTCTAAAGTTCGGCTCTTCCCCACAATCTCATCATCTCAGTTGCATCCTATCAGCTCTCCCATCATCACCTTTAGTACACCTCAAAGTCAGCATGAGAAATAGTGTGGGGTAAGGGTAAATGACTGAGTGGCTCACAAGAGAAAGAGGGACAGAGAAGGGGCTAGGAGAGAGTGTGGAAGGGAAACAAATTTTTAAAAAGAAGCATAAACAGAGCAAAGAATGATGTAGAAGATAGAACCATGAAAAGGGATAATGAAGGTGTGTGTAAGAAGTCAGGAGGCAGAGAAGCAGGTAGGCCCTAGAAAATGCATTACCAGGCATCGTATAACATATAGCTTGCCATGTCTGGGACTGGTCAACATTCCAATGATTAAAAAGAAGAATGAAGGAGTTTCTTGTACAGAAAATATGGATACAAAGCTGCACAAATTGAGATAACCAGGGAATCTGGATAAAGGAGATTAAAAATGGCAACTTGTATTTAACTATATGTTCCAAAGGGCACACAAGGACAAGCTTTCTTAAGAATGGGCCATAATTTCTGCTGATTCTGCCCTCCCATGGCAAACTTCCCCCCACTACAAACTGACCCTATTCCTGAAAGATTAGGGTTCAAAGAATAGAATTCAGAAAGTCTCAAGTTGCAGAAATTGCTGGCTCCTTTATAAAAAAAACTTAGCTCATGGAACTGCATGGTTGGATACAGGATGATGAGAATCAGGGTTTATTAAAGTGTATGAACGTTCACAAGAAAATACATACCGTTTTCTTTGTGGACAAAGGCTCCCTGAGGAGATTCTGGGATACCTTTCCAGATTGTGATTGGTTTTGGATAACCAGGATCCATAGTTCTCATATCTTCACTATATCTCCAGTACCTGATACAAAAAGAAATAAAAATCTGCATGTATCAATGCCTACTGTGCAAAGTACACATTGTGAAAAAGAATGAAGCTCTGTGTAAACAGATGAAATTAGACCAACCAGATCTGCCCTATATATTTATTTATTTCTGGGTAACAGGCAGTTTCTCTGCTGATTGGGCAGCTGTTTCCAGTAAGCACCAAAAGATAAAAGATTTGTCTAGCACGAGAACCAAATCAACAACCAGCTTATGCATAATCAAAACAACTCTGATGCCTAAGGATTCTGCACAGCAGCACAAGACGGCGCATCATGTGCCAAGATCTGCAGTACTATTTCAGTCAAAATTTTAATCACAGACAAGCCAATACGTTCTGAATTACAGTTCCTGATCCAGTCTTAACTTTTTTCTTATGTATGCATCACAGAAGTCTTTTGTTACAGTCATGCAATGTGCATTAAATAATTCAAGATGCTGAATATTGTACGTCGGACTCTAGTTACAAAGAAATATTTCAGTGAAAAAAATCATGAACACAAAAGCTCAAAGTAACTACCTGTGACACCCTAAGCAAAGATACATTCTTCTATGCTCATTGACTTCAATGTACTTAGAAAGGTGTAATTCTGCTAAAGAGCTAGTTTGGTGTAATGGTTAGGAGCGTGGCCTCTGATCTGGGAGAACTGGGTTTGATTCCCCACTCCTCCGGATACAGCCAATGGTTTGACCATGGGTCAGTTACAAGTTCTTTCAGAGCTGTTCTCTCATGAGCAGTTCTTGAAAGAGCTCTCTCAGCACCACCTATCTCACAGGGTGTCTGTTGTGGGAAGGGGAAGGGAAAGCAGATTGTAAGCTGCTCTGAGACTCCTTCGGGTAGTGACAGGTGGGGTATAAATCCTATCTCCTCCTCCTTCTCCTCAGTTTAAGGAAGAAAGAAGCAGATTGCTTCTCTCCTCCCTCCCGCATCTGTTAGCTTGGGCTGCATTCAACAGAAGCAGATGGCTCCTCTTCTCCTGCAGCCCAAGTTGTCAGCCCATTTTGTCAGTTTTGGGTGGAGAGGGGGGGGAAAGCTTCTTTCATCTCCATACAAGACTGATGCATGGACTGAGATAATAGGAGCGACCGGCTCCTTTTCTTTGCCACCCAAGATAATTTGGGGAGAGGGAGAAATGCTTTGCTAAATCCAGTGGAGTCACTGGGCTTAGAGGGGTGTAACTCTCTTTAGGAACTAGGCATTACTAATTTCCCAGAAGGCGTCTCAGCTGAAGCTTTACCTCTGTCATGCTGACCAACAAACGTTAATATGCAGATGCAAGACATTTTATAACATTTTATTCAATGTAATTTACATCCTGCAGAGCTTACTTAAAATTGCTTACTTATTCTTCAGAACAATTTTGGGCAGCAGCAATAAGTGGCAGAGGATAGCAGCCTTCTAATATCCAGCTGATACACTTTGCATTTCCCTGTCTGACCTGCCTCAGTAAGAAGACCTGCAAAAGCTGGAGTAGGAAATAGAGGAGCACACAGCCTGACATCCCTTGACATCAGTTGTCAACTGTGAGAAGTGAGATATGGTGAAAGGGGACCAAAACCAACATCATGAGATAAAAATAAGGGTACAGAAGATTGCCACTTAAGAGCAAAGACAGAAGCAGCCTGAATTTAATTACTCTTTATTATTTTATGTGAGCCAGCTTGAGGATCTTTCTGGAAGGGGAAAAGCAGCATGGTGTAGTGGTTAGATTGCCAGACTAGGGTTTGGAAGATTTAGGTTCAAAGCTCCCCTCTGGCATGGAAGTTTGCTGGATGGCCTTAGGCTAGTCATATACTTCCACCCTGACCTACCTCTCAGGATGGTTGTGAGGATAAAATGGAGAATGTTGTAAGCTGCTTTGGGTCCCCATTGGGGAACTAAGGCAGGGTATAAATGAAATACTAAATAAATAAATATTGAAAGCAATGCCATCCTAAACAGATTCACACCCTCCTAAATCCATTTAAGATAAGGGGCTTTGAAGGGTTTAGGATGGCATTGCAAATTAAGCAGAATTTGAGAAACAGCTCAGAAACAAGATTAAGAAACACATTTGCCTGAAGCTTTTCCCTGTACATCTCCAAGAAATTGGTTTATTGCATGAATCCCATTCATTTTCTCAGGGTTCATTCTGAAATATACATGTAGATTGTTCTCAGTATAAAAGTCAACATAGATTTATTCAAGATGATCCCACATCTTCTATTTTATACTACTTCATCATTTATGTCTACTTCCTCACTGTGGCAAACTAGGAATACAGTGTTTCCCCCTCATATTTTCTTAAATTTTCCTCCTTTGACTTTGGCATAACCTCTCATCTCTCCCTCCTTCATGACTGCCAACCTCATAGCAACTGAAGAAATAACAGTGGGTTGTCCCCAATTCAGGGGGGGGGGGGAAACTGTAATAGGCTTAGCTTGCAATTAAAACCAGCAGGAGAATTCAACTCTAATGTTACATTAGAAGAAAAAAAGGTGATACAAACAATATGTACTGAGATGCTTAGTGGGATATGGGCTTATTCCCACTGGTGGTCAATATCCTATAATAGCTCAATTATCTCAGCAAGACTTGTACTCTTCGATCTTCTCCTACCATACTGTATTGCATTTCTATCTTGCTGAATCTCATTATCTTGTTATGGCTCTAAGTAGCAAGTTCTCCATCAACAGAAGTTTCCTTTGGTAGCTGTGTTACAGTTAACAGTATTTTTAGGAAGACCTTAAGTTGATGAAGCTGCCCATGGAAAGAAATCTTTTCTACAATGTCTGCTAAACTCAAGTCTATCAAAAGCAGAAATCATGAAGACACACATACACATATACAGAGACAGAGAATGTCTACTGTCAAAATGGTCCCCCCCAAAAATGCAAGCTGAATACTATGACTGGAAGAGTAAACTTAAAATAATGAATCATCTCATCCTTGGGAAGCAAATTATAGGACAGGTTTTGTTCACAGTAGAAACCAATTGTTTGCAAGATGCTCAAAGGGAAACATAACTTTCAGCTGTCAAGATGCTGCCTGTTTCCTCTCCTGATGAATGGTACAGAGACAGAAAGAAAGCTTCCATTTGTAAATTTGGGTTGAGACACTCCCCATTTTTCACACAAGTTCTGGATCAGGAATGAAAAGATAATTAGGCACTCTTCTGGAAGAAGGGCAAGCAGCATGACCCGTGCAAACAGAATAATTGGGGGATGTGAGCAAGGGTATAAAACACTCAGAAGACCTTCATCATCAGAGATGACAAACAAACAAAGCTGTTTGAATGCAAACTTGCTTGTGCCATAGCAGATCATGGGGAACTATTTACACATATGAGGCCTTTGGATGACAAAGGAATAAAGGGATTGCAACAGAAAGATGGGGAGATGGCAGAGAAGCTCAATGACTTTTTTGCTTCTGTCTTCACTGTGGAAAGTGTGGGGCACATACTCATGCCACAGCCCCTATTTAAAGGAAGGGAGTCTGAAGAACTGCCAGATTGAGGTGACCAGAGATTAAGTTCTAGACCTACTGGGGAAATTAAAAATCGGTATGTCTCCAGGTTCTGACAGCATACACCAGGGAGTTTATGTGGAACTCAGATGCGAGAGAGCTGATCTGCTAAACCATATATGTAACGTATCACTAAATTCAGCTGTTGTACCAGAAGACTGTAGAGTAGCAAATGTTACACCAGTTTTTTAAAAGGGTCTCAGAAGGGACCTAGGGAATTACAGGCCAGTCAGCCTAACATCTGTCCCAAGCAAATTAGTAGAAACCATAATCAAAGATAGAACTGTTAGGCACACAGAGGGGCAAAGCCTGCTGAGAGAAAATCAGCATGGCTTCTGCAAAGGGAAGTCCTGCCTCACCAACCTTTTGGAGTTCTTTGAGAAAGTGAGTAAGTATGTAGACAATGGTGACCCAGCAGACATTATATACCTGGACTTTCAAAAGGCTTTTGACAAGGTACTTCATCAAAGACTCCTGAGTAAACTTAGCAGTCATGAAATAAGAAGACGGGTTCCCTTATGGATTAAAAACTGATTAAATGACAGGAAGCAAACAGTTAGAATCAATGGATAGTTCTCACAATGGAGAGAAATAAGCAGTGGTGTACCACAAGGATTGCTATTGAGGTGGGTACTATTTAATTTATTTATGAATGATCTACAACTAGGGGTGAGTAGTGTAGTGGCCAAGTTTGGAGATGACACAAAAATTATTCAGGATGGTGAAAACCAAGGCTGTCTGTGAAGAACTCCAAGAGGACCTCCACAAACTGGGTGAGTGGGCGACAGTGTGGCAAATTAAATTCAGTGTTGGTAAGTGTAAGGTGATGTACATCTGGACAACCCCCCCACCCCCCATCAGCTTCCAGCATCGGCTAATGGGGTCTGGATTTGCTGAAACTGAGAGGGAAAAAGATCTTGGGGTCCTAGTGGATGGCTCAATGAACGTGTCAACCCAGTGGAGGATAAGTTTATCAATGGCTATGAGCTATGGAGACTGAGGGGAACTTCCACATTCAGAGGCACTAATGCTCTCAATGCCAGAGCCAGGAGGCAACTAGGGGGGTGCATTTGGCTCTATTTGAGCCAAATAAATAGCTGGAAAATACCTTATCAGTATTTATCAGCTATTCTTTCAGCTGGATATAGAGGGGGGTGTATAATCAGCTAGCAAGCATAACCAATCCCAGATAATCCTGAAAAAATACAGGATTATCCGGGAAAACAGGATAGCCGCAGTTACGTGGCATTTAAAGAGAGTGCATTCCCTTTAAATGCCATTCTGTGTGAAGCTGCAGCTTCACAAACATATTAAAAAGGACTGTGAAACCTTTAAATGCATTCAGCTTCATTATAGCCTATAGGGACCATTATAGTCAATGATCCCCATAGGCTACAATGGGGAATCTATCTGGGGGTATGCGGTGGTCCTGGGGGGGGGGGGGGTCTGTTTTTTGAGATAGAGGCACCAAATTTTCAGCATAGCAGAACCAGTGCATGTACAGAATGCCCAGAAGAACCAATGCCACTGTGGCAATGCTGGCTCAACAAATCCAAGCAAGGGGAGGTGCAATGCCAGCTCAACAAATCCAAGTAAAGGAAGGTTCCAAACCCAACAGAGCCAATGCATGTACAGCATGCCGAGCAGTACCAGTGCAATGTACTTGTGCCCAGCAAAACATAGCCAGTGCCTTCCCTTAAATGTTTTCTTTTCCCCTGTGTTTAAAATAATGGAGAATGGGGGCACCACCTTTGGCACTCAGTACATGCACTGGTTCTGCTAGGCACATACATGTGCTATGTTCTGTACATGTGCTAGCTGTGTTGGGCTTGCAATCCCCCTTGCTTGGATTTGTTGAGCTGGCATTGCCACAGTGGCACTGGTTCTTCAGGGCACTCTGTACATGCACTGTCTGTGCTGTGCTTGCACCCCCTTGCTTGGATCTGTTGAACTGGCATTGCCACAGTAGCACTGGTTCTGCTGGCAAGTCTGTACATGCATTGGTTCTGCTGGGCTTGGAAAACCCACCCACACACCTTCAGTTTCTACTGAAGAGACTCTCTGGTTTGACATTAGTTCTTTTTTTTTTTTGCTGTCCCCCCCCCCCCCCAGCACTGGAAATAATGGAGGATAGGGCCCCTTCTTTGGGGCCAATAAAACTGAAAGCCCCTACATGCAGGCTCACTGGAGGGTAGATCACTGATGGCTGCTGGAAGAAAGAGGAAGAGGGGCTTTCAGATGGAATTGGGTACAAGTATAATGGAGAGGCACCTAGCCACTTCCTGCTCTTCTTCCTATGGCTGAGAAAAGATATGCAAATTGACATGGTGCCAGTACAGTCATCTCCATGGCAACTTCAAAACCTGCAAATTAGGTTCATGATATGGTTCCCAGCCAGTGGCTGGCACTCAATGGGAGACGGGGGGTGGGTGGGTATGAGGGGTGACATCACTATGGATTCTAGACATAATGACTGGGTTCACCCCGGAAGCAAAGCCATGCCATTGTTCCAATTGCAATGTTCCCCCCTTACTCCTGCCATCCTAGTTCATAGGCATTAGTGGTGGGGAATCATTTGTGTGTTCATCTTTCCACACTGCAACCTCTGCCTCCAAAATTTATCCACAAGAACAGTTTGTGAGAGAGTGCAGAGTAGCAGAGAAGGGAAGCAGTAGACCACAGTCTCCCAAGGTTGCTTGCCAGGTGATAACAGTTTAATCTCCAATGGCTCTAAGGTTTAAACAATACATAGTGAATGTCACCGTTCATGTTTAAGTAATTAATGAACAACAGTTGGATTCATCTAAGTGAAATAATGACCAGCTGCTCGAATACCCTAAGTCTTCCTCTGCAACTCTAACTGTTGATGAATATTGATATTTTACATAATAAAAAAGAGAATTCCAAGGCCATGCTATAAAGTTTATTTGCTCTGACAGTACAGGACATATTGTAGATCTTCCGTTTTATCTTTCACTTTTGTCTCCACTCTCCAACATTTTATTGAAAATGGAACACAAGATACCATCACTGGAAGGGTGTCACATGTTTTTGTGCCAGGATTTAAAAAGTGATGTGCATGGGGCAGGAGGAAGGCACAAGACAAAAGAGTGAAGGAAGGGAGACAGACACATTTTTTCCCCACTATCCCAATTTCTAAAGACATTTGCTGTAGGAGGTACAACCTGTAGTTGGCTATGTGTAAGAACAGCTCTTTGGTGGTCAAAGGAAACTAAACTGTAAATGAATATTGCATAAAACTTCTGCAGTCCTGCACATTAACAGATTTATAGAAGTAGGCCAAGTCAAAAGAGACTGGTGTTAACCCTGTTGGGCAAGCATAAACAAGCACACCATTAAGGGCCATCTGAAATAGTTATAGAACTTATTTATTTTTAATTGTTTTAATCTGATCTGTTAAATGTATTTATTGAATATGGTGTTCACCACCCTGAGCCCTACACACAGGGGAGGGCAGTCTATAAATCAATCAATCAAATAAATAAATAAATGGGTGATCTCCTAGAGTTACAGACTGCATCTGCACCAGCAGGAGACACCATGGTGTGTGTGTGTGTGTGTGTAAATGACATTGTGTGACAGGTGACATCATGTCCAGGTGAAAACCCAGATGTTGATGTCAGTGTGTCAGCCAACACTCTGGAAATAATAACACAGAGTTTCCAGAGTGTCAGCTGACATGCTGACATCACATTGGATTTTCATCCGGGTGTGACATCATCACACTATGCAATGTCAGTTCGACCCTTTGCCCCATCCTGGTGGTGCCAGGTAGTAACCTGGCATCCATAAAGCTTTGCAAGGGGTCCCATGATGTGAAAGTTTTTAGCAGGTGGCAAAATGCAAACTTCATACAAGATAAGGACTGAATGTTCCATATGTATAATAATTTTTCACTGGGACACATGAAAATGAGATGCAATGAAAATTATGACAGGGAGACTTCTTTCTGGGATGCATCTACCAACCTGTCTCCTTTGAAGAAGTAAGTTTTCCCAACATCTTCCCACCAAATTGCTGAATCAATACCATGGGGTGGAATCCCACTGCCCAATGTTACCAAATCATGAGGATAGCCTGGTTGGAGAGTGGTATCCTTGAAGACCCAGAATTTGTTACCTGAACCAAAGAGAGAAAGGGAAGGAGAAATATGTGCATTAGCTTCATAATTACAGTTTATTCAATACATCCAAGATCTACAATCTAAATTTCACTAGGTTTTAAGCATGATTACTTTTCTTTGAACTCCGCAGAAGAAATATTTAAAATTTTGATTCTGATGATGTTTCAATGTGTAGACAGACACCAATGATTTATGCTGATACCAATAGTCTAATAGATGCCAGTGATCAATTCTGCAGACTTTCAAACAGAGATGCACAGCTTGTGATCCACTGTGTTGAACTCTGTCCAGGGGCTATTATGAGTAGCAGGACAGGAAATTGGTAAAGCTCCTATTTTTCTGCCTGGCTGAGATTGCAAAAATCTTGTCAAGCATTTGGCAGTCCATGATGCAGGGCAGCAAGTAGACTTCACGAAGCTAGGTGGGCTACAAAGAGGGGGGAAATGGAGGGGGTAGCCATCAACCTCAAGGCAGACTGTAGCACAAAGCTACCGAGTTGAATTATGGTTACTATCTCACAGACATGCTCGATTTCAAATTCTGCAGCATGTTGTTAGTCCTTAGGGAATGGAATGCTTTTTTCTGTCAGTGCCCCTGACTAAGAGTAGAAAACCTCAATTTATGGTGCTGCAAGTAAAGCAGTTCCTTAGGATCAGGCTGTCAATTTGTAGAGCAGACATACCCTAAGGCACCCTGAGGTAGTGGAGCTAATGAGAAAGCCCATGTTCTCGGATAGCTGTTCTGTACACCTATCATTCTAGGAACCAACAAGTACAAAAAACCCAAGAGTCTCTATACTTTTGTGCTGTGAACAAAGTGCCTGGGCTGGTTGGCTTCAAAAACACGTATCAGCCCTTAGGCACTGTTTTTCTGTAATCATTTAAAAAAGGAAACTTTACTTCACCCCAAAGACTGAGGATCAAGTATGCGCTAGAGTCCCTGTGATGGAAAAACCAGAAAGTTGTTTCACAGTTTGCTTTATAGATATCCCTCGGTGGTATTAAATCAGGGAAGTCTTGAAGAATAACATGGAAGGATGGGGGAGGAAAGGAAGGAATGTTTCTTTGTGTGTGTACCTCTGTGATTTACAGCATCTTTTTTATCACATTTTTAATTAGGAAATGGGATCTAGTTCCAATCCTTCCCCTGCTGAGTTTGCAGAGTCTAGCTTTCATCAGCTGCTTTACTGCTGTTTGCTCTCCGCTTTTGAGCATCAGAATGCCTTTGCTACT
The DNA here is from genome assembly GCA_029233225.1 of Lepidodactylus listeri. Lineage (NCBI taxonomy): Eukaryota > Metazoa > Chordata > Lepidosauria > Squamata > Gekkonidae > Lepidodactylus > Lepidodactylus listeri. The sequence continues at coordinate 39,496,534 of JARCFY010000006.1, read as the reverse complement.
ACATACCAGAGCCAGTCTTCTTACTCAAGGAGACATTACATTGCTCCAACTAGGCAGTGTTATTCCACTTGGGGCTATAACTTTTGTCCCCAATAGCGATATACCAGGGATACTTTGGGCTGATGTCTATGAGATGGAGTTCAGAGGGCATGAGATGCTGGAGATCCAAGATCCAGCCTGTGAACTCTGGCACAGTCATATATTACTTGTGTGTTCTCCTTTCTTGTCATGTGCGCTGTTCTTGCTCCAGCATACCCCCCTGAACAGAAATAGTCCAGAAAAGGACCATTAGGGTCACTGTAGAAGAACACAAGGTTTTCTGTGACAGGTCATATGGTCTTCTGTTACAGGTCAAATAAACTCATCCCTAGACTGTTTTTGTTCTGGGCAACCATGCAGGGAGAGAGACTTGAGTGCCTTCTGCCCTGTGATATAGTCCTACCCAGAATGTGAACAGTGCATATGGGAAGGGAGGAAAACACAAAAGTCATTTATGGCCATGGAAGACTTCACAGTTGGTTCCAGGCCAGGGTCCCCACTCTGGGAACTTCACCTTGAGGAAGTTAACCTTTTCTCATTGAAACTCACCACTTGACCTGGGTATTTGCATAGGAAGTGGTTTACTGATAGATGAAAATGAAAGCAAAGGACATAATTTTGTTTAAATATGGAAGACAACAAAAAAGATAACTGATATTTGGCATATTCTTAAAGCTGAATACAGCTTTATTTTGCTGCAGTTCTTAGGGAGTAAGAACGAGTTTTACTTGTGCAAAGAGCTACGCTGGAAAAGTGTCTGAAATCCTTATGCTCCCTTCCCAATCAGCTTTCAGAAATGTTGCCTCAAATTAGCATGCACATGTTTTTGAAATGATATTAAGTATTATGGGCGTAATTCATCCAAAGTTAAGTACTTTCAAGTCTCATTAATTTCAGTGGGAGAGATTTAGGCAAGTGCTTAACTCTTTCATCGAAATCAATGATACTTAGGCTTGGATGTTTCAGAGTTTCATGACCACTATAGATTAAATAGCTTAAGAAGCACATTAACAATCAACACCCCTTGCATAAAAATGCATAGTGGTTAAATCCAAGGCTCATTTTCTACTAATGGAAGGGCACTTCTGTCAGTGGAGGAAGAGGGACATTTTTGCCAGTTTCCCCTCCCACTACAGATCTTCAGATCCTGATTTTCTATTCATTTTTTAATTATTAGTTTGGGATATTTGTGTGAGTGTGTGTGCTTGCATGGTCTGGAAGACATGGCGACTTCTGGTGACCTCTACTGGAGGCTTGGACATTTTTCAGAGTGGTGGCTTGATAGCCTGCATCTGCATCTCAAACCCTGGTATTCCTTGGAGATCTCCCTTCTAATTACTTGCCAGGATCAACCCTGCTTAGCTTCCAAGATCTGATGAGATTGGGCTTGCCTGAGCTATCCAGGTCAGGGCCTGATTTTCTATTCAACCTAGAAATAGAATTTCAATTGCTCGATATTGGAATAGCTAATGGCCATTGATTGACTGACTGACTGAATTCATTTATTCCCTGCCTTTCTCTCCAGTGGGGAAGAAAAGCCAGTTATATTGTTCTCTTCTCCATTTTATCATCACAACAACCCAGTGAGGTAGGTTACACTGATTGATGGCCCCATTATCCATGAATTTGTTTAATTCCCTTTCAAGAACATCAGCCAGAGTGGTTATCGCTACATCACAAGATTAAATAATTAAATTAAATAATAGGTTGGATCCAACCAAATTTTTCACTGGTGAAAATGAAAGGGGCAGTCCCCTTTGATCACAAAAAGGCTATCATGGAGTAAGGAGAGAAGTTAGGTGACAGTGAAGAAGCTGGCTGGATCCAACCCTATGTTAAGTACTTTTGTCTGTCCTGAATCTACTATAATTCAGGTGTTCCCAAATTCTAGTCTTAGGTGACTGAGTTATCCATTTTCTCCACAGCATATATGTTATAAAACTTTATCATGCCCCACCCTTAAGCATTTAAAAAATAACAACTGAATAGCCTCATACTCTTTAGTGTTTCCTCACAGAGAAAGTGCTTTAACACCTTGCAGATATCCTTTCTGGGACTGGATGGCCAGAGCTGCATACAGTATTCCAAATGGGACTACGCTATAGATCTATACCAGATTTCTTTGATTTAACCCCTTTCCTAATAATCCCTGGCAAAGAATTAGCACAGAACCAAATGGAACAACAATAGCACTGGAAGATAGTGTGGCTTCTTTTTCTTCTTTTTAAAAAGTAAAATCCAGCTTGTACAGTAGATTCCCAGGTGATTTTGCAGATACTGCTCACTTATGCTAAGCAGTGACTTCATGTTGTAAAATGGGAGCTATGTGGTTGCTCTCTGAATGAATTCTCATGCACTTATTTCTGTCCTGCTGTCTTAACTAACACTGCCCATGCTGATAATGTATGCAGCCCTCTGAGAAGTGACTTGCCTCCTCAGTGCAGAAACACAGCGAAGACAAAATAACATGGAATGAGGGAATTATAGTTAGCTTCAGTTACAAAACCCTACTTTGAAGATTCCTTTTCATTTGAGGCCTAAGCCAACTGAACTCTAACACAGCTGAAGATATACTACCTTGACTCTGTTAAGCAATGGCAACAGTAACCGCATACAAGATTTCCGTTGGCTATAGAATGAGAGAGATCCAGCATGTTCTGGGTCACAGGCTTATTCCGCCACAGCTGCCAATGTCATTAATGGAGAACAGTACATACAGCAAACTCAAGATTGGTTTGACTATGTTTTCTTGCAAAAAAAAGTTGTTTTCTGTCTCTTTAGCTGAAACAGCTGGGATTAGCAGCTGTGATTCAACTGGAAAAAGGAGGTGAGAGATGGAACGTTTCAGAAGAATTTATGTTAGAAACAAAAGAAAGCTTTCAAACTAAGAACTGGATACTAAAAGTCATTTAAGATAAAAAGCAGACAAAAAAGAACTAAAAGTTAACAGTTAGTGTCAAGTTAATGTAAAAAAACCCATTATTTCCCCCTGCAGAGGTTGCTGAATGATGCATGCAACTTGTAGTACAGCTCAAGAACTGGCACTGTCCTTACTCTGAGAGTCAGGCAAGAATGTCTCCATGCCACTGTGTGGAGCACTGTCATACAGAAGCATTCTGGGAGTGAGAGGCAATGGCTGGACCAGTTCTGTAAAGTGATCCAGTATTGTCAAGTGGATAGAGAGCTGTAGCTGGACAAGAAGGTGTAGACTTTGCTTTAAACATCTGCTCAGCCATAAACTCATCAAGAAGTTTTGGGCAAATGACTAACTCTGCCTTAGTACATGATCTGGAAAATGGAATAACTTATTGGGCAAGACACTAGCTGCATTCAGATATTGCAAGAGGCAGACAGCTGTCTTTGACGGGCATGGACACAGCTGTGTTTTATGCCTGTGTGTGCCATCTGCTCATTCCATGTGAAACACAACTGAAGGCTTCCATGGTGGCATAAATTTGCTGTGATGTTGTGAATGGCAGCTGTCTGAGCAAAGTGGAGTTTCTACCTCTTACATGCATAAATCAATGCAGGGTGCACTCCTTGCAATCAGGAACCCTGAATAAGCAGCGAGGGCTGCACACCCTTTAACTCTATGCAAGTCCCAGTAAATGCATTTAAGCCTTGGGAAGAGACTGGTGCTGTGATGCTCTCCTCTCACCCCATAAATTCATTCTACCCACTCAGGATGACTGAAGAAGGCTTGTATGGGACTCACCATCAACTATGCAACAATTTGCTAATCTTTCCAGTAATCACCAATGGAATTTATTGGTGCATTCGTTAAGAATCCTACACCTGTAATTTGTGTATGCAGCAGAAAAAGAAACCCCCCATAAAATCAATCTCTCACCTTCATAGCTTCTGAACAGTCTTGCCTATAAAAGTGTGTGAATGGATGCATACCACAGTACCGTGTGCCAAAAGAGCTCATAAAACGTCCTGCTCAGCTACCCTCTGGCACAGGGAGCAGGTGAACAGCTGGGCTGCTACATCTGATCCCCATGCCCAACTTATCTGTATTACGGATGCATTTTGCTTTCAGGCTTCCTTCCTCTTGCCTTATGCTTTCTCTCCCCCCCAACTTCCTCTGATTTTTTTTTCTGTGTGGGCGATGTGACTTCCCTCTCACCCATATCTTCATCTTTCACTGCCAGTAAATTTTTAGCTTTCAAAATGAAACTGTCAAACACTTGGATGAGCAGTGTTGAAAGTTATGGCACCAGCAGTTTGAATTTTGCAACAACTTTCTCACTGCTGCCTTTGGCTCGGCATTGAGTTTAACACTGCAGATGCCTTTGACAGTTGTCAGCTATGCTGAAATTCCTTGCCATGCTAAGAAGGATTTTATGATCCTAAGAGAATTCCACAGAACAGGAAAAAACACCATGGAATTAAGGGAACCAATGTTAGTACCTTTTAAGTGGGTATTTGAATTATATCACCTGCCAGCATAAAGTTTGTTTGTACATGATGACCCATAAAGGCAGGACGTTTACCTATGAAAGCACACACACACAAAGATTTTTTTTGGCTTTATGCTTAAATGCTTTCAAGTGAACCACTGACTTTATTGGTTCTCATATCTGACTATCAATACATTATAAAAGTAAGGAACATAAAAATGTTATAGAATTACAATCAAACTGCCATCCAAATACTGGAATAGAATGAAACCTCAAGTTCACTGAACTATGTTTGCACTGTAGTTATAAACCCTGTTCAGCAGCCTGAAGGACCAGCTTCTCTGGTACTGTCCAACTCACCAGTTAAAATCATTGCCCCATATGTTGATATCAATATGCCCTGAGGGAGAGCAGTCAAAAGTGCAGCACTCCCATTCCTTCCTTCCTGCACTTGACTCCTAGCTTGTGTGTGTGTAGGAAGTGAGCTCCTTAATTGGGAATGTTTGAAAAAGCTGTATTCCCAATTATTAGGATGGTGCTTACACATATAAAAGTTCCTACACATGTAGAATCTGTGCTTGAAAACCAGCAGCTAGCTCCCCCTCTATGTATGTTGATTTCATTGCATCCCCTCCCTTCTGCTCATGCTGTTCCCAATGTAAGTTATATCATCTATAGACTCTTAGATTTTGTTGAAGGCTTTTTATCACCAAGTCATTTACTTTGCCTGTTGTCCAGCAGTCAACAAAAGTGATGGTTCATTTGACTGAAGGCTGAGCAGGGGGGGAAATGTCCTCTAATTCAACATATTGCTCAGCACCTGCAGTGCATGAAGTAGGTTATAGGCTGCATGGTGCCTTGTGTGCTACATGGTGCACATGGTGTGCTACATGGTGCACATACATGGTGCACATAGGGATGAGCGCTAGATACATGATATATCCCTTGTATGTTCCTGAAGGCTCAGAATAAGGAACTCCGTCCTGAAAAAATGAAAATGCTTGCAACTTGCACTAAGGCAGCCCTAAAAAGTAAAAATAAGGAGAAAACAGGGCCAATGATCAGAAAATAGGGACAGTCTCTGGCCAGTAAGGACATTATGGAAGATAAAATTTAAAAGAACAAAACAAACAACACCAACAAAACACCCATGCCTTAACTGAAGCCTGGGATAAAATAGTTCAGGCACAGTATAGTGTATGTAATACATGTAGATCAGAAGAGCCTTGGGATAAGGGCTCTGCTAGGGCCAGATGTAAAGATGTCAAGATCTAGACTTTATCCATGGGCCTCTACTTGCTTATCCCCTCATGGAAAGGTGGAAAGTCACACCCACAAAATATGTGTTTTTTGTAAGTATAACATAAACCATGAAGAAATCTTTATATTGTTAACTATCCAAAGATGTCATGGGCCTATTTTTGAGCAATAAATGTATCATTATAATAATAAATAAACAGAATCACATAATATGGATCCCAGCAGGATACAGGGGAAGGGCATGGGTGAGCAGTCAGCAGCAACAGCACAATGTCAATTCCAGGGAAAACCTGGAAGTGACATCATGCTTTTCTAGGAATCAGTGGAAACTTTATGGTAACACCACAGAGTTTTCAGCCATGATGTCACACTGCCACCTCAATGGCCATTTTACTTTTCTCCCCTTGAGGGAGCCTGCCAACCATGTGGTTGAACAATGTAGCAGACAGCAAGACTATGAGAGAAAAATGTTATGAGAACACTTCATATTGTTCCTTCTGAATTTATTAGTGACCACAGACAGGCTATGTGAATGGGTGTCAAAACCATTTCCCCCACAGTTCAGAATGTCTGAACGCCTTCACCATGATCAAGCCTACCAAATCACAGTTTCAGCTGCTATAGGTTATTTCAGATGATGGTTTGACACTGAGGAAACTATACAGAGAAGTGGGGGAAGGAAGGCAAGCAGGGAAAACAGTGGCAGAGAATGAGTCCTAAGTGTGGGTAAAAAAGCCCAGATAAAGAATTACTGGATTGAATCCAGAACAGACTGGCAATTTCCACTGATTTCCTATTCCCACTGAAGACAAACCCTACCCCCATAAGGGTTCCCTGTTCCACAGGAGCAGCACAGGGGAATCAGAAAAGTTCCGTTCTGCCATCAGAAAATTTGATCCAACTCTATCTCACAAAGATGGGGCTGGGGGATAGGGAAAACATGGAACTAAAGAGTAGAGCAAGACATAGTGTTGGGTGGGGGGTTAAGGTCCCAAGTGATGTTCCCAGCATCCTCCCAGTCTCTAAGTAGTGTTGCCAAATCTGGGTTGGAGATTTTGATGGCGGAGCCTGGAGAGGATGGGGTTTGGGGAGGGGAGGGACCTCAGCTGGGTATAATGTCATAGTGTCAAACCTTCCGAAGCAGCCATTTCCTCCAGGGGAACTGATCTCTGTAATTTCAGGAGATGTCCAAGCCCCACATGGAGAATGGAAACCCTATCTCTGAGCTACAAGCAGCCATCATTATAACCTGTACATTTACACAGAACATTTTCATCTGGTCCTCTATTTTTGTCACCTCAAATATTCCTTAATGATCCTAGCTTTTTAAATAATCATATCCTATGCGGGTTTTCACTCCCAATCAACAGGTTGCAATGATAAACTAGTATTTATTCGACACAAAGTATAATTTTCACATTAAGCTCATATTAGATGCATATTTAAGACCTTTAATTTTAAGTAACAGCTGACGGCTGGTGCAAAAATTGGGGTGGGGGAAATGCTCCTAAAAAATCAATTCTGCATGCCATATTTTCCAGCCTTTATGCAGCTTTTAATTATGAAGGATATTTGCATGAAAACAGGATCTTTATTAATAATTCATTTCCCACCTGAAATCTGTAATGTCACCATATCAGGAAGACATAAACGATCGTATCACACAAATGACATGATAAGCAGGATAAACAACTGAGGCTGAAAATAACCAGCTCTGATTACTTAGAAAAGGAGAAAAAATGAAATAAGAGAATTGTATCTTCCTGCATCTCAAGCTGATGTACAAGAACTACACAACTGAATATGGACTTTTTTCAGTATCATTGCAAATCTTCATTAAACTTTCCTGATGTCTACAAAGCCATTTTAAGTATACTAGCTAAAGCTGGGTGCTCTAAGGTAACAATCCTAAGCAGGTCAACTCAGAAGGAAGTCCCACTTTATGTGCCTATGCCACACTTAGGTTGCAATCCTAAGAATGCTTTCCTGGGAGTAAGCCTCAAATGGGGCTTACTCTTGGGAAAATGTTTTTAGGATCACAGCCTAAGTATGGCATAGGAATAAGCACCTGCATTTTGTAGACGAATGCAGTATGCATGTGGACTAAAGTATTTCTGCACAACATTGCAATTTCAGTGTGGACTTCCCTACGTTAAATGGAAGTATGCTACTTTTTGTGCTATTGAGAGCATCTGTGGATGCTGGCCAACAGTATTTGGAGCTCTGAAAGGGTGTCAGATCTCAGAAGCTAAGCAGGGTCAGCCCTGCTTAGTACTTGGATGGGAGACCCCAGAGGAAGTCCAGGGTTGCTATACAGAGGTAGGCAATAGCTAACCACCTCTGCTTGTCTCTTGTCTTGAAAACCCCATGGGATTCCCATAAATCAGCTGCAACGTGCAGCACTTTCTACCACCTCCTCTGGATGTTTATTAATATATTTAAATATGGAATCTGTCCCTCTAAGGACAATACAGCACAAATTCTGCAAATTAATTTACAGTGAACACAATCAAAATCCATGAAAACAAGACCAGGCATTCTGCCATTTGATCCACAGTAATTTAACATTATCAGAGATTATTTCTCAGATTCTGTGTTAAAAGTGCAACAGGGAAAAAAAATCTAGATAGGTTATCATACAGCCACTCAGCAACTCGACAATTTATGCTATGAACTTAGTATTTTATTTAACAGCTTTGAACCTCTGCTGTTAAATTTACTGCTACAAAGAGTCACTTGAAGTCACCTTTAAATCATTTCAGTGGAACTACTCCTAGTAGCAAGGATAATATTATACTGTCTTATCTCCTGAAGAAATCTCTTATTCAGGCACTCTTGCAAAATTTCTTGATAGTCAGACAGCCTAAATCTAGGTGTGATTAATGAGTGGAGAGTGGATCTGGACAGTGTTTCTGGCCTAACCATGACCTCTAAGAGGTAATCAGACCTTATTCAGTCTACATGCACATCAAACATGCATAAAGACCCTAAAAATGGAGGGTACAAGATCACACCACAAGAGTGTCTATGCGTTCAGTGCCAGTCCTGTACATGAGGGTTGACTAACACATAAGAACATAAGAGAAGCCAATGTTGAATCAGACCAGTGGCCCATCCAGTCCAACACTCTGTCACACAGTGGCCAAAAACACAAGGTGCCCTCAGGAGGACCAGGACACTAGAAGCCCCCACACACACTGTTGCCCCCCCTCAAGCACCAAGAATACAGTCCATCACTTGCCCCAGACTGAGAGTTCCTATCTATACTTTGTGGCTAATATCCACTGATGGACCTCTTGCTCCATATGTTTATCTAATTCTCTCTTGAAGCCGTCCATGCTTGTAGCTGCCACCACCTCCTGTGGCAGTGAATTCCACGTGTTAATCACTCTTTGGGTGAAGAAGTACATCCTTTTATCTGTTCTAACCCGACTGCTCAGCAATTTCATGGAATGCCCACGAGTTCTTGTATTGTGAGAAAGGGAGAAAAGCACCTTTTTCTCTACCTGCTCTATCCCATGCATAATCTTATAAACCTCGATCATGTCACCCCTCAGCCATTGTTTCTCCAAGCTAAAGAGCCCCAAGCGCTTCAACCTTTCTTCATGGGGAAAGTGTTCCAACCCTTTTATCATTCTAGTTGCCCTCCTCTGCACTTTTTCCAATGCTATAATATCCTTTTTGAGATGTGGTGACCAGAACTGTACACAGTACTCTAAATGAGGTCACACCAATTTATACAGGGGCATTATGATACTGGCTGATTTGTTTTCAATTCCCTTCCTAATAACCCCCAGCATAGCGTTGGCCTTTTTCATTGCAGTTGCACACTGTTGTGATATTTTCATTGAGTTATCTACTACGACTCCAAGATTTCTCTCTTGGTCAGTCTCTGCCAGTTTGGACCCAATCAACGTGTATTTATAGTTAGGATTTTTGGCCCCAATATGCATCACTTTGCACTTGGCCACACTGAATCACATTTGTCACGTTGATGTCCACTTGGCCATCCTCGACAGATGCCTTTGGAGTGCCTCACAATCCTCCCTGGTTCTCACCGCCCTGAACAACTTTGTGTCATCTGCAAATTTAGCCACTTCACTGCTTACTCCCAACTCCAAATCATTAATAAACAAGTTAAAAAGCATCGGACCGAGTACTGATCCCTGTGGAACTCCACTGCTTACCTCCCTCCACTGAGAAAATTGCCCATTTACACTCTGTTTCCTTTTAATTAGCCAGTTTTTGATCCACAAAAGGACTTGTCCTTTTATCCCATGACTATTGAGCTTACTTAGGAGCCTTTGATAAGGAACTTTATCAAAAGCTTTCTGGAATTCAAGGTAAACAAAGAGGTCATGGGTGAGGCCTGCTTCCATCCTGCTCCTCTGGTTGTTGTGAGGATAAAATGGAGGAGAGGAGGACAACGTAAGCCACTTTAGGTCCCCATTTTGAAGGATGGTGGAGTATAAATGAAGTGTTATATATATATATATATATATATAAAACAATGATTTAATTGTAGTTTTGTAGGAATTCTAGAGGGTTGCACCAATGACATGATGTCACTTTGGTTTGCACTGAAAGTGACATTGATGCATTGGTGCGATACTACATCAACCCCCCCCCCCCCCCCGTTTTCCCCTCCATCCCTCACCAGAATGAGGGTCGGCAACAATTTTACACCGCTGTGGGGAATGGCAACCTTATCTCTTTACCTAACCAAGCAAAACGCACGAGTAGGGTAGTGAATATAAAAAGGAATATGAACTCAATATCTGTCCAAAATTGCCACAACATGCAATGTTTCCTCGGGTTTCTTAACAACGGTTTAGTCAAGTTTTCCTTTATTTTCACTTCTTACCTTTAAAGAAAACAAAATTTCCATCACTGTTTTCATAAACTGCATCAATACTCGGAGGCAGTCCTCTCCAGAAATATGTAATCTGCATTGGGTATCCATCCATCACCCGGTTATTTCTGACACGCCAAAACCACTGGTCCTGAAAACAAACAAATGATCCTTTTGTTACACTTGGTGACATCCAGACATACTTATAAGCCTTTCAAAGACACATTATTTAACATCTCTTTTGGACAACAATCTTTTGTACATCTCTGTTTTGCTGTTTTTTATATTAGTGATGGTTCTCCTAAAGACCTGAGATTTGCAAAAGGATCAGTGTAGACATAACTCTTCTGAACTTGTAACAATTGTAGGGAGCCTGGAAATACTGCAAGGTTATGTATTACTTACCTCTTATGCACATGAATGGTCCCTCTTCTATTCCACTATTTCATAACATGGTACAGAAGGAGAGCATGTCCTCGACAAAGAAGCAGCCCTGTGTTTCTCATAATTTATAGTTATGATCTTATAGGTGGGATAGAGGCAAGGGTGAAAAATAGGAGGAGTATAGTTCTGTAGGAAATCACATGCCTTACAAGCAGAAGGTCTCATATTTAGTCCCCTGCACCTCTGACTATAGATCTCATATCACAGATTTGACAAAACTTACCTCTGTCAGAAGACCACTGTACCTTAGAATAGTAGACAACTCTGAGCTGGATGGACAAGCGGTTTGACTTGACAAAAGACAACTTTATATACTCTGTTATACTATGATATAGAGATGCCAGCTTCTAGTTGGAACATGGGGATCCTCTGGCATTAGAGTTCATTTCAAGACGACAAAGATCAGTTCTCCTGGAGAAAATAGATGCTTTGGAGGGTGGACTCTATGTCACTTTAGCCTTCTGAGGTCCCTGACCTCCCTAGGCTCCATACCCAAATATCCAGGAGTTTCCCAACCTGGAACTGGCAAACTTACCCCCCCCCCCCCCACACACACACAAACTGCTGGTAGCCAGGGGGGACCTGGTAATCTTACTATATTATGGCATTATAGTGTCTTACATCCTTGGGGTGGGGGACTAACCTGTGTCTCAAGGTGTCAAAATGTAATGGCCAGTTTTCACATTAATATTTTTTAAACAAGTCATGAAAACCTCAACATAGTTTTATTAGCTTTTTACCCATTTCTTAGGGCACTTTTCAGTTTCTCGCACAGAAAAGTTTTGAGGCATTTTGGGTTACTGTTTTACACTTCAGCCACTCAGAGCTGTAAGATAAACGGCAGCACTTAATGAAGGACAGTAGAGCAATTCTTAGGATTAATTGTCCAGCTTCCAGAACGAGAAGGGGGGGGGGGGGGGAGAAAGAAAAAATTAAATTTTCTCTTAGAGGAACAGATACCTAGAAAGACCTAACTGAAGCAGATTTCTCAAAGTCAGCACAGATGTCAGCCTCCTAAAATTTTATTTAAGAGCAGAAGATGAGGCATGGGAGCCTACAGAGAAGAAAGGTGAAGACTCGTTCAAAAGTGGCATTAGGAAGCACGTTTTCACTCAGACAGTAATAAATGCTTGGAAGAGTTTTGCAGACTGGGCTGTTGAGGCATCATCCATCAAAGATGATGACATGCTGTTCTGGGGGGAAATGACAAAACTATAAGTCTCACAGGGCAAATGCCTTTTTGTCATCCCCAAAGATTTTATCTTCCACCCTCCAAAAAAGACCCATTAAAAAGCCCACAAAAGCATCCAGTAACAAGTTGCTATTGAAACTGCTCTGTCAAGTCATTATAAAATCACTCTGCCAACCATATTTGGGCTCTATCTTTAGGTAGTACAGTTTTTAAAAAAAGGAAAACCAATATATTGAAAAGATAAGAAATTGTAGGTAACATGTACAAACTCTGCAGTACAACTCATGATCCACCAAGTTAAAGAGAAGGCACCAACCATTTACGGAGGCCCACCAGAGGCTCAGTAGATCTACTGTTTCCTCCCTATCAGGTGCTGCGACCCTGAATATTCATCAAGATCCTTCATACTTTGTGCACATGATGTCCATAGGCTGATAGATCTCGAGCTGTGTAGACATACCATGTATGGTACAGTAGGAGTAGGGTGGCCAGATATTGGAAATTCCTAGAGGTTTTGGAACAGTGTCTGGGGAGAGTAGCATATAGGTGGGGAGGAGCTCAGTGTGGATGTGATATGTCTCTAGGACATCTGTAGACGGTATGATTTACCCTAGTCTGCCCTGTGAAAATGCCATTTCCTCCAGGGAAACTGATCTCTGTAATGTGGAGATCCACTGCAATTTGGGGACAACTCCAAACCTTACCTTGAGGTTGGTAAACCTATGTAGGAATAAAGTATAATGCTGGAGCCAGGAAGTCGTGGCACAGAGCATTTTAAAAATTATTATCTCATGGCAGTGACACCAGCAATGAAATAGTGCTTTTTGCCTGCCACTGTATCAGTGCACTATTGTCAAGCGGATGTAGTATGGGCAGTGAATGGTTTGGGGCAACCTGAGCTGTCTCTTTCTAGATTGACTGAGATACCTGATGTTAACTGTGATGACACTGCAACACACTTAGCAGAACATCACTTGCACTCAGTTTGATTTGCAGGCTGCCATTTCAAATACACAGTCAGAGCTAGAAGCACTGGTTTCATCTTGTCTTGTCCACTTTACCCAATCAGATTTATCAGCTGTCAGTAACACCTGCCTAGCATCTAGAGTGGGGTGGCGGAAAAACATTCTCCACAAAGCTGCTCTTATTGACTTTGAAGGAGGGAGTATAGCTCAATGGTAAGGCATACGCAGATGGTATTGTTTGATCCCTTGTATTTCTTCTAGTCAAACAAATGTTGGGTAAAGACTGAAAAAAACTTCTGCCTGAAAGCCTGGAAAACCATCCCCAGTCAGAGTAGACAATACTCTGCAACAGCCTGACTCAGCACAAAGAAGGATTTATATTTATTTATTAAAAAATGTATGCCTTACCTTTTTGACAAGAGGGGTCACAAGAAATGGATGAAACCTGGTAAGAAGTTTACTTATATATAAATAAAACAAAAATCTTTAAACATATATATAGAAGAAGAGATTGGATCCATACCCCGCCCTTCCCTACCTGAAGGAGTCTCATAGCTGCTTACAAACTCCTTTCCCTTCCTCTGCCCATGACAGACACCCTGCGAGGTAGGTGGGGCTGAGAGAGCTCTCCCAAGAACTGCCCCTGAGAGAATAGCCCTGAAAGAACTCATGACTGACCCAAAATCACACCAGCAGCTGCATGTGGAGGAGTGGGGAATCAAACCTGGTTCTCCCAGATTAGAGTCCGTGCTCCTAACCACTATATAATTGGAAGGGGCCTCCAGGGTCATTTAGACCAACCCCCCTGCACAATGCAGGAAATTCACAAATACTTCCCCTCCACCCCCAGTGACCCCTGATCTAGACTCTATGATTGATATATGTATCTACATATATTTCAAAACACCTGTGCTTCCAGACCAATTGCCCTCTGTAGATGAGGTGTTTACTTGCAGATTTCCTTACCAGAGCCTCAGATACTGGTCAAGCTTCTTCAATGGGATCCAAATAAACTTATACAAAAACATACCCAAGAGAAAAACTAGAGGTTGACCTGTCAAGAATGAAGCTAGCAAAAATATTTTCCTGTTCAAAACTCTGAAGTTATTGAAGGTTCCAGCAGACCTGCTGACGGCACTAGTATTTTGTAAAATCTATCAAACTACACGTTACCTGTCACAAAGCTATCTAATCCATCTTCCTGACAACCGCCCTTTCTGAATATAACCCTCAGCACAGGAGAAAATCACAGAGCCAGGGTGTTCTGCTAAACACAAAGAACCAGAATCCAATTTTATCGTGCCAGGTATTTCTTTCTTAATCACCACTGACAAAAGATCCGTTGAAACACTCTGGCAGCATGACACTGAAAGCCTCTAATTTTCTGTTCAAGGTACTACATATGCATCAATGTCTGGGCGTGAACTAAGGACCTGCAGAACAGACTTCACGCTAATATTAGGCTTGGTGGGCCAGGTCGCTCTTACATTTTTGAGAATAAAAACAGAGGGCAATTTAGCACAGCAGTTCTGTCTTGATGTGTATATAAAGCTTTTATTTTATTGTGACAGTATGTACTTTGAAGAATAGCAAAAGAAGTAGTTATGCTTAATGTGAGTCTCCTGACCTTAAACAGCAATGGCTGTGCCAAAATAGAAAACCATATAATGTGTCAAAACATCTTTATTTTTTCCCCTGATGCCCCCATCTGTAAACTAAGGGCAAGCCTATATATTATGCTGGCAATGTGGCGACCATCTGAAATAACTCCTATGCAATAGCCTTTTCAAGTTGTAGGCATATGTCCCAATCCACCTAGTGGTACCTGTATTTGTGGCCCAAGTGGCTGAAGGTCTGTATGTACAAACTGGTGCTGTGTAAAAAGGTCCTGACTAATGTTCCCTCTAAGCTGCAGAGTACTGTGAGCAGAAATTCTACTTCATGAGTCAGAGCTGATAGCATTAAAGTTGTGAGCAATATGCCCTTTACATTTGACTACCGCACTAGACATAGATCCCCAAATGCTCCCATTTCCTAGCTACCCTGCTCCCTTCTAACTCCAGCCTGTCCAACTAAAACTCAGAAATGGATAGCATTTTAACCAACTTCCTCAGCCTGTGCCAACCAAAAAGTAAAGGGAGGGGGACTCAGGGCTGGCCCAATTGCACAAGAAGCCCAGAGGTGAGGACTGATACTTTTAACGGCCAGGTGAAGCAGATTTCTGAGTTTCTCTGTATTAACATCCTGCCAATGACTACCAGTATCTCCTTTTCATCAACACAATGTCTGTTTACAACAAAAAGGAATTTCCTGCATTCCTCAGGAGTGAACCCCAAGCCACATTATGTGTCTGTACAAAGCCATATGGAAATCTGACTTTCCACAATGTCTGTAAGTGTACATGACACACAGTCCAATAAAAGTAAATTTCTGCATTGCAGTAACCACCAGCAGGAAGGGGTGAGGGGAATCACTCTCTTTCTGTAATGTACCACTTCCAACCAGAGTGAGACTTTATTTCCCATCATCCGCTCATGCTCCAAATTAAAGCAAGAATGTACTTCCTGTCAGGAGTGCCTCTGAAGACCTGCCTCCTGTGGACCTAAGTGCAATGGAGGATCAGTCCCCAGCTCCAGAGAAGCCTCCACCTGAACCAGAGGAGGCTCAAGCAAGCACCTCTCAGGGCATTACCCCAGAACCAGCAGCAGCTGAGTCACAGCCAAGATCAAGCCCACCTGATTTACCTCCTTGGGTGGAATGGCTAAGGTCACGATCCAGGCAAGACTTAGCTGCTAGGAGAAAAGAGGCATGCATGCGTAGTCACAGATCACTCACTGCCAGCTGCTAACAAGCTGTTAACAAGCACAGGAAGTGGACTGTCTCAGACTTTGACTTGGCTCCTGACCTACTGGCACCCAGCCCGTGACACTTCCTGCCATGCAGTGGCCAGATTGCAGCTGCCCCCTTCCCAGCATGGCTGCAGGAGAGGGGAAAACTTGGCTGTTTTGCAGATGAGATGCTTCCACTCCCTGCATGCCAAGGCAACCTGCAACCCGCTGCAATTCTGCATTTTAAAAAAGAGACCCGTGCAAGGGTGGGATGTTGTTTGTGATGAGCCTGGTCAGGGCAGTGGGCCAAAGTGTTTTGTTTTGCCCAGGCAGCTTTGCAAAGCCCAACCTGACTTTTTCTCTTCTTTGTTTTGTTTTTTGTTTTTTTAAATTATTTTATTAAATTTAGAAAGAATACAGATATTCAGTTTATCAACTGTGTTTCAATAAAGAGATACACTCCAGAGCATTGTACCTGGTTGAGCTCAATAATAGTCATAGTATGAAATTATGTACATGTACATGTTCCACAAACATATAAATTAAATCTTCTTTGACCATAACAATAACTAATAATAACCAATAATTACCAACCAAGTTTCTCCAGTTTTCCCATCTAACCAGCTATACATTTTTGCCCATATCATCTTATGAGATTCATTGTCTTTACCCTTTAGCAGTCTGGTTAGTTTGTCCATTTCCATAGCTTGAAAAAATTTTTGTATAAATTCCTGTGTGTTTGGGATCGTCTTAGTCTTCCAATACCTAGCATATGTAATTTTGACAGCAGTGATACCATATAGTACTATTATCTTGTCTACTTTCTTAATGTTTTCCGGTAGCATGTTAAGGAGAAAAGTTTCTGGTTTTAAGGCAATTTTTACTTTTACTATCTCTTGAAGTATTTGTTGTATCCTTGACCAGAATTTTTTAACCTTATCACAACGCCACCACATATGTATAAAGTTTCCTGAGTTTTCCCCACATTTCCAGCATATATTTGGAACTGTTTTTGTATATTTAGAAAGCCTTTCTGGTGTTAGATACCACTTAAAAAACATTTTATAGAAATTCTCTTTGAAGGCTACCGATCTGGTAATTTTTACGTTTGTCATCCAAACTGTTTGCCATATCTCTAAGTCTACCGTGTGGCCCAGATCACGTGCCCACGATATCATGTTTGGTTTAACCTCTTCCTCCATTAATTTAAAGTCCATTAAAAGATTATAAATTTTTTAAATATTCTTATTTGGGGATACCAACCAAGCTTTATCAAAAGTTGTTATCTCTTTGTAAAAATCTACTTGTTTGTCCACATTATATCTAGAATGGAGTTGTAGTGTCTCCCACCATGTTAATACAATTCCTTGTTGTTGAAGTTCCTCCTGTGTTTTTAGCTTATTATTTTTGTCTAACAAATGACCATAACACAATTTCTTCTCTTGAATTAGCAAGGTTGGTCTAATAAAAGCTTCACAGGGTGACACCCAAGTTGGAATTTTTGTAAAAAAATAGTGTCTAATTTCTTCCCATACCTTGAGTAGTGATCCTCTAATCATATGTTGTTTAAAGAGAGTACTTTTCTGGCTGTACCAAAAATAGGTGTGCCAGCCCATTGGGAGATCATGTCCCTCTAAACTTAGGATTCTATTATCCTTCAACATTGCCCAGTCCTTAAGCCATACCAGGGCAGCTGCCCTATAGTATGACAACCAATCCGGGAGACCTAACCCTCCTCTGCTCGTCTTATCCTGCATATCTTTTAGTCGGATCCTGGGTTTTTTATTTTGCCAAATAAACGCCGAAATTAATTTTTCTAGTTGCCGAAAAAATTTCTGGTTTCTAATTATCGGTATCGTTTGAAATAAAAATAATATTTTCAGTATTGATTGCGGCTATCTTGCCTAACAATGATAGCTGCAGTTTCCCCCATTTTATTAATTCTTTTTGAGTCTCCAAAAGTAAAGTCCTATAATTGTCCTCAAATAATGAGCTGGTTCTATTTGTTAAGTTGATTCCTAAATATTTGACTTTTTTAACTACGTCAAAGCCTGTCTTATCCTTCATGATTTGTTTAGTCTTCTCCGAACAGTTTTTCGTTAATATAACCGTCTTCTTGGTATTAATTTTAAAACCCGCCATCTGGCCATATTCTTGCAAAACATTAAGCAACTTATCTATCGAAGACATTGGGTCTTCTAATATAAAAACATCATCATCTGCGAATGCTTGTGCTTTGTAGTGTTGCCCTCTTGTGGATACTCCTTTAATTTTTGTCTCTTCCCTAATTTCCTCCAATAATGTTTCAATAACAAAAATAAACAATAAAGGGGATAGGGGACATCCCTGTCTAGTGCCTTTTGTTATGAAAAATTTTTCTGTATTTTCGCCATTTATTGATACCCTAGTTTCCTGTTTATCGTAGATCAACCTAACCATGTTGAAAAACTTGTCCCCACAGTCCCAGTGTTTTAGTTGGGATAGGAGAAACTGCCAACTGACGTTGTCAAACGCTTTCTCTGCGTCTCAAAAAATTAGGGCTAGCTGCTTATCAGAACGGGCTTCAAAAAATTCCAAGATGTCCAAAATAATTATAACATTGTTACGAATTTGTCTCTGAGGGAGGAAGCTTGATTGGTCTTTGTGTATTGTCTGTACTAATACTTTCTTAAACCTGGATGCCAATATATTGGCATATATCTTGTAGTCCACATTGAGAAGTGAAATTGGTCTATAATTCTTTATCCCATTATTGTCAGACCCTTTCTTCGGAATTAGCGCAATCGTGGCTTCTTTCCAGGTTTCTGGTGTTTTTTTGCCTTCATATATGTTTTGTATAGTTAATTTTAGAGGTTCAGCTATTTGTTCTTCAAAAGAAAGATAAAATTCTAGAGGGATGCCATCCGGACCTGGTGCCTTACCTTTTTTCATTTTCCGAATCGCATCATGAATTTCAAAAGGGGTAATAGACTGATTTAAAAGTTCTTTTTGTTCAGAAGTGAACCTCTTCTTTACCAGTTTCTCCAAGTATTTCTGAATGCCAGATTGGTCTTGTTTTTTTTGTTGGTAAAGTTCTTCATAAAATCTATGGACAATTTCTTTTAAATCTTTAGACGCGAAGCATAGCTCTCCTTTATCATTTTTTAAGGATTTAATAGTTCTCTCTGCTCGTATTTTTTTTAGTCTATAGGCTAACCATCGTGAGGCTTTGTTTGCATTTTCGAAGTAGTTTTGTCTAGCGAATCTCAACCTATTGGCTACCTCTTGAGAAAGTAGGCAATTTAGCATATGCTGTGATTTTTTAAGCTTGGTTTTGAGTTTCTCAGATGATGGGTTTGTCTTCAATAGTGCTTCCTCATTCCTTATTCTAACTACTAGTTCAGTGTATTTTTGTTTATTTAGTTTTTTTGCCAGATCTCTTCGCTAATCAATTTCCCTCTCACAAACGCCTTAAATGCATCCCAAACCACTGAAATATTTGTTTCTGATATAATATTCGTTAGAAAAAAAAATTAAACTCTTCCTTACATTTCTTAACGAATTTCTTATCATTGAGCAACCATGTCTGCATTGACCATCTATACTTTTTAATCTTATCTTGAAGTACCAACAATACTGGGTTATGATCAGCAAATGTCCCTGGAAGAATTTCTACATTCATCATATCAGGTAATAAAGATAACGAAATCCAAATCAAATCTAAACGTGACCATGTTCTATGGCGAGCGGAGAAAAAGGTGAAGTCATTTTTGGAGGGATTCCTGGTCCTCCAGGCATCCACTAAATTATGCTCTTCTATCAGGTCTCTAAGAGAAGGAGGGAGTTCGTTTTGTCTTTTGATGCTTTTCTTTGAGTCTTTGCGGTCCAACTTTCCATCTGCCACCGCGTTGAAGTCTCCTGCCATGCATATTTCTTCCGATACATATCTGGCCAGTGTCTCTTTTAGTCGGTCAAAAAACCTTCCTTGTTGCTGTCCTTTATTAGGGGCATATACATTAACAATCAAAAGTTTCCTTCCATTTAAAGTAATCCTAACTATCACCACTCTACCATCTAACACCTGATATACCAGCTCCGGATTCAAATGCAGTTTAACATATGTAACAACCCCTTTCTTTTTCTTTACTGGGTCAGAAGAAATAAAGGCTGTACCTAGCTTCTTACAGGTCAAAAGTCTGTTGTCCTTCACCTTAATGTGGGTCTCCTGTATGCAAGTTACATCAAATTTTAACTTAAATATCTGACTCAAGGTTCTGCTCCTTTTTTGCGGTTCATTTAAACAGTTTACATTAATTGACACAGCTTTAAATTTCTGCCTGTCCATCGTTGTCTTTATTTGAGCCCTTCTTATGTTGTAGCCTGGTTGTCACACTCAACGGAATTATACCCTGTTTTCTCTTTTTTTGTTTTGTCCCCTTTCGCTGTTCTTTGTTGTCTAAACTGTCCTCTTCTGAGCTTGTCTCTTCCTCCCCTTGTATACCCATTTCCTGTCCATATTTCCGCAAAAAATCCTCTTTTTTGTGTATAGAGGACAGATTATGTCTTTTACCCCTGAAGATGAAGGATAGACCTTCCGGGAGCAGCCATTTATAGGGTATATCTTGTTCTCTCAATGCCATTGCCAGATCATTATATTACCGTCTTTTTTCTCTAATTCTCCAGGGAGTGTCCCTAAATATAGGGATCTCTGTTTCCTGAATTTTTAAGGGGGTGTTTCTAGATGCTTCCAAGATCTTATCCCTCATAAGCTTCTTACAGAATTTTACATGTATTTCCCTTGGGCATTTATTTCTTTTTGCAAACGCAGAATTACATCGGTATGCCTGTTCTATTTCATTCAGGATTTCAGCTGGTGTCTCCTGCCCTAATAACTCTGAAAAGGCCACTGCTAGGTCTTCTTTTATTTTTTCCTCTTTATTTTCTGGAATATTTTGTAATCTGAGGACATATGCAGATTTATCTAATTGTAAAGATATCAATGAGTTTTCCATAGAATCACACTTTAATTGGAGCTCTTGCACTTGTAGATCCACCTCCTCCAATTTATTTTCATTAAAGTTGGTGGACCTTTTAAGTTTATTAATTTCTTGGGTAATATCAATAATCTGTTTTTTAAATTCTTTAAATTCTTCCAGTTGTGCTGAAAGGTTCTGGTTAAAGAGATCGATTTTTGATTGCATTGGTTCCGTTGCTTTTAAAATTAATGGTGGTAACATATATTGAATATTTTGACCCATCGCCTCCATAATATTGTCTTGAATTTGCAACCCCCATTCTTTAACATTAATCTGTTCAGTGTTAGAGACTGCACCTTTTCCCCCAGTGGTGGGAGCAGAAAAGGAACTCTTTCTGGCTCCACTAGCCATAGTGTTCAAAGTAAGAGGGAGAAACAACAAGAAGGCAAGCTACTACCCAGTGAAACCAGTAGCGTGTGTTACACCAATGAATTATACACTCAACGTTATTTATCTGCCTTATCTTAACTTAGCCTAACTTAACTTGACTTAATTTAACTAAGATGTCTATCTTAACCTAGCCTAACCTATTCTATCTTACTAGCTTTATATTTAACCTAACTGTACTCTAAAGCTATTTTATTTCGCTAGCCAAAGCCACAAAAGAAGAAAGAAAAAAGCTAAAGAAATTCCTCAGTAGCGACTGCAGCCACACGTAGCTTTCAGACACTACCAATCAATCACAGAGCTTCTATGGCTTACTACAGCTCCCACATTCCCACAGTCACAGGCTGACGATCAGTCTCAGAAGCCAAAGGAGAACACGCTGGGAAAAAAAAAAACGTCCAGGAAGACAAAAGATATCCACCAGCAGGAAATAAACTAAGCGCAGAAATAGTTTAAATGAAATCAGATGGGGATTTAATCACTGCCAGCGTTTCAAGAATCTTTTGTGTCCGACTTTTTCTCTTCTTTGCATAGGAGGAAAGGGAAGAGCAGGGGCAGTACATGTGTAGGTGGAGGGGGGGGGTGTCTTTGCCATAGCTTTTGCTCTAAGAGTGGGGAAAGCTCCCACCAATCCCTACCCCGCAGCCCAACTTTTGCCTTCCCCCCAGTCTGGGGTCGGCCACCCCCAGGAAAACCAAGGGAAGTAAGGAGGGGGTGTGGCTCAGTGACAGAGCATCTGCATGGTATCCTTTACCTCTCTTACTTGGGTTCTACAACTGCATTTACAGCCATGTGCCCCAGCCAGCAGGTGAAGGAGCTGAGCAGGGAGCATCTGTAAAGTGCAGTGGGAGAAGGCAGGATGGCAGGAGGAGCCAGGCAGCTTTAAGGTGGGGGTGGATGATGCTAAGCCAGGCAGGCCTACTGCACCCCAACCTTTGCATGGAGGGAGGGAGGGCGGCCAGCCCTGGAGAAAGCCTGCCTCATATAGTCATGCAGCTGCTAGCGCCCAGCCCACCCGTGCCAGGTCCCAGCCCAGCAGCCGCACTGCCACTGCTGCTCCAGCTGCAACCACCATGCTGTGAAGGGGGGTTGTCATCTGCCCTGTGCTGACCCAGAAATTAGAGTACTAAAGGGCTGAGAAAGCTTGCACCAGCACACACTAGTGGAATTTAGAGGGAACATTGGACTCCAGAACCCATCCAGTTCATGAGCACAGCCCCAGTCAGAACATGGATGTGGGCACCAGAAGGGCCTCTTAGAGGTTGAGAGAGGCCTAGGCCACTTCCATATTTTGAGGTATATTTAAAAAAATTCAAAAATGCCAAAACAGAGTTACAAAAACTGCCACCGCCAGAGGCGGATATTAATTCATAGTGTCTACTACAGATGGTGTGTCCCAGTAATAGGACACAAGTTTACAATTATATGATAAATGTTCCCTTTTTCCAGTGCTGTCAGTGAATCTCTGTGACTATATGTATAACCTCATTTGGAGATAACATCAAAAGTCAAATAAATTTGAGGCCCTCCATGAATGAGACAGCCAGGCCAAATGGCCCTCCGGTCCCCCCTGCTCCTTGATAGGCCCTGAACACCAGTTATTTGTTAGAAAGTGAGAGAGGCAGCAGAGAGAGAAGTGTAAGCTGGAGCGGGCATTTAGGTAAGATTCCAGCTAGACATAATTTCAGATCATCCTTCACGTTGAAGGCATAACATGTAGTACATAACTAAGTTGCCAGCTAGGGCCCTGGGGAGGAGAGTAATGGATGGATGTATACATGGAAGGCCTGCACTGCCTTCCTGTTGAAGTAATAGCTGGCAGACTGCAATGCAGATGTGTGCTTGAGTGCTGGCTGGAAAGGAAGGGACGAAGGTGTCACAGCTGTACTTGTGGGAGGGAATGGATTATGCCCAAAGAAAAGTGGAAATTTTTATTCCTTTGACTTTGCTTCCACTTTTGTGATACTGTATTTGTAACGATCAGTGCACAGATTCTATAGCTTGGTAGTCTACTTTTGATATTTAATATTAAACGTTTCTGGGGAAAAAAATATGAAGGCATTGACAGGTATTCCCCAATAAATTTTGCTATTGACCCTGTTGGAAAATGTGAGTATTTTAAAACATGGGACTTTAAGAGACCCAGATGATCATGCTGGCTCTTCCAACATCAAGTTGTGATCATTGCCATTGCTCTACATTCTTAAGACTGGGAGCCACATACATAAAAATGACCAAGGACAGCTTTCGTAACTAGTGTTACAGTTAACCAGTTAACATGTTACTGGATAAAAATTATGGAAGTTGGAAACTTCACACACAAAAAAATTATGATTGGTGTTCAGACTGATCTTGTTTGAATTGCCTGTTTTTATCAAGACAAGCCTGATTTGTAGAGCTGCCAACTCTGAGTTGTGACATTTCTGGAGATTTGGGAGTGGAGCCGGGGGGGGGGGGGGGAAGGACAGGGTTTGGGGAGGGGAGGGGAGGGGCATTGGTGGCCTGTAATGCCTGCTGCCAGAGAGTCCCAAAGAAGCCATTTTTTTAAAGGGGGGAACTGACATCTGGAGAGGAGTTGTAATTCTGGAAGTTCTCCAGGCCCCACCTGGTGGGTGGAAAGCTGACTGATTTGATCACTTCAAATATTTACTTGCGAGCAGTTTTGTATCTGCACAGTTGCAGCATTCAGCATGGTGGCTGGGTTACTGCAGATCACACATGCTTGCTTACTACACACTGGATCATTATGTGATGTCTCTTTTAAAAAAACAGCTAAACTGTGTGTGTAGTTTTTGTGCCTGTGGAGTTGGCATCATTCCCCCCTCATTCCCCCCTCTTATCTGTCCCTTGCTCCTCTCCTTTCTTTCCTCCTATACAGCACCTCTATGGGTAAGAAACCTTACATCAATTTCACCTCAGCTTTCTAGGTTAGGAGCTGCACTTCTCCAAAACTGATACACTAATAGTCCTCATTCCTTTTATTGAAGATGAAATTAAACACAGAAAGCCTTGGTTAATTCCATCTTCAAAATACTGGATGAACTCTGTTAGTGAATTAGTTTGGAAGAATGAAGTTCTGAGCTAAAGATATTTCTTGGCCAGAGAAACTAAACAAAAGAAGAAAGGTTCCTGGCCACAGAGAAATCATGAATGAAGAGAGAACCTGTTCTGAGATTTTTTTCCCCCTTTGGGCAGAAAATGGTTTTGGGAATAGTCTTGACAAAGCATCATGGAGCGTGCATGTTCCAATTATGCCCAAACTTCAGTTTCCCTACCTTTTCTATTAATGAATACTGGGTCAGGAAGCCATAGGGGACAGCAGGAGACATTTCACATCTATAAATGGCTCACTGTGACAAGCACATGTTTTATGGACTTAGAG
This sequence comes from Lepidodactylus listeri, assembly GCA_029233225.1. Taxonomy (NCBI): domain Eukaryota; kingdom Metazoa; phylum Chordata; class Lepidosauria; order Squamata; family Gekkonidae; genus Lepidodactylus; species Lepidodactylus listeri. The sequence goes on along the minus strand of JARCFY010000006.1, from coordinate 39,471,767 downwards.
AATGTGGTCAACAGCACACAGGAAAGGAAGGTGTGAGCAGTGGACTGGGGGTGGGAGCTGCAAGAAAGTGATGGGAAATCAGTACAAGAACACACGTGTTCAACAGGGATTTCTTTGCACAACTGAGGACACCTGTCAAATGTTTGACTGTGTCCGTTGCAACTTGTGGAGTCTGTGAACTGTTTTTGAATCAAACCATCTGAGTGATCAGACATCTCTGGTGAAACTTCAGACACATAAATTATTATTAGAATAACATTTCATGGTCTGAGTCTATTGCAGTCTATGCTCAAAATGGAACAAACTGAAAGAAAGCTTGGAAACCTGAACGATAAAGCCTTGATCTCTACTGTGTTCCAGACTTTTAATGTGATTTACTTCATTGGTCACAATCTATATAATAGCATGTGTATAAATATTCTACGGAACTGCCCAATAATTGATGCAAAAGTGTAGTGCTATTTGCAAACACTGAAAGCCTCCTGACAATTTCTGGTTTCACTTTAGTGTCATGGCTAGATTCTGAGCCTGCTTGCGGGGAGGGTGAGGTATAAAAATGAATAAATAAATGTAGGGGAATTCCATGCTGTTTATTAACTTCTTCAGACCACTGCAAATCAATAGAATATCCATTATTCTCCGCTTGGAATAAAGGCTTTCTGCACCACTGATTTGCTGCTAATTGAATGCTCATTTAATACACATATATCTGGCCACATAATATGACATCCAAGACAATTTATTCCTTCCAAAACTGCTTGTGTGCCCTGGATAGCACATTTGGGGGTTTCTTCTAGATAGCGCAACTTAAGCTCTTGGAACACAGATCCTTCAAGCAAAGCTGTCATGTGTATTCTGAGGGGTCTATATCACAGTTCTCATAGGTAACCACAACATGGACAAAAGTTGAAAGAAGACACTATCCATTGGAAGCTGTATGTAGTATTTAACAAACATTGGTTTCAAAAGCATTATAGTTTATACTTTTAAAGTACAGACTAAAACTAATGTATAAGTTTTCCTACACAAACAGGCTAGCACTACTTCTTACAATGTGGGTAAGTGTTGCCAGAAGCATATACATTGATTAGTTCATCCTCTGAAGAGTGGTTTATTCCCTTTAATGCAGAGTGGGCTTTGAAAGAAGGCATACAGTTTAAAGATGTTCTGGGGGGAAAAGATTTACTGCAGTATGCAAGGTATTTGAAGTTTTAAAATGAACATTGCTACTACATTTCAGTTAGTGAGATTTTGAAATAGATTCAGGGGTTTCGAGGGAAACTGCTGGGGAATTTCAAGGGGAACAACAGCAAAAAAGAATCTGGATGAGAACAGAAACATTTCTAATGAGCATACCAGGCAAATCTGGATGCTTTGGGGGCAGAACAGCTAAGAAATTGGGGGAGAAAAAAAGAATTTGAATATTTAAATGCCTCAGGGGGGGAGAGGTGACATGACTTCTATTCTGACTTCTATTCTGCCTCCATTCTGTTTAGAAGGTGAAATTTAGCAGGTGGAATTCATCAGTTCTAGAAAAGAGAGAATTCAAGGGTTTATCCTTCTGCTCAGTAAGACACGGGGAGGGGAAAACAAACTTGACCCAACACCTGGGATCAAGAACCGCACAAGAACACTCCAGCTCTGATTAGATAGTACATAAGTATCTTCTGAACCAGAAGTGGAAGATGTTGTGTGTCTACAGTTGTGCATCTGGCATCAGACTAGGGTTGCCAGCCTCCAGGTGGGGCCTGGGGATCCCCTGCTTTTACAACTGATCCCCAGCTGACAGAGGCCAGCTCCCCTGGAGAAAATGGCTACTTTGAAGGGTGGACTCTATGACATTGTACCATGCTGAGACCCCTCCCCTCCCCAAACCCCGCCCTCTCCTGGATCCACCCCCAAAGTCTCCAGGAATTTTCCAACCCAGGCCTAGCAACCCTACACCAGAGACATGATTCTCATCTTAAGAAGCCTCATAAACATCCTTGTCTTGTGTCTATTAACCTTGCTGCTGAACTTTCCTTTTTTGTTTGTTATTTCATTGTAACATGTAACATGGTAACATATATCTGTTCCTCAAATTGTTTGACCTCTGAAGAAGGCCCCCAAGGGGTGGAAACACGTCAGATCACTTGTATTGACCTTTTTGGTCTGGTCACTTGTACTTTGTAACGAGGCTTTCATTTGGCCCTTATATGTTTCTAATAAATACATGTATTTTTTTATATAACAATTATATGCTAGGTTTTTTATATTGGCCCTTTATCAGGCTTCTTTTTATCCTTCTGCTCCTCTTTCTACCCCTGCTCTACTTTCTCCTCTGTCCTCCTGTTCTCTCTCTGCTGTTTTCAAGTACAGAGGGGTCTAGTCTGCCATGCAACAGACCGTGGCCTTCCTAATTGGAATATCTAAACACCAACAATTAAATAAATTACAGCTATTAAAATAAAAGGTGATGTTTCACTGTAAAGCTTTGCATACACTAAAGGCACTATATGACTATAGTATGAAAGCTACAATGCCTAAGAAGACTGACCTTGTTTATTGCGTGCAAGAATGAATTATGCTCATAAGCAATTAGTACAATAGCAAAAGATACAAGAAACTGAACTAGGGCTGCCAAGTCCCCCGGTAGGGCGGGGGAAGCACCGATTTTTAAAGCTTTCCCCCGCCTTTTCAAAATTGGCCACTGGGGGAGGCAATGGCTGCCAGCAGGGAAACGTCGGAGGCTTCCCTGGCCTCTTAAAAGGGAAATGTCTGCAGAGAGCCTGCCCTGCAGTAAAAAGCCTCAACAGACATTTCCCCTTTAAGAGAGAACAAGAGAGCCCCGCCCAGAGAGGCTCTTTCTGCTGAAGGGCCTGCTTTTGCATGTGGCCTGCTGCTGGAGTAAGCTGCTTGGGGTAAGCTGCTGGGGTCTGCCAGCTCTTTTCCTTCTCTCTCTCTCCCCCTCCCCCTTTCTTTCTTTTTTCTGTCTGCCTCTCTCTCTCTCTCTCTCTGTCCCCATCCAGCAGAGGTCTATCAGTGGCTATTATTAGCCACAAGGTCTAAATGGAACCCTTTGTCTGGGGCAGTGAGGCTCTGAATTCTTGGTGCTTGGGGGGCAACAGTGGGAGGGCTTCTGGAGTTCTGGCCCCGCTGCTGGACCTCCTGAGGGTACCTGGTATTTTTGGCCACTGTGTGACACAGAGTGTTGTACTGGATGGGCTGTTGGCCCGATCCACTGTGGCTTCTCTCCTGTTCTTATGATATGAAAATCATATTTAGCACTTGTGCAGCACTTAGTGCTTCATATTCTGCCGAGATGAGGAAGGATTCAGTAGGGCCATTGCTCAGTGATAGAGCATCTGCTTGACATGCAGGAGGTATCAGCCTCTTCAGCTAAAAAAGAATCAGGTAATAGGTGACATTAAAGATCTCAGCCTGAGACCCTGGAGAGCCACTACCAGTCTGAGTAGTCAATACTGACCTTGATGGACCAATGGCCTGATTCAGTATTAAATAACATGATTCCATGGCACTGCAGGGTTTTGAGCCAGGCTCTCCCAGATCCCAGCCAAACAAACTGACTGCTACATAACACTGACTCTTGTTCAGTGACAAAAAACAATGGCATAAAAGTCACAGTCTGGGTAATGCTGCTTGCAAGCCTATAAAGCTCAAGGCAGCAGCAGAAGCTCAGTATTAGGAAACTTCATGAGTTCATGAGTCAGCATGTGGAAGCAACATCACAGGATGTGACATCACAAAATGATGTCACTTCCTTTCTCCTGGCTCCACCCCCAAAGTCTCCTGGCTCCACCCCCAAAGTCCTCAGATATTTCCCAAGTTGGACTTGGCAGCCCTAAACTGAACTATTGCTAATATTAACATTTTTTCACTTTCCTATACAACCAAGTCTTCGCCTTCTACTCCCACAGGATGTGGATAAGTCTCAATAAGTTCTGATTAGCTAAGCAATTAATAGCCTAACTCTCAGGCCTGCCAAAACAACCTAGAAAAATACTCAGAGTAAACAAAAGGCAACTGTCTGCTAAGGAACTTTTAACCGAAGTACTTGTAGTAATAGAATTTAATTTAATAAAAACTAGAGTTTGGTCCTAGACCAAAACACTTAATGTTGACTAAAATATGATAGAAGTAGATTCTTAGTTTTAAAAAAATGAAAGGACCAACTAATTAAACAACTAATAAAAGCCGTAAGCAAATGGACTTTCACCTATATTTGAAAGGCAGTCTATTTTAAAGAGGAACAAATTTCGAGTCCAGTGTCACCTTTAACACCAACAAAGTTTTATTCAAGGTATGAGCTTTCAGGTGCATGCACAGTTTTTCAGATACATTGAAATGTAAGTTAACAGTTTATATATATATATATATATGTAGATGCCTTTACATAGGTGAACAGCAAATTAGCATATATGAACTGTTAACTTTCATTTCAATGTATCTGAGAAAGTGTGCATGCACATGAAAGCACATGCCTTGAGTAACCCTTGTTGGTCTTAATGGTGCCACTGGACTAAAAAATTGTTCTACTGCTTCAGACCAACATGGCTGCCCACCTAGATCTATTTTAAAGAGGGCCCATATGAACTCTGTCTTCTTCATACATCTGTGCTGCTACTAGGGTTGCCTACCTCCAGGTGGTGGCTGGAGACCTCTCACTATTTTAACTGATCTCCAGGTGGCAGAGATCAGTACACCTGAAGAAAATGGCCACTTTGGAATTCCCAGAGCACCCCCTCCCCAAATACTGCCTTCCTCAGGCTCCTCCCCAAAAATCTTGAGGTGTTTTTCAAACCAGAGCTGGCAACCCTAGCTGCATTAATCTTTTATGTTCTACATTGCTATCTCTGTCACCTATCCCCTCAAGGCTGGGGAACATCCATTTCTCCCAAAACCATTCCTTCAGTACCTACCAAACATGCATACTTTCTTTCTAGCTCTGAAGCATTCTAAACTGGCTAGCCTTGTGCTGGGAGATGTGACAATGACTTATCTCAGTGTGTATCATCCAAAAGGTTCAAAAGTTTATTTCTAGGATACACAAATTAAGACAAAGAGGTGCATATTCCATTTTTTTAAAGAACAATTTCTTAGCAAGAATAGTGCTAACAGCATAATCTCACCTTGTGGTGGGGATATTCTATAAGTGTCCCAGTAGGTAAAGAGTGAAATCACTGCTGCTATTTCAGATGTTCAGGAGAAAGAAGGGGGCGGATTTTCTCCCATTTGAGAGGAAGCCACTTTATGTAAATGGTACTATAAAAAGTCTGAAGTAAGTCCAATGAAACTACCTTGCAAAAGTCAGATGGGTTTTGCACTCAGTATTTTGGATAGTATGCAAAAGCTGGCCATTAATTATCAATATGTCCCCTCACTTTTTCCTCCACACAGGTTCTCATCATAGATGTGCAGTGGAAAATTTCCCATGCTCTATTTTTCCCATGGAAATGTTTCCATTTCTAAAGAATCATTGTTTCATAAGATTAACAACAATGAATGGATGCCATTGCCAATACAACATTATGCAAGTTTATTAGTTTTAAAGTTGTTACAAATGTTTTCCAGATGATTATCCCTAAGAATTGTGAGACAGACTATGTTTTATGGATTTATAAATGGGTAAGCCACAAATACCCATAATGGTGTGGGGGGGGGGCATCCAAGTGGGCAGGCAAAGAGACCGAGAGTGAGTCTTGCTGCCTTGGGTTCTGGAATTGCTGCCAATACCTTTTTCCTTCTTCCACCACTGCTTCTTCATCCTCCTCTTTCACCTTCCCTCCCTCCCCCCTAACTCCAGCTTGAAGGGTGCAGCTGAGAGGGACACTGCCTGTGCAAGTTAGTACTCTGAGGGGTGGGGGGAAGGAGAAATTTAAAAATTGGAAGGGAGGGAAAGTGACTTGTCTGAGGAGGATTTGGGGGGGTGAAGACCTTGGCTCTTTTTCCTTTCCATTTTCAGTTGGAGGGGGGAAGAGAGAGAGAGATGACAGGCAGATAAGAAGTGAAGACAAGATGTCTTTGCTAGTTGTTTCTGAGGGAAAATTGTCTCTGGGTGGGGGGTGAGGACACTGGCCGCCTCCTTTTGGTCATGGAAAAGGATCAGGAAAGTCCAGGTTGCAGGCATCTTTCTGTCTTCCCCAGCTCTCCCCTCATACTGGCCGCCTAAGTTTCATGCTGTGTCAAAATGGGGGGGGGGGGGGGACTTAAAATACAATTCATGTTTGAAGAGCTGCAATTCATGATTTATTTTTTCCTGGCTGCCCCACAAGAAACAAATATGCTCCACAAGCCAAAAAAATCCTGGCTATGGGCCTGGACCCCAATAGAAGAGAGTTAATTTCTGTTGAAATAGATGAGAGAACAAGCTGTATCATGCACAATACTTTTGGGTGTATTAAAATTTGTGCGTCAACTGTTTTTACTCTCCCCCCCCCCCCCCCGTGGTCTTAAATGGAAATAGCATAAGGGACATACGCTATACTGTCTTTCAAATTGTAAGAGTACTGTTACAATAAAAACTAAATTCCATAGAAAGCTTTGAGTTTATTTGAACATAACATTTAAACTACAGTTGATTTTGGTTTTCCCCCCTCTTAAGTTCAAGTAGTTTTTGCTATTACGACACAAAATTAATTGTGGGGTACTTTTTATAGTTTATTTACTAAACAGAGGTAAACATAAGCATGCTACATCAGATTACACTGTATTTAGGCATCCCAAAATATTCCAGTTCATATTTTCCCAGAAAATCCATATCATTGGTTCTCATCAATGAACTCAAAAGCCATCCTAGGAGACATGCTGTCATTAAAGCAGGGTTGCCAGGCTGGCAATTGGTAGAAGGGCTGGAGGTAGGGACATGGAAGGCATGACATTGGTTCTGTCACCATGTCACTTTTGGTGAAAACCTGAAGTGATATACAGTAGTTTTAAGAATCACTAGAAACTCTACCGTAAAACCATAGAGTTCCCAGCAATCCCCAGAGCTACCCTACATCAATTTTAGGTCTTCCATAGAAGTGACATTAAGACACTACCTACACTAGTTTAAAAAAAAAAAATTCGCTGACACCAGTGGCAGACAACTAAGATCACCAGCAGGAGGCCTCCTGCCATAGTGGGAAGCCTGGCAGCCCTCAACCAGTGTTCCCTCTAAGATGAGTTAATGTGAGCTTGCTCACAGTTTTTTAGCTTCTGGCTCACACATGACTTTGCTCAGGAACGATGGCTCCAGAGCAAACGAATTTACGCAGTAGCAAAACCGCTCACAACTTTAATGCCAGTAGCTCACAAAATAGATTTTTTGCTCACAAGACTCCACAGCTTAGAGGGAGCACTGCCCTCAACTAGAGTAATGGGATATTTATTCATTCATTCATTCGATTTCTAGGCTGCTTTCCCCGCTGTTGTAGGCCCAGAGCGGCTAACACAGCTTGGTGACCCAAGATTCATAAATACAATAAATTTAAAACAGTTAAAACATCATAAAATTTTCATACAGTACAATACAATAAAATAGGTGACGTACCATCAGTCCCAGCATTTTCAAGCCCCAGTGTCAAATGGCACTAGAGCTGAATATTATTGTCTGAGGCCCCTCATTGATAATCGACATGAAGGGGGAGGGGAGGGAAGGGGTGGCAGCCCCTATTCATACGCCTGGCGGAAGAGCTCCATCTTGCAGGCCCTGCAGAACTGCACCAGGTCCCACAGGGCCCTGATCTCCTCCAGGAGCTCATTCCACCAGTGCGGGGCCATCACCAAGAAAGCTCTCCCCCTAGTGGCAGCAAGCCTAGCTTCTATGGGGCCAGGTATAACCAGCCGGTGTTGGGCCCCAGACCGTAGTGCTCTCTGGGGTACATATGGGAAAAGGCAGTCCCTCAGGTAGGTCGGACCCAGACCATTTAGGGCTTTAAAGGCAAACACCAGCATCTTGAAGCGAATTTGGTAGGCAGCCAGTGCAGTGCCGCCAGCGCTGGCTGGACGTGCTCCCATCTAGGGAGAAACGTCAGCAGCCTTGCTGCGGCATTCTGCACCAGCTGCAGCTTCTGAATTTGCGACAAGGGCAGCCCCATGTAGAGAGTGTTACAGTAGTCTAGCCTCGAGGTGACCGTCACATGGATCACTATAGCCAGGTCGGCACGGCTCAGGAAGGGAACCAATGATCGCACCAGCCTCAGATGGTAAAAGGCCAACTTGGCAGTGGCTGCTACCTGGGCCTCCATAGCCAAGGAGGAATCCAGGAGCACTCCCAAACTCCTAACCACTGGCGCAGGCACCAATATTGGTGTTGAGCTTTGCATAAACTCCCTGTAGTGATAGCTGAAACAGAGAGGGGAGTACATTTACCTGATAGACGGCACTGTCAATTCACTATGAAATATTGTGTCCAATTGTTAGGCTCTACCTCTTATTCTTGCGTGCGTCCTTTCTACCACCCTGCTCCCGGTACTGTTTCATCAAGGGCCATAGCAACTACCCTTGAAACTCTGCAATAGTTAGCATTCCTCAGCACCAGTTACTTGATCCCAGAAGAACTTTAGGGCAACCCCCAAATTACAGTGATAAAATTAATCCAAGGCAGTATTTTCTGTCTCTCACACTAAACTGGGCCTCTTAAGCACAGAAAAAAGTCTCTTGTATCCTCAACTGGGACATTGTTCCTTTACCTCCTTTGTTGAGGTTCCTGTATTTTACACTTACTTGCCAGCAAGCTCTTTCTTCTTCAGCATTTTCTCACTTCATCTCTGACCTATATGAGACTTCCAAACAAATTTGTAGTAGTTACACCCAGATGACTGGCAGGCCATCTTCTTCCTTGTCAGGCTTTTGAACAAGGAATAATTCAGCTCAGAAATGGTCCAGGGAGTAGAAGCATTTCTTCCAGGACCATCTAGTATTAGTCCTTTCCAACTGGAGACCTTTGTCTTAAAAGAAAAGTAATGTCCTCTGCCCGGATCTGTCAAAACTTTCCACCATTCAATTCCAATGTAAACCTTTTTTTCCCTTCAAGAAAAGACAGAGTTACAGAGATGGATGCTGATGCAGTTTGAGGTCCCCTCATATTAGGTGTAACTGACACCTAGAGCAGCCCAGAGTGGGATCAAACAGAACCAGTCCAGTGAGTATCTACTGATCCACCATGCAACAGGCTTTAGACAGCTGCTAAAATGGAACAGACACAAAATCAAACCATTCACCATCCTCTAAAGAACCCTTTGAGTTGAATTTAATTTCATAAACATCCAGACCACTAATTCAGTACTGAGCTGGGCCACAGATGGAGCTCTAATGCTGCATACCTTGCATTATACCTGTTAGCAGGATACCAGCAGCAATGTAAATGGCTATACTACACACCAAGTTCTTCTAGTGGAGGTAGAAATATCATTTAAAAATAACTTTAGCTGGGAAAGCCATGCTCAAGGGCATACCTCCTTAAAATATATATATATATTTTCTTATTTGGCCGAGCTTGACTGAAGTGAACAGAAATTAAATGACTTTCCCAAGGCCAGAAAGAATTCAGCAGTTTAATGTGTATTACACAGAACACTGCTTCAGTTGCAGTGCATTCTGTCCCAGCAATTAAATCCCACAATTTGCATAATATATCTAGCTATGTGCCATGTTAGCTTAAGATGAATAGCCATGTAGCTGCAGGATTTCCAAACCAACAGATGAATCATGAACAAGTTATACCAAGTCAAACCACTGGAAAATCCTACCCAGTACTGCCTACTCTGACAGACTCATAGAACCTCTCGAGTCAGAGGTCTTCCCCAGCCGTTTTTAGATTTCATTTCAACTGAAGATGCCCAAGACTGTCTGCATGCAATGTATGTGCTCTACTATTTATCTACAGCGCTTCCTAAATAAGTATTCAAGAGTTAGAAGAACCTGAACATGCAAATTCCCCTCAAACTCTTGCCTGCATTTGTACTTATTTGTTTGTGGTTTTCAGAAGGAAAAAAGGGTGTTATGTACTAATTATTTCAATATTTCATTGTATCACTTCAGATTTGTCATCTCTTTCCCTCTGAGGACTTCTGCTCAGATTTCTTGAACCTGAGGTGCAGTCTGCTTCCCTGCCTTCCTGAATCACCAACAAACATGGTTGCCACCAGGATCATTCTGCTAGGGATGCTCAAAGTCTGGCTGGCATGAGTGTTACCTTTGAAAGCATTAATCTTAGCTAAAGAATGAGCGAGGACACAATATTTCTAAAATAAACTGAATACAAACACTTTACTTTAAGAATCGTATAGAGTCCAGAATATTTAGTCTTTCAACCTCCAGGTTAATACTGAATAAACATAAATCAGCAAAAGGAAAAATTACAAAATTCACAACAAGAAACATAACCTTTCCATATTTTATCAGGAATATCTTCATTTCCTAACTACCTTAACTAACCTATCCTAGCCCTTCTTTTTTGCTGTCAAGTCACAGCTGATGTATGGCGACCCCATGGGGTCCAAGGCAAGAGATGTTCACAGGCGGTTTGTCATTGCCTGCCTCTGGCTGAGGACAGACTGGCAATCTAAAGTGGAGGCAAAGCGGAGGGAACTGGAGCGGGGGAAAAACCCCACGGAGCTGGCCGTTCACACTGGCCAGAGCAATGCGGATCAGCGGCAATACGGAGCGTTCAGACTGCCGCGTAGCCAGCACGCGCGGCTTGCGCGTGCCGCTGCGCTTTTTTTGGTTTTCCTTTGATGTGTTTCGCATGTGCGCACATGCGCACAACTTTTTGCCGGTGCGTTCACACTTCCTCCGGATGCCTCTCGCTTCTTCCAGTTCACACTGTTTGGAAGCGGGAGGCATGTGGACGAAGGCCCCTGAACACCGGGTAAAACCGGTGTCCTGTTAAAGCGGAAGGAAAGCGACTGGGAGACGGGTAAGTACGAAACGGAGCCGACGGACAGATGCGCATGTCTGAACGTGCTCCTTTCTTCCATTTGCGAACCGTGCCTACCCCACTTTAGATTGCCAGTCTGTCCTCGGCCTCTGTGTAGCAACCCTGAACCTCCTTGGTGGTCTCCCATCAAATACTAACCAGGGCCCACCCTGCTTAGCTTCCAAAATCTGATGAGATCAAGCTAGCCTGGGCTATCCAGCTCAGCCCTTCTTAGGATGATCTTTTCCTGAAACCCCTACCCTATTCTCCACTTTTTCTCCTCAACCTCTCCAACATATATCCCCTCTCAATCACATCCTTTTATCTAATCAGAGTGCTTCACTCTCAGCTTTCTCTCTGTGTTACTCAAAGTCACACTCTCCCTCTTTCCAGCCAACCTTCTTAGCTTTCAAACAGCCTGTCAAGAACTATGTACACAATTCAGAACATTTATAGTATTATTTACAGATCTCACATGCATTATGTCACACCGAGTAGCCTGATTCTATGTCTTCTGGCTTAACAGCAATGTAACAATAGTGGCTTATGTCATAGTTAAAACACCCTTTGGTAGGTGAACCTGAGATGTTCTCTCTGCTGTCAGCATAATTATGAATCCTGAGGACTTATTTTCAGGGAGGTCATTTGCAAAGTTGTAACATCATTGTTTTGATCCTAGTCATTTTAAGGCTGTTGACAAAGGATGAAAAAGTCAAATCAGAGCACATTCTTCAGATGCACTCGGAGGCTCAGGTTCATGATGTAATTACACTAACTGTGGCTAATCAGACAACACAATCACTGGACCTAGCAGCATCAACTACACCACCAGAGGCTCATTCACTTGCTCATCTTCTAACACTGTATATGCCATTAAATGCCAACAATGCCCTTCGGTTCTCTACATAGGACAAACAGGACAAACCCTATGCCAGAGGATAAATGGACACAAATCTGACATCAGGAATAACAAGACTGAGAAACCTGTAGGAGAGCACTTTAACTTTCCAGGATATTCAATGGGTGAACTCAAGGTAGAAGTTCCTTTATTACAAAGGAACTTCAGGAACAGAATAGAAAGGGAAATTGCTGAATCACAAGTTATTACAACAGTTGGAACAAAAACCTCCCCAGGACTCAACAAGGATATTGGTTTCTTATCTCATTACATATGCTAACTCATTCAGTCCTCATATACGTATTCTCATACAGAGGGACTATACATCCTCTGTATTTTAGTGTATTTCTTTTTCAGAATAGTATATTAGAATACTGAATGTAATGTAAGGAATACTGGGATGTTTGGCTGACATAACTCTATACCCACCTCAAAAAAGAAAAAAAGTTACCTCCACACCTGAGTGACTGGAGAGTCTCTGTCTTATTTTGACATATTTATTGCTTTACAGCTGTTGACCTTATAACCTTAGCTTGTTACTTAGTTTTGTCTTGCATATCTTAAAACATCTTTATTATGTTATGTGTTAATTGCGGTCCAGCCCATCTATAAGTTTGAACCTCACCTTCCTTCCAATATATTTGAAAAAGTGTGCATGCAACGAGAGCTCATACCTTGAATAAAACTTTATTGGTCTTAAAGGTGCCACTGGTATCTAAATTTGTTCTGCGGCTATTATGATCATCCAAATGTGAGCCACTTTGCTAACTATGGCTGGTTAGGGTCTGTCAACCAGCATCTGAAACCATGGGTTTAACTTTGTCAATTCTTAAGACTTAGTCATAACTATAGGTCAAACCAGCCATGCTTTTGTGTTAACACTGAACCAAGCCAGAGACTGCCTTCAACCTGAACAGTCAGACACAGCAAAGAATAGGTTATTTATTGCCTTCTTTTTATAGTCTGCCTTCCTCGCTGAGACTCAAGGCAGATCACACAATCAGAAACAATGCAACAGAAATACATTCAAACAATGCAGTTTATAAAAAATGGATTACAAAATTAGAGAGTACAGCAAACACAGATTACGAAGTATAATTACAACCCAAAGAACAATGCAACAGAATAATACTCTATGAAGAACAACACCATGAAGATCACCTAGAAATCCCCAATGACAATTCTGTTGGCAGAAGCTCTTTAGCCATGCCCCTCTGAGTTGCTCCATGCCCTGGGCCTGCCCCTCTTTCTGACTGGTGCTTCTTCTCCCTTCATTTGAGAGAAGATCACACGCATGGCTGTGGGGGCACTGTCAGGAGATGGCAGCAGCAGCAAAAGCTTATGACCAAAATGGTAAGACTGGCAGGCTTCAGTCAATCATTAGTATATTTGACAGCTCAGGTTGAAGGCAGGCTCAGCACATACCTGAAGAATGTACTTTACGCTCCTTCAGTTCTGAGCCTAAGATTTTCATAAGATGATATAAATAATAGCTACTACTGTCTTGATTATAGGTCCTGGCACCGGTAGCATGCCAAAAACTCTTGCATCAGACCCTGTAATTTGGTTATAAAATAGCAGGGCTATAAAAAAAGAAGGGAATAATATTGAGGATTGTGTCAAGGACTCTATGTATTCAGTAACAACTCTAGTCGACCTCTGATATATCTATTGTTTGGTTTTTATAGGATCTTGAATAAGGCATGTTAGTTCCATGACCACTACTGCACAAAGGCAATCTGATCATCAAAGTGCCAAACTAGTCTAAGCTCTATTAATGTAAATAGGATCCCTGTGGGTGCAAATGATTTCAGAAGCAGACAGCAAAGATGCATTCACACATTGTGCTGCTCATTTGAAAACTGCAGGTTTCCCTTTGCAACCTGCAGGAGGTAGTCAAGGATCATTGCTTTTCAGTTCAATAGACTAGTACCCAACAACAGGAAGCAAACTGAACACCTAACCTGCATTAGCTACCATTTAAGATGGTTAAATTTAGAATCAGATGCCCTATTTCAACTGTCTTGATCTTAGCATTCAAGGAAATAGAGGTTTGGATCCTAAGCAGAAGCAGAGTTCTATTGCAAGAAGGCAATGCAGCCCCTTTCCACCAAACTTCTTTGGGTTGATGGACCTGAGGGAACAGTGTGGGGGACAAAGTATGCATCAGCAGGAGGAGGGGAAAATCAGCAAAAATTGCCCTCCCCTTCTTCTGCAGACAGAAAAGTCATTCTGTAACAGGATCTGCTGTGGCACTAATACAGCAATACTGCAGGAAACTGGCAAGAGTCAGTTTGTGTTGCTTAATCTATCCATATCACTGGCAGGGGCCAGCACTGGCTGCCTTCTTGTAGTATCCACAGAATAGGATGCCCTCAGATGATACCCTTTCTGGGGACATCTCTGTGCTCCTGAGTGACACCAAACTAGGAGAATAGGAAGATGCTTGCAGTGGGGCTGCACATTATGGCCAGTATGCAACTCCAACAAACAATGTGGGAATACACAGTGAAAAATGCAATATAAATAGAACAAACTGTGCAAAGAAGGCGTCAGTACAATAATAGTAACAAAACAATGGGATACAACTTGGTTTCAATTCCAATGACTTTATAACAAGTGTAATATACTACAATAGTCCCGGCATGAAGCTCTCAAAATAACATGAAGTGCTAAAGTTCAGTTCCAACAAAGACTCTATCTAGACTCTTCGTTGGAACTGAACTTTTGCACTTCATGTTATTTTGAGAGCTTCATGCCGGGACTATTGTAGTATATTACACTTGTTATGAAGTCATTGGAATTGAAACCAAGTTGTATCCCATTGCTTTGTTACTATTATTGTACTGATGCCTTCTTTGCACAGTTTGTTCTATTTATATTGCAATATGCAACTCCAGGCAGGAGTCACACATCTCCACCAGTGTTCCCTCTAAGCTGAGTTAGTGTGAACTAGCTCACAGTTTTTTAGCCTCTGGCTCACACATTTTTGTCTTAGCTCAGGAAGGATGGCTACAGAGCAAACTAATTTATGCAGTAGCCAAATCTCACAACTTTAATGCCAGTAGCTCACAAAGTAGGATTTTTGCTCACAAGACTCCACAGCTCAAAGGGAGCACTGATCTCCACCTCCTATCATTCTTGCATAACATTTGCAAATGCAAACTTAGACCATCAGAACATTTTGCTGCCCCCTGCTCTATTTCCTTGCCTAGTGGTTGTAGGAATGGGAATGGAGTTACATGATGCATTTTAAATTACTAAACATTGTGAGGATATCCTGTTAGTTCTTGGGGCAGAGACCACATCTGAGCTGTGATGTGACATCCTGACTTGAACAAGACTGAATATTTTCCCTAGTTGTGTCCTTCCTCCCTTTGCTTCATCAGCCCTGTGTTTATTTTCTCATTTGGTTTTTGTTTGAAAACAACAATAACAACAACAATACTGCCCTCCCCCCCTTCTTCAGCACACAGCTGTATAACCTATTATACCTTCTCAATACTATATGGAAAAGAAGTTAACATTGTATTTTAGAAATGTCATGAGCCACTTCAAAAACATTAGGACTGAAAAGTGGGGTAAAAAAAATCAAATAAATGAGTTATTTTCATTGAATATATTCAGCATTAATACATATTGGAAGGACCATAATACCTTACGG
Source organism: Lepidodactylus listeri (assembly GCA_029233225.1). Classification (NCBI taxonomy): domain Eukaryota; kingdom Metazoa; phylum Chordata; class Lepidosauria; order Squamata; family Gekkonidae; genus Lepidodactylus; species Lepidodactylus listeri. The sequence goes on along the minus strand of JARCFY010000006.1, from coordinate 39,456,305 downwards.
AATAGACAAAAATATAAATAGACCCAGCTAATTATTAAAACATTATGATCCATTCAGAGCTATTCAAATCTTTTCAGATTATGGACAGTGTCCACCGTTCTGATTTCTAATTATGTTCAGTACAACAGAAATGTGTCCTTGTAAGGCCTCGATAAGCTACCCTATGTTATAATAACCAGGTAGTATGCATGCTTGCTCTGGGAATACATATATATCAAAATGGTGTGCTTGATTTAAATGAATGATTTGAGTATAAGAATGCTTTGATTTAATCCATAATTTGTAGAAATACAAAATAATAATAGTAAGTAGAGTCCTTCCAGATCTAACCAAAGGTTAGCTATCCAGATGCCTATATGCAAGGCATGGCTGGGTGGGTTTCATGACTTTTCAAAAAGTATTCAGAGCAGGTGGAAGAATCTTTTACTGTGGTATTCCTTCCTAGCTGACCAGGGTCAGGGCCCAAACATGAATTTACTAGGATAAAGAGGACTCCTGTGTGTGGGGTGTGTGTGTGTGTATGGCCTCAGCTGATGGTGGAGACAGCCCTAGTGTCTTTGAGCCCCAGGTCCCACCCAGAAGAAGGGGAGAAACAAATAGGTGAGCTGCAGCTAGGGATGGACTTGAACCAGGAAAATGATGTTTGTGTTGGTTCCTGATTTGGCCAAACTACAAATTGAACAAAGATGTTTGTTCACAAACCAAACCAGTTCATGGATCGTGGCCCTGCAAACACCATTCATGGGGACTCCAGAAAGCCCCCCAAAACAGCTGAGCAATGAGGAACAACTTGCTCCCCACTGCTCAGCTGTTTTGGGGTGTCTTGTGTAGTCCCTTTAAACTTGAAAGGGACTGCAGAAGACAGCCCAAAACAGCTGAGTGTAGGGCTGCCAAGTCCAACTTGGGAAATATCTGAGGACTTTGGGGGTGGAGCCAGGAGACTTTGGGGGTGGAGCCAGGAGAAAGGAAGTGACATCATTTTGTGATGTCACATCCTGTGATGTTGCTTCCACATGCTGACACATGAACTCATGAAGTTTCCTAATACTGAGCTTCTGCTGCTGCCTTGAGCTTTATAGGCTTGCAAGCAGCATTACCCAGACTGTGACTTTTATGCCACTGTTTTTTGTCGCTGAACAAGAGTCAGTGTTATGTAGCAGTCAGTTTGTTTGGCTGGGATCTGGGAGAGCCTGGCTCAAAACCCTGCAGTGCCATGGAATCATTTTATTTAATACTGAATCAGGCCATTGGTCCATCAAGGTCAGTATTGACTACTCAGACTGGTAGTGGCTCTCCAGGGTCTCAGGCTGAGATCTTTAATGTCACCTATTACCTGATCCTTTTTTAGCTGAAGAGGCTGATACCTCCTGCATGTCAAGCAGATGCTCTATCACTGAGCAACGGCCCTACTAAATCCTTCCTCATCTCAGCAGAATATGAAGCACTAAGTGCTACACAAGTGCTAAATATGATTTTCATATCATAAGAACAGGAGAGAAGCCACAGTGGATCGGGCCAACAGCCCATCCAGTACAACACTCTGTGTCACACAGTGGCCAAAAATACCAGGTGCCCTCAGAAGGTCCAGCAGCAGGGCCAGAACTCCAGAAGCCCTCCCACTGTTGCCCCCCAAGCACCAAGAATGCAGAGCATCACTGCCCCAGACAAAGGGCTCCATTTAGACCTTGTGGCTATAATAGCCACTGATAGACCTCTGCTGGATGGGGACAGAGAGAGAGAGGCAGACAGACAGACAGACAGACAGAAAAAAGAAAGAAAGGGGGAGAGAGAGAGAGAAGGAAAAGAGCTGGCAGACCCCAGCCGCTTACCCCAAGCAGCTTACTCCAGCAGCAGGCCACATGCAAAAGCAGGCCCTTCAGCAGAAAGAGCCTCTCTGGGCGGAACTCTCTTCCTCTCTCTTAAAGGGGAAATGTCTGTTGAGGCTTTTTACTGCACGGCAGGCTCTCTGCAGACATTTCCCTTTTAAGAGGCCAGTGTAGGCTCCGACGTTTCCCTGCTGGCAGCCATTGCCTCCCCCGGTGGCCAATTCTGAAAAAGCGGGGGAAAGCTTTAAAAATCGGTGCTTCCCCCGCCCTACCCGGGGACTTGGCAGCCCTAGCTGAGTGGTGGGGAGGCACAGCTGTTTTTCGGGCTGTCTTTTACAGTCCCACAAACATGGCAAAGCTTGTGATGAATTTTGCTACATGGTTTGGTTAGTGCTGTTCCCTAGCTGCAGCCAAGCAAGGGCAGATGGGACTTTTCCCAAGCTGACTGCACTGACACCATGACACAGGCTGGAAATACGGCTTCATGGCCAAGGCATACCTGCCAGCAACCCTGTGGTTCAGGACAACAGCATCCCCACCCTTCTTGGGCCTGCACAGACTGAGGAGAAGGCCTTTTGAGGTAGTGGGAGGGGAGAGTCATGGGGGGAAGCCTGCACTGGGAACTCAGCCTCCCCTATTGGCCACAACCCACAGAGCTTTTCCCCAAGTCAAAGACCCTGGATGAACCTAATCCTTGCCTGAGGGCTCCTTTAAAAAGCAGGAGCCAGGGCAGCTAAGGAGGAACAGCCAGTCCTCTATCTTGCTGGCAGGGAAGAGGTGTAGGCAAAGGAGAGAGGGCCTGGGGTGAAACCTCCCTCCTCTCACAGCATCTGAGGCACCTCTTGTGGCCCACCTCAAAAGGACACTAGAGGATGCGGCAGATGCAGACTCTGACCTCAGGGAGTCGGAGCCTGACACATGCTTTTAATACATTGCTGAAGATGCTGTGCCTTATCCTCTCACCATTTCAGGCTCTTGACCTGCACAACATAATAATAGAATAAAGAATGCATACATATGGAAAGGGCCCACAGTGTAGAGTATCTCTGAAAGATGGCAAATAAAATCTCTGCTTGAAGATCTCAGTGAAGGAATAACTGCTCCTTCTTGTAATGTATCCACTGTTGAACTTCTCTTATGTTTAGAATGTTTGGACTTTGGAAGCAACAGAGAACAAATCTCTGCCCTTTTCTATGTGACATTCATTTGAGTAACTCCCCATCTTTCTGTAGGCAGTTTACAAATCCTTAAAACACAGTACTTACAATTGTAGGCATGAACAATGAGGTATGGGGCTAATCTGAGATTGACGAACCCTAACAGGGCAAACTGTACATCTCTCAATGACCCCAGTCCTAAAGACACTTTTAGTTGAATGTAATGGGCTTTGGATATGACCTGTAGCACTGCTCCCTGTAGAACTCTAGGATTGCTCCTTATATTCAAACTTATATTTTGTAAAACTCCATAATCACTACAAGGTCAGTTTTTTTTTAAAGCCAGTTTAAATGGTTCTTGAAAATTACATAAGACATGCTCCAATAAATTATTTTCCATCCAGGACTAACCTATTTTAGAACAAGTATGATTAATTTACACAAGTAAGGATAGGACCTGCAGCTTTATACACTTATCCCCCCCCCCCCAGAAATATGTGCCAATGTGCATGTATTATTCAGATGTAAATGCAACTGAAAGTAGAGAAGTGTTCTCAAGGGCATGGAAGTAGCCCCATTTAAAGATACTGTTGTGAAAGATAATCTGAAGCTGCACAATATTTCCAAATGCAATAAGACACTAATAAGCACCCAACCCCCCCACTCCTAAATGAACAGAAACGGTGGTCAAGGCAATAATGTTATTTTTTTCCTTACACCCTAGCCCACAAAAAGACTTTGGATTTACTCATCTTACAGATAATACTACTAGCTGGAACCTGCTACTAAATACAGCTGAGACAACCAGGATGGTATAGTGATTACAATGCTAGACTTCAATCATGGAGATCCCATGGATCTGTTCCACACATGGAAGTGCTTTCCTCCAGTGGACAGAATCTTTCCCTGACAGAAGAGGCTCTTCCATGTCTCTGGAACTGGGGGAATGCTGTTTCAATTGGAGGGCAGCACATCTGACAGTGGAATGGAACCATGGGATCCAACCCCCTGGTTCAGCTCCTGCTCTTCCATGAAGCTATTTTGACAACTTTGGGCCAGTTAGTCTCTGTCAGTCAAACTTACATCCCAGGGCTGTAAGGACAAAATTGAGAAAGTGACAAGAATTTATGTTGCCATGAGCTCCTGAGACAAAAAGCAGGATAAACATATGATAGACCAGACAGCTAGATAGTTGTGAGCAAAGGCAAATGTCTACTACACAGTAGAGTTAATTGTGGCTTTTGATATTCTGCTTTTGAAATCATTCACCTACTAGATACCAGATGATGGTGGCAAAATACCCAACAATATGTAGGTCTTGCTTGCATTAGTTTCAGTTGGTTGTGGAATAGCAATAGGAAGACAACATGTAGAGGCAGCAGAGATTAACCTACACCTATAGTGCAACAACAATTTACATTAACTTGTAAGTTTTCACATGTAACTTTTGAATTGGCCTGCCAATCACAAATTAGGGATAAGACCAAAGCTGGTTAGTTCAGTTTGAATATTCCAATTACAATTTTGTTTCACCTTGTGAGAAGGAATTGTGATTTTGTCAGGTTGAATTCTGCTGGTTAAAATTACCAAACTTTTAAACCTTTTTTTTGCAAAAATCTTATGTAAACTCCAAGAAGGGAAAAATTGGGGGGAGCAATGTTGCCAGCTTTAACATCTCGCTGAATATTTGTTTCCCCTTCCTGTTGCATATACAAAGTTTGGGTGCTGCCAGAGAGTCACAAGTCTTTGCTCTCAACCAAAGGCCTGTGGCTTTTGACCTATGCAGTTGAGTGAGCCAGCCACTGAATCTAGCACTGATCCAAGATTGCTGTCTTGTTTGTCATTTGGTTTATCTATGTTGTATTCTTTACTACTGCAAACTACTTTGGGTCCCTTCAGGGAGGGAAGCAGAGCCCAAGCATTTAATTAAATAAATGGTGCGCATGAAATTTACATGGCATAAAAATGTCATGTCAATAGTGTCTAGCGGCTGTGTATGTATCAATGGTGTAAAAAAAGGGCATTCAAGAAACAAAAGGAACATCTATGGTAGCAATAATAGTAATGTGACCCCAAAAGAAAAGCAAACTGACATTATCAGCTAATTCCTTTGCCACTATCAATCCCCTTCCCATGAATTCAACATGGTACGGCGTAACACATGAAAAAAACAAAGGTAACAAAGGTAACATTTTAGATGTTGTTATTTACAATTAGTAATACTGCTCTTTGATGGAAAAGCTTATATTAGAAGCAATTCCGGTTGATTCCAAAATGTCTACCTAAATTAGTTGAAAGGCTATGATTTTATAACAACAAGATATTTTAATTAAGCCCCGTGCTTAAAATGTTCCGGCAATTATTCCCTTTGGTTCCATTAGAATGTACTGTTAATACTACAAGATAATACTTGTTTGTGATACAAAACCAAAGAGATACCTCAGTGTAATTTTAGATTATTTCTTGCTGTGAACTTTTATGATTTTTTTGTCAGTGATGCACTATTTTTTGTTCTTCTGCCAACAAAATATTTTTTTAATCAGTTCATGCAGGGAACAGATTTGAAAGCAACCATTCCCCTAGGCTCCTAAAGTGAGCTGATTCCTAAGAATATAGAAATCTTTGTGTGTGTGATCTACATTTGATCTGTATTTAAATGATTTTGGTTAACTAATTATACAAACCTTTGGGATACATAACAAACCCCCCACAGAATAGTATTGTCAGCTAAGACCTTTGATTCGTAATAGACACATATACATTAAAATTCCTGTATAAGTATTTCCTGTATAAATACTTAAGTTCCTGTATAAATACTTCCTTTGCCTAAAGATGACACATCGTAACATTTTCCATCCCTTAGAGGTTAAGGGAATGGCCTGCAAGGTTAAATATTCCCCTTTTCCCAGCTTATTCCAAATTCCCCCAACAGATTTAATCATGTTCTGACTTTAACCAGTATTAACACCAAAACAATTTGGTTTCTGTGATTTGTTACCAGTATCAATCTCTGTTTTCAAATTTGGTGTTAGAAGATGAACATAGTTATTGTCTAAATCATAGTTAATGTCAGCTCAGACCTGACAATGACCTCACAGTGAAGTCTACCAGGAGGAGAAGGATATAACATCACTTGTAAGGCTGAAATCTGGCTGAATGATACAACCAATCTCATTCTGTTGATAAAAGATAAGTATAAGATCCTTCATCAGTCTCTAACTGGGAGACAGGTTTGGTGGCTCTTCTGTGGAAAATTTTCTTAGTCCACACATACCAATAGCAGACATCAGCCAGTTTTGACTGTATGTATATTGTGTGGGAAGAAAGCTGACTGATTTGAAATGTGGTGTTGGAGGAGAGTTTTACAGATACTATGGACTGCCAAAAAGACAAATAAGTGGGTTCTATATCAAATCAAGCCTGAACTCATCTTAGAAGCTTCAGTGACTACACTGAGGCTATCGTATTTTGAGCACATTATGAGAAGACAAGTCACTGGAAAAGACAATAATGCTAGGAAAAGTTGAAGGCAGCAGGAAAAGAGAAAGACCCAGCATGTGATGAATAGATTCAATAAAGGAAGCTACGGCCCCCAGTTACAAGACCTGAGCAAGGCTGTTAATGATAGGACACTTTGGAGGTGATTAATATGGAGGGTCACCATAAGTGGAAGCAACTTGATGTCACTTAACATACACATATTGTATGGCTACCTGCAATATGTTAGTGCTCTTGGCTGTTCATCATTTGTGTAGCTAATGAGCTGGTTGAAGTTGTCTTAGATGTGGTATTGTGACTATTGTGTGGATGTTGGTATCTCAGAAGTCAGAACTATCACTGTGAGACATGAGAAAGCCACTTTATCAGGTCATGCTCAAGACTGGATCTGCCACTGTAACTATGAGATTATCCCAAGTTGTATTATACCCAGCACCTGAGAAAGGTCACACTCTGGGTTTATTCCCCCTCTCTCCACATGTGTGGTGTGTTGATATGGTCTATTACTTAATCCAGTTGGTTTCCAGAAAGGTCTGGATGATTTTGAGGGTCTCATTCATGAAGCTCATGAGATGGTTTGGAATACCAAATTATTTGGGGCATTATACAGGATTATTTCCTGCTGCTCTCTTTCTCCATCTAGAAGAGCTTTTTGTCCCTTGATTTAGTAGGGAACATGAGAACGGTTGGAAAATGGCTAGAAACCTAGTAGAAGTTCTTGCTGGCTTCGACAGAACATATCATAGAGTCTTTTTTCAGGTGTGTGAGATGGTGGTAATAATTATGGCTGTGCAGCTATGGCTGTGGCTTTTTCTCCCCTTCCAGTGCATTAGCTGAATCACATCCAGCGCAATCATTTGGGGGGCTCCAAGATCTGAACTTCTCCAGAGGAGAATAATGCTGCAATGGGCTTTGAGAATCTTACAGATTATTTGATTTGATGATAATGTAGCTCTTACTCAGAGTGCCATAGGTGTCACATTAGAATCTGTGTCAGGGCATCAGAAGCATCTGCCTATCAGAGTGAGAAACTTTTTGATAACTGTCAGATTGACCTACCTGACTGAGTATGACAGTTAAAGGTCCCTACCTGCAAATTAGATCCTTGCCCCTTCTAGTTGGTGAAACTGCTGAAAGAAAACAAAGGCGCCATATGCCAAGCACATTAGTACATGTTTGCCAGAGGCAGTTTTGCCACAGCTGCTTTGCTCAAAAAGCACTCTTTGGAACTTGTTTGGAACCCAATGTGGAGCTTCTCAAACCTTGGCACTCTCACTAGTATTCTTTAACAGTTATACCAGCTATGGGACATGGATGGCCCAGGCTAGCCCAATCTTGTCAGATCTTGGAATTTACTCAGGGCTGGACAGGAGACCACCAAGGAAGTCCAGGGGTGTTATGTAGAGGCAAGCAACAGCAAACCATCTCTGTTTTTTCTTTTGCCTTGAGAATCCTTTGCGTCACCGTAAGTCAGCTATGACTTGATGGGACTTTCTACCACCATATGAAATCATCCTCAGATGATAACATCAGGCTCTATTATTCATTAACTAAGCCTTTAGAAGCAACTGTGGCAGTCCAGAATCAGTCAGATTGCCTGACCCCAGGGAATGGCCATACTGAATCAGAAAAAGAAAAGATCCACCTAGCCCATTCTACTTGCCAGCTATGTTTCATGAATTCAGAAACATAACAAGGTTACTTTTTAAATAAACCATCCCTGCCAATGGCCACAATAAATATCCTGTCACTTCAAATTCTGGTCTAGAGTTCTAAGATTCTTAGAAATCATGTAAGATGTTAAAAATCTTTGGTTACATCTTCAGTCACCTTTTTCCCTATTTTAAAAACCCCTCATACTTCTGAAGTATCTCTTCATAACCCTGATCACTTCAGTTGTCCCTGTCTTTGCATCCTCTTGTGCTATTATTTTCATTTTAGGGAACCAGTAACCAACAGTGGACACAACATTTGTCATCCAACACTATGACACTTAATTCATAGGTCTGTTTTCAATGGATGCAAACTGAAGGTCCAGATTACTTTAATTTGAACTCCTTTCCATTTGTTACAACAAAATAAATATCCCTTCAATTGTGAAATTAAAAAGAGAACACCCTATGTGTCTTCTCTGCAACTGCTGACCTTCCACCCTATTTTACACAGAGTACATTGACAGAAATGCCCTGCTCCCCTACTAAGGATGCCAGCCTCCGGGCGGGACCAGCCCCCCCCCCCCCCCCCGGAATTACAGCTCATCTCCAGAGTACAAAGGTCAGTTCCCCTGAATAAAATGGATGCTCTGGAGGGTGGATTCTATGCAATTGTATCCCACTGAGGTCCCACTGAGGTTCAAGACTCCATCCCCAAATCTCCAGGAGTTTCTCTGCCTGGATCTGGCAACCCTACCCCCCTGCCGCCTGCCGGTGGCCAGGAGGGACCTGACAACCCTATCATCTACTGGAATTCCATCTGCAGAAATTTCCCAGGTCACTACTGACAAATCAGCCATTCACAATGCCATGTGACTCCATGATAAATAAACAAAGAACCCTGAAGAACTAAGAATAAATCAATACATAGTACTTCAGACAAAACAACAATCATAATGGAATTGTTGCTGCTTTCCCTTCATGCCACTGGACCCTTCCTACACCGTCTTGGGTTTCTTATTCCAAAGCCAAGCAACTGGCCTGCTACGAAACACCAACATAGTCATCAAAATTTGTCAGATTACTTCACCCATTTGCAGGGACAACTGATCTCTATTTAACTGTTGCTGCAAATACTCAGATCTAAAACAGAATTTTAATCACACAGAGAACAAAATATGGTAGTTTAAACTAATGCAGAGTGGTGCTGACAACTAGTATTTTCATACAATAAGGAAAAAGCTGGCATGTCTTGTTCTGCAGGGTTGGGGGGAGCATTTCACTGTTTATGGGCCCAGGGACATGGAGGGAAGTACAGGTGAGAAATGATACAACAAACCCAGGTGAGTGTTGGAATGGAAAAGGCCACAGCTTTTATTGGTAACACAGCAGGAGCATTGGTGCAGCATGGGGACAGATCCTGCAGGTGACCCGCCTGCTGCTCAATGAACCCCACAAACAAGCCTGCCTGCTGGGGGTCAAACGGAGGCATGGCAAAGTGGTAGGAACCATGCGGTTGCCAAACACTACATGGATCCCTTGCTCCCTGGTAGTGAGAGCCCTGCTGACAGCCCCCGAGCTGGGCATGCTTCTGACCCCTTAAGGAGGTCCCCATAATGTGGGATGTGGGCATGCAGGTACCACCTCCCCAACTAAAGGGATCCATCCCAATGCCCAAACCTGTGACAATGAAACAGTAAACAGTAGAAAAGACCTGTAACAACCAAAGGGCAGGGCGGATGGGAGGAAAAAATGCAAAAAATGGTGGGACGAGGCCCCAGGCATGGCACTGCTTTATAGGGGAGGGGTGGGCAGATGGAGCCTCCAGGACTGCCCACCAGCCCTACCCCACATGACGAGAGCCCTTGGATTCAGGCCCATCCTCCTGCCTCCACAGGGCCCCTCTCCTGCACTGGACTATGTGGCTAGATGGCTGAAGACTGCATGGCTGCCTGATGCTCTTACCCAGCCCCAGAGCCCACAAAGTGAGCAATGGGGCGAGTCCTAGCCGTTGCTTCTCAACACATGTAGTGTGACAAAATAGACATGCTTCTTCATGCTGTCGGAGAACACTGAACTGTAACTTTCAATATGGTTCAATGCCTTCTGTAACCATTTAGTACCAGCATAAAAAATACTTCTTGAAAAATAAAAACCTATGGCTGTTTGTAAATATATAATCCTCTGTGCCATAGGCCTTTCCCCCTATTAGCAGAATGATATTAAAATCTAATTAAACCTACTGTAGCAGCTGAAATAGTACAGCTTAACCCAGGCTCATCAGAGCTTGGGAGTTAAGCAAGGCTGGCCATGGTCAGTACTTGGATGGGAGACCACCAAGGAAGACTGGGGTTGCTTAGCAGAGGAAGGCAATGGCAAACCACCTCTGCCCATCTCTCGCCTGGAACACTCTGTGGATGTGATCACTATAAGTTGGGTGTGACTAAATGGCACATTCTTCTTCTTCTTCTAAGCTGACTATGCTAAACAGTGCTATGGATACTGGCTTGGATCCTATAAGTACATTGTGCATGCCCTTTGCTCTGGCTGCAGAGCAGCTTGCTTCCTCTTCCACTAGTCCAACCACTTGCGTTAAGACACATTGAAAGCCATTGTTCTTATGTAAATGGAAGCACTAGCAGCAAAGGAAGCTAGGTGCACATATGTTGCCAACTCTGGCTTAGGGAATTCCTGGAGATTTGGGGTATGCCTGGGGAGGGGTGGAGTTTGGGGAGGGGAGGGAGCTCAGTGGGGGTGTGATACCATAGATCTCACCCTCCAAAACTGCCATTTTATCCAGGGAGCTAATATCTGTTGCCTGGATATCAGCTGTAATGCTGGGAGAACACCAGGTCCCATCTTGTTGTTGATAACCCCAGCTCTATTACAGCTGGAGTGGTGCATGTAGAATGTAGTCACAGGATCCAAGCCATTTTGAACACGGAGCTGTACGTTTTGAACACCAAGCTGGAAGTTAGGCACAAAACCTAGAATCAACCTGCTACATATGCTTTGCACAAGTTGGGGGTCCTGTGAGGAACTGGTCAAGGAGATACTTTGGAAATTCCCAAGTATACAGAAACCCTACCATGTTCGCAATTGGCCTGCTTTTGTGATTGGTTGGGGGGGGGCACCTTCCCATTAGATACAGCAGTATTACTCAAATGTTTTATTTCACAGTGAACCTAAGTTATTTCTGTGCACCTTGAATCAAAGACCTTAGGAGCTTTCTGTGTGCCTTGAATCAAAGAGGTGGGCTTCGTACCTCATGGGTATGTGTTTAATTAGGAAGTAGGGATGTTACCAGGCTCGTAGCCAGGATTTTGTGGCTTGTGAGGCAATTTTTTTTTCCTGGAGGGGCTGAAGTTCTCAGTGCAGAAAGAAAAGCCATCTAGCCAATAGAAAGCTGTTACCAAGATAGATCTCTAAATTGCAAGCTGTCAACCACTTTAGATGACAGTTCTCAGCTGCTGCAAGTTAATCACGTCTGCCAGCCTAAGGAACAATTCTGATAACAAGCTGGCAGGAGGGGGCGATGACTTCTATAGTCAAGAAAGCTGACACTTAGGTTGAAAAACTCTCTTAAAGGAGACCAGTTTATTGACACAGAGTTAGAAGGGATCCTAGAGATCAACTATTCCAACCCCATTGCTCAGTGCAGGAATTAGTTAACTACAGCACCCTACTCTGCTTAAAGGAGTGCATGTCTTTTAAAAAATGTCTAAATATGATTGAAAAAAGTATTTACAGGAGAAATTCTTTTGGGGCTGTGCCTTTAAGAAAGGAGGCAGAGCCCCCAAAAGCCCACCATAGCTATGGGCCTGGATGTTACAAGTGTTTTGCTTTGTCCTTAGGCAAAAAAGGGCAACATTTTCAGCATGAATCCAATATTCAAATGTATTACTTAAAGCTTTGGTGGGGGGGGGGGGGACTGGCTATTTGCAAACTAAAATGTATGCATCTGTACATATAGGACACAATACAAAATTTGTCTTGAAAAGTAGGCCCAGAATTAGAAAAGGGACTACTGTTTGGTGTGTTTAACTTGATGGAATGTTATCTTTGCATTACTAAGGCTGGCAGAACCATGAAAATAAGATTCTCCCTCTCTCAAGCAGTGTTCCCTCTAAGCTGTGGAGTCTTGTGAGCAAAAATTCTACTTTGTGAGCTACTAGCATTAAAGTGAGCAGTTTGGCTACTGCATATATTAGTTTTCTCTGGAGCTATCCTTCCTGAGCTAAGACAAAAAAATGTGTGAGCTGGTGGCTAAAAACCTAACTAACACTAGCTCAGCTTAGAGGGAACACTGTCCTCAAGCCATACTTCATTTAATGCAACATATAATAAGCCATTTCAGTCAATCAAGTGCAACTAGGCTACATCTTTTATAATCAAAAGGTGAAACCTAGTTAGAAATCACAATTGATCTCTTAGTCTGAAATCACAGGCTTAGGCTGGAAATAAGATCAGTTTTAGTGATGCACTGAATAATTTAGTGCCGTGTAAAACAAATTAGAACATGTTCCGTTGTTCATAAGATGGATGGTGCAACAAAGAGGTGGGTATTTTAATATCCTGCTTAATGTCAACTTAGAAAATGAGATTCTTCCCTAACCTTTCGGCTTCGTTCACAAAGATGGATAGCCATAGAGCCAAACCAAGAAAGGAACACTAATATATATTTGAGAATTCAAATAGTTGAGATTTCTCTCTGAAATGGGACTCATAAAAATTGTGACTCCTTGAATAGAAAATGTGCTTTGATGTGATATTATTTAAGGACTGTAATGAATTAACCTAGAGTCTCCTGCTTATAAATTATTTATTTTGTAGGAAAGACTGGTTATGGATAGCCATGCCAAATATTCTATTCAGTAGCAGCATTAGTTTATGTTTACATTTAACAAACTCTGAAGCATTTTAACTCTTAGATGGTTTACATGTTCCCCAGTGAGCACTGTGGTCGGGGTCCCAAAATCGCCTGGTTCTCCTAGGGCCGAGGGAGGCCCGGTTGGCAGCTACAAGGGCCAGGGCTTTTTCAGTGGCGGCCCTGCGCTGGTGGAATTAGCTCCCAGATAACCTTTTACAGTTCTGCAGGGCCTGCAAGACGGAGCTCTTCCACCAGGCCTTCAAGTAGGGGCCGCCTCAATTTTGTTAGCCTGGCCCTATCACTAGAACCCGCCAACCTGGACTATTCAGCACTGATCGGAATTGTTTACCACCTGTGACGCTGCTCAGTTATGGGCAATGAAGTGGTGCTATCTTGTATTGGTGCACAGCATGCTGTGGAACCTGCTGTGTATTGTTAGTTGTATGGATAATGTTTTATGATTTTAATGTGTATATAACACATTGGTAGCCGCCCTGAGCCTGCCATAAGTTGGGGAGGGCGGGATATAAATCCCAAAAATAATAAAATAATAATAATTCCTGTGAAGCCAAGGTGGCTGACCTGGGAAATCTGACAGAGGCAGAAAGATAAATGGAGAAGACTTTTAAGGACCCACTAGATATAACCTACTCCCATGCTGGCTTCTCCTCTGATGTAATGGACAATGAGGATGGAAAGACATCCAGCTGATAAGGAGGCAAGTGTCTCATTAAAAGGGACATAAAAAAGAGTCCTGCTGGATCAGACTAATGTTCCTTCTAGATTCAGATGTTTACTGCCTCGGAACATGGAGGTTTCACTTTAGTCACCTTGGCTAATAGTCACTGATAGACCTATCCTCCATGATTATCTCTAATCCCCAATTAAAGCTGTCTACACCTGTGGCCATCACTACATCCTCTGGCAGCAAATTCCACATTTTAATCACTTCCTATGTAAAGAAGTCTTTCCTTTGGTCCAGCCCAAATCTACTGCCTTTCAGCTTCACTGAAGGTTCCGGAGTCCCAGTATTTTGGGAGAGGGAGAAAAAGTTCTCTTTGTCAACTCTTTTCCACCTCATGCATAATTTTATAAATCTCTATTATGTCCCCTCCACACAGTCATCTCTTTTCTAAACTGAAAAGTCCTGGCCTCTTCAGCCTTTCCTCATAAGGAAGGTGATTCAACCCCCTAATCGTCTTGGTTGCCCTCTTGTGCGCTTTTTCCCAACTTTGCAATGTCCTTTTTGGGATTCAGTAACTAGAATGCTACACTGTATTCCAAATAAGGCTGCACCATGGATCTATACAGATCTATAAAGGGACATTATATAATTGGCCATTTTATTTTCAATACCTTTCCTAATAATCACCTAATAATCCCTTTTCACTGCTGCAGTACACTGGGTTGACACTTTCATTGGGCTACCTGCTATGATGACACTAACATCTTTTTTCTCTCTTAGTCTCAGCAAGTTCAGACCCAATTAGCATATATTTGAAACTAGGTTTTTTTGTTCCTGTGTGCATCACCTCATGCTTACCAACCTCGGACTTCGTCTGCCACATTGTTGCCCTCTCACCCAATTTGTGGAGATCCTCTTGGTTATCCTCGGTTTTCATCATCCTGAATAATTTTGTGTTATCTGCAAACTTGGCCACAACACTCCTCACTCCTAGCTTTAGATCACTTATGAAAAAAATAAACAGTACTGCCCCCAATATTCTTGTAGGACTCCACTGCTTACTTCCCTCCATTGTGATAACCGTCCATTTAGTCCTACTCCTTGCTGCCTGTCATTTAACCAATTTTTAAGACATAAGATAATCTATTCCCTTCTCCCATGAGGTAACTTTGTCAAAAGCCTTTGAATGTCCAAGTACATAATGTCTACCTGGTCACTGTTATATACATGCTTGTTCACTTTCTCAAAGAACTTCAAAACATTGATGAGGAGGACTTCCCTTTTCAGAAGTCATGACGATTTCCCATCAGCAGGCTTTGTTCCTCTATTTGCCTATCCTTATGTATCTGAAGAGGTGTGCCTGCACACAAAAGCTTACACCCAGAATTAAACTTTGTTGGTCTTAAAGGTGCCACTGGACTCAAATTTAATTCTGTCTTTGATTACAGTTTCTACTAATTTGTCTGGGACAGACATTAAGCTAACTGACTTGGAATTTCCTGGTTCCTCTTTAGACCCCTTTTTAAAAATCAGTGTAACATTTGCTATTCTCCAGGCTTCTGGTACAGAGGCTGAATTTAGCGATAGGTTACACATTCCAGTTAGTCTATCAACAATTTCACATTTGAGTTCCCTAAGAACTCTTGGATGTATGCCATCTGGAGAATTATTAGTTTTTAATTTCCCTACTGGGTCTAGAACTTTATCTCCATCAACTCAATTTGACTCAGTTCTTCAGACTCCCTTCCTAAAAATAGTGGCTGTGGCATGGGTATATGTCCCATAATTTCCACAGTGAGCACAGAAGCAAAAAAAAATTCATTGAGCTTCTCTGCTATCTCCCCATCTTCCTTGAGTAGTCCTTTTATTCCTTGGTCATCCAAAGGCCAAAGTTGGGGCTCATCCCACGGATGATAGATTGGTATCTTCTTGCTCCAAAGATACTCTATTCAAGGGAAAAGGGAACACTTGGCAGTGGATGATTCAATAACTAAGAACATAGCACTACATATAAAGAGGCCTAAATGTGGCTCACATTATCATGTGCAGCAAGGAACGTGACACAACATTAAACCAGCAAAGTCAATCTTAAAAAACGATGGAACATTAGTTAACGATAACAATTCAACACAAATAAAAAGTGTACTCAATAGAATGATCCACGCTGAGACATAAAAATACTAGGTTTAATTTCCAAAAGCTCTTCTAAACAGAACTGCCTTGCAAGTTTCTGTAAAAACTATCAACACTTTTTGGGGAAAAAAAAAACATGGCTATTTCAGCTTGGGAAAATAGTGTGCAGGGGATGCTAAAACCCTCCCTCTCTGCAATGCACTTCTGAGCTGAATCAGACCCCAGAGCAATTGGGAATATTAGTTCCTGATATAACATCTGCCTATAATTTGGGTTGGGAACCCTGGCCCGACTCATGGCAAACACTACATCTAGTTTGCTCTAATTTAGGCCTATTATGTATTAGTCTTTTTCCTTACTTGTCATTTTGCATTTCTCCCCACTTTCACCCTGCAAGTTTGTCATCCTCCCACCCCCGACCCCCGTTCTGCACCCTCCAGTGCTCAATTTACTTTCCCCTCGCAGTTTCCCTGGGGTTTCTCAAAGTACTTTTGTGGCAGTCTTTTCCCATGCTTCCCTTCAAAGCTGAAGGTAAAATTCAAAAGCAGACAGATTCCCACGGATTTTCCCCTCCCTTTTCCTGCCCCTCAGAGGCCACTCCCCCACACACATCAAGGTTGTTCCGCCACTCTGCACCTGGGCAGGGAAATGACGTGGGCGTGGTGGCAGTACATTCACCTCTTCCCCAGAATGGCTGCCCGGCTTCTCCTTGGAGCAGGTCTTGTGAGTGTACAGAGGGTTGCAGCACCACCTCCACCGCCAGCCCGGGCCCCTTACCTGCCCCCACGCGCCCTCAGCAGGCTTCCACTCAGGCTCCTACTGGGCCATGTTTCTCCTCTCATGCTGCCTCCTTCCTCGCCATAGAAGTACATCTATGTTCAAAGTTAAAATGGAAGTCCCCCTCCTCACAAATGATTGCCTGGCTGCTCACTGGTCCTTTCCCTACCGCTTTTCCTCTGATCGGGGCACTTGCACGTATGATTTCTCCACCCCCCCCCCCCCTTGCACATTGGACCCTAGGATCCTTGCCTTCCTTGCCTCAGGGCATCCACTCCCCTGGCTTAGATTCATCAGTCAGTTTGGCATAGTGGTTAAGAGCGGCAGACTCTAATCAGGAGAACTGGGTTTGATTCCCTACTCCTCCACATACAGCCAGCTGGGTTACCTTGGGCCAGTAACAAGTTCTCTCAAGAGCTGTTTTTTCGAGAGCAGTTCTCTCAGAGCTCTCTCAGCCCTACCTACCTCACAAGGTGTCTGTTGTGGGGAGAGGAAGAGAAGGACATTGTAAGGTGCTCTGAGACTTCAAGTGAAGGGCAGGGTATAAATGCAACTCTTCTTCATCATCATCAGTTGCCCTTGCTGTGCCTGCCCCTCATCCTGGTTTTCTGACTTTCCACTCCTCTCCTGAGCTAGACTTCTGGTTAGATTCCCCCTTTTGCACACTGGACCCTAGGATCCTCACCTTCAGAGCCTCCCGGTGCCACCCCAATGGCTTAACATCATCATCTGCCCATGCTCCACCTGCCCCTCATCTTGATTTTCCAACTTCCATGCTCCACCTGCCCCTCATCTTGATTTTCCAACTTTCCACGACAACCCTGCTCCAGGCCTCCCATTAGATTTTCACTTAGCTCTATATGTTCCATATGTTCCACCACCTGATCTGCTTGTTGGCAGGCTCCCACCACAGCTTGGCATCTTTCCCCACTAGAGCTTGGCAATAAGAAAAGGGAGCTTTGCAGCTTTGAAAACAATTCTCAAGGGAAGGGGGAGACTGGCATCGAGTTCATGCCTTCTCTTTTTTCACAGCAGCCAATTACATAACAGAAAATCTTCTGGCAATAAAAAAAGGGAGCTTAGCAGCTGCTCAGGCCAGTTTCATTCACGAAACTGAACAAGGAGGATTTAAATGGAAGGTGGTTACTGGATACTGCGCAGCTGCAATAGGGCAGCTGCATATTTTTTTTTTTTTAAACTTTGGACTCCACCCCTGCCCTGACACGTCACAACAAGTGATGTTCCCACTCCAATTTAGCAAAAAAATGTGGGTTTTTGTTGAAGCTGCAGAATACATACACAGACTACAGAATAAATACTCCAGAGAAAAAAGATTGGTGAGTACAGCAGGAACACAAATCCGAATTCAAACTTAAAGGCTTGACTGCTGGGATTCTCTGCAGTAAGCTGTGTGTGCAGAAAGGGCTGTAGTTTGGCTGTAAGCATGGCGTAAGATGGCCATGTTGGGAGGAAGAGCTTTGATTTGTTAGGCACATTTTGGAACAAGCAGAGTCTTTACAGGCCCCAGTGGAACAGAAATGAAACCAAATGAATGGAGGTAAGTTTCAAGGGGTTTGTGGAGCATCTTTTAAACGAATTCCTCGCAGACAGCTGTCAGCAGCATCCACACAATTTTTAAAATCACACCTTGTCAACCAAATGTGAGACTCTTACAGTATAAATGAAATATAATATATTGTTGATTAATATTGATAGTACCAAACATTTCTCAAAAATTATTTTAAATAATTGTCTTCCGATTTCCAAATACATTTTGGAAACACTGCAAGATAGCTTGCCAGATCTCTGTTCCAGTAAAACAAATGACTTGGCTTTGCCGTCTTTGAACCCTTAGTGAAATGTCTCCATCAAAAGATAAGCTTTCTGGTCCACAGGATGTGTGCCATACTGCATGTCTCTCCAAAGAAAATGACAATGGAAACAAACAACCTACAACAAATGCATCAACACCTGCAGAGGCCTCCTTTCCAAAATGTATCAAGGCAACCACTGTTCAGTGACAAACATCCTTTACAAGGGACTGATCTAATTATAAAGTTAAATTACAGGGTCCTTATAAAGAAAACACAATAACAGCAATGAGCCTGGAAGTGGCTAAATTCCCAACAAAATCATCCCTATTAGTTCCTATTCATGCCTTGAATTATCCCTTTTTATCTCTGCACAACATTCAGCATTTACTTACCGTTCCATTTCGAAGTATTGCCACTTTCTGCTGACATTAATGTATTCCCCAAAATAGAAGGTTCCAGCCTTTCCTCTGTCAGATATTTAACCCATTCAGATGTTTAATTTCCAGACTTTTCCTTGACATTTAAAGTGTGAGAGAACTCAGAAGTGGAGAGGAGCGAGCCATGAGTGAGAGAAGAGGCAGAGACGTAGGTATTTGATCTAACAATAAAAAAACCCCAGCATCTTACCTTGAAAACAAACATTTCCCGGCGAAGAATTGCTAGGGTGTTAAAATTCCCATCACAGATGTTGGGTTTGGCTCCAGGGTACGAAGGCTTATCTCCTGTGGGTGGCCGGGGAGGTTTAGGCTGCCTGTCATTTTTCCGTGGGTCTGCTGGAGGAATGGAACGATGTGGGGGCACTGTTGGCAGAGGTTTTGTTGGTGGTGGAATTTTGTCAGGAGGACCTTTAAAAATACCAACAGATTAACACACAGGATAAGGTATACAGTACAATGACATAAATTTATTTGTAGAAATTACAAACTTGAACACCAGCAATTACAAACCATCTTTTTTTTCCATCGTGTACTAATCCATTATAAAATATGGACCCCCCCCCAAGAATACAATACATAAATCTTGCTTGTGAGTTATATGTACAAGGAATTCAGAAAGAAAGAAAAAGTTACAATTTTAGTAAATTGATTTTCAATTTCTAGAGCAGGGGTGTCAAACATAAGGCCCGGAGGGCCGGAACAGGCCCTTCCAGGGCTCTTATGACGCCCACAAGCAACTGATGCAAGGGAGGGAGTACTGGAGGAAGTGGGTGGAGCCAAGCCATTGTGGCTTCAGCATGGCAGAACAACCTCATCTGCAGCAGTCAAGCATTGTGGGAGCATCTGCCCAGTGCTGCACTGCTGCCTCTCCAGGCCATCTATGTGGGTTTTTCTCTGCACCCCCCTCTTAACCACACAGGAGAAACTCCACCAATTAATTTCCTTTGGTTAACAGTCAACTTATGATAGTAGTCACAATATTCTGCACAGATGCATTTGACTGTTGCTGTACTGATTTGACAGCTATGAAACTGTTCCATCAATGGCAGAGCCTTCCCCCAGCTCAAAAGGTTTGCTTAACCACAACACACATCTTCCACTGGAAGATGGCTCCTTGCCATGGAGGAAGATGCTGCCATTAGCAGGAAACATAGACCTTAATTAATTTAACTGTATACTGCTACTCTGTGTATGGAACCTTTATCCAGTCCACAGACCATTTCAATGGAAGAAGTTCTCCTAAGCCTCCATCACACCCCCAGTTTCCTTTCACCTGCTACAGTCATTATCATGGTATAAAGCAACCAAACGTGTTTGAGATACTTTTGTCAAGAGATAAAATGGGGAATGGGCAGAAATTATTTAATTAGCATAAACTAGTTAAACACAGTTTAAATGATGGAAGTTATTCATAATGAAATAAAACTTCAAAAATGTAAGCAGTCAATGACCAGCAAAATAATAAAAATATCTCAGTGGTCAAGCAGACAGAGTGCAACTGACCTTAGATGTTTTGGTGTTTGAAGTACAAAATGCCTATTATATCAGCTCCACTTGAAAATGTGAGATAGAAAAGGAAATGGAGAGAAGTAAATAAAAGAGAAGAATAAAGGAGAAAAATAAGGAAGGAATATGGCAAGAGTTAAGTAGAAAAGACAGAAGAAGCCCAGCCCAGTTAGGGGGGAATGTCCTACACTGAGGTAAGTCAAAAAATGACATAGAGATGAGCTAAAAATACTGTCTGGAGGTTCCTGTACTGAAAGCAGAGGATGCTACAGAGCCAAATGTGCTATGTTTCCAACCACGTAACTAGAAGCCTTCCCTTGCTTCTTCCCTTGCCCTAAGTACATACTACAGGTTATCCTGGCACTCTATAGGGCTGACAATACCCTGTCTCTTAAAACTGTGCTGCAACCAGCCATTCAACATCTTTCTCCTGAGCAAAGCCACTGGCTTCATCACAACATGAAATCAAATCCCCCTTTGATGAAATTATAGTTCTTTTTAATAAAACGGTTATTATAGGATTTGGGTGCTCATATTTGCTTAGTTATAAATGCAGTCCTCAAAACACATGTCCTGATGCAATCCTGCCAACCTCAAATTTGCCCCTCAGTGAAGTGTCATAATTATGGTTGCCTCAATGCAAGCAACCACCCATGTATTTTTTTGTAGGTTGCCTACCCCATTCATTGCAAAAAAAAAAAGAAAAGACGTGGAGATCTGGACACACAATACACATGCAGATTTGTTATCTTTGGTGAGATGCAATGTATGCACTCAGCATGATATATTGGACCAGGTTTAGAAACAAAAACAGCCACTCTCCCCCATGTGTAATCCTTTTATGGAAAAGCTACATACCATATATCTTTTGGATTCCCTGTAAATCATCATTAGGAAGTTTGAAGTTGTCAGTTTCCATGTACTGGTAAAATGGAGCCATGATGGCGGTTGGGTCATTTGAATGCTCCAAGCCTAGGGCATGTCCCAATTCATGAACTGCAACTAGAAACAAATCATTGCCTAGAAGAAAAGGAGGGGAAAAGGTATGCTTTATAA
The DNA here is from genome assembly GCA_029233225.1 of Lepidodactylus listeri. Classification (NCBI taxonomy): domain Eukaryota; kingdom Metazoa; phylum Chordata; class Lepidosauria; order Squamata; family Gekkonidae; genus Lepidodactylus; species Lepidodactylus listeri. The sequence goes on along the minus strand of JARCFY010000006.1, from coordinate 39,434,894 downwards.
GTACATTATCAATTCATCACATCCACTGTAGTTGACACAAAGCACCATTTAAGTGACTTTTCCAGACACAGACAATATTTCACATGCTGCTGATGCACAACCTTCTTCCATGGCTCCTACATATGAGTCAGAGCCTCCCGGTGAAATCCCAATATTACACTTCACTTACTATTTCACAGCTGTAAATAATATGATGAACAGAATATTTCTATAAAACAAAGCTCAGATTGATTATTTTCCAACTATTAGCTATAAGATTTCCAAAGATACATAAAGGTTAGCCCCTATGAAGGCATTTCATGCATGATAGATAGCCTCAAACTGTGCTTCCTCTTCCGTTGGACAAAAGTCCATTGAAAACCTTTAATCTTGCACAAACTGAAGTTTTAGTGGAAGGGGAAGAGCATATGCATGGAACTTCTTCATAGGATCCAAGTCATAGATCAAGACACACATGTCCCTTTCAGTGAACACATTAAGCTACCTTTTACTGAATCAGACCATTGGTCCATCACAATCATTTATGTCTGCTCAGGCTGACAACAGCTCTCCAGGGTCTCAGGCTAAGGTCTTTCATGTCACCTACTACTGCAGTAGTGGAAAGTGCCATCAAGTCACAGCTGACTTATGGTGACCCTTCATGGGGTTTTCAAGGGAAGAGACATTCAGAGATGATTCGCCACTGCCTGCTTCAACATATCAACCTTGGACTTCCTTGGAGGTCTTCCTTCCAGGTACTAACCAGGGCTGACAATGCTTAGCTTCTGAGATCTTATGAGATTGGACAATCCTGGGCAATCCAGTCCATGGCCACCTACCTGCTCCTTTTCACTGGAGATCTTTCTACTGGTAAGTCCCCCTGCCAGCCAGTTGACTGGTGGCTGGAAAGCAGGGCCTGGTAGTGGGAAACCCCCACCTCCATGGGGAGGGGGTCTAGCAACCCTAACTGGAATCTTCTGATATTTTTCAAATGCTTATGTAAAGTTTCACATTTTAATTTTCATTGTAGGAATATAGTAGAAAAGTGTGGTTTTATTTGCAAGGGACAGTGAAGTGTGGAGCAGAATGGCTAAGCCACCATTTGTGTTCTGGACTAGCTACTGAACAATTATGGCTGTAAATAACATGACTCAATATTATGTTTACAAGCTGGTCTGGTTGCTGGTCCCCAAGAGTCACAGAATGCTCACACACGGTTACCCATGGTGCCAGCAACAGGGAAGCCTGCCAAGACAGTGGCAACACAGAGAAAGGCTGCAACAACAGCAACACAGTTTGGGCCCTTTAAGGCCTCAATTCAGCTACAGCCACCAGCTCCCAACCAGCAAGAAAGAGGAATGCTGCAACAGGAGGAATGCAGTATGAGCCTTTTAAGACCCCACTTCAACAGTAGGAATGCCAGCCTGGAATTACAGCTCATCTCCAGACTACAGAGATCAGTTCCCTTGGAAAAAATGGATGCTTTGGTGGGTGGACTCAATGGCATTGTACCCTAATGAGGTCCCTATCCTCCCCAGGCTCCATCCCCAAATCCCCAAGGATTTCCCAACCCTACTCTCCCATCCCCTACCAATGGCCAGGGGGACCTGACAACCCTAGCTGTCACTTTAACTTGACCAGGGCAATGAGAGGGTAAACAGAGGCAGCAGGGGCAGCCCCAAATTCCCCTGTGGTCTCACAAGATTGCTAGTTCTTGTGAGACTTCAGGGGAATTGACTGGGCATGTGCAGCCTGCTTAGAAGCAGGCTGAGTCAGAAGGTGGCTCGGCTTTCTCTACAGGTTGTGCAGAGGAAATTCAGTGGAGAGGAGGAGGACTAAGAAGAAGCGGATGAGGACAAACCAACACTTCCACCACCACCATGTGCCTCAGTGCCCCTTCCCCTCACCTGTTCTAAGCCTGTGCAAGTCTAAACAGTGCAAAAGAGGGCATGATGGATAAGGAAGCTGCTGTGGGCAGGGGCATAGATGCCCCTGAACCCCCCCCCCCAAGACCTATTTGCAAATTATATTCTCTTGACACATGTGCATCCTTTATTACTCATAGCTTATTATCCCTACCTATTGTTGCTATTTTCTAGTTCTTTTCCTCGCCTACAGATACCTTTTCCATTTCAACTGCAGTCAGACTCAGCAGCTACGGAATCTCTGATCCCAAAGCCCTCCATTTCAACAGAAGGGACAAAGTTCCATGCAACATCCCAGGCCCAAAAAAAAAGAAGCACACTCATGAGAATCTAATTCTACTCTGATCATGCAAAACAGGATGATTGAATGCATCACACTAAGAATGAACTGCTCTTTCCTTGTCCTTTGCCCTTTCCTGTCATCATGTATAAAAAAACTTTTGGCCACTAGCATTTATAATCCTCCAAGCACTCAATGGCTTTTAAAGGTAACCTCAGGATAGCTGTGTCTACTGAAGCCAATTGTTGCAAAAAAACAGTGCAGCTAACATTAAGGCCATTTTACACCTATTTTTCAGATGTAGATCTAAGATGTTTTAAAAATTATAAGGGTGAATACTGTAACCATATATTTACAAACATGTGTTACATATAGGTTCTGTTATTTGACACCTGTTGGGATTTCTCAGGTGTTAAATAGCTCTGCAAAGCTAAGGAAATTGTATTATCACCAATTACCACAGTTGGGAATAGGCTCTGTATTTTTCTTCAATAGATTTACCTTTTACCTAATTACCGTCCACTTTTTTTAGTCCAGTGGCACTTTTAAGACCAACAAAGTTTTATTCAAGGTATAAGCTTTTGTGTGCATGCACACGTCTTCAGATACAATTAAATGGAAATTACCAGTCCATACATATAGGTAGAGGGTGAGCAGTAAATTAGCATACAGCATAATGAAGACATTTAACAGATTCAAGGACCAAACAGGAATAATGAGCTTAGTTTATATGGTTATCATTTATTTGGGATTAATTCGGGGGGGGGGGGGGGTTAGTGAAGGAAATAAATATGTCAGAATTGGAGACTGATGGGCACATGCATTCTTAATTGTGGAATGCTGAGGGTGATTAACTGAGACCCTGCCATTATGCTCCATCCATCTTTTCTCAAGCATGGAGGCAACCTTACAGCAACTTATTCTTTAAAGTGGGGGAATTGGCTGTGTAAAGTTATCTCTCCTGCCCCAGACCAAAGAAATACATTCCAAATTACATTATGTTACAATCTACTATTCTAATCTATAATTCCAAATAAGAAACAAATAAAATAAAGAGGACATATGGCCTTTCTGGGGATTGGTGAGAATACAGACGTAAGGGCTGAATAAGGTTAGCGTATGTAGTGAGATAAAGAAACTAATATCCCTGTAAGGTCCTGGGGATTCCATTGTTTTGAGTGTTGTAATAACTTGCAATTCAGCAATTTCCCTTTCTAGTCTGTTTCTGAAGTTCCTTTGCAGTAAAACAGCTACTTTGAGGTCACCCACTGAATGCCCTGGAAGGTTGAAGTGTTCTCCTACAGGTTTTTCAGTCTTGTGATTCTTGATGTCAGATTTGTGTCCATTTATCCTTTGGCATAGGTTTTGACCTGTTTGCTCTATGTAAAGAGCCAAAGTGCATTGTTGGCATTTAATGGCATATATGGTGTTAGAAGATGAGGCAGTGAATGAGCCTGAGTTGGTGTAGTTGATGTTATTAGGTCCAGTGATTTTGTTGTCTGACTGTATGAGGCATCTGGGTTTATTGTTGGTATCTGGGTTTATTGCAAGCTCTGGTACCAGTGTGACTGTTCAAATCAGAAATTGTTTTATTGTGGGGAGGAGTTGTTTGAGACTGGGAAACTACCTGGTGTCCCCTCCTCCCCGAACTTGTGAAAGAGAACTGTCATTATTCAGTACAGGCTGAACTGTTTTGAGTTGAGAGCTGTATGTAACCACTAGTGGTGTTCTGTTATTGTCTCTTTTGGGCCTGTCTTGCAACAGGTTTTCTCTGGGTATCATTCTGGCTTTGTTGATCTGTTTCTTGACTTTATCAGGTGGGTACTTTAGTTCCCTCCTTAAAGTTCCCTTTAGATCTTTCAGGTGAGAATCTCTGTCTGAAGGATTGGAGCAGATGTGGCAGTAGCTGGCTACATACAGTGGATCATTTGTTATGTTTAGGATGGTAGCTGGAGGCATGCAGATATGTTTGTCAGTCGGTAGGTTTCCAGTATAAGGTGGTGTCTATGTGTCCATTGTGTATTTTTACAGTAGAGTCCAGAAAATGTATTTCTTGCATAGATTGGTTCATTGTCAGGTTGATGATAGGGTGGAAGTCATTGAATGTCTGGTGGAATATGTCCAGGGCTTCTTTGCAATGTGTCCAGATAATAAAAATGTTATCAATGTATTACAGGTATAAGAGAGGTATGAGTGGGTGGGAGTTTAGGAAGCGTTACTCCAAGTCAGCCATAAAGATGTTAGTGTACTGTGGGGCCATGCAAATGCCCATGGCTGTACCACTGATCTGAAGGAACAAGTTGTCACCAAATCTGGTGGTTATGTGTGAGAACAAAATGACACAGTTTGGTGGCAAAGTCAACTGTGGTGCTGTCAGAAATCACATTCCTTTTGGCATGTAATCCATCTTTGTGTAGGATGTTGGTATACACAGATTCCACATCCATGGTGGCTAAAATAGTATTCTTTGGAAAATTGTTCAAAGACTGTATTTTCCTCAGAAAGTCTGTGGTGTCATGAACATAACTAGGAGTGTTGATAGCATAGGGTCCTAAGAGTCCATATATCCAGATACCCCCCCCCCCCCACGGTGATAGTGCCTGTGCCTGAAACAATGGACATTGTTTTCCAGATCAGGTTTGTCTATGAAACATTCTCTCAGTCTTTTATCCAACAGAGGTCAAGGTCACTCTTTCAAGTTATATCTTAGAGCACATGGGTACAGACTAAATTGATTGAGTGTTCACAATGATGAGAAAGTCAGTCAAGGAGAATTTCAATGGAAATTGAATTGACACATACTTGCTTGGAGTTTAGCTGGTCTGTTTCTTCCTGGAACATCATCTCAGAGCTGTTTCTCCTGTCTAAATGAATTCACACAATAGGCTGATATGCAAGCAAACTTAATTCAACTTCACTGTGGTCTGACTACCTGCAAAGTTTTGTGAAGCGAAACAACTTAGTCCAGGTAAAACAATGAAGATGCCAGCTCCAAAGATAATTTTTTTAAGAGGGGGTAGCTCACTGATGTACCCATAATTTGCCAGGGAAACAAGAGACAGTATAGGGACAAAGTAGGGGTTTCCAGCAGAAGGGGGAGGGTCACAGAAATCACCATCACCTTTTAAGTCCCCTTAATTCTTCAGAGGATGTGGCTGGATACAAGCAATTATCTTAGCTTACTTCTGTTGATTACTATCATAACATTAGATGGCTGAAGATTTAAGGAAAATCTGATCACTTTCACATATTACTGAATAAAATAACTTTTAAGACAGAAAGATACACAAGTTCCAGTAAAGTGACCCAACAACTTCCAGCTGTGTTCCAACAACTAACTTCAATTTTGGACCATCTCTATTAGACCACCCTCTTGTCTTCTTACTGTGCATAGCATGTTTTGTACTACATAAGAGTTATGGAGTCTTTAACAGTCAAAATAGTTGAGATCAATTGTGATGTCACAATTCTAGGGCCTGATTCATACATACAAGCAGTCAAGTGTTAGCCGCTTTGGCATCCCACTGACATGAGCCTGTGACCTACTGGTATGGCAGGTTAGCTATTTTAGCACACAGATATATTAATATTACCATACAGCTGCAAACCATTTTAAAAGAGATGACATGACAAAATCCATGTTCTGAGCAATAGCTACAGTGAAGACATAAAGTTAAATCACATGGTACAGCCTCCATTTTCTTTTCTTTTTTTAAAAAAAACATTCCTTTTCTACACACTACAAAATTAAAATCTCTACAAGCTACAAACGATTTTGTTTTCTAATGCACTGAAAATCCCTAGGAACATCAACACGTTATTTTTATTTATTGGATAGCTACTCTACATTCAAGGTCAAAGCCCTCCAAGTGCCTTACAATAAAACCACTATACAAAGAATATCTGAAAACCCAAATCTTAATAACCATAATCCACAAGAACAAGTTCAGATCAGCCTAACTCTGGAAAGGTCTTTAAGAAGAGCACTCTCTTTTCCACTTTGTGAAAGACAAAACAATATTCCCTGAGGTTGTCATACAACTGAGTAGACCGTTGACTGGGATCACCTGTAGAAATTCAGAGCATTGGTCGAACTACTAATACATATCCTCAGTGTGCCTCCTGTCTTATAGTGTAACATATAAAGTGGTAGCTCATACAATGGCAGAAAAAAGGAATGGCATGCATGTGACTGTCACAAACTTAATCACAAGTTCTATTCTCGCGTTGCTGTTGATCGCCATTAGAGTCTTTCTGTGAAACCAGATCAATTTCCATGAGTAAGGAAGCTGGCATTTTCAAGAAACATCCCTCTTTTCCCCAGATATTGATTGATTGATGCTATTATGTGAGTTTGTATGTTGCACCGATGCTCATACAGGGAATGCATTTGTGGAGGCTGTTAAATATTTAAATCTGCAGTAAATGTACGAATCGGCTCCCAAAGGGTCATCACATAAAAATCTTTACCCATGGTCCTGTTCAAGTCTTTCAAATATCAGTCGGGGGAAAGCTTTAAATGCTATTAATGTACAAATCGTTTTTAAAGAGCAAATCAAGTACTGCTCTTCCACAGTATTATTGAAATGACCGGGGATGTGTGTAGGAGCAATGTTTGATCAATTCCATCTAAACTCGCCAGCATCCTTACATCACTGCTGAATCTAATACCAAGAATGTGAACACTGTACTTTAGAGCATCTTTAGCCTGCAGTTCTCTCTCTTGTTTGGTCTCTGCCACACATGATATATCCACTGCTGAGACATTTGGTTCCCTCAGGAGATTCATTTCTGAGATTCTGCTGGTTCAGGTTCCTGCAGCACAGCTTGGGTCCAGTGTGTCAACTGAACTGGCAGCAATGTGAAATTTAGTAGAAGCTGATGGCTGCAGTTCCGCAAGAGGTTGGGGTTTTTCATACATTTCTCTTGGCTGCTAGCATAGTACCCACATGAAAAAAATGACTGAGCTATGAACCAAATACATTTCAAATATGCTTAATTGGAATCCTAAATATCCATCACCCTTGGCAATCTGGAGAGAATTCTCAGAAATCCTGAGAGTGATCCTAAACAAGTTTACTCACAATCCCACATCTATATAATGGTGCTTACTCTCTAAAAAGTGTTTTTAGGATTACACAGTGTGTAAGTCTGCAGGTAATGAACAGCACTGCAAAGGGCTCCTTGAAGGACAGGTATTCTTGTTAGGTTTTTTTTGCATATCCAAATATTCTGGCTTAAAACTGGTTGTCTGCAAAAATACTTCTTCCACTTCATTCAGAAGGAATTCTGGCAGAGGACCTGCAAGTTCTTTGTATAAATTAAAGTATGCTTTAGTCATGAACCAGAACAAAGAAATATTTTCCCCTACAACTCAGGTAATTAACTTTGATTCTGTTCCATTTCTGTTAGAGATAGCATATTGAAAAATGAATGTATAACTTGGAAGATATTCATGGTGGCTTGTAAGAGGTTTTCCTTGCAGAATCCATCTGTCCCTCAGCTATGACTGTGTGGGCATGCTCGAGGAGAGGGGTGATTAGCTTCTAAGCCCTGCTTTTCATACAGCCATTTTGACAATACATACAAATTGCCCTTCCACCGGATGTTTACATGGATTTAGCTCCGATCAAATGTACAGCTTTGTAACCTTCCTAGCTGTCTTCACGTCTCTAATGTTGATTCATTCAATTTAATTTAATCCTTGATTAAATCAGATTAGCTGGATTTGGCGAGCAAACGGGTTAAACTAGATGAAGTACATCTCTTTAAGAGTCGAGGAGGGACACTCATTATGTTGGGATAAAAATGACACAGTCAAGGAAAGGTAATATTGCTGGAATGAACAGATCTATTGTAATGCCGATGGAAGGAATTCAATTTAAAATAGGGATATATCATGGCAACAATAATGGAAACCATTACATTACAAGGGATGCTATGCTATGTTCCAGGGATTTGCACTCTCAGTGGCTGTGCCATGTTTGTGGAGCAGACATCTGGAAGATGAGAGAGGGACTCCTACCCTCAGGCTTTCTGATGAGGCTGGAAGACAGCATTGCTCCAGAGAGCTTTTCGGCGCAGCCCCAGTTGGGCAAAGAGGACTAGCCTCCTAGTGAGTCATTCAGTGTTTTCAGATCGGTTTCTAATCTAGCTTCAGTGTACTACAGATTTGTTTGCATTAGCTTATATATAAGATGGGAGTCACACATCACATACCCACGCACACAGACACATACATACACACACAAAATGTGTGGCCCCCATCTGCAGATACTTAAATCTATGGATTGAGATCACACTGATGCTAAATGTATTTTTCTGCAAACTTGGGCTACTCCCCAGGCTTGTAGAAAAATCCAAAAAAACTTTTTAAAAAAATACATTAATTATTCAAATTCCCTTTAAATTTTAAAAAAAATGTGTTGTGAGTTGGTGATGCAAAAATGCAATTGAGCTGGAGGCGGCCATTGCTGCATGTGCCAACTCCAGGCCTGGCCACCATTGTAGAAGATGCCAGGAGCAGCTATGGGCCCGGCAGACTCCAGGAGTGGCTTGGTGCCCAGCTGCTGCCACAGTGGATATCAGGAGACGTTCTGAGCCTGGCTGTTGTGGACTCTGGGACAGTCTCCTAACTCAACAGAACTGGTGGAGCACTCTGGGAGCTGTTTTCTGCCTGCCTGTCATGGTGGAGCTCTTGGGGAGCCACTCCAGGTTTGGCTACGCAGTGGAGAACTCTAGGAGTGCCTTGGGGGCCAGCCACAGTGTGCTCAGAGTGGCTCCCAGGTACAGTTGCTGTCACTGCAGGTGGGTAGTGAGGCCTGGTGTTGTGATGTGGGGGGGAGATGGGATCCTCCCCCTTGCAAGTTTTATAGGCCTTTCACGTATATATGTTTTTAGTGATGCATGCCCCCAATCTGTGGATATCTAAATTAGGGCCACATGGATGCTAAAGAGATTTTTCTGCAAACATTTCTGCAAACTTCTTAAATCTTCAAAAAATACACAGGGGCTTAAATTTCCCCCAAAGTAAAACATTCTTTACTACCTACCTACCTTCTGCAGTGGTAGTAAACCATCCCACCATGCTAAGCTTGGTGAAGGCAAAGCAGGCTGGGAGCGGTGCTGGGCCCAGAGGCAGCAACGAAGCAGTCCGGGGGCCACTCTGGGCCTTGAGGCAGCTGTGGGAGGGCCCAGGGGCTGCATCAGTGAGAGAGTGGGGGGATGGGATTCCCCTTGCAAGTCCTGTGAGCCCCCAGTGTTGGAGTCTCAATAGTGAGGGTGGGGGGGCAGCCACTGGGGGGAGGTGAACCTGGCAGCCATGATGGACTTGCTGGCATCAGCTGTGAGGGTGAGAGGAGTTCTGGGAGTTGCAGCTGGCCTGGCAGTGGAGGCTTAGTTTGGGGGTTGGAAGGTGGAGGTGCAGAGGCCTGGCAGAAGAAGCTGTGGAGAACCCCCCCACACACACTTTGAGTTTTAAAAGCTGCCCTGAGCCCGCTTGAGAGGAGGGCGGGGTAAAAATATGAAAAATAAATAAATAAATAAACAAACAAATAAATAGAGTCATTCTTTGTCTCTTCTCTCTGGAACGGCAGGAAGCTAAGTCAATTACCAGCTATAATTATACAAATGGCTTGGATTGCAAAGTTAACTGAGGGATTTGGTATTAAGAATCTTCAGGTGACTCCTAGAGATTCCCCAGATTGCCTTCCAGGAGGGCTCCCAGGATGTACCTGTGTGCCCCAGGATGCACCTGAGTTTCCCAGGGTCCACCTGTGTAACCTGGTCAAAAGGGGTGTAGAGAGTGATGCAAAATGGGCAGAGTCAGAGGTTTAATAAAAGTCAAAGGCTTTCACAGCTGGAGTTCATTGTTGTAGATCTTCCGGCCTGTATGGCTGTGGTCCTACAACGCTAAGACCATGGCCATACAGCCTGGAAAATCTACAACAACTAGTTTAATAAAAGTGCTTGCTCAATGAGGAAGGGTCTCTTGGCTCTTGTCCTTGGAAGAGAACAGACTGCTGATCTCTGGTCTGCAGGATAGCAACCATCTTGACCATGTGGACTGTCTGTCTGTCTGCAGGGATCCTGAGGTAATGGAATATCTTAGGAACATTTTGCAACCTTTTAAGCTGTAAGTATATACCCTGATTGTGACATCTAGTTAGGGTACATTTTAGAACCCTAAATTTCTAACCAACTTTTCTTTGTTCCTATGGTGGCTGATCTCTGTTGTGCTAAAAGTGTGCTTGAACTTTCTTTTTAATAAATCCTTTTAAATACTGGATGTGGTCCTAAGTTTCTTTACCATATAGGACCCCCAACCTTCTCAAGCATGCTATTTTTAGATGGGAGCCCTGAAAGGGGGAAAGGCAAGCAGTTGGCAACTGGCTATTCCCCCAGGGGGTGCTCAAAGCTGCAAAGTGTCCCTGTGGTAACCAGGTACTGGTTAGCAGAAGACCTTGAGGCCAGGCCTCAGAACTAAGAAGGGGGATCAGGAGTCTGCCCCTCCTGACAGGAAGACTCCAAAAGGACAGTGGTGGCAATGGTACACTAGTGGAAGGAAGTATAATAGCTTCCTCCAGGAACTGGCAATCCAGTGGAGGGAGTGGGCAGAACAGCATCTGTAGGACAGGGGTGACCAAACTGTGGCTCAGGAGCCACATGCGGCTCTTTCACACATATTGTGTGGCTCCTGGCAGGACTGGGGAAGCCAAGGGAAGGCATGCCGCCCCAATTGGTACGTTTGAAGCAGGGGGCGGGGAGCAGAGAAAGAAAGCAACTTTAACTTTAAATGTGTTCTCAAAGCTGCCCCCCACCTACAAATATGATTGGACAAATAAATATCATTCTCAATATCTATTTTACCCCTTTTGTTTTTTATTTTTGGCAGTCTCATTTAATGTGAACAAAAAGAAAACTTGAATATTTTTCAATAAAAACATGTCTGTAGTGTTTGTTCATGGCATGCGGCTCTCAAATATCTGACATTTATTCTACTTGGCTCTTACATTAAGCAAGTTTGGCCATCCCTGCTGTAGGAGAAGCAAGCCTGTTCCATCACAGAAGTTTTGAGTGCAGAGGGACTTAGGGAGCTGCTTTGGGCCCAGCAGTAGAGTCCTGAGCCACACTGGTATCTCCAGCATCAGTGTTGGGGTCATTGGGAGCTGGAAACATGGAGACCTGGCACCAGAAACCTTGAAAGTAGAGGGACTTTGGGAGCCACCCAGGCCTGGCGGTGGAGGCTTGGAGCTGTATTGGGCTCACTAGCATCAGTGTTGGGGGAAGCATGGCAGACAGTAACAGTGGGGGGAGCCATGATACTCAGCGGTGCTACTCAGCGGGGATCCCTTCCTCTCTTAGCCAAGTCTTACCTGCTGTTCGGGGGGGGGGGGGGGGAGTCCTTGCCGGTCAGGGATTCTTTTGGCGCATGCATGAAGCACGCACGCCGCAATGATGTCACCCAGAAGTGACATCATCGCGTCGGGCATGTTGGTGCGGGACCTCTCTAATTCAAGGGAAAACCATAGAGTTTTCCGTCGAATTATAGAGCATCCCCCCCCCCAAACATGCCCGACGCAATGATGTCACCTCCAGGTGATGTCATCAACCCGGGCATGTCTTCGCAGCCCTGCAATTTGGGGGCAGGGCTCCCCCGGTGGCCCAATCCGGGCTGGTGGGGAGCAGTCTGCTCAAGCAGGCATTTCCCCGCCCCCCAGGGGGACTTGGGATCCCTAGGGGAAGGGATTCCCATGGAGTATCACGGGTCCACAGTTGTGTGTGTACATACACACACACTGTTATTACCCACCTGGGGTCCTGAGGTACTCAGGAGCAAGGTTGTATATCAATATTTTCAGTAAATGCATACATACATTTGGTGCAGAGTAACCCTTGCCCAAGGATTTCCATAGATTTCCCCCTCAAGATACGGCTCCCTGTGCCGCATCCTATACAGCAGCAGCTTTCTGAGTGGTGCAATGAGCTGCAGAAAATAGGAGATATGGGTTAAAATCCATTCTGCAAGCTGAATGCCACTCACAGTTCCTTGGATCTAACTCATAGCAAGTAGGAATACAATATTGCTGCAGCAAATGAGGTGAGCTACAAGAGGTTCAAAAAATACCTCCTTAGGCTAAACTTAACACAATGTGACTTGGAGAAGGAGCCTATGCCTATACAAGCCCAGCTCCAGTGATGCTACATTTGGTGAGTGATCACTGTGCAAGAGGGAACCAAGCCAAGAGAAATAGGAAAATCTAAGCTTGCCTAATTCAAGCTGTTCCCCCCCCTCCCCGCAAAATGTATTTGGAAATGGGCTGTCACTATGCAGATAACATGGAAGCAGAGATTGGAACACACATCAAATCAAATATCAAAATTAATGTTGAAATGTGTATTAAGTACACACGTACACAAATTAAATTCACAGAAATTCCAAGATCACTGGGAAAACATAGAATAGAATACTTGACACAGAAACATTGAAGATAGCCATGCAACTGGGTGGTTTAGCCAAGCAGCAGTAGAGTCAATGAATGTAGGTTAGCAGAAAAGAAGTAATGAGCAGAGGGATAAGACTTTCTGGGCTTTTATCATATGGTATAAGATAACTGGAAAATTATGCACGTAAATTGGTAAAATGGGGGAGATTATATTTAGTATAACTGGTATTACTGTTGTCATTATATTGTTATTTCAAGGCCATGCTTTTCAAGTTGCAGACTGTAGACTAATTTCGAGTTCTCCAGTATTCTGGATTTGAATCCTTTTGCAAGAGCAGAACATTGGAAGAATCCAGCACTTTGGTAGACTGGAAAAGTAGGACAGCACACCACAAACTATTTGCAAGCAAGAACCAGTTCTTTTATTGTTCTCAGGGAGACTGTTCACTGTTATCTCTGTAGTCTGGAGAGAATTTGTAATTCCAAGAGATCTCCAGGCTCCATTTGGAGATTGATGTCTCTAACTATTATATGTTTAGCTGTAGAAGCCTTTGTTGTATTATCCTGAACATCGGAGAGTTTTGAGTTAAAGAAATTATATCTTCAGTTAATTGATCATACACATTCAGAACCAGATTTAGTCCCACAACAGGCACACAATGGAATGAAAATAATTTATCCAACCATACTGCAAATGCACACATATAGTTAAGATAGACAGTGATTCTCCTGGTTCTTGTGTTTCCATGATATACTATTAGTATTGTTAGAAATTGTCATTTTTTAACAGGTATTATGTCAGAGAATGATGGCATTTTTCAACTACTACTTGAATTATAGGATTATGATTGAACAAAGTTTGAGTCCAGAGGCACCTTTAAGACCAACAAAGTTTAATTCTGGGTATAAGTTTTCACGCACATGCACATGTCATCAGATACCACAAGAGCTTATACCCAGAATTAAACTTTGTTGGTCTTAAAAGTGCCACTGGACTTAAACTTTGTTCTGTTGCTTCAGACCAACATGGTTACCTGCCTGAATCTAGGATTGTTATTGTTATTATTTTATGTACTTATTTACTTCATTCATACCCCTCCCCAGTGAAGATCCAAAATAGCTTGCATCATTTCCCCCTCCTCCAATTTATCCTCACAACAACTCTGTGAGGTAGGATAGGCCAAGAATGTGTGACTGGCCCAAAGTTACTGAATAAATGTTCATGTAGGGTTGGCAGACCACAGCCAACAACCCCCAGGAGCAATTAGGGGACAGGGACTGAGTGCTGACATTACTGTGGTATGCTGATGTCACTTCTGGTGAAAAGTGGAAGTGTTGTCACGGGATGTTCTAGGATTTGCAAAAACTCGGTAAAAATTTTGCAGGGAACCCAACAGGTGCTTTGGCAGAGTGGGTATTTGAACCTGGGTCTTCCAAATCCTAGGCTCTGACCACTACAACACACCGGCTGTCTCCATGCTGGTTACACTTATACTTGAGTAAACTAGCTATGTAATTGATATGATAGGTATAGAAATGTGCATTAGCTGATTTTAGTTTGACATAAATGTTCTGGTTTTAATTTTTTTAAATTCAAAATGAGATCAAAATATAAGTTACAAAAACAAAAAGAACCAAATATGTTCATTTTTAGGTCACTTTGCTTTCAAACTTTTGTGCCTGAAAATTATGGAGGTGCAGCTGTCTCTTCTCCCTGTTCCTTCCACCATCTGGAACAGGTTTATTGTGGACACACCAAAGGGGCCTCAGAACAGCAGGTGCTGGGAACTATTTTAATGGAGTTGGTTGCATCCTCGGCTGCCAGGCTGATGTCAAAAATGCCAAGAAAAAAAGTCAGTTCCAAAAAAGCAGGCCAAGCAGACAGAGTGGGGTGGGAAAGAACACATACCAAGAATAGTGGGGTGAAGGAATAAGTAAACGTTTATGAGGCTAGAGAAAAAGGGAGAGAACAAGCAGAAGCGCACAGCGAACACCTAAAGATGATCAAAACAACCTGAGGTACTTTTTTTCCCCTCTACAGTAATATAGTATCATCTGTACCTTCCAGCCAAATGACAAGGACAATTTTACCACATTGCCAGTGTAGATATGAAGTAAAATGTGCAGTAAAGGGGCTTGTTTGTATGGGCTTAGACTTTGTTGGTAGGAAGAGGATGGTTATCTAACAGCAAAATTACCAATCCCCCTTGAACTTCACGTTACTGATTCCCTTGAACTGCCCTCAGATCTTTGTCCGGATTTTTACCTGGGATGGTTCTTGATGGCTAAGAGCTTTGGATACCCTGGGATAGTTTAATAGTTTTCACGTTAAAATGTTGCTAATAATGAGCTCTTAAACTGGGGCAGATAAAAAAAATACAAATGAAAGAATCTATTTCAAGTAAGTTTCATCACATTTCTTTCTGGTTAAGTTTTTGTCTCCTAACAAAACTTTATTCCCCTGGTTGTCTGGGAACTAATGCTTTAAAAGCATGAGTAACTTTGAGAAGATTTATGGGGGGAAACCCACATATAATAAGGTTTTACTGAGCACTCCAAGAAGTTGTTCATCTCTTTTGAGAAACACGGAATTCAAATTGCCTTCATTAGCAGAGCAATATACTGTGGCAAATGAGCCTAGTACTTTTCAAGGGGGTTAGTGATTTGCATTTTTGCTAAATAATCAAGCTGTTGCCTCTTTCCAGCCTCCTGTAGGCCAGAGGAACATGAGAAGAAGAACAATCATTCAGCCAGCTAATCCTCTTGACACTCTGGAGTTCAATTTAGCTCCTAAACAATCTGTCACTACAGTTCTCCATTGTTTTATCAGATATTTCGAATGATAGTAGAGTATACAATGACTGTACGTCATCACACAGAAACCACAATGAACTTTAACAGAAAAAAAATGAAGTCTGACTCTTCAGAATGACTCACGACTTTAACTGAGTTACACATTTTGCTTCACTGTGTATTTTGGTAAAATATAAGAGTCCTCACAAGGCCTATTGACTTTGAATTTCAGAACCTGTTAATACAGGAGAAAGACACTGGAAAGAAAGAAGAAAAGAGAAGAAAGGGACTGCCAACATATGGGGCAATGAGGAAGCCCAAACACTGTTCCATTTCAGTTAGGGGTGAAGACTGGGAAGCCAAATTACTGCAGTGTATGCTATATGGAGTGGCCCTTGAATACTTCACTGAAAATTCAACTTATCAGAAATGCTTCAACACACCCCAGTAGACATATAACTGATGTCCTGCAAGAACTACAGTACCTTGCAGGTTGTTTCTTAGCACAGTTCAAAATGTTGGATTTGTCCTAAATATCTAAAGCTGCCAACCTCCAGGTAGGCAAACAAATAACCAGAATAATCTGTCACACTGTACAAATCACAGCTGAGACTTTCATCCTCTTATTCAGTTCTATTTACAATTATAAACAATATGTATAAATGACATCTATACCAGTTGAATCGTGACCTGATAGTCCTTGAAAGCACAAGTGTCTCTTTAGAATGATGCTGTCACCGGCTCATGATGCAGAGAAGAATTTTAATTAGAAAACACACAGTGGATGGCATGGGCTCAAGAACAGCTGTAGCACGAACCGAAGGAGTATGCCTGGGTTGCTTCGCTGTTTCTTAGGGCTTCATCAGGCTTTTCTTAGTGTTGGAGCCCACCCAGCACTGGTAAGGTTCAGCCTGATTCCTAGCTATTTGGAATATACTTATAGACCATGTCATTTTGAATCTTACCAGAGCTGGTCTGGATCATTCTAAAGAGGGACTTGTACTTTCAAGGACCATCAGGTCACTATTCAACTGATGTAGATGACATTTATACATAGTGGCAAAACCATTTGTTATGTGTATTCTTTATAATTGTAAGTAGAACTGTGTAAGATGACGGAAGTCTCTAGTGTGATTTGTACAGCGTGACAAGATTATTCTGGTTATTTGTTTGTACAACTGTATTCGCTGTATTTCCATTCTTGTGTGGTTGTTAACCTCCAGATGGGGACCGAAGATCTCTCCAACTTATAACTGATTTACATACTACACTGATCAGTTTCCTAGAGAAAATGGCTGCTCTGGAAGGTGGACTCTGTGGCATTATATCCAGTGAGGTTCCTTCCCTCCCCACACCACATCTTGCCCAGGCTCTACCCCAAATATTCAGGAATTTCCCAACCCAGATATGAACCTGCCCCATGTCTTAAAGATTTGTGTCAGATTCCCTTCTTTAGTTTCCCCCACTAACTGAAATGAGTCAAGTGGCATCCAGGAACAGGGTTTCCTTGGTCATGGTACCACAGTTATAGAATACTTATCCTTCTGAGACTTACTTTGTGGGGTCTATGACTTCTGGTTCTCCTGCCCTCCAAATATACCAATTTCTCTAGGGGGACTAGTGTCTGCTATCTGGAAATCAGCTGTAATTCCAGGAGAACTCATAAGAACATAAGAGAAGCAAATGTTGGATCAGGCCAGTGGCCCATCCAGTTCAACACTGTCACACAGTGGCCAAAAACACCCGGTGCCCTCAAAAGGTCCAGCAGTGGGGCCAGGACACTAGAACCCTCCCACTGTTGCCCCCCCCCAAACACCAAGAATACAGAGTATCACTTGCCCGAGACTTAGAGTTGTTATCTATACTTTGTGGCTAATAGCCACTGATGGACCTGTGCTCCATATGTTTATCTAATTCCCTCTTGAAGCCATCCATGCTTGTAGCTGCCACCACCTCCTGTGGCAGAGAATTCCACATGTTAATCACTCTTTGGGTGGAGAAGTACTTCCTTTTATCAGTTCTAACCCGACTGCTCAGCAATTTCATGGAGTGCCCATGAGTTCTTGTATTGTAAGAAAGGGAGAAAAGTACTTCTTTCTCTACCTGCTCTATCCCATGCATAATCTTATAAACTTTTTTAAAAAAAAATTTTATTAGGGTTTTAACAATGTATAAAATTAAACAACCAAAAGTAATATTCATATTGAATTTTAGTGAACCATCATATCTTTTGTTCTAACATAACCAGTTAATAAACTTGGACCAAATACAAATAGGGTCTACTTTACTATCCAAATTTAACAGATAACTCAATCTATCTAATTCAGCCCATTCTGAAAGTTTACCGAGAATATCTTCTCTTCCCGGTAACGAAGTTGATTTCCAAGTTTTTGCCCAAGTTATACGAGCCGCCGTAAGAATATATGTTATTAGTTTCGTATCTACAATTGACAGGTTATCATCCAGCATGTTTAGTAAGAATGATTCTGGCTCCAATTCCATATCAATGCCCACAATATCAAGAATCAGTTTTTTAACCATGACCCAAAACTTTTTCATTTCTATACATGTCCACCACATGTGATACAACGTACCCCGGTTCTTCCCACAAGTCCAACATAAACTTGACGTCGTTCCAAAACATTTATTCAGTTTGTCTGGAGACCAATGCCACCTGTAAAACAGTTTATATATGTTTTCCTTATAGCTCACTGTTTTTAAAAATTTAATTGATTTCCAAATCTTTGACCACCTATTAATTTCTACATTATGACCGAAATCTTCCATCCATTTAACCATCGTTGTTTTAATCTCTTCCTCTTGCATTTCATATTGTAAAATTATTTCATATAATTTTTTAATTAATTTGGAATCTTTATTTAGCCAAATCTCATCTAACTTACTCAAATTATTGCAGAATCCCTGCTTTTTATCCTCTCTAAATCTGGATTTAAGCTGATTAATTTCCAGCCAAGTTAAATTGATGTTCATTTCTTCCCGTAATTGGGTATCTGGTTTCAAATTTTCTTCAGTATCTAATAGTGCTTCATATTTTAAATTTTTATTAGTGGTCATTAAGGAGGGTCTGATAAAGGCTTCAAGAGGTGAAACCCATTTGGGTATCTTTACATAAAATTTTTCTTTGATGTTCAGCCAATTCTTCATCAAAGCAGCTCTAAGTGGGTGCGAGGTAAAATTCTGGTGTATTTTTTGCTTGCCATACCAAAGGTAGGCATGCCAACCCATATAAAGATCGTGACCTTCTAAAGCAAGTACTCTAGGGTTATCTAACTTCACCCAATCTTTTACCCATACTAGAGCAGCAGCATTCCCATAGCTTTCCCAAAGGGGCAAACCTATTCCTCCTCTTTCTTTACTATCTTGTAGAACCTTCTTCTTGATCCTCGGCTTACCAGGATGCCATATAAATTGATTTATGATCTTATTAAGTTCACCGTAAAAACTAGCCTTATTATCTAATAAAGGAATAGTTTGCGCCAGGAACAAGAATTTTGGAAGAATATTCATCTTTACAGCCGCTACTTTTCCCAACCATGACAAATTTAATCTTTTCCATATATTGATATCTGCACTTATCTTTTTTAACCAGTTTTTGTAATTGTCCGTTATCAGAGAGCTAACCTTATTTGAGCAAAGGATTCCTAAATATTTTACCTTCTTGACTATTTCTATTTTAGAGATGGATTGAATTACTTGTTCTAATTTCTTGTTACAGTTTTTTGTAATTATCTTAGTTTTTTGTATGTTAATTTTTAAACCTGCAACTTTACCATATTCGTCTATTACTTTTAATAATCTGCTTAGTGAAATTTCAGGTTTCTCCAGGATAAACATAAGGTCGTCTGCATATGCACAGAGTTTGTATTTTTGGCCTTTACATTGGAGACCAGCGATTTCCTGGTCATTTCTTACTTGTTCACATAGGGATTCCAATGCGTAGATAAAAAGTAATGGAGAGAGAGGACATCCCTGTCTAGTTCCCCTTTCAATTTTAAATTCCTGGGATAAGTCCCCGCTTATTATCAGTTGTGCAAGTTGGTTCTTATAAATTGCTTCTATCATTAGCATGAGTTTATCTCCCGGGTTTGCTTCTTTTAATTTTAGCAGCAGGAACTTCCAGGAAAGATTGTCAAACGCCTTTTCAGCGTCCATAAACATTAGGGCCGCTGTTTTCTCTGTGTGTAATTCATAGTATTCCAATGTATTAATTAAAGTTCTCATATTTTCTCTCAGTTGTCTTTTCAGGAGAAAACCCACCTGATCTCTATTGATAATTTGACTTAAGACCTTAAACCTCTCGGCTAGAATACTTGTAAATATCTTGTAGTCAGCATTTAAGAGTGATATTGGTCTGTAATTTCCTATCAGGTCCAAATTTTCTGATCCTGTAGGGATCAGTGTAATAATCGCACCCATCCAAGAAGTCGGCATGGTTCCCGTTACACTAATCTTATAAACCTTGATCATGTTACCCCTCAGCTGTCATTTCTCCAAGCTAAAGAGCCCCAAGCGCTTCAACCTTTCAACTCCAGGCCTTGAGGTTGACAACCCTGCTTCTTCTTTACTGCTTTCTATTTCATGTAGTTTGAATGATGAATTGTTGTACTTTTTCTGTTGACCATTTTATTTTGCTTTTTTGCTTTTTTTTTTGTTAACTAGTTTGAGCAGATGTAGGATAGAAATAATGTTACTATATCAATTAATGAAATATTAAAGAAGATGTAGGGTCTGAAGAAACACAGATGGAATCAGAGCCAAACTAGATGTAACACCAATGGACCCATGTGTACATAGGGTTACCACGTCCTTACCTTCTGCTGACAGGGGGCTCCAGACCATCTCCCCTGGATCTTCTGGTGCATGTGCCATGACATCATCATCAGAAGTGATGCCATCACACTGGGCATGTCATGCAGAGGACACTATAGCATTTGGCCAAAAACTCTATGGTCACCAGAGGTTTTAGCCAAGTACTAGAGCATCCTCCGGGGGACATTATCCCACCGGGCACATCAGGCGTGGTGGGGCTCTTCAGGGGCAGGGATTGGCTGGCAGCAGTCCTGGCCAGTGGTGGATTGGGGGGCCCAAAATCAGGGGAACCCCTGCCCCTATCGGGGGGGTGTGTGTCAACCCTATGTGTACATCTCTATAAAGTGGCTTAGTGGGAGGGCTGTGTTAAAGTGTAGGATAGGAAAGCAGGGAGAGCATTCTTTCCTGTGCCAAACACCTTTTAAACCATTTCTGTCTAGTGTGCTGCTATGACTAGCAGTAACCTGTGATAGCAATTTTTTTTAAAAAAAAATAAAAATAAAAATAAAAAAATGGTTTCATGTAGAAAAACTCAAGTTGGAAGGTAAAAACATAAGTGGTAGATGGACCCATTTAAAGGAGCATGTCTTAGGAGTTAAAAGATACGTATGCTGGATATGTATATTGTATGGGCATTCTAGGGCTGAAAGTACTTGATTGATCCATACAGTCTTATATAAGCTCCCCTGCATTTTATAATCAGATTCCTTCATGAAAAGGAAGAGACACACGGCTGATAGACATATTTATTACTTATTAATAAAATATGATGAAATTGAGTTTCCGTTGTCAAGCCTTTCTTCATGAAAAGATAAACTGGGGTAGGAAACATGTTTGTAACCTTGATCATGGCATACTTAGAAGCCAGTGCCCGAAGACTAAAATGCAATCTGATGGCATCTCCTTTTAAAAGAAAGAGAAAATGCCTATACATGTGCACGCGCACACACACACACAAACAGGGAAATTAACCTTTGTTACTGGATTGCTGTTTATTATCTTCTAGGTACAGAATTATGTTTAACTAAACAGAAAACTATATTGCTGAAAAACTAAATGCTATACTACATATTCAGTACATTTGTGAACAGCACTGGCACAAAGTGATAAGGCTAAATCCATCTTTATTGATTTAAATACATTGCTGAATTGCATTAGGACTAGGGCTGCCAAGTCAGCTCGGGGGGCGGGGAATCCCCCGCTAAAGGGGTTCCCGATCTGCCAGCCAGCATTTGGCCGGCGGGGGGAACCCCACCCCCGATGTCGTCCAGCGAGGACGATGTAATGACGTCACAGAAAGTGACGCAGCACGTTGAAGGGCGTTGCCAGGGCAACGCTTTGACAATCACCCCAAAACTCTATGATGCCATAGAGTTTTGGGGCGATTGCCAGAGCGTCACCCTCGCAACGCCCCCAACGTGCTGCGTCACTTCCGGTGACGTCGATGGGTGCGTGTGCAAAGGGCGCGCACCAGAAGAAACTCCCGGTGGCAGGAGGACTCCCCCCCGCCGGTGAGTTTTCAATACTTGGCAGCCCTATTTAGGACTTGTATAATCTTTGTATTATTGGACTATTTATATTTTTCATACAGTTTTAATGTGATTTACTTCGTAAAAATGCAATACACTTTAATCTTGCACACAGAATACCTGATGGAAGTCAGCTGGTATCCAGGATAGTGACAGGAAAACAATGATCTGACTCCCAAGGTTTCTTTTGTTCTATGGCTGCTTTCCCTTCTGGGACCAGCTACAGCAGCTGCTAGTGGCCCAGGCAGCTCCAGCCCCACACTATGCTGCTCTCCTAGCTGGGTCTTCCAGCTTGGTCTCTTGGGTGGTGATGGTGGAGCAGTGGTGGTGGAGATAGATGGTATTTGGACAGAACTAGGAGGAAGAAGGGAAAGATGGATGGTGGGAGGGTGGCGGCTTTCCTTTAGCCTCCAGAAGAAAGGCACACAGTAAAAAGGAGGCTTCTCTCACCTTTTGGGGGGCCCTCAAAATGTGGCAGCCAAGGCAATTGCCTAGGTTTGCCTGGTGGTTGGGCTGGCCCTGCTTATACCCTAGGGGAGTGAGATTAAATCCTATGGAGTATTTCTGCATGCATAATTGCCATCTTAAAGGAGAAGCACTAAAAATAAAGCTTGCAGGTAACTTGTGCCAAGTTAAAATTGGAGCCAAACTTTCTTTTTTGCATGCCCAAGATATAACCCCAAGTATTATTTAATTGGTTCAATACTGCAATTAAGTGCTACAAGATGCACTAGAACTTGCACTATTGCTTGTGCTAGTAGATCAATGCTAAATATGTTTTCCTTTCTGCTCAGGCTCCATCAATTCTAATTCATTTAATATGGGGAGTTTGTATAGTTATGCAGGTATAGCAATGATGTTACTGTAGTACAACAGTGACATTGTAGTACAAAACATTAACACATATGCTTCAAAGTGGAAAATGAAATGCCTACATTAAATCTAATCTTTAAATCTACCATCAGATATTTTGCTGTTATGTCATTAAATTATATATACATGACCAGCTACCAACATTAATAATGGTGGCTGGACAAGCAGAGCAAAACTGTTCTTTTTATTAGACAATAACTAGAAACTTGATCTTTTGGAATGCTTTTACAATCTGCTTGTAGCCTGGAAACTTATAAAGATGACGTAGGCTGCTAAATGTTTTATTCTTTTTTTTAATGCTGTTTTATGCTCTGGGTTTTAATAGCTTATTTTGATTTTTTGTGATTTTATTTATATATTTAGGATTTTACCTTGTTTTATGTTGTGAGCCACTCCAAGCAGGTCTCTGGAGAGGCAGCATATGCATTTTCTAAAGAAACAAGCAAAACTTTACATATAGCAGGACTGGTACAGTCAGTTGCCTACCCATCTTGAAAGCACTGTTCCTCCTTGAAAATCTTGACATACAGTAGGAGTGGTGCATTGCAGGTTCATTCTTGTCAGGAGGGGCCAGGGCTGCTGCTGGCACAGTAGCACCAGTTGTGCCCATATACCAGGCTGAATGCTGATTCAACATGCTTTGGCTTCAGCGTATTATCTGATATTTAAACGTTATTTCCAAAAACATTTGAAACAGTTTATTTGTGCAGAACAGATCAAAGAAAAAGCACCTTGAGAGGGCATTACTCTGTGCTTGTCTTCCCAGCTGAAGTCTTCAGTTAAAATTCTATCCCATAATACTTCTTTTTTTCTAATCCTTTATTTATAAGTTTCAAAATATAACAAAATCAAAAAAAAAAAATTCTATCCCACGATACTTCTTCCTGTTCCGGTTCTTGGATTATTGAGATGTGTCCTCTGATGCAAAGCTGAGATTTAAGGCTCTAGGTATATAGTAAATTAGGAGTAGCTGAGTTCATTTTGCTGTCAAGGAGATGGGATTTCTTTTGATATTAGTTCCTAAGATAATTAAGATCAATGGACTGTTGTCATGCTAAAGAAAAAATCACACAAGCTAGATGTGTTTCCATGCTCTAGTCATCCTTGGAGCACAAAATAAAAACTGGTGTTATGGATACTTAAAGAGACTGAGTCTCTGGGTGATGTGTCCCTAAAGAAATAAAAACAAAACACAAATCTCTCTGCCTTCATACAAAACTAATCAATAATCCACAAGAAATATATTCTGGGCTCATAAAGCCTTAATTACAACTTTGACAGTATAGTCCTATGTGGTGTTACTCCACTCAAAGCCCACTGAAATCAATGGCTTAGACTGGAATAACTCTGCATAGGATTGCACTGCTAGCCCCTTCCTGTTGAAGAACCATTTAATGCCAGTCCATAAAATACTTCTTCTCTTTTGCAGACATTGAAGTTAACAGATATTAGCCATCTCTGATAATTATTTAGCTAAGTATCTAAACAAACTTGGCTTGTTCCAAGCATCAACTTCATTTGTTTTAACCTAGACCTCTCAAATGCATGGATAGCACCAGTTAGCAGCCAAGGAAGTGAATTATTGTTACCTTCTCCAAGTAACTAAACATTTTCTTCCCTTCATCACCAACCCCATAGCAAATTGCTCAGGTCTTTCTGTGACAGGATGCATTAGGATGGGTCAGGAGAGAAGGGACTGGGGAAGGGAGAAGGGAGCAGAAAAGAAGGGAAGGATAGACAGTATATAGGCTGCTCAAAATGGGGGGGGGGGGGTGAGATGACAGTGGTGATGCTGGAGGCTAAACTTTCCAGCAGGGTGATGCTCCACTGCCAGTGCCACCTCACCTGAGACTATCCTTGCTCCCCCTGCCATACTATAATTGGGGCAGGGGCATCCCATGTCTCTTCCATCTACAGTTGCCAACTCAGGGTTGGGCAATTCCTGGATATTTGAGAGTGGAGTCTTGGGAGGGCAGGTTTGGGGAAGGAAAGGACCTCAGCAGGGTATAATGTCAGATTCCATCCTCAAAAGGAGCCATTTACTCTAGGGGAACTGACCTCTATAGTCTAGAGATGGGTTGTAATTCCAAAATATGTCCCGTCACCACCTATCTCCCCACCTCCTCAATCCCTACTCTCCTTGCTCAGTTTTTGGCAGGAGGTCTGGGCTGGTCACCAGGAAGTGGTCAGGAAAAGGAAGATAATAATCATGCATTTGGCAAAGGAAATAGCAGCAGCAATAGTGAAACCATTGATGGTGCATACGTAGTCAACAGCAGCAATGCGGTTAAGCATATTCTTAAAAAGTAACATCTGGTTAAGACCCCCCTCCAAATGCCAGCATCAGTTATTAATGAAAAAATAATAATTTCTGAACCTAATCCAATTAATTGTGGGGACAAGCCTAAACAGGTCTACTCAGAAGTAAGTCAGCTTTTATTCAGTGGGGCTTACTCTCAGGAAAGGTTGTTTTTTTTTTAGGATTGCACTGTGAGTCATCTAATGAACTCCCAGGTTAATTAATAAATTCCCAATAACTATGAAACTAAATGGAGCTAATTAATTAAAACATTTATACCCCATCTTCACTTGGGGTTCAAGGTGGCTTCATTTAATACATTATCTTAACTAGTCATGCAGACATTAATAGTCTACAGTATCTTTTCTACAATACCTTTAAAGCTCTTCTAGTCTACGTCCATTTCTCAGAGAATACAAAGAAAGGTCTCCATTCTGCATAATGGTATGAACATATATGGTTCTAGCTTTTCTGATCATAGCTTTTGACTGTGGTAAATATCTTGAAAGGTACTTGGACATAACACATTTGAGAACTTACGATTTAAAACCATCAACTCAACTCATGTTTGCTGCAAACCACTATGAACCTTCCCTTATCTGTTCAAACTGAATTAGTACACATTATTAGACATGGGCTCCAGTTACCGAAGAACTAATACAACAGCTGAGGACTAGTTAGGATTGCTTATTATATCTTTATGTGAACAAATATGCAAAGTAAAAGAACAGCACATGTAAAAAAAACTGGGGAGGAACAGAATTACTTTCCTGCTGCTTGAGTATTGATTTGGAAGACCAGGGGTTAATACAGTGGGAGGACTAATGCCAGCCAGCAGGTATTTTTTCAGTTACCATGAAATTGGATACAGCTACTCTACCATGCTTAGAATGTGGTGATGTGTGTAGTAATGCCCTCCATATCCACCACAATAGTTATCCAATTGAATAATTACAGTGGTGCTTGGCCATGTTAACCATTCTGATATAAACACTGTTTGCATACCAACTAGGATTGTCAATTAATTCTGCCTCAGTGGATTTGGGAGGCAGACTGGCAAAATGGAATATTATGGTAATCCCACAACATCAACTTGTGTTTGAGAGTGCCTGAGGCTGAGTCACCAGCAGAATGTGCAGCAGTCTTCAGAGGGGCTCTTGTTTCAGGTATCTTCTTGTAAAGAGGTTAGCATGATCCAAAGCAGAGCTTGGTCTTTTGGAGACAGTGCAGCAATGGAATAGCTTTCCTGGGCCCCCCAAGGATACTCATCATTTAGTTTCAGAGGTATTAAGACACTTTAACTTCAACCTGCTTTCACAGAAACAGTAGTTGTGTTTTAAATGGTATTTCCTTTTTTTTGGTTATTCCTGGTTTATTTTATATTTGCACTGTTCTAAAATCTTTTTATATGTATAGCTGTACATCACATTGAGTGTTTTCTGAAAGATGACTCATAAATTCTACAGATAAAATACATATTCCTCTATTGCTTCTGTCTCTGGGGGAACCACAACTGAGCAGCTGCTGTATAGACAATGACACCTTAGAAGCACCTTAGAGGGTGTTTTGCATATAGAAGCCTGTCTGAGATGTTTTGCCTTACATGGATGGCCCAGGCTAGCCCATGCTCATCAGATCTCGGAAGCTAAGCAGGGTCAGCCCTGACTAGTATTTGGATGGGAGACCTCCAAGGAATACCAGGATCATGACATGGAGGCAGGCAATGACAAACTGTTGCCTAGCAAGGCACATCATGTGCTCTTATGGACTTATTAATGTTTTGAACTTTGGGATGTTATGCTCTAAAGGACTAAATGCACTCTTTATTGCTGTAAGAGGCTCCAGTCCATTCCAGGTGAAACACCCACCATAGTTCACACAAAGACAGAGACAAGGACTCCATTACAAAAGGGTTCTTCTGTCTCCTCATGCTAAGGCAACACCCAGCCCCCTCCAACATTCCTGCACGGATTATGCTAAGTGAAGTTACCTGGCAACTAATCGTTCGCCCATCAAGTGGCCAGGCCAGGGCCATTAAGAGACAATGGAATGGCTCAATGACTCATTGCAAGCTTGCCCAGGTGTCAGTTCCTGTTTAGACTTTAGTGTTGCAATATTGACCACCCCTCCACATTCCCTCCTCTTCTTACCTTGACCAATGGTAAAGTTTGTAGGGACAGACTACCTGGTAGGTGTGTTTGTGGGATGTGGTTAGCGCAGCCCACCCCAATACCACCTTATAAAAGATCTTGCACACCATACAATTGCTCTCTTGAGCCTCTACGACCCCTATCTGCTTTCACTCCCCCTTACGTCCAGCTTACTATCCCAACACCCTACTGCCATCTTTGATCTCTGGATTCGCGACCAGAATCAAGCGTGTATCTGCCGGTTCAGATCACGTTCCCCCATTTTTCTTTTCTACCCCTCAATCTTCTTTTGGAAAAGGACCACCCATCTCCAGGACAGGTAACGTATCTCCCAACCAACGAATCTCCTACTCATGCAAAAGTGCTATTCCTCTGTCTAAGCTTCTTAGGACTTGTGTGTTTGTGTGTGTGATTCTGTTTTTGTAGGTTTGAAAACATTTTGCAAGTAAACATCATTTAAACGGACCACTCCGCCTCAGTGCCTATTTTCTGGGAACTCCTGGAAGGGGTGGGACCTTAGTATAGTTTGCTAAGAACTCGGTTATTTGCCAATTGCTAACCTTAAATTAAAGCAATTCGGCTAACAAAACCACCTCTGAATGTCTCTTGCCTTGAAAACTCCACAGGGTTGCCATAAGTCAGCTGTGACTTGATGGCATTTTCCATCACCGCAACTAAGAGACATTTACATACCCCCAACTTTCCACTGTGGCTTTGTTGCAACTCCTTCAGCTAATTCGACTTAATTGGGAGCCCTATTCTGAAACACACACACACCACTGGACTACAGGAAGAGTGCTTACAGTCTGTCGGCTTCCAACTTGCCTAGGGTTGCCAGCTCCAGGTTGGAAAATTTCTGGAGATTTGGGGATGGAGCCTGGGGATGGTGGGGTGAGGGGAGAGACCTCAGTGGGTTCCATAGGGTTCACCCTCTAAAACAGCCATTTTCTCTAGGAGAACTGATATCTACAGTCTAGAGATCAGTTGCCATTCTGGGAGATTTCCAGCTACACCTGGAGGCTGGCAAGCCTAAACAGACTGCAAAACAATTCTAGCTTTCAGTAGCTGTCCCATTGGTCAGGCAATTATCTACCATGGCCCTTATTAATCAACCAACAGAACACGGCCATACATTTCCAGCACCACAGTAATCGAATATGCAAAAAAGAAGAAGAAGTAAGGGTAAAATTCTATACCAATGTCATTATTACCATGATCAGTAAATAATGCCATATTTATTCCCAGGTATCGTAAGAACATAAGAGAAGCCAATGTTGGATCAGACCAGTGGCCCATCCAGTCCAATGCTTTGTGTCACACAGTGACCAAAAATACCAGGTGCACCCCAGGAGGTCCAGCAGTGGAGCCAGGACACTAGAAGCCCTCCCACTGTTGCCCCCCCAAGCACCAAGAATACCGAACATCACTTGCCCCAGACTGAGAGTTCCTATCTATACTTTGTGGCTAATAGCCACTGATGGACCTCTGCTCCATATGCTTATCTAATTCCGTCTTGAAGCTGTCCATGTTTGTAGCTGCCACCACCTTCTGTGGCAGTGAATTCCATGTGTTACTCACTCTTTGGGTGAAGAAGTACTTCCTTTTATCAGTTCTAACCCGACTGCTCAGCAATTTCATGGAGTGCCCACGAGTTCTAAAAGTACTTCTTTCTCTACCTGCTCTATCCCATGCATAATCTTATAAACCTCATTCATGTCACCTCTCAGATGTCGTTTCTCCAAGCTAAAGAGCCTGTCAACAGCATTGTTTTATCAACTGCCTCAGTAAAGGTGATTTTCAAAAATATACAGACTCTCCCCAGTAACAAAATAATAACCTGTTTTCACAAAGTGGCATAATTTTACTTTACGCTTCAAAGTAAGAACAGTGAATGGAGAATGATGTAACCCACTGGGGAGAAAGAATTGATTTTATCAGAAAAGAAGTAGGGGCAGAAGTTTCCTGATCATTCTACTATTTACTACATTTTGTATGTAAATTAAGTAAGTGATGCTTCATTTGAAAGATACAGTAGTTATAATTACTTTCAGTTGCCACACAAAAATAAGTAACCATCCTACACTCCTGTTTATATAGTATACAATTCAAGCGTTTTAAATAGCAATTTGTTCTTACCATCATGATTAGGGTTTCCCAAGGTCCATGGTTCATCTGAGTCAAAATGTGTGTCTCCCCCAATACCCGGCCCGGGAAAATAAGCATGGGCCAAAAATCCTCCCTCCCCATCAAAGGGAGAGCTGTCTCCATGGAAACCTGATGCAAAAATGATTGTAATATCCACATCCCTCTTGCCATTCTCTAGTTCAATGTAAGGAACTTCCTCAAATGTCAGAGGGGTTACATTCTGCCACACATCAAAGGCACGGCGAATGGCTTTACGGGTTTCAGCATCTCCTACTTTTGGAGTGACGTTCTTTATGCTGTAAACAAAAACAAAAAGATAACAAGTTGATCAGCAGAATTATTCTTTATTCTGTAACTACCTTTATTGAGGTAGCAAGAACTAATATTCTTAAAGCAAGGGGAAGTCTACTTTAAATAAACAGGTAAACAATTGTCACATCTAAGCAACCTTCTGCACTAGATCTAATTTTGAATTATTTATTTGATCAACAGCGGCCCAATAATCTTTTCCCTCAGATCAGGGTAAAGAGGCCACATAAAACAATGCTAAACAGCAGGAAAACAGGAATAAATCGGCTACTGGCTGTTTTCATCTTGGGCTGAAATTACTATTAATTCAGCTAAATGACTGAAGTTCATTGTGATCCAACAGTTGTGAATGTTTTCTCTTAAAAATATCTTAGTGGTTACAATTAACAACAGAGTAACATCAAATGATGAACCCACCCAAGAAGTACTAAACAAAGCATGGAAATCAGCCTAAACAAGTAACTTCTAATGACCATTTCCTTTTAAGGTTAGTTTTTGGATGTTAACTTGCAGAATACAAAAAACTGTCTAATAAAATAAAACATTCTGGAAAAAAGG
This sequence comes from Lepidodactylus listeri, assembly GCA_029233225.1. NCBI lineage: Eukaryota > Metazoa > Chordata > Lepidosauria > Squamata > Gekkonidae > Lepidodactylus > Lepidodactylus listeri. The sequence continues at coordinate 39,404,779 of JARCFY010000006.1, read as the reverse complement.
CCATTTTTTTTTAAATAACAAGTTTCAACTATCTATATTCTTACAGGAATTACTGCCTTAAAACACAGTAATCTTTCCTGAATATGAACAAAAGCAGGCATAAACAATAAAGCAATAAAGCATTCAGGAGGAACGAGAGGGGCAGGGCCTGGTGTATAAAGCCATAGTTTTTGAAATGCTACAGCACCCAGAAGTGATATAAGCATGCCAGCTAGGGGTGTGTGTTCGGATCTACCCAGGCTGAAAATTTACTTCAGCATCCCAAATGTATCCGGGTTCCCTTGGGAAAACAAACAAACAAAAAATCCCGGGAAAAAACCCAGATATATTCAGAAATTACCTTGTAGATCCAAAAACAAAGGAGAGCCAGGAGCAGATTGCTCCTGCCTCTCAGATGTTTGTTGGGCTTCTACTGCAGTCCCTTTAAAGTTTAAGGATCAGCTGTGTTGGCAGGGAGCAGTCTGTTCTTGATGGCTTGGCTTGAGTCAAATTGTCATTTGGGGTCTGAAATCACTTCACTCTCCATAATATAAGGACCCAAACTGAAAAACACCAGTCAAACCCCCCCCCCCCCCGCACACCCCTAATGCCGGCACACATTCCTTCCACCAGTGTCTGGGAGGCACCCTAAATATTTTTTTAAAACATGTACTGGTTGCTATGTTCTGAGCTGTTGTGAATACAAAAGAAACTGGGATATGAATTTAAACATAGTGTTGATAAAACCAGAAGATCAAGGTAAAAAACTGTAAAACCTTTTATAAAATAAGGAGAAAAACAAATCAGCAGACTATCTACATAAACATATGCAGGTACATAAACAATACAATCCACAGCCTGTCTCTGAAAATTGAATGGATCCAGATTTTACAGTGTGAGGACAGATTCCATTCAGGGTCCACAATTCAAGGATGGTCTTGAGCCCAACATCAGTCTGGTAGCAGTTGTGACAGAAGTAGTGCCAATGAACAGGGAAATATCATGGCCACCTGGCCTGGAGAGATACAACATGGGGGTATCCTAAAATACCAAAATAATCTTACAATGCCATATCTTTGGTAACTGCAAAGATAATTTTTAAGAACCTAGAAATGTTCACCAGCATGTCACCCCTTCCCCTTTAAAGAGAATGCTTAACTCATTTATACTACCATGATTCTCAAAATGGTTGGTTAACTAGAAACTGGGGGTGGCCACAATAAGGAAAAGTTCATTTGTGAGTCATTCTTATCAAACAGATAAATATACTTTGCCAGTGTTTACAGACAGCAAACATACACAAACCTCATCCTGCTTCTTTTTCAGATCCACCCCTTCACCAACAGATAACTTGCCAAGTAATTTCCTCCTCTTCCCTCTTCCTCCTCTATCATAGAAGCAACCCAGTATATCTCCACCTTCTTCCATTGTTCTAAAGGAAGTCTTTGTAATTTTATCAACACCTTCTCATGAATTTTGCACTGCATCCTCTCACATTTATTATTGAATGCCTGATTAGTCTTAAAAGTTTTTCTCTTCCTGAACCCCATGCACAGGAAAAGACTCTGTTTCCACTATGAGACTGTTTCCATTATAAGGTAATACAACGGCACTAGAGGAAATATGTCTTTTGGATATGGATGAGCAAATTGCCCTGGCTTTGTCCTGGTTAAGATTTGTTTGATCTTTTATAGCACACAAAAAGTAGTTTTGAGAATATCACTCATAATTTTGTTGTTGTTGTAGTTTCTCATATATTTTGACTTATAACCCGCCCCTCCTCTGGATCAACACCTGAACAAGCTAGCCCGATCTCATCAGATCTCAAAAGCTAAGCAAAGCCAACTCTGCTCAGTATTTGGATGGGAGACTACTGAGTAATACCAGGGTCATGAAGTGGAGGCAGGCAACAACAAATCACCTCTGAATGTCTCTTGCCTTGAAAACCCCACTGGGTCACCATATGTCATCTGTGACCTAACTGCACTTCCCACCACCTCTAGGTCACAGGGCTCAAGGTGGCTCACAACATTTGCTAAAACAGTCTATAAACAGAGATAAAACATATTTACAAAACTGTAAATAGCATCCTAGCTCAGCATCAGAATAAAACACGATCATTTGGCACCCATCAAGCAACACCACAGGCTGCTGTCAAAAAAACAGGTGACACTGCGACTAGATGATAGAAAACTGTCCTCAACCATTCTCAATAGAAAGCCTAGTGGAACAACTCTGTCTTACAGGCCCTATGATATCTAAACCCAGATGCCACCTGGCAGAGAGTTCCACCGAGCAGCGGCCACTATCAAAAAAGCTCTAGCCCTTGTAGAGAACAGTTGAGCCGTCTGTGGGCCAGGCATTACTACCATACCATGTGATGAAGAACAAAATGTTCATGGAGGGACATATAAGGAGAGGTGGTCCTGTAGATATGAAGGTCCCAGACCATTCAGGGCTTTAAAGGTGAGAACCAGAACCTTCTGAGCTGCAGAAGAGTACAATTGTGTTCTTCTTACTCAGATAAACCAACAAAAACAAAAAAGAGAGGAGCCCCCAAGCTAGCCATCAGTATACTGAAAAACTATTTTTTCCCTTTCATTACAAAAAGAACTATTGTTTTGAAGGGGTTGTTATCTTTCTTGTTTCTGTAGCAACATGCCATTGTGTTTCTTCTGGGATCCCTGAATCTCAGGATCACACAAGTATGAATCTACGGGACTTAAAAAAAATCTATTCTGTTATCAGCCTCCAGGGGAACTCTTCACCACAAAAAAGTGTGAATCTCTCTCACACTGCTCATCAGGTCTTCAGCAGACCATTGTTTGTTACAAAGAGTAGCCTGAAGGAGAAGGGCAGAAGATGGACCAAGAATACATTTTGAAACCCATCCTAACGTAATCTTGGAAGCAGACTGAACTCATTATGAGTCTGATTTAACATAAAAAAAAATCTTACAGAGATGACTAGTGAAAGGAAATAAGAGCAGCCAAAGGTTACAGAGGAGTAATAGCAACTCTAAGATTGGATAGGTACGTAATTAAAATATCATCGACGATCATTTCAAACATTAGATCATTAGATCAGGAAGCTCACTGGCTAATTTTATCTGGGCTTCGAAAGTGAAAACCAGTACTGAACTGTATCCAACAATGAACTGGAATTTGACTGCATCCTGGACCAACTATATTTTTGAGAAATTTTAAAAACTAGTCCCACACTGCAATAGCCTGACCTGGAAATCATCAGGCATGCACAGCTGTGGTCAATTCAATCACCTCAAAGAATGGTCATAGTTGGTATAACAGCCAAGTAGGCAAAAGACACTCCTGACCCCGGCTACTGCCTTGGTCATCTAACAGTAGTGATAGATCAAGCAGAACGTTCATCCAAGATTCCCTGAACCATGAAGCCACCACATACAATATTGTCTTGCAAAAGAATGGCTTACTGAAGCCTGGTAAATAGTTATTAAGGCCACAGGTTGCCAAAAGAGATTCTCCCCCCCCCCCCCCCATCTCAGTGAGGCACTGATTGCTTCCACTGCCCCATGCCTTTGCAAATCTTCAGGAAATGAGGGCTAATGATTTTTTTAGTATGGTCTGCAGCTTTTCGCATCACCAGGTGACATCCTTGCAGCTCCTTCATGGCTGAAGTAATTTGGGACTAGTTTTTATGCATATAATTTACATATGTGTATGCGTGTGATAAGGCTGCGGTGGCTCAGAGGTTAAGATGCTGAGTTGCAGACTGGAAGATCAGCAGCTCAGCAGTTCAAGACCCGAGTGCCGCGTGACTGAGTGAGTTCCCGTCTCTGGTCCCAGCTCCTGCCAACCTAGAAGTTTGAAAGCAAGAAATTGCAAGTAGATAAATAGGTACCACTTCGATGGGAAGGTAACAGTGTTCCGTACACCTTGACATTTAGTCATGCTGTCCACATGACAACGGAAAAGTCTTCGGACAGCACTGGCGCTTCAGTTTGGAAACAGAGATGAGCACCGGCGCCTAGAGTCAGATTCGACTAGCTTTCAAGCAAGGGAAACCTTTACCTTTATGCATGTGATAGTATTTCCATTTATTTACCTGATTATTTGCCCATAATCAGCACATATTGACAGTCATACATAAAGAAACAGGCTACAGACTTTAAAAATAACCAACTCAAATGCTTCAAAAGGAATATTCCAAAAAGGTTTCAAAAGGAATTATTTCAGACCGCATCTGGTTATATAACAGTTATATAAATTTCTTCAGAATATAATGTTTTGGTGGAGCGGAAAATGTTCATGAATAAAAACTTGGATGATTCATCTGTGTGATGTTCTAAAAGTGTGTTTGATTATAGGGCTTGGCATCTTTCTAAAAATGTGCATGGAGTTTTTACGTTTACATCTTATAAAAACGCTGCCTTCTCTTTCCAAGCTGTTCACAGTGGCTTCTGTAGCAGATCTGCCTCGGGGCAGCTCAACCTACTGATGATCTCATTGCAAGATCAGGGATTAATTAAACCTCTTTATTGGAATACGTGGCTATATCATAACAAATTGGGGAATGATTCCCATGAGACAGATATGTAACAGTTGGCTAAATCCAATGCTTTTTTCAGAAATGAAATCAAACTGAGAAGCGTTGAGTATGGCAGTGAGTGATGAAATAATACAGACCTCTTCAGTAATCCAACAAATAATAATTCAGATGTCTGGATTAACTGAAATTGTTGGATGCCCTCCAAAACTTGCTTCTGCTTAAGGGATCAATGGCTGCCACTGGCTCTGACTAGGAGCAGCAATGGCAAAAGTGCACTGTTCCTGAATAATCACAAGCAGCTCTGCAGTCCTAGAAGCTAAAACATCCCTGCCATCTTCTTCCCTCCCTCCTCGGTCTTATTGCCACATATGATTTAATTTTATATTAGATTCATTCATTTCCAGCTTACTTTATGACTCAACCCAGGCCCTCCAAGGAGGCTCACCATAAAGCAGAAGTCACAGCTCGGCTGTGGACGTTTTGACCCCATCTTCTTCTTCTGCTGCAGAACAAAAATACTGAAATGATTTCAGATGGACTCTAGACTTGTATACTAAGTTTCCTTTCTGTCCACAGTAGGCACTTCTGCTTACCCATTTGCTACTGCTCTCTCTCTCACACACCCCAATACTTCAGCTTCCATGGTTTTCCCAGGGGGTCCACTGATCCATGCGCATGCAATCTGGGGAGTTGCAGTAATGATGCATGGGAAAAGTACAATTTATGAGCTGCAGCTCTGCCTTTTTGCCACAGATCTTACCGGAAAAAAAATTCCAGGTGGGAACAGAGTCCCAATGAATGATGACAAACTGACTAGCCTCAGTTTGAGGACACATCATTTTTGTCCCCTGGTCACCAAGAATGACGCAGGCAGCTAGTCTTCTGGAAATGGTATATAGGTTTTTTGACATTTACCAAAAGGTTTAAATAAGATTGCAAAAGGCAATTTGTCTCCAAAGGATTACAGGAGGTTAAGTGTAGAAAGCCTTGGACATTAATTTACTATGCAGAGAAAAAGTAGATTAAAAGTATGCATGCATGCATGTTGAATAAATAAGAGAAATATTTACAGGCTTAATCAGATCCAGCAGATAAAATATCAGTTCTACTAGACTCTTGCAAAGCCCAATTGACTATAAATGTGGTTGTGGTCTCATGTACTATTTTTAAGAACAAGTGCTAACAGTGAACTACAGGTCTGCTAGCTGGGAGGCACCTACACTATTTAAGTATCATCAGGTTGATAGGACAGCAGTAATAACAAATATTTGTCTTCCAAGAACAAAGTTCCACAAACACTGATATGTAGAGACCCTTTTTCTAGTATTTGGCTCTCTGTTTTAGGACTAAGAATGCTGTCCTTGAGCAGAGGACATTTTTGAATTGCAAACAGGAAAAAAAAGTGACATTTTGATACATGAACTCTAATAGAAATAACACAAGAGCACAATTTTAAGCATATATACAATTCCATGAGATAGATGAGCCTGCCTTGTTGATGACAGATGTAGAGAAGGCTGAATTGGAGTCATACATAGTTTTGTGCCTTTTTCAATAAACAGGTAAATTGTTAAGTAGTCACTTTCTGTCAGTTCTGCCTTTTTGTCTGAAATGCAGTTGTTTCTGGACATCCACAGTCATCTATCTAATCTGTCCAAAATAGCTGTTTGTGACAAGAAGCACTACTTTCAGTCTGGTAACTGCTTTCAGAAGATGAACATTTTGCAACCGTGGCTATGGTATTCCTTCATGGCATATACATTTCATTGTTATGCAATTTGTACAGACAACAGATAAGATGCTAGGAGACTGTTCACTTCTAGAATGAGTAATGTCTATCAATACATTCTGAACCCAGGCTGTGGATTTAAAAAAAATACTACAATAAGCAGGGGTCATTTCGAGCAGGAGCTTGGGGGAGCTCAGCTCCAGGAGTTGGTGCCAGCCCCCCCCCCCGGTGGGGGAATGCCTGCTTGTGTCATGGCTGCAGCAAAATGACCCCATTCCCTGGAAAAGTCCTTGTTTCTCTGACCAGCCTTCTGAAGGCTTCAGCCACCACTGAAGCTATCCTCTCAGAATAGTGGTATTTCTGAGGCTTGGATTAGTAACTGTCCCCTCTCTGCTATCTCTCTCTCTTTCTTTTCCTCTCTCCCTCCCTCCCCCTCCCTCTCCTGCCTTCTGACATACTTCCGGTGATTGATGTCAGGTGGTTTAGCATATGCAAATAAGTTATGCTAATGAGTTATGCTAATGAGGTCCTGCTCCTCTTTTTCTATGAAAAGATCCCTGACAATAAGGCTACGTAGGGATGGGGAAATAATTCTGTGAATCCGGGGAAACTAGTAACTGGAAAGCAGCAACTGAAGGAGGAAATCCAAAAAAGGGAGGGAACAAAGCAGAAAAGGGGGAAAGGCCATGGGAGATAAGAAGGAAGAGAGGGGGGGGAAGGAGGAAAAATAGAAATAGCATGAAGAGAAATTAAATTTCTCCCCTCTTGACTGCTGGTGGGTTCTCCACCTCTCTCCGTGTGTGTATGTGAGCATGTGTATATAAATATAAACAGCAAATTTCATAATTAACTTCCACCTCCAGATATACAGATGCAGCTTCCCATAGCTTTGACTGTTAAAATGATTTTATAGGTATCATAACCTCAGTTGCTTAGTACATAAAAACAAGTCACCATTTCAAGCTGGAGTTCAAGGTGATAGATTGTTCAGCATCAGTTGGTGTATGCAAAGTTTAGCCAAACTTTTCCATGCTTTGCTCCCATCTACAATGGATTATTATTAGGGATGGGCACGAACTGGCTCATGAACTTAAGTTCCTGATTAATTTTGGCCAGTTCATGGTTTGTGAACTGCAGTTCATGGCAGGTCAACTGTCACAAACTTTCCATGAATTTTCAAGCAGTTTGTGTAGACTCATGCCATTTCATGAATGGATACATTTCCAGAAAACGTTTACCAAACACATTGTTTACCACACTTCAAAGCAACAGGGGGACAGAATTCTCCAGCCTGGGAAACACTCTTCTCAGTTTTAGACTAGTCATGTCAGATTCAAGAGGATTCCACCCTTTGCCAGCATTCTTTGTGTTCCCTTCTCATTTTCCTGCACAGAACTTGCAAAACCCCACCCACCCTTGCTTGGATTTGTGACTCTGTGCTTTGAGTTCACTCCGTTTAATTATGCAATGCATGGATTTCTTGTGACTGCTTTGAGATCAGTCCTTTTAAGCTTGTAGTGCCACAGTTCTGCTGGACATTCTGTATCTGATTGTGCTGGGCTTGCAAACCCCACCCCCCCAGCTTGGATTTCTTCTGAATCTGCTTTGAGATCAGTCCTTTTAAGCTTACAGTGGCACTGGGTTCTGCTAGACATTCTGTACACTGAACTGGTTGAGCTGGGCTTGCAACCCCCCTTGCTTGGTTCGTGATTCTGTTCTTCACATTTGTCTTGTTGATGTGTCATTGCCACAATGACACTGGGTTCTACTGGGCACTAGTATATTGCACTGGTTCTGCTAGGCTTGCAAGCCCCCCTCCATGGTCTGGAGTGTAATTCTGTGCTTCACATCAGTCCTGTTGAACTGGCATTGCCACAATGGCACTGGGTTCTGCTGGGCACAGTACACTGCCCTGGTTCTGCTGGGCTTATACCCCCCTTGCTTGTAGAGTGATTTTGTGCTTCATAGAATCATAGAATGTTAGAGTTGGAAGGGACCTTGCAGGTCATCTAGTCCAACCCCCTGCACTCTGCAGGAGCACAAGCGAAAAGATAGCCCTACAACATACCCAAAAGATGGTCATCCAGCCTCTGCTTGAAAATGTCCACCACCTCCTGAGGCAGTCTGTTCCACTGCTCAACCACTCTGTTGAGCTGGCATTGCCACAGTAGTCTTGTTGAGCTGGCATTGCCACAATAGCACTGGATTCTGCTAGGCACTAATACACTGCACTGGTACTCCTGGGCTTGTAAAAATGCCCCCTTCAGTTTCTGCAGAGATTCCCTGGCTTGACCTTAGCCCTGTTGAGTTTGCACTGCCACAGTGGCACTGGTTGTGCTGGGCACATTGCATTGGTTCTGCTAGGCTTGCAAAAATGCCCCACCCTTCCATTTCTACTGCAGCGATTCCCTGGCTTGACCTCAGTCCTATTGGGTTTGAGGTGCCACAGCTGCACTGGTTCTTCTGGGCTTGGAAAAATGTTCCCCACCTTCAGTTTCTACTGCAGAGATTCTCTGGGACTTTGATTCTGTTCTGCTGGACATCTGTTGCCCTTGCTTTTTTTTTGCTATTCTTTTCCTCCTTTGGAAACAATGGAGGATGGGGGCACCTGCTGGGGGGCATAACTTGGACCCCATAAATCCAATCCTCACCAAGATGGAGGGCAGGCAGAGGAGAGTCAGCCAGAAATTCTCTGTGAGTTTACTGTCTCTAGCATGCGGGGGGGAGGGCATTCTACCACATCACAAATTTGTTACATTTTTATTTATCACAAATATATAAGCAGAAAATAAATTATGCAAGCAGTCAGTCTTACAGGGTAGTATATCTACCACCCCACATCAAATGCCCAGAGAGGACCTTCTCCACAGGGTGCTTCCCTTTAAGCCAGCACCCAGATCTCTCAGTCTCTCTCTATTAATACTCCAAACTGTTTTTTCCAGCTGATTCCCTGCCCCCTTCCCCTAGCTAGATGTGTCATCTTCTCCAAACTCTAAAGATTTTTTTAAAACAAAAACAAACAAAAGAAAGTCCCAGCCACCAACAGGCTGTCTCCTACCTATTTGTTTCCTCTGATGAAACATCAGTTCACATTCTGTCAATTCACCTAACAAAGGGATGGTTAGTCAGCAGCCATAACAAGACCTTTGCTTTCCTGCCTTTTCCTAGCTGAACAACACTTCTAGGAACAACTGTTCTTATTTTGCAAATATAACCACAGTAGAAAACTAGTTTCATTGCCTATGCATACATTCACATGTGCCAGGAAACCATGGCCAAATGCACATGCACATTTTAACATGTATGCAGGCCTGACAGTACTTCCCACAGGAAAAGTTCCCTTGTAGAAAATTTGTAATGTGAAGCACCCTAGACCTAACACGGCTCATTTGAAGATATGCTTTCAAACAAGTGGGCATATTGCATTTATAAATGCAATGGCGCCTACCATGCTGGCATCTTGATTGTTATGTTCAGTAATGTAGCCTGGGAGAAGGTACAGGGTTGAGGCTAGGCATAATATGAACCACTGATATAACACGGCTCTAAAATATATTGATTGCAGTGAGTTCTTTGGAGAAAAGAAGAGACAAACACGTAACAAATCAATGCTAGCTAAATGGACCTTCAGTTCTAGTATACTAGATACTGCAGGCATATAAAAAAGGAAGGGCAGCTGCTCTTTTGTGATGCTTCTAGGATCCCTGGAGACCTCTGTCTGGCCATTGATGGGAAGAAGATAGACTCTCAGTCTGATCCAGCAGGACTCTTCTTACGTTAACTTCCCACACTCACAACAGAAGCCTGCCTCATATTCAGAAGAATGGCAGCAATATGTGGAATATCAAAGTCTCAACATAGTTCTTTGGATTATTGATCACATCCATTAAAAAAGCCTTTATGTACAAGGCAAACTCACGATGCAGGGAATTTTCATAGGGAAGGAATAATAATACACATCTTTGGCAATAGCATGAGTGGCACAGAAAGGTGCTTCAGGAATTTGTGCCATTCATCACATTAATTCATTTTCTGGTGTGGACAGTAAGTGAATTTTCCAGATCCGCTGATGAGACAAAATAATTCCAAAGGCATACATCCAAAGCATGCAGCAAGAACTGTAGCACTTTATCTCACAATGAGGTGACTGAGCAATAAAATGAAAGATGGGATATAATGTTGATAAGTGCATACTGGGAACAGATCCTAACTCAGTTCTAAATCACTCAGGGGATTATAAATCATTAGAATAATTATGGATAAGCGACTGGAACAGAAGGCAGCTGAAAAAAATAGACTGCTGAACAGGAGATGGAATAACATCTAAGAATATGTAGCCTGCCCAATCATCAATGCTTGGGATGAGTAAACCACATTATTAAAACCACCATGAAAGATAATAAATTATGGAAGTGGTGGAAAGTTCCATCAAGTCACACCCAACTTATGGCAACCCGATAGGATTTTCAAGGCAAGAGACATTCAGAGGTGGTGTCTGCCTCTGTGTAGTGACCCTGGGTTTACTTGGTGGTCTTCATACAAATACTAACCAGGGACAAATCTGTTAAGCTTCTGAGATCTAACAAGATCAAGCTCGCCTAGGCCATCCAGGTCAAACCAATGAATTATAATAACATACAATTGCTAAACGTTCTCACATTGCTATTTTAAGGATTACTGGGAACAATGGGTTATATCCTACCACTTGGGCAGCAATTTATGTATAAGAAGCCTTCTTCTGGAGGCTTCACTGGCAGAAGATGAATGTTCCTTGCACCAAAGGACTACACTGCTGTTAGCTGAGTAGAATGATGGGGCACCACCCATTCTATGTGAATTACTTCGACAATGATCCAGCAACATGTCAGAAGTTGCTGACTGATGCACATCCTACCCTTGTTTGCATCCCATTCCAGTGCTTCCAGGATGCTCCAGCATAAATGGGCTTCCCAGTCATTTCAATGCAGAGAACCATATTATTTATTTTATTTATTTAACTTAGATCCCACCCTCTCACCGAAGTGAGGAAGTGAAGTGAGGAAGAAATTTTATATATATAATATCTACCTCACTTCCTCAACATCGTCAAGGTACTTTCTGAAATGCCATGGGTCTTATTCATATCAGTTCTATACCACAGTCAGTGGTGAATGACCATCTCTCAACAGCCAGTGAACTCATATGCTCACTAACCTGATAGCTTCCAATAAGAGGAAAGAATAATCTCTTGAAACCAGCTGAGAAATGAGATCAGAAGAAACTATAACACAGTCAATGTTATAACAGTAAACAGAAGAAACACATTTGTAAATCCTTATACAACATCAAATGGAAGTGATTTTTTAAAAAAAAGCTTTAGTTCACAGCACAGCATTTCCAGATAAGTATTGATGTTATACTAGAAGAAAAAAATATGGTTATATCTTGTTTTCTGCGGTGATGCAAAGCATTTCTCTGGCTTCCCACTGAAGCTTCTAATTAAATACAGATGCCAGGCTTTAAAATAAAGTATATGAATTGTTTTCCACAAATTCATGCTCTCATGCTTACACATTAGGGTATTTTAATGCACAATTTCCCTCCCACTCCTGCTATGTCACACTGGATTTTATTCTTCAAACCCAGATTATCTGGCCTCATAATTGCCACTGTGCATTACATTCTAAAAACTAAGATAAATTCACTTAAACTCAGATTTGCACATTCATGTGCAGGCATGACAATGTTTTGTCAGGCACTCACCTGTTCTTAATTAAATCTAAATTCTATATTGGCATAGATGTGAAAGCATTTCAAGGTACACAAAAAACATTCTCACAATGATATAATTTACATATTCAAATTCAAGAAATACAGGTTGCTTACCTGTAATTGGAGATCTTCGAGTGGTCATCTGTGCATTCACACCTCTGGGATAATGTGCGCCTGCGCCGATCCTGATCGGTAACTTCAAAGCCAAAACGGATTTTCGCGCCAACTCCCCGATCGCGCGCCGGCTCCACTGCGCATGACCGGGGAGGGGCACGAGGATCCCGCCAGTTCCTTCTGACCGCTGCAAGCAGCCCCCAGGAAATTTACACGGGAGACCGAAAGCAGAGGGGAAGGAGGGCGGGTGGTGTGAATGCACAGATGACCACTCGAAGATCTCCAATTACAGGTAAGCAACCTGTATATCTTCTTCGTGGTCTCTGTGCATCACACCTCTGGGAGAATAGCGAGCAATAAATACACCACATACCTGGAGGTGGGTGCTGAAGGTCTCACATCTGAGCTGTCTGCAGAACTGCACGACCCACCGCTGACCTCCGATGGGTATGGACGTCCAAAGCATAGTGTCTCACAAACATGTGAGGAGACATCCATGTAGCAGCATTGCAGATGTCTCCCAGGGAAACGCCCTTGAGAAATGCTGTCGAGGCAGCCACTGCCCGAGTAGAGTGAGCCCGCAGGGACACCGGTTATGGCCGCTTGGCCAAGAGGTAGGCGAGTTTTATCATCCCAACAATCCATTTAGACAGTCTCTGAGACGATAGTTTCTGTCCCTGTCTGGGCAAGGCATACGTGATGAAGAGAGCTGGGAACTTGCAGAAGGGTTTAGTCCGATGCAAGTAAAAAGACAGGGCCCTCTTAACATCGAGACAGTGTAGGCAGCGTTGTGCCTGGTCCTTGGGTTCAGGAAAGAACACCGGCAGGGTGATGTCTGCTTTAATGTGGAAGTCCGAAACTATCTTCGGTAAGAAGGTAATATCAGGAGTCAGGGTCACTGCTTCCTGATGAAAGGTAAGATAGGGTGGGTCGCATCGGAGAGCCGACAGCTCACTCACCCTACGCACTGAAGTAAGGGCCACCAGAAAAGCTACTTTCCACGAAAGAAGCTGTAGGTTACAGGAAGCCATAGGCTCAAACGGTTTGCCCATTAGCTTGTTCAGCACTAGGGGCAGGTCCCACGCTGGAACAGGGTTTTTGACTGTTGGAAAGAGACGGCACATTCCCTTTAGGAATTGCTTCGTAGTGGGATGAGAAAACACGGAGTAACCATCTATTGTTGGGTGGTTAACCGAGACAGCTGAGAGGAAGACACGAAGCGATGCATGACACAATCCTCTGTCCTTGCAAGACAAGAGAAAACCAAAGATGTCGTTGAGAGAAGATGGAATGGAAGGTCGTCCTATCGAGGCTAGGAAGGACAGGAACTTGTTCCATTTTGCCGCGTAGGAACGGCGTGTAGACGGCTTATGAGCATTGAGGAGGACATCAGCTATACGAGCGTCTACTTCGGAGGACAAATTAGCCAAGCTGTTAGCTTCAGTCTGGGTACGTCGTGATGCAGCACCAGACCGTTGTACATCCAGAGAAGGTCTGAGTTCATCAGAAGGTGAGTGTAGGACCCCTTGGAGAGGCAAAGGAGGGTGGGAAACCACGGTTGCCTCGGCCACCAGGGTGTGATCAGGATTGCTAGTGGTTGTTCCGCCAGTAGCTTCTGTACTACCTTCAGTATCAATGGGATCGGTGGAAACATGTAGACGTGTAGCCCCGACCATGAGAGAAGAAGACCGTCTCCCAGGGACATCGGATCCGTGCCCGCCCTGGAACAGAAGAGGGAACACTTCTTGTTGTCTCTGGAGGCAAACACATCCACAGAAGGCTGACCCCAGAGGTTGAAGATCGGTGTCAGGTAGAGAGGATTGAGTTCCCATTCGTGTAGGGATGCACCCCCTCTGCTCAAGAAGTCTGCCTGCGTGTTGAGCTGACCGGGAAGATGGTTCGCTACCAGGTAAATATCTAGCGCTTGACATTCCGTCCAGAGTTCTATCGCTAAGCGGCAGAGACTGCGGGACACTGTACCGCCCTGTCGGTTGATATAGTACATCGTGGTCGTATTGTCCGTGAGGACGGCCACTGTCTTTCCCGACAAGAGGTGTTGGAAGGACCGGATTGCGTAACGGACCGCTAGTAGTTCCAGGAAGTTGATGTGATTGGAGGCTACTGATGGGTCCCACTTGTCGCCCACACACAGATCTCCCAAATGGGCTCCCCAGCCCCATAGGGAAGCGTCCGTGGTAATAGTAGCTGACGGGGGAGGGCGGCGAAAGGGGGCGCCTGTTTGCAGGTTCTGTGGCACCTGCCACCATTCCAGGGCTCGAATCATCTGGTCCGATAGGTGGAATCTTTTGGATAAAGGGTGTAGGCTTGGCCGGAACCGGCGAAGAAACCACAGCTGCAAGGGCCTCATGTGTAGCCTTGCGAAAGGAATGACCATGGTGGTAGCCGCCATGAGTCCCAAGAGTCGCAGTATTTGACGAGCTGTCGCCTCCCGGTTTCTTCTCAGGACTCTGATGAAGGAAACAATGTCCAAGACCCTGTTGGGGGGTAGGAATGCCCTGCACTGTAGGGAATCTAGGAGAGCTCCGATGAACTGTACCCGTCTGGAAGGGGTAAGCATGGACTTCTTTGTATTTATTGTCAGTCCCAGAATCTCCAGGGTGTGGAGTGTCCGGGAGACGTGGTCTTGCAGGTCTGATGCGGAAGGAGCGATCAGGAGCCAGTCGTCCAGATAAGGGTATAGATGGATGCCCTGCAGGCGGAGGTGGGCCGCTACTGTTGCCATTAATTTCGTGAAGACACGAGGTGCCGTTGAAAGGCCAAATGGTAGTGCCTTGTACTGGAAATGACGTGGACCGATCGCAAAGCGTAGAAAAGGTCTGTGGGAAGGATGAATGGTCACATGGAAGTATGCATCCTTCAGGTCCAGCGTCACCATCCAAGAGCCCGCCTCCAGCAGAGGTAGGATGATTTGGAGGGTGGTCATTCGGAACTTCTTGTATGTTATGAACGCGTTTAGGTTCCGAAGATCTAGGATGGGTCGGAGGCCTCCATCCCTCTTTGGCACCATGAAGTAGCAGGAGTAAAACCCCTGTTGAAACTGCTGGACTACTACCGGTTCTATCGCATCCTTGCTCAGCAGGGTCTCGACCTCGGTTGTCAGAGTGTCGGATGGGGGAGTGACCACGAAGTAAGGTTCCGTAGGGATCTCGAAGAATTCTATTCTGTATCCCTCGGAGATGACTGAAAGTGCCCACTTGTCCGAGGTAATGCGTTGCCATGCTGTCAGAAAGGGTGATAGATGGGTGGGGTTGTCGGAGCAGGGGTTGGAGTCAAAAACTTGGTTTGCTTGGTTTGGGAGGTTTCACCTTAGACGCCGGAGCAGTTGGGAAGCGGGGCCTGTTGTTATAGGGCTTTTGTTGATAGGTAGATGGTGGTGACCTCTGCCATTGTGGTTCAGCGGGAGGTCTTTGTGACTGTTTCTTGGGCCATGATCTTTGCCATGTTTTCTGTTTCTGCTGTTTAGGTTGAGAAACTCCTAAGTTACGGGATGTCTTCATGCTTTTATCAAGCTCGTGAAGCACTGTGTCTGTCGTTGAACTGAAGAGACCGTCTCCTTCAAACGGCAGATCTTCCACCAAGGTCTTGGTGTCTTGAGGAAGAGAGGTAGATCTCAACCAGGCATGGCGTCTGATGGACACTGCTGAAGTGAGCGTCTTGGAGGTTACTTCCGCCGAATGCTTGGAGGCCAAAAGTTGGAACTTGGCCAGAGACATACCTTCCTTTTGAATCTTTCTGGCGTTGCGTAGCTTGTCCTCTGGGAGATGGGCAATGAGCGCAGTCATCTGTTTCCAGAGCGAGTATTGGTACCTGCTCATGCAGGCAGTATCAGGATTAACAATAGTAGCGTGTGCAAAAGTTTCAGGTGTTAATGGGCAATGGGCAATGCATTTCATTACACTGACATACATCACAGTGGGCCTCAGAATCTATTGTTTAAAACTAAGGCTAGCGAAATGTGCAATTACTTGAGAGTACCTTGACCACTGCAATCTAAAAGCAAGCCAGTGTATGGGAAGGTCATAGGAGACTGTCATTTTTTTTTATTCTCAAGGATAATTTCTGTTCCTTTTAGAAGTTCTTTCGATTATAAATAGTTCTGGTGAGATGAAAGGATATTGAATGAAACAAGGAATATTGATTGCCTACCTGTGGATTTTGTCTTCTATGCTAAATCCTTCTCTTGAGCACAAAGCCCTTTACAACGCAAACAATATTCTTTACAAAAATACCAAATGCTCAGCAAAGCTGGGAAGCTCTTCTCAGTCATAGCTTTGATGCTAAGGGCTGAAAAGGGGCTGTTTGGATCATTACAGCCTTTGTCTGTGTCTGTATTATTGCTATCTTGAGGCCCAATGCACCCGCTGAATAAATGCGTCTTCCAAAGGAATCTATTCTGCGTCCTTCTTTGTCTAATGGGGAAGAGTGCCCACTACGACCCTTAGTGGAGGGTGTCACAACCACTGAATTGGGTTTGGGGTGGACAAACAAGAATTCTGCCCCCGGCTCCTGGATCCTATACATGTGATCTAGGCGTTTGCTGGAGATGGGGGTGGATGAGGGATGAGGCCAGGATTCTTTGGCCGTAGTCATCAGGACCGATATGAGTGGGAGGGCCACCGGTGTGGATGTATCCATCTGCACGATATCGAAGATGGAGTCTGTGGCTGTCGGCGTCGGTTGGGCCGTGGCCAAGGCCAGAGAGTGTGCCATCCTTTTGATTAATTCTCCATAGGGTTTCACATCCTCGGAGGGAGATATTGGGAGGTTTTCGGTAACCTGCGTGTCGGGAGACGGGTTTTGTGGAAGCGACTCGTCTTCTGACACTGAAGATGCCGGGGATCCCGGTGCCGAATGGTCAGATGGTGAAAGAGGGGTCGGGCTGGACAGGTCCTGCGTTACCGGTAGCGGACAAGGATCGGTGTCGGGTGTCCGTTTCGGTGCTGGTGTCGGTGTCGGTGTCAGAACTGATGAGGGTTCTCGGTACCAAGACACTCTGGAAGAGGTGGATTGCCGATCCCATTCGGTGGGATACCATTGGGGTGGTGGTGGGTAGGAGCTGTAAAGGTATCGCCACTGCTGGATATCCCACGGTACCGGTGGAGCCGGAGGGCGGTAGTCCTTATCCCCCCTCGGTACCGATGGTGGCTTCGCCTCGGCGTCGGGGGTCTCCCGAGGGACCTGTGTAAGGTCTATGTCGAGGTCGGAGTCAGTCAAGGTGATCGGTCGCGGCATCGGGGAGGATGATCTACCCCTGGGTCGCTCGCGATCTGTCGGGTCAAGCTGGCCGAGCCCGGGCTGGGCTGAGTTGAGCGCACCGCGCGTCGATGAAGCACTCGAAGATTTCTTGTGCTTCAGCTTGCCCTCCTCCTCCTTGCCCTCCCTGCGCTTTTTAGCAGGAGTGTCGGGCAAGGGGAGTGATCTCTTCGGTGCCGGTCTGTCGGTACCGATGCTTCGGGATGGAGACGGCGTCGGTCCCGTCGGTGAAGAAGCCGGAACTTCGGAGGAAGACATTTTCGGCGACAAGGCAGACTCGAGGAGAGCAACCCGGAGCCTCGCTGCTCGGTTTTTACACGTTTGCTTGGAGAAGGCCGCACAGCTAGTGCAAGAGTCGACTCAGTGAGACTCACCCAGGCAAAGAAGACACAGGGAGTGCTTGTCCGGTGGGGCTATCTTGCTACCGCACTGCAGGCACCTCTTGAAGAACCCCCACCACTGGGCCATAGGCCAGGCGGTGAGAATGAAGGGAAATCCAAAGGCAAGTCCAGTTAACAGTCCGAGTTCAATAGTTGGAAAAAAATCAGTCCGAAGGCTCTTTTTAGAGTTGAGAAGTAAACTACCGACCGGAGCAAGAGAGAAAGGATCCTCACGACGCGGCGGTCAGAAGAGAACTGGCGGGATCCTCGTGCCCCTCCCCGGTCATGCGCAGTGGAGCCGGCGCGCGATCGGGGAGTTGGCGCGAAAATCCGTTTTGGCTTTGAAGTTACTGATCGGGATCGGTGCAGGCGCACATTATCCCAGAGGTGTGATGCACAGAGACCACAAAGAAGATCCTCTTTGTATCATTAGACTTCCTCTTTTTTGTGAACAGTTTTTTCCATAAAAGTTGCCAAAGGGTTAGTAGGGATGCAACGTGATACATTTTATATTAATACAAACCACACGAATTCAAGAAAATCATTCTATGCTTTTGCAGTACAGAAGCATCCCCCAACCTTAATATTGGAGACCCAATATTTTTCATGTTACATACTAACCTCTTGTCTTTACCAAATCATATCTTAGCACCAGGACTGTACTTTTCCTTTTGTAAAAAATGTGAAATGCTTATAAATGAAAGGGGTCACAGCTTTGCTTTCATTACCTGTAAGTGATATGTTTATGTTGCCACTTCTGTCCCGTTAATGCATATCGTTTTCGGCGAATATTAAATCTAGAGCTGCCTCTTGTCTGGTCGGGCACACCGCAACGAGGTTTCTTCATCCAACTTGAAATAAATAAAGGAAGGAATCAGCCACTCACAAGGACAATATTTTAACCCTGCTGACCAATGCTAGCCCACTGAATTAGCAACAAATAATCACTGCTTCTCTCTTTCCCCATAAAGGATACAATCCAACCCTCTTTTTCACATAGTTTCGTATTAGCAATTATAAATAGCAAGCCACAGATACCCTGATCAGGAGGCAGGAAGGGGCAGAAAAGCAAAATTGTAGGCAGAATTTCCCCCTTTATAACTTTTATGAATGTTTTGGGAACTCTGTGCAAAAGAGAGACAACCAGTTTATATGTTCAACAAAGGCCCCGTCCACACTGTCACTTTTGTTGCTCATTTCTCCCTATTGCTTCAGGTTCCCCCACCCCCCATATGTTTTGTTCTCTCTAGTAGTCCCAGAGGGAGCAAAACACATGTGGAAAAGGGGGAGGAACCCAAAGCAGTAGGGAGAAATGAGTGCCAAAAGTGACAGTGTGGACGGGGCCAAAGAGTGTAAACCTTAAGCTACATTAGCCTTTCTTTTAATTTCAAAAACACAATATTGTCATGGATATGGCCAGGAATATAGGAGAACAGGGGCTGGTCCTGACCAGAAAAGATCAAGGAGAATGTTTTCTGCACACCAGAAACAGATCTGGCCTAGTCTCGCAGGTAAACATGTTGAATAGAGTGTCTGGAAAATATAACGGCCTTGGAGAGGGATAAGAAACACAGGACTAACACAATAACACCCTTTCGTGGATCAGAAGCAGTCTAACCCATATCAAGAGATACTATTTATTGAGGCCCAAAGGTGAGAAGTGTCTGAGGATGACAAGGATGACTAACTTCACAGAACTGAAGATAAAGCTCAAAAATGGAGTGTGTTGGTTGAAGCCAACCAACATTAATTGATACAGAAACTTGTAATCACTATTTTAAATATACTTTATTATAATAAAAAGTAGCAAGAATGTACGAACAGTTTTTATATATTTTAAGGTATTCAAGTACAGATAACTTTGTAGGGTGTTTGAAGTTATAAGATTAGTAGTTAGCCAGAATGTGCACTCGTAGGACAGCTAGCCACTGCTAGGAAATAATCTTAAAAACCTATAAATATGTAAAGGTGGAGAGATTTGGAGTTTCTTCTTAGAAGGGGCTTCTTGCTTGTGACATGCTTATCTTCAGGTAGCATATTTTAATCGACTCTTGTAATTGCCCTCCTTTCTCTATTGAGCAGTAATGGATGGTATAACTTTCTTTTGAGTTAGTCAATGTTAAAGATGCAAATGCTTCTGCTGTAATAAAAGGATAAAATGAAAATACAGGTTCTCTAATAGTATTACTTGTGTACTATCCCCTAATGATGCAAAGATATTGCTGAAGTGTACCTCTTGCCAGGAATTAAATGATCTGATATAGAAAATCTAACTGGATGTCTTGGGCTTCTTAAGTGCACACATGTACCTAAATCAGGACAGACCAGAGTCAGAACAGAATGTTTCATAAAAAAGTGAGGCTTTGGGAGAAAGCAGTAGCAGGGAGGAAAACACCCAAATTCTCAATAAGAGTAGACAGTTTTGTGAAAAGATAATAGGCTGGATCCTATACAGAACATATAGAAAGTGCTGGTAGAAGTGAATCACTTTTCCCAGAAGCCATCTGTAAGTCCTGGGAAGGCAATACTGGAAGTTGGAGACCAGCACTGGTAACATCAGCAGCTATAGAGAGGAGGGAGAAATGGGTGTAATACCATTCTCTGCCTCTTATGCCAGCAAAACCTCTTGTTCCAATGGAAACATTGATGGCAGAAGGGGTAAGAAGGGTGATTTTGCCGGCTTCCCCTTTCTCACTATAACCATTTGTGTTGTATGTTTTTTTTTGGTCTTTATGGATCCCTTTATGGATCCCATAAAGGCGTTCTGGGGAAGGAAGGAAAAATGTACTTTAACCAGTACTTTCTGTTGGCAGCACATGAAGTCCAACCCAATGTTTACTGAGTTGTTTTATCTCTTCCATTTCATTATCATGTCACAGATTCACTCTGTATCATAATCTACTCTGTTTTTGGTTTCACTTCTGAATTTTAACATTCATTTTGACATAAGTGCCACAGCTTTTCAATTTGGCATGCTTTTTCTTTGAAGCTACCAACAAGCACATATGCAGATAATCCCTAATGAAAACACTGTATGTAATGATTAAACCACAGCACATATGATCCTGCAATCATAGCAAGATTCCTTCTTTGTGCACATTGATTAAAATGTGGCATGTGTGCTTGGGCACAACAGAAATTTATAAAGGGGGAAAACTCAGAAAACAAAATTTGTGACAAAAGGCTTATTACCAGTGATGCAAGCAAAGTCAAAGAAAACAATAAACAGAATGAATGGCACATTACTAATGCCCCTGTGGAATTCTGCAAACAAGACCAGGTCATTCAGAATCCCAAAGAACAGGGAGGAATTCTAATGGGAAGAATTTTATAAGCATCATTAATGCATCAACAGTAGGGATGGTTCAGTTCATGGTTTGTGGCTGAACCACAAACTAAACTATGAACTAATATGCTGGTTCGCGAACCGAACAGGTTCATGTCGGTTTGTGAGCTATTTAAATTTTAAACCACTGCTTTCTGCTCCCTGCAGTTTTTCATGGGGGCAGAAAGTAGGGGTTTCCAAACAGCTTAGCAGCAGGGACTGCTTTCTGCTCCCCATGAAAAGCCATGGAAGTTTTTGGCAGTTCATCAGATTTTGTGAATATCACTTCACATACCACAAACTAGCCAAAATTTGTGATGAATTTTAGTTTGTCAGCCAGTTTGTGCCCATTCCTAATCAACAGTTTTATACTGAAAACTGTACCAAATTTGCTATCTAGATTAACAAGCAACTATAATGACCTTAAGGCACTAGGAGCCTGGTTTCCAATTTTTTCTGTTGTAACTACCAATATTATTCTTGATCACCAGGGCTGCCAAAGTGCCGGCGACTTACCGGCGGGGGGGGAGTTGTTCTCCCCCCGGGAGCTCTTCTGACGTAATGACGTCACCCGGAGGTGACATCATCACGTTGGGGGCATTGCCCTGGCAACGCCCCCAACGTGATGACGTCACCTCCGGGTGATGTCATTACACAGGGGAAGTCGTCCTCACCGGATGACTTCTGGGGCGGGGTTCCCCCCGCCGGCCGAATGGCGGCTGGCGGATCAGGAACCCCTATAGCGGGGGATCCCCCGCCCCCCGGGCTGACTTGGCAGCCCTATTGATCACAGTAATTCCCTTATACCAGACTCATTTTGCCACAATGACACAGATAATGACAGCAGTTTAGATAAACTGTGGCAGTCCTAATTCTAGGGAAGTGTATCTACTTTCATTAACATCCTTTAGTAGAATTCCTAATAGCAGCATCATCTCCATACAAACAAAGCACCATCACATTCAGTAGTGCCATCAGATTCAGTGGCAGTCGTGCTTTGGGCACAAACTGATATAGAGCTGAATGCAAAAGGTTTAAGCATCCCAAAGTCAATGCTGGGTTTTGGTCTTTGAGTTTAGGTGCCTCTTTCCAGCCAGATGGTCTAACCAATCACCATTTCAATTCCTTCTCAGTCCAAAAACACAGAGCGCTTGTTTTATTTTATTTGAGCTCCTCATTAGTTTCTTTTTTCAAAGCAACAGCCCTAATTAGCAACCTAAGGAATGAGAGCAGATCAATTACTTCTGCAGTCTTCCAAATATTTATTTTAAATAAATCTGATGCAAATTCTGTGCATGGGGAGAAATCATGTAACCATCTCTATGTAACTAATGAAATATGCACCCCTGCAGCATTAGACTGTGTTGTAGTAAAGTGGCACCATGCCATGGGTGTGTGTGATACACACATGCATATGTCAATACAGTTGTACGTATGGGCAATCTCAGAATTATTTGTAATTAGAACAAAGATACTAGGTGGACAGAGTTGGTTCTAGAGGACTAAGGAAAGAGTCTATTAATATGGTTGCATTCTCCATACATGTTTGGCAAATGTATTCCCTGAAAGTCACTTTCACAGGTGAGCTTCAAATTAGTTTATGGCAACCGTCATTTCATTCCTCCCCTCTTTAATTCTTATTAGGGTTGCGGCAACCAGCAGAAGGGTTGGGAAGTGGGGACATGAGAGGGGCACGTGATATTGGTGATGTGAGCAATGTCACTACATCACTTCTGAGTACAACCCAGAAGTGACAATTGGTTGCTCTAGGAGTCACCAAAGTTCTGTGGTAATTTCCAATGATTCCTAGAACTACCCATTGTCATTTCCAGATTGTCTCTGAAACTGATACACTGGTAGAGCTGGTCGCATTTTTAAATTTTTTTACCACTCTGCTGCTTGGAGTAGTGGCGGGCAACAAGGGCTATCCGCAGAAGCTGACAGCCCTAATTCTTATAAAATCATGAGGCAAGAATGGACTATGACATAAACTACCATTTCTTAGTCCATACCGGGACTAGGTAAAAAGATATTCTTCCTTCTCTTTTAAATAAAAAGCAGCTAACAATACCTCATTTCTTCCCTGTGCTCTTGGAGAGGGATCACAGTGATCAATGTACCTGAACTAATGAGGGGAAGTTTGACTGGCTTACAAATACAAGCCCTTTTCTGGTGCTCAGCTAATTATTTTCAGCAAATAATATAAAGTGTTGCTCTACATTTGCAAGCCCTTAAATGAGGGTGGGTTCTGCAGCGTACCTGAATGAGCCCATGTGGCCCATCACATTATCAGCTTAACACTAGGAGTTCTGAATCAGTATCCAAAGCACAGAGGCAACAATCTTTTCTTGGGTCCACCAGAAGCTTTTTACCTCAACACTAGTGAAAAGAGATGGAAGAAAAGGCTTTGGGGGCTGTCACAAAATAATCCATGTATGCTTCCTGAGATAAGAGCAGGCTTCCAATTTAAAGCAAGTGTTCTATAGAAGCCATTCATGTGCTAAAGAAAACAAAGTCTTTCTTTAGCAAACAATAGTTAACAGATTTACAGTAATGATCATGCAAGGGTTCAATTGGATGCAGACAATATTAGGTGTGCATTTTGATTGTTAATCCTGTGCCAAAAGGAAATGGCATGGAGTAGGTTAAATGAGCCATGGAAATGCCTTCCCAATAATACACTTTATCTTCTTGTATGTGCAATATGCCATATGCTTGAAGAGTGTTCAAAAATACAACTGTCTTCTTGTAAATTAGAAGAAAATTGGCTACTTTCAAAATCAACCAACCAGAAGTCCTTCCTTCACACAAATGTGCAGTCCACATCTAAGGAACTGCGCAGCCTGGTGCAGGAATAGAACATCACTCAGTGGCAGGATGCACGCTCTGAGTGCACAAGTTCAAAGTTCCAATTTCTGGAAGCTCCTATTAAAAACAGGATCTCCGGCAGCAAAGCTGGGGAAGTTTTCTGTCTGTGACCTTACAGAAGCAATGACACAGAGAGAACTGGGATACAAGTCACCAATACCTTTGTGACTTCCCGTTTTCAGAATTAAGTCTCACCAATGATGCTGGAGTAATTAAATCATCAGGTCCCTAAATCATAGAGCATGTAGAGCTACAGCCAAGTGCATTGGCATCACATGAGTAACAGGTCTCAGGGACTGGGGCTACAGGATCTTCATCTCCTGAATCGGAAGCTTATTTGGATTGAATCCTGAATCGGGAGCAATTTGGACTGAAATAACAGGTGCAATGTGAGGAACTGAGTAATACCAATTTTTGAAAGGTGTAAATTGAGTTAGGATTGCAGTGTTAGTCAACTGAGTAACCATGCCTAGTTCCGTCTTTCACTGTAGTAGGCTAAGGCCTGAGCATTTAAAACACCTTGCTTGATTTTTATTTCCATAGTGCTGTATAAGCACAACCATCACAACCTGACAGACATGATTGCAGCACCTAAAACTCTGAATATGGAGTAAATTAATAACCTGGCTTTAATGGGCCTTGTCTGTATATGTATGCGCACACACACATTTGATATCTGATGCTAAGTGAAAGCAATTGAAAATTTTAAAATGTGAATGAACTTGCTGTTACCAAGTGGATTTTTTTAATGTTAAGTACAGATCCATTTCCACTGCAGCCAGGAGTTTATGATCATTAAGAATATACAGATCAGGTGATACAGCATTTGTTCTCTTCCTGCAAACTCTATCAAATATTAAGCATTTTTTTCTCATCCACTTGTACAGCTATGTCTCTGCTATGCAGCCAGTTAGAGCAGGTGCACTTTGTCTTTAAAGTTACCAAAAGAACATATATCTCCATAATCTGTTGGGAGTTGATATTTTCACCTGCACAGACATCAGGCTCACATGCAATTTCCATGCATTTAAACCGCACAAGGCGGTGCAACCAAGGACAAGCACTCAAACACACGGCAGTAAGCAAACAACAAAAAGACAGATGCTCTCACCTCAAGGTGATATCACTACATCAAACGAAAGAGGCAAGGGATAAAGCAAAAACAGAACTATTATACTGTGTTAGAAATATTCTATACACAAACATTACATAGGTACACAAAGAAATTCTGTCACTGGAACACAGTATGATTTCAGTTCAAAACGTAGGTGGTGGTTGTTGTTGTTTTTAAGTGATGACCTTCAGTTATCTGAACTGGTATTCACCCAGCCAGTTTTAATATACATCGAAGACCCAGCAGAGAAGTCTCTTTCAAGCACAGCCAAGAGGTTGGTGGCAAGTCACAGGGCTGCAGCTACCTTTCCCAACTTATCCTTTTTCCAGAGTGAATGTCCCCTTCCCACCTTAGAAGAACACGCCTTCGAATTGCAACCGACTCATGGGAACCCAATTCGCAGGGCATTCCAGTCAAGAGACGAACAGAGGTGACTTGCTGTGGCCTGCCTCTGTATAGCTATTCTGGACTTCCTTTGTGGTCTCCCATCCAAGTTCTAACCATGGCTGACCCTGCTTAGCAGCCAAGGTCTGATGAGCTTGGGCTAAAATGAACTATTCAGAATGCTGCCTTAGCTGCAGTTAAATATGGGAGCCCTGGCAACAATTGTGGTTAAGGCTCTGAATCTGAAGGATCTGAAGCAGGCTGATAATCATAGGTTGTGATCACACGCACAATTAGTCCAGGCACAGATGTGAATGCCAGGCAGATTAAAGGTGCGTGATCACACAACAACATCTGGGAAGTGCCCCGCAGCCATCAGCAATCTGTTTTGCTCCACACACAAACAGATTTAAAAGTCACCTCAGCGAGTCTGGTAGCAAATGGGTTGCTACGGGCCACAGATGGACTTTCCCGCATCTGATCACTCCAACGCGCTCTCATGGCATCAGGATGGTCTGATCAGGCCATCCTGACTCCGTGCCATTGTTTTTTGCCTTTCTCAGTATGCGCATCATCGCACACTCCATAAGGAGCTGTCAGGGCTGAGGTACGAATCATAAATCCCTTGTTTAAGCGCATAAGAGACAAACGGCAACCTCCCCCCAACTCACCCACAGTTGTGTCTGATCACACAGTGGCAGGCTGCACCCGCAGCTTCAAAATACTGTGTGATCACGCAACTGCGGGTCAACTTTTGCTGGAGGAAATAGCCTCTCTCCCCCCCCACACTTTATCTCACACATGTGACTGCAACCATAGTTAAGTGAACCCTGGTTACCTTTAACAGCTGCTAAAGACATGCTCAGTATAATTTACTCATAGTGAAGGCATAAAGTAGCCAATCATTTGTTTTTCCTCCACTTTATCCTCACAACATCTCTGTTAGGTAGGTTAAACTGAGCGAAATTGAGTAGGCCAAGGTCACCTAGCAAGCCTCATGACAGACTAAGATTTGAACCCGAGCCTCCCAGACCCTAGTCCAACACACTAAGTAAGCACTACCCCACACTGGCTCTCACTCCAGTTCTCTCAATCGCCTTCTAGTTCCCATCTTAAAAGCTATATGCTGATGAACATAATCAAAATAGCAGAGAACAGCTACCAAGACAAGCAGAGTTGCTGATCTCCAAGTGACAAAATCAGTTCACCTTAGGGTTGCCAGCTCCCTAACAGGAGGGGGACAGGAGGGGACTTATCAGGACTGGGAGGGAAGCCCAGGTGATGCTGCTGGCAATGTGGCCACACTACTTCCATTGGAAGTGACACCATCATGGTGCAACGTTGCGGCAACACTCTGGTATTTGGGCAAAAAAATCTATGGTAAAAAAGGCTTTTACTATAGAGTTTTTTGCCCAAATACCAGAGTATCACCCAGATGTCACTGGAATGATGTCACTTCCTGTGTGTGCCAGAAGTGGTATCACCACATCACTGGCAACATCACTTGGACGCTCAATCTGTCCCCTGGTAAGTCCCCATGGCAGCCACCTAATCAGTGGCAGGGGGGTGAGGCCTGGTGACAGGGGACTCCTGCCTCCATGGGGGGGGGGGGCTGGAAACCCTAGTTCACCTGGAGAAAATGGTCACTTTGGAAGGTGGGTTCTATGGCACTATACCCCACTGGTGTCCCTTCCCTCCCCAAACCCTGCCCTCCTTAGCATCCAACCCCAAAATCTCCAGGTATTTACCCATCTGGAGCTGGCAGCCTAAAGGGCAAGGCCTACGAACTAAAATAGTGACAATCTGTATTTAACAACAACATTTGCTGCCTTGATAATACAGACACAGACAAAGGCTGTAATGATCCAAACAGCCCCTTTTCAGCCCTTAGCATCAAAGCTATGACTGAGAAGAGCTTCCCAGCTTTGCTGAGCATTTGATATTTTTGTAAAGAATATCGTTTGCGTTGTAAAGGGCTTTGTGCTCAAGAGAAGGATTTAGCATAGAAGACAAAATCCACAGGTAGGCAATCAATATTCCTTGTTTCATTCAATATCCTTTCATCTCACCAGAACTATTTATAATTGAAAGAACTTCTAAAAGGAACAGAAATTATCCTTGAGAATAAAAAAAAATGACAGTCTCCTATGACCTTCCCATACACTGGCTTGCTTTTAGATTGCAGTGGTCAAGGTACTCTCAAGTAATTGCACATTTCGCTAGCCTTAGTTTTAAACAATAGATTCTGAGGCCCACTGTGATGTATGTGATGTATGTCAGTGTAATGAAATGCATTGCCCATTGCCCATTAACACCTGAAACTTTTGCACACGCTACTACTGTTAATCCTGATACTGCAATTCTCTACACAGAATACAAATTCATTTATGGTACCTTGACTTTACTGGAAAATATACCCAAATTTAAATTAACCATTCATAACATAAGTTTTTCTGAGTGTTTCATTATTATTTAATATCTGCTCTTAACCTTTCTTCTTTGTTGTATTTCTGCATTTGCACAAACTTCTTGTGCATACTTGTACAGAGTGTTTAGTTTATGATGTTAATATAAGTGTCATAATTCCCCATGATACCTATTCCTTTTTAATAGGGAATCAATACTGGATAATAATGCTCATCTCAATTAGGACTGTTTCACTAAAGACAAAATTTCCTATACAGCACACAGTCCCATGTAGGAAATCATGTGAATCAAATAACAATACATACAATATCCATTGTTTGTGAGACACCCAACTACATACAAGATTCCCTCCATTTCTTAGATAGAAACTTTATGTCATCCTGTGTGAAGCTGCCCTATTCTCTATAGCAAAGCACCAGTCCAGTTCATATAATCCCCCTCCATCCTCTGTCACACATGCCTTTTGCCTATGCAGGTCCAGTGGTCCTCTGCATAACCTTCTCAATGCTCAAAAAGGAGTCCCTTCCTCTCTTTTTTCACCTGTGGAAAAGATGGTTGGATTCAGTCCTTTGATCCCAGCAATGGCTTGCATGATGAGCTGCTTGGAGATTGCACCAGCTCCACTAAGTGCTGCAGAGAGGGGAATGGAAGATGGTGCCTTGACTGGAGGGTGTTAGAAGATGGCAACAGGGGTGCCAGGACAATGGCTGCAGCACCATGCAGGTGCACAGGTTTGACTGAACAGCAAAAAGTGATCCTGTTGAGTGATGTCATCACTCTTCCAGGTTCGGCTATCCAACCAGAAGCTGTGTGGCAGCTCAGTGCCACAGCCACAGCCTCGGTGTCTTCACTGCTGCTTCCTGATCCCACCTCCAGTAAAGGCACCATCTTCTCTTCAACACTGCTCAATGGCAGGAGCTGGAATCCTCCCAGCAAGCTGCTGCCAAGTTCATTTTTGGATGGCAAACTCAGCAGTGACTCCACAGTCGATGAAGCTGAGGAAAATTGCTACTGTTTCCTTTTGAAAAAGAAATAACTTAGGGAATCCAAGCAAATGCTCAAAGGTCCTCCCTGCCTTGTTGGCCCAAAACCATGTGATGCTCCTCACTTGGAATCTCAGAACGGCTTACAATCTCCTTCCCTTCGTCTCCCTGCAACAGACACCCTGTGAGGTAGGTGGGGCTGAGAGAACTCTGAAAGAACTGCTCTTGAGAGAACAGCTCTGGGAGAACTGTGACTGACCCAAGGTCACCCAGCTGATTGCATGTGAAGGAGTGCGGAACTAAGCCTGGTTCTCCCAGATTAGAGTCCACCGCTCTTAACCACTACACCAAATACAGAATACCTGCCACCCTCTACAACCTCTCTTATTTAGGGTATGTGTTATACATAGGTCAGGACATCACACACACCACCCCTCTTGTCTTTTCTAAAACCGACAGAGAGTCATGACCATCTCACATCTCAAGTCCTCTCTCTTATTCCCAGAGACATCCACTGACAAGAATAGGTCAGCTCCCTTTAATAATCAGCCCCATCTCACACAGAGCTATTGGGGTTGGGGCTCAAACATTGTTCCAATCACTTCCTGCCGCCATTCATTTAGATACTATAATACAAATAAAGACTGAGGTATTAAATTACGTGTGTGGTTCTTTCCTTCAGACACTAGCCCAGAATGTAAATCAAACAAGTAAGCTTTTATTTATGATATAAACACAACACTGAGGAAAGTAAAGTATTTCACTTCTATTGAACTTTTGAACTGAGGTCCTATTTCTACAACTGAGATCCTTTGGTTATGATCTGGCTATTTTCACCCTGCTTTAAGCAGCTCTTCTGCACAGTCCTACTCTGTCAGAACTCTCCTTTTCATCTCAGTGCTTAAGCTGTCTACTCCTCTGCAGCAAAACCCCTGTCATTTTTCAGCTGTTTTTCAAGTCTCCTTCTCTCAACATTTTGTAAGCTCTCCCTGTGCACTCTTAGGGAAAGGCCAAACCTAGCCTGACCATCACATTATGCTTTGCACAACAGCTAGGGTTGCCAACAATGGCTTGGGAAATTTCAGATTTGGAAGCAGAACCTAAGGAGGTCATTGTTTGGGAAGGGGAGGAACCTCAGTAGGGTATAAAGCTATACAGTCCATCCTCCAAGGCAGCCACCTCCTCCAGAGGAAGTGATCCCTGAAGACCGGCTGTAATTCCAGGAGATCTCTGGGCCCCACCTTGAGGCTGGCAATCCAATGACAATACTGCCTCCTTTATGTTCTTCATTAACCCTAACCATTCTAGAACAACAGGTTCCTTTAATCATCTCTGATGAAGGGAGCTTTGAAAGCTTACACTTGGGGGGGGGGGGCGGGGGGAGGAGAAATCTTGCTTCTTTAAGTAGCGTTGCCAGCCTCCAGGTGATACCTGGAGATCTTCTGCTATTACAATTGATCTCCAGATGACCAAGATCAGTTTCCCTGGAGAAAATGGCTGCTCTGGAGAGTGGACTTTAGGGCATTATGCCCCTCCCTAAACCCCACCCTCCTCAGGCTCCACCCCCTCCCAAATCTCCAGGTATTTCTCAACCCAGAGCTTGGTTTCTTTAATCTCTCTCTCTTTCTCTTTCTCTCTCTTTCTCTTTCACTTTCTCATACACTCAGACACACACGCACAGTTTAGCCCTAAAACCATATTAGCAAAAACAACCAAACCCCCTATTTAGGACACAGCAAATGCTATACTAGTCATTAACTAGAATATTATGGCACTGTTGTTTGAACATATTGAGGTGGAACTTTTTAAAGACTGAGCACTGTATCTCAGTTTGAAACAATCTTCCCTGTACATTCTATTAAAATAATGGCACTTCAGCTAACTTTGAAAAGGTACCTTTGTATGTCAGATTTAATATTCATGCATCAGAAACAAAAAAGAAGCATTGCAAAAACAATTTTAACAGGTTGAAGAAATTGGAACAAAATCCCCCTAGGTAAAGTCACATAGATCAAGGTTAGATTTAGCACAGAAAATGCCAGGTTACTAAAATAAGGCCTTACTTCTGCATAGGTCCCTCTGGCTTTTCTCCTATCTATGCAATTTCCATTGATACGAATGATTTTTTCCCTCTGATTTCAATACAGTACATGGTAAGCCGGGTACGTATTCTAGCTGTACACAGTCAGATGTTCAGCTAGCAAGAACAGCCCTCAATTGTACAGCTATTATACAGACAAATTCCAGAGCTATCTGTGAACACACTCTTCTAGTGTAGTGCACCCGCCTTTCCCATAGGGGGCAGACATACATCAGATTTCCTTCCAATCAGGAGGACCACTTATCCATACCTTCTTCCTACAGATACTGAAGACTCCAGGGTTGGGCGTGATTCTAGAGACCTTTCACAATCTTTTGAAAATCATATTGAAATCAATGCATAAGATGACTTCCAGCAACCTTTTACTAACACATAGATTTAATTTTTTATGGGAAATAAGATTCAGTTACAAGAAGAAGAAAAAAAACACAAGATGATGCTCAGCAGGGGTCATTTCGAGCAGGAGCTTGGGGGAGCTCAGCTCTGGGAGTTGGTGATAGCCCCCACCCCCCCGCGGGGGAATGACTGCTTGTCTCATGGCTGCAGCAAAATGACCCCGTTCCCTGGAAAGGTCCTTGTTCTTTTGACCAGCCTTCTGAAGGCTTCAGCCACCACTGAAGCTATCCTCCCAGAATAGTGGTATTTCTGAGGCTTGGATTAGTAGCTGTCCCCTCTCTGCCATCTTTCTTTCTTTCTTTCTTTCTTTCTTTCTTGCCTTCTGACATACTTTTGGTGATGTCAGGTGGTGTAGCATATGCAAATAAGTTATGCTAATGAGTTATGCTAATGAGCTCCTGCACCTCTTTTTCTACGAAATGACCTCTGATGCTCAGTAGTCAAGGATACTTTGCTATTAGGGTCTAAAGGCACTGCCTGGTTTTGACAGCACTTAGCCAGTCATTCTATGGCTATCTTTCTGATGGAGACGTACATTTTTTTAAATTAATGCATTCTTTATGGGAATGCATACCAAATGGCTGCAAAATGTTACAGCTACTTTTTTTTTTCAATATGGCATAATAACGAATTTCCATACGTGACGTTCCAGATTAGCTCTTACAAAGCTCACTTTGGAACAAAGCTTGAGTCCAGTGGCACCTTTAAGGCCAGTGGAATTTTATTTGAAATACAGGCTTTTGTGTGCAAGCACACTTTATCAGACACAAAAGCGTACACCTTGAATAAAGCTTTATTGGTCTTGAAGGTGCCACTGGACTCAAGCTTTGTTCCGCTGCTTCAGACCAACATGGCTACCCACCTGAAAGCTGACTTTGGTTATTCTCATTACTAAAAGAATTAGGAAGGAAAAAAGCTTGTTGAGAGAAAGTGAACATTTACTGCAGATGCAACCTGAAGCCCAGCATGTGTTTACTTGTAAACTACATTGAATCCCAATTGTCCTCCCTGTTGGAAGGGACTTAGTGGCACATAAATAAGTAATGAAAACAGCCACCAAAACTTGGAAATATTAAACAATAAAATACATTAAAACACAGAACCAGAAAAACATGAAATGAAATCGGTCTCAATTAAGTGCTTTGCTGATATAAAAAAAGGGGGAGGTCACTAATGACAGCTTGGGGTTGGTTTGGTTTTTGGTTTTTTGCAGTAACCCCCTTTCCCATCTTGCAAAAGGAGCATATTTAAAAGAAAAAAACATTTCACATGAATTGAGGGTTACTATTTAGGTGTCTCTATGTATCTACAGTGCCCATTCTTTATGATCATCAAAATGCTTCCCCCTATATTTACCGATGTGGGCAAATATACTTCCATAATTGCTTTTTCCAGTTTGAGCAGATCAAGTGCTATTAGGTCAACCCCTGGCATCTCCACTGAAATAATCAGGTAGTAGGTGATGTAAAAGACCCTGGAGAGCCGCTGCCAGTCTGAGTAGACAATACTGACTTTGATGGACCAAGGGTCTGATTCAGTATAAGGCAGCTTCATGTGTTCATGTTACTCCATGACACTGGGATATTCTCTAATGGTAGAAGTAGGGTAAAGGTGTAATATAGCAGCAATTTCGTTTCTTTTTTTTAAGGGACAGTTTTGTTGGCACTCTACAAAGAGGTAAGATCAAGAGCTGCTCATACCTGACCTCTCACTGTTGTGGCTCCCCCAGGTAGAATGGCCTTACCAATGAGGTCAGGAGCTTCCTAATGTTTTATCATTCTGAAAAAACATTCAATGCTTAGCTGTTCAGGAGGCATTTTTATAAAAGAAATTAGGGTGATAGTTCTAACGTTTGTGAAGAATTTTAGACAGTATTATAAAAAGCATTGTTTATTAGGTATATTATACTTTTTATTTCCTTTTTCTCTCATTCTTCAATCCAGTTTTGTTGCATTGTTTGCTGTATATATTATACCGGCATCTTTGGCATTGTTTTCTTTAATTTTGTCATATGCCTTGAGTCTCAATAAGGAAGGATGACCATTAAGTAAATAAGCAAGTGGTGGAAATGTATACGATACCATCTCTTATAGCATTCACAGGTTTACTTACAAGTGGGATACAGATAACCCCAACTTTCTCACATCCATTGTTTCCACTGAAGGCAGTGGAACCTCTGAAAAAGTATCTGGGATCAGTCATGGACTTGTTGGGAAAGAACAAACAGAAACCTCATCCAGACAAAATAATAATACTGCTGGTCAGAAACATGGCTGACCTGGTACCACACACTGTACATTATTTGCACAGAGTCAGATTTTTCTTAGAAATCCAGATCCACAGTTTGGGGCACAAATTCACTGCTGCTGCCAGGTGATCGGCCCTGGTGAGTGCTCCAGACAAAAGGGATTGACTATTAGGTATTCATGCTTTACTGCCATCTATGTGGGGCTGGCTTTGAAACTTCAACCAATTGGTGAGAGAGCAGGTGCTGGGGATGATTTGTTCCTCTGTACTATATACCAGTAGTATTGTATCGCTGCAAGAGTTGGACTATAAGGAAGGCCAAGCATAGAAGAATAGAGGCTTTTGAATTATGATACTGGAGAAGACCCTTGAGAGTCCTGTGGACTGTAAGGAGATCAAATCAGTCAATCCTAAAAGAAATCAACTCTGACTGTTCCCTGGAAGGCCAGAGACTGAAGCTCAAATACTTTGACCACCAAATGAGAAGGGAGCACTCACTGGAGAAGACCCTGATGCTGGGAAAGATTGAAGGTAAAAGAAGAAGGGGACAGCAAAGGATGGAGATGACTAAACAGTGTTATTGATGCAACCAACATAAAATTAAGCAAACTCCGGAGCACGACAGAGAAGGGCCTGGCGTGATGTGATCCATGGGGTCCCGAAGAGTCGAACTCGACTGTGCGACTGAACAACAACAAACTATTTGTTAGTTAGTTCAAAGAGCTCGTTATGACCTTTAAAAACAATATTTGACCAGGGGCCAGCTATCTCAAGGACCACTTTCTCCCATACAAGCTCACTGCAGTCATTATGGAGGCTCTCTTCTGTGTGCTCTCACTGTCTGAAGTGCAGTGCTTAGTAAAAGGAGGGAATGACTACTTGAGGGCAGATGTGAAAGCAGACTTTGGAATGCCTTCCCAAAGGAGTCTGTCTGGCCCATCATTATTGATGTTCTGCAGACTATTGTAGACATTTGTCTTTAAAAGGGGATTTTGGTAGGCATTTTTTTAAAAAGCAATCTTTAGGTTAAACTAATGACCTGCTGGTCTCTTAGAATGCTTTTATTGGCGTGGATGACTTTGTGGAAATCTGATGCTGCTCTCTTGCTGGTTGTCATTTGTTTATATTTTATTTATTTATACTATTCTTGGATATATTGTAATTCACTTTTGGGGTTCTCTTTCTAGAGGGAAAGGTAGGATATGGATGATCTTAAGACATTAAAAAGCAAACCATTCAGTTCTGTATCAAGTAACTGGCTCCAGGAGATCTTTAATAATTGTATAACATATGATGCTCAGGTGTATAAACAGGAACTTCAGGTGGATGCTATATCATTGAAACCAGGGCTATTTTTGAGCTGGAACGCCCCGGAATGGTGTTCTGGCTGGCTTCCTAGCCCGCCCTGCCCCTCCTCACCCCGTCCCCCCTGCCGCTGCCACCGCTCTGCTCCTACCTCCTCCTCAGCTGCTGCTTCTCCCAGGGCCGGCTGAGACTGAAGGAGATGGGGGCCATGTTTGCTGCCTCCTCTTCTCCCCTCTGCCAGCTGGAAAGATAAGTAGGGGAGTGCCAGTCCACTCTTGGATGGGTGTTAGTTGGCTTTGTTTGGGGGGGATCCGAGTGTGCTCAGGTCGCCTGTGACCTCCCCAAGTCGGCTGCCCAGCTTTGAGAGGCTGCAGGCGATCGAGCCACTCCAGGGTGTGAAAGTGTGTGTGCATGCAAGCTGGGGTGGGGTGAGGGGAGGCCATTCACACCCTCCTTCTCCCCTCGGCAATGTGGCCCGGTAGCCCTTGTGGGTCTGTTGTGGCCAGTACCGTCAGGGGAGGAAAGAGAGAGAGTGTGTGTGTGCATGTTTGTGTGTGTGTGTGTGCGCAAGCTGGAGTGGGGGAGGCCATTTACACCCTCCTTCCCTCCTCAGTGATGCGGCTCAGCAGCCCTTGTGGGTCTGCTGTGGCCAGCGCCATCAGGAGAGGCAGGAGAGTGTATGTGTGCGCGCGAACGAGCCGGGGTTGTGGTGGGAAGGACGTGGGCGCCCTCCTCCCTGTATCTCTCTGTCTTTCTCTCTCACTGCCTTTATTTCTCTTTCTATCCCCCCCATCTCTCTGCCTCCCCCCTTCTCTCTCTCTCTCCTTCTCTCTCCCCCTCCCCAACTGATTTCGCACAAGCCACTGCTCCGTCCCGGCTCTTCTCTTTCCCTCCGATTTCATGTGTCAATTTCCTACTATGTGCTGTGCGGCCACATTTTGGCCCACAGCTTCATGATCCTGTTTTTTTAAAAAATTGGGCAAAGCTGCAGGTCAAAATGCTTTGTCACATAGGACTGAAAGAAAGCCACACTGACATCCACCCTTCTACACAACTTTAAAAAATGCACAGAAAGCCACTGACTCTGAATTTGGCCTTCCTCAAACTTAAGTGGCCCTTTCTTTTGGAGGAAGGTTGCAAATTTTGCTCAGTGGAGTGATAGGGATTAAGAGGTAGATCTACCCCAGAAACTGGCTGAGCTGCATAAGAATGTAAGAGAAGCCAATGTTTGGATCAGCATAGCGTTGGCCTTTTTTTACTGCAGTCGCACACTGTCTCAACATTTTCAGTGAGTTATCTACTACGTTTCCAAGATCTCTCTCTTAGTCACTCTACGCCAGTTCGGACCCCATCAATGTGTACTTATAGTTAGGATTTTTGGCCCTAATGTGCATCACTTTGCACTTGGCCACACTGAACCCCATTTGCCACATTGATGCCCAATCACCCATCCTCGACAGATCCCTTTGGAGTGATGGGAAAGACCTCTGCCTGAGATCTGCTGCCACTCTGAATGGAAAACAGTGAGTTTGATGCACCAATCGCCTGATTCAGTATAAGGCAGCTTCATGTATTCAAGGGCAGCATGCCTAGGAAAGTGCGCCTGATGAATGTGTCTGAGCCAAGATGTTGTCTTCTTGAGGGGCTCCCCTCCTCTCTGGCAGGCAGCACATCTGAACTCAGAATAAGGCAGGAGTTCCCCAGGTGCATCACAGTTATGCTGGGGGTGGGGGTGGGAAAGGAGGGGAACCGCAGAAAGCAACCAAGAGGGCAGGAGCAGGTGTGTAACAACAAGAGAGAGAGTGGTCCAAAGCCTGGGATGTATCAACTCAAGGAGGAGGCAAAAGGAAGACCTGTCCAGAGCACTGAAATACAGGAATAGTAATCATGTGACCTGGATTGCCCAGGCTAGCTTGATCTCAACAGATCTCAGAAGCTTAGCAGGGTTGGCTCTGGTTAGTATTTGGATGGGAGACCACCAGGGACATCAAGGGTTGTGATGTAGAGGCTTGCAAAAACAGTTCAGGTGGGCTAATTAGAATTACCACTGATCTCCAGACTACAGAGACTACAGAGAGCAGTTTCCCTAGAGAAAATGGCTGGTTTGGAAGTTAAACTTTATGGCATTGTACCCTGCTGAGGTGATTAAGTGAGCTCTGACTCATGGAAGTTTAATCTAGAATAAACTGGAGAAGGAGTGGGGAATCAAACCCGGTTCTCTGGATTAGAGTCTGCCACTCTTAACCATACACCATGCTGGCTCTGTGTGAGTGGAGGTGGGCACCATCTTCCAAGTAGCAATTCCTCCTGTAGAGAGAGGAGAGATGCCTCAAACAAGGTAAACTGAATAAGAAGCAAAAGGTGGGTGTGGCTGGATGACCACACTTCTGGTAACATGGGGATGTGGCCTAATATGCTAATGAGTTTCTGCTGTTGCGTGTGGCCTATTATGCTAATGAGTTCCTGCTGGGCTTTTCCTACAAAAAGAGCCCTGATTGAAACAATTACAGTACAGCACCCTTACAGATAAGAGCCTCTTCGTGTACTTCAGGTAGAATAAATAGGCAGTTTTGTACACAATTCTCTCGTTATTAATGGAGCCTCCCCTTCCACTGAAGTGAATGTAGAAATCCCAATACACAATATAAGCTGGCAAACAACCACTTGTCACCATTTTAGAGGAGGAATTTTGCTATTTAAAAATTCCATTAAGGACTGGGCTCATGCTGGCAGCACCATGGGATCTTGTTCCTGCTCCCATGCTTATTCAAATGCTGAAACAGCCCCCCCCCCCCTTTTGGCACTTGTAAAGGCATGGGGGGAGGCAAAATTGCATGTTACCACTGTACATTGTGGCAATTTTAAACAGTAAAATTCCCTGGCTAAGATGGTGTCTACTGCCACAGCTTGTTCTGTGCCTGCCCATGCCCACCCAGAATGTGTAGTCTGGCACCCAGTAGCACAGAAATCTCAACTTGGCAACATCCAGTAACACAGGTCTCCTACAGAAGGCAGACTGTAAAGAGCTAGATGAGGATCTCTCTAATTTGGGCAAGTGGGCAACCATTAGGCTTGCCAGTACCCAGGTCGGGGTGGGGGTGTTTTGGGGCTTCAGCCCGCTGCTGGCCAGCTGGCTGGCAGGGGAAACCCCACCCCCAAACAGCCACGTACCCATGTGACTTCCCCAATGTGATGATGTCATCTGAAAGTGATGCCATCACACCATGGACGTCCTGTCCTTGCAGGGATGCTCTGGTTTGAAGGCAAAACTCTATGGTTTTAAGCCAGTTTTACCATAGAGTTTTGCCCTCAAACCAGAGCATCTTCGGCATGATGACATCACTTCTGGGCGATGTCATCACACCAGAAACATCCCAGAATGCCCTCCAAATCCTCCTACCAGAGCGATGAGGGGACCTGGCAACCCTAGCAACGATGTAGCAAACCTCTGAATACCAATGCGGGGAGAAAGCAGCAGGGAAAGGCTTTACCCTGTTTGCCCTCCAAGGGAACTGGCTGGCTGCTGTGTGAAACAGGCTGCTGGACTAGATGGAATAATATTCTAATTCAGCA
Source organism: Lepidodactylus listeri (assembly GCA_029233225.1). Lineage (NCBI taxonomy): Eukaryota > Metazoa > Chordata > Lepidosauria > Squamata > Gekkonidae > Lepidodactylus > Lepidodactylus listeri. Next base: position 39,366,302 of record JARCFY010000006.1, on the reverse strand, counting down.
GGCTCTTCCTATGTTCTTGAGTGCAGAATATTAGCTTTCTTCAGCTTATGTTCCCAGAGTCGGTCTCTCCCAAGTAACCAAGAAAGTCATGTGAATTGTTTGTTACTACTTGTTACTAAGTGGCATGTAATCTCTTTTCTGTGTACAAGGAGGGGGCAGATAAATCCCTCTGGGTGAAGATGAGAACATGCCATACCGGCTCAAATTTCCTTGCAGTGTCTATGGTTTGCTTGTTGTTTTGATATATTTAATGAGCACTGTGAGGGATAAACAATTCAAAACTAAATTAAGAGCCAATATAAAGGTGTTAACATTAGATGCTTGGCCACACCCGAACATGACTGAACGCTGTCTACAAATCTGAAAGAAAATGCTACTAGAATTAGCATTTTTAAAACATTAAAAAACATCACTGAAAAGCAAAGCATGGCAGAGAATTAAAGATTTATCCTGATTCTGTTATGTTATCCTTTTAGATGTTCTTTCTCTGTACTGTGTTTAACTCCTCAATTCTGGAGCAGTGCTCCCTCTAAGCTAAAGTCCGGCTCACACATTTTTGTCTTAGTTCAGGAAGGATGGCTTCAGAGCAAACTAATTTATGCATCAGCCAAATCGCTCACTCATACCTATAATGCAAGTAGCTCACAAAGTAGAACTTTTGCACACAAGACTCCACAGCTTAGAGAGAGCATTGTTCTGGAGACCTCCAAGTGTGGGACCCCATTCCATAGGGCTGCTTAACAAGACAGCAGTGGAAAATGGGTGTAGAGGTGATCTGGCAGCTGCATTCATTCAGTACGAAACTGGAAGTGATATCATCATGTCAGTGTTATGCTCTAGAATTCATCCTAAACTCTATGGTTTAACTATAGAGTTTGGGGTGAATCCCAGAGTGCCCAGTGAGGTGATTTTAGTCTGGTTCCAGACATGAGGCTGCAATGCCAAATACCTTGCCCCCATCTTCCAGTCACATCAGGACCAGTTTGTTACAGTGTTTACCTATGAACCAATGAACATCAGTAATGCGGAAGTGGGAATCAATCCACTGGAAAAAATGGAATGCAACAACATATAGTGCAAACAGTGTGCTCCATACAAAACTCACAAATAATAAATAGGACAATGGAGACATCCTATTACATGAGTTCCATTTTGGAAGCTAAATCAGATAATTTGGAACTCCAGCATCCAGGGGAATTAGATGCTTATCCATACCTAAACTTGAGTCAATATTATTACACTGCCTACTGATCTGTCTACAACATTTGAATAAGTAGAATTTGGAAAAGATCTCTGTGATGGACTACATTTTTAAAAGCTTAGAAGTGCTGTGTTTACAGATAAAGGGCTGTGAAGGGTTGATTCTTCACAGAGCCAGAGAGCCTTGAGTGACAGGCTGCTCCAAGGAATCTGATTGGTTAGCATCAGTTAAGCAGAGAAAGACTTCTGAACTGGATGCTGAGGAGGATTCAGTCTAATTTCAGCCCTAGCTGAGAGTTGAGACTGACAGTTTTGGAATTTAGCCCTGGCTGAGACCAATTTAACACAAACAGGAGAACTGGGGGAAAGTTGGCAAGGATGAGTGGGTAGTTAGATGGACACTCTCATTCAGGCCAAGGAAAGGGGATAGATCTTCTAGCGAAAGAAGAAAATTTCCTATGCAGTCAAACAGGGAGTTAGCTCTGAAGAGTGCAGAGATCCCTGGTCTTGTGTGGTTAGAAACTGCCTTTAGAGGCTTTAAGTTAAAAACTCAAGACAAGTACTGGTGTTTCAAGAGAAGGGGTTTGGGTACTGGAAAGAGTACCAGACTTCCAGAAACCAAAAGAGTCAGAGAATACTCAGAGAAAGTGAGCTGGAGTGTTTGGGGAAGACACTGGAACAAAAGCCTCTCAACATAAAGATTTAAGTTACTGTGGTCGATTCCACACAAGTGCTTTGCTTCCCTTTCCTCCCAGGTTTAATTGGTCCGAATCAGTGTGTGTGTTTCCACATTACAGGAATCTGACTCGGGTTGATGCCGGTTCTTCATTTCCGCATCTGTCCTTGCCCTGAATCTTGAGCCCCTGCTCATCTCCCCCCCTTTTTTAATGTAGGCGGAGTTGCATTATGATGTCATGACGCAACAAAGCCATGATTGGCCAAGAATTTTGAAATTCCTCGGAAAGTTCATCTGAGCTTCCAAGCCCACAAAAATAATCCGTGTAAGAAAAAAAAAGCTTGTGCCAGAGTTGGAGGGGAAATGGAGGGTGGGAAAGGGATGGGAAATGGAGGGGGAACATGCAACACTAACACATGTAACCCCTGCAAAAATTGTGTCCACACCACAACACCTGCAATACACTGGCCCAGCAAAAAATGTTAACCACACAACGATGGATCAATGTTGTGTTGTGTTGTTGTAATGCAACCGGGGGGGGGGGGGGGGGACAGCTCGCGCTGCGCCTCAAAGCCATCAATACATGTTTTTATAGTGGCATGACACAGGCACGACTTTTGTGCAAAACATGCAACACAGAAATGTGGAGACATCAACAACAAAAGTACATTTTTAAAAAGACATTTAAATGCCAGTCAACAGTGGATCAATGTCGTGTCGTGCTGTTGTAACGCAAGAAAGCAGGGAACAAAAAAAAACCCCGCTCACGCCAGGGCGGGAAAGGGGAAGGAAAGGGGAGAGAAAGAAGCAGAGAGGCGTTAAAGGGGTGGACCAAGAAACCCCGATTTTGGAGTTCTCCACTTGAATGCCCCGACTTCACTCCCGTGGCAAAAAACAACAACCCTGAAAATCCTGGAAATGGAAGATCCGGGGAAAACGATGATTACATTTGGGCCAACTGCAGACCTGGAGCAACAAGTAGGGAACTGCTGCTCTGCCCCAGATTTTATCAGGGAGTGATGCCAGGGCAACAACTAGTGCGGAATCGGCCTGTGAAAAGCTTAAGAAACTCTCAGTAGCCTGAAACATAAGAACTAAAAGTCTGTCACATGTTGATTTTACCTCAGAGTTATCTATATTGAGTTACCTCAGAAAATTTCTACCCCTGATTTCACCTGATCTTTCCCCTCTATGTTAATATTTTGTTATTTTTGAATTTCAAAACATCTTGAATGCCATTTAAGTTGTTTAAGTTAAAGTTGGCTCCCAATCCTTCCCTCAAGTCCCTGGCCAATAGACAAAATATCGTACTGTGACAAGCTGGGACAGCCAGAGTTCTTCAGCAAATAAGAAAACACATTACTAGGGTGGCTCAGTCAGTAAAGGGAAAGAAAAACAGAGGGAAAATCTTGCCTCTGAGGGAGGCAAGTGGATGCGGCCATCTTAATCTCTAATAAACAACTAAAATATATAACCAGAAATTTATTCATAATTGAAAAGAAGGGGAAAACAGAAAAGGGAAACACAGAAAGGATCCAATGGTCATAAAGTGAAAATAGCTGTATAACTTCTTTGAAAACACACCAAAAGACTTGAGATGTAAGGAAAGAATATCCTCATTCCAAAATGTGGTATCTTTTATATATGGCCTGCCAAATCACTTTGCAGTTCAGGAAACATGCTACCAAAACTGCTGATGCCAATCCAGGATTGGAAAAATCATTTCATTCCACTCGCTCATGCATTATTGCACCGAAAAGCAATACTGGCAAGCGGGGCTTCATGGGTGCCCTAAGGGAAGGTGAATGGGTCAGACATCCTTGAACTTTAGGAATTTAGTGAATACAGAATCAGGCATCAGCCTAAGAATCAGAGAACACTGACTTGTTTTCTACAAGGTCTAGGTTTCAGTAATATATTTAAAGATTTAGTAAACAAGGCAGATATTAGAAATAAAATGTTTTGTTAAACTGATATGTGCTTTTCAAGGGAGACTGCAGGTTCAACTGATGGAGATTTTGAAGTGCCACATTAGTGGGTGTTCTGGAGAAAGCCAGAAGGATAACTATCTGCTGCAAGTTGCCCATAAATGAAATTTTGAATGCTAGAAAAGATAATGACCATTATCTAGTATTTTGCACCAGGAAGAAGGTATTTAGCATTGCAGACTTCTTGAAATTTTATTCTAACATATTGGGGTCATTTGCTAGTTCCATGATTGAAAAGAGAAACTGGATATTCAGCAATTTTGTAAGTTTATTTTCTTAACAATAATGTGTAAAGTAACTCTTAATAAACTTAAGAGGCCTTTTTTTGGTAAACTTAAAGCTAGATCTACTGCAAGGAACATTCAAAGGTAATGCAGCAACTACAAGTCATCCTGGCATTCCGCGAGAGTTTCCAGGCCTTGTGTTATGGTCCCATCAGATGTCTTTGTCCACTGCTGCTCCATGTAGCAGCAGGAGGTAGGGTTGCCAGGTCTGGGTTGGAAAATACCTGGAGACTTTTGGGATAGATCCAGGAGAGGGCAGAGCTTGGGGAGGGGAGGGGCCTCAGCATGGTACAATGCCATAAAGTCCACCCTTCAAAGCAGCCATTTTCTCAAGGAAAGCTGATCTCTGTCAGCTGAAGATCAGTTGTAAAAGCGGGAGATCCCCAGACCCCACCTGGAGGCTGGCAATCCTAGCAGGAAGGGAAAAAACAAAACAAAATGTTGTCATTGTGTGGGCCACTATGTCACTTTTAGGGGAAACCTGTAAGTGACATAGAGTAGCCCTAGTTTCTGGCAATTCCTAGAGCTACCTACATCTCTTCCAGGGTTTCCCTGAAAGTGACATATAATGGTGCATATAATGCCACATCCTAACCCCTGAACTTCCCTCAGGTTGCTATGCCCAGCCTGGCAACCCTTCCTTCCCTTCCTTTCCCATCCTTTCTGACCCTTAGAAAGTTTATTCTTGGGGAGATGAGACTCATGAGCAGTAATAGCCATGTGAGTTGGGAGGCTGCAGTGGGGAGGTAGAAGGGAATGGAATGCAGCCTCTCAAACAGCATGGCTATTATGTTACTCCATGGGGATCCCATGATGACCCTGGGAATAAACTTTCACACAGTGAGAAAAGACAGCAGCAGGAAAGGTATACTAGGAATTCCCATAACTGACAGTGCCTTCTGCTTGATGGATCATAAAACCCGAACCATAATCAGGAATACTTTGAAAAATGATAAATACATGGGGCTGCAGAACAGATGATCTCACTAGTCCATCTCAGTACAGTTTGCTCTTTTTTTCAGTAACAAGGACTTTGAAACCTGTCTGAATCTTAATACAAACTAGGTAATACGGATTAAGTAAACATTTGCCACTGATTGTGGATTGCAGCATTATGTTTGGTGTTTAGTGAGCTAAATGGAACTTCCTCCAATGAAGGCACTCATACTTTGGCAGCCTTAGACTTCAAGTCTGAGCTTCAATGCATATCCTTAAACCCTCCTTAAATCAATGAGCATAAACGTTACCCTTTTATAGTTATTTAGCTAAATGACATATTTGAAAAGGAAATGACCCCCCCCAATATGTTATACACAGAAAGTTCATTTTATTGCTGTACATACTTGTATTTGACTGTACAATGATCTCTTCTTTTTCCTGATGGTACATCTGGGGAGAAAAATCTAGTGTTCCTTCTGAGTAAATACAGTATTTATAAAGTGCCATCAATATGCTACACACTTCTGTAATATAGAAAAGTGCGCACCCAGGTACACATGAATATTTAAATTTTATGGTGTGGTAGACAACAGAAGAATCAGAAAGAAACTGAGAGGCAAGGAGGGAGAGTCAGGCAATGGGAATGCAAAAGGCAGCAACCAGTCTTTCCCTCTGTTTATCTCATCCTCTTCTCTACAATTTTTAGCCTTGCAAAGCTGAAAGTCTACATGCGCCATAGGCAGATAGATGGTGACTGATGGTTCCATATCCTCCCACTATTTACATAACAACAGAAAATGGTACTTGTGCAACACTCTGAATTACAGAGAAGAACTTTTTTGTAGCCACAGAATGCTACTTTAACAAAGGCGCTAGGAAGGTTTCCAGCACCAAAACAAGGAGATGCAATTTTTTGTTTGTTATTCTCTTGTCTCCCAACCTAAAGGTATATATGATACTGCTAATTTAATAGATCTATGAAATTGTAAAGTTCTTGTCCAGATTTTTTTTTAAAAAAAAACATAGTCATTTTTGCTTCTTTGCAAAATGCAGGAATTCTCTTTGCAAACATTCAGGGAAAGTTTACAACATCTTGACATTATGCTTTAAAACAGGGGTATCAATCATGCAGACCACAGGCTGCATCCGGCCCCCCATAGGGGTTGTATCAGCCCCGCCAGCAACTGGCTACCATCTGCTTACTTCTCCCTCTCTCTTGCTTTCTTCTGCGACACAGGCTCTCTCAATTGCACAGCAGAGCAAGAGAGCAAAACCTCTCTTCTCTCCATTGGCTGAGGTTCCTCCCTTGGGAAGAAAGAGGGGGGAGGGAAAGAGAGAGCTTGCTTTGCTAGGCTCTTTCAATTGCACAGCAGAACTACAGAGCAAAGCCTCTCTTCCTTCCATTGGCTGAGGCTCCTCCCTCTCCTTGTCTCCTGGGCTTGCTTTGCCCAGTTCCCTCAATTGCAGGGGAGAGATACAAAGAAAGTGCCTTTAAGACCGAAAAAGTTTTATTCAAAGTATGAGCTTTTTGCATTTTTTCTCTTCTCTACTTGCAACCCCTCTCAATCTTCCTGCTTTTTATCTCCAGTCCAGTGTACACTCTCTTCTCTGTCTGGACCCAATAGCGTAGGCTTTCTTCTGTTTGTTTCTCTCTGCACCCAGAAACTCTGTTCTCTTATCAGTTCAAACCCTTCTTTTTCTTTCCACATGCCATTTTCCTTTCCCCCTGTGTGCAATGACATTCCTTCTTTGTACCCAAAACTTTGGGGGGGGGGAGCGAGTATGTGTATGTTTTGTTGGGGTCATTATGCCAAGGCTCTCCTGGGTGCAACTGGGTTTGCCTCCCCTTTTTCATTGTACTCATGCCCTCCTGATCCAGGCTTTCTCAGTCGGAAAGCAAGGTGAACTATTTAGATGAGGAACAACAACAAGCCAGTGAGGTCGATTAGTCTGAGTGTGTGTGTCCAAACCAAGTTCACCCAGTGCATTTTCTTTCTACACTGGGGATTTGGAACCTAGACTTCCCAGATAGTAGGCTAATATACATTGCTGTCTCTCTATTCTTGCACTGCTGCACAGGAGTTGTAGCTATTCTCTGGGGAAGACTATAGTTTTGTAGACAAACACATAGCCCTCAGCCTGTGTCATGGTGCCTTCACATGTTCTTGATCATGTACAAAAGCTCGCAATGCCCAGCCATTTCATGTTTTCCTCTGGGTCTTAGGCTCAAAGTATGGACCATGAGATTTCTGTAGTGAATGTCAATAAAACAAAAGTAGGTTTGCACCTGAACAGTATACTCAAGATTGCTACAGAATAGATATTGTCTCCAGATTTTGATGCAATAATTCAAAGCAAGAGGTGTCAGTTATCAGAGACTGTTGAATAAACAAAATATTGCAAGAGTGCTGATGTTTTAAGCATGTTTTATTTTAAGTTTTAAGAAATCTTTAATTGTTTTTGTGTCCTTTATAAAGTTTATATCTCTGCTACCTGACATTACATTTTATGGCACACATAGCCTAGCCCAACAAGGTGTCATTTATGTCAGATCTGGCTAGGGCTGCCAGGTCCCCCAGGGGGCAGGGTTTTGCCTGTTTTAGAGGCCTCCAACCCACCGGCCTGGATCCAGCTGCCAGGGTGAGCCCTGCCCCCAAAATGCCAGAATTGGGCCAACGTGCCTGGCACAATGACATCACCTCGCACTGGGCACGTCGTCAGAGGATGCTGTAGCCATTCGGCATTAATACTCTATGGTGCCACAGAGTGTTAAACCCAAACGCTAGAACATCCCTCAATGGCATGCCCGGTGCGATGATGTCACTTCCAGGTGACGTCATTTGCGGCATGCAAACATAGTGCACACATGCAAAGCTCCTGGACACGGAGCTTCTGACCCCCACCAGAGGCGTCGACTTTTAAAATCCCCGGGGGGGGGGGGAGGCTCTTGTGCGCACGCGCAAAGCACGCGCACGCTGGGATCATGTTTCTGCCGAGCCCCCCCCCCCCGGACTGGCCTAGCCTGACCACTCCTGCCTCCATGGGGCCAGCTGGGCAACTGCCCAGCATGCCAGGTCAGTCCCGGGGGGGGGGGGGAGGTGGCGGCAGCAGCAGCCGGCGGGCGGGCAAATGAGGTGGCAGCCCACGCCTGTTAGCACAAGTTCCATATCCCCGCCGCCTCCCCCCCCCCCCCGCCTGCTCCTGCCTCCGTTCCTCCATCCAGCATGCTCGGCATTTGCCCAGCTGGTTTCTGGGCGGAGGGAGGGAGGAACGGAGCAGGGGAGAGGCGGTGGCAACAGCAGCCGGCCAGCCAGCTGGCCTGGGCGCTCCATTTTCCCGGGGGTGGCTGACCCCCCCCCCGGAAATTTTGGGGGTGGCGCGAGCCCTCGAGCCCCCCCATAGTTTACGCCTATGAACCCCACTGGATGCCAGGTAGGGACCTGGCAACCCTAGATCCGGCCCTCATAACAAATGAGTTCGACACCCCTGCTTTAAAAAAGCCTGAAACAAACGTTTCTGGCCTTGGTAATATATATTTCAGGTCCTTATTGCATCTGCTGCTTTCTGCAGCCAGTAAGTCGGGCAAAGTCTCTCCTACACTGGAAAGCTCAGACATATCTAACTCAAATTATATCTACTGAAGAATTATTCAATGTATATAACTTGGCAAAAGGTCCAAATGTATGGCTCCCAGGAGCAACTGACTGGATGCTGACCACCCAGTGAAGAAATCCTTCCTGACATTGCAGAATATTGAAGGGGGAAATAGTCTTACCTTGTGTAGGTGAGAAAAAACAACAACAACAAGAGTCTGTCACCCTTTCTGGCACCAACAGAAAACAACATGAATGACCAACCAGTTCCCCTTTTCAGTGAGATGTGCGAATGTATAGAAATTGCAATAACATGTTGTTGTTTCTGAATATCTCCATATGCTGACATAAAGCAAATGACAGATACAACACCTCCTCCATACCCTCTACATGGACCATGACCGTAGGGAAAGCGTGAAGCCTGTGGCATCCCAAATAATTTCTACTTATTTGGTTTGGAGGCCACCTTTACAGGCATTTTGTGTACAGTATGTTGCTTGCATACTGCTCCATCATCACCCTAATTAATAATCTTTCAGATCCTTGTTACACATCTTGAACATTTGTTGTTCTGAACGCCAGATGGACTCTTCACATAACAAATATTCCCATTTCTCAATGCTTTCTTGCCTTTCTTGATTTTGCATACGAGACTAAGATTATTTTAATATATCAATTTTGCAAATCTATTTCAGGCCTATCCTTTTCTTTGCCCTTATGAAATGAATTCTCTTTTCAAGTTTTCTTTGTATTCTGTACAGATTTTATTCCTGGGGTAAGAATTTTTCTAGCTCAAATCCACACTATTGATATGTCTCTAATTTCCTGCCCATCTTTCTTATACTCCTAAAGTTTACCAGTCAAAGCACTGCTTAGTAATATTTACTTACTCAATTGTGTTCTTATCCACTTTTCCCGTCATGTTAATGCCATAGAACTGCTGCATAGCAGCTATTGCCGATTTCATTGTCTCCGCAGTGCGCAACACCGACATTCTGGGGTCAGTTGGTGGAAGATAGCCGTACTTTTGTAACCACACCTACAGTGACAACCAGAATTTGTATTAGTAAGGGTTTGTCGTCTTCTATCTCCTAATAGTTACATAATTAAGCTTTTAATTCAAGTGAAAGAGAAGCAAACTGGAATAAGTTTGGTATGTTTAAACCCTCTGGAAATCAAGAATTAAAAAAACGCAAATAAGTACTTAGAAGCCAATTAGTTTAACAGAACATGCTTTTTTAAAAGGTATTTTGATTTTTCTGGATTACATTTGCAGACCTTGCTATATTCTTATACAAACTTTCAGACATGAATGGAGGCTAAACAGAAGCATCGTTCAGTTACTGGGAACTACCTGTCTTTCAGCATCCATTTAAATATGTATGGGTGTGTTGTTTTATAACCCAAGCAGAGATCCGAGACTCTCTTTCAGATGAGATGACTGATTGCTGATTAGCAAGCTTACTGCCATTCAAGGCTGTCAACAGATATTTCAAACAAGTAAAATATGATTGCAAAATATGATGTTGCCTACAACAATAACAAACTTTAGTTCCCATCACATTTTTATTTCGCTTTTTTAATCACTTTCCCAAGCTATCTACCAGAATGTATTCTAGAGTGCAGGCGTTGACACTAAAACAGTTATTACATTTTTTTAAGATGGCATAATTTGACAGTACCTTTGGTTTTATCCCATACAATCCCAACACCATATGAACCTTAAGAATAACATGGAAATCCAGCAACATGGTTTATTCCCCACTGCTAGTGTTGGAAACATGAGACTTTGTCATGGTCTACGGATCTCCAAAGTATGTGGCCACAAGATCTCTACCCAATTTTTGGCAGGAGAGAGAGAGTCATTAAATATTATCTCTGATGTAACTTCAAAGGCAAAAAGAACATCTTTAAAGTTCACTGCAAGGTCAGGCGTAACTCCTGCCTTCTATATCTCCAGCTGTAGGCTCAGAACAAGGAGCTATTGTTCATATACATCATACTAAGCTCCTAAGAGGCAAACAGGAGATCTGAAGCACAGTGTGACAAGGACAAACCCCAGACCTCTTACCAAACAGAACTTGTGGAGACAGCAGAGGGTCACTGCCAAAATTATGCCATTTTTTTCTAAGCCACTAAAATGCCATGTTACTGTGAGGCCCATTGGCAGCTGCTATCCCCAGGTCCAACTATATGAGAAGAGCTGGCACTCCTTGATTGAGGAGTGAGGGCACTTTTTATGGTGAGTGAATTTGAGACTTATAGTGGTGCAGATAAGCCTAGACCAGGGGTGGGCAAATTGCGGCCTGGGGGCCACATGCGGCCCACCACAGAGTTTTTTGCGGCCTGCCAAGACAGTTGGCCATGTGGTGTGATAGGGTACATTTGTCTCATTAAAGTGATTCTAAAATTAATTGTGCTTGCAGCTATAGATGACATAAAATTAGCGCAATAAATAAATTGAATAAAACTACCACTATTTTATTTAATTTATATTTATTGATTTTTATGATACAATTTGTACTTTTTCTGAAATGCAAAGTTAACTAATGAATGCAATCATTTTAAAAGGTGCGGCCCTCCGCTAACCTCCGCTCCCACAAAGTGGCCCCCGAGCCAAAACAATTGCCCACCCCTGGCCTAGACCTACTTTCATCAAAGAAAAATTCACCATGAATGAATGAATAATCTCCCATGCATCTGTATATTTTGATTTGGTGTATGTGAGCCAGCTATCAAATTGTGTGTAAATGTACGTCCTGTATATTCCTCAGAGTTAGCACAAGGTTACTATGTAAATGGATCCCAAAGTAGGTGACACTGAAAAATTTGAACCAAAATACAAATTGTAGCTCTTGTGCAGAGCATGCCCCTGTCCTAGATAGTCTCATCTAGTTTTTAATACAATTCACACATCCTTTAGCCAGTTCTTTTCTTTGTCTTTTTTTAGCTGGCTGAAAAAAAACAGCTTAATAGGAATAGTTCAGTTTCATGTCTCTTTTCCACAAACATACTTTATGTTTAGTTCATGACCTGGAGACAGGATTTTGGTTTTAACAATTGCTTCTGTAAGGACCGTATAAGGAGAATGATTCTCTTTAGCAAACAGCTAAAATACTTTGATGATACTGACACTAAGACCTTGCTGGGACAACTTCAGTTTGAACATTCTATAAAGCTTTCTTGACTGGCTTGTTGTGCAAGCTTTTAGATCTGATTCAGACTTTCTGACTGAGGAGTCCCCAAAACCTTTAAGATTAAAAAATGTGAATATATGAATTTCATTCATTTACCTCATTGAGATCCCACTTTTCTCCCCATTGGAGACCCATAGCAGCTTACATTCTTTTCTGCTTTTCCTTTTAGTGCATTCATTCATATCCCCCAACTTTCAGTTATTTCTGGACTTCCCCCATTTTTAATGGTTTTAATATTGTCAAAATATTTACATCTCTCAACCAGAAGCTACTTTAGCAGGGCAGTCCCAACAAGAGTTACACCTTTCTAAGCCCATCAACTCCAATGGACTTATAAGGGTGTAACTCTGCTTAGAAGCACACTGTAAATGTAACAAGCAGTTACATACAACTATACGTCTACAGCATTTTTGATAAATATGATGGATTACATGAGTCCAAAGGGTCCATCCTTACAGTAAAGTAAAAGCCACCATTATATATTATCCCATTTTTATCAGTCACAAGTTTATAAACAATAGCCTATCTTAACTGAATACCAGACAATTTACCCATAGCTGTACAAGGTTTGTTCTTTAAGTCAAAGTCCTACCTAGCAGTACAAAGATTTTTAACAAGTAATTTAACTCTCCAAGTGACTTCTGAAATTTTCCTCTGTCCCTTGGATGCAGACTTTTCCCAGTGACACTAGCCTAGGATTACCAGGCAATTTCCTGCCCCAGCTCCAGGCCCCCACTGCTCTTTATTCCACCAAGAGCAAGAATGGGAGAGCAGAAGTGACATCATGACATCAGTTCTGGCTGTACCCAGAAGTATGGTTGCCAACTCCATCTTGGAAAACTCCTGGAGATTTGGGGGCTGAGCCAGGGGATAGGCAAAGTTTGGAGAGGGAAGGGACGACAACAAGATATAATTCCATGGAGTCCACCCTCCAAACCTGTCATTTTTCCCATGTGATCTCTGTATTTTGGAGGTCAGTTGTAATTCCAGGAGATCTCCAGCCTTGCCTAGAAGTTGGCAAACCTACCCAAAAGTGACATCACAACACTCTGAGAATTCCTAGAGTTTGTGAAATCACTTCCGGGTAGAACCAGAAGTAATGTTGCAATGTCACTCAGCCCTCTCATTTTTGCTCCCACAGGAGTGAAGAGCCCAGTTGGCAACCCTTCCTATTCCCATAGCAAAAGGGGGGGGGGGGGCTGATAGATTATTGTACAGGTATTTATTTATTCAGGCAGGTGTGCCCTGCTTTCCTCCCACATCTGGGAAATCAAATCAGTTCATAAAATAAATGCAAAAAATACTGTCTAAACCAGGGGTGGGCAAACTTGCTCAGCGTAAGAGCCACCTAGAACAGGGGTGGCCAAACTTGCTTAACATAAGAGCCGCATAGAATAAACATCAGATGTTTGAGAGCCACAAGACATGAACAAATATTACCTGATTTTATTGGAAAATAAGCAAATTTGCTTTTTATTAACATTAAATGAGACTGCCAAAAATAATAACAAAAGGGGTAAAAGCAGATATTGATAATGATATTAATTTGTCCAATGATATTTGTTTGCTAATGATATTTAGCTTCCCCAGCCGCCCTGCCACGAGCCACATAATATATGTGAAAGAGCCACATGTGGCTCCAGAGCCACAGTTTGCCCACCCCTGGTCTAAACAATCAATCCTACAGATATACAACACAAAGCTCAAACTTTTTGGACTAGAGACGCTTACACTAGTCTGGTTCACTCAAAGTCACAAAGGATTAGTCATGTGGTTAAGAACCCTTACATGCACACTGGTGGTCCCTGGGAAGAGCATATTTTTCTTATATATGTCAGCTCCTAGTAAACTTACAGAATAATCCTGAATGGAGTTACAGCCTTCCAAGTCCATTAAAAGATTGCATTGTTAAACTGTACTAGGAAACAAGCTGTATCAACATGTACCAACACACTGCTGGGGAGAAAGGAAAATCAAATAGGAATGCTGTTAGTGTGAAGAAGGAAGAAGTACTACACTTATAAATCAAAGAAAGGAATATCTCATAAAAGTCTCTCTGGAAGTGGCCCTACCTCTTGAAGGATCAATGGATCACTTTGTCAGTGGGCCTCATGGCTACTAGCCACTACAAAAGCCTCAATTCCATACATGGCTAGGGGTACTGTTGATGCTAACTCGATAGCATCTTGATTTTGGAGGTCAGTTCATCACACAAAGCTCATAATATTTTCAGTAGCCTGCTGCCCACATAACCACTGTACTATCCAACAGGAATAATACTTGAGTAAAATATTTCATTACAGTAGCATTTATGGGAAAAGGTTTTGAATGTTGGGATGAAATCATAAAACAGAATTAACAGAAAAGAATGGCAAAAATGTTTTAAAAAAGGAAGGCATTCAAGGAAAAAAATGGATTGAAAATAATCAGTTCTTGTTTTTCTTTTCATCCCTTGGTCTTGGTCTACACATACAGTACAAACCTGGTCTACACATATAGTAGAATGGGGTGGCAGAATCCCAGGTTGGCACAGTGGAATATGTCATTTCAGACTGAAGGTGGGAAAGGATATCACTTGCTGTGTCAGATCAATGGCCCATCTAGTCCAACATCACTGTTTCATACAGTGGCCAACTACTTGCCCTGGATGCAGGACTACCTACCAGCAAGAGAGCAAAGGGACAGAATGCAAGCTTATGCTCTATAGTGATGCTACAGAGGTCGTCTACAAGCTAAGGTTCTTTTCATCCCTAGACTTAAAGCTTTGGCTTCAAGAGGGAGAAAGGTTGCTGCTGTTAGCATGGAGCTGTGGGAAAGCAGCACAGCATGAATGATGACTAACCGTCCCACTTCACCTTGCTTTGGTAGCATGGTACTCCCACAATCACCCATCCCCTGATTATTTGGATGTCAGGTATAAAGCAAGGCAAATTCCTTCCACCCATGCATTTGTAAAACCACTGTGCCAAAGAAGTCAATCTTCCCTAAATACTTCTTTTAACAGTTTGAGATAACCTATTACAGCAGGAGAGTGTTGTGATGGAAGCACAATTTCAGAACCCATTTTATACTAGGGGACAACTGTCTGCATGAAAAGAGCAACAATACCTATATTCAGATGTACACACACATGCACATTCTGCACGGGACTCTGACTCAAACACAAGAAGATACACAACCTGACCTAATTAACAACGATAAGTCACCAATCTAAGGGCAAAGGCATTCACTCACATACATTCAATTTAATTTGCTAGTATGATGAAGGCGTCTTAATACCATGTCTGTCTTAAGTATCTTGGACCTTTGGGGGTTGCCCTTTGAACATCATGCTAGATGACTGTAGGCTGCCATGTCACATGAGCTGATGCCATGTTAACCAGTGTGACCTCCACAATTAGAGTGAGAGATCCCTGTCATATTTACACCTCCTTGACAGAATAAAGGGATTACATACATCAAATATAGACATTCCCCTTGATAGTCAAACACTCAAGCATTCATGCCTCCTGACCCATCTTTTGTTAAGGTCCCTATGCCCCAAATTTAAATCTTGGAGAAGCATATCTGTGAGCATATGCAACACAACATTCCTTCAATACCAGCATTTTGGTTGATCATGGAACAGTGTCACAGCTACTGGTATTCCCTATCTGAGAGCAAATATGCTGTTACAGGGAAAACAATCTTTCTTTTTCCTAATACTTGCTTCATTATTATGTGCTAGGTAGTGCTGCCAATACCAGGTTGGGAAATATCCTGAATATTTGGAGATGGAGCCCAGGGAGGGTTCTCAGTGGGGTATAATGCCATAGAGTCCACCTTCCAAAGCAGCCATTTTTTCCAGGGGAACTGATCTTTGTAACCCAGAGATCAGTTATAATTCTGGGAATTCTCTCAGCTCCACGTGGAGATTGGCAATCCTAGTGCTAGGTGTGGAGCTTCAGGACATCCATGTTAGTAGCTTTAGCAGGAAGTATTAGCCTGAAAATAAAATCAGAAATACAATAATTTAAAAGTAGTCTTTTCATTATTACTTAATCTGTTTCAAATCTGCTACACAAAGGGAGTGACCTTGGGATTTCCTTTGGAAGGAAAATGAGTTCCACTGAATTCAAAAGTAGGACTTCTTGGCCAGAGAAATACCTCCCTGCTATACCAATACTTCAGCCACAAGATTCCATTCAAAAACTGCAGGGGAGCATCTCTTGCAATAACAATATCCAAAAGGACAGAATTAGCTGGGTAATCTGCATACAAATTTCTTCATTATTTGCATAGGGAGAAGCAGCAGTCAAAGTGCAAATATAAATGCTGATGCAGACTTGAGCCCGAAAATGCACAACTTGCATATCTATGAAATCACATGAAATATTTCTTTTTAAAAACTGCACACATTGACAACATCTCAATTGAAATGGCTTCTCCCAATTTGTTATTAAAAGGGACTGAACATATTTACATAGGAAAGACAAAATACACCAACACAGATGATGGGCATGTTAGTTTGGAAAGCCTCATGGCAGGACAGTCCATTGAAATCAAATCAAAAGGTCAAACTGCAAAGCTCCTTTGGGGGGGAAATGACTATTTAAACTGAATGTGACATTTGGTATTTCAAGCTCTCTCATAAAATAGAGCCACATTTATTGTTCCCAAGTCTGCCTCAGCAAATAGGAGGCCCTGCCCATTAAACACTGAAGGCAAACCCTTTTTTTGCCCCTTAAACTCAAATTTCATTTGTTCTCTAACAGTCTAGTCCTTTGGATTTCTGTTTGTGAGTTGGCCTCACCTAATTCAATTGATATGTATTCCCAAGTAAGCATGTGTTTTATAGCAGTGAGGGAAGTTTGAAACCAGGACTGCACGTATTAAGCAGCAGAGATTATTCCGAGGAGCCCAATGTTCCACAGGAAATCATCTTTAGGAAATGCAATTTCAAAAATTAAAATATGTACAGACACCATTTCTGAAACTGTATACGGTTTTATTTCTCTCTTCACACTGCAGATGGTTTCACTGGTGCCAGTGGCTCAGTGCCTACCAGCTTCAATGAAAACAGGAGTGAATGCCAAAGTAAGTGAATGAAACAGAGGTCGCCTTTATGCAATGGAAGATTATTGCCTCTCCCTTCCTTTTCACACCTTTTCAAAAACTAATCATACTGCGACTCCCCCTAACATAGAAGTCCACTGTGTGCAAGCTAAGGACTGATTTATCCATTTTGGTAAACAGAGCTAATGAAGGGTCTTATTCATTCATTTCAAATATGCAAACCCTTCGTACATTTGCAAATACATCAACAGGCCATAACATTTGCAATTATGTCCAATGTTGTTTGAAGTAATAATGGCCACTCCTGTAATCAAAGAGAAGAGCCCTCCAAGCTGTGTGCTACTATAAGGCTATTTTTAACTCACTGCTGTTAAAGAGATCTGATTACACAATCACAACTATATTTTAGAACTCCACATCTCAGTCTTCCTTTTGCATCTCTTTGATGCCTATGACTGAGGGATCTACTTGTTATAACCTACTAAACCTACTGGCATGGGCACTATACGAATTGGAGACCACTTCATCTGTCATGCTCCCAGAATTAGTGTGGTGCAGCACTTAATAATGCCCTCTAGTAGGAAAACATCCTAAGTAGTATAAAAGATGCTTGATCACTCACCAATTTGGCTCACAGTCTGTTCTGTAGTTATAATCAGTACAGTCAAATGTTCAACAAACTGTATACCTGTATTCATACAGTGCACATACTTAGGCTTGTTAAAAAAATAATAACTGTGCGTGTGTAACTCCACAGCTTACTCCCACATGAACCTACCTAACCACCCTGGTCATAGTCAGGTGCCCCTGCCATCTGAGGCTAGACAGGTGGCAACTCCGGGAAGGACTTTCTTGTAATGAATGCAATGAGCAGACAGGAATGGATCCAGCTCACTAGAAGATGCCTGAAAAACTGACTATGCCCTCAGCAGTGACGCTAGGAAGATTCTGTGGAATTCCATACTCAGATAGACTCTGCAACTGCAGCAGCAATGAAATTGATTTTGTAGACCACATCTTCTTTGCCTGTCCTAAATTACCAGAATTAAGAGCTGAACTGATCTCTCCATTACTTAATCAGAACACTCTTTCTCTCTAGATGCGAAATCATCTTGGCTACGCAGAGATAAAGACAAACAAACTACTCTGTGTGTGGCGAAATTTCTGGCAGCTGTCGTTAAGTTACATGATAACTAACTTTAGGTTCTTATGTGGGGTGAGGGTCTGCTGTTTATGACTTTGGTTGTAAAAACAGTAAGAAGTAATCTTTTTTTGAAAGGGCTTTCTTCGTCATGGCGCCAAACCTTTCTGACATTCCCTCCCCAGGGAGATTCTTCTGTCTTCCTTTAGTATTGTCCTCTGTTAGTCGGTGAAGACTTTTCTGTTTTATTTGGTGTTCCCTTACAAACTCCAATGGACATCCTCCCTTTTTGTGTGTTTATGTGTTTATATGTTTTATTTAACTATTTTAAACATCATATTTATCAGTATTTTAAATGCTGTTTGAATGTTTCAATTGCTCACTGCTTAGGGAACCCTCAGTTAGATGGAGAAGTGGCAAAAGTTGTTTAAATAAATCAATCACATATTACTTTTGCATAGCTTACTCATTATCCACCCTCCCATCCACTGACACCTTCCCATCTGCCTTTTTAGCTATGTATTTTTAAACATACAGAATATTCACAGTTCACAATTAATGTCTCATGGTTGGGAAGTGTTTACCTGTGTGTCTCATTGTTGCCATAGAATGTGATTAATGACAAAATCAAGAAAATTGTCCAGTTCTGAATAAACTGGTAGACCCGAATACATTTATGAATGTCCATTCTTGCACTGTGTCATGACAATTGTAACTTTTGCCCCACATCTGACAGAATCTTTTTTTTTAATTGACCAACAAATGAGGCATTCCAGGACATGGTAGCTCATTTTATTGCACTATTCTTGGCACACCATGACTACATGGCCCAGTGTTTGTTCCTAAGAACTGCTCAAGGTATCCTGCAAGTCAGTCCTATTTGAAATAAGAGAACTGCAGGATGTGGACTCCTTCTAGGGTTGCCAAGTCCTACCTGCATGATGCCGGGGGGGACTCCTTGCCCGCCCGGGAGTCTTCTGCCATGTGTGAAGCACACGCAGCGCAATGACATCACCCAGAAGTGATGTCATCGCATTGGGCATGTTGCGGCAGCCCGGCAATTTGGGGGCAGGGTTTCCCCAGCGGCCCAATCCGGGCCAGCGGTGAGTGGGCCACAAGTTCTTGTATTGTGAGAAAGGGGAAAAAGTACCTCTTACTCCACCTGCTCTATCCTATGCATAATCTTATAAACCTCGATCATGTCACCCCTCAGCTGTCATTTCTCCAAGCTAAAGAGCCCCAAACACTTCAACCTTTCTTCATAGGGAAAGTGTTCTAACCCTTTTATCATTCTAGTTGCCCTTTTCTGCACTTTTTCCAATGCTATAATATCTTTTTTGAGGTGTGGCAACCAGAACTGTACACAGTATTCCAAATGAGGTCACACCATCAATTTATACAGGGACATTATGATACTGACTGATCTGTTTTCAATTCCCTTCCTAATAACCCCCAGCATAGCTTTGGCCTTTTCCACTGTAGTTGTACACTGTCTCGACATTTTCAGTGAGTTATCTACTACAACTCCAAGATCTCTCTCTTGGTCAGACTTCAAAGCCTGACAGGTTTTTTTGTGTGTGCTCTGAGGTCCCATTTTTCATACAATTAATATGAAAAACAATACAATCTAACATTTTCATAATGGTATTTGATGACTGAACATTACCGACTCTGTATTTCTGAAGCGATGCCATAAACTATTGTGTTCAGAAACTCTAAAATGCCTTTTATTCATTGCTTACTTGCATTCAATCTAATAAAGTTATTTGACTCTAAATAACTAAATAAAAGTTGGATCTGCTCTGTCATCCAGAAGCACGGTGCATCAGCACGCAAACACATTTAGCCAAACTTAGACTGAAAGAATGAAGCTCCAAGAACTCTCGTGGCAATGATAATATGACAGTGAGTCACACAGGATAAATTTGTTCAAGCAAATCAGTCCATGTCTGCTCTTTCCTTCGTATTAGCCTGTGCATCCAGTTTTCTTCTTTAATTTCCACACATTTCTGAATTCTAGTAAATGGTTAACATCACCTTATTTAACTTTTCTAATCCAACAGTTTTTCTTCTTTTTATTGCCTGATAGGGAAAAGCCACCAAAGGGTTCATTCCAGCATTTTTTATCCAGTTGTATTGGTTCAATGAGGTAAAAATACAGATTGACAAGGCCAGACAGATGAGTAGCAAATATCTCTCTGAGCACAAGCCTAGCAGGATGGATGACTGAACACCTCCTGTATTTACCTGCTGGTCCCTCCAATGCATTGTAAGTAACCTACATTTAATCCTCAAAAATGATTATTCAATGGGGATTCCTCATACACAAAAACTTCCAAAGGCTCTGCAGAAAGCTCTTCTATACCTAGCATACAGATCCATGATTCAACAGATTTTATGCATTTATTTCATACGGTACCCTGAAAAGGCAGGATAAATACTTTAAAATAAACAAGCACATAAATAGCTGATTCAGATGATGCTGTGTAATCCTAAACTGAGTTACACCTTCTCAGTCCATTAAACTCAATGTGTTTAGAAGAGTATAGCTCTGTTTATGATTACACAGTGTCATCTAAATCAGCTATTTATGCATTTACTTATTTTTTTAAAAAAAATTATCTTGCCTTTTCCAGATACCTTATGCAATAGGATTAAAACACATCTAATTCCACTAAAACAAAAGTAATGCCCCCCCCCCCCCCAAGATACCAATGTTAGGTTCACTGTTTTGGTTGGGTTATAATTGTTGTTATTATTATGGATTGTCACAGTCAGATATTTGACTGGTAGATGATGGTCTGCAGTTCAAGATCTAACCAGGTTCTGGGAACTGCCGATGTATCATTGCAGGATTCTTACTGTTCCAAGCAACACTGTCTTCTGGAGCTGAGATGATGTTATTTGTTCAATGCCCAGAATGCCCAGGTGTTTCTCATTTTTTTTTCTACAATTGTGATATCAGGGGTGCTAAGCTCCAGGAGTTTATCTGTTTGCACTCAGAAGTCCCAAAAAATCTTTGTTTCATCGTTCTCCACAATTTTGTCTGGTTTGTGCTCCCATGAATTTCTGGCTGATGGTAAGCTAGGTAAGCTATACTAAACTAAAGTAGTAGCAGTAGTAGTAGTAGTAGTATCTGCTTTGGTTCCCTTTGGAGAGAAATGTGTTCTTCTGTAAAGTTATTTAAAATCAGCAAATGTCTGAACATGACCATTTTAGAACTTCTCATAAATTATCAGCAAGGCTCCTTATATATATCCTCCAACAAGCCTTTCTGGAGCACTGGACCAAAAATGGAGCTACTGGTTGTTTATTAAAGCTACACAATAGTCTTCCTCTGAAATCCTCCAGGGGGCGGGGATGACAACACCTACTAAGTGAGTGTGTAAAATGCTGTCAAGTCACAGCTGACAACCCAGCAGGGGCTTTTGAGGCAAGAGAGAAACAGAGGTGGTTTGCCATTGCCTTCCTCTGCAGATTCTTCCTAGGTGGTCTCCGTTACAAGTACCACCCCTGTTAAGCTTCAGAGATCAGATGAGATCAGGATATACCAGCCACCTTCTTTCCCACTAAACGAATATGTTCAGTCATCTTCTTCTGTTATGAAAGGAGTAAACATATCAAGATTCAGAAGGTCTGAGATTCATGGGTCCATTCAGAGAAGCAGCAGTGGGAACTCTTGTCAAATACAATGGAGTGTATTCAGCTAAGAGTGGCCTATTTCACTGGTGAAGGGTTTGTTGTATTAGCGCAAGATACAACCCACTAGTGGATGAACTTCTTGAGTCAGCATGATGAACTAATGGCACTTCTTCATACCATGTGCCAGAACTAGATGACAGGATATAATCCAGTGATAAACTTACAACAGATGTTGCTTTCCCATTTGCTATTCAGCTCTTGGTATCTCTTAACATTTTCCTTAACCTGTTTTTCTTTTGTTTTTTTAAGTATTGCTATTTTTGAAAAGGTGCTTTTATCATGGAACTGTCCAAAACAATGTGCAAGCCATTTCCCTGAATGGTTACAGAAGCCAACAATGGTGCACGAGAAGTTAAAATTATTCCTTTCAGAATTCATTACCGTGTCAACATTAAATTTTACTTGCCACTTGCTGACTACTAATAAAGAGACATTCATCCACTTCCTCCAAGGCTCTAGATACTTCATCATTATGATGAGGGAACATACCACACAGACCAAAAAAAATCCCTAGATTAAGGCAACACTCTAATTTTGAGGTGTAAACTTCACTTTGTCTCTAGCACTATAAGACCGAAGTGAAGAGGTGAGATTGAACACACATGGAAGCTGGCTTTTATTGCTTTCGTCCAACCATCCTGTTTGACCTGTGCACACAGTTAATCCCTGCCAACTCTGACAATTGGCAAGGGTTAGTCTGCCCTTTGGGCAGCTGCCAGCAAGCAGCATCCAAGAAACTTCTGAGGACTGCAAGAATATAAAATGTGTTCATTCTTATTTTTCACTTGGCTAGATATTTGCATGGAGAGTGGTGTTTTATGGTGTAGCCTCCTTGTCAGAACAGCACAGTAGGGAATATGGAGATAATTAGGGAGAGATTTTATGATTTGGGGAGGGGTTTTTGAGGAGCCTGAAACTTCAAGAATGAGGGGTGAGAGAAAATTTTGTAGCACCTTCCTAAGTATTTTTACTCAGAAGTGTTACCGTATTTTTTGCTCCATATGACTCACTTTTTCTCCCAAAAAAAGTGGGGGGGAAAGTGTGTGCGTCTTAAACGCCCCTTACCTTTCCCGAGCCATGGCACCGAGCAGAGCTAGGTGCGTCTTATGGTCAGGTGCGTCTTATGGAGCGAAAAATACAGTATGTTCTCCTGAGCTGGCGTGGGACTTTTTCATAAGAATGCCCAACGCTGTAATTTTGTGCCTAATTACACATACTAGGACTATTGTGAACATATCTTTTACAGGACTTCTGTGACAAGTCCATACTGAAGCTACCCCTTTTTCTCTTCTGGGGTTTTTGATTTCTGTAAGGTTAACCCTCCCTCCAATCCTGATCTAAATAGCCTTCACCTCAGCTGCTTTCTAAGGCTAAAATTGTATCAGGAGATCCAGCCACATCCTGATTTCATGAAAACTTATGGACACACAGCCTAACAGAAGCTCAGTTGATACCAAGCAAATTTAAAGACTGCTAGACAAATGCAGAGTGATCACAAATCAGACACTGCCATATATTTACTTGAAGTAAACTATAAAACAGATTTTTTTAAAAAATAAGAAACATAGTTTATCAAAAGCTCAAAAATGTCAATTTTAGTTTCTTTTTCTGTGGCATTTTGAGCAACAACCAAAATGTCAATGCTACATTTAATTAGTGCGCTCCAAATATCCAAATCAATGTTCCATTTTCAGATTTCAGATGAAAGCTGGAAAGATACAGAATGCAGTAGCTTTGTGCACTATAATACAAAAGGATATTTTTCTCCCCCTGTTTCAATATGTGTGTCTTTCTCTCTTATCTGTTCAACAGTAAGAACTTCCAGTATCATTTAAGTACTTGAAAAGTCTTTGTGACTGATCTTTTTGTCAAACTGGGATATGATTGTGAAACTTCCACGGAGATCTCAGTGCCACTTCAGACATTACAGAAAAAGATGTATTGCCACTGAAGACTGACAGTGCCTTAATGTTTGAAGGGCTCTTATAGGCCACTCCAGATGTTAGGTGGCAGAAAACTGGTTTGTTTTTGAACGCACATTCTGATCTTTCTGGTAAAGAATATACTCCATGTCACCTGGGAAGCCATCAAAGACAAGCCAATTCAAATAAGTAAATAAATCTGAGGACCAATTAATAAAAACAAATCCTACCTCCGTAGTAATTTTCCTACTTTCCCAGATCCTTTTAAAGAGCACACAGTGGAGCTCCATACAGAGAACCATTAAACAGATCAGGGTCACAGTGCTGGAGTATGGGAGTTAAGCATACAAAGCTGCTGTTTCACCACTGAGGAAACCATTTAGACAATGGCACAGAGAGAGAGAGAGAGACCTTTATTGGCATACATTGGATTACTGGGATGATGGCATATCTAGCCTATTTGATGCTTGGGGCAGATAATGTTTAATACCCCCTCCTTTTTTTCTTGTCATCAGGTCACACCTGACTTATGGCATAGGGCAGGGGTGTCAAACATAAGGCCCGGGGGCCAGAACCAATGAGTTTTACCTGGCCCACAAGCAACTGGTATGGATGGAAGTGTAAAGTACCCCCCTTTTTATGGTATCCCTTGAGAAAAAACCTAGTCTTGCATATGATTAAATATTTTATTGGGGTTTTGTAGATTCCCCAATAAATCAACTGCTTTTACTGCTAGGAATCAACTGATTTTGTTTGTATTCTGAGTGAAAAATAATATTGTTAATTCAGTTTGCCTGTGTCCTTTATGAAGTCTGTATCTCTGGTACCTGGCATTACATTTTACAGTACACATGGTCGGCCTGACAAAGTGACATTTATGTCAGATCTGGCTCTCATAATAAATGAGTTTGACACCTCTGCCATAGGGTTTTCAAGGCAAGAGATGTTCAGAGGTAGTTTGCCATTGCCTGCCACCACATCAGCCCTGCTTAGCTTTTGAGATCTGAAGGCATCAGGCCAGGATGGGGCTATCCAGGTCAGGGTTCCTCCTCTATATGACAAAATTATTTTCATTAATAATCATGAAATAAAACTAATAATAATAATGCCCCCAAAATAGATTTAGGTAGCAGTGTTGGTCAGAAGCAGCAGAACAAAGTTTGGTCTTAAAGGTGCCGCTGGACCCAAACTTTGTTTCAATGGCCAGAAAAGAAATGCAGAGAGTGAAAATGTTCTTGTATTTAACTTTGTATATATAACCAGTGCAATGTACAGTGCCCAGCAAACCCAGTGCCTTCTGTTCATAATATTAACAAAGGTTTGCTACTATGCTACTCTTAAATACATTCTGTCACCAAGCAGGATGGGGATGAGAAGGTCTTGAGACCAAGAAGTGAAAATAAAGATAGGGAACATGGAAAAAATGAGTGAAGGAAGACAAAAATGAATGAGAAACATGTGGAAAATAGGGAGAGAAATGAAGAGAGGGAAAGATTGTTTCATCTTGCTGCAACACCCTAACTAATGCTTTGCAAGATCTGGCTGAACTGGGTGCATGGAAAGGAAGAGAGGAAGAACATAACATAAGAACATAAGAGAAACCAATGTTGGATCAGGCCAATGGCCCATCCAGTCAACCCTCTGTCACACAGTTGCCAAAAATAGCAGGTGCCATCAGGAGGTGCAGCAGAAGGGCCAGGACACTAGAAGCCCTCCCACTGTTGCCCCCCCCCCAAGCACCAAGAATACAGTGCATCACTTGCCCCAGACTGAGAGTTCCTATCTATACCTTGTGGCTAATAGCCACTGATGGACCTTATTGTAGAAAATGACCTACAGGTTGGCAATTACTGTAGCAGTTATCAGCATGCTGGCTTGGTTGTACAATCTGCTTCTTTCTTGGAGAAAGAGAAGTCTAGCCAGTCCTAGAGTGCTTTTTGCTATGCTCAGACTTCATTGTGTCCCTAGTGGTTGCATCCAGAACTGCATTTAAAAATAAAAGATGTTTTATGTTTAAGATGTTTAACTGGATGCAGCTTCAAGAAACCTTTCTCAAGTTGCACCCAGGGCACAGTGCACCTCCTGCCACACCCTTAGTATACCACTGCATATGGGATCTAAAGCAAATGGTAGCTTGCAGTAAGGGACAGACAAGACTGCTATGACCAACCATTCTAAGAAGTATCTTAAAAAGAAATTTTTAATATGATGGCTTAATACATCACACTAAATGACTCAAGTAACTTATTGATGTCCAAATTGAGGACTCATCAGTGATTTCCTTAGCCAGCTCAACTGTTACGTGAAGTTTTAAATGGTGTTGATGCTGGAGTTCTTTGTTAGGTTAAAATAAACCTTAGCTTAGTGGAAGAGCCTCTGCTTTGCATGCAGAAGGTCCCCAACATCTCCAGTTAAAAGGACCAGGCAGGAAGTGATGTGATAGACTTCTGCCTGCAACCCTGGAGAGCCACTGCCAGTCTAAGGAAACAACACTGATCCTTATGGACCAAGGGTCTTATTCAGTATAAGGCAGCTTCATGTGTTCCTGGGACATCAAGGAAGACGTTCAGATTTGACTAGGGAATCTAAAGGGGTATCTGGACCATGAGATTTCTAAATTGACACTGAATAATCAAGCCTTCATTTTGATTCAGGATAGTTTCCTCACCACAAACAGTATCCTTCTCCATATGATGATATAAATTGAACCCCAGCTCATTGTAAATATTTGAGTGTACCTGATGCTGTTCTCATGATAGAATTTTGGTTAATTCAAAGAGCTGCCTTGACTCAATTATGGCATCTCAGGTTGAAAAACAGCCCTCAATCTCACCACCACATGCACGGATCAACTTTGCAAATAAATTCATGAAAAGTTATTCACTCACAACTTTTATCAATCTTGCTTCCCACACACATCACTGTAAATCATGTTTGCTACATCACAGAAAAAGAAAACAAACCAGAATTTCTTCCAATTAATAAAAAATAAATCCCTGCCCAGTCACTTGGAGACATTTCTTTATACAGATTACTCTTCTTTATACAGATGACTCTCAGTGCATGTAGAGTTACTCCAGTCTAAGCCCACTGAAATCAATAGACTTTGACTAGGGTTGCCAGATGCTTACCTCTCACTGGTGAGAGGAAGGAGGGAGCTTTTGAGGAGGGGGGAGGGGCTCCGCCCCTAAACAGTGATATGTCAACATGATGACATCATGCAGAAGTGACATCATCACATCAGGGATGCTACAGCAATCACTTTGGTTTTCAGACAAAACTCCATGGTAAAATTGTATTCAAACTATGTTTTACCCTCAAACCACAGTATCCTCACGCAATGTCCCCAGCATGATGGTGTAACTTCCGTGTGATGTCACAGTGTTGGCAATGTCACACAGGGATGTCGCTATTTGGGGGGGGGGTGTTTTCCCCACCATCCAGCTGTCTGGGAGAAGCCCCCACTCAGACCTGGGAGCCAGCAACCCTAATGTAGACTGGCATAACTCTGCATAGGATTGCATGGTAAAAGTATGATTTCCTGTTTGTGTACACATGTAAACATACATTCATTGTCCATTTCACACTGCTGATGAAGTAAACACTTCCCTATGAAAATGTAAGCCCCCTACAAAAAATGAGTTTGTTTTTAAGGTACCATAAAACTGTGAGGGTTTCCCCTCCCCTTAAAGGACAATCCTTACCAGACATTACTCTTACCTTATCAATATGCTAAGCCTTGTATATTCATTTGACACTGTAAACACTATCATTTTACTGTAATTGATCTCAGTAACAATGCCTCTGGTTTTTCATTTCACTACCATGTCCTTATTTTATTTTGCTACTGCGTCTGCAAACACTTAAGACTTTGTGCTTTGCATGAGTGAATATCAAAGCCAAAGATATTAATATTACGAGAAGGACCTATGCTTCAGTGGATAACGGCTTCAATTAACAAAATGAATTGCCTGCCCATTTGGGTTGTACAAAACCTTTCAGTGATGCTGGGCTTTATTGTTCTTTTCTTGCTCAGCTTGAAATTAAAGTCAGACCCAGATGTGCGTTACAAATTTCTGCCGACTTGCACATCAGGAAAGGTTTAGGCTTAACACTCATGAAAGTCAGAAGTGTATTATCTAAAATGGATATTATTAAAATTAGCATTGAAGGAGCCTCACAGATGCTTAGTTTTCAGGAAACCTGATTGAATGAAGTGACACCAACCAAGCAGAGCAAATTTTAAATTTTTTGTTTTGATCAAAACATGATGGCTTCTTGACTTTTTTTTTTTTTAAGCTGAACTGGAAGAGACGTTTTGGCAAGATGATTCTGTAATAGGATAGTAATTGCTAACAATGCTCCTGTTAGAGTAGGAATTCACTACTTGGCCAGCCAAGTCTCAGAATATAGACTAAGGTTATGCTCAGATCTAGTTATTATGAGCCTGGCTTCCTTCAAGCTCACACAGAGATTTAATCGGCTTAAAAGTTAAGAGGTTTAAAAGTCAAGAGGATTAGAATTATTCTAATGTATACTTTGTACATCTCTTCTTCAACGTGGGCACTTACATGGGCACTTACCAGTGCCATCTTGTTTTTTGGAGTTCAAAGCAGAACATGGGAGGTACCACTTCAGCCACTTTACCACTTTCTTGCTGGTATCTAGTACCAGCCTGTACCAGCTTATTTTCTCTCTATGCTGCTGAAAGTTCTCTAGACTAGAGGTAGGCAAAATTATTGGCCAGAGTGCCACAAATGCAACTTAAACCTGAGAAGAAGCTGGAATGCTGGCTAAAAAGTGGAGAGGAAGAGATGAAGGCTGTGCTTGGCCAGATACACTGAAAGCTAGTCAAGCGCCAGCAATACAGCCAGCATTTCAGTGGCTTTCCTCAGACTCAGCTGGCAGCCACATGGCTTTGAGAAGCAATGAGAGGCATAAGCCACACTCATTACCTTCTTCAGGTTAGCGTCACTTGCTGGGATGGAGAACAAATCTGCACGCCAAGCAAAACAGACCGGTGTGCCCCATTCAGCACATGTGCCAAGGATTGCCCTTTCCTCCTCTAGGCAAAACAAGGACTGCACATTTATGAAACTGCCTCATACACAGTCAGAGGTCCATCCACCTCACTGTCTCTTTTGTGTAGCATCATCTCTCTGGGACCTCAGCCAGAAAAGGACCCAAGTCCTGCTACCTAAGTTTTTGCATATGAAGATACCACAGACTAACCTGCAACCATCAGCATGCAATGCAAGCAAATTAACACTCAGAAGAAGAAGAAGAAGAAGAGATTGGATTTATATCCCGCCCTTCACTCACTTAAGAGTCTCAGAGCGGCTTACAAACTCCTTTCCCCTCCCCTCCCCACAACAGACACCCTGTGAGGTAGGTGGGGCTGAGAGAACTCTTTCCCAAGTTGTCCTTGAGGGAACAGCTGGTACAGAGCTATGGCTTGCCCAAGGTCATCCAGCCAGGTGCAAGTGGAGGAGTGGGGAATCAAACCCGGTTCTCCCAGATTAGAGTCCGCACACTTAACCACTACACCAGACTGGCTCTCTCAGCCACGACATTTTAGGCTTATATCTTTTAAAAGGAACACACTGACAATTAGCCCTTCATATTCTTTAACAGCATGCCAAGAAATTGCTTCATGTAAAGAAAGGACCTATAAAGACCGATTTGCATAGATTTTTTTTAAAAGAAATTATACAGTTAGACCTTTGAAAAAGCCTGACTGAAAGATATGTTTGAAAATCTGTATTTTATGCAGGCAAGCTCATTAGAGAGCTCAGTCAGGCCACAGTACCTAACTGAAAGTACACTGAGTAGTAAACCTGGATTTGCTTTATAGATAACAACATTCGTATGTCACGACAATCTTCTGTTTGTTCCTAACAGGCATGAACACATCTTGCTTCTGAGCTCACATTCTTCTCTACCCCCACCCTCTTCTATATGGAGCATGAATAAAAACTTCCTAATATTGTAAGGCTTCAATCAAGCTCCAGGTCACTATGACAAACTATGGTTTAGAATCTCATTTGGTGGGGAGGAAATAAAAAGCACTGTGAAGTCATGGCAAACTGGAGCTTGAGTGAAGACTTCCTGAAACAGAAAGTTTTCAATGGGGCTCCATCCATGAAGAGGGACACAGGAGTAGGGTTGCCAAGTCTGGGTTGAAAAATACCTGGGGACTTTGGGGGTGGAGCCAGGAGAGAGCGGGGTTTGGGGAGGGGAGGGGCCTCCGCATGGTACAATGCCATGGAGTCCACCCTCCAAAGCAGCCATTTTCTCCAGGGGAGCTGATCTCTGTCAGCTGGAGATAAGTTGTAAAAGCGTGAGATCCCCAGGCCCCACCTGGAGGTTGGCAACCCTACACAGGAGGGAAGGATGAGCATGCCGATAAGCCACATTCATGCCCACCATGAACAAACAGGTTTGTCATGATGTCTGAATGTGGGCAGTGTGTAGTCTTAAAGTTACATGCTGCTGCAGTTGATTTATCCTACAATTGCACTAATTTGGCAGGGGGAGGAAGAATCCAATTCATTATTACTGCATGATGTAAGTTTAGTATTTGAGATCTGAATAACATGAGCACTGAGGTTTTCATTCCTTTTCTTTCTTTTGTCTACTGTATCCAATTACTATTTTAAGAATGCCCCTAACAAGAGTGTCAAACCTTATTATGTATTAAACAGTATTTTTAGTTTAGAGCCAAACATGCACACTGATAAAAAGGACAGCTTTAAAATGAGTCTCCTCTGTTCTATCAAGATAGCTTAGATTCAATTAAAGATAAAGCAGCAGCAAAGAAAGAAAATAATCAGAATAACAGAACTTTTCTTTAATTGTGGATATCCTGATCTTAAGCTTTCTATAATTTTTCTCTGTGAAACAGATAATGGTTATCACATTGCACCACTTTAAAAAAAATAAAACTCTAAGAATCCTGTAAACTGAATGGTTGGTAAACTTCAGAGATTTACCAGTACAGAGCAATATGTAATAATCAACTACTGCAAGCTTTTATAGTACAGCTTTAAGGCACCAAACCCCCATACAGGCATTTTAATGCAAGGAATGTGTAAGAATATAAGGAGGGCCTTGCTGGGCTCCAATCTAGCAGCCTGTTTCACACAGTGGCCAACCAATTTCCATGGGCAGCCAACAAATAGGCATAGAAAACAAGACCTTCACCTGATACTGCCTCTTATCACTGGTATTCAGAGGTTTTTGTCTCTGAATGTAGAAGTTTCTTTTAGTCATCATGACTGGTATCCACTGACAGTCCTATCTTCTCTGTACCTGTCTAAAACCCTTTTAGGATCCTTCCAGAGATCTATCATATTTATTATTTAATCTAATGCAAGACTTTTTTAAACTTTCAATGGCTTTTTCTAAGGAGGCATTTTAAATTTGGATACAAATTTATGCCAGTAGTCTGCAGAGAAAGCCAAGAGGGCATGTAGCTCAGTCGCACAGGGTGAAAGTGCTGCCAGTGCACTCTTTCCCTTAATGATTCCTGGCTTGGCCAGAAATCATGGAGAGAGAGAGAAAAAAAGGCCAGCCTCTGCATCAGCTATGGACAGGGCTGTAAGCCACCCATCTGACTGAACTGTGGCACACACTTTTGCTCAGCCAGGAAGAGTGGAGGGAGAGAAAGGACAACCTTTCCATCAGGTATAGAGGGGGCTGGAAGCCACCCATGTTCTTGACTTGTGGGCCGAACATTTGCTCAGCCAAAAGGAGCGGAGGGGAAGAAAGGCCAGCCTCACCATCAGCTATGGGAGGGGGGCTGGAAGTAGCCTGTGCAGATGAGTTTCAGGGGTGCACACTTTTCATTCATGCTTTTTGGCTTTGGATCAGTTGGGATGGCAGAGAAGCACAGAGGCCAGTGCGATACTGAGCCCTCTGAAACTTGCAGCTTGGGGTTGAGGAGTGGGAAGATAGGGGGAGATTGAAGAAGGGCACCTCTGGCTGGCTGGCTTGCCTCTTTTGAGGGGAATCATCTTAAATTTAAACTCATCTGTTTTATGTATAAACTTCTCTCTTTTTTCAGGAAAGTCATCTTATACTTGAGGTCATCTTCATTTCAAGTAAATATGTTAACAGGAATATTCCCATGTTTGAGTAGTAAAGGTCTTAGGCTTCAAAGCAGTAAGAATAAATGTTGAGTATGTGAGTAGTGTGTCAGTCTAGCCCATCCACATTTGAGGCAGTATCCTGGAGTTGCCCATGAGGCTCTTGCAACCCATGTAACTTGAATACAGTTATAAAAGTTAACTATGGATGGAGGAAGGGTTTTATCCTACAGTTCTGCTCGTGCTAAGAGGGAAGCTATCATCCAGTGCAGGAAGTGTATCCACTTTCACTCAAATAAAAAACTCTTGCGCAAGAGGAACTCTCCCCACTATTGACTACAGGCCATTATTTTTCAACATGCAATCAGAAGTACTTTTCTCCCTTTCTCACAGTACAAGAACTCATGGGCACTCAGTGGAATTGATGAGCAGTAGACTTAGAATAGATAAAAGGAAGTACTTCTTTACTCAAAGCATAATTAGCACATGGCATTCACTGCCATAGGAAGTGGTGGCAGCTATAAGAATAGACAGCTTCAAGAGGGGGTTGGATAAACATATGGAGCAGAAATTCATGTGTGGCCATTAGCCACAATGTACAGATGGAACACTGTGTCTGGGGCAGTGATGCTCTGTATTCTTGGTACTTGGGGGCAACAGTGGGAGGGCTTCTCAAGTTCTGGCCTCACTGCTGGACCTCCTGATGGCACCTGGTATTTTTGGCCACTGTGTGACAGAGTGTTGGACTGGATGGGCCATTGGCCTGATCTAGCATTGGCTTCTCTTATGTTCTTATGACCTCCTGATGGCACCTGGGACCATCCCCACACCTGCCACATAGTGACACAGAGTAGCACTAGATGGACCATTGGCCTGATCCATCATGGCTTCTCTTATGTTCTTATGTGTCATATACCGAGCAATCCTAAACAGGTCTACTTAGGAGTAACTCCCATGTTAGCCCTCAGGCTTACTTCCAGGAAAGTGGTTTTTAGGACTGCAGCCATTGTGTTTCCTGTACCAGGAAGATGTAAAATCCTTGGAACAGAAGGAGGAAAGTGGGCACAACAAATGGGTAACAACTAACAAATATAGTGGATATTTCAGAAAGATGGTATAATGGGGGAAAACAAAGGCATACTATTATCCAGTTTGGTGTAGTGTTTAAGTGCACGGACTCTAATCTGGGAGAACCGGGTTTGATTCCCCACTCCTCCATTTGCACCTGCTGGATGACCTTGGGAAAGCCATAGTTCTGGCACAGCTGTTCTTGAAAAAGAGCAGTTTCTGTTAGAGCTCTCTCAGCCCCACCTACCTCACAGGGTGTCTGTTGTGGGGAGGGGAAGGGAAGGGAAAGGAGATTGTAAACCACTCTGAGACTCCTTTGGGTAGTGAAGGGCGGGGTATAAATCCATTCTCTTCTCTTCTTCTTCATCATCATCATTCCTGGATATAAACTCTACAGACAGGACAGAGAAGGATGTCTTGAATGAGGTATTGCTCATTCAGAAGAGACAAAGTACTGAATAAGCAAGAAAACCTAAGGGGAATAAATTCTCTCACCGAATCACTGTGGACTTACTGTTGTTCCTCTACATGCTGAATAATTTTATCTTTAATAATAGCCCACCAATTTACTGAGAACAGTTGCTTGTTAGATTTACTGTACTCTAACTTCCTGACCCCTTTTTCTTAAAAAAAAATGTGTAACATTTGCTGCTCTCTAATCCTCTGGTACAGAGGACAATTTTAGCAAAAAAAGTCATGAATAGTGGTTAGAAGATCAACACTTTTACATTTAGGGATCCCAGCCTCACCCCCAACCAGGCAGGGGACACCATCCAGGTGGCTGGCAGGGGAAATCCCACTCCCAAATGACATTTTTGGGTCACTTCCAGAAAAACCAGAAGTACCACCCCCAATACAATGATGTCATCCAGGATTCTACTCCTTTTGAATTCCCTTCCATGGGGCAAAAAAGCTTAGAAGGATACAAATGAGTAGTTCCTTCAGTACTTTAAAAGCATTACCAAGTGCCTTTGGGAAACATTAGAGAACAATAAATCTAACATCTGTTCTGAGTAAATTGGTGGACTATTATTAAAGATAAAATTATTCAGCATGTAGAGGAACAACACCAGGGGAGGAAAATCAGCATAGCTTCTACAGAGAGAAGCCCTGCCATACCAGGCTTTTTGAGTTCTCTGAGATGTTTATCAAGCATATAGATGAGGCTGATTAAGTAGTCATGATATACTTGGACTAACAAAATACTTTTGACAAGGGCTCTCACCAATAACTCCTGAGTTACGGGATAAAGGAATCAATAACAGGAAGCAGGGAGTAGGAATACAGTCATGGACAGTTCTTGCAGTGGAGGAAAGGAAGCAGTGGGATCTGATAAGGTTCAGTATTGTGGCCAGTGCTACTTTATTTGTTCGTAACAGAACATAATTTGAGATTAGTACAGTCACCGAGTTTGAGGAAGATACCAAATTATTCAGGATAGTGAAAAACATGGCACTATTGAAGTTCTCTCTTACTTAAGAATGGTATGTTTGTAAGCCCACCTCTTCTTTCCTTCTACAGCATTGCTTTGCTGCAACCTCCATTATGTTCTCTTATCTTAGGTCCTTTTCACATTTGCCTGACACTCTGGATTTTCTCAGTGTTCGAGTCAAGGCAGTTTAAGTCCAAGCAAAACAGCATCCGAATAACGTGGAGCAACAGCAGGCTGAAACCTGGCTGACCACTGAAGGGAGTTAATATAATGCAAAATGGGGGGGGGGGGGGGGAACCTGGAATACAAAGAAGGCTGAACTCAATTTTAGTACAGAATTGTTTGGAGGACACCGTGGTGAACATGAATTAAAAGGAGATTGCAGAAAGGGCCTTAGTCTATCCCACTGAAGGCAGCATGCTTCTCTTCTCCAATGCTAGGGTTCTCTTTCTAAAGACAAGAGTCAAACAGCAATGTAGCTATTCCTTGGCAAAAAGACTGCCTCCTCCATCCATTATATATGGAATCAAATGCTGGGCTACTGCCTTTGCATGGAAATATGGGAGGATTGCTGCACACAGTGTAAAGCGCAATTGTAGCATTTCCAATAATTGTCTGGATCAGCAAGAATGTTCTCTTTCTCAGTCTCTTCTCCTGGAGTATGCTCAATGCAAATCAAGAGCTAGATCATCATCAGGTTATATACAAAGGCAACTCTTCCTTGTATGAATGGCTGTTTTAACCTCTTCATTAGAGCACTACACTGAGAAAGGTACACTTAAACCCAAAGATACTCTTCCTGTTGCACAAGCCTTTGTGGAAGAAGAAACATGAGAGCTGCTACTGCCTTATTTGGGGGACTTCAAGTTCTCTTGCACGAGTGTTTGTGTGATGGAGCTAGTGGCTATTTTCTTTCTGCTCAGCCACTGACTGGATAGTATTTATCAATAATTACACAGCTGACACATATATATAATAAAGAATTAAGCAATTTCTCACTGTGGATATTTCGGAAGCATTATTATGTAGGTACACTGAATCCTCTTGATCTTCCTAGGTAAAAAACCCTTGGATAATTTGCCCATGTATAATCATCAACCGAAGGCATGTTCCATTAGAATGCATCACAATTTAGAGATAAGCCATTCCAATAGCAGGACAACACTTATCTTCTGGTTCTTTTTAAGAGCTGAGGAAATTCAAGGACATGTGTTGTAATACCTCAGTTGGTAACTTCTCAGTTTTACAGTTACAGCAGTTCCACTATATCAAATGTATGATTTACATGTAATCTTTTTATTAGATGCCTTCTACTAATGAGAAGAAGAATCTGAACATTCTGCTCCCCTCTGCATGTTCCTTACTGTCTTAAAGAGCCACCTAGATCTAACATAAACATCAGTCCATATGATGATAGTTTAGTAAATCAGCTGAATTTTTATGAGCTGCTTTTAAGGCAGCAATTTAGACATCTAGCCGTGGCATAAATACTTAGAGCATCAGTCGCCAGGATGCCTTAATGCTGTAAAAAAGAGTGTTTAAAGCAACATCTTGGTTGTAAATTCAATTCCCTTGCTTAGCCATAA
Organism: Lepidodactylus listeri; assembly: GCA_029233225.1. Classification (NCBI taxonomy): domain Eukaryota; kingdom Metazoa; phylum Chordata; class Lepidosauria; order Squamata; family Gekkonidae; genus Lepidodactylus; species Lepidodactylus listeri. The sequence goes on along the minus strand of JARCFY010000006.1, from coordinate 39,330,432 downwards.
GTTGTTCTTCCCTTTGTAATCTCATTGTTAAAAAAGAGTGAAGGGGGGGGAAGAGAAGGATTTTGTGCTAAAACCACAGTGAAACATTATAGAAGGCACATGGCTGCTGCTGAAAACAGCAGCCCTGTTCTTAATCTCGCCTGTGTAATTTTACTAATGCAAAACAAGTGGCAGGATCGCATTTTCCATTCCACCTTCACTTTGTTAGCCATGGCCTGCAGGATCAGGCAAACTCCCTGCCTAATTAAGAACACTACTCTAGGCTGCTGTTTTTGATGGCAGTTGTGTGCCTGTTGTAACCTCTCATTTCAGCTTTACGAATGATCTAAACATAATACTTTTTACATCATCAAAGGATCCCAAGTTCCTAGAAAATCCAAAGTGCAGTCTGCTACAGTTATGTTTTTTTAAAAAAGAAAATACTACTACCTCTCTAACAAGAAAGTACAGAGCACTTACCACACTGGCTAACTAGGTCATTCACTAGTCTTTGTGATTTTATGAAGAACCATGAAGATTATCTCCCACCCAGAAACCATTAACATTCCTACCACTGCTTACATTTCCATTCCTATCAAAGACAGATCTCCAGCTGCAAAATTCTCCCTACCCCCAATCCAATCAGAATGAAATTCTCAGGAATTGAGCCCTTTGTGCAAGGCATCTATCCTGCCAAATGTTAGACAGGCAATTAGCAGGAAACATGCTTTTTATAAGTAGGGTTGCCCACCTCCAGGTGGGACAGAGTTCTGATCTTCAGACAACAGAGACACATTCCAACAGAAGAAATGGCAGCTTTGGAGGGCAGACTCTGTGGCACCACATCACAGCCGAACTCCCTCCCCTCCTCAAACTCTGCCTACTCCAGACACCTCCCCCAAATCTTTCCAAAGCAGTTGGCAGCCCTATTTCTAAACAATTAAAACTGGCAATCCAGGAAAGTAGGTAGTGGGATCACATAATATACCATTTCAAAAGGGATGATCCTTGAGAATTTATTTGTGAATCTACCTGTTCAAATCTAAATCAGGGGTTGGGGGCATCTCTCTTTAAGCAAAAGCAGAACATACCAGCAGGAGAGTTCAACCCTATCCCTGCTGGGCTCTGGTGTTTCCAGCAGCTTTCGCCCAGCCCAGCTGACTTTGGGTATTAAAACTGGACTGACATCAGTGTAGGTACAGAAGAGACCTTCTCCAGCCTCCCCACCCCCCCAATGGACTTTTAGCAAATCAATAAATGTCCTTTGCTTGCTGTAATTTTCATTCATTTTTGTTTTCCAGACAAATGAAATGAAGACTTGTCTGGCTCAGATTTTTCTATGATGATGGTGATGGTGATGGTTATTATGATTATGGGTATAATGATTATTATGATTATTATTCAGTACACAGTTTCCAGAAAGGCTATTCACTCCAGCAGAAGGGGGAAATTGTGGTGAAACCAGTGGTGATGCAGCCAAGGAGAATAAGCCCTACTGGATATTTCCAGCCTGTATCCTGTTCCTTGATTATGTAAGATCATTTTGTAGAACTGGCCTTCACAGAGAGGTTGTATGCTGCCCTGCACTTGAACAATATGGATTAAAGTTGTGCTTCATACAATATTAATAGCAAGATGTTTCATACTTTAGGTCCAGGAGAAGAAAGCTATCTAAAGATCAGTAAGTCTAATTTCTTGCCCTAAGGACAGACCCTCAGTCTCTAACCTACCTCCACTCCACATAAGCCACAGAACAGGCACAAGCAAAGAAAAGCAAACAATGCTGATACACTACCCCAGTCCCAGAGGAGCCTGGAAGTGGAAAGTATCTCACATCCGTAAGGCTTTGAAAAGTTTTCCAAAAAGATTTTAGCTATCAGAGCCCTGCTGTAGGACGCATCTGTTCAGCACAGGGTTACCAGCTCCAGGTTCGGAAATTCCTGGAGATTGAGGAACACAGCCTGGGAAGGGCAGAATTTGGGGAGGGGAGGGAGCTCAACAGGGATGTGATGCCACAGAGTCAGCCATTTTCTCCAGGGGAACTCGGGTTGCCAGCTCTGAGTGGGGAAATGCCTAGAGATATTGGAGGTGGAGCTTGGGGAGAGTAAGGTTTGGGAGTGGGAGGGACCTCAGTAGGGTATAACACCATAGAATCCACCCTCCAAAGCAGCCAAAGCTCTTGGTCATCTGGAGATAATTGTAATAGAGGGAGATCTCCAGGTACCACCCAGAGGTTGGCAATCCTAAAGGGAACTGATCTCTTAAAGTTGGAGATTAGTTGTAATTCCATAAGAACTCCAGGCTCCACCTGGAGGCTGGTAAACCTAGTGCAGGACTTCTAAACATTAGACAGTTCTTGCACCAGAACAAGAATTAAGAGCCTCTGAATGAGGTATGAGACCCGCCATACCAACTCTGAACAGCCAGGCTTGCTTAGTGCATGACTAATTGTAGTGCCAGCTCATTCTGACTTGTGAAGCAGGATACATAGGACAATGTGCTGAACTAGCTGGAGATGGTGCAATCCTCCCTCCCAATCTGGAGGGATTGGCCTCTACACCTGCATAAGCAACATGGGAGGGGGGATTTTCATTTCATCTCTGCTTGTCTAGGTTAAAGTTTTCCTTTCTGCTTCCAGTGTATATAAGAGTTTTGAGCAAACAAACCAAACTGAGACCACTGAGGTTTAGGTACAAGGATTCCAGATGGGTAATCTGGCAATATGGCATTAGCTCCCCTAATCCCATATACAAAAGGTCTAAAGTTCTTAGAGATCACAGACAAGCAAGGAGATCGAACAGAGAGCTGTGTTACAATGGAAGAGAAATGGGATTTGGCATGCAGCCTGGGATGTCCATATCACCAGGGGAACTTTAGGATACAAGATCATCCTTTTCCCCCCCTCTAGCCCTATTAATAGCATGATTTAGCTCATTATCTTCTCAAAAATTAACAGGGTTTGGGGCTGTACTTTAATGAAGAGGATGTGCATGTCTATCACTCCAAAACTTCAATTATTTCCTCGCTTGCCTCAAGCCCCTGAGGTTTATATTGGATTAATTCTCCAACTAGTTTGCACCTTTGTATTTCTGTCAGGACCGAGAAGTTATTTTTAGCAATTTAATTTGGCCCTTTCTCTCAAGTTGTCAGAGCAGAAGGAGGTCTTCAGAAGTCAAGGGATGAAATGTACATCTCTTGTCCCATATATGAAGCAAAAACACTTACAAGAAATATATAGATACATTTTATATATTTATACGTTCCTTTTGCTCTATACCTTTGAAGAAGCCAAGCTAAAATGACATGAGCAACTCAGAGTAGGGCTGTATTATTAAATCCTTACAGTCTAATAAACAGGCACTATCTCCATCCAATATATCAATATTTCCTAACAAACATCAAAAAGTTAATTATACTAATTTCACACACTAACGATTTTGCAATGCACTACTAAATCCCTGCAACCCACTTTTTCTTCTGTTCCCATTAACTATTCTAACATGAACTTGAAAATTATTTTACAAATCATATTTTGTAACCCAGTGCTATTGTTGCATTTAAACTCTCACTTAAGTGTGAGTCTTCGTAAAAGACACTTGCTATAAAGGTTTAGACTTGCAACACAAGATATTGGTTCAAGCATAGCTAAATCCATTAAATATACATTGAGGATTCTACGGGGGGAACATTCTAACAATCACTTTTATCAGGTATTATTTTTCCTACAGCATTTTCAGCACAAAAATTAGAATATTTATCCCAATTAGACTATAAATAACTTGCCTAACCAATCAGAAATGTCCTTACTAATAGAACGTCTCCAAATTGGATGCATGAGTAACGGAATTGCAAAAGCAATTTATTTTACATTTTTACCCTATCTTTCCTCCAAAAGAACTCAAGGCAAGGTATAATTCTCACCACTTCCATTTCACTCCTACAACAAGTCTGTAAAGTAGGTCAGGTTGTGAAGGAATACCTATCCCAAGGGTCGCCCAACCAGTGAGTTTTACAGCAAGAAGGAATTTGATGTACGGATGCCAGCCTCCAGGGATCCCTCAGAATTATAGCTCATCTCCTGACTACAGAGATCAGTTCCCTCAGAAGAAGTGGATACTCTGGAGGGTGAACGCTATGGTATTGTATCCCATTCCCAAATCTCCAGGAGTTTACCAACTGGGATCTGACAACTCTACCCCCACCCACCCCCTGCTGGTGGCCAGGGGGGAATAGGCAACCCTAAACCTGGGTCTCTTCAAATCTTGTTCAAGACTCTAATCACCTTACCACACTGTGTAATTCATACTGGGGAAAAAACACAAACAAATCACCCTTCATGTACATTCTGATAGGATCTGAACCAAAAGAGATTACAATTTCTTGGTTATGCTTGAGATCTCCTGCAATTGCAACTGATCTCCAGACTAGAGGGTGAACATTTGCATATATCTAGCTGAAAACAATCCCCAAAACTGCTGTTTTAGGTCAGCTCAGGTATTCTCCAAGTGACTCAGAACACACTTCAAATTCCAGGAATAAAGATAATTAATATTCCAGAATTTCAGGAGTATTTCAGGGCAGGGAGGGAGGAAATAAGAAGCTTGCCTAACAAATGGCTGTTTGGTAGCACCTGCTCCCTTTAAATGATAAAGGGTCATTATTTTCTAAGATAATAGACCTCAGAGAAAATAGTAATGTTTTAAAATTTAAAAGGACCACACTCCCAAGTAAGTGTTCTGGTACCTGGAAAAAAAAGGTTTGGAATAAAATGAATTGGACTACTCAGCTAGTAAGGGCACTACCCAAAATTTGGGAAAAGGCAGTGTTCTACTGGTAATCAGGATCTGAAACAATACTGAATTCAGTTACCACCTTTACTCCAGTCTACAAAGATCAGGTCTCCTGGAAAAAATAGCAGGATTCTATGGGATTACATCCTCAACTGACCTCTCTCCCTTCCCCAAACTGCACCCACCCTAAGCACCACCACCAAATTTCCAGGAATCTCCCAAATGGAGCTGGCAACTCTAGAATCTATAGTGAGTAAGCAGGAAAAAGATGACAATGAAGACACCCAACTCAGTGTACCGTAGTTGTGGATAATCCAGTGCCAGAGATTTTTTGGAAAGGGACTGAAAATAAAACTGCCTGCATCTTAGAAGCTAAAACAACTAAACTGGGGCTATTGTACATTGGTCACATAATGAGGAAAAAGTCACTCAAAAAGACAATAATGCTAGGAAAATTTGAAGGCAGCAGGAAAAGAAGAAGACACAACATGAGATGGATTAACTCAGCAAAGGAAGCCACAACCTTCACTTTGCAAGAAGAAGAAAAGGAGATTAGATTTATATCCCGCTCTTCACTCACTTGGAGTCTCAGAGCGGTTTACAAACTCCTTTCCCTTCCCCTCCCCATAACAGACACCCTGTGAGGTAGGTGGGGCTGAGAGAGCTCTGAGACAGACTGTCCTTGAGAGAACAGCTAGTACAGAGCTATGACTTGCCCAAGGTCATCCAGCAGGTGCAAGTGGAGGAGTGGGGAATCAAACCCGGTTCTCCCAGATTAGAGTCTGCGCACTTAACCACTACACCAAACTGGCTCTGAGCCCAAAGACCTGAGCAAGGCTGTTAATGATAGGATGTTTTGAAGGACATTGATTCGTAGGGTTGCCACAAATTGGAAGTGACTTAATGGAAATTAACACACACACACACACAGCATCATAAAGCTTTATGTAAATACAGGATGGCTACACATGGAGTGCCCTGACCTGAATAGCCCAGACTAGCTTCTTGGCAGATCTTGGAAGCTAAGCAAAGCTAGTATGTGGATGGGAGACCTCCAAGGAACACCAGGGATGTGACATGGAGGCAAGCAATAGCAAACCACCCCACAACGTCTCTTGCCTTGAAAACCCTAGGGTCTCTATTAGTCAGTTGCAATGTGATGGCACTTTCCACCACCACATATAGAATACTGTGAACAGTTTTGGACACTGTCTCTAAATGGAAGTCCAAAGCTAGGAAAGATACAGAAATAGACAACCAAAATTTCAATTCAATTCGATTTATTATGATCAAGGATCAGCAAATACCTTAAAATGTTACATATAGTTAACAACGAAATACAGCCAGACAGTTGATACAGGTAAAAATTTTATTTAAGACAACATGGATTTTAAAATTTCCTAAAAATTAGTAGTCTTCTGTCTGGTTAGGATAGCCATAGCACAAAATCTTGCTACCTTAGCAGTAGTTTCATTACAAATATCAGCTAAAAGAAGAGCAGAATAAAATTGATTAGGCCTGCCTATTAAATCTTAAAAAGTTAACTGCACAAACCAAGAGCTGTTAAGAGTTGGAATGATAGTTATTGAGTGTTCTCTTTCCAGGATTGGTGCTGTAGTATCACATACACCAGTTCAGTATTTGCCTTTGTTAAAACATGGCCTCAAACTTATGATTGTGGTGATGCCTAGGATAAGAAATTGCAGACACATTGTTCAGTTATGCCAGCAGTAATTACCCTTCCTCTGGATGCCAGCACAGTTCTATTAAATAGACTGATAACAACTAGTACATTTGTATCCCAAAGTTTCTCCAGGATGCACAGAATGGTGTATGCGGTTCTCTTTTCCATCTTCATTCCTGGTTTAGGGAAAAAGTCCTTTTCCTCCACAAGGCGAGCAACTATATGATGATTGTCAGATAAGAGCAAGGCCCACAATGGAACTTCAGGGATGTCAGAGATATTTAGCTTGATACCAACATCCAACTCTGGCTAAAGGAAAGTACAAGAAGATGAGCCATAGAAACAAAGAATTCTTCATACCAGCTAACATAGGTGAGAGCCTAGGGAACCAGAGGACATTGAGGTGCCAGGGCAGCCTATTTGGTGAGCTGCCCCAGCTTTTGGTACAAAGTAAGGGTAGTATTTAACCCGATGATAATTATTATATCCCAAAAAAAAATCATGTTCAACCCTTGCTATACTAACACTTTATTCATCACACTTTGTTGGAGGGAAAGTAGTAATCAGGATTGCCAGCAACCTGGAGAACAAATGTCATGTCCCTTTACTAGAAGCTTAATGTGCGAAAATGGGCAGGTCAAGCCTTTCATGGTACCAAGGTAAACAATATCACCTGGTAAATACATCTCATTAACCTTCTATTAAACAGACAAGGCAATTTTCTCCAGGCAGATAGCAACTCTTGTAATAATACTAGGCATAAGAGAAATGTGATTAGGGTTGCCATTCCCCAGTTGTTGGTGGGGGATCCCCTGGTTTTGTGGGGTCCTGCCTGCCAGAAATCCCCCCCAAAAAACAGCGACCTCACTGGAAATAAACACAACGTGCCTACATCATCCGAAAGTGAAGTAGGCATGTTGGTGATGTCAGGGGGCAACACTGGTTTTGGGGCAAAACTCAATGGTTTGAGGCTAGTTTTACCATAGAGTTTTGCCCAAAAACCAGAGTGTCATTCTCAACATCACTGACATGCCTACATCACTTCTGGGTGCCAGTTTTCAAAGCAAGGTAAACAGGAAGTGTTAGCTGTGAGCCTTAGTGGCACAATGCAAGAGTGGGATATATTTCCTAACAGCCCCCACACACTCTATGCGGGCTTTCCATGTGCCTGGACATGGTGGGTAAATGCCTGCTCTAGGCATCAATCATCTGTGTTCAATCAACTGGGCAGTTGGAGAAAAACAGAGAAAGGAACAACATCACAAATGCTGTGATGTCACAGAGCCTTCAACACACGAGGAATTTCCCCTAATTTCTATAGTTTTCATTACAGAGATTGGGGAAATTCCTAGAGTGCCATGGGGAGGGGTGTGATGTCGCACACATACACCCATATGTGGTGCCTGGCTACATCCAGAGACCCATTCAATAACTGTAACTCATATAATAATGTTAGAAATGGTGCTAAATGAACTGTTTTCAACACTGGATTATGCCAGGTTTTGTTGCATTTTATTTATATATACTTTTTTTTTTTTTGCTCTCTAACAGGGGCCAAACCACTTAAAACGTTATTCTCTCCTCCTCTATGTTATCTTCACAACAACTCAGTAAGGTAGGTTAGACAGAGAAAGAGTTGTTACCCATACTAGCCTAATTAATTAATTGGTTGATTGGGGAAATTCGTCTTTAGCAAGGGCTGGGTAACTTGGGAACTTTTCCACCTTTGTATACCAAGATCTTTCCTCCAGAGAACTCTCAAATGAACCAGGCTGATGTTTTACTAACAGAGTTTTATTGAAAACTAGTAGAAGAAAAAATACAGATATAACATACGTACTAGAAACACACTTGCAAAGTTGGCTAAGAAGAATAGAGTGAGATGGGGAAAATAGATTTATACCTAACAGCCTTGAGGAGATTCAAGTCTGTCCAGGAGGCTGGAGGTCTGTTGAAGAGCAAGGGGGCCAACATCTTGGGTATGGAGTTACACACACACACACACACACACACTCACACACTATAGATAGCTTGGAAATATTTATAGCCAAAAATGATACCTGAGGGTGTGCTAATGTGGTTGCATCAAAGGAACAATAGTGTTGATATGTTTCCCAGAGACCTGGACAAATGGTTAATAGCCCTCCCAGAGGGGAATCAAAGAATTTGGCAGAGCTTGATTGCTTTCCCAGAGCTGATAATATCTGTGGATGCCCCTTGATGTGCAGGATGAAGAGAAACTTCCAGGTGGTATAGATAGGTTAAGTGGGCAAATGCAGGAAGCAAGATGGGGATTAAGAAGTTATCATGAGGTGTGATGCTGTTTTCCTGAGACCCCTAATGTTGTAAAATATACATTACTTTAGGATAGGTGAAGACTATTATCCACCCAGTTTCCTTTGATGAACTTCCAGACATTTTTTCCCAGGCTGTGCCTGCCATTCATTCCTTGCCCTAGACCAGACTTATGAGATAGATTTAATTTCTATCTGGAGTGATTGTTATACCAAGGGTGTGTATAGCATTACTTCCTATCGGAAAACCAACTGCCCCTCAGTGAGATGGCACGGAATGGCAACAGAGCCACTGGCCCACAGCCACCCAATGAGCTTCCACGGTAGAGGAGTGGAGATTTGAACCTGGGTCTCCCAAATCCTTCTCCAGCACTCAACCATCCTGGCTCAGAGATGAGATGAGCAAACCTGCTCAAGAAGATTTCATTTTGTTAATTCCCAGCTCCTCTCTTTTGGTAGCTGAAATATCTCTGGCCATTTGAATGTTTTCTTTTGTCAAAAAAATTAAAATCACCAGAAAACATTTCAAATCACCAGAAAGAGCCAGAAATCCATTAAATTCTATGAATTATTCTTTCTTGTTAAAGAGATAATTCGCTGGTTGAAACTGAGAGGTACTGACTCCAGCACTGAGTAATCAAGCCTTGAGATGCTGACTCATATACAAGATGGTGACTCATACACAGGCATGTGTAAATCATCCCTAAGAGATGTTGCCTTGCACGTCGCACAAAATAAAAAGGGCACTAAAACAGGGCTTGCTGATTCCTCCTGCCAATACTATAAGCCGTTCAAAGTCAACATCTTTAAGATCTTCTAGGAGCAAACACTACTTTTTGTCACAAGGAGGAAAAACATACTTAATTATATAATTAATCAGAAGGTGCCCTAAAAAACTTACAATGAAACCACTTATGTATTAAGATTCATTCCAGCCCATATCATGCTAAAACAACATTTGCAGTTTACTATGATATTAACTTCCTTTCAAAACAACATTTGTTCCTTTCTCATTACTGCATAGTTGGGGCAAACAGGCACAACTAGCTGAAAACCACTGAAAATGAATTTTTATTTCACACACAAATGCTGTGTATCAAAAACACTGGGGAAGGGATGAACCCACAGAGCACAGAAGCAGAAAACATTAAATAGTTCTGCAAAGGCAGCCCTGGATTAACCATTAAGCAAAATAAGCACGTGCTTAGGGCACCAAGGGAAGGAGGCATTTTGAAGATGAAACATTTTTCTCAGCCATTCCTTTTGTTATGGCTATTTATAAGAAATGATAGGCAGTGAGACCACTAGCACAAATAGGGGGCAGCGGGGGGCAACTATGCAACAAGACAGGCTGGATGCCTTGTCTCTGCTAAGTACAGAAGCAGATTTGTTACACCAGATTAGTTTTGAGGACTTGATTAAAGACTTTGCAATTTTAAAAGTAGAAGAAAACTTTTTAAAGGATAAAGTTTTGCATCTTTTGATCCATGTATATTGAAATGCTATATATCGTCAACATTAGAAAACAATGGAATAAAAGATGTTTTGTTTCGTACTGCATGTTCCAAAAACTATAAATAGTATCATTTCATGTTTGTTCTGCGCAAGCAACATAATATTAATTTCCTCAGATGCCTACAGGATTAGAGGCTTCCTCTGTTGAGAGTAACCTAGAAATTACTATCACTAAATAAAGTGATTGCAAACTAAGGGGGGAGGTAGTTCTTGGAAGTTCATATCACTCTTATATTTTAAAGAGGTGAAATGAACAGGTGACTTGTACAATTATTAATACAGGATCTGATATCTCTGTAAATAAATGGTAGAGGATTCACTAATGCCAGAAGCCAAAGTACTGGGAGAACCCGTATTTCTGTACAGTGTTGTAGACATCTCACCACTAACAATGCAGCTACTATTCCAAATCCATGTTTCAGAAAACCGGGTAGTGCAGAATTTGCCATGATTAGCATAACAGTTTTGTTGCAAAGAAGGGGGAATCAAGTGAATATTAAAGCTTAGTTAAATTACCAAAACACTGCCTGTTACATGCACATGAGCTTTTTCCCTTGGTTGGGTAGTATAAGGCCTGTTTTAAGCTAAATAGGTTGGAAAATGTGACTCAACTTCTAAAGTGCACTTAGCTGCAATTATAAGATTTTTCTGCCATTCTTGAGGGCAATTCATATTTTCTGCTCTGGAAATCTATAAAGCAAATATTAGATCTTTTCTGCTTTATAGAACTCCAATTCGATTTCCTAGTCTTTCCTCAAAAATCGAATCTCTACAGCCAAAATTCCTTCATGCCATCTTTTAAGCACCTAATTGTATTTCAAATTCCAACATATTTAGAGGCTTGTCTTGGTTCTGTCTCCTTGTTAACATGGAAAGCCATGGTGAAATTCAGATTTTCTCTACTAGACCAGGATTTTCTTCCTGTTCTTTTAAAATGGACTGAGCTTGATCCTTTTGTATCTTCTTGGTCAAAGACAGTAGATAAAAAGCTTTTAAGCTTGAGGATTCCCTACTAAAGTTTTCCCTCAGAGCTCCCTTTAGTTATGAATAAGATACTTACTGACTTGGAACAAAGGGACCATCTCAAGTTATGTAGTGATGCCAGAAGGAAATGTGTAACCTCTTTCTGGGGACTGAGCACCCCATCTTTTCCAGTGCACCCAGATTATTTAGAATTCTTAACTATTCTAAACTTTCAAAAACTTTTCTTCTTGGTCAGACAGAATGCCTTACCCCTTAATGAATTATTTGGCAGATTCTCAGTCTGATTGAACAGAGAGTCTGCCCTTGTGGAAGACAGAAATATTTACCCATTTTTATTCCATTGTGATTTTTATTCTTCTATAAGATATTCTTTTATTTCTCCATTGATTTCACTTTCCATTGTGCTCTCACAATTACCATTTATTATATTTGCTATCTGGCAAAGATAAGGCTGTTACCCTTTCCATAGCTTGTTATTTAACTGTTGCCTTGACGATTCGTCCAAAGATATAATTAATTCACCCCCTATATGCTTATTTGTATACAAGTGCTCTTTTTGCACTGGAACTGGCATATGACTTGGTGTAATCTTATCCCTGTGAAGTCACATTAAAACACACTTTTGGCTGGATAAAAGATACTACAATACCAACTCAGATTAACAAGGTTTAGTGAGTCCTATACTTCTAATTTTCTGAAGTATATAAAGATACGAGTGGGGCAAGAGTTGCATTTATTGAACTAATCAAATTCAGGTGGCTTTTTCCGCCAAGAAAAAAGGTTAGCTTTCCTGACTGATAGATGAGAAAATATATCCACCAGAAACAGTATGTTAATATGGTAAGACATTGCTCCCAAAAGGACCTGTCACACTAACCTACCATGAAGCAGTGGCAACTTTGCCCCTGTTATGACTAGCTGGTGTGGCAAGCAGTATCATGACTGACAGTTTCCTCTGTGTGAGTACACCATGCAGATGGCCTGGTGATTGCACAGAGGTGGGATGGCCTTCCACTTCTCTCCCTCTGAGGCAAAATTTCCCCCGTTTTTTTTTTCTTTCCTTTCACTGACTGAGCAGCCCTGGTAATGTGTTTTCTTTCTCCTCTGAAGAAACTTTGGCTGTCCCACCCTGTCAGTAAGATATATTTTAGCTATTTGCCTAACCCAGGAACCTGAGGGAATGGATAGGATCACCCAATAACTTAAACCCTTAAAAATGGCACTTGAGACTCTTCTAAAATTCAAAAATAACAAAATTTCATTTAACAAAATTTGTTTCATTTAACATTGAGTGGAAAGATAAGATGAAATCAGGGGTTGAAATCATTTAGGTAAAATTAGTACAAGCACATACTTTTGTTCTTATATATCAGATTAATAAGATGTTCTTAAATTATTCACAGTTACTTCGATCGGTATATTGAGAGGCTTATGTTCCAGTGTTTTCCCAGACACTCATAATATGCTTTATTTGTATAAATGCTGACTCTATTGGTGTCCAGAAGGCTGGTACCATCTTCCCAGTACCAAAACTCCTTCTCTTGGAATACCAGCACTCTTCTTGAGTTGTTCACTAACTTTTAAGGTCACTACAGGCAGTTTCTAATCACACCAGATCAGAGATCTCTGTACTCCTCAGAGATAATTCTCCATGTTTGACTGGGTAGGGAATTTCCTCTCTCCCTAGATCTACCCCCTTTCCTTTGGCTTGAATGGGAGTCTTCTCTGCTACCCAAACTTCATTGCCAAATTCTCCCTGAGTTATCTGTCTGGGTTCAAACTGCTCTTAGCTAATTGTGAACTCAGACTGTGTTCAGTTAAGCTTTAAATCTGACTCTGTCAGCACTACACCCTTTTTCTGTCAGGGCTAGACTCATACGGTCTCACTACACATTCCTTCTCAGTTAAGTCAGGAATCTGACTGAATCTCCTCAGCATCCAGTTCTCTCAAGACTTTCTTTTCAGCTCAGCAGATGTTAAGCAATCAGATTGCTTACAGCAGCCTGTCACTCAAGGATCTTTCACTCTGTGAAGAATTAACCATTCACAGTTGTTTAGTTGTTGGTGCAGCACTTCTAAGCCTCTTAAAAAGTGCAGTCCATCACAGCACCCCTATCTTGGAGAGATGTGGTGTGGATAGAGGAGAGGAGAATAATGTAAGCTGCTTTGGGTGCCAATTGGAGAGAAAGGTGGGGAATAAAGGAAGATGAACTAAAATAAAGAATTTCAGACATTTACTGAATTGTCAAGTACATGTGGGAAAATAATTTAATATTATTTTCATAAATTATAATGTATTTTTGTGATTTATTTTAAAAGAAGATAGGCAAGCAACATTTGTGATTCAAATGTTCTACATGTTACCTAGAACAGTGCTGTTAACCACAACTGACATCATAAAACCAGCTTAATGTAGGTACACACAAGTGTTTCTGTCTTTCATAGTAATTCATGCAAGCACTGGTTAAGCTTCAGATTACCTAATGAAATAACTGTTTTGTGGTCCCTGCCTGTGTAATAAAGTACATCTTTTGGCTGCAACATTCAGGGTCAAATACTGAGGGGGAAAATCAATCATTTACATAATAAGCCTTGTCTGGCATTCCTAAAAAACCTCCTATTTGCCAGGGGACTGTTTTCACGCAGATCAAGAGTATGACAAGGTTAAAAAGGAAGTTGGATTTGGCACTGTCAAAGCTTTTCCGAAATTTTAATTAGTAAGCAGGCTTCAGACATTCCAGGATAATGTGATGATTAAGCCCACATCTAAGTCTGATTGTGCAACTACTGTTCAGTTAAGTGCAGTACTTAACATTGCCATGCTTTTCCAGTCTACAATATATCTTGTAAAGGAATATTTTCTCTGTAGAGTGTGAAATAAAGTACTTTTGTGGCATTCTAACTGTGTTCAGGAAAACCATGAACTGTGTTCAGGAAATCTATGAAGTCAGAGGCAGATGGGGGAAGGTTCTGAGACAACTGTCTTCTGAAGTGAATAATGCTCAGTTTGCCACTCTGGCCTCCCCTATAGGTTATTTAAACTCCAGCCACCCACAATCAAATGGGATGATTTGATTACCACACATGGCATTTCTCAGAAGTATATAATGAGTTCCTCAGTTAGAAGATCAAAAGTGGGACTTCCAGAAAGAGAGGTTGCTTGGGAAGAAGCTGTGGCTCAGTGCTAGAACACAACCTTTGAACACAGAAGGTTCCAGGTTCAATCCCAGGCACCTACACTTAAAGAGCTTCAGGGACATGTGATGATGTCACATGGAAGTGATGTCACCACATCAGGACATCGCATGGTGATGCTCTGCTTTTGGGGAAAAACTATGGTTTTAGGTCCCAAAAACCATAGAGTTTGTCAAAAATGCAGAGTGTTGCCATACAATGTCCCTAACGTAATGACATCATGCAAAAGTGGCACCCACAGAATGCCCCTAAAATCCCCCCACCGGCAAGCCAAGGGGACCTGGCAACCCCAGTGAAAGCCACAGTTCATGAGAAACACTACTGAGATAAATAAGCTGATGGTAGAAGGAAATCTCATGCTTTTGAAAATGTATATCCCATTGTTTTTTTTCTCTCTAACAGGGGCCCAAAATGGTATATCACATCATTCTTCCCTCCTCCAGTCTATCTACACAACAATCTTGTGAGGTAGGTTAAGCTGGGAGATTGTTATAGGCCCAAGATCATGTTGCAAGATGGAAGAGCATGGATTTCAATCCTAGTATAACATTATAACCACATCAAGCCATGCTTACCACTATGACCTCACAAACACAGATACTAAACTTGTTCACAGGGAAGGGCCACTGTATTTCCTAGGACTCACCATTACCCTGTGTGAACCAACAGTGTGTCCTAGAAAATGACAATGTGTCATAGGAAGAACTCTCTGTGTTGTGCAAGGTAGAAAAGGTTACTTTATTTTTTTTTTTACAAGGGTCGAATCTGTGAATGGATCTCAACTTCATAAGCAAGTTATAACTACTTGGCATAATGGGTCAAGAGTCTGTACCCAGATCAGCCTTGATGGGCAGATGCTGTTTTGAGTTATCTGACTAAACTTTGCTCTACAAATGTTCATGCGACTACTAAATGTCATTTTAAAAATATGTACATAGCAGCAATATGTTAAAAAGAAAAATAAAGCCTTGTCTACTTACAGGAAGTTCCTACCAGGCAGTTCCTGGTAATTCCTAAAGCTACCCAGAAATTACAAAGGGTAGCTCTAGGAATCACCAGAAACTCTATGGTAACAACTTCCTATTTTAACACAGTTTTCACAGCAATTCCTAGAGCTACCCTTTGTCACTTCTGGGAAGCTACAAGAATCACCAGAAAATGTACACTTCCTGCAAGGTAAGAACTTCCTGCAAGGAGATGCCTTATTTTCCTTCTTAATTTCTCTCCTAGGATGCAACCCCCCCCCCCCCCCCCAAGTCTTCTGACTGCTTGCCAGACACTGCCTGTCAATCCCAAATATGTTCTAGATAGTGATTAAACAAAGAGCTTCTTTGGAAACATATATGTTCTACAAGACATGCCAGGTATAATGCTATTTGATGCAAGAAGCTTTGTGTTTGTGATACAACATACTCTGGATTAGACAAACAAATATATCTAGCTGAAAACACCAAGAATATAATAGATGACCTTCTGGTTACTTGTAGGTCAACAATGCTATGACTCTTACCTCCTGTGCACACTGGTAAATATTTCTGTTGAGACTTTGTGATATAATTACATTAATAACTAAAGCCAGAGAGCAGATGGAGCAGTATTTTAAGCAAAGATGCATTGTAAAGAAATTCAGCCATAGATTAAATTTCTACTTTAAACATTTGCACAAAGGCAAACATTTCTTCAATGTTTGATTACAGAGAACTGCTCCCATCTCAAAATCTAGACTAAATAAAATACAGATTCTTTGCATGCATGGCTTATTTATGCTAAAAGTGTTTGAGGTTTCTGCAGTTTGATTTCCCATATATAAATGACTGCTCATCTACCAGTCCTTCACAAGTGACCTCAAATGTGATCAAAGGTACAGAAGAGGTCTGTATAACTTGTGACTCACCAGACCACCAGCAATGATTATGGCTGCCCAGGGACTCAATAAATCTCTTTTCTGCCTGCGACTGCAAAAACGAGGGGGCAGCAGAGAAGCCATCAAGTATCTGACAGGCTACCATATATGGATGGCTTGGCTGGGCAGATCTGTTGCAAAGTAAATCTCTATTTAGTTTGTTCTGCAGAGAAACCTTCAAAAGATTAGTAAGCCAATTAGCTCTCAGTTTTACCCACATGCTTAAAGGAGTTTTTCCTCTTTGAAATAATGTGAACACATGACGCTATTTCATACTGTGTCGTTCTAATGGCCTATCGAGGTCAGTATTGGTTCTCCAGGATGTCAGGCAGAGGTCTTTCACATTACCCATTACCTGATCCTTTAACTAGAGATGCCAGGGACTGATCCTGGGACTTTCTGCATTCAAAGCAGATGGCAGCCCCCATATCTGCACCTTTCCCTACTTCATCTTCCCCTTCCACCAACCAACCAAACTTTTATCTGCCTTCCATCTTCAGCTATATTTATTATCTCATTTACATTCCACCTTTCTCCACAATGGGGACCCAAAGCAGCTTACACCATTTTCCTCTTTTCCATTTTAACCTCACAATAATGATGTAAGTTATGCTGAGAATGTGTAACTGGCTCAATGTCACCCAGTTTACCTGGCAGAGTGGTGATTTGAACATGGGTCTCCCAGAGCCCAGTCTGAAACTCTGATCTCTACACTACTCTCACTCTTGGAAGTGGGCTGCTGTTGAAACAAGAGCAAGCAGCCAGGCCTGAGAGAGTCATGTAAGTTACATGGCAGCAAGTCGTCTGGTGGCTGCTGCTGAACATGGCCAGATGAGTCCTCCCTCAAAGGTCAAAACAGCCCTATTCCCTCCCCCTGTGGATTGGCTGAATTCAAGGCTTGAAGTCTGGCACAATTTGGTTGCCTAGCAACAGCTACTGAGGGCATCTGTTTCTTAAAGATACAGGTGCTGCTTCTATCATATGGGGGGCTAACCCCCTGATGATTTTTTTTTAAAGATTACTTATTTTTCTACAAATGGGGGGGATTTTCAGGTTTGTAAAAGAGAGATGGAGGGAGCACAAATGGGTACCCAAGTGCTGACTAACTTTGTATGCAAATACTGAGGGGATCCAAACATCTTCCAATATTCCCCAGTTGGGGGCAGAGGATTTCCTGGTTTTGTGGGCTCCTGCCTGTTACCAGCCAGCTGGCAGTGGGAGGACCCCCCCCCCCCCAAAAAAAGCCATGCTGGAAATAAATGTGATGTGCTTACGTCGTCCGGACATGATGCAAGCACATTGGCTTTTAGGCAGAACTCTATGGTTTGAGTGTGATTTTACCATAAAGTTTTGCCCAAAAACCAGAGCATTGCCCCCAACATGCCTACATCACTTCCGGGTGATGTGGGCATATCACATTTATTTCCGATGACCCACCTCAGCCTCTGTCACTAAAAACACGCTATGAGTCCCCAGCACAAGCAGAACAGCAGTAGCAGATTTTCATTTTTTTCCTCTCTCACTTCCAGCCTTGTTACATGGAAAAGCCCTTTTCCAGAGGACCTCCAAACTTTTTCCTGCCTCATCAGGGCCCACCTCTTCTTCTTCCCTTCTGCCTGCACTTCTGCTCCAGGAAAGCCTATGGGCAAGCCTATGGGAGGTGACAGGAAGAGACAGACAGACAGATGTCAGTCCTCTTGGAGCCCAGGCAGAAGCCCCAGTGGCCCAGCAGCCTTGGCAAATGGGATTCTTTGGGTCCCTGCGCTAGGGGAAAAAAATCACTGAGCTACAGTTTGAAAACTGCTGCACCACTGCATGGTAGCACACCTTAGCGGGAACCCTGGTTATAAGATAGTGTTCTTAGCCTTCAGTGATCTGTCTGTGAGTGGTAGACACCTAGGAAATATGACAGATATTTTGACAAGAAGCACAGGATTTCCAACCTCATGTGTCCCACTAACATCAAAGCAAGAGCTAGAAAAATGTGTGTGCAATAGTAAGGGGATGAAAGGAAGTGATTAATCCTTCCCTTGCCTGCTTATTCTTTCCCACAAATGCCCTCTAGGTGGTTCCTTAAAAGAAATTCCACTCAGGTCCTACCACTGGAAGGAAGCCCGGCTAGGTTGTACAGCAGCCCAAGAACAAATTTCCAAGAAAGATTTGGCAGGTACTTGAGGTGTTAAACACTTTTCTCTTCCCCTATAAATTCCCCAAACACCAGCATTCTTGTTACTGTAGCTAAATGCAGCATCAGGAACACATATGTGCCCAGATAATGTCTAGTCCTGCCTTAGATTACAGTAATATAGCTTAGTCTGGGAACAAGTAGGTATTTATCTCTCAAGAAAGAAAGAAATGAATGTGGTCAGATGCTACCAGAATGCTGAATCTGTGCGGCTGCCAAGGCAAACACTTCCTTCTAAGCAGTATTTCTCTCATTTTGTTTCCTCCTGATAGCCAAGGATATAATCAATACATTTTTATACTTCCCACACACTGTCAGAACTACAATGTTAGAAAATGGAACATTTTTTTTCCATATTTTATTTCCTTTCATACATTGATTTTTTTCTTCCAGTGCCTGGAATGGAGCTGAAAATTTACATTCCTCTGTTTGTTTAATGCAAACAAACTTCAACATAAATCGCCGCTTGATGCAGAAGAGTATCTGAGTCAAGCATTTATAGCCCAACATCAGCAGAAGCGTAGACATACCAAACACTTTTAAGCATTCCTTAGCAAGTAAGAGGGAAACTAAAACTGTTTTGTTTGGGTTTTTTTCCCCTTGACGATATATACAGTTGTATCTGTGAAAGCTCTTTTCAGTGTCAAAGATTGTGAGGCGTAAGAATCAATAGGCTAACAACTTACTTCTACAGCTCAGGGACACACACAGGTACAAGTTTGATCATAATTATCCTGATTATAGATGAATTTCTATCAGTGCTAATTTGCCCTGTTACATAATAGTGTTTCCTTCTACTTCAAGCACAATAGCTAGCCAGGGCCTGTAGTGATTTGAACTGAATCTCCAAAGATTCAACAGCTGACTTGAGACGTCCAGATCTGTAGACCATTAACAGCACAGCTGGTTGCTCTCCCATATCAGACTGTCCTGGTCTCCCCTGCTCAGGACCCCCTGACTAGTATGGTTACCGTCTTAGGCAGGAAAGCTTCTGTTTATTTTTATTTATTCCAAGTATTTATATCCTGTTTTAGTTTCTTAGATTCAATGAGTCTAACAATAGAACTCCAAGTTTCAGGACACAAAATGTAAAATCCCATTAACAGATGAACAGATGCCACCGGCAAAAGGGACCCAACCTGGGGATAGAAAGTTTGCCTGGGTGCCACGCAGGGCAGCCTCTGAGGGCTCTGGCCCTGGCCCTGAGATGGGAGTCCAGACAACGCAGCAGAATGAGCCTTGGGTAGGCCATGCAGACCCAGGGTGGAGGCAGAGGAGAGCGGGCCTGGCCATTTGCTACTGATGCTGCGCTACATTAGACATGGGGGGCATGATGCAGGGTGAGGCCATGGCCAGGCTTCTCCTTTGCACCACCTGGCTCTTGGCCACTGGCGCTTGGGCAGATGTAGTGGTGGTGGGCGGCGGCATGGAGCAGCGCTCCTCCTGCTATGGCGCCTTTGACCCAGCTGCAGCGGGGTTCCGCCTTATTCGTGAGGGGCTCCACCCCTAAATCCCCACCACTGGCTATGGCCCTCCCAGTAGGTGAATGATCTGTGGAACACAACTGGCAAGCAATGCTCCCTCCAAGCTGTGGAGTCTTGTGAGCACAAATTCTCCTTTGTGAGCTACCGGCATTAAAGTTGTGAGTGAGCGATTTGGCTGCTGCATAAATCAGTTTGCTATGGAGCCATCCTTCCTGACCGAAGATAAAAATCTGTGCCCCGGAGGCTAAAAAACTGTGAGCTAGTCACACTAACTCAGCTTAGAGGGAACATTGCTGGCAAGTATGAGTATATTGGGAGATGTGGTTTGATACTTATGAGGGCCTTAGGTCATGAAGGGCTGTAAAAGTAATAGCACTTTGAATTGTTAATAGTATGATTCTAGGTCAGATCCAGGCCTTTACTTCAGCTATAGTCTACCTTCCCAGGTGCTCAAAGTCTTCTACCTGGATTCTGCAGCCCATTTTCCCAACCTATCAACTTCCACTTGCTCTATTACTTCTCAGTTCCTGCATCCTTTTCTACCTGACTGTTTCTGACTTCAGCTCTAGGTTTTGTGGGGGGTTTTGTTTGTTTGTCCATTTGTCACCTTGACTGGCCTGCTTTCCCAGTTCTTAAATCTGTTTTAGTATCTCTGTGGTCAGCACTCACCAGAATGCCTGGGTGATGACACACCTTCTTTGGCCACTGAAAGTTCTGGGGGAAAAAATGTTATTGCAGAGGATAACACACTTTGGAGGAACACCAAATGATAATTTCATATATTTTCCCCAGTGATCACAAACATCTCTGTTGTAGAGATCAATGCTATCCTGTATCCTTGATTTAGCTGAGCTCAGTCATATAGGCTCAACAATCCAAATTTAAAGGCTTGGTCACGATCAAAAGCATACTGGTCACCTGAGAATCCCCTGAAAACAAGGGGCAAATTGCACTGAGTCCAATTCCACACCAATGGGTTTGTTCTTTGTTCCCCCTGGGTCTAATTGGCCTGCTTCTGTTGAGGGAGTTCCGCATTTGTTACCTTGCCCCGAATCTAGCGTCCCCTTCCCTCTCTTCCCCAAGCATGATTTCCCCTCCCTTTCCTGCCCTGGCACAAGCGGGGGGGGGGTTGTCTCCCCCCCCATAGTTGCATTACAACATCCAGACACAACACTGATCCATCATTGTTGTGTCATGGTGTCATAACACAACGATGGGGGGGGACAAAAAAACCCACTCGCGCCAAGGTGGGAAAGGGAAAGGAAAGGTGGGAAAGGGGAGGGAAAGAAGCAGAGGGGCATTAAAGGGGTGGAGCAAGAAAACCCGATTTGCTAGTTCCCCACTAGAATGCCCTGACTTCAACCCCATGGCAAAAAAAAAAAACCCTGAAAATCCCTGAAACAGAAGATCTGGGGGGAATGAGGATTAGATTCAGGCCAACTGCTGACCCGGGGCAACAAGTGGGGAACTGTTGCTCTGCCACGGATTTTACCGGGGGATGATGCCGGGGCAACTGCTGGTGCGGAATCAGCCACAGTTAAGTTGGGAGGGGGAGGCAGGAACAGTCATATGAACCCACCTTGAGTTTTTCCCAGTGTACAGTTTGCATACCAAGAATTATACCACATTCAAGGAAATGGCATAAGTGCCTCTGCAATTCATCACTGCTATCTGAAAACTCCAGATGACCCAAGTCTATTTCATTCCTCTGGGAAGCAGTTAAGGGAATTTACAGAATCTCAGCTGTCTCTAAACTGGCTGCGCTCCACTCAGCTGTAAGTCATAGACAGAAAAAACGCATCTTTTCTCCCCAAATGGCAAATCTTTCGATATAGTTTAGCAACCAAGTACAGTGGGATTAAGATCTTTCAGTAGCTCATCAGCCCCAGTTTAGCTCAGTCAAGTTAAATTAAGGTCAGAGGTTCAAATACAGAAGTTTTTTTGGTTTATGAGTTCTGGAATAAGCAAGTGTTCCTCTGTGCGGCTGGTTTCAGCCTGAAAATGTGCAGGAAAATTTGTTTTCATTATACCTTATTTCTATATACAGTAATATGTGTCACACTCACACCTATATACATTACACCTTATATGCAATGGCATTCTTAGTCAAAGCCTGCCTATCTGGAATTTTAATTAAATAACAAAGTCACAATCTACCTCTGAGACAGTGTTTTAAAACTACAGCAATTACCTTGCAGTTTGATGGGGGGGGTGGGGTTCATAATAGGAATTCAGAATGTACTTCCCACAGGGTCTTTAAAATTTGCAGAAATGCTCTAGCTGAGTGCAGCATTCAAATGCTTCCACTCTCTGACCCTTCTACAGTTGATATAACACAGGAACAATGAACATGAGCTGTCCATGGCTCAGGTGCTATTTCTCTGTCGGTTGCTCTTTCAAAGCCACACCTGTTCATGCAACAGGACGGTAATACTACTAAGCTACCTTGCAAGTTTGTTGTGAAGATTTCCAAAAGAAGGACTTCTGAGTAGGTTGAGCCAAAACCTCTTTACTCTGAAGTAAGCTCTATTGAGACTGACTCTCTTGTTAAGCATGCCTAGCATTGTTGTCAAAATTGCTCAATACCATAACATTAGCTCACAAGGAACAAGACGAAGTGAGGAGGAGAGGAATGGGTGTTAAAAAAAAAGCACCCTAAAGACAAACGGACTAATTGATGTATTGTGGTGTGAGATGTAACAGCCAGACACATCAGATGTCATTAAAAGGTACTCAAAAGTGGTACCCTGTATCTTGAAGTTGTTGAAGTCTGCAGAATAATGGCTGTCCATTAAAAGTTCTATTTATATCTTTTGCATGGACAAGGAGGAATATCGCCTTCTAGGAATTCAGATGCTATCAATTACATGCCTTCTCACCAGCCTGGCAAGTACAACAGCTACTGCGAGGAACCCCTCTTACTACTACACACCCTCAAATAAGAGCACAGGAGCTGCAGCATGAGTCAGGATAGATGGCCAGAATCGTATCTACCTACGCTTGCAGATTCTACCCATGAGAAATGTTCATATATTCTTGAAAATTTGCCAGGCAGAGCATGTGTTATAAAATCACTCAATGCACACCTGATTTTTGCTAAATAAAGATTGCCCATTTCACCCCATATGAGAAATGATGACACTAAAACATAATATTAACCATCATCAAAAGGCTTCAAGCCCCACTTAGAAATCCTTCTATCAGAGGCAATTTTATCAGCAGAGTGCAGTGTTTTACCCGTCCCACCCCCACCCCACCCCCAATCCAAAAGCCTCCCAGAAATGCTGCTCCTGGGAAGGAACAACCGGATGGGGGAGGGAAGTTGGCAAAACAAATCGCCCCTTCTATTAGTAGAAATGATCAGCAGGATTCAACCCATTATATTTGTATCCCACTTGCCTCCACGGAGCTCAGGGTGTTGTACACTGCTCTTCCCTTCCTCCATGTATAATCACAACAATCCTGTGAAGCAGGTTACACCAAGACACTGACTCAAAAGCACCCAGTGAGCCCCAGGACTAAATAAAGATTGAAACGTTGGTCTTTCCATCTCACTGGCTCTCTAGTGAGCCAAGAGGAAAGGTGGGGGTATACATATTTTATAAAATGTTAAGGAATGAAATAAATCAATGACCATTTGCTTTCCTAGATTAAGTAATAAATCAGCTCCCCCACCCACCCCTTGAGGGAGGCTTTGATGTTTCTGTGTAAGTACTTCCCATGTAAGTAAACGATCTGCATGTTTGGTTCCATTTCCTGCATGGAGCATTTCCTGACACTGAACAGCAGGCCTGCCACAATGTCTGCATGGGCACTCTGTGGAGCTTTGAATTACAGCCCTACTGTATGCAGTGCCCACAAAGGAACAGTATAAACAGACCAAAAAAAAAAAAGGTGATGTAAATAATAATGAAGTTCCAGGAGTTTTTTTTACACTTTCCCATCCTGAATGCACAAGTAACAGAATTTCTGCCACTCTTTTAAACGTCAAATGATGAACAAAATCAAGCTAAACAGTTTAGTTTTGCAACTACAATGATATATTTGTTTTCTTCTTTTCCTGAAACTCTACAGCTGTATTCTAGCGAGGTTTTGGAGCCCTTTTCCTTTTGTTCCTACTTTCCACCCTTTCTGATACAATAGAGAAGAGAACAGAATCAAGAAACTGGAATCTAACAGCACTGTCCTACATAGGGCTGCCAAGTCAGCCCGGGGGGCGGGGGATCCCCCGCTATAGAAGTTCCCGATCCACCGGCCGGCATTCGGCCGGCGGGGGGAACCCCGCCCCCGAAGTCGTCCAGCGTGGGAAGTGACATCACCACGTTAGAGACAATCGCCCCATTTGGGCTCTCTTACCCCGATCCGGCGCGTTCCCATCGCCAGCCCGGCCGGGTTCGCCGCCACTCCGCAGTCGAGGGGCCGCTTCCATTTTGGAGCCAGGCGGAAATGCCCGGCGCTGTTTGCGAGGAGCCCAGAGTTTCCCCGCGGGGCAGCGACGAGGAGGAGGAGAAAGGCCGGCTCTTGCGCGGCAGCTTCCTGCTTGGAGGGGAGGGTGGGCTGTGCTTTGGCAAGCCTTCCCCGGGACTTCCTTGTCGCCTGCCTCCTGGGCTGGGGAGGTGAGGCGTGGCCGCTCCTGGGCATGCGCAGAGTGCCTGAAATCGCAGTTTGGGGCAATTGCCAGAGCATCGCCCTGGCAACGCCCCAACGTGGTGACGTCACTTCCGGGTGACGTTACCGGGCGCGCGCGCGAAGCGAGGCTCCCGGGCGAAGAAGGACTTCCCCCCGCCAGAAGCTGAGTTCGACTTGGCAACCCTAGTCCTACACAACATCCTGTACTCCCGCCCTCACTCTCAGTTACCCCACAGTCAATCAAGTGAGCAGCAGCAGAAGACGACTAGTGGGGAAAACAATGACACACCCCTCACTCACCATGTGCAGTGTAACCTCAAGCTAACACTGTCTTCTCCAAATCAAACTTCTGCAGAACCTTGCCAAGTAAACATTTCTGCTTACAATCTGAATAACTGAACAGTTCTAAGTTCTGTGAAGAATTGATCAATGGAAAAGTCTAAATGGAGCAAGTCTTGGGCCTAGCTTTTACCAAAGCAGTGTACCACTACCAGGCTGTACCACCACAAATTAAAAGAACAGACGGGGCTCATTCCTGAAACCTAGTTTTTATGTGGAAGAATTTTCTAGACAGCAAAGCATACATCATATTGAGCACTTGCAGTGTGAGCAATACAGCCCATGCATATGTTTACCATGTCAGTGAGAACTGTTATCCAGAGTGGCAAACACCCATTATCTGTATCCTCCTGCATCTTGAATGAGGACATCAACTAGGCCTCTTTACAGCATCTTGTACCACAGCATTCTTTTGAGAAAACAAGTCTCACACTTAATGTTGTATCTCTTGTAGAACTTCACAGAAACAAACACATATTAGACTAAATCAAGTTTACGCATACTTTTCCCATTCCACTCTCTCAAGTGTCTCATTTATTACCTCAACACTTCTCCCCAGACCCAGCTTGTAAACAAATTTGTCAGAAAAATTTGGAGAGATCTTTGAACACTACATCCCCCTGAAACTTTTCCTGCGTCACTAGAGAATGTCTATAAGGTCACATTTCATTTTCAGAACAAGCAGTGTTGGTTGTATGTTTCCACACCCAGATCAATGCATTGGTCATTACCTTTAATGACATAGATGGCCTGGGACCAGTTTACCTAATGGACTCCCTATTCTCATATGAACCTGCCTGGGAACTGAGAATTTTCTTTGGAGGCACTGGTGCATATTCCATCATTATCCAAGACTAGATAGGACCTTCTTGGTTGTGGCAACTTGACTCAATCCCCATGGTATTGAAGCATCTATGATTTTGGTGCCAGGTCAAAAAATATTTATTCTTTCAGAGATCCTTCAATACACTCTCTATTAATTCTGGAAACTAGTTTCTCTCCGAACACAACTAAGCTGGCTTTTAAAGAACTGTACAAGTTAACATGAACTTGGCTTACAGTTAGGATTTGTTCCTCATTTAGGAAACACATATTCACTGCCCACCATGCAAACAGCAAGGAGCCGTGCTCAGTCATTGCTTTGTAAAAGATGGAACATTTATAGAATTAAAATATACCCTTTTCCTTAGCTATTACTAGGGATGAAAGGATTCCTGCAGTTCTGTCAGGTTCACAGAAAAATCCCTCTCCATTCCTGGGGCTGCACTGTTAAGATCTTCTACCTCAAACTTGGATGAAGCAAACAACAGAGAAGGAACAACCCACCCCTTGCCTCCCATCCACCCTGTTGCCCACTGTGTTTACTGAAACTGCAGACATGGGATGGGGGTGGATTGCAACCCAGGCACTTAGACATGCTTCTTTAAGTGCCTTGCTCATCTCTGAGAGGTAAAAGTATGCACTTCTGGGCTTTCAAAAGTGATCCAGGCACTTAGAGAACTATCACTAAGTGCCACGATCAAGTTTCAGACTGCTTATCAAATTCAGGAGTCCCTTGGACTGGGACTCAATTGCTTGTGCAGTCCAAGAGAATGAAATCCTTGTTCTGATTCTGATTGTGAAATATGATCTAAACTGGATTCTACAATCATCCCTGGTTATTACTGACCCAAGTTACTGGGCACCAGTTAAGTTTGGTCCCAATGGTGGAGGAGACACAGTGACTCCTGCTGATGTTGAACTGACCATAGCCACAAAACAAACCAACAAAGCCCCTAGAAAATTCTAGATGAGAGCAGAAAAGAAGGGCAAAATCACCATTTGAGAGAAACTGGGGAGTGGGATGGGGAATGTGGGAAGTATCTTTGTCTCCAAAACTGGCCAGACACAGCAAGATTAGAACCACTCATCAAAATGACAGTGCACTTGGGAGTGTTGGGACACATTCCACTCACTAGTCCTCTGCAGATCCCAGCAACACCCAGCAGACACACCTCTCCTAGGAACTCATTGCATAGGCTTCAGCCAGTCATTAAACTTCCAGCTTCACCTTCCCACCTGCTGATTTGTATTGTACCACTCTGTCCACCTAAATTTGCAGTTTTCCTCCAACCCAAGGAGCCTTCCTCTGATGGCTCTTTCACCACTGGAAGAGCCACTTCTGTCAGAAGGCGGGATTAGGACAAGCAGCCAATTACACTAGGTGTCACAAGACTGAGTCAGCAGTAATGGCTGCAGTCTGTGCATCCAAGTAGGCCAACAGGATGAAACTGCAATTTTTGATCACAACAAGCAATACATATACTCTCTTGTTAGAGCAAATCTTAACTAGGGTGAGCAATAGAAATGACAACAGGCTTGAAGCCCTTAGGAACTGAGTTCTCAACCGCGAATGTCATAAAGTATAGGCAAAAAATGTTTGACATGCAAAAGTTAGAAGGGGAGAAAAATGCAAAACAACCAGAACTGCAAGGAATGTTTGGTCTCAGTTTCCAGGAGAGGGGAACCCTGACTTGTACTCATATATTGTACATTTTAGAATAAAGAACTTGTATTCAGAACCTGAAAAAGTCACCTAGTAGGCTTAAGGAAATTCTGCTGCCTTTCGCTATCACAACAGTGGTTAAAAAAGCCAGACCCAGAAAACCCAAACACACTGTGGCAGCTGGAGCAGAAGAGGATTCCACTAGTGTATAATTCGGATACCATTTGGCAACAAAGACTTTTTTCTCTGTCACTAGTACACATATTTTAGTTCTTTACAGATGCATAAGAAAGCAATTTCAGAACAACTAAATGAAAAAACCCCATCAAAACCAATAATGAGGACAGCCATCGCAAACTAATAAATGGCAAATCTGTAATAAATGATTAATTAGGCTCTAGTAGCCCATAGCTACATCCCCTGTTTGGGAAAACGGAGACGATACAGCCCAGGAGCATCCGTCAAGGGTTTTTCTTACCGCAAGACCATATGGAGGACTGTCCCCACAGATTCTGTATCCTGTAGCAGCAGAGCATCTGCTGTGCATAGCAACACTTATCTGATGTAATAAGGCCTTCTGTTCTCAGCTTCGTGAGTCATAAATCATGTGTTTTTCTCCATCCAGTGTGTGTGTGTGTGGGGGGGGGGGTCTTCCTCTTCATACACTCCTTTAAAGTTGGGCTGAAAATAACTAGTGCTTTAGCTAATATAATCAAAGCAACCATGCATTTTGCAAAAGCACAATTTCACAGCAAAATTAAACAAAACCTGATCAACCGTTTTTGGTAAACAAAAACAACTTTTGAAAAAGGTGATTTCTGAACAGAGAGCCAGCAGAGGAGGGAGTGCTTAACCCCTTCCCTACCACCTGCAATCCTCTCCCCAAAGCTGTTTTGCTTATGAAATTCCAGAGAGATGTTTTGAGTAGGTGAACGTCTGCCTGAAACACCATGGAGATAAATGTGGAAGGAGCCGGAGGACTACAGTGGGAAATCCCCATGAATCTGGCCTTTTAGGGTGAGGTTAAACACATCCCTGCCATTTTTCTACTCCAGTCTCCTCTTTTCCAAAGGAGATTCCTGTAACTGAGTTGGCTGCTGGGGTTTTGTTACGCATGTTGGAATATATTGTTTAGTTTTGCCTGCAAAGATTTAACAAGTAAACACAAATGAAATGCAAACAATTTCAATATAATTTAGCATTGTTATCAATGCAAACTACTTTCCAGCGGTGGCATCTCTCCTGTGGAATAACTCATCTGGCACCTACCCTACTCTCTTTTTAGGCTGCAAGCCAAAACATTTCCCTTTACCTGGGCTTTTAATTAAAGGTTACGTTCGCTGAAAGCCAGCATGGTATAGTTGTTAGAGTGTCCCAAATCCCTGCTCTTTTATGAGACCCTCCCCTTGGGGCCAAACTACACATTACATTTTTGAAAGAGTTGGGTTCAGGGAACCCAAACTTGACTCATTCATCCTACAGCCACAAAGCAGCTATGGGGAATATCTCTTTTAAACTGAAGGACCGTCCAATTCTGCTGTGAACTGTGTCATGGGAGTAGGAGGGGTTCCTGCTTCCACTTCCCCACACACACCATTTTCCTGAGCTGAAACAGTGATAGATAAGAATTATTTCCCCCTTTTGCAGCTGCAGCTGCAGTATTCCCTTGCAACAAGGGTGAAATACCTCCCACCAGCACCATTTTGACTCTGGAAACTAGCAGAGGGGGAATCAGCAGTCCCTCCTCCCCCTGCACCATAGTTCCCAGCTGAATTGGGCTCTGCCTCATTTTTAAAAAGGCATTTACCACAGCTGTTGTGTGCCTGCAGGGAGTATGAATCAGGTCCAGGGAAGAACCGCAACCTAACTCTTTAAAAAACATAATGTCTAGTTTGGCCCTGACTAACCTTGAGTCAGTCATTCCCTCTCTCATGCTACCCTACCTTACAGGGCTCTTTGTTAGTGGGTTTTTTATAATGTAAACATAGTTAAAGAGCTTAGTGTGTCCCTTGACTCACTGCAGATACAATACGCTTTATTTTAATTTATTTAATTACCATGCTTTATTTTAATTTGCAACTCTAGAATTTAGCCCATAAACTCAGACCCTGATTTGACTCAACAAATGCTGGTTTTATCACTTTTATTTTGACTAGTTGTTTCTGTAGATGGGGGGATGTGAAGGAAAAGTGGGTGAAGAAGCCAGGATGACTGTATTTATTTGCCAAACAAAACCATAGTTATGATTAACTTTGGTTAATAAACCAACTTCAGCCCATGGTTCAGTGAAACATTGGTTTGTGTTATACCTGAACCCAATCACTGTCTTAGCAATACATACATTTTATTGTATATTTATTAAAATATATCTGGGTGCCTTGTTGACCCACAGGTTCTCAAAGAGTCTCATTTTAAACCAAGTATAATAAAATTAAAAATAAAACAAGCAAACACAGGTACCATTTAATGTCTAACCAACAAATACCCTCAGAAAAAAACTTAATCCCCAAGTCTCCTGAAATGGAACTGGTTTAACCCTTTCCCTAAACACCATTAGTGAGGTAAGTTTTGTAGAATTCCTTCTGAAGGTTTTGAACTGTCTGACCTTACAGTGCTTTGGTAAACGTTACTGACACAATAAGCCACATTCAACAGTTATTTTCCAGTAAACCATTGAAACATTAGAGGAAGACTCTCATGCAGTGGAAGAGAAGACTTGGATCCAATATATGCAAAGCATTTCAAATTCTCTGAAGTGCAATTATAATACTGAAAGCTATATTTAGAAGAAGAGAAGAGACTGGATTTATATCCCGCCCTTCATTACCCAAAGGAGTCTCAGAGAGGCTTACAATCCCTTTCCCTTCTCCTCTTCACAACAGACACCCTGTGAGGCAGCTGGGGCTGAGAGAGCTTTTTTGAGAACTGCTTGTGAGAGAACAGGTCTGAGACAGCCATGACCGATCCAAGGTCACACCAACAGCTGCATGTGGAGGACTGGAGAATCAAACCCAGTTCTCCCTGATTAGAGTCCACGCTCCTAACCACTACACCAAACTGGCATCATTTTCAAATGCAACTCTCCCCATTGCAGAAAAGAAAATCCCATTACTTTTGGTTGGCCACAACCCTCTGAAGCAGCTGAGTTCTTTTGCATGCCTCATTATGAATCACTAAGGCAAAGCACCATTTTTCTTTACACACAATCCTGTCATAGTATTCAAAGCTTTTTTTCCCCATCTTGCTGTTTATGGCAGGAAACCTTTACAGGGCAAGTCAACCAAATTCTAAACATGCTAAAAAATGTTTTTATTCAGGTGCTTCAGAGCAGGGATAATAAGCACACAGTCCCATGACGCGATACAAGAAGTGATCAATAAGCTCATACCACATAATATATAAATACGATTTCTTTTTCTTTTAATGAAGTACGCTAGCTAATAAGTGACTATGCCAGCCCATGTACTGAGCTCACACCTTCAGAGGTTTTCGAGGATGTCGTTTCTTGTTTGATATATTCCAGTTCAATGACTGCTTGTATTTTTTTAAGTTCAGTACTGATATGGAGATAAAAAGGTAGCTCACTGCACTAACACTATCACAAAATAACCATAAAATCAGAAATGGCAGCAAGAATAAATTATGTCTTGTTTACCCTATGTGGAAATATCACTATCCAGTATCACATGTCCTGTGAAAAAGCTGCCTCTGAGGAGTGGGGGAAGTCTCTTGGATCATTTGGTTGGCCACTATGGGAAAGAGAATACTGGATGAGATGGACCATTTGTCTGATCTTGTAGGGCTTTTCTGAGGTTAGGAAGAAAGACAAACAGGCATCTCTAAAGAACAAATCCCACAATGCCAGGATGAGTATCACGGAGGTCCTGCTCCTGACGGACGATAATTTTGCATCCCATGATGGAATTGTTGTTCTTTCAAACATCACTAAATTCTTGATGTATTTTATTTTTCCTTTGACAAATAGTTTGACATTTCACCAGTTCTAAAGAGCTTTGATAAGCCAATGTTTCATTTCACAGTGCCTCATAGATGGTAATTCCTTCTTTACCTAGCATTCCACAACTAAAATGCTAGCCAACACAGGTAATAAAGAGCCAAGAATTAGTATTAGATTTAATGGAATATTGTCATGGAATCTTGAATAGGATAGAATAGAATAGAAAAGCAGATAAGTCCAAAAAAGAGAATTGTTCCTTGGGTCCGCAGTGTCTGGGGCTTTCGGCATCAAAACTAGCTCCTTCTATGTGCCAGATATGTATGGATAACCAATGTAATCCATGGACCAAGGTGTGATTCTCAGTCCTGCTCATAACTGGCAACAGTTGGGTAGCAGCGTTTTGGACCAACTGAAGTTTTGAACAGTGTTGAAGGGACCCCACATTACATTAGGGAGCATTAGAACAGAATGAATGATGATAGCCATAGACTTCTGTTCCAGTAGCAAGTGCTGTTGGCTGGACAACTTAAGCTAATAAAAAGACATCACTGGTCACAGCTGCTCAGAAGCGGAACTGGATCTAAAAGAACCTTGAAAGTGTGAAGCTGAATGCAATTTTGACATGGGAATGTCTTTGTCATGCCAAAATCTTCTACAAAATCACCCTTCTGCAACACAGCACCTGGAGGATGATGAAAGAAAACTAGCATCAACTGCTCACGTATAAGGCAGACATTTTCTTTGGGCTCTGTGCCTCCTATCAGAATCATATCTGCATTGTCTGGGTTTAGCTTCTGTGTATTCACCCTCTTCCAACCTGTTACCATCCCCATGGTTGTTTGCAGGGCTTTGTTGTAGAAAAAGCCCAGCAGGAACTCATTAACATAATAGGCCACACCCAACAGCAGGAACTCATTAGCATATTGGGCCACATCCCTGACAGCACAGCTCCCTCCTAGGATCGGCTTCCCCAGGTGCCCTGTGGCTTGCGGGGCACATGGGGAACCCAAGGAGGGGAGGCAGTTTAAACTGCCTTACCTCCTTGGATTGGATTGGCTTCCTCAGGTGCCCCGCAGCTTGTGAGGCACCTGGGAACCCGAGGGGGGGAGGCTGTAGGCGTGGCCAACTCAGAAGCCAGCCAGAACTCCGTTCCTGTGCATTCCTGCCCAAAAATAGCCCTGGTTGTTTGGAACAGCAGCTTTTTCATCTACTTCTGATGAAGCACACCTGCATATCTTCAGCATACTGAAAGCACTGCACTTCAAATATCCAGAAAACCTCTCCCAGCAACTTCATATGAATAATAAATAGAACAGGATAAGTCTTAGCCTACAACTGGCAACATATTACCTGCATTGCTTCTTAGGGATGAAAGAATGGCACAGAATGAAAAATGCAAATTTACCATGGAGGAACGCATTCACACACTGAACTGGTACAGTTCTGTCAGGGACTTCTGGACTTCCGGCAAGACTTGCGATCATGGCGGACGTGCTCCTCCGCATCTGCGGGGAGCGCGATCCGTACCCGGCAGGAAGAAGGGGCTCCGGACTGCTGCCGAGACCCCAGAGACCCCAGTGAGGGGGCTCTGCCTGGGGTGGCCCGAAGGGGATCTCTCCCTACGGTGGCGACCGAGGGATCGAGGTCCCTTTTCATCACCCCCATAGGTTCCCCCGTCCGTGGGAGCCGTATGGCTAGAAGCGCAAATCCGTGAAGCAGCAGAGAGTGCGAAGCTTTGAAGCTTGAACTTATAGTTACGCATGGAGAAAACGTGAGTCTGAAGTAAAAACAAACAGAACACAGCGGGAAAGGCGGGTGGAGTGAAACCCCCCCCTCGAGATCGGCGTACTTACGAGACTCTTTACGTGGCGTTACTGCATGAAAAAAAGTACGTTCGGCTTGCTAGATGGCAGCATCGCGCTTTAGAGGATATGAACTTTTAAAAGTTATAAGCGCAGTCGTAGAATTTGCTTCTTTCGTCCATCTTATCTAACTATCAACAAAAAGCGCAGCCTCAACAATGGCGGGGAAACCGAAACCTTTCCCCAAACTAGGAAGTACAGCTCCGAGTTCAAAGAGATGAGCACTGTGTTCTCCTCGTTATTGCGACCTCTAGTGGACCAAATGACAGCTCTCAACGTTAAGATGGACAAAATGCAGCTGGAACTGAAGGAGTCGAATAAAACCACAGAGAAGCTGCAGCGAGAACTTCTGGAAGTTAAGACTTCAGTAAAAAATCATGATTCAAGGCTACAAAAAGCGGAGAAAGAAAAGGCCTTCCATTCTGATCAGCTCTTGAAACTACAGATGGAAAGATCGATTTTTTTCCTAAGACTTCAGAATGTGCCAGAGGATAAAGGAGAAGACCTTAAAAATCTACTAAGTGAAGCGCTTGAACCAGTAACAGGCTTAAAAGCAGCGGAAATAAAAAGCGACATGGATATGGTTTACAGAACCTATCCAGAATATACCAAAAAGAATAGCCTGCCTGGTGAGATTTTGATAAGGTTCTCCAAAAAGTCAACAAGGGATGTGGTGCTTAGGACCACAAATAAAGCGGTTCTGAAGATCAAAGGAAAAGAAGTTAAAGTGATGAAAGATATTCCATTCGAAATAAGGAAAAGAAGGAAAGCCTATGGAAAACTGACATCTTGGCTACAGTCTGAATCTATTATCTACAGGTGGAACGTTCCGGAAGGACTGAACTTCAGCATCAAAGATAAAAAATATAAGATTGACTCTGTTCAACAGGCAAACAGTTTTTTGGAAAAAAGCAAAGAAAAGAAAAAAGAGAGAGACTCAGATGGTTCGCTGGCATCGCAAGAAAGTATGTATGGATTTGATAGCTCAAAGAGTGAAGAAGAGATTTCTGACTCGGAAAAAGGAGCAGCAGCTCCAAAGGTACAAGTAGAGACTGTTAAGACAAGAAGAGGACGAAAGAAGAAATAAGGGCTGAATTGTTTTTGTTGAAAATTGCACTTATATATTTTATATAATTTGTATAATCAAGCATTCCTCCAAAAGAGCATGTCTGTCAAATAGCTTTTTTATTTTTCTTATATCATCAGTAACAATGTTAATTGAAAATCAACCAAGGTTTAAAATGCTTCATATGTGTTAGTGGTAAGGTAATATTAAGCAAATGCTAAAGCACACTCTGTATAAGGTAAATGTAGCTTAGAAAGTAGCGATGTAGAGGTAGTAATAGAGAAAATCAATAAAAATCTTTAAAAAAAAAAAAAAAAGTTCTGTCAGGGACTTCCATGCAGGGTTGCCAGCTCTGGGTTGGGAAATTCCTGGAGATTTGGGGGTAGAGCCTGAGGAGGGTGAAGTCTGGAGAGGGGAGGGAGCTCAGTAGGAATGTGATGCGACAGAGTCCACCCTCCAAAGCTCTCGTCTTCTCCAAGAGAACTTATCTCTGTAGTCCAGGGATCAGTTATAATTTTGGGAGAATTCCATCCCCCGCACTGAGGTTGGCAACCCTACCTCAGCCAAACAGGGGAGAGAAACACTTGTACAAAAGTCCTTTAAAAAAAAACCCTTGTTGAAAATCTCTGCTGTGCACTATAGAACCAGGAGAGAATGAGAAGAAATTACCACTGATTGTCTGTTATTAAAGACAAAACAAAGCATTTATCTCTCCCCATTTGTAGTTTTTTTGGGAGGAGAGAACTAATCAGGAAACCACTAGGGTAGCCAACTTCCATGTGGGGCCTGGAGATCACCCAGAATTACAACTGATCTTGAGACTACAGAGATCAGTCCCCCCTGGAGAAAATGGACGCTTTACAGGGTGAACTGTATTGCATTATACCCCAGTGAGCTGTCTCCTCACCAAATCCTGCCATCCCCGGGCTCTCCCACCACATCACTAGAATTTTATCCCAAATGCTAGAGTGTCCCCTCATGTGACGTGGTTCTCCCCCCCCCCCCCACTGGCCAACTGGCCATCAGCAGGTAGAGGGCCTCAAAAAAAGGGGAACCTGCCTGCGTGTAACAACCCTGAACTTCCATGGTGATCTCCTATTCAAGCACTAACTAGGGCCACCCCTAATTAGCTTCCGGGATCTGATGAGATCAGTCTAGCCTGGGCCATCCAAACTCAGACTATAGGTACAAATATCTTGAGAGAACAGCTCTGAGAGAACTGTGACTGATCTAAGGTCACCCAGCTGGCTGCATGTGGAAGAGTAGGGAATCAAACCCAGTTCTCCATATTAGTCCACCGCTCTTAACCACTACAGCAAACTAGATCCTTAGGTCACAAGGGAGAAAAACATCCTATATCTCTGCATTTATTACTTCTTTCCTTGACACAAAAGCTTCCTGGTATTTTGCTCTTAAGGTACTTCTCAGTGGCTACAACAAACTGAATTAAACAAATCTTTGTACATAACAAAAATAATACAAACATTTCTGCATTAATAAATGCTTTAACTAGGCTGTTTTACAATTACAAGTTCAGTTATATGAACCACATACTGAATATGCTCTCTTTGTAAAAAAGAAACAAGACCCACACACATCAGAGAAGTCATGAGGAAGATGTAAACTCATTTGACTAGTATGCCAACTGCTGCATGAAAATTCCTTGCCTAAAATGCTTATTCCTTTTGGGATCTGTCCTGCAAAAAACATAAGTGGAGATATGACTAATTCCACACTCCTTTTACAGATGCATTCAACTCAATATGAGGGAGAAATCCAGAGCATTAAGGTAGCATGAATGAGATCTGCTGTACTGAAATTGAAATTAAAGGGTTTTTTTTTAAGTGCATCTCTTGAACTGAATTCTTGAGAATTCACCACACCTATAATCATGAGGAAGTCTGGTTTTGGAAATTACAATGTAATGGTGTTTAAAAATTGTTTGCAACTTTAAAAGGAACATTTCCTACAATAAACAAAAGATCTCTTTTTTACAGAGAAACATTTCTGTTGGAAGTAACAAGTGGTGAACAGAGGACTGTAAGGGAGCAAGACAGCCTCCAAACCAAGGTAGCACAATTACACTCACTGTTCACTGCCTTGTAATGACATTTTATTATTCCATATGACATTAGGGTTTATGTGGAAGTTATGTTGCATAGGCCACTTCCTGCGCCTTTGAAATGCAGTCTGGGAATGTTTTTCTATTAAATTAAATACACTGAAAGGCACAGGATGGTCTTCTTTGGACAGCAGGCTCCATCCATGCTGCCTTGATGGGTTGCAGTGGGCTAGAAATTGCCCTGTAGCACAAGCCTGGCTGAGTCATTTACACGACTGTTATCAAGCCACCTCACCAGTCACTTTCCAGATGTCAACACCTTCAATTAAAATGTGAAACCCACTACTACATTCTTAAGTTACCCTTTAAACTTAAGCATCTACCAAGGTTTGTGGTCCCTACGCAGAGGCACATGTTAAGGACAAGTGACAGATTTATCCTTGAGACTGACAAAGACTGCTTACATCACTTCCTGCACAAACCTGAAGTGACATGGCAGACACCCTAGCATTTTACCCCCCAAAAACCCTGGATCCATGGTTTTAAGAATACGAGTGTATCTAAAGATATAATTTCTGGTTTTTACTGAAAGTGATGCAAGCATCCCAGTGCAAAACCCACTCAGAGTGCTTTTGTACATTTAAGCAATGTTTGTTCAATTTGTCGGAAGCTTCCCTTTACAGTAAAAATTCATCTAGTATTGTTGAATTACTCAAGTATTTCCTCAATCTAAAACTAACACAAAAGATGTAAGCTTTGATACAAGGAAAAAACACTGCATGTTTTACAGTAACCATACATTATACTAAGGATTTACAAACCATACATATTTCATTTCCCTGCTATACTTGGTTCTTTCCCCCCCAAACCAGTTGGATTTTGAATGGCAGCAAAACTAAGCAGAGGAAAGCAAGATTAAGCAGACTGGCCTTCATAACTAGGTTCTGAGTATATACAGTTGTTAATTATAATCCTAAAGCCACTCAACTTCCTATCAGAAATAACACGGTTTCAAAGAAGTATCACCCGCTTCCATAGGACAAATCTTGTATAATTTACTCAAGAGAACAGAGTACTATTATTGGAAAGAAAATTTCAGATCCCCCCCCCTTAAAATAAGATCTTGTCTTCTGTTTAGGATTAACACACTGCCAATATATAACTGGGAGAGCCAATTTGACTTTTGGAGAAAGATGATATGGGATTGTATCCAGACCAAATTTTCTGCTTGGCTTGCATTTCAGTCAGTGGGACAGGGCATCCCTACCTCCTACCTCTCATTGCAGCCCACTGATCTCTCTGAAATACTACTTATTCTCAGGTGACAGAGGAGAGGAAAACCAAGCACAGTGCTGCATTATGAAGGTTGACCCCTGGATTTTGTGTCTGCAAAGCCTGCGCTCTACCACTCAGCTATAGCCTGACCCCAGAAAATACAGAGGCTCAATTCACACATCATTTAAAAAAAAGAAGAACCCTAGCTATGGTCAGTATGATCATCCAAATGCAGGCAACTCTGTCAATTATAAATTAGTTAGGATTAGGGTTGCCATTCCCCAGTTCTGAGTGGGGGAACCCCCAGTTTTTGGGGCTCCTGGCCAGCAGGAGGAAACCCTGCCCCCAAACAGTGACATTGCTGTGCAATGCCCCCGATGTGCTGTTCTCACTTCTGCATTGCTCAGTCCTGCTCCCAGAAAGTTCCCTCCTATCCCCCCCCCCCCCAACCAGCAACGATATTTGACCTGGCAACCCTAGTTAGGATATGTTCAAACATCATCTGAAACCGTGATGTGAGATGGGTTTATTTAACCACAGATATGGTTTTTCATGGCATACAAAAGCAGACATCATGGCATGCCCATGGTTTGTTCCCTAATACTACCCTCACTGCCCTGACCTGGATAGCCCAATCTTGTCATCTCTCCAAAGTTAAGCAGGATTGACCCTGGCTTGAATTTGGGTGGGAGCCCTCCAAGGAATACCAGGGGCATGAGGTGGAGGCAGGCAATGGCAAACCACCTCTGACTGTCTCTTGCCTTGAAAACCCCACAGGGTCATGTCACTTTGCACCGCCACCATCACCCTCACTGCAAAGCAGACTGGGATATTAACCAGGTCTCTGCAGGTGAGGTGGGAGGAAAACAGTGGATCTAAATGAAGCCAGCCTTTGTCAAGGTGAAGCAGGATTGAAGTAAATTGTGAGCTGAATGCCGATTTCACAAAATAAATAGTTAAAATAAACCATCGTTTCATGCAGCGTCTGAACCAAGCCTCAGTCTACAATATCATAAGAACAGTGATTGCATGCCGGTTGTTTTGGATGTGAATTACCCTTGGTCCATCAAAATCAGTGTTGTCTACTCAGATTGGAAACAGCTCTTCCAGGTCTCAGATATATAAAACAGCACAAGATATATGCAAAACAGGCCTCAGATCAGAAATAGATCATGAAACACTAAAAAGATAAAAACCCTCAAATAGAAACCTGGTTAAAAAGAAGTGTTTTGGCCTGGTGCCGAATACACAGCATGGCAGGCACAAGGCATGCCTCAAAAAGGGGAGGATGTTCCAAAGGCAAGATAACATCACAGAAAATGTGTGTTCTTTAGTCATCATCTGGCTCAACTCAGAATAGGGTTTGCCAGCCTTCAGCTGGGGCCTGGAGATCTCCTGGTATTAGAACTGATCTCCAAACAGAAATCAGTTCCCCTGGAGAAAATGGCTGCTTTGGAGAGTGGACTCTGTGGCATTATACCTTGCTGAGGTCCCTCTCCTCCCCAAACTCTGCCCTCCTCAGGCTCCACCCTCCGAATATCCAGGAATTTCCTAGCCTGGAGTTGGCAACCCTACCTCAGAAGACAGGGGCACAGTGAGTAGGGTCTGGGAGGCAGGTCTTAACTGGTAGGCTGGGCCATACAGCACTTCAAGTGCCCTGGTCCCAAGAAACTTAGGGTCTTAAAGGTAAGGACCAGTAGAAATAGATGGGCAGCCAGTGCAAGTCTGTTTGACACACAGGTGATATGATATATAATCTCTGTAACAAATCCCCAATAGTAGCTTGGCAGCCACATTTTGAACCAGCTGAAGTTTCTATTTTTTTTTCCAGAGGCAGCTCCATGTAGAACATAGATATAATCAGAGCACAAATCACTATGATGAGATCATGCTTTTAATGGAAGCATGAGAGCTCATGAATCAGCCAGAGCTGATGAAAGATGTTATTATGTGCCACCAAGGAGACCAGAGCCCCAATTCTATGCCAGGATCCAGCAACACCCCCAAGCTGTAAGCCTCCTCCTTAAAAGGAGTCTAATCTTTCAAGTAGCATTGCCAACCTCCAGGTGGTGGCTGACAATCTCCTGGGATTGCAACTGATCTCCAGGCAGCAGAGATCAATTCCCCTGGAGAAAATAGCCACTTGGGAAGTTGGCCTTGGAGTCTATGGCATAATACCCCGCTTCAGTCCCTCCCCTCCCCAAACCCCCCCTCCTCAGCCCCCCTCAAGTCTCCAGGTATTTCCCAATCCAGACTGGCAACCCTACTTTCAGGGCAGGCTGACTCCACAGGCCTTTTAGACTCAATGGGTAGGGTTGCCAGCCTCCAGGAGGGGCCTGGGGATCTCCCGCTTTTACAAGTGATCTCCAGCTGACAGAAATCAGTCCCCCTGGAGAAAATGGCTGCTTTGAAGGGTTGACTCTATGGAATTGTACTATACAGAGGCCCCTCCCCTCCCCAAACCCCACCCTCTCCTGGCTCCACCCCCAAAGTCTCCAGGTATTTCCCAACCCAGACTTGGCAACCCTATCAATGGGTGATGCGCAAAACTGCCATGGTCCCCTCAGCTGAGAGAAGGACAAGAAGAATGGATGGGAATTCTTCTCCTTTCTGCATAGTATCATTGGTGCCACAGTCTCCATAGAATTACAGGCAACTGTATACCAAGGATTTTACATTTTAAAAGCTTACATTGTTGTCCTACAGAACCCAATTGCAAGTTCATCATCTACTACCCTGAGTTCATAGCTATAGAAACAGCAGGATGGGAGGGAGACAAGGATTATACGTGAACATATCAGGCAAAGGTTCCATCTGGCCACCTTTGACATCTCTACACATTTAAATAAATTGCAATATGCAAATGAGTGATAGATTCTACTTTGACTCATGGACACATGTAGTTACACTACACTGTATGTCAAATTCATATGCAGGTTATACAGGTTGCTTACCTGTAATTGGAGATCTTCGAGTGGTCATCTGTGCATTCACACCTCTGGGATAATGTGCGCCTGCGCCGATCCCGATCGGTAACTTCAAAGCCAACGGATTTTCGCGCCAACTCCCCGATCGCGCGCCGGCTCCACTACGCATGACCGGGGAGGGGCACGAGGATCCCGCCAGTTCCTTCTGACCGCTGCAAGCAGCCTCCAAGAAAGTACAAGGGAGACCGAAAGCAGAGGGGACGGAGGGCGGGTGGTGTGAATGCACAGATGACCACTCGAAGATCTCCAATTACAGGTAAGCAACCTGTATATCTTCTTCGTGGTTTCTGTGCATCACACCTCTGGGAGAATAGTGAGCAATAATTACACCACATACCTGGAGGTGGGTGCTGAAGGTCTCACATCTGAGCTGTCTGCAGAACTGCACGGCCCACCGCCGATCGCTGATGGGTACGGACGTCCAAGGCGTAGTGCCTCACAAATGTGTGAGGAGACGTCCATATAGCAGCATTGCAGATATCTCCCAGGGGGATGCCCTTGAGAAAAAGCTGTCGAGGCAGCCACTGCTCGAGTAGAGTGAGCCCGCAGGGACGCCGGTAATGGCCGCTTGGCCAGGAGGTAGGCGAGCTTTATCGTCTCAACAATCCATTTAGACAGTCTTTGAGACGACAGCTTCTGTCCCTGTCTGGGAAGGGCATGAGCGACAAAGAGAGCTGGAGACTTGCGAAAAGATTTAGTCCGATCCAAGTAAAATGACAGGGCCCTCTTAACGTCGAGGGAATGCAGGCAACGTTGTGTCTGGTCCTTGGGTTCAGGATAAAACACCGGTAGGGTGATGTCCGCTTTAATGTGGAAGTCCAAAACTATCTTCGGCAAAAAAGTAATATCAGGAGTCAGGGTCACTGCGTCCTGATGAAAGGTAAGGTATGGTGGGTCACATCGAAGAGCCGACAGCTCACTCACCCGTCAAACCGAAGTGAGAGCCACAAGAAACGCTACTTTCCACGAAAGAAGCTGCAGGCTACAAGAAGCCATAGGCTCAAATGGCTTGCCCATTAGCTTATGCAGCACTAGAGGCAGGTCCCATGCTGGAACAGGGGTTTTAACTGTTGGGAAGAGACGGCACATTCCCTTTAGGAATTGCTTCGTAGTGGGATGAGAGAAAACGGAATAGCCATCTATCGTTGGATGGTTAACCGAAACTGCTGAAAGGTAGACACGAAGGGATGCGTGGCACAATCCTCTGTCCTTACAAGACAAGAGGAACCCAAAGATGTCATTCAGTGTATGGAAGATGTCCTATTGAAAGATGTCATTCAGATGGAATGGAAGGTCGTCCTATTGAAGCAAGGAAAGACAGGAACTTATTCCATTTTGCCTCGTAGGAACGACGGGTAGACGGTTTACGGGCATTGAGGAGGACATTCGCTATGCGAGGGTCCACTTCGGAGGACGAATTCGCCAAGCTGTCAGCTTCAGTTGATGTGATTGGGGGCTACTGATGGATCCCACTTGTCGCCTACGCACAGATCGCCGAGATGGGCTCCCCAGCCCCATAGGGATGCGTCCGTGGTAATAGTGACTGATGGGGGAGGGCGGCGAAAGGGGGCGCCCGTTTGGAGATTCTGTGGCACCTGCCACCACTCCAGGGCTTGAACCACCGAGTCCGAGAGGCGGAATCTCTTGGACAGAAGGTGTAGGCTTGGCCTGAACCGACGGAGGAACCACAGCTGCAAGGGTCTCATGTGTAGCCGTGTGAAGGGAATGACCATGGTGGTTGCCGCCATGAGTCCCAGGAGTCGCAGTATCTGACGAGCTGTCGCCTCCCGGTTCCTTCTCAGATTTT
The DNA here is from genome assembly GCA_029233225.1 of Lepidodactylus listeri. Classification (NCBI taxonomy): domain Eukaryota; kingdom Metazoa; phylum Chordata; class Lepidosauria; order Squamata; family Gekkonidae; genus Lepidodactylus; species Lepidodactylus listeri. The sequence goes on along the minus strand of JARCFY010000006.1, from coordinate 39,287,949 downwards.
TGAGGAGAGAAACGATGTCCGAGGCTCTGCTGGGAGGTAGGAACGCCCTGCACTGTAGGGAGTCGAGAAGAGCTCCGATGAATTGCACCCGTCTGGAGGGGGTGAGCATGGACTTTTTTGTATTTATTGTCAACCCCAGAGTCTCCAGGGTGTGGAGCGTTAGGGAGACGTGGTCTTGCAAGTCTGATGCTGAGGGTGCGATCAGAAGCCAGTCGTCCAGGTAGGGGTATAGGTGGATGCCCTGCAGGCGGAGGTGGGCCGCTACTGTTGCCATTAGTTTTGTGAAGACACGGGGTGCCGTCGAGAGGCCGAATGGTAGTGCCTTGTACTGGAAGTGACATGGACCGATCGCAAAGCGTAGAAAGGGTCTGTGAGAAGGATGAATGGTCACATGGAGGTATGCATCCTTCAGGTCCAGCATCACCATCCAAGAACCCGCTTCCAGCAAAGGTAGAATGATCTGAAGGGTGGTCATTCGGAACTTTTTGTACGTTATGAACGCGTTGAGGTTCCGAAGATCCAGGATGGGTCGAAGGCCCTCGTCTCTCTTTGGCACTGTAAAGTAGCGGGAATAGAATCCCTGTTGGAAATGCTGGGTCGCTACTGGTTCTATTGCATTCTTGCTCAGCAGGGTCTCGACCTCGGATGTTAGAGTGTCGGATGGGGGAGTGACCACAAAGTAGTGTTCCATTGGTATCTCGAAGAATTCTATTCTGTAACCCTCGGAGATGACTGAGAGTGCCCATTTGTCTGAAGTGATGTGTTGCCATGCTGTCAGGTAGGGTGATAGACGGGTGGAGATGTCGGAGCGGGGGTGGGAGTCAAAAGCTCTGCTTGCTCGGTTTGGGGGGTTTTGCCTTAGACGTCGGAGCGGTTGGGAAACGGGGCTTGTTATTGTAAGGTTTATGTTGATAGGTAGATGGCGGCGGCCTCTGCCATTGGGGTTCAGAGGGAGGCCTTTGTGGCTGTTTCTTGGACCATGATCTCTGCCATGATCTCTGTTTCTGTTGCTTAGGCTGAGATACTCCCAGATTGCGGGAAGTCTTCATGCTCTTATCAAGCTCGTGAAGCACTGTGTCCGTTGTTGAGCTGAAGAGCCCATCTCCTTCAAATGGAAGATCTTCCACCAAGGTCTTGGTGTCCTGAGGAAGAGAAGTGGATCTCAACCAGGCATGTCGTCTGATGGACACTGCTGAAGTGAGCGTCTTGGAGGTTACTTCTGCCGAATGCTTAGAGGCCGAGAGTTGAAGCTTGGCCAAAGTGCCAAAGTGTCTTGTGTTTTCGGCAACGCACGAGGATCCGTTTCGGAGGTACCGATGTAGGTGTCAGTGTCGGTACTGATGTAGGTTCTCGGTACCGAGACACTCTGGAAGAGGTGGATTGTCGATCCCATTCGGTGGGGTACCACTGGGGCGGAGGTGGGTAGGAGCCGTAGAGGTATCTCCACTGCTGGATGTCCCACGGCACCGGTGGAGCCGGAGAGAGGTAATCCTTATCCCCTCTCGGTGCCGACGGTGGTTTTGCCTCGGCGTCGGGGGTATCCCGAGGGACCTGTGTAAGGTCTATGTCGAGGTCGGAGTCCGTCAAGGTGATCGGTCGCGGCATCGGGGAGATCGATCTACCCTTGGGTCGCGTGCGATCTTTCGGGTCAAGCTGGTCGAGCCCGGACTGGGCTGAGTCGAGCGCGCCGCGCGTCGACGAAGCACTTGAGGGTTTCTTGTGCTTCAGCTTGCCCTTCTCCTCCTTGCCCTCTCTGCGCTTTTTAGCAGGAGTATTGGGCAAGGGGAGTGATCTCTTCAGTGCCGGTCTGTCGGTACCGATGCTCCGGGATGGAGACGGCGTCGGTCCCGTCGGTGAAGACACCGGAATTTCGGAAGAAGACATCTTCGGGGACAATGCCAACTCGAGGAGGGCAACCTGGAGCCTCGCAGCTCGATTTTTACGAGTTTGCTTCGAGAAAGCCGCACAACTCGCGCAGGAGTCGACTCGGTGGGACTCGCCCAGACAAAGAAGGCACAAGGAGTGCTTGTCCGGTGGGGCTATTTTACTGCCGCACTGCAGGCACCTCTTAAAGAACCCCCACCGCTGGGCCATAGGCCGAGCGGTGAAGTAAGGGGGGGGATTTCCAAAATCAAGTCCAGTTAACAGTCCGAAGGCTTTTTTCAGATAGGAAAGTAAACTACCGACCGGAGCAGGAGAGAAAGGATCCTCACGACGCGGCGGTCAGAAGAGAACTGGTGGGATCCTCGTGCCCCTTCCCGGTCATGCGCAGTGGAGCCAGCGCGCGATCGGGGAGTTGGCGCGAAAATCCGTTGGCTTTGAAGTTACCGATCGGGATCGGCGCAGGCGCACATTATCCCAGAGGTGTGATGCACAGAGACCACGAAGAAGATCTTGGATGCTGTGCGCCATGAGTGTAATGAATACATGAAGCTGCCTGATACTAAATCAGTAATGAATAGGAAATAATACTGTGAAATAGGCACCTCAACAATCATATAAATCCTACGTAAAAGATTGAAAGTTGTTAGCGTTCAATAAACACTTATTAAGTTTTTACACATTGCATTGGTCATCATTTCTCATAATTATATGCTCTCCAGGAAGTCATCTGCTTGCATAGCCACAAGGCAAATACAATCAATACAAGAAGAACAATCCTAATTTCATGATCTAATATAGAAATGCCAGGGATTGAACCCAGGACCTTCCACATGCAAAGCAGAGACTCTACAACTGAGCCACAGCTGTTTAAGGTGGTTACCCATGCCATTCAGCCAATTTACAGTGCTATACTAAGCAGAGTTACACCTATTTAAAGCTAATGAAGACAATAAGCCTGAAACAGTGTAGCTTTGCTACCGATAGTGCTCATTGGGAACTTTCACACATGCTAAATACAGTTTTAATCAACTTCAGCGACCCTTTGCAAGTGGATTTTGCCATTTCACACAGTAAAATCCAGTCGCAAAGTGCATTGAAAGTGCATTATTTGGTGTGTGTGAAAGTGACCGCAGTTAAATATGTAAATTCAGTCATTCTGCCAGTGTCTGTGCTTTGAACCACATGGGTAGCTAAACAGCTCCTTGCATGGAATGACACCCACATACTTCCTTCTGTTCAAGCAGTTAGCCCCAACATATGAACTGGCCCTCTGGAGCCTAAGATGACATTCCATGTCTCTGACAAAATCCCTGTTGGCTTCAACACATTATAATAAAGTATATAATACAGTGTGCAGCGTGATAACCAGTTTACTGCTTGTCTGGCCATCACTGTACTATGAACAAAAATTCTTGTCATCATTATCACTGCCTACGGAAATATATATAAAGATGATGAACAAAACCAAAAAAACCCATTCACATTGTTTCCAGGAAATTATAGGGCTCTGAAGGCGACACGACAAAACAAGCCACTGAATGAAAATCAGGCTGCCTTCAGCTCTTCCTTACAGGCAAAGGTAAGGCACTCCTATGCTGAGAACAAACAGCACAGCCCTAACAAAAGCCAACTGATCTTCCGGCCCGAGGTTGCAAACTCCCAGGCACTTCACTCTGAGCTGCTGATGTCACCATACTGCTCTCCCTCCGCCACTCAGTGGGAGCCTGTTGCTATATTTTTTCTCCGACACAGCTAAATAATTCATCAGGGCATGGTGCTTTGTGAATAGGCCAGATTGCAGGCACCAGGCCAACACCAAGGTCACCATGGAGACATACAAGCCTCAGCAGCCTCCTTCTCTTGCGCTGTTAACGCAAGGCACGTACTATTCAAGTGAACAGCCACATCCATGTTACCAGATAGGGGTATGCTAAAAGGGCAGGAGGAATTCACGTCATGGTCTCCACTGCTCCCCCCCACACACACACACAAAGAATATCATCTCCGCCCAGAAACACCTAGTGAAATACCTGTGTTTGTACAGAAAATTGAAATAATTTAGCAGGAAAAGTCTTATTGGCACATCATGAAAAACTTTGGTCCAGTTCTTCAGAATGGTGATTGCAAATACATGGATCAGCCCTATTAACTTTTTCATATACCTGTAGAGCCAGGAAAAGACTGCAGATTCAAAAATATCACAGTTGTTAGATCATGCCACACAGAGTGCTAAATAAGATGCTGGATCTTGTTCTGATGCTCTAGTGAAAAGTATCCAAGTCTGGTCCCCAACTTCTTGCCCAAATTTATGGTAAATACTTGGGTATTTAACAAAAAAAGTCATATAAACCCACAAATAGGTTTTCATCTCTCCCAAGGGAGAGAGAAGTTAGTACTCATTTGGATGTTTTAATTACTAAGAGTCAAGCATAATTTTCTTTTAACTGGATGAGTTTTTTTAAAATGCAAACCAAGCATAGTTTTTATTAAATAAATTGCATTATTTTTAAAAATAGGTATATCACATGCTGTATTTAAGGTGTATCAAATGCTCTATTTAAGGTGTATCAAATGCTGAGTACACACAAATACTGAAGCCCTGGGTAAAGAAAAACCTACAGAATCACAGAACTTCTGCCCTTTCTGTTGTGGAAGCATTTGCCCTGTCTCTTCCGCACAATCAGTATATGGTTGAAATAAACCCGGGGCATACTCCTGTATTCGCTATAGGTCAGTGACAGGTTTTATCCCTGATGTCTCCGTGTACAGGATCTCAGATAGGACATACTCTGAAAGACTGGCTACTAATCAAAGTAGGTATCACTGAACTAGCTGGACCACTGGTCTGGCTCAATATAAAACAGATTCACATGTTCAGCCCTGATTAAATGCAGTTTCATTTTAACCTACACTGATGACCATCACACCTGTGCTGAAAAGGCAAAGAAGTGGAATGGGGTATTCTTATGAAAATGAAACGGAGAGGGGAAAGTGGGTCACTCTACAGGCCAAATCCTAGCTTAATGTTAACTGCAAACCGGACCAGAGTGACAAAGTTTGCATGACCAAAGGATGGATCCAGACTAAATTCTACTTCAGTTGAATGGAACTTCCCTGCTTTTCCCCTCCTATTGCATCCTACTGTTCTCCACAAAGAGGTCTTCCTGGAGGATAGCAGACCCTGGGGATGTCATAAGAAGGACCAGCTGTGGTGAAGGTAGAATCAGAAAAAATTGCCAATTTTGTCTGGATTCAAACCTAGCTGCAGTCCTCTGCTCACTTATCCAGTAGTAGACTCATGGAACAAAGAGGGACCTGCTTCTCAATAAACATGCACAAGATTATAGTACGGATGAGATCTTTGTTTTTGTTCTCTCTCATATGAAAAAAAATGATAACTGCTAAAGCTTTCTGCTTAAAATCCTCCATAGACTTAACTACATCAAAGCAAGTTGTACAAGATTTGTACAAGATGTGTTTAAACTTGAGGTTTACTTAGGGGGTGGGGGGAATTGATATATACCGTTGATAAAGGAAACTACAGCTACAGGTCTTCTGAGATGAGTACATTCATCCTTTATTTTTCCAAAGATTCATAGAGGATAGTACCTTCTTCAAGCAATGCTAGAACTGTTTCTTCTGAAATATCCATGGCCAATTAAACATTAACTTAACTTCTTACACTGCAGTCTCTTTTTCTCTCAAGCGAAGCATAATTTTTCTATGTGACATTATTTCTCAGATAATTCTTAAGTACCACTGCTGTCATTTAAGAAAAAGCAGCCCACGTAAACAGCCAGCAGCTCCGTACAAGAAATGAAAATGCTCACTATGCTGTGTCCTTACTCAGAACCATTCACTAGTTTAAATGTCACTGCAGCAGTGCTGGGCAGACACTGGCGGCTAAAAGGAGGTTTACCACCTATGCGATCTACCACCTATACGATTATTTCACCACACAGAAGATGTCTCCTTGCCTGAAAATGGACAGCACGTTCAGCACAGAGATGCATGCTTATAGGGGTGTTGATTGATCAAGAACAAGTTTACTAAACTGTCTAAGAACACACCAAAGTTGTCTATTTTCACTTGCCTAACAGAAGAAACCATCACTGGTATATACCAATGGCAATTACTATGGCCAATGCTTATCAGTATCCTTCAAACTTCCTCACCTCTGGGGACCAAGGCAATGGACCAAGGGACCAAGGCAATAAATAACTGTATGTTTGAAGTGCAGAGGAATATCAGTATATATGGGAGAGAATACTTGCAGGAAAGCTTGTGCACATGTTATTGATTTTGTCACTGGGGAACCTTTGGAAACTTATCAGGGAACTCCAGACTGTTTGAAAATGACTGGCTGAAATAATGTTGATAGGTTTAGCAAGTCAACTAACTTTTGCATGCTCAGAATTCTGAAAAAGAAGGATATTAGCAGTTTTGTGCCAAAGAAAGACAGCAATCTATACTCAACTACCTTTTCCCCAGAGAGAAGTAGCAGACTTTATTTATTCATCCTAGCGTACTACTCAAACCAGTTCTCCCTGGTGTCTTCAGATTTTAGCTGCTTCTATGTCAGGACTGTATTCTGTAGAGTCTTGCTATTGGCGGGGTTGGGGAAATAATCCAATCCATGCTTTGGAGTTGGCATTCAATTATTATTACTGCAACAGGATTTTTGCAAAAAGACAAAAACTGCCTACAGGCCACTAATACAACAGACAGGCCTCCAGAGTACAAGCACTAACACATACACACAGCAGAAAAGAAAAACAACAAAAGGTAGGCTGAACTGCAAGAGAAAGCAGTCAATAAACTTTAAACACTAGAGAATATACCACAGCTCCCCATAGGGTACAAGTGGACTAAACTACTCTTTCAGCAGTATTTACAGTAACTAGGTTCTCAGCAGGGTGTCACTTCTCCAGCACCCCTTCTCGTCAGCATGTTTAACAGGGAGTTAGCTCCTAAGAGTGCAGAGATCTCTGGTCTAGTGTGGCTAGAAACTGCCTGTAGAAACATTAAGAATCAGTCAAAAACTCAAGACGACTATTGGTGTTTCAAGAGAAGGGGGCGGAGTACTGGAAAGAGTGTACCAGCTTTCTGGAAACCAAAAGAGGCAGAAAATACTCAAGGAAAGTGTACTGGAGTGTTTGAGGAAAACACTGGAACAAAGGCCTGTCAACATAAAGATTTAAGTCACTGTGAAAAGCTTAAGAAACTCTCAGTAGCTGGAAACAGAAGAGCTGAAGTCTGTGCATGTACTGATTTTACCTCAGAAATATCAGCTCCTAATTTCACCTGACTTTTTCCCCTCCGTGGCTGCAGTCACAGGACAGGCTTTGTGCAGTCTGGCCACACATCTAATTTCTCTGGAACTATTTGTTCTAGAGAGTTTTGACCGGACACGCCACACTAATCCCACCTCACCAGGGTTGCCAAGTCTTACTTTAGTTTCAGCGGGGGAGTCCCGGGCGCCGTCCTGGAGTTCTTCGACGCACGTGCCACAATGACATCACCCAGAAGTGATGTCATCATATCCGGCACGTTGGGGGAGGGACCACTACCATTCAAGGGAAAACCATAGAGTTTTCCCTTGAATGATAGAGCATCCCCCCGCTCTACCTCCGGTTGACATCACGCCGGGCACGTTTCTGCGATCCAAGCATTTGGGGGGGAGGGGTTAGCCAAATTGCTCTGTTTATTAAAGAACAGAGCAATTTGGCTAACACCCCCCCAAAAAAATGGATGGGGAATTATGATATTAATGTGCAATTGGCATAAGTATAGGATCAGACCTGTGTATACTGGAGTTGTTTTTCCCAAGAAGCCAGAAATAGACACACAGGCTAGATTACTAAAGCAGTGATTTATTTACTAAAGGATTCTTAAAACATACAAACACAAAATCAAGCATTCATACCTACAATACAGAACTAAGGAAGCAGAGGCGATTGATGGGGAATAGAGGGGGTCAGTTATGGGGTGATATTACCTGTCCGGATGTGCAGAGGTCCATGAAGAAGGGATTGTGGCCTACTGCCAGTTGGCATCAGGGCAGAAGCACATGGTCTAAGGCCATGTGCTCATGGATACAGGCATTGGAAAACAATGCAGACCAGTAGGTCTTGGGGGCTGACCTCAGATGAGAACAATAGATTACCTGGACCAATGATGAGTCCCAGGGGTGTGTGGCATCAGGATAGGCAAGGTCTAGATGTGGCCAATGAGCTTCCAGAGGAGGCAGAGTCTGGATTAACAACTGGAGCCAGGTATGCCAGGGCTAGCTGAATGGATTTCATGACCACTGATGGTTCTGCCAAGGCAGCTGAATAGGTTCCCAGATACAGACAAAAGAGGGAGATGGGTCCCTGATAAGCATCAGGAAGGACTGTTAATAATTTGAATGTTTGATTGGTATCCTGAGAGATGGAGCAAGGAAGGACAAAGAACATAGACATGAGCAGTGTTCCCTTTAAGCTGAGTTAGTGTGAGCTAGCTCAGTTTTTTAGCCTCTGGCTCACATATTTTTGTCTTGGCTCAGGAAGGATGGCTCCAGAGCAAACTGATTTGTGCAGCAGCCCAATCACTCAATCACAGCTTTAATGCCAGTAGCTCACAAAGTAGAATTTTTGCTCACAAGACTCCACAGCTTAGAGGGAGCGTTGGACATGAGATGACACAAAAGGGTTGGGTGAGGTTCTGGAGAGAGGGCTATTCACCTGGTGGCCTCTGAGTAGCCTTTAGAAATGTAGATACTTCACCTGGTGGAACCTATTGTTATTCCATAAACATAATCTCTTCTGGGTGGAGGGAGAAGACTAGAGGTTTGCTGAGGGCTGTCTTGGTTTGTCACCTGAATATGAAATCCCTGTTTCCAGAGCTATGGCTTACTCTGTTTCAGAACCAGGAGTGTATTCCTTGGCCCAAGTTTTGTGGGTCTCTGGTTCAGGTTAGAAGTGGGGTGCCCCTTGCTATTGGGGCTACCCAAGAGTAAAGGCAGCACCTCTGGCAACAGGTGGTGTTTCCCCCAGCAGCCCGATCCGGGCTGGTGGGGAACGGACCAATCAAGTGGGGGTTTCCCTGCCCTCCCAGGGGGACCTGGCAACCCTACACCTCACCGATTAGACTAAAACTGTGCAGGTACCACTGGGTAGGCAGGCAGCTTCTTTTTTAATTTTTTATTTATTTTGAGCAGTTTCCACAACAAAACGAACTACACAATAGCACATCTAACTAGTATTGGTAGAGACAGTGAGCAAATCCAAGTAACAACAAAAGCCTTATGAAGTTTGCATACTGTGACAGGGTGGGACAGCCAAAGTTCTTCAGCAAAGAAGAAAACACATTACTAGGGTGGCTCAGTCAGTAAAGGGAAAGAAAAACAAGAGGAAAAATCTTGCCTTTGAGGGAGGGAAGTGGACAGGGCCATCTATAGTTTTGCACCCAGATGGCAATTTAGTGAGTGTCCAAGTCTTATTTTTGTGAAGTGATTGTATCTCCTTTGTAGCAGCCTCTCTCCATTTTCTGGCTTCACTTTCAGGCAACTTGGAGATATCTTCCTAAGACAAGGGCTCAGGTATTTTCTTGGTTTTAGCTATATAAGATAGTCTGTGAGGTGGTATATCTTTAGTTGCTTGGGTTGAGCATCTGAATGTTGTAACTCCACTTGGTCCTGTTTCCTCTTTAAACTTTGACAAGTCTGTGCTGAATTATCTCTCTACTTCACTTGATCTTACTGTCTCTTGCTCACATTAATGAGTTTTCCTTAACTTCTGCAGGTTGCATCAGATTTAGTTCTGGGTTCTCATAAAAGTATACTGCACCACTTATTTCAACCTTGTCTATCTTCGGGAATAGAATTCAGTACCCTTTACAGTGACCACTGTAACACACTAGTATTCTTTCTTGGGGCTTTATTGTCCAGTTTCAAACATTTTTTACTGGTAATGACGGCATAGACATTGCATTTGAACACTCTGATGTGCTTGACGCCCAGCTTTGACCCATAACATAATTCATATGAATTGCTGTCAGTTGCTTTTGATGGCTATTTTTAGATATGTTGCCATCATAACTGCTTTGCCCCAATACTTATTTGGCAATCCAGCATCCAGAAGAATGCACCTGGACATTTCAACTAAGGTGCAGTTCTTTCTTTCTGCTGCTTCATTTTGTTCAGGTGTGTGGCACAGTTGTCTGGTGCTCCGTACCCTGTTCCTTTAGGTACTACTCCACTACTTTATTTTTATACTCCCTCCCATTGTCTGTGCGGAATATTTGTAGCTTCCTTTGGAACTTAAGAACATAAGAACCAGGTGCCATCACAAAGTCCACCAGTGGGACCAGACTCCAGAAACCCTCCTCCTGTTGCCCCCCCAAGCACCAACAATACAGTGCATCACTGCCTCAGACACAGTGTTCCATCCATACCTTATGGCTAAAAGCCATTGATGGACCTCTGCTCCATATGTTTATCTAATTCCCTCTTGAAGCTATCTATGTTTGTAGCTGCCAACACTTCCTGTGGCAGTGAATTCCATGTGTTAATTACTCTTTGGGTGAAGAAGTACTTCCTTTTATCTGTTCTAAACCTACTGCTCATTCATTTCATTGAGTGTCCACAAACTCTTGGAGTTTCCCAAGCACTTCAGCCTTTTGTTTCAAGAGATATGTGACAATGTACCTGGAATAATCATCAATGAAAGTCATCAGGACTTCATTTCCTCCTGGTGTAAGAGTTCTCATGGGTCCATAAATGTCACTATGTGCTATCTGTAGGAATATGCAGACTTTCTTTCACTTGTCTTTAAGAAGACAAGCATGTATAGCTCTTGCCTTTATGCAGCATGTACACTTCATATATGTTTGACATGGTGTCATCTTCATGTCTTTGGTTAAACTCAGTTTTCAAGCTCTTTTAAGGATGGTGGGTGCCTGTGTCCTAGACTTCTGTGCCACAGATGAATGCAGCTGCTGTGACAAACTTGTGTAGAGAGTCTAGCTTCCTCATTTGGTAGGGTAAACATGTACAGATGCTCCTTCACAGTTCCTCTGAGTATAACCTCCTTCCCCTCACACTGGTTTCTTTGAAATTTCACTGTTAAAACCATTACTAGTGAGGCACTTCATAGACAGAAGACTCAAGGGCACTGATGTGTGGAACACAATACTCTGGAAGACTGCACAGTAATAATGCCACTATGTGACTGTCTTTCATTTCTTCTCCAAGGCCACATAGTTGTTCCACAATTTCTAGCATGGCATTTATTACTAGATATAAATTATATTGGAAGGATAGTGAGGGAAGGGTCGGAGGTGGAGTGGTTCTGTATGTCAGACAGGATATACAGTCCAGTAAGACTGAGAATATAAGAGAAATAGATTTACTTACAGAAAATCTATGGGTGGAAATAGTGTGCCCAAAACAAAGCTTAACTCTGGGAGTAGGGGTGTGCGCACATGCAAAAATTTGGTATTTTTCAGATTTAGGTGTATTGAGTTTTGCAAGTCGTGGCACAACTGAACCCAGAAGGTTTATCCTTCCGGGTTCACTCAAATCACAGCTTGCAAAACACATTTGAAGGGACTGGCTTAGGGGGGAGGTCCTGGGGTTGGTCCAATGTGCAAAAGGGGAGGGAGGCTGTCAAATGGCCCCTCTGCCCTCCAAGTTATGTGCAGATTGGCTTTTTTGGGGGGGGGGGGAGAGATCCTAGGCTCCCTGTGCAAAAGGGGAGGGAGTGTGTTGAATGCCCCCCCTGCAAGCTAGACACATAAAATAGCAGTGGACCTCCCAAGATGCCCCTCTATCTGCCCTTCAAGTTTTGTGCAGGTTGGCTTGGGGTGGAAGATGCAGGAGACCTCTGGGGAAGACCTTTTAGTTCCCACTGCCCCAGCTGATATCGGGCTGGCTCCTCTGGCAGCTTCATTTAAACCAAGCTGCAAGAGGAGCCAGACAGCTCCAGCCAAGGCAGCACAGGGCTGTGATCACCACATCACCCCAGTGGATCCTCTCTTGCAGCCTGTAGCTGCAAAAGAGGATCAGCTGGGGCAGCACAGAGCCCATAGTTACCTGTCACTTCAGCTGAGGCTGGCTCGCCCAAATAAAAGCCATTTAAAAATTGTTTTTGGACTGAGCCACATTGGTAGATGAATACAGAGCTCTGATCTGTATTCAGCTTAATAAATACTCGAAAGATACCAGTAAGATATTTTTTGGGTATTTATTCAGTTTGGTTTATACCAAATGTACACCCTTATCTGGGAGTTTGTTATCACCCACCAGATCAAAGGTTAGAGGATGATTTAAAAACAGCAAAAGAATTAAGCAGCTAGACAAAATAATTGTGTCAAAATAGGTGATTTTATCTACCCCCACACTGATTGGGGCAATATGTGTTTGGGAGAAAGATATTGGGTTTCTGGACACTCTTAATGACTGTGCCATGGAGCAGATGGTCGCTGAATCTACCGGGCGGAGGCAATCCTGGACTTGGTCCTAAGTAATACCCAGGACCTGGTGAGAGATGTAAATATGATAGCAGAGAAAGAAGTACTTTTCATCCTTTCTTACAATACGAGAACTCGGGGGCACTCAATGAAGTTGATGAGCTGTAGGCTTAGAACAGATAGAAGGAAGTATTTTTCACCCTAAGAGCAATTAACATGAGGAATTCACTGCTGCAGGAAGCGGTGGCAGCTACATGCATAGACAGCTTCAAGAGGGGATTGGATAAACACATGGACCAGAGATCCATTAGTGGCTATTGGCCACAAGATGTAGATGGAACATCATGTCTGGGGCAGTCATGCTCTGTATTCTTGCTACTTGGGAGGCCACAGTGGGAGGGCTTTTGGTGTTCTGGCCCCACTGATAGACCTCCTGATGACACCTAGATTTTGGCCACTGTATGACACAGTGTTGGAATGAATAGGCCATTGGCCTGATCCAGCACAGCTTCTCTTATGTTACATCATATATATCCCGAACTGAACTGCAAGAGAAAACATTCAATAAGTCATAAACACTAGAGAATGCACCACAGCCCTTCCTGGGGTACAAGTGGACTAAACTACTCTTTCAGTAGTATTTACATTAACTCTTAAAAGGCTCTTGCTTCTCCAACACTTGCTTCAACTCTTTGCTTTGTAGAAGGGCTGGAATGAGTTCTTGGTCTAGAGCCCTGTGCACATTAGTGGTGTCCAAGCAATCAAGATCTCTCATTTCTGCTATCTCTGGGTATATTACCAAGTGTCAGGAAGCATTTCTAAACTCTCTTTCCTGCTAAGAATACCCCTTTTAAGCTCCTGGCTGCTGTCACTATTAATATAGACTGTACTTTGAACTAGTTCTTCAGGCATTAGTCCTTAACTGTTTTCATGGACTTGCTATTAAAATTACACCTTTACATTTTACCTATGATGATATGAAAGATGGCAACTCATGGGACAATTGAAGCAGCATCCAATGCATGGCAAACGGCATGCATAGATCTACCTCCTAAGAGTTGTGAACACTCTTGAGATCAGTTCAGACATAATGCAAAACCATGGTATAAACTAAACTGTGGTCAGTGTGATGACCATTTGCCAGTCATTTGACCAGCTATGGTTAGCTAGAGGTAGGGTTGCCAGATGTAAGTCATCCTCAGGTTCCTGTAGTTAATATGGAGAAAATAATATTGACCTATCTTATCAAGTTGTACTATGGATGGGTGAGACAACAGGCATGAAGAACACTAAAAATGCAGCAAGTGATAAGTATTATTACACCTAGAAACTTGCATTACACATTTAAAGATATCAAGTACAGAAGAGACAGAATGAGTCCATAAAGAAGTTAAGACTTTGCAGACACACACTTGGCTGATCTAATGGACCAAGAACAAACAGGAGGTCTTATCTCCATTTCAAAAGATCATTCAATGCATTTCTACATGAGAGTTTCATTTTACAGCATCAGATAGTAGGTTAGGTGAGAAATACATGTTAAAATAAAGGTTAATTTAAAAAAGAGTAGTAACAAGCTTCAAACATCAAGGTAAGGCATGCTGGCAGTGAGTGCTAGAATTGCCACAGTCAGCTTTTTGCATACTGTTAAAATCTGTAGCTTTTAAAATCTGTAGCTTTTCTAACTGCTGTACTTGAGTGCCAAAACTGCTCTGTGCCCCTGGATCCTAAGAACTGTGAATGGAAGGAGCTCACCAAACAGCCTTTCCCAATAGCTAGGCTTGCCAACTCCAGGTGGGTCCTGGAGATCTCCTGGAATTACAACTGATCTCCAGGATACAGATACAAATTCCCCAGAAGAAGACAGATGCTCTGAGGATGGCATTGTACCCCACTTGGGGTCCCTCCCTTTCCAAACCATACCATCATCAGGCTCCACAACCAAATATCCAAGAGTGTCCCATCCTGGAGTTGGCAACCCTGCTCATAGTATCTGAAAAGTGCTCTCCAAGTTTGGAGGACTCTTGGAAATAAAATGGGGTACAACCCTGGGGGGGAGATTCAAGCAAAAGTACTTCAGCACTTTCTCCATTTTTGGAAGAGCTTTCACACAAGGAAGTAATTCCTGGAAAAAAAATTCCTCATGCTGTAGTCCCAGTCACAGCAGCTCACTCTTTCCCCGAGGGTTTCCTATACCTAAACCCTAGAAACATTTCTTTTAATGGAGAAAGAAGCTACAAAGGGAGAGACCCATTCCATAAACCTGTCCCATTTGAGGTTCATAGAATCTGACCAATCGTGTCTGCATAGAGAAGACATATTCAGTCTACAGCCCCAGGCCAACTTAAAACATACAACTGTCACAGACTGAAACTAGCATTTTTTCAGCCTGTGTATCTCTGTGCTGTGCTCTGCAGGAAAGATTCTTGTCTAGGCTGAGCTTTGAATGCTCCCTACACTGTCATAGATCTGGATCAGATATGGTTAGAGCTCAATGTGGTTCCTGCAATACTTGCATCCAACTGCTGATGGGAAATGTCCAAATCATTTGGTACACCCAACACCAGGAGAAAGAGTCAGTTATGCTCCCAAACCACAATACAATCTGCTTCTGGAGGGCGAGGGAAGATCTAAAGAAATCAAACCACAGCCGTCATTAACTCTATAAGTCTTCCCAGTGAGAGCCATGAAGTGCCTCATCCCTGTGGTACTTCCCACCCCTCCAGCCTGTGCTCCCTATGGCTTAGACCAGCCTTCAGAGTCAAGCCTGTGTTCCTCATACAGCAATGGTGAACACAAGCTTGATTGGCAGCAGGATGGCAGGATTTGTTAAAAGCCTGCACTTTCAAGAAGTCTAGCAAATGATATAATTGCAGTCTTTAAAAGTCAGCCTTTTCGGAAAAACAGCATGTGATAGCACTCAAAGGGAACCCTTTGACCTTTCCGGAGTAGCAACTTTTAATAGCAGCAGGAAAAGTACATGGGAGAACGATGCAGCATACATCGAGGAGGACAACAGACTGAGCAGAGACAGGGTTGCACTGAAGAAGCCGGGAATGAGAAAGTGCTGCTATAGGATCCTGTACTTTTATATTCCTTCTGCTTAAACATCTGCAGGCCGAATGATTTCCTAAAGGGCAAGAGGGGGGAAAAAAACACCCTCCTTGTACCTTCCTTTGGTATAACACCAAAATCAGGCATAGTCGCAATTAGGATGGCAGCACTGGCTCAAACCCTGACATTGTTGCCTTGTCCCAATTTCAGCTATCAAACGTACAGTATGGCATGATCAATTGATCAATCAGATCTTGGCACTTGATCACTTGTTATTTTACTGTGATCAGCTATTGCCAAAAGCTGACCTTTATTAATATATTATAGTGCCGTTTGTTAGCACGGACAAGAGTGCTTATCCCCTTGCCCCACAACAAAAGGAAGCCTCACAGCACAGCACAGCTTCTTTCACTGGCCTAAACCTGCAGACATCCCAAACAGGAGTTGGTCTACTGCCTCTGTAACACCACTGTCTTATCCATCACTGCCACTCTGCATGATCTATACTACAACTTGGTCAGAGAGGCCAGTATTATTTTCTCCATATTAACCATATGAGCCGGAGGATGACTTACAGGTTTTCCTAAAGAGATTCTGAGAGCTGCCAGCATAATATTAAAGACTGCCTATTCTTATGTGAACCTCTTTGACCACAGTAGTGATTACAGAAAGCATATCTAACATTTAGAAGTCATTCATGATGCATTACAGTGATTTAAACATGACTGTGTCACCATAGCAGGTAACCAATATCTTTTTGCAATTAGCATCAGGATTAAAGCTACTGATCATTAAAGTATAATTTTATTGTTTTGCTGACAGTGAGAGAGGGTGTTCCGTGCCAACTCTCTCACTTTCTAAAATCCATGGTGGGTAATACAAGCATTGTTTGAAGACAGTAGGAATGTATGCTTGCAGTGCCTACATCCTATCCCTGCACTAGCCTGAACAGTAGGGTGATTCGCTAGGCTTCCACTGGAGTACCACAGAGTTGTAGGGTGAAACCAGTGAACCACAGAGACTCAATATATTCATAAACACAACTCTTCCCTGCCTTCCTCTGAAAAGATAGGCTGGGAGTGGGGAGGATTAACCTGGGCCAGATATTATCTCTCAGTTCAGCCTACCTCACAGGATTGTTGCAGTGATAAGATGAAGTATGGGGGAAATGACAAACACCACCTTGAATTCCTTGGAAGAAGGGTGGGGGTAACACTGCACTGAACAGAGCAAACCAAGTATGAGAGGACGCTCAGAGGAACAAGCTGTCTTGATCATGCAAGAGGGAGGGAACAGCAGAACTCAGTTGTCCCTCTTCTGTGCAGTCCTGTCCATCACACGAGGGTCCTCAGCTCTGGGTGCCAGGGGGATACTGGATAAAGGAACAGTGGGGGAGATCTACCACTACAAGGGCTGAGTTCATACTCCCTAAGGCTCAACTCTTTATGACCAGACCATACTGTCACAATGACAACAACCATTGGCAAGATGAGCATCAGGAGGATGTGGGCTACAAAGAGACAGAAAAGTCTTGTGGCAGGATTTGTTGCTCACTGATTAACCAAAAAGTGCCATCCGCTGGGTAGCTTGTTGTGTTCAAGCGCCACTAAAATGAATTGCACAGCTTCAGTTCTGCTCAGTGAAAGTGACACAGGATAACTTCTCTGCAGGTTAGTTCCCAAACTAATCACCCATGTAAGGAAATAAAGCCGTACTTTAGCATAAGCGGAAGCAAGCACCACATAACAAGTGAAATTACTACACCTCTAAATGTTATTACTAGCATTTAAAATTAATCTGAGTTCTTCATAGGCAGGAATTGTGAGACCTTAAATGCCCCTATTCACACATGAAAAGATATTTGGAATGAATTGGAAAGAAACAGCAGCGTGGTGTGAATGGTTGCTAAGCAACTGAGTAAAGTAAAGGGCTCCAAAACACCACGTGATCTCTCTATTTTACACAGACAGAGTTCTAAGCACAACTATTTTTTAAATGTATTTCGGCTCTAAATAAAAATTATGTCTGGTGCGGCAATAGATCCTTGTACCTGTAAATTCATAGCTAAGAGCAAAATATAAATGGGATGCACAAATTATCACAAATCGGATGCTCTCACTTTTCTCCCTGCCCTTGGTGTAATGTGTACACCCAGTCTACAAGTAAAATCCTGTTCAGACACTCGGATTGTGCATGTAATCAGTACACAAAAGGACAACTACAATCCAATCCCAACCTCCGTGCATTTATTGTTCTTTTCTGACAAGAGGCAATAAACAGTTGAGGTGTCCATATGCACGTACAGTTGCCAAGTTTGGTGTGGAAAATGCTTGGAGATTTGGGATGGTGTCCACGGAAGGCAGAATTTGGGGGGGGGGGGGAGGGAGTTCAGCAGGGACGTGGCAGCACCCTCCAAAGCTACCACTTTCTCCAGAGAAATTCATGTTTGTGGTGTAGAGATAAGCTGCAGTTACAGGAGAACGCCAAGGCCAACCTGGAGGTTGGTAACGCTATACGTAGACTGTTTCTTCGCCATTACATTTCCTGTAACATGCGGTGTACCACACTTTGCATACAACTTGCACACAGAGAACCCCTCTTGTTCATAAAAGTAACCTTCAGTCCATGGAAGTTAGGAGGTGGGCCAACGAAGTCAGTCCCAATGCCCCAACCTCCCCATTCTTCTGCCTACAAAATAGGCTCATGTTGTAGAGCACAACACAGTTCAGAAAGGTCAAACAAGGCAATTGTAAATACGGACTAAACAGTAAGCCCACAGAACTAAACATCGAAAGTTGAATAAAATCAAATATATATAAATAAATAAATAAATAAATAAATAAAAGAAATGATGCTGGACTGCAACTTGAACAACTTGATTTTAATCACACTTGTAGTCACATGTCCTTACATTAGTAAAAACAAAATCAAAGGACTGTGTCTTTTAAACTTGATCCTATTTCAAAAATGTGCATCAATCTATATGCCACCCCACTGTAACCTGATAAACTTGAACAGATTCCTGAAAAGTGCATCAGGAGAGCTGAGCTGCCCGGCGCAAGCACTGACCTTTCAGATACTTTCGAATAAAACTGACGGAAGGAGGCATAAATCTTAAACCTGTTCAAGAAAATAGCAGAGCTGCACTGAGAAGAGACAATAATTGGCATGATATTAAATGCAACACTGCTGTAGAACGCAAGACAAAAAAAATGAGGTTATGTTCTTTAAAAAATCTCAAGCACTTCCCAGATCCATTCATGTGTTTACTTACAATATTTTAAACACAGTCTTCTCTCTCTCAAAAAAGAGAGAGATGGATTACAAAATCAAGCTTATCACCACAAATAAAAATAAACTAAAGAATTACCCAGGCTTCTAAAGCACAAACCCAACATATCAGCCAACTAAGCCAAAAATACAAACACCACCCACCTAATAACAGTTGTCCAAAGATCCCAAACCACTGGAGCCTTCCATTCTTGTATCCCATTATGTGACCACTACTGAAGACCTCCATTTTTTCAGGCCCTTCAAAATGTTGTCAGTGAGTGCCTTTCCTACCTCCAACAGAAAGCTGTTCCACAAGGCAGGGCAGCTACCCCAAAAGCCCATAAACAGGTAGTGGTTGATTGTGCATTAGTGAGGGCATGGCAGGCAGACAAATGGTATTGCTGTGTCAAGTGGAGTAATTGCACAGGCTCATACCAGGCAAGGTGGTATTTCAAGTATATAGGCCTCAGGTAATGAAGGGATGGTAGTGACACTCACCAGCACTTTGACCGAGAAACGAACTGGCAACTTGTGGCACACTGGCAGTAATATTCTCTTGGCAGCTAATATCAGTTAATAAATAGGCTATATCAACTAAAGTTTCCAACATGTCTTCAAAGGCTATCCCATCTATATCTTATTATAAAGCCAAGCCTGAAAGTTACAATACTGGGGATCAAAATTAGGGATGGCCATGAACCAGCTCACAAATGAAAGTCTGTAATGAATTTTGGCTGGTTCACAAACTGAAGAGCCACCACAAACTTTCATGAATTTTAAGCCAGTTCATGAAGAGCAGAAAGCAGAGGTTTAAATGAGCAATGGGGAGCAGAAATCAGGGGTCTTTCTGCTCGCTGCCACTCAGCTGTTTTTAGCAGGAAAATCCCTTCTTTTTGCGGAGAGCAGAAAGCAGAGGTTTCAATGGCTCAGAGCCATTTAGCCCCCTGCTTTCTGCTCCCCACTGCTTTTCACAGGGTGCAGAAAGCAGGGGTCATGAACCAATAACAAAACCGTTCATGAACCAACCTCCCGGTTTATTTCAGTTCATGGTTCAGTTCATGGTTCAGCATTTTTGTGGTTCATGCCCATCCCTAAGCCAAATGGCCAAATAAACTGTCTACAAATACAGGGATAACTCAATTTCAGTTTTCTGGGTCTCAGCCTCTTGATGAAGCAGAACATCCTGAGGCTTATTTAGTCAACTGTGTAACTGACTGTCAATATACTGATGACATCCAGTTCCAAACCTGTGGACAATCTGTCTAAGGAGCCTTATGCAGGTATTAGTTAGCATAGAAGACAGCATCAAACCATATGGCATAACAAATTCCACACTGCCAATTCTTCACCTCCTCCATGGTTGTTCAAAGAAAAAGACAGAGACTCAAACCCCTCGAGGCTAAACCTCCAATATCTAGATCACATTCTAAATGACTCGGGAGCAGTGATTGATCCACTGTATCAAAGAGAGCAAAGTAATCAAGAACAGGAATGAATCCCCCCATCCAGTTGAATGCAGAGATCATCCAACAGAGCAACCATCTACCTTACAAACTTAGGCCTGAAGCCACAATGAGAAGGGCAGACATGTCATCTGACACCCAGCATGGTGTAGTGGTTAAGAGTGGTGGACTCTAAGCTGGAGGTCCGGGTTTGATTCCCCCCCCCCTCCTCCACATGAAGGCTGCTGGGTGACCTTAAGCCAATCACGTTCTCTCAGAACTCTCTCAGCCCCACCTGCCTCACAAAATGCCTAGTGGGGAGAGGAAGGGAAGGAGAATGTAAGTCGCTTTGAGATTCCTTTAGGTAGGGAAAAATGGGGTATAAAAACCTACTCTTTAAATGTCACCAGAACTGCTCTGCCACAAACTGCTCAATGGTCTTACCACTCCCTGACAAAAGAAAGTGTATTAGGCCTATACTTGGCCAGGATGAACTTCTCAGAAGGTTTTGTTTTGTTTAAATGAACAATCACTGCCTCCTTCAATGGTTTAAGACAGAGTAAGGGTTCCCCTGCTAGTGATACATTCACAATCCTCTATAGTGAAATACCCATCAGCTCCTTGCAAGAATTTCATAACCGAGTAGGACAAGGGTACACACTGCATTCACAATATTAACAAACCCATCAACATTGCTCATAGATACCGCACTGAAACGATAAATACAACCAAGGCCAGATGGTGCTACAGACTCCAGTACCACATGATGACAAATCAGCATAAAGTTTAAAGTGGATCTGAGAGACTTTATCAAGCAAATAAGTGTGCAAAAGCATCATGGCTAAATGCCTGATCTCTGTATTATTGTGACTGTCCTTCTGAAGTCCTCAGCTGAGCAATCAGCCTAAACAATTCAGCTGGACAAAAATCAGCTAGTACAATAGCAGCAGAGGTAAGCTTCTTCCATCATCATCATCACTGTGACCTCACAGGATTTCAAATAGTCTTCAACAGACAGCAGTCTGACCATGACACAAGCTGAATCCACAGCCTGTCTACCAACACAACCTAAGGCACGCCCAGAGAATACATAAAGTCCTGAGCCTGACCAGCCAAAGAGACCTCTGCATGGATAGTAAAGTCCCCCACAACCACCTCTGCCAAGGCTCCTATTGGCAAACTAGGTGGATCCAAACAGAAGGTACACACTCAGTGACAGTAATAGTGTTAACTGTGAAAGTACTCTTAGAAGACGATGGCAATCCCTTTCACCATCCCGTTTAAGGTTGATGGAGAACAATGTGCTCCAGCTGGGACTAACAGTGACAGCATTGCATTGCCATTTCCCCAAGTTTTATTTAATTAATTAATTAATTAATTTCTGCCCCGCCCTCCTCACCGTGGCATGCACGCCAAGCAATACCCTTCTCAACCACCAATTCCTGAAACAAGTCTTCTTTACTCTGATGCTGCTTTGACACTGTGCAACATCAAGACGGCAAGTGCAGTTAAACCAGGAGCCCTCCCATCTGCATCCTGTAAAGACAAGATGGAGATCAGAAGCGCAGTGAGCCCACACACAAAAACAGCCCTTCTCATAGACTCACTTTTTCCCACTGCCATAGTCCATGAAGCCTCACAACAGTTTCAGAGGAAAATATAACCCACCAGTTCAATGCAACACGCCAACACAATGCAAAAGACCAGAAGAACATTACATCACCCCACCCTCCATATCTAAGGACTGATCTCCACACCCTACCATATGCTAATAATAAATCCCTTCATGACTACCCAACAGAGGGACTGGCAAAGGCCAGAACTGCATGCCAGAGAGGGATGGCAGTTCCACTGTTTAGTACATAATACAACTGTATGTTAAATCAGAACATGTATGTTTTAGTTTTTTTAAAAAAAAAATTATCCACCTGCATCCTACAATAAAGAGGGGTCTCCTACTGTATACTTCGTATGCACCTCCACCAAGTTCATTAAGAGGTGGGGGGGTTCCACTGTTTTTACAAGGTAGGGTTGCCAGCTCTGGGTTTGGAAATACCTGGATATTTGTGGGGTGGAGCCTGAGGAGTGCAATATTTGGGGAGGGGAGGGACGTCAATGGAGTACAATGCCATACAGTCCACCTTCCACCAGTCATTTTCTCCTGGTGAATTGATCTCTGTCGCCTGGAGATCAATTGTAATCCCAGGACATCTCCAGCCACCACCTGGAGCTTGTTGGTCAGGTTTTTTAAAAAACAAGTCCAAGTGATGGATGGATGCTTGCATGTTGTAAAGAGATCTGAAGGCAATAAACATATACTCATTCAGTCAATATAGTACCAGTATCAGGAGGAGACATGATTAGATCAGGGACAGTAAGATGAGATTTGAGCCTGCCACCCACAAAAGTGCTGGGGGGGGGGGGAAGGGGTGTCTGGAAAAAGCAATGAAGGTAACCCTCCCAGTTAACATGCTCTAAAACATACACAAGTGTATATCCCCTATTCCTGATATAGGTTTTTTTGGTTTTGGTTTTTAAAAGGCTGCAGTAGGATCCTATGGCACCCAATTTCCAATTAAAAGCACATTTAAATGGGAAAATCCAATGGGGGGGAAGGGTTCCTACTGTCCCATTTCCCTAACCTCACTACTAATTGAAATAGCCATTCACACACACACCCTCTTTGCAGTAAGCCTTTCTTCCAGTTGTATGCTTAAAACATACTTTGCTTAGAAGAAACTTCCATTTAATATAAACAGGGACTTACTTCCAAGTAAATGTCCGTAAAAATCAGGATGTGAAGATAAACACAGAGGGATGGAAAGGTCATGTGTAACAATCCAGCAACAGCAGACCACTAATTGTGAAGTCTGTTAGCAGTTAAAAAAAACAAAGAGGTTTTCAGCTGCTGGTTGCCATGGGGAAGAAAACTCTACACATTTGACACTTATTTCTCCCAGGTTTCGATACTGATGTTGTTTGTTCCATAATAAGCAATTTAACTGTCATGCTTATTAAAAGAGAAAGCTTAAACTCACTTAAGGAATTGCTTAAAGTAGGGCTTGCTAAACAAATCTCTCTGGATGGGTCTTGAGCAAGTATTTATCATTATCAACAACATATAGACAAGGCAGAACAATACAGAAGCTCCACTGGAAAAGGAAATGTAAACAAATAGCCCAAGCCCAGTTGCAGCACAGTGGAAGGGTACATGCTTTGCCTGCAGAAAGTCTCATGCTCAGTCCCTGACATCTCCAAGTGTAGGCATTGGCAAGGACCTTTCTGTCCCTGGGACCCTGGAGAGCCACTGCCAGCTTGAGCAAGCAACAGAGAGCTAGTTGCAACAGTGGTATGAAGGAAGCTTCATATGGTATAGAAGAACAAAAGTAGATCACATTAATTAGCACTATAAATTATTTGTACTTTACATACCTAGTACAGCTCAAACATATTGTATATTCCAAGTCCAATTTAGTAACTGATGATTACAAGAAATCTACTTAGAAAAAAGAATGTTGAACAAAGGTAGAAGCAAATTCTGATGTCTGAAAGATACTCACAAGAAAGGAACGTTTTTGAGTATCTAAAGTATGAAGTATGAAGTTTTTGAGTATCTAAAGTACAGAATACAAAAACTGACCGAAGAAACCATTAATTGTCCATAGCTCTTTCGTAATAAAGGCTTCCATATCAGTATGATAGATGATGATAATCATAGCATGGATTAATGAGGATCAATAGCAAAATTCTCATTGACTCGCACAGTACCAGGATTTCACATTGACTGAGAGAGAGCAATCATCCAAAAAACCTCTGGCTGACCAAATAACAGGTTTGAAAATGACTAGCTGCCAGGCCACTTGTGAAAAGTCAGACCTGCCTCCAGGCAAGGTTATTTCCACTGAAGTTGGTTAATCTTTTCTTTGGATCACTGAATAAGAAATAATCATTGTGGGTATGTTTTTTGCAGTTACCTGTGGAGCTATGAAATAAAACAATCTGCTTTTTAACTTAATAAATGTTTCTAAACTCATTTATTCACAAATAAGTGTCTTTGGAATCACAACATCTACCAAACTGTGTGGTATCAAGAACCACTGATCTATGTTGATATCATTCAACTCACCACTGATATTCATAAGCATCATTATTCATTATCAAGACTGTATTCCACACAACAACAAAATGACTCATATTTCCGAAAGGGCCACCAAAACTGTTGTGGCTCCTGCCAGCTCAGAGACCGCATCAGACCTGTGCCATGATTCTCCACAACTCCCCCCCCCACCAGGCTCAAAGAGAAGGTGATACAGAAAGAGAAGTCGCCCTGGTTTTCTCTCTCTCAGTGAGGAAGTGTCTTGGCTTGTTCTTCTACCCTCACATTGTACTCTACACCAAGAGGGCATAAAAGCTGCCAACAGACCATAGGAGAGCCAGGTGTGGCCTAATGGTTTGAGTGCTGAACTTGGAAAACCTGGATTTAAATTTCCCCTGGGGCCATGAAGCTCATTGAGTGACTTGCGGCCAACACTCTCTCTCAGCCTAACTCACTCAGAGGGCTGTGAACA
Organism: Lepidodactylus listeri; assembly: GCA_029233225.1. Classification (NCBI taxonomy): domain Eukaryota; kingdom Metazoa; phylum Chordata; class Lepidosauria; order Squamata; family Gekkonidae; genus Lepidodactylus; species Lepidodactylus listeri. The sequence continues at coordinate 39,263,276 of JARCFY010000006.1, read as the reverse complement.
AAAAAAATGGGATACACGCCACCATGAGCTCCACAGAGTAAGAGGGAGATATAAATGTGATGAAGAGATGGAGTTTACTACAGGGAGACTTCCACCCTTACTAAAACTGGCTGGAAGACAAACATGAAACAATTCTGCCCTTGTGATATCCTCCTTATTATTCTGAACCGAGAAATGATGTTACTGATGGACTATGATACAACTCCTGAAGAATTCAGCTGAGGTAGGACCAGCCCCTCCAAACATAGTTGGCTTGCCCACCACAGCCCTCCCTCTTCAGTGTTCAGTCTGTCAAAGTAAGCCCTTGCTTACGGAAACTATGCACTACAACACATCTTTAAGGAACTCCTCACTGCTGCAGTAAAGCTACCACAATAGAATATCAGCGACTCCATGAAATTAGAATGCCATCCCTCCCCAGTTGCAGTCAAACGCAATGGAAAATAGACCTAAATACACAGGCATCCAGAGAAGACACGGCCCTTATCAATGGGGTTAACTAACCATTCAGCCAACCAGATCACAACATAGATTGAAACTAGCAAATCCATGTCCCTAAGCCAAAAACTGCATGCCCTGTGATCCCCATATTGAACCGTTACACGTGAGCCATTGGCTTCTGAGGCATATTTGCATATATAAACAAATTGCACATGTAGATCTGCTGCCGCTGTCAAAACAAACAGGGCAGTATTTGTGGGCAGATGCACTCCCATGCAGATCAGTAGTCTGCATCTTAAGAGAGATCATAACATTATGGTTGAGACTACCAAGTTCTAAATGTCCCCAGATTTCACACTGAACACATTTCACACTGGTCAGCCTACAATCTTCTTATAAAGTTAATAGTAAACCAATGCAACTTGGAACATCAGACGCGACAGCTGATTCCACATTACGGAAAGGCACTCCCTTACCTGGTTTCAACAATTATACAATGATAATTCTGGCATTTAAGTGCTCTTAAGGAAGGTAGATTTACATCTAAACTACCGCAAGATTTATGAAGCATCTATGTGACATATATAGAAGGCCATATATATATTGTACATTTGATCTCCTTACATATTTGAAGACTGTACCTCTGAATATTCTGCAGAAATTTCTGGCTCAGAAAATTTTAAATTATGCAGTGGAAACCACAACACAACACCACCACATTTCCAGACACAGATGCCATAAGTCGTTGGTTTAAAGAAAGAATGCAAGTTCACAGCAGCAGGTAGTCTCCAGAAAGCATGTCCACAAAGTATGCAACAGGCATCATAACTATGTTTATTAGGGTTTTCAGAACAGTGCAAAATGGTCAGGAGCATGAGAGAGAGCATTCATGTTCACATCAAAGAATGACCAAAACTAGATTAGATTCTGCTTTTGAAGCTACCAATGATGTGTGTTCAGCAGCCATAAATCCAACTACATGGACCCTGGCATATAACTGCCCTCTCATTTCTGTGTTTATTTAAATTGCTCTTGGAACAGAATCCGCTGTGCTCAAGGATGGATGAGGCTTTCGTGATTTATTGTCCCGCATAAGTGTTTTATGGGTCTGATGCTGACACAGAGAAATGCATGGCACAGTGTCACCATCCCGCTGCCAAGTCCACAGCCTCACGTTCTCTCTGCATTGTGGCCACGGCTGTTCCATTTTTTACAACAAATGGCACTTGAAAAGCTCTCAGCCTTGCTCAAAGATAAATGGAAATTAATTTTCCTTCAGACTAGTAGCAGGGACCATGCTGATTTCAAGAAGGCAGAGCAAGATAAGATGGCATGCCACTGTGTGTCTAACACAGCAACAGGGAGGTTATTCCAGGACTGGAAAAAGCCCAGCCAACTGGTCTCTGGGCAGCTGAACATTTAGCACGGGCATCTAGGAATCTGAAATTGTTTCCTAGGCCTGGATTGTTCTCCCTTAGATTTTGCCAAAGCCCATAAATATGACAGAACAAAGCTGAAGCATATGGAATTAGAAGCCAAACACACCTGCACTACTGAAAATAAGCTCTGGAATCACCACAGTGTGACATACTTAGCCATTAAAAAGGAAATAGTATGGAAGAAAGAAGGACTCCTGATCCCCAGTTCCACCTCTGCCCCACTGACTTAGCCTGCTGCACTGCACTGTCCAGTGTAAGGTGCTCTCTTCACATTTCCTGCCCCTGGTCTCTTCCTGGAGTTCCCAACAGACTCTTCTTCCACTCCTCATGTCCTAGCACCATCTGCTGCTGGCCTCTTTCCTTCAGAGTAGGCTGCTGGCACAGCAACCTGCAGTAGTAGGAAGAAATGCTTCTACAGGGCTGAATGTCTTGTTCTTTACATGGCAGAACTACCAAGGCAAGAAATGATAGGCTGGCCTTTTTGCAGAGTTGCTTCACATCACATTGGAAAGGATGGGAAGAGGAGAAGAAACGAGAAAGCTAAGCTTGGTGGACTGACAATTCATATTTTGCTGGTCTCCAAGGACCGTGATCAGAGTTGAGCCAAGGTGTGCTAGGCCCAGTACGAACACTTAGGAAGATACTGTTTCCAACTGCAGAAAAGGTCTATTGTCACGTTGTGGACAACTGTACTGAAAACTCTGGCACCTGGTACATAAAAAAGTTAAAATGATCTGTGGTAGGGGGAATGGTGAAAAATAGAATTGTGTTACCACATTAAAGAGATGGAGGAAAGGTTCCTCTGTAAGGCTGTATGAAGAAAAGCTGAAGAACTCTTAGAAAAGACACACATACTAGGGTTTGCGTGAGAAAGCTGGACAACGAATGCTGAAAAATAAATAAATAAATAATAGGACTTTAGATAACTTGGTAATGGGAGGTTGTAGTCCAGCTAAGAAAGGAGGAACACACACCACAAAAAGAACAAGAGCCTATATGAAAGAACAGATGTGCATGAAGAAAAGAAAGGTTCAAAAGTGTGCTGGAGTCAGAAAAGCACCCAACTGCTGATACTGTATCAAAGTCAAGGGAAAACAAGTTGAGTTTCATGCCGAAATGAGAGCTCAGAGCTGTATATGTGTGGTCTCCTGGTACAGAAGTTCAAAGAGTGGCAGGCAAGGGGAGATGAAAGGTAACTGTCTGGAGAGCAGGGAACTTAAGAGAACCAACTAGACCAAAAGACAGTGAAAGTTACAGTGAGATGCATCTGCAAAAAGAGGAAAGGAGGGGGGAAAGAGGGGGAAGGGCATCCCCCAAGAAACATAACAGAAGGGGGGGGGGGAGAGAGACTGACAGCAGAGGAGAAGTAAGTGAAGCCTGCCACGAAATTAAGGGCGTAAGCCCATGCACCTTTCCTTAGAAGAAATGCCACTCACTGCAAAGGAAGCCACTTCCAAGTAACAGTAACTCAGAAATTCCTGAAATCTTGACCTAATAGGAAAGCATCAAACACTCCTTCCCCCCCCCCCCCCCAAAAAAAATTGGGCTGGGACCAGACAATGCCTATTAAACGGAAGGAGTTCTAACTGGGTTCGGACAATGAAACAGGAGCAGATGATCCCGGGGTGCTGCTCACCTTCTGGCATTTAAACTAACTGCAGGAAGTTGCTCTCCACCTCTAACTTTCCCGTTTGGAGTTGCCGGAGGGGAACATCCGCTCAAGCCCTCTGCCCGCCGTGGCCCACAGTAGCAGGCAGTCCTCCGGTCCTAGTGAATGACAAAGGGCGCTCCTTCCCTCTTTTCACACCCCTGCCCCTAGAAATCCACACGACGTGGTCAATTTCAAGGCGAGGCTCTGACGCCCAGCGGTCCCCCTCGGAAGCTGGGCGCGCTTCGGGTTTCCCGTTCCCACCCATCCCGGTAAGAGGGCAACGTCGGGACACAATGGGGAGCTCCGGCGGGCAGCAGCGTGGCTTTCGGCTGCCCGGGAGAAGGGGATCCCGGGGCTCGGAGGCGTTCTCGTCGGGGACAGGAAAACTCCGAGAGGATGTGGGGCTGGCTGCAGGAAGGAAGGCGTCCGCGCTGCTGGCCGAAGCGACTGCCCTCCCCTTTCTCTCTCTCGCAAACCGACTCGGTTTAGGAAACCACATTTCCCTCCGCCCCGGTTCTTACCTCTACATTGAAATACTGCTCCGCTCGGCAGCCAGTAGCACATAAAATCCAAAGCAAGGCTTGCAAGAGAAACACCCTGGAATGATGCACGAACTCCCCCCGGCTTGCAGTGCTGAAGGCGAGTAAGATCATAGTGAACTGTGCTTCCAATGGAGAAGGGAGAGCTCTTGTTCCGCCGGCCGCTCCGTCCTTTTAATTCCCTCCCTCCCCCCTCTCTTCCCCCTCCTTCGGAACACCCAACCCGAGGGGGGGGGAGATATCTCGCCAACCCCCCCACGCACAAACGTCCCCGGGGCCGGCCAGGAAAGGCTGCGAGGCAGGTTCACCTCCAGCGGGGGGGGGGGGGGGGAGGGAGAGGCGGCAGAGAGCCTTTCACTCCCGAGCGCGGAGCAGCGGCGGCGGCGGCGGCAGCAGCGTGGAGGGGGCTCAGCTCTTCCTCCTCCTCATCCCTGGTCCCGTCAGCGAAGGGATGGGGCGCCCGAGTCCCGCGGCTGCTCCTCCGAGAGCGCCGCGCCTGCACAGCCGCCGCCGCGCTCCCCGCCTCCTCCTCCTGCCGCCGCCGCTGCTCGCGCGAAGGCCTCGGCAGCCCGGCCGCTTTGCTCGCCCCTACCCAGCCAGCGCTTCTGCCTCGCCTCGCTCGCCCCTCCACTCCAGAAGGTTCAGCCTGTGATCTACATAACTCCTCCCCCCGCCTCAGCCTCCTCGCCAAGATCTTAAAGGAAACCGCCCCGAAAGGCTCCCGGAGCCCAGAGGGGAGGGGGCGCCGGCCCTGGACCTTGTTTCCCCCTCCCTCGCTCCCGCCGGGGGGCGGGGAAAGGGAGAGGGCCAATCGCCGACAGGGGTGAATGGACGGGCTGCCAGGCGAAAGAGGGGAGGGGAGGAGAGGGAGGGTCGGAGACGGCGGTAGAAGCCCACCGCCCCAAATAAGAGCGGGGAGGAAATGAAAACAATCGCGGCTACGTCGGAGCCCTCACAAAACTCAGAGTGACTCAGAATCAGCTTCCCAGCCCACAGCACTTCTTCTGCCTTTTCTCCCCGAAGAATCCCACGTGTCCCTCAGGCTCTACTTACACTAGCAAGATCTGGATGGACGGCCGGACGGCCCGGGGGGGGGGGGGGTGTTGGGCACCTCCTGCAAAGAAAGATGAAAAACTGTGAGTCCTGTGCTCAACTGACTTGGGAGTAAACCTTACTGGGCATAGCTGATCGTGGATGAGGACCCATCCTTGTGCACATTTATGTCAGATAAGCCTCCCTGAATTCCTCCAGATTCCTGCCTGTGAGAAAGAATTGGGATGAGTTATCAATTATCTTTTTTTTAAAAACTAGACAGAGAATCACCAGTGTGCATGGCAGCTGGCTAAGCATTAGGCAAAAATATTCCCATGTAACAGTAAATATCATTTTGGATCTTCTCCCTTGGAACTTTGCCAAGAAAGGCCAGAAGGGCACATCCCAAGAATAGAAGATTTTACAGCTGAGGGTTGGACTCCGTGTGCTAATGGGTCATGCCTGTCATGTGCAAGCTATATCACATGTACCTTAAAAATCCTGCATATGGAGCCTATGGGTGTGTGAAGGCGCGAGCAAAGGTTCAGATCAATGTCTGAGGCTGGAGTAAGGGCCAGCAGACCTTCCTCTCCTCCTCCATCCATGATGTCTGGACTGAACTGGCAAACAGTCTAAAATATAATTCTTGCAAAGAAGATCGGGGACACAAACCTCTTTTTGGGCTGAGCCCCTCCATATCTACAGCCAGTTTGGTGTAGTGGTTATGTGTGCAGACTCTAATCTGGGAGAACCAGGTTTGATTCCCCATTCCTCCACTTGCACCTGCTGGATGACCTTGGGCAAGCCATAGTTCTGGCACAGCTGTTCTTGAAAAAGAGCAGTTTCTGTCAGAGCTCTCTCAGCCCCACCTACCTCACAGGGTGTCTGTTGTGGGGATGGGAAGGGAAAGGAGTTTGTAAGCCGCTCTGAGACTCCCTTGGGTAATGAAGGGCAGGGTATAAATCTAATCTCTTCTCTTCTTCTGGTTATTTTTTTCCATTTTTATTCTGCCCTTACTTCAATGAGCTCAGAGTGCCATAAACTGAATTCCTCTCCACATTTTGTCTTCACAACCAGCTGGTAAGACGGTTAGGCTTGAGACAGACTGGCCCAATGATCACCCAGTGAGCTTCATGGCTGAACAAGGATTTGAACCCAGATTTCTGTGTATAAATTCTTCTCCAGCCCTTCCTCCAAGGAGTTCAGGGTGATATCTACATGGGTCCTCTTCCCTTATTCCCCCAGCCAGGCCAAACATTTGACCAACATGACTTGTACTGCAAGTGGGCAATCATATGACTCCACAGAAAACTACTTTCTGGGATGAAAGTTCTCACCTAGACCTCCACTTGGAATGCCAGTTTTCATTGTGCAGGGAACATTTGTATTTAAGAACACAATCCTTCTGAATTTAAGCAGACAGCAAAGCTCATATGTTAAGGAGAAGCCTTCTAGTCTGGCTTCTGCCTTGAGCATTGGATTTTGAAAAAGATTTTTACAAGAAAGTGCACTGAAACATACAACCACATATATGCATTCTGTGGGAGTATAATCCACAGGAGACCCTGTCCACTAAGTGTTTGGCCTCACAATGGGGATTATTCCATTTTTAAGAGGCAAGGCTTTAGGGCACCAGCAGTGCAATCCTAAAATTAGATAGGTAGGCACTAGGCACTTCTAAACCCACTGACTTCAATGAATTTAGAAGGATGTAACTCTGTTTAAGACTGGGCAGGGGCTGTGGCTCATGTAGAAGGCCCCGGGTTCAGTCCTCGGCATCTCAGGTTAAAAGGACCAGGTGGCAGGACCCTGGACTTCAAGAACTGCTGCCTGTCCGAGTAGATGGTACAGATGCTGAGGGACCAATGGTCTGATTCAGTATAAGGCAGCCTCATGTATGACTGTACTGCAGAATACAGTGGAATGGTTGAGTAATTTGTAATAACCACCCAAACCTTTGTTGTTTCTTAGTCTCTGATATATCATTCATAAAGTATTCGAAGCCCAACTTCTGTTTCTAGGAAAATTGTCAATCATTTTGTTGAATTATTCATTCTAGAGAACAGTATTCCACTAGCGGATATTTTATGAGCACAAAATGTGGCAAAGCTTGTCTCAGAAATGCTTGGCAGGAATATCATGTCCCATTCCATGGATCAAAATGCCTCCACTCACTAAAGAGATCAATCAGATCCCAGATGCAGTTTTGAACCGAGTATATCCACATGACCTGGGAAAATACGGCAGTGAGCCATGGCTGTAATAATTCAGAGTAATACCATTTGTTTTCATTTACATCCATGAACCACAGAGTAACTACACATTTTATAGAATACTTCTCAGGAACCTAATATACTTAAATTGTAATCCTAAATAGAGTTTACACCCTTCAAAACCTGAAAACTTTGACTGATTTCAGAGGATGTAACTTTATTCAGGATGGCACTTTTATGCTAGGTTACTTGTGTAATATTTTAGAGGGCATTTTACACAGCAGTTCAGTTATAAGGATAATTGGAGTATTTTGCCCTATACAAATGATATACTTCCTTGGTCCCATTTTTATATTTCTTTTCTGTTTAAATGGAAAAGGGCACTGGTGGTGCAGCTTGCCTGCACATAAATGAAATGGCACTTTAAAAAAAAGATCAGAAGTGCTAGTTTTTAACAACAACAAAAATCTTCAGGTACACTCATTTCCTGATAGTAAGTCATCCAGTTGACTTGACGCTTCTTGAGCCCATGGCAATGAGCAACAGAGCAATATGTCAGAAGCCCAAGTATTTCTCTTTTATTGACCTATCTGCAGAAAACAATCACTTTTTTCATATTTCGTAGTGCTAGGATCTGATGCTTGAGGCCCAAAGTGTGTGTAACCTTTTTGCTTTACATGTGTTTAGCCGAGTGCGCTCTTCCCCACCAAGATATTTTGTTGCTATGGCAATCCAAAAAAAATATTTCTCTTACGCTCAATTCACACACTAGTCAGTCGTGTTTATTATTTCAAAGGTGATAAAATGGAGGCTGGTGATCTGGAGATCCCACAGAAAAAGGGAAGTACAAAAAAAAACCCTTTTAAAACATTTGTAAATTTTTCCTTTCTTGTTTTAACAAACCAGGACTTTAGTGACAGCATCAACTCAAGAAAAAAATACTTGACCTATATAAAGCCTATAGCATTGTTAGGTTCGTCCACACTAGAGGGAGATATACCTTTGTTATACTTCGTTCTTTTATTTTACAGTTGTGTATATTATCAACAAGTTACAGCTGAGTTTAGGTGGTTGCTTTCATTTTTTAAAAATAAAAAGAGGTAGTCAGATTTAACTTTATATCAAGTAGGTGATATTTCCATGTGGTCAAAACTGAAATAGAGTTTCACTTTCACTTGACTTTCTTACAACCAATACACTACATTTTTGGGGTGGAACTCTCCTCAGCTTTGAGGCTCACCATCAGATTCCCAACATCTTATCTACAGCCTATGTAGAGTTACACGCTGAACTTCAGCAAACTTAGAATGCTTAGGGATGACTCTGTTAGCTGCGAACACTAGCCAGAGTTATGGAGGGGAATGATAAGGATCAGGGCCTTGGCCCCTGCCGCTGCTGAGGGGTGGTTTAACTCCCCTTCCCCAATGGAGTTGCCAGTTCGGGATTGAGAAATACCTGGAGACTTCAGAGGTAGAGCCTGGAGGGGGCGGGGAGGGCCATCAGTGGGATATAATGCCACTGGGTCCACCTTACAAGATAGCCATTTTCTCCAGGAGACCAGTTTTAATTCCAGGAGATCTCCAAGCCCCACCAAGAAATTGGCAACCTTATTGCTCATGCTGCTTTTCCAATCCAAAAATTCCTCCTGGATTGCTTTTAGTCCCAGGAGGCAAAAACACAGGAAGATGTAGTTCTCTGTCTTCTTTCCTGAGCTAAAAATAAATAGGCATTTTCAGTTGGGGGGGGGGATGTTGCGGGAAGGGGGGGACAACCAACCTCTTTTCCTAGCACCAGTATCAGGAATCCTATCACACAAACCTAGTAGTTACTTCAGCATCAGATTAAACTTCACACTAGGGACCAGATTATGGATTTCCACCATCATATGCAGTTTTGCTCTTAGCTGTTGGAATGCTGGAATTTCATTCATAAAATGGTCCAAAATGTCCCTTCTTGAAAACTTTGCTTGTCAGTGCTAAGTAGGCACCCTGACCTGGATGGCCATGGCTAGCCCAGTATCATCAGATCTCAGAAGCGAAGCAGGCCCTGGTTCAATATTTGGGTGGGAGACCACCAAGGAAGTCCAGAGTTGCTACGTGCAGAGGCAGGCAATGGCAAACCACCTCTATCTTTTACCTTGAAAACCCTATGGGGTCATCATAAGTTGGCTGTGACTTGATGGCACTTTCCACCCCCCACCCCCCCACTAAGCGGTCTCCCTACTTTGGCAAAGTTATTTGAAGCACATGAGTAAGGCCATTTGGAATCAATAACCAGCAAAGCCCAAAACTGGACTGTGTGTGGTGGATAGCCATGCCAGTGTTAAACATTCCAGGAAATCATGTCAAAGGGTGGCTCCTTTTAGTGGCAGAGCAGCTATAGAATGAGAAGGAAGACAATACTGAGGATCATGTGTCAGGCAGAAGAACATCATGCAGTTCTGTAAAGGAGAAAAGGGGCAGAGGGAGTGACCAAGGTAGGAGCCACTGCTGCCATTGTGATCAAAGAGCTGAAAGAACAGATTTCCTGTTCTGTCTCTATGTGGCATTTTTACTTCCCAAAGGGGTGACTTCCCACCGGATGTAACAGAAGCTAGAATGGAGCCTCGGAGCAGAGTGTTATGCCTGCTCACCAGGTATGTTTATATAGCACAAGACTTTGCGGGAAGCCTACAGCGTATTCCTAGAAAAATAAGGGGGGAAGCAAGACATGATCTGGCACTCACATTGCTGCTTTTGCCATGCAGATTGTAGAGCACGTGTTGCCTGCATTTGCCATGTGGAGAGACAGGCATGCAGCCAGGAAAGCAAAAGAGAATGGAACAAGAATGGAATTGTGAGGTTGAGGAAGGAAATCAAGGGTTGTAAAGGAGCTACAGAGCAGACATGGGGAGAGAGAGCCAACCATGGGCAGCTAGAAGGGACATAGCTGTTGCTTAGAAAACAGAACTCTTTAAGGGCATAAGGATGGGGGGCATCAGTGGGTCGCATAACACTTCAACCTCAATCACACCTTGAATTCAGGATACAAATAGGGCTGTTGGTCAATGTGGCTGGTGGGTAAAATCAGATTCATATGTAAATCCTTTCTATCAGCATTATCTCCCCTGTGGGGGATTTGTTTTTTTAAAAAGGTCCCCTCAAGTAGATGAGACACCATTTCTGTAAGACCCCTTTCAAGCTGGTTGCTGAGAGGAAGGGGAGGGAAGGAAATGTTTGCAGCCATTGTATTCTAAAAGTCTTAGCCTTCCATATGTCATAGGAACTCAGCTTAAGAAACATCTATTGGCCTATTATTTTTATCTACTCTTCCTGCAAGAAGCCCTCAGGAGCTCACATGATTGTTTCCTGCCTGTACCACAATTAGTCAAGTATTGGTCTATTCAAAGTTGTTACTGGGCAGGTTAAGGTAAGAGTTTTCCAGCACAGAAGAAAGGTGTAAATGGACTGGTGAGTCAGAGACAAGGTCATGTAGCTTTGTTGAGGTGGAAACACTAATGCTGACTGCATGAGTCAGGTGACAGAAGAGGAACTCTGTGAGGACAAAGCAACAGTGATGCTATTCTGAGGAAACTGGGATGAGGTAAGAAAGGCAAACTGATGCCATTTCAGGATGAAATAAGACATGAGATGTATTAAGAGACATGTCACATTATTCAACAAGAGATTTCCAGGAAAAAAAAACACACGTTGATGTAAATTTGAAACCATGAGTCAGGAAGCAAGAGGAAGAGTGACAGAAATGATGTCATCTCTGTATTTTGGGTCTGCGACATGTAGGTGGACCCAAATGTGCAAAGGATGGATCAGCAGTGGACTTTCTGAAGGATCACAGCCTTGCTGTAAAGATACTATATGTGATAGAGCTTTGGGAGGGTCTAGTAGCATGAGTGGTACTCTGATGCAAATCTGTGATTGCACCTTTGTGAAGCAACTGAGGCACATTCAGTCCATCATTAAGACATGATTAGCCAATCTGTCAAGAAGGCGCCTATCGGTGTTCTGTTGTCCTGCTTCTTATTTTTGCATGCTCAACTTATTGTGCATGCAGGAACCGATACGCAAATCTACACAGAATTCCTTCATTACCTGCATGCAGTAGGACCCCATGTGAGTTCTTTGCTTAGAAGGCATAGAAATGGATATGGTCTTGTTTTTTAATGCGTTTGGGGATTCTGTAGCAGACTGAACATGTGGAACAGCTGTTCTGCCCATGTAGCATCCCTAACATGTAGAAAAGGGCACCACAATTAGGGGCTGTTATTTATATCATGTATCACTTTTCAGATTACATTTCTTTACTTTCTAACTGATATATTTCAAACACAACATTCATTCCCTATCCCCAAAGCTATCCTGGCAACTTTGACATGCTGACTAATTTGTAAAACTTAGCCAAGCATTTAAGACTCCATAAAACTTGAATAATGGCTGGGGATGATTTGAGTCTGATTAATCCACACACACAGCAACATTCAAGTGACAATCACAGACTAATTGCATGGTTTGATACTTAGGAAATCTCATTAGGTTTACTCGGCTGCTGTGTCACTGTAGGGTTGATCCTGTACCCCTTTGCACTGCAGGTCTCGTTCATTGTCTGATATTGTAGAAAAGGAATTTCTGCAGAATATTGTGATCACAAATGTGATTTCTTAAGGGGGAAAATGATGACATGTCAAAGGGAAGGATATATGCTATTTTTTATATATTTTCCCCTGATATAATGTGAACCAGCTCCTGCAATTCAGCAGAACAGTACAACTACACATAAATAAACCCACTAGAGGGCAATAACATTGCTAATCTAATGAGCACTTCTATGTCACTGTTTTGCTATGTGAAGTTCATACGTGCTCCTTTTTGAATTGCAGACGGCAAGGTTGTTTGTTTGCTCCTAACACTGAGTCTGATGGTAGTTTACAACATTAAAACCAGCTAGTTCAATGTTAATTTAAGATACAATGACATTAAAACACAGCATTTATTATTGCTTTTAAAGGTTTTTAAAAAATGTTTTAACTGTTCTGCCTGGAGGGCTCACATTCCATGTAAAGGTAGCATAAATATGTTTTAAACTGATACACTGGGATTTGTTCCATCTTTTTCCTTTATCCAGACTGAAGTCAATGGGAAGGCATCCTTTACCCCCAATAATTTCTTCACATAGTTGTATCTAACTGGCCATGTGGCACCATGACATCCTGTTTCTCAAGTGATTACTTATTGGCTTGAATTATGCAGTAAAGAATTTGTTTTAAAAACGAATGGTGCTCAGTGAGCAGAAGATTGGGGGAAGAAACAACACACAGGCATGAAAAAAATGTGCAGAATAAGGGGACGTAGGGTATTGTTTGTGAAGTTTGTTATCCCCCAAATGGCAACTTTTGTATCAAAAATTAAACCTCATGAAAATTCAGCACAGCACTAATGGAAGTCAGTGTAACTTAAACACAAGAAACTGTGAGCTGGACTTGCAATGTAAATAAGGTTGGAAACAATCACAGGTTTGCACTTCTTTGAGTGTTTTGGAAGTGCAGAAGAAGGTGCTGATTGCTCTTATGCCAGGGTTAATTTCATAAATCTTTGGCGGCGCCTCCAAAGACCATTTCACGCATTATGGGCACAGTCAGTCCTTTTGGTATATATTTGTTTGTTTTATATATTTCTCTGCCATTGCTCCAGGCAGCTCGTAATGATATCCAACAGAACAAAATCATCAACGCAATCTGCAGTTAAAATTTAAAAAAAAGAAATCATAAAGCAATCCAGATGAGTATTAAACAATAAGCAATGAAATAATGCCACAGCTGCAAAGAGCACAGCAAACTGAGATCATAACGAAAGACAGAAAACTAGGAAAAATAAAATATAGTGGCTAATGATTGAAACACTGAAAACTAGTCTGTTTAAAAAACAAAACAAAAACCCTCAACTAAAAGCCTGAGCCAATAAAAGCGTCCTAATACTGGTTCTTATTGACCAAAAGGTGAACTTCAAGAAGGAGAGAATTCCAGAGATGGCATGCCATTTCAAAAAAAAAAAAAATCCTCTGCCTCTAGTTGCTACCCACCTCACTTTTGTGGGCCGTCCAGGGCTCAGGAGAAAGATCTTAACTAACAGGCAGGGTGATATGGCAGAAAGTACTCCTACAAATACTTTTGCTTTAAGTTATTTAGGGTTTTAAAAGTAAGAACCAAATCTTTCAATTGTTTCTAGGAACTAGGAGCCTGTGCAGTGTAGTGGTTAAAGTGCAGACAAAGAAGGCTTTGGGAGTCACCCTGGTTTAAATCCCTGATTGGATGACCTTGTGCCAGTCTCTCTCAGCCCAGCCTACCTCACTGGGTTGTTATGAGGATAAAATGGAAAATGCCATTTGTAAGCCACTTGGGTCTCCACTTGTGAGAAAAGTGCACTATAAATGAATGAATGAATGAATGAATGAGGGAGAAAGTTGCACACTTACCTGAGCTCCTTAGAGGAAGGGCAGGATAAAAATGTACTAAATGAATAAGCATATAGGTATTTCAGTACAGGTATAATATGTTCCCTCTATCCAACCCTTATCAACAGTTTGGCCATAGCATTTTGTCCTGGTTGAAGTTGCTGAACAGTTTTCACTCCATGTAAAGTGCCTTATGGTAATTTAATATGGAAGCATCCAAGTATGGATTGCCATGCCCAGATCTTGCAGCAAGCAACAGCTGCATGTGCTGTACAAGTCAAAACAGGGGAAAGTGCAGTGTGCCATGAAAGAAACCTGGGGTTCCAATCATAGTCCCATTTCACACACACACACACACACACAGAGAGAGAGAGAGAGAGAGAGAGAGAGAGAGAGAGAGTACAGTTGAGAGCAAGCTGTGGTGCAGTGATTAAGAGCGACAGACTTTAATCTGAGAGAACTGGGTTTGATTCCCCACTCCTCCACATGCAGCCAGCTGGGTGACCTTGGGTCAGTCACAGTTCTCTCAGAGCTGTTCTCTCAAGAGTAGTTCTCTCAGAGCTCTCTCAGCCCCACCTATCTCACAGGGTGTCTGTTGTGGGGAAAGGAAGGTGATTGTAAGCCACTCTGAGACCCTGAGTGAAGGGCAGGGTATAAATCTAACTCTTCTTCCTCCTCCCCCACTCCTTTTCTTCTTCTTCCTCTTCCACCTCCTCCAGACCTCTTTTCCAGGAGGAATACAATCCTATCCAAATTAAACTGAGTCCTAATTCCATGGTCGGCTTTATCATTGACCAATGGCACTTCAGTCTTGTATTGACTGAGCTTCAGTTCATTGGGCTTCATAACCTTCTTCAGGAATTGCACAGATTCACTTGATTTAGATGTTAATGGGAAAGAAATACAGTTGGGCATCATCAGCATATTCATAGCACCTTGTCCCAAATCCCTGGTGAATATGTCCCAGAGAGGTGGGCTTCATGCAGCTATTAAACACCAGGATGGACTGGACAGAATCCCATAGGGTGCCATGGCATGAATGCCACAGATCTGAGCAGCTTGCCCTCTATCACCTTCTGGAAATGACCGATCGAGTAGGAAAGGATATGAAGAAGAGTGATTCCTCCAGAAATACACTGGAGTTGCTGGTAATGAAGACCTCTGAGAGATTGTCAGTTGGGGTAACCAAGATTGTTTCAGTCCCTCATCGTTTCAGTCATGGCTCCCAGATAAGTGTACCTTACAGTATTTTCAGACCCATTTGTCTCAGTCACCAGTCTTTATAGAAGTAAGCATAAGACAATTGAGAGGTTCAAATAGCTTGATTAATAGCACGTATTAAAATAGTTATAAATACTCTTTTTATGCAGTTGTTCTAACACGAAGAGTTTTGGAACAGCTGTTTTTTTACATTCCCACTACTTTGGGGGGGCTGCTATACAAGGGGTAATGCCCAGACGAACATGATTCTGTTTCCATACAGCAGAAATATCAACAGCTCAAAAACAGGAATGGAAAGAAACGTTAACATAGCTGTTCCAGCAGGCACTCCTCAGCATGCCTGTCTGCTCCCCCATGGCCACCAGTCACAACGGTCAGGCAGTCCATAGGCTTGCTTGCTAACTCATCAAAATCTGAACCAGACTCTGCCATCTTTAATATAACTAACCTGACGGCTTACAATAGTGACTTGGATCAATTCTTGTGAGTGTATGGTAAAAATGCCATTTGAATCTACATCTCTTGAAAACCATAGACAGAGCTATTTGGCTGTATTAAATCATCACAAGCCTAGAGGTTTGTAAGAAACAGCCCATGACAGTAGACATTTTTTATACACAGGTGCTTCCCCCATTCTCTCTGATTCATAAGGAATCAATTAAATTAAACTGGGTTGGATTCAGACAGCTTTTTCACTCAGTCTCAGCCCTCCTTAATAAGCCGTGACATGGCTTTTCTCCATGCAGGTCTCATTATCCCCAGCATATATTTTTTGTTGGCCAAGAACCCCATTCTCTCCTCAACTGCAGCAAAGCTGGCTGGATCCAGCCCACTAATTTGGAAGATGTCCACCAAACATCTCAAACAGCAAGGCCTCCAAGCCTCATTCTGTCCCAGTGGTATCAGCAGCAGCATAGCATGGCCTAAAAGCCTTCCTTAAGTCTGCATCCATTACAAGACCACCCCTGTGGTCTCTTCTCCAACTTACTAAGGGTGAAATGGCAGGGAGGGCTACTTGGAACTGCTGGCCTTGGATTCTGTCACAATGATTTCATGATTCCTAGAAGCCATGGATGCTGTCATGAACCTGCACATTTGTAAAATGGGGAGGGACAGCAGGGAGATCTCCAGAGAATCTGTGCCAGAAGCTCCAGGTTTTTATGGGCTGAAACAGATCCATTTCAGATTGGACTGAAGGTGGGAAGATGGAGACTGGGTCTGATCCAAAATGGGGTGGAATACAGGTATCTGGTATTCAAATAATTCCCCCTTTGGGGATGCCATTCCCATGAGTATACTGAAACAGAAACAAAACAAAAAAATAACATTCTGAGCCGTCTACAAAATAATCTTTAAAAACTGTATTTTCTTTGCAGTAAATCTTTCCAAACCTGAAGCAGTCATGCCAACTGTCTACATCTGGCTTCACTTTGACCACAATGCTAAATTGTGTTGGGACTGGATTATATCTCTCTATGATTTAAACAAGTAGGGCAATCAGCATCAGGGTGATGTCACATTTATCATCTGCAGACCCGAGGACTGGCTTCAGGAGCTGGAAAGATGATAAGTTAAATGATGTCCTAATTTGGATTGTGCCCAAATTGTATCATGAACAGCGTATCATAACAAACAGAACAGCTGGACAGGAAGAAACTACATTTCTAACATCATCAGTTACCAGTGTGCTAGGAGTGAGACAGTTGAAATAAATATCTAAAAGAATGTTCAAGTCATCATTTGTGAAACCAGTGAGGAAAAAGCAATTAGTTCAGGAATGAAGAGTCTCATATAAATGGGCTTGTTCAAAAGCTCATTGCAATCAAGGAAATGTTAACATTTTGATGCATTAGGAAATAACTTGCACTAGGTTTGTAGTAAATCAAATGTCAAAAAATAGCACTAGTTTTTTATGAAGTTCCCATTCAGCTGCAAAGAACAATTTTCTATCATTTATAACATGCAACTCTTAGTCATTTCAGTATAACTTGTACAGGACACCCACCTGGAGGTTTGGGCTGCCTACTCAGTAATCCAAATGCTACCAATTCTACTGATTTGGCTTTTACAAGGTTTTGTGCCTTGTGGTACCTTAAAGACTGGCAGATTTGGAGCACAAACTTTCACAGATGACAGTCCACGCTTTATCAGATTTTTCCCCTTTTGTAAATGAAAGTAAGGGGGAAGTGATGAGGCTAAAGTATTGGTGACTCTCAGAGTTTGAACTTTTAATATCGCATTGACCAAGATCAACAGGCTTTTAAGATGCAGTTTTTAGCCTACAGACACAAGGAACAACTGCTTTTGCTCAACATTTCTATACTTCTGAACTTCTAGAGGTTTTTTTAGGGCTGTCATATGTATAAAAGTTAGATTATATATAAAGGTTCTTGAAAACTTTTGCAATGTTAGGCTCTTTATTCCTCTTTGAGATAACTGGTTTTAATTGCCTGAGCTAGTATCCTAACATTTTAAACATTCTAAATCCCAAAGTCTGTACAAGCTGTTTGATAAGCATTTTAAATATAAGAACATAAGAAGAGTCTGCAGGATCAGACCAATGCTCCATCTAGTCCAGCATACTATTTCATGTAACGGCCAACCATTTGCTCCAGAAGACCAAACAAATGGGGCATACAGGTTTATTATTAGATTTATTTATTATTAGATTTATAGGTTGCTCTCCCCGCGTTTGCAGGCCCAGAGTGGCTTACATGACTTGGGAAGCCAAGATGCATAATCACATTAAAACAGTTAAAACATTTTAACAATTGCAACTAAAACAATATCAAACACCCTACAATAAAGTGCTCAGTGATTTATCAGATGACGTCCTGTGTAATCCCCCAATGTTTCCTGGCTCCAGTTGTCAGATATCTCTGACTCCGGATGATGTTAACTGCGGCCAATCATTGCTGGTCATGGGGGTGGGGGAGGCAAATTAGAGAGGTGGCGGCCCCTATTTATAAGCCTGGCGGAAGAGCACCGTCTTGCAGGCCCTGCAGAACTGCCCCAGGACCCATAGGGCCCTGATCTCCTCCGGGAGCTTGTTCCACCAGTAAGGGGCCACCACCGAGAAAGCTCTCCCCCTAGTGGCAGCGAGCCAGGCTTCTCTGGGGCCTGGTATAACCAGGTGATGTTGGGCCCCAGACCGTAGTGCTCTCTCGGGTATATACGGGGAAAAGCGGTCCCTCAGGTAGGTTGAACCCAGGCCATTTAGGGCTTTAAAGGCAAGTACCAGCACTTTGAAGCGAATCCGGTATGCTATAGGCAGCCAGTGTGGTGCCTCCAGCATTGGTCAGACATGCTCCCGTCTTGGGAGACACGTCAACAATCTTGCCATGGCATTCTGCACCAGCTGCAGCCTTCGGATTTGCAACAAGGGCAGCCCCATGTAGAGAGCATTACAATAGTCTACACTTGAGGTGACCATTGCATGGATCACTGTGGCCAGGTCCACGTGGTCCAGAAAGGGAACCAACTGCCGCGCCAGCCTCAGATGGTAAAAGGCCGACTTGGCAGTGGCTGCTACTTGGGCCTCCATAGTCAAGGAGGGATCCAGGAGCACTCCCAAACTCCTAACCATCAGCACAGGCACCAATGGCGCCCCATCGAAGGCCAGGAGCGGGAGCCCTGACCATGGTCCGCCCCGACCCAGGCACAGGACCTCTGTCTTCACTGGGCTCAGCTTCAGCCTACTCAGCCTGAACCATCCAGCCACAGCATGCAATGCCCGGTCCAAGTCGTCCAGTCCAGAGCCAGACTGGCCACCCAGCATCAGATAGAGCTGGGTGCCATCAGCATACCGGTGACAACCCAGCCCCGCCCTCCGGACAACCTGGGCAAGGGGGCGCATATAGATGTTAAAGAGCATTGGGGACAGAACAGCCCCCTGAGGCACTCTACACTCAAGCAGGTGCCTCCAGGTGTTCCCCTAGCACCACCCTTTGTCCCCGACCCTGGAGAAAGGAAGTGAGCCACTGTAAAGCAAGCCCCTGTATCGGTGAGGCAGCGGGTCAGCAGCTGATGATCGACCATGTTGAACACAGTTGACAGGTCAAGCAGCAGCAACACCACCACGCCGCCCCGATCCAGATGTCTCCGGAGGTTGTCAGTAAGGGTGACCAGAGCTGTCTCGATCCTGAACACCAGGCGAAAGCCTGACTGGAAGGGATCTAGCACAGAAGCGTCATCCAGGAAGCTCTGCAACCATATCGCCACCGCCCTCTCTATTAGTTTACCCAGATAGGGTAAGTTGGAATACCGGCTGATAGTTGGCCAATTCGGCCAGATCCAAAGATGGTTTTTCAGGAGAGGGCGGACCATCGCTTCCTTGAGTGCACTCGGGAACCGCCCCTCCATGAGGGACTGGTTGATAATCTCCCTCAGGGCACCTCACAACCCCTCGTGGCCTGCTTGAATAAGCCAGGAAAGGCATGGATCAAGGTTGCATGTGGTTGGGCGTACCATCACGAGCAACCTGTCAACTTCATCAAGGCTGAGTGGGTCAAAAGAATCCAAAACCGGAATCACCAATGTGCAAGGGGTCTCAGGTTTGCTCATGGTATCAACCGTGGTGGGAAGGTCGTGGCGGAGCACCAAGACTTTGTCCGCAAAATAGCTCACAAAAGCCTCACAGCCAATGTCCAATTCCCTACTGTTTGGTTTGCCCCATGGCAATGCTGTTATAGACCAAATTGTTCTAAATAATTGTGCTGGGTGAGAGCTAGCAGATGCAATCTCGGCCGCATAGTAGTCCTTCTTAGCGGCCTTGACTGACACCTCATAGGCTTTCATAAACATCCTATAAGATGCTCTTATTGCTTCGTTGCGAGCATGTCGCCACCATCTCTCTAACTGTCTGAGCTTCCGCTTCATAAGCCATAGCTCCTGGGTAAACCACGGAGCAAGCCTAGTGCAGAAGCGCAGAGGGCATCTGGGAGTGATCTTGTTGACGGCTGCGGAGAGTCGGCCATGCCAGTCCTCCACCAGCTCATCTAACGAGCTGCCAGGGGGCCTCGGATCCTTCAAAGCTGCCAGGAGCTGCCCAGGGTCCATCAGGCTCAGAGGGCAAGCTAAAATACACCTGCCGCCTAAACAGGGTTGGAGTGGGACACTCAGATGGGCCTTCAGAGCATGGTGGTCCAGCCATGGTAGTGCCAAAGCAGTAATCCTGTCCACTGTTACCCCTGCCGCGAAGATCAGATCAAGCGTGTGTCCAGCCTGGTATGTGGGGGTCGTTACAAACTGGGAGAGTCCCAGCACTGCCATGGACGACATCAGCTCTGCCACCTGCACAGAAGCCACATCATCGGCATGGATGTTGAAATCACTCAGGACTATCAGCCTTGGGTGTTCCAGCGCCCAGCCTGTTACGGCCTCCAGCAGGGCTG
The DNA here is from genome assembly GCA_029233225.1 of Lepidodactylus listeri. Lineage (NCBI taxonomy): Eukaryota > Metazoa > Chordata > Lepidosauria > Squamata > Gekkonidae > Lepidodactylus > Lepidodactylus listeri. Next base: position 39,242,903 of record JARCFY010000006.1, on the reverse strand, counting down.
GCAGGCTCTTGGTCAGTGCGTTAGGCAGTCGGTACACCAGCCAGATCGCCACACTCTCCCTAGCCTCCAGCACCAGGCCAACACACTCTAAGCCCATGATCTCCAATGGCAGGAGCACCCTGAAGGAGTAAGCCTCCTGAATGAGCATCACCACCCCTCCCCCCCACCCCCAGTCCATGACTGGTGCAGGACCACAAACCCAGGTGGGGTAATTTGGGAAAGAGCTACTGTTTCCCCTTCCTGCACCCAGATCAAAGTCCTCCCCTGCTGCTTCTGGTATTGAGAGATTTGTTATAACTATACATGGAGGCTCCCTTCAGTCATCATGGCCAGTAGCCTTTGATGGACCTCTCTTCCATGAATCTAACCCTATTTTAAAGCTGTCTATGCTCATGGCCATCACTGCCTCCACTGACAGTATAGTCCACAGCTTAATTACTTGAGGTAAGAAGCATTTCCTTTTTGTCTCTCCTGAACCTATTTGCCAACAACTTAATTGGTTGCCCCTGAGTTCTAGCAGTAGTATTTAAGAAGGATCTAGACAAGCTGGAACGTGTCCAGAGGAGGGCAATGAAGATGATGAGCAGTCTGGAGACCAAGTCCTTTGAGGAAAGGTTGAAGGAGCTGGGTTCGCTTAGCCTGGAGAGGAGACAACTGAGAGGTGATACAATAACCATCTTCAAGTACTTGAAGGACTGTCATATAGAGGATGGTGTGGAGTTGTTTTCTGTTGCCCCAGAAGGTTGGACCAGAACCAAAAAGTTGAAATTAAATCATAAGAGTTTTTGGCTAAATGTTAGGAAGAACTTCCTGACAGAGCAGTTCTTCAGTGGAACAGGCTTCCTCGGGAGGTGGTGGGCTCTCTTCTTTGGAGGTTTTTAAACAGAAGCTAGATGGCCATCTGATAGTAATGCTGATTCTGTGGATTTAGGCAGATCACAAGAAGGAGGGCAGGAAGAATTGCATCAGTGCTTGGTTCTCATGGCCCTTTCTTACACACCCAAAGTGATTGCCATTTTGGGCTCAGGCAGCAATTTTTCCCCAGGCCAGTTTGGTGAGTGATCCTGGAGGTTTTTTGCCATCTTCTGGGCATGGAACAGGGGTCACTGGATGTGTGTGGGGGGTATTTATGAATTTCCTACATTATACAAAGGGTTGGACTAGATGACCCTGGATATCCCTTCCAACTCTATGATTCTATGTGAAAAGGGGAAAAAAGCTCCCTCCAAACAACTTTCTTGTTCAATCTTTCCCCATTGCTCTCTTTTTTACATTACCTTTCCCACATGGATTTTGTTCATGCAGGACCCATGATCCCTTGCATCACCTTTTTTGTGGTCAGAGGGACCCCTCTGTTCCCCTTTTCACTAGTGGAATAGTGGGCTGGATCCCACTCAATGGGCTGTGGATCTTGTAATTGCCACTCCAGTAGCTATGCCAGTGATGAGAATGTGCACACCTTTGGAAACCTGTGGGGTTGTGCCCTCTGGATAACACTTCCAGATGTAATCTGGGGACCCTTCACAGTTCATAGTTATTAACAGTATAAGATGTGCCAAAGATGTATGCTTATTCTTTACCTCTTTCCTAGAAGTGCATGTTACACTGATGCTATCACAAAGTCTACAGAATGAGTATCATGCATAGTATGAAGTTCAGCATTATTTTCTTGTATCCCACTCTTCTTCAAAAGAAACTTGAGACAACATTCATGAAGTTAATTTTATCCTCAAAAGAACCTCCGTGGTTGGTTGGATTGAGCAAGCTTTATATCTAAGTAGGAATTTGAGGCTGAATTCATCTACATTCAGAACTATCAAGCTGCACTATTATCAGTAAAAAAGAAGAGGATGAGCTACAGCTGATCCAAGGATTGCCTTCCTGGATAAGCCAAAGGCCCATGTTATCCAGCATTCTGTTTCTCATGGCAGCAAGCCATTTGCTTCTTAATGCTAACAAGGAAGAATATGAAGATGATGACCTTTCCCTGTTATTCCTCCTCAGCACGTGGTATTCAGAGACACATGGTGACTCTTTTAAACTTTGTCAGTGGCAGCTTGAAAACATCCATTCATTTGAATGCTGGTAGTGTCTTTGAGAATGCTAAGGATATCCATATAGCATAGCATCTGCCTCCACTTGCCCCCATCCCAGAAATATCAGTACTGTGTGGCAGGGGCTGTTTTTAAATAAAGAAATGTAATTATGCTGAAAATGTGCATCATTAAGTCCTAATATAGTTGGGGGGGTTGCTTTTGAAATGGTGGTAAGCTTGCTGAACTCTCAGTTTACAATTGGGTTCAGTCAAGTCACGTATGCACCAAGCCTACTGATTCATTTCACACTGACCCAGGATTCAAAGGTAATGGTAACACTACAAGCCCCTTAGAACTTGAGACACATAGGAGACGTGACCTTGGGTTGAAAGGTTCTGGATCCCATTACAGACTCCTTAGGTGCAATTTTAATCATTATGCCGAGTGCTTCAGATACTCAAGTCCTGTGCTTTCAATTAGAGTGCAGTTAAAACAAAGACATCCCCCTTTAATGCTTCAGTAATTGTGTATTCAAACTGCCAATATGTCACTTAGACAAGCACTAATAAATGTTTATGGCAAGAGTGCAAACACAACAGCATAGCTGTAGATTTTGTGGATAAATAACACAAATGTATACACAATCGGCTTTAATTGCCTCTTCTTTTAAAGTTTCACTTCAGTCCTAAAATAGTGAATCCTGTTCTGGGAGGGGGGGGAGATCCTCCAGGAAGCTTCATTATGGTCCATGACCATGGTACTGGTCCATGACCATGTTGAAGTGTTTGTGGAAGCCATAAGACATTTCCATCCATGACAAGGCGGCCCTCTTGAGAACATAAGAAGAGCCCTTCTGGACCAGACTAATAATGCATCTTGTTCAACATCCTGTTTCTCAGAGTTGACAAATCAGATGCACCAGAAGGCCCAAAGCAGAGGCACAGAAGCCTGACCCACACCGTTGCTGTACAGCAATCATCATTCAGTGGTATACCACTGATAAACATGAAGGCTATTTTGATACAACCTGAAAATAATGAGACTGAAACTCTTCTAAAGTTTAAGAATATGGAAACATTTTTAAAAGATTATTTACAAATTGGCAGTTCTGGGTTGCCATATTACATATTTAACATGATATGCCATCCGAGCAACATTTGAATCATCAATTTGTCACTCCCTCAGTGAAACATCAAGCTTATTTGAAAAGCGTATTTCTTCAAAATGTCCCATATCTATAAAGATAATAGGTAATGAGTGCTTATTTCCATATCTCTACCGTTGCTACTCAACATAGTATTTGGAACAGAGAAAAATGTTTCAGTTTTGCTATTTCATTTATAAATCTATGATGATCAACATCTGAAGTCCGTTTTCCACTCAATCATTTGCTTCTCCGGAGACTAAAATTGCCTAAGTCACATTAACAAATGGATGGCAGTGAACTGAAGTCTAGAATGTCTCTATGCTGTTCTGTCTTGCTGACTTTAGTTCTTCTCCTGGCTTCAAGGAGTAGCTTCTTTTCATAGAATTCTTAGTTTGAAGACTGAATATATGTGTTTTTGACTTGTAGGCATGTTTCCCATATTCACAATATCCTACAGTGGTCAAGAAATATCTAACAAGGGTGGGCAATTATTCAATGTGAAAAATCCGAGAAACCACATGGATTGGTGCAGCAGTTAAAAACAAAAGAATCTTTTTAGTGGCATGCATAAGATGGTTCTTGAAACACACAAAAATTGAGTTATGTTGGTTGAAGAAAAAACATCTCTCAGCCAACACATAGGGATGTACAAAGAACTGTTTCATAATTTCAAAAGGTTCGAAGTAGAACATGGTCATTTCACGTTCTATACAAGGCAAGCCCAGGACTTTCACCAGTTATATACATTGGGAGGTACATACATAACAATAATTAATAACTCAAAAATATTATAATTTACTGTGTTAGCCACCCAGGCCCATAGCCACGGGGCCCTTGGGGTGGTGCCCTCTCTCAAATGGGCCCTGCCACCATCCTAGTTCCCCTCCCTGCCCCCTCCTCTCCTGGTCCCCCCTCCCTCAGAAGGCGGAGGGAGCCTGCAACAACCGGCGATGACCATGCTTGCTGGCAGCATATCACAACCTGCCTGCACGCTTCATGACTTTAGAAATGGGGTGCTGGTCAGGAGGGGAGTAACAAGAGCAATGGCTGCCCCCCTCCCTCCCTTCTTGCTCTTGGTTCACCTGCCAGAGTGCCAAGAGATGACTCGGATTATACCATTTGCCTGGCTCGGGTCCTGCCACCACCACAAGTTTGGGCAAACAGAGGAGAACTAAATGGAGGTGGTGGTGGGCTGAAAGCTCCAGCCTACCCATTGGCTTGTGAGGGCCAGCTCCTGCCCCATCCTGCGCTGGGCTCTCCCCACTTGCTCTTGAGGCAGGAGCTGCATTTCAATGGCCACTTTGAGGCTGGTCACAGAAGGTGGCAAAGCAGACTCGGCGTTTCTCCCCTCAGCTCCTTTGGTGGGAGCGGGTTTGGGTCTTCACCCTGCAGCCACGGAGAGGAGAGGGCAGCCAGAGAATTTCATATCGCTGGTGCCAGTGACAATAGTTGGAATCAGAAGCAGGTAAACCAAGGGGAGCGCAGATTCTTTGCCTTGGGCGCTGCTCCCTTGCTTTGAAAAGTGCTGGCACTCAAGCTGTCCTTGGAACCCATGGAGGAAGGCTGGACACCTGCCTCCTTACTCAAAAGTACGCCCACTGGATGTCACTGGGACTTGCTTCCCAGAGCATAACCCCCCGTGCCTATGTCACTTCCAGGTTACCTAGGTACATCGGGGCACCCTAACCCCCCATTTTCTGGCCACAGGCCTGTAGCCACCATAGTACAAAGGTGAGATCTCTGAGGTATTTTATTTACTTTATTTGTAATCTGCTTTTGTCTCTAAGACTGAAGGCAGATTACAAAATGTAATAATACCCAGGGGTCATTTCGAGCAGGAGCTTGGGGGAGCTCAGCTCTGGGAGTTGGTGCCAGCCCCCCCCCCCCCGGCAGGGGAATACCTGCTTGTGTTATGGCTGCAGCAAAATGACCCCATCCCCTGGAAAGGTCCTTGTTCCTCCGACCAGCCTCCTGAAAGCTTCAGCCACCACTGAAGCTATCCTCCCAGAATAGTGGTATTTCTGAGGCTTGGATTAGTAACTGTCCCCTCTCTGCCAGCTCTTTCTTTCTTTCTCTTTCTTCCCCCCCCCTTTCTTTCTTGTTTTCAGACATACTTCCGGTGATGTCAGGTGGTTTAGCATATGCAAATAAGTTATGCTAATGAGTTATGCTAATGAGCTCCTGCACCTCTTTTTCTTAAATGACCCCTGATAATACCTTAGGGATATTATAAAGCATACAAGAAATTTTGTAATAAGGTCAGAATACAAGGATAAGGAAAAGCAATATAAACATAAAAAATGCAAAACCTGGATTATGAAAATCAGAAAACAAGGCAATAAAAAACAAAATACAACAAACTGTGTCATAAACTACAGCCCTTTTCCATTTGTAAAAGCAACTTTCTGGACAAATAAATGAATATCAATATGTAACTCTTTTTCACAAAATCCAATGAAGATAGACCATGTAGGGAAAAAATAGGCATCTGTTTCTGTCTTCCTTTTATGCAAACATCATTCATTGTTTTTGACATTATCCCATGTGTTACACAGCCATTTCTTAACAGCTGATTCCCCCCCCCCCCCAGTGTACAAATATTCTAGCTGCTCTCTTGCAGAAGACTATTTCCTGTGTAGCTCAATGGAAACAAGATCAGGGCTAACAGAATTCTATATCCTGTTATCTTACTCATTAACACTGAAATAGCTCTCCTGTCCTGTTCTGCCTATAGACATGGATGAATAAATGAACCCACTTCAGAATGACATTTCCAGCACATCTGACAATAATTATTGTTAATTTTGTTTAATTGTTAAGGTTCCATGTGCTACAGCAGCATTAATTTATAGCCATTCTCTCTTACACAACAAAAATAATAATCTTGAGACCATAAAAAGTTCCATTTCACAAAAGCCAAGAGGGAGTGTTTAAAGCTTGTACCCATTTAATTAAATGCGGGTTAACTTGCTCTGCTTCACCCTTAGTATCTTCTGCATTTTTAAAAGTTTATGTCCAGTTTTACCGATCACTCAATTTTCCAAATCAGATTTTATATCCCAGTTCATTCCTCCAAGAGTAATCTCAACAGGGAAATGCAATCAGTCATAGCTCCTTATGAGTGCACCTGAATTATTCACTGATTTGCAAACCCATTTGTCCTGTTCACACTTTACATTTTTAGGTGCTCACTTAAAATGTCTTTGCACACACCTTAAAAAAACAACAACACCCTGCAGTATTTGAACTGACCTTCACATTCTGTTTTGAAAGCACTGCTTTAACCATTTGGAATTAGAATCTAGACCAGAGGTGTCAAACTCATTTTTTATGAGGGCTGGATCTGACATAAATGTCACTTTGTTGGGCCAGGCCATGTGTGCCATAAAACGTAATGTCAGGTACTGGAGATTTAAACTTTATAGAGGACAGCAGCTGATAAGCTCCAAATTGGTGTATCTTCACTGCAAGGCCCCATGGGCTGGGATTAGAGTGCAGAGGAAAACCCACAAAGGCAGACTGGAGAGGCAGCAGTGCAGTGCTGGGCAGATGCTTTCACAATGCTTGACTGCTGCAGACAAGGTTGTCCTGCCATGCTGAAGCTACAATGAAGTGGCTGCACCCACTACTCCATGGCCCCGTCCACACTGTCACTTTTGTCGCTCATTTCTCCCTATTGCTTTGGGTTCCTCCCCCTTTTCCACATGTGTTTTGCTCCCTCTGGGACTACTAGAGAGAACAAAACATATGGGGGGTGGGGGAACCTGAAGCAATAGGGAGAAATGAGTGACAAAAGTGACAGTGTGGATGGGGCCCAGTACTCCCTTCCTTGCATCAGTTGCTCGTGGGCCGCAGGACACCCCTGATCTAGACTGTTCTCCTTTGCAGAGGCAACCACTGAAAAACTCTGTCCAACATTACCGCCCCCCTTTTTTTTGTTTTTGCAGATACACACACAGACTTCCAGACTGGGCCTAGGAACTGTCCTCCACGAACAAACATCTGATTACCAAGCCTCTTATATCCTTGACCAAGACCAGCCCAGCCTGGAACTTGGCCATCAAGTAGTTTTGTACTATTTCTGACTTTTCAATAGTAGCTGAAAAATATACTCAGCAGTAGTGCTCGGAGGTTTCACTTTAAATTTAATTTATACGGTCAGGATTTAAGCTGGCTTTTGCTCTTATCTCCACCTCCTCACTCCCAAGGAGGAACTTCAACAGGATAAACAGAGAAGCAGAAACTAAATGGGAAATAGACAGCATGGATTTAGAAAGGCAATATCATCTTTAACCTTCTTGACTCTATCAAAGAGGTTTCAGCAGAGGGTGACTGTGGCTGTGCATATTTCATAGTTTATCAGTATTTTCAAGAATCTTTTACTCAAAATGGCATGAGCTGTGCTCCCTGCAATGGACAGACACAATAAAGCATAGCAGATAAACGCAGAGTGAAGGACATTTGAATACTGAAGCCCTGCTGGTGTATTTCATTGAACTTCATACAAGTGTACCTGATTGTCTACAATAGTAAACATGCTTTTCAAGGCATTTGCAGCCATTTTGTCTAGCCCGTTTCATATTTGTCAGTTTCTCGACTTTTGACCCCCAGCTGGAGAGGGTGACACTCACTGATACCTTTCCTACTGTACATCAAGTGTTTCTAGAAAGTGGGAAGGGCCAGGTGAGGCTCTTGCCCAGCAGGGCTTCTGATTGGGCACTGGCGATCTGACTGCCTGTGCAGATTTGTTAAAAGTTGCTTCAGCAGCAGATGCCACCACAGAACTAGGATCCTTACCACATGACTGAAGGTAAATTGTGCATGTGAAAGGAAATTTTTGTAAACACTATGTTCATCTTAGAAGGCAACCTCTTAAATACAGCTTCTCCCTGAAATTTCAGTTACTGTTAGCATTATACCCAATATTTTATGACTGGCTCCACTTCTTGTGGCAACCACTTTGTGGTCACACAAACCACCTTGCATCAGTATTCCAAAGATCCACACAAGCTTCAAAATGTTGGAGACTCCTGCTCTAGAGATCCAAGGAAGGCAGCGGAAGCCTGAAAGACTCAAGTGCATGTATGTGCATGCTAACAAAACTTAACAGAGGCAAAGGTGAAAGAGAAAAGGTCATTTTATGAAAGACAGGGACCAGGAAAAAAAAGGACTGTTCCTTCTAAACAGAGGCAATTGACATGTATTCAATAAAGACAAGAAAAAAACAAGGAGGTGCCTCTTATCTAGTGCAAGCAGAGCAGTGCTCATAAAACAAAGCTGCCCACTTCACTCCCCCCTCACTGCCAATGACTTTGCCTCCCAAAATTGTATCCCCAAGGGCTGGCAGATTCTCTGGAACAATGGAGATCTGAAACTGGAGGAAAATCAGTGAAAATTAGCTCCCCTTCTGCTGGCTGAAGTGTTTCCTTCAGCAAAACAAGTACTATATCCCAACAATACCCCAACAAAATATCCCAATAAAAACAGCAGAGTAGGTCAAAATAGCGGTGAGATAAATCCCAAACCAGCTATAAATGCCATACAGAATAAACCTTGACTGCCCTAGCAAAATCCTGAAAGGAACTAACAAGTTTGGAAGGGAGAGCCACAAACTGTTTGGCTCAATGTAAATCCCTGCGAGATGGTAGATAGCTAGGTATATGGTAAGCATCTCTAATAATATTACAGTATTAATATTACATTTAAACTTTGTAATATAGAAACATTATTGGCTTAGCAATGCAGGCCCTCTTGTTTAACTGCTGTTTGAGAAGTTGAGAAATATATTTGTATCAAAAGGACCTATCTTGATTTTGTCTTCATTGATACGCTTTGTGAAAGAAAAGGGATTTCCCCCCCACATTTTATACTTGGTAATTGTCTCACAAAAACATGCTGTAAAGTACAAGCAGGTGTTGTGTCTCTTTTTAAAAAGCCTGAGCTGTGTTCCATTTTGAGTTTGATCTTGTCTGCTTCTTGCTGCTGCTCACTCAACTCAACCTGTAAATCTATGACTTAAGGCATAAAATGAAGAAAACGAAATGCAGACATTTATTGCCATGAGGCAAACACATGGTAAGATAAATTTATCCCAGATATACTTCACAACCTAATGAGCAACAGAATCAAACATGAAGTTCCATTGAGTTTCTCCTGCTCTGTTGATACATGACTCATTGGTCTCCAAATGAAAGCCACTGGACACAGCGCAGCAGGCAACGAAACACAACTGAAATGGATCCTGCAAAGAGTTGATTGTTCTAAAACAACAACTCCTGCTTCTTACCTCAAAAAGCCAATAGGTATCCCCTGTGATTAGGTGTTCTTATCAGTAAAAAGACCCAGAGTCCAGTTGCACCTTAAAAACTAACAAAATATGTGGCAGGGTATGAGCTTTCATGAGAAGTGAGCAGTGACTCATGAAAGCTCATACCCTGCCACATATTTTGTTAGGCTTTAAGGTGCTACTAGACTCCAGCTCTTTTCTATCACTACAGACAGACTAACACGGCTGCCCATCTTGATCTATTTCCAGTTTGGTGTAGTGGTTAAGTGCACAGACTCTAATCTGGGAGAACCGGGTTGGATTCCCCATTCCTCCACTCGCACCTGCTGGATGACCTTGGGCAAGCCATTGTTCTGGCACAGCTGTTCTTGAAAAAGAGCACTTTCTGTCACTCAGCCCCAGCTACCTCACAGGGTGTCTGTTGTGGGGAGGGGAAGGGAAACGAGATTGTAAGCCTCTCTGAGACTCCTTTGGGTAGTGAAGGACGGCGTATAAATCCAGTCTCTTCTCTTCTTCTTCTTCATCTTCTTCTTCTTCATAGGTGTTCTTATGTTATTAAGGAGCATTACCGGGCTCCTCATTTCTCCATTGTAACTGTGGGAGTGAAGATGGAAGTTCCTTAAAGGGCCAATAGTTTGGGACTGATCATTGACTTCACAAAGAATGTTTTAACTTAGGCACTTCTTTTGTTTTCATAATGCCACATCATTGTGTAAATGAGGAGCATAGTATTCCTCCTAAATGCTGTTCCTTGCTGGCTATGCCACCACTCTGTCTACTCCTCTCGCACCTCATTCTACCAGCATCAGGACTGAGTAATTTTTTTGGCCTTGAGGGTCACATCTGGTCCATCACTGAGTTTTGAGGGCTCCAAGTTGTATTCTGGGTCTTTCTGTCTCTGGCACTAGCAGCCTGCATCACTTCCAGTTCACCCCTGTTTACATTCCGGTGAGCTGTTGGTGGTGGGATCCTTTAGAGGCTGCTGCTTGCTGAGGTGGAGACCTTGATGTGGGCCTCTCTCCCCCTCTGGCATTCTTAATGGCTCTTAATAAGATACAGTTCTTGACTGCTTAAACAGATTATTAAGGAATATCAGTCCGCTGGAAAGTGGTATGGCCAATGCTGCAGTCTGATGGGCCAGTGCCACTCCGCCCCCCAGTTAAGTATATCAAGGACTAGATGCAAAGCTCACATTGGCTAGATGTTGCTTACACACTAACATTTTGTTAGTCTTTAAGGTGCTACTGGACTCTCTCTCTTTTCTACTGCTACTGACAAATGGCTACCCAACTTGAGACTAAAATGTGTCCATCTCTGTGCTGGTGCAATCGTGTCTTTATACAACTTCATACAAGCATAGATTCTCTAAGTTGAAATAGGTTCAGGTTTCTCCAGGACTGAATGATTTAGGTTATCATTAAAGTTAGGTTAAAGGTTAGTTTAAATGATAGCATTGCACTGGTAAAATTTTGTGAAAGATCATCACAGTGACCCACATCATCTGCTCACTTTTTAGGAAACAGGAAATAGTCTAAACATGTCAGACTCCCTCAACAAGGCAGCCTAGTAGCTCTTGAAATAGCAAAGAATTAGTGGTCGATAAATAAACACTTTCCCTTTTTGGAAAGCCACATTGTGAAAACTGTCTACATCCCATTGTACAAAAATAAACAGATTAGTGCTTTGTGCAAGTGATGTTGTCTACAGCCTAGGCATCGACATAATAGGCTTATGAAACTAGAGCCAGGCCAGTGATAGTTCGAGGAACACAGCACGAGATTGATTAAAGTGAGCTTTGTACCATCTGTACTTAGAAATGAAAGGCTTCCCCAGTGTAGTTCAGGCTGAAGGTAGGCTTATGCCTGGGTGGAATGAGACTGGGGTTATAAACTAGATAACAAAAAATCTATGATGGCTGATCCTTATGCTAGTTTTGATTCATATTGATTCATACTAGTGATAGCATTCAAAATTCACACAGATTCCAGTAATTCAAAATGTTGGACAGGTACTACCCTTAGCATTTCATATCTTCTAACATATTATGAACCTCATAGTCTAATCCAGGAGTTGCCAGTCTTGGTGAGTCCTAAGGGCATTTTTTGAATGTTGAGAATGGGGAATAAAAGAGCCACTACAAAATGGCTATCGTGAGTGCCGGGGCCAATCTCAAAATGTTGTGAGGTTGCAAATGGGCATCCTCCTACAGTGGAGGCAACTGTTTCCAAATAGTTACTCCCTACAGATGCAAAAGTGATACATCCTCCTTCTCCAGTGAGGAAGAGGACAACCAGGGATGCTTTGGTGAAGAAATGGTTTATTGAAGAAGGAAATTGGTACTAACAGACACCGCTGTGTACACGGGCACCAGGCTAGGGATCACTGGTCTTCAGCAGACTTCACTAATATTTTAGATTTCACCTGTGAGAAAGGAACTATAAAGGAATTTCAAATCTAAGTAACTGTTACAGCTGCCTCATGGCTTCCACTTATTTAAATGCAGACCTGCTTAGCTGTTATGTTTGATGGAATCCACCCACTGAATACTGCAAGGTTCTCATTTTCCAGGATATTTTTAGATATTTCTGTCGGGTTTTTTAAAAAGTGGCTAAGAATTATTATTGATATATTAAACAGCAGGCAACACCATGATAATCACTACTTAGTACCTCAGTATGGTATAGTGGTTAGAGTGCTGGATTAGGCCTGCAAGAACGAGGTTAAAACTCCTGCTCCCCATTCAGTCCCCTGAGTGGTTTTGCACCTGAATGACTTGGACAAAAGGTAGGATAAAAATGTACTAAATGAATAAATAAGCACACATTAATGCAAAGAAGCTAAGCAGATGTCTTCTATTACTAAATATGCTATCTGTGTCTAAGGAATAATATAAAATTAAGTATTAGCCACTGATGTGAAATCAAAATGGATAAATATGGGTATTTCACTTTATAAAACAAGCTGTCCCTTTTTAATACAATATCCCACACTCTTTGTTAAATAGTTTAAATAGACAATTAGATTTCTTAAAAATCATATAAATGAGTCATCAGTAAATGCTGTGTTTCAATAATGTTCTATGCTTTGGTGTTCATTTAAGTAGTCCTTAGTGAAGTTAATGGCTGCGCTGCATGCTGCTATGACACCCCCATCCACTTCCCTCCCTTACAAGCAAGATTTTCCCTCTGTTTTTCTTTCCCTTTTGTGACTGAGCCGCCCTAGTTGTCTAGTTTCTTCTTTCCTGAAGAATTATGGCTGTCCCACCCTGTCACAGTATGATATTTTGAGTGTTTGCTCAGCCCAGGAACCTGAGGGAAGGAATGGGAGACCCCTTTAATTTATATGTCTTAAATGGTGAGAAGTTTTTATATTCCAAATTAACAAAATATTTTATTCAACATAGAGGGTCAGGTGAAATCAGGGATAACATTTCTGTGGCAAAATCAGTACATGTGCAGACTTTAGTTCTTATGCTTCAAGGCTAATGCGAGTTTAGGCTTCCAGTTTTGGAAACTTGAATGGCGGGCATGCTTTATCGGAGCCCTGATGGGAGTGGCCCGTAAACGTGGCGGACGAGAGGGGTCCAGCCAATTTCAGACACAGACACACATATACACCCCAAGCCCTTACAAGGGGCTCTCAGCCTGGGGCACAAGAGGTGCCTCTCCCAAGGCTGCAGCTAAGGGATCGAGGCTCCTCTTTGCCTCGATAGGCCCTGCCACCGTAATACCAGCAATGGTGCAAGAGGGGCACACCAGATGAGCAAATGAGTGATTTAGCAGCTGTATGAAGCTTTCCTTACCTTCGGTTCTGCCATGGAGTGAAGTGTGAGTCCAAAACCCTTTTAACTGGTTAAGTGGACAAGCGGCTATCCAAAGTCCCATTTTGAAAGCAAAGAAGGGGAGGGAGCTCCCCCCTTGAAACTTAAGCAAATTGTATAAGCCCCTTAATTGGCTAGGATTCAAGAGGGAATTAGATAAACATATGGAGCAGAGGTCCATCAGTGGCTATTAGCCACAAAGTATAGATAGGAACTCTCAGTCTGGGGCAAGTGATGCTCTGTATTCTTGGTGCTGGATGGGGGGGCAACAGTGGGAGGGCTTCTAGTGTCCTGCCCCCACTGGTGGATGTTGTGAGGGCACCTGGTGTTTTTGGCCACTGTGTGACAAGAGTGTTGGACTAGATGGGCCACTGTCCTGATCAAACATTGGCTTCTCTTATGTTCTTATGGATTAATGGCTTCATTGCAACTTTGGTGATTTAGTCGAATAAACTGCAGAACTAAGTAAAGTGACTGTCTGAACAAACTTTCTGTGATTTAAAAGAACTTTCCCTGAATTGTAAACAATGACTAGTCGGGGAGAAAAGATGGCATTGAGGACAAAGCACTCTCCAGGAACTGGCAGATCAGCACCTCCGGTTGCTAAACTGGAAGTAAATACTGACTTTCCTAACATGTTGGCTACAGCATTGCACCCTCTGCTGGACCAACCTTAATAACAACTTTGAAGCACTCCAAAAAATTTGAAAGAGACTAATATAAAAACAGTTGAAGCAAAGACAGTGAAAACAGTTGAAGCTAAGACAAAAGCAATAAATCAGAGACTGGAGGTGGTAGGAAAAGAAAGATCCTCTGATAAAGGACAGCTTTTAAGACTCCAAATGGAAAAGTCAGCGTATATTCTGGGATTTCAAGGTGTTTCTGAACAAAAGGGAAAGAACCTGAAAGAAATCCTAAGTGAAATTCTTGCCCCGATTATAGGTTTGACAGCGGAATTACTACAAGGTGATATGGATATGATCTACCGGACATATCCAGACTTTGTTAAGAAAAAAACCTGCCCAGAGAGATAATGCTGAGGTTCTCAAAAAGATTTATTTATTTATTATTTATTTATTGCATTTCTATCCCGCCTTTCCAGCGAACTGGCTCAAGGCGGCTCACAACATAAACATAAACACCGAAGTGGTTTACAATTTAAAATCATAAATACACAACATTAAAAAACGACTAACATAGCCGTACTGGCGGCATCTACATGCTCCTGGAGAGTAGTGGCAACAGAAGGTTTGGCCTGTGGAACTAGGGCGATGTTGTCCTGCCATCTCCCCGGTGGCGGCTCCTATTCGAAAGCCTGGCAGAAGAGCTCCGCCTTGCAGGCCCTGCGGAACTGTAACAAATCCCGCAGGGCCCTGATGTCGTCCGGGAGCTCATTCCACCAGTATGGGGCCGCCACCGAGAAAGCCCTAGCCCTGGTACACAAGGGATGTGGTATTGAAAGATCCACAAGGGATGTGGTATTGAAAGCCACAAATGGAGCAACCCTAAAAATCCACGACAAAGAAATTAGAGTCTTAAAAGACATCCATTCGAGATAAGAAAGAAGAGGAAACAATACAAAAGCTTGACTGTTTTTCTGCAGAAAAGTTCCACCCCCTACAGATGGATAACACCTGAGGGACTTATCTTCAGCTATAAAGATAAAAAAGAAAAGATTGACTCTGTTAAAAAAGGAAAGCTGTTTTTGGAGCAGCAACAAAGTTCAGCAAAAGATAAACGTCCAACAGAGGAAGAGAAAGAAGATGGCAGCACATATGGATCAGGAAGTCAAGAAGACTCAGCGAACAGTACTCCAGAAGAGGACTCTGAATCAGAAAAAGGGGCTGCTGCCCCAAACCTCCTGAAAGTCAGATGGACATTTGATAAAGGCAAAAGCAGAAGGAAAAAGAAATGATTTTAAACTTTTATGACTTTGAAAGTTTGAGAAATGTTTAGCAGCATTTATTTGATATAAGTACTTAGATACCAGTTTATATTTGAAGCACCATGATTTTAGCTTTTCACCATTAAAATTAGCATTGAGGAAACTTCAGCTCAAGTAAATTTATACTCATATTGCATGATCCTCATGAAGCTTATGTTTTAGTTTAGTGTTTTAGTGTTATAGTGTTATAGCTGGAAAATAATTACAAATCTTAAAAAAAAAAAAGACTAATGAGAGTTTCTTAAGCTGTTCAGAGTACACTCTTTCCAGCACCCAAACCCCTTGTCTTGAAACATTAGTACTTGTCTTGGGGTTTTAACTGATTCTTAAGGTTTCCAAAGGCAGTTTCTAACTACACCAGACGAGGGACCTCTGTACTCTTCAGAGCTAACTCCCTGTTTGACTGGGTAGGGAATTTTCTTCTCTCTCTAGAAGAGCTATGCTCTTTTCTTGGCCCAGATGGGAGTCTTCGCCTACTTCTCAAACTTCCTTGCCAACTTTCCCCCAGTTCGCCTGTCTATGTTTAACTGCTCTCAGCTAAGGCTAAATTCCAAAATTATTAGTATTTGACTCTTCTCAGCTAGAGCTGATATCAGACTGGCAGTACTCAACTCAGTCCATGGAGAAATCTGACTGAATCTCTCCTCAGCAGGCAGTTTTCTCCTGGCTTTCTCTGCTCAGCTGACGCTCATCAATCAGATTGCTTGGAGCAACCTGTCACTCAAGGCTCTCTGTTTCTGTGAAGAATTAACTCCTCCAGCTGTTTGCACAACACTTCTAAGCTTCTTAAAAGTGCAGTCCATCACAGCTGCAGACTGAACAAGTAAGGTCTTCTCTGGAGCAGTGCCATCATTTCTAGATAGTGAGGTTTAGGAGCATCAACAAGTGATGGCAGCTAGAAACTGGGAAATGAACTGGCACACAGGCTTGCACCTGGTTGATCCAGGAGCTTCCCTTTCCAGACCAAGGTTTAAATAGGCTGAAAGGACAGTAGCTCTATCTGTTGTGGAAGCTGCACCTGGGCCTTATCTTGTCCAGGCTCAAGTGGGGGCAGAATCTTGCAAAGGATTACATGCATCATACTATGGCTCAGAAGGTGACACATGGGTTGCAAGCCTGGCATTGTACCTTTGCTGGGCTATTGCAGCGTAAGCCTGCTGCATCTGCCACTCTTCCAGGGTGGAGCAGATTCTGGGGGGTGTTTGGAGTAAGTCCTGCACTGGCACTGTCATGACCCCTTGGGGGTTGCCACCTTCTGCCGCCACCACCCTGGACTTAGGGTCTCTTGAGAAGGCCCAGGATACCCTCCCAAGCCCAACCAAATGTCCTCTTTTATCTAAGAAACAAGGTGTGATGACCAGGCAGAACACTTAAACAACAGGGTTGATTTAAACAATACTGGGGCAGGGAAAACAAGACAAGGTGCAGTAATCAATAAGAGTGTTTTAAAGGTAAACTAAAATGAATCTAACGATACTAACTGTTTTTCCTTAACTGGTACTACTTAAGGCCTACAGCCTCATATACTAGGCCTCTTGCCTGTTCTTACTCCATCCCACTGAGGGACTTCTCTCCCAGCCCAGACTTTCCCCTCAGCTTGACTCTCTGTCAGAGGAAAAACTGCAGTAGAGAGAAAAAGAACCGTTTGTCAGTTACACACCTAAAGTTCTGTCGCCTCACATATTCCCCAAATTCCCATTGGCTCCCACCACCCCAAGCATCATGGGAATTGTAGGCAGACAGCCCTCTACCCCCAACCCAGGTCTCTCCTGGGCCTAGGCTGCACAAGGCATGTCTTCCAGCCTGGCAGAGATCATTACAGGCACTTAGAGGAAAAACTGGAGAGAAACAGGAAATTATATACACTGCTGGTGGGCCTGCACACACATTCAACATTTCTGGAAATCTGTAACCGCAGAAATATCACATATAACATCAGAATCTCTCCCAATGGATCCAACAGTTCTTCTCCATCTTAGAGACCCCTCCATGGGGGAGGAACCTCTTTCCTGTCTGACAACCTTCTTGCTTTCTGCGGCTAAAACCACAATTGCTGCCCCATGGAAATCATCGATACCCCCGACACTGGAACAATGGAGGAAGAGAGTGTGGGATCAATTTATAATGGATAAAATTACCGATAATTTAAAGGCTACTAGCACTCATACTGATGTTAACTTCTCTACCTTCGTGCACACTTGGTACTCATTTCTTCAATATATGACAGAACACAAATTGCTACCACAGGAACCCAGTTATGTCTCCTGGCTTCACTTCTGACTCTTAGAAATCAAACACACACACCATGCAACTTTCTTTTAAGTAGTTTCTACTCACTGCTTTCATATATAGACAGTTTCAGGTACTGACTTACTATATATTAACAGATGATACATTGTATATCTTTGACACACTGTCATCCCACTTGCTATATGAAAGAAGTTTTTGACTTGTATACTTACTCTATGTTTACATTAATAAAAAAAATATTTAAAAAAATGACAGGCACTTAGGTGACCCGAGACCTTGGGGTCGGGGGACAGAGGGGAGCTCTGGTGGAGGTGCTTCTTGCAGGTTCCTCAGGGGTAAGATCTGGAGCAGATGGACTAGTGGCATCTACCCTGCAGGGGTTTCTCAGAGTTTCCTGCTCTCCCCAGGTCATGTTTCTAGATCCTAAGGTTCTTTCTCTGATGCTTTCAAGACCCCAGCTTAGTGGGGGTCATGACAATGGCTGCCAAACAATGTGACTACATAGCATCTTTGCTTGTGCATAGTTTTGGGGAAACTTGATGCAAATTTTGGCAGGGATTTGCAGCTGCTTGGCACAAACCAAACAGATTGAGCAATTAGCTCACACCCAATTATCACCTTGGAGCACAATAAATTCAATGGTTGAGCATGTTTGCAGTGAAATTTGTAGCCTCCCTAAAAAGAGGCAGGATCTTCTTGGTTGTGGTGTCTCACTCATGGAATGACCTCAGATTCATTTGTTTTTCACCTGTTCTGTAGATTTTTTAGTAGAAATTTAAAATACCTGTTTTCTCCTCAGGGTTGTATTGTATTTAACCTGGGAAAGGGAGTAGGACAGAATGACACAGCAGTAGACGAAGGAGAGCACAAGGGGGGAGGGAGCCCACACCTGGGAAAGAAGGAGAGTTATAAAAGGGAGAAGGAAGAAGGGTCAAGGAGGAAGCGGCGAGAGTGAGAGGGACGTTTGATGTCTGGAGCGGACGAGAAAGAGAGAGAGGGAGAACAGAGGAGTCCATCAGAGTCACTGACCTCACAGGGTACCAGGGTCTGTCTGGTGATGTAACCCAGCCCTACCCCATTCTGAGACCCAAACTTCTCCTGGGACAACTCGCCTCCCTTCCCAGGGCAAGGGCCCGGCCACGGCAGCAACTGTGCCCCCTGCAGGTGAGAGAGGGAAGCCTGACAACATGGGGGAGAATGTGGGCAGCCGCGGCCCGCTAGTGCGACTGTGCCCACACTTGCTGATCCCACCGGGGTGGGCCCCACCTGCTAGGGGAACTCGGGTGGTCTTCAACCTGGATACGGCTACACCCAGGGGCAGGCATGAATCATCAACAGACCCTGACACCAGCCAAGGTTCAGTGATAGAACGGCAGGCAACCCCAGGGGACGGGGGGTGTCTCATGCAGTTCGGCCAACAGCTGACGGAACACAATTCCTGCTTACTACAGGAAGTGTCCCAGCAGCAGCAGGCAGCTCAGGCGGCCATGGTCCATGACCTACAGCATTCCTTGGAACAAGGGGGGGTGAGTCCTCACCTCCGCCCTGTGGACGCATGGCCGCAAAGAGGGTCGTGGATTCCCTTGACCAAATTAATGATGGAAGATGATATAGACACATATATTGAGGCTTTTGAAAGAGTGGCTGAGTCATCACAGTGACCAAAAGCCCAATGGCCTTTCATATTGGAGCCCTACTTAACTGGAGAGACCCAAGCTGCAGTAAAAGCACTTGCCAAAGAGGAAATGGCCAACTATGATAGGGTGTGGGCTGCTATTTTTGACCAGTACCAGGTCACCCCAGAAACCTCACACCAGAAATTCCGAGCTATTGTATGGCACCCGGGGGAATCACCCGAGAACACTGTTAGCCATGCTGAAAGACACAGCCACCCGTTGGCTATGACCCAAGACCACAGAAGCACAACAGGTGATAGAACTGGTGGTGCTGGAGCAACTGCTACAAATAGTGCCTCCACGAACCCCCACTGGATCACCTGTTTGTAACCCCAAATGGTGAAAAAGGCCTTAGAGGTCTGGGAAAATTATGTGGCAGTGGAAGGGTCTTCCGGATTCAAGGAATGAGATGGCTACCACAGTCAGGAGGTGGGAGCCGTGGCAGGTAAAGGAATGACGGAGAAACAGTGGAAAGGACTGGAATGAGCACGGGAGGGGCGAGCTCAGGTGCAACCCCCTCGCCTAGGGGTCCTGATGGGGGGGTCACGGGGGTGGCTGATTCCCCCAGTGGTACCCCCCATGGGGGTCACAAAGCTGGATACAACCCTGAAGGGAAGTTCAGGCAAGGATGCGGGTCAGAACCGGGCCCTTGTTTCAGATGTGGACAGGTGGGGCACTTTCAGCAGGACTGCCTGCTGATGGAGTGCGATGTGGGGTGGGAGTCTGCATTCCTCACCTCCACAGAGAGAGATTGGGATCCCCCATTCGTGGTTAGGTTAGAACTAAAGGGGCGGCCGATGTTGGCACTCTTGGACAGTGGAAGCTCTGTGTCCATGGTCAGAGCTGAGGATATGCTGGAGAAGTTGCCCCTGGTGTGAGAGATGGACATCTCGTGTTTTCACAGACATAAACAACATTGTCCCGTGGTCTTGGTCCCCATCACTTACCTGGGGGTGCCTCGCATTCTTCCAGTGGCAAGAGTCAGGGATTTGCCATTCCCTGTGTTGTTGGGATGAGACACACCTGATTTTCTGTTGATGATGTCTCAGCAAGCAGGGGGTGGGGACCCATGGGCCGATCCTACGAAAGACACCACAGAAGAAGACGATGAAGAGGACAAGGACTCTGCACCTCCCTGGCACCAGGACCCCGAGTTCCTACAGGCCCAAGAACAAGACGACTCCCTGGCGGCCCTACATGATCGAGCCGCCGTTCACAACAGACATGTAATAGACCCCCACTTAGCGTCACATCCTTCTTGGATAGTGGAAGAGGGGGAAGCCTGGTATAGAGAGGTTAAAGGAAAGGGGAGTGTTAGATGGCAGCTACTGATGCCCTTGGCGTATCGGGAGGAGGTGTTGGCACAGGCACACGATCAGCCCTGGGCAGGGCATCAAGGGGCCAATAACACACTGAAGTGGATACTATAAGGACGTGACCCGTTTTGTTAGATCCTGTGATCCCTGTCAGAGAGTGACCTCCCACACCCCTCCTCGGGCCCTCTGGCACTGCTACCCGATTGGTACCCCCATCGAGCGCATAGCTATGGACTTCATAGGGCCCCTTCCACGCACCCCCTGTGGGGCCCACTATATTCTAGTCTTCATGGACTATGCTACCAGGTATCCCAAGGCCATTCCCTTAGCCAACATGAAGAGTCCAGGGGTAGCCAGGAGACTAATTTGGTTCTTTTTCCAGGTGGGCCTCCCTAGGGAAATACTTACTGATCGGGGGAAACCATTTATGGCCCAATTTATGAAGCAAGTGTGCAAGGCGCTTCACATCCGCCAGCTGTTTACAGCAGCTTATCACCCGCAAACTGATGGGCTAGAGGAATGCATGAACCAGACCATAAAGGGCTTACTGCATAGATTGTTCTATGAGCACACCCAGGCGTGGGACCTGTATTTGGACCCCTTGTTGCTCGCCATAAGAGAAATACCACAGGCATCCACCGGCTATTCCTCTTTTGAGCTAATTTATGGGAGGAAACCCCAGGGGATCCTATGTCTGCTGGAAGAGCAGTGGGTGGAACCTCCAGCCGGCGAGTCTCATCCAGCGGATGAACACAAGCAACAATTACAAGACCAATTAGAGGTGGCCCAAATCTTAGCGGGGCAGAACCTAAAGGTGGCCCAGGCCAAACAAAAAGAGTGATATGATCGTCGGGCACGATCCTGAGAGTTACATCCAGGCTCCTCAGTGCTGGTGGCAGGGCGTGTTATGGGGCTGGGGAAAAAGTACCCCTGGGTGGGACCATTCAAGGTGGAATGAAGATTAGGCCCTGTAACATATCGGGTCCAGTATGGGAGGTTCCCAAGGCAAATGAAGACCCTTCATATTATGATTTAAAAGAGTGGGTTCCCAGGACAATCAGCCCTGAGAACCCCAAGGATCAATGCCTCTTATCTGCGACACTGGAAGAGCTCCCGATACCCTACAGTAGACCTACACTGAGCAATAACCCACTCCTGACCCCAGTGTTGGATGAACAGCTATCCGACCATCAACGCAGCCAGGTACACCAGGTACTCACCGCCAACTCAGGAGTCTTCTCGACACAACCAGGGTACACTACATTGGCTGAGCATGCCATCCCGACACCCGCAGGCGTGGTGGTGTGTTGCAAGTGGAGGCCCATCCCCTATCAGCAGCAAACCCTTGTTGACCAGGAGGTGGAGGACATGATGATGGGGGTAATCAAGCCCTCTCAAAGCCCCTGACGTAGCCCTCTTGTATTGGTCCCCAAGCCATATGGGAGCATGCGGTTTTGCATTGATTATAGGGAGGTCAATAAGGTAGCAACCTTTGATGCCTACCCAATGCCCCGAGCAGATCATCTGATAGAACAGCTGGGCCAAGCAAGATATCTGTCGACGCTTGATCTATCCAAGAGGTACTGGCAAATTCCGGTGAAAACACTGGATAAAGAAAAGACAGAGTTTGTGACCCCCAGAGGACTGTTTCAATTTCCTTTTGGCTTACACAGTGCCGCAGCCACCTTTCAACAGGTCGTAGACCGAGTCTTAGCTCACTGCCAAACATTTGCCTGGGCGTATATTGACAACATTTACTGAAAGATTATATGACAGGGAAGGGCCTAGTAAATCCTTTTTCTCAAGCTTCTTGAAGTGGCCATTCATGAGAGCGTCTACTATATATATTTTGTTACTGCTGAAAATAAATTCTCTCTGTAATGATAATCTCTTTATTGACTATCTGCCTGCTCTTCAGGAGGATGTTCTTAACCTAGTGACTTGAAAATATTTCTGCCACATTCCTCTGTTGTCTTGTTTCATTCTATTTCTTGTGGCTTAAGAAGCTTTACAAAAGATAAGTGGGCTGCCATATGATTCAGACATTAATATTCACTCCTGCAGACATGATTATCTCTACCCATGTGTGACTTTGGAGAATCATTTTTCATTTTGACCAGGGTAATTTTGGGTCTCATTTTCTAAATTTCATGGTTAAGTTCCTCAGAGTTCTAGGAGGAAATTTGTATTGTTTCCAATGCTGTGTTATCTGCCAATCTAAAAAGCAAAAATAAAAAAAGTTGGATTAATCCCACTTTTTAAAATAAATAGCTAGCAATGCAATCCTAAACAGAATTATACCCTAAACCCATTGATTTCAATGCTTAGAAATGTCTAACTGTACCTAGAATTGTACTGTAGGACTACAGTAGGCATAAAGGATAAGGTCATGTAATCCTTGGTGCAAATCATAATTTCACTGTGCATTCCCCAAGTGGCTTTAGGTAAACCACTCTCTCTCAGCTTGAATCTCCATCTCTAATATGGGAATGATCACACTGGCTACATGGCAGGGATTTTTAAAAAGATTGTTGCATGATAACACATGTAAGCATTCTGAAGACCAAAGATACTAGATAAATGCTAAGTTGTGGTGGAAAATTATATCAAGTCTCAGCATTCCAAATGTGAATACATTAAAGAGTGATATAAGGGCAATACTGATTGTCCTATTGTCAGTTTATTTCATAATAATTTCTAGCATGGAATTAATCCTTTTTACCACCAAAAGCACCAAACTGATATTTTCAATTAATATTTTCAGTATTAACAATTATCAGGGCTCTTTTTGTAGAAAAAGCCCAGCAGGAACTCATTAGCATATTAGGCCACACCCCTGGCAGCACAGCTCATTAACATATTAGGCCACACCCAGTGTTACCAGAAGTGTGGTCATCCAGCCACATCCACCTTTTGCTTCTTATTCTGTTTACCTTGTTGTCAAAAAAGTTTTGACAAAACCAATAAAAACATTTTTTCTGTCCCATCAATACAAAATCTTGCCTGAACCAATATCTTATGTCCAACAATTATTCCCACACTGGATTGGAATCAATTCCTAAAGGTTAGGTTCCCATGGAAATCAGCTTGCCTTCCTGCAGAACTAGTACGCTGAATATGATTTTTTAGGGTTGCCAGCCTACAGGTGGGGTCTGGAAATCTCCTGGAATTACAACTGAGCTCCAAACTACAGAGATCAGGTCAATGGCTGCTTTGGAAAGTGGAGTCATGGCATTATGCCTTGCTTAGGTCCCTCCTTCCCCTAAACCCCACCCTCCACTCCCAAATCTCCAGGGATTTCCTCAACCTGGAGTTGGCAACCCTAGTTCACTGGCAGAATAATGCTAGGAGCCAGTTTGGTGTAGTGGTTAAGTGCACGGACTCTAATCTGGGAGAACCAGGTTAGATTCCCCACTCCCCCCCTTGTACCTGCTGGATAACCTTGGGTAAGCCATAGCTCTGTACCAGCTGTTATCTCAGAGCTCTCGCAGCCCCGCCTACCTGACAGGGTGTCTGTTGTGGGGAGGGGAAGGGAAAGGAGTTTGTAAGATGCTCTGAGACTCCCTTGGGTAGTGAAGGGCCGGGTATAAATCCAATCTCTTCTTCTTCTAGGTTTCTGGATGCACTGGACGGGAGTAGTTTGTGGACTATTTTATTCAAGGTACAAAATTTTATTCAAGGTATAAGATTTTATGTGCCACCCACGCTTCTTCAGATGAAAGAAATGTGCATGCACACAAAAGCTTATCCTTGGATGAAACTTTGGACTCCAACTTTGTTCTGCTGCTTCAGACCAACACGGCTACCCACCTGAATTATTAGACTATAATACTTTTTACAAGCAATTATGTACCAGTGGAGTGGTTACCATGCAGAGTCTGTCCCACAGGTAAAATTATCCTGTGAACAAGTGGTCTTTACCACATAAAAGTATCACTACCATCACAAGATCACCAATTGTTGGAAGTCAACTCCTCAGAAGCAGAAATCTCCCTTATTAGGAGGGTTAAGAACATCAACTTTGCTGGCCCATTAAAGGCAGATGTCAGTCCAGTGGCAGGAGAAGAGGGGCAATCCTCTTCATCAGAAACTCTGCCCACTTTTTAAATTTCACAAAACAGGAAATCTCCAAAGTGCTGCTGACCATGCTCATTTTTAGTTACAACTCTGTTTCTCTGCAGATGTCCCCCAAAGTCCCCCCTGCAAGTGTTCTGCCAACACACACAACAATGAAGCTACTTTTTCAGATGTTTTCTCTTGCATGGCAGTAAGCACCAAACCACTTTAATGCAGACTTTAGACACACATATATTTGCAAGCCATTCCCAACTAGACACAGCAATGAACTCAGACTTCAAACTTACTTTTCTTAAGCAGAAGATGCCATGAGAAAACGAAAGAGATGATCAAGAATTAAAGATATTGTCAAAAGCAGCATTTCCTGGGCTCTCTGCTTTTTTACATTTCCCCCCTTTTCAATAATTTTTTTATAAAAACACAAAAAACAAAATGAAACAGAAAGGAATGAAGGAAGGAAGGAAGGAAGGAAGGAAGGAAGGAAGGAAGGGAAGAGAGAGAGAAAAAAGGTAGGTGGGGGAGAGAAAGAAAGAAAGAAAGAAAGATGGGGATAGAGAGAGAGAGAATGACAGAAAGAAAGATAGATGGGGGAGAGAGAAAGGAAGGAAGGAAGGGGGAAGGAGAGAGAGAGAGAAAGGAAGGGGGAAGGAGAGAGAGAAAGAGAAAGGAAGGAAGGAAGGAAGGTTGGGACAGAGAGAGAGAGAAAGACAGACAGAAAGAAAGACAGAAAGAAAGGTGGGGGAGAGAGAGAGAGAGAGAGAAGGAAGAGATGGGGGAGGCACTTACTGGAGCAGGGAGAGTGAGGCGATGTTAGCAAGCCAAATGCAGAGCCAGGCCTTTCAGTGTAAAGGGCCTAGCCCCCTGCTTAATCTCTGGGTGTGGCTTTCTCCTGCTGGCTTGCTGCAATTAAAGGGAAAGCGCGGAGTGGGGTTTTTTCCTGCTGGCTCTCTGCAGGAACTTTCCCTTTAAGTGTAAACAGCTCAGGCCCAGCAGGGAGGGGGCGGGGCAGGCTCGGACGCCAGCCAGAACGGCGTTCCGGTGCATTCCTGCTGAAAAAGAGCCCTGAGAATTATAATTTGCTTTACTTATATTCCCTTAGAACAGAAGGCAGGCCAATACTTTCATCGATTCTTATTGTTTAAGCACGTTCAAAAGTAGGATATTGAGATATGATGTGCTATTATGCACATACTGCTAAGTGAGTGGGAGGGGAAACAGCACCGAGTCGGGATGGGATGAGCAGACCATCCTGATGGCATGAAAGCATGCTTGAGTGATCAGATAGGGGAAAATCTATCTGTAGCCCATCGGCAAGCATTAGGACCAGACTTTCCCCAGTGTTTTTTTAACTCCACTTCTGTGGCGGAGCAGCACAGGGTGCCAATGACTGCAAGACCTTTCTCAGATCTTGCAGTTTGATCATGCCCTTTAGATCTGTCAGGCATTCACAGCTGAGTCAGATCTAAAGACACATCTGACCGTGGTTTTAATTGGTCTTAAAGGTGCCACTGGACTCAAACTTTGTTCAATATAACATGAGTTGTCTTTATCATTGCACCATACCCGAAGTAACATCAACTAATTTTACATTTCTTCATTTACATGTTTTCTGTTTCTGAGTTTGAAGACTATTTTGTCTGTCAATTCACATGATCAGCCAAATGATGTCATTTTATGATTTACATCATTCAGGGAACAGGGAATTTCCAGTATATCACACATGAGCACATTTACTTTATGTTGCCCCTCAATGTGTCTTGATTAACTGAGAAAATAATGAGCAGTGACAAGATTCAATGCACCGTATTTAATTCTTAGAAATCTCAAGTCATAGGTTTTGACAATGTGAATGGCTGTACTATGAATTAGACATGAGAAGGTTTAAGACGCATAGACATGATATCCACTGGACCTCTCTAGCTGTACCTTTCTAAAAACTCTTGCATCATAGACTTCAGAGATGTATGAGAAGTTTGCTGTCATTCTAGAAACCATTTCCTAAGTGCAAAATGTATCCAAATGTCAGTTAAACACATTTAAATCATGTCCATTTCAGAGCTTAAATATGTACTATGCAGTACAATCCTAAGCAGTTCCTCTAGTTCAGGGGTGGGCAATTGTTTTGGCTCGGGGGCCACTTTGTGGGAGCGGAGGTTAGTGGAGGGCCGCACCTTTTAAAATGATTGCATTCATTAATTAACTTTGAATTTCAGAAAAGGTATAAATTGTATCATAAAAATCAATAAATATAAATTAAATAAAATAATGGTAGTTTTATTAAATTTATTTATTGTGCTAATTTCATATCATCCATAGCTGCAAGCACATTTAATTTTAGAATCAGTTTTAATGAGACAAATGTACCCTATCACAGTTTTCTACAATTTTTTTGAAACCAGGAGTGAGATTGCTTGTTGAGATTCTCATCACAGCCTGCAAGTTAGGTGGGGCTGAGAGCTCTCTCTCCAGGACTGCTCATGAGAGAACACCTCTGAGAGAACTTGTGACTGACCCAAGGTCACACCAGCAGCTGCATGTAGAGATTTGATTTATACCCCACCCTACACTACCCACAGGAGTCTCAGAGCGGCTTACAAACTCCTTTCCCTTCCCCTCCCCACAACAGACACCCTGTGAGGTAGGTGGGGCTGAGAGCTCTCTCTCCAGGACTGCTCATGAGAGAACAGCTCTGAGAGAACTTGTGATTGACCCAAGGTCACACCAGCAGCTGCATGTAGAGATTTGATTTATACCCCACCCTACCCACAGGAGTCTCAGAGTGGCTTACAAACTCCTTTCCCCTTCCCTCCCCACAACAGACATCCTGTGAGGTATGTGGGGCTGAGAGCTCTCTCTCCAGGACTGCTCATGAGAGAACACCTCTGAGAGAACTTGTGACTGACCCAAGGTCACACCAGCAGCTGCATGTAGAGATTTGATTTATACCCCGCCCTCCACTCCCCAAGGGAGTCTCAGAGCGGCTTACAAACTCCTTTCCCTTCCCCTCCCCACAACAGACACCCTGTGAGGTAGGTGGGGCTGAGAGAGCTCTTTCCCAAGCTGTCCTTGAGGGAACAGCTGATATGGCTTGCCCAAGGTCATCCAGCAGGTGCAAGTGGAGGAGTGGGGAATCAAACCCAGTTCTCCCAGATTAGAGTCCGCGCACTTAACCACTGACTACCAAACTGGCTCTTAATGGAGGCTGTGGGCAGCAAGAAAGCCATCTGGGGCGGCGCTGAGGGACAGAGAGATACACACAGGGAACATGGAGAGAGAGAGAGGAAGACACACACAGAGGGACAGAGAGAGACAGACAGACAAAGAGACAGACTCAGAGGGACGGAGAGAGACAGACAGGGGAACATAGGGACAGAGAGAAAGACAGAGGGACACAGAGTCACACACACATGCAGAGGGCAAAAACAAAAGGTGCAGAAACGATGGAGAAATTTACTGTTGTTTACCCTGCACCTTAAATCAGTGGGAACTACTTCAGCATGGGGGGGGGGGGGGGGAGCGCTCCTGTTTCTTATACCTAGAGCAGGTGCGCGAGTTTCCTGCCAGGGCTTCGCTCTCCCTCCCATTTTATAACCAGGTAAAGTCAGAGAGGAGTTTCCAGTTTCTTCCTCCTCTATAAATAAAGAGCGGGGGGGGGGGGGGGTTCGTTTACTTTCACCCTCTCCCGTCCAGCCCTGGAGAAGCCAGCTGGAAACACCGTCTGGGTCTGATATTAAATGGGGGGGGGGGAGAGGGGATGATGAAGAGGCCACATGCTCCGGACTTGAGGAGGAAGCGGGGGTTGGGGGAGAAGAAAATAAGGAAGCGGCTCTCAGGGATGGAATATTCTTTCCGGTCAGGAGAATTTATATCCTGGCTGCTCCCTCCACCCACCCTTTCCCCTCCCCTCCCCTCCCCTCCCCAGAGACGTTTTCCTTTTCTCTCCCTCTCCTCCTCCTACCCCCCCCAACCTGCCTGCCAAAGTCCCAGCGAAGCTCACAGCTTAAACGAGGTACTGAAATTTGAAAGCTCCTTTTTGCTGCCGCTTCTCTCTCACCGCGTGCACAGCTCCTCGCTCCTCGCTGTTTTTGAAGACCCGCCCACTTTTTCTTCCCGCGCAAGGACCCAAGCCCCGACGTCAGAGAGCGGCTGCGTCCCTGCACTTCTGCCCCTGGGCCAAAAGAGAACGCTCCAGGACGACTCGGAGTGATGACGCCCCCTCCAGCTCCTGCAGGTTGCTGCTGCCCCACCTGCATCATGGGAGGCCGCTCTGCCTCTGGCACTGGCTGTCGGGAGCAACCCGGCTGCGGTCGCTGGGCAGCAGCAGCACCATCGCGGTGGTGGAGGAAAGGGCCGGGGGAAAGTGAGCGAAGGTGCTGCCACGGCGATACAAGCGCTGCTGCGCCTGTGAGCCGAGCCAAGCCGAGGGAGCCCGCCTGCTGAGGGGGCAGGCTGCCAAGAGGACTTGGGGAGCGAGGCGGCCGGCTGGCTGGCCCCAAGTTGGCATTGGATCTTCGCTGGGGGAGCCGCCCCCGCACCCCTCCTTCCCTGCGTGCCCCGAGGCTGGATGAGCCGCTCCGGCGGGGGCTGGACTTTGTCACCCGCGGGCCTCAGAAGCCTTGGAGATGCTGCGCTGCTGGCCCGTGGCCGCCTGGCTGGCAGGGCTGCTGGCGCCGGGCTGGGAGCTGCCTTGGGGGAGGCGGGGGCAGCCCGGGCGCTCTCCTGCTGGACCTCTCGCTGGGGGCGGAGTGGCGCTGTGCGCTGGACCCAACCTGGGTGGCCCACCAGCTGAGGGAAGCTGTCGAGGTGACGGGCGACAGGCGGCTGCGGAGGACCAGCAAGCCCCTGGTGCCCGACTGCCTTGGTGGGCCGCCAGAAACCCTGTGGCGGGCCGCATGCGGCCCGCGGGCCGCCATTTGCCCAGCCCTGCTCTAGTTGAAGACCTTTGAAATCAGTGTGTCTTAACTGGAATAACTCTGCATACAATTGTACTGTAATTCTCTCTTACTAAAATCACAGAGTCTTAAAACATGCGGGGTAGACAATTAAACACCTGTGCCTCAGATATTTGGTCTATCAAGTTCATTATTGTCTGTTCTGATTGGCAGCAGCTCTCTAGAATCTCAGAGATCTTTCATGTCACCTACCATCTGACCCTTTTAATTGGAGATGCCAGGAGTGAATCTGGGACCTTCTGCATGGCAAGCAAAAGCATTACCACTTGGTCCCTTTTATATAATTTTTAAATGGAGTGTTCTAATATTGTGGATAGACTGCATTTATACATTTGCATGCATTTGACCTAGCCCCATATGTCTTAGCATAAATTAAGGTGCTTTGTACAACCATTGCAATCCATATTAAATTGCTGTTTGTTGGTCAGTCTCCTTACAGCAAGCTGGTTTTTTTTAAAAAAAGGTTTGCATTGGCATGGGAAGAATGGCCAGTTTTCATGGTAATTCACTGCATACAAAAAAGCTTAATTATATGACAGTCCATTTAAATATGATTCTATGGATTGATTGACACCTATGGTTGGAAGGGGTGTTATAGACTACCTAGTCCAGCCTCCTGAAAATCTAGTTTGAGCATTCCAAACAGCTGGCTGTCTAGCTTCCACAGAAGATCTGAAGCTAGGGAAATCCCACCTCCACCCTAGATAATATCAAGAGAATACTTGTGGCTGACTGTGTGAGCTGTTTCAATTAAAGACATCTGAGGTAATGAGAGCTGATATGAAAATTCTGTCCATTAGTGTTTGACTTGAGAATGACTTACATAAAAATGAAGTTGCCTTATACTGGGTAGACCTCTGGTCTATCAAGGCAATTATTGTCCACTCAGGCTGGTAGTGGCTCTCCAGGGTTTTATGTAGAGGTCTTTCACATCACTTACTTTCTGAACCTTCTAATTGAAGATGCTGAGGTCTCAAACTGGGACCCTGTACATGCAAAGCAGATGCTCTACCCCTAAGACATGGCCTCTCTCTTTAATTCACAATGGAAAATCTATCCTGGGTGATGACAGTGTGGATGTGAATCAGCATTGAAATAATTGTTTTTAAAAAATGAATGGTAGTTATTTTGTGTGCACTGGACCTATATTCCAATATGATAATAGATACGCAATTACTTTGTCTCATACCTTTCCAGAGAGCTGAAAGTGTTATGGCAGAGATGCTGTTGCCCATGGTGTGTGCATTACTGTCTTTGTTCAGAGGTCTGTCAGGGTTCTGAAGTGCTTCCTCAACCTGCAAAACTTGACTAGAGATGGCGGTTGGACAAGAGATCTGAATGCAAAGAGCACAGCAAACAATGCATCTATTATACCATATTTAACTCTCTTCAAATCTATTGTATGTCTTCAACTTTAATCTATCTATATTTTCTTTTTTTTATATCCTTTCCACCTTTCCCTTTAATTAAAATGAATTGTTTCTCTTCTAGTGTTCTTAGTAAGAGGTAGCTGGGCTGAAAATTAACTGAGCTGAAAATCCATTTATATTCTATAAATCATAAATGTGGATTTCTTCCTAATGTAACAGCTCAAAGTACATCTTTCAGGTTTTGTGCCCACAATGTTATTTTCCAATAGATGTTTCTCTGGTAGCCAGTTTTGTATATGCAGTGTCAAAGTGCCTGCTTTTAAAGCACATCATTCCTGCCATTACCAGCTTTCTCTTGGCAACTATAGCTCAGATTTATATTGTTTTTCACTTTGTAACTTTAAAAGATGTAATTTTAAGTAAAGGATAATTGTTTTAGCAAAATAATGGACATATGATATGTCAGCTGTCTCCCAGATTCCTTTATTTACTACTTTGTTTCTACTTGTCTGTTTTCACCCACTCCAATGAAATGGTTTCGAATGTTTAATTCATCTAAGATGCAACAGCCATTGCAACGACTGTGTTACTGTGGTGCTTTGATGGCTGGTGGCCAGAGAGGTGAAGCTGGTTACCTAGTCAACAAGGATGATGAAGTTCAGAACTGGCAGACAGAGACAGACATTCATTAGCCTTCTGACTCAGCAGACCAGCTGGGGGTCATGGCAGTGATCCAGGTAGGTGGGCTAGCTTTGCAGTCCTCTTGAACTCTTCCACAAAAGGTGTCCCTCTTGCCAACTCAGTCATCTCATTTGATTGGAAGGAAGAGGGTACAGATATTGCTGAAGTTGCTGTGGGGTATTTAAACCATGGCAGCCTTGGGCTGATGAGGAAGGGCCTGGCTGTTGCTCCACAGAGACATTTAACAGCCAGAAGGTACAAGATGCTGTAGAAAATCCCTCCTCTTCCAGACTGAGGTGCAGATATGGGAGACAAAAGAGTGAGGCATGGTAATTGGGAGACTGCCTTTTCCCCTAAAATTGGTTGTTCGTCCTTTGGCTTCTAGGATCAATACAGAAGTCTAATGTTGACTTCTCAAGCCCTAAATGGCTGGGGACTAGAGTACTAGAAGGACTTCCTCACCACTATCAACCTTTCAATGACTTTGATTTTCAGAGCATTTTAAAGCTTAATCCTGGCAAAACAGAAGTGTGACTGGTAAGCAGAAGGTCTGGCTTGGGACTTAAGCTGTCACCCATACTGGATGGGGCTGGACTCCGTTTGAAGGAATAGGTCTATAGTTTGGGAGTGCTGTTGGATCCAGCCTTACTGATGGATAAGCAAGTGGGTGACTGTGGCTAGGAGTGTCTTTTACCAGTTTCAGCTGCTTAGCCTGCTGTACCCTTTCCTGGGCACGCCTGGCCACTGTGGTCCATACCCTGGTCACATCTAGGCCCCTTTCAGACAGCCTTTGTAATCTGTTTCATTAGCAGGTTGCTAATGGATTTTTTGTGTCAGTTCAGACACAACTTTTTTTTAGCAATGGGCTGCTGATGGATTTTATTGACCTGTTCACACAAAGCCACTTGCATCCCATTGGCAAAGTAGGGCTGAGGCGTTTTTGAGGGAAACTGCTTTCTTCCATTTTCATCTCTTCGCTGCACTTCTGAATTGTTGTGGTGTGTTTTTTAAAATGTCCGTAGTGCTTCCTACAATGCCACTTCCCCCCATCCTTTTCCACCATGCACTCTTCCTCACCCTTTCTCCCCCCATTCTAAATTGAGTGTACAGTGATCCCTCTAAGCTGAGTTAGTGTGAGCTAGCTCACAGTTTTTTAGCCTCCAGCTCACATATTTTTGTCTTAGCTCAGGAAGGATGGCTCCAGAGCAAACTAATTTATGCAGTAGCCAAATCGCTCACTCACAACTTTAATGCCAGTAGCTCACAAAGTAGAATTTTTGCTTACAAGACTCCACAGCTTAGAGCAGGGGTGGCCAACCTGTGGCTCGGGAGCCACATGCGGCTCTTTCACACATATTGTGCGGCTCCTGGCAGGGCGGCTGGGGAAGCAAAGGGGAGGCATGCTTTTTCTCCCTTCCTTCCTTCCTTCCCTCCTCCCTCCCATCTATTTGCTTTCCTAGTTTCTCTCTCTCTCTTTCTTATAACTGGTTTTCCTCGTTTGTTTTTATTTTTGGCAGTCCCATTTAATGTTAATAAAAAGCAAATTTGCATATTTTTAAAAATAAAAACGTGTGTGTGTGATATTTGTTCCTGTCTTGCGGCTCTCAGACATCTCTATGTGGCTCTTACGTTTATTCTATGTGGCTCTTACGTTAAGCAAGGTTGGCCACCCCTGGCTTAGAGGGAGCATTAGCACTGAACCAATACAGCACTTCAGTGTTATAGTGGCACTGTGGCACATGACTCCAATGAGAGACTATTTTGGTGCTCTAGCACTCTACTTAGAACATCTGGGGGAAAAGAGTGAGGAAGAATGTGTGGCAGAAAAGGGCAGGAGGAAAACTGGCACAGTTTGAAATGGGCATAGCACTTCAGAGATGGCTCATTAACGGGATGAAGTTTGCGGTATGAGACCCCCATCCTTGTATCACTTTACTCAGAACCAGGTCAGCAATGGATAATATCCGGTTTAGAATAGTAATGTGAAAAAGTCCATGGGTCAGATTACTGCAATGCAGTCTTTGTGGCCCTGCCCTTGAAAAGTGTTTGGAAATTCCAAGTGGTACAGAATGCTGCAGCCAGGATGTTGAGTGTATTTTATTTTTAATCAGCAATCTAAAAGCCTTAAGTCAACATATGAGTATAGCAATATAGATCAATGTATCTGAAGGAGTGAGCTGAGACTCATAATAGTTCGTACCCTGACACAAATTTTGTTAGTCTTTATGGTGCTACTGGACTCTTGATCTTTTCTAGGGATGGACAAAAACTGGCTCATGGACTAAAGTTTATCACAAATTTTGGCCAGTCTGTGGTTTGCAATGCCATGTTTGCAAATTGAAGAGTTACCATGAACTTCCATTAATTTTGATGCAGTTCATAGTGGTTTATGAAGAGCAGAAAGCAGAGGTTTAAATGGCTCTGAGACATTTAGCCCCCTGCTTTTGGCTCTTCACAAAAAACAGCTCAGCTGTTTGGTTTAAATGGTTCAGAGCCATTTAAACAACTGCTTTCTGCTACCCACCACTTTTTGTGGGGAGCAGAAAGCAGGGGTTTAAATTTTAAACATCTCACAAACCAATATGAACTGGTCTGGTTTGTGAACCAGCCTATCAGTTCGTGGTTCGGCCATGAATCACAAACTGAACCAATCCGCCAAATTTTGGTTCATGCCCATTTCTACTCTTTTCTACTAGTATAGCAGTATGTATACCATATTCTCTGAATTCCCAGCTTTCATTCAAAATAAGTCTCTAGTTCCTTCCACTGTAGAGATATAACATTAAAATCATATCACTGCAGCAAAAGGAGCAAGGTACTTACTTAAAAAAAATAAAAGCTGGGTATGCATATCACTATCCTATTACATTGATGTAAAAAATAATAAAAGCCTCCTGGTGGTGAAGGAGAAAACCACCACTGAAACAAGCTTCATAAGTGTCCAGGAGCCTGTTAGTCCACCTACTATTTTCCAGCTGAAGGGCAGGCTCTGCTACCTCCAATACTAGCAGTGGGGCAAAGCCTCCGAAACAGATGCTGACACTGATCCTTTCCACATTTGCCTGCCACCCTAGATTTTCTCAGTGTTTGAGTCAAGGTGATTTAACTCTATGGCAAAACAGTATCCAAAAACCCCAGGGCAACAGCGAGCTGAAACTGGACTGACCACTGAAAGGAGGTAATGTAAAGCAAAGGGGGAGGGACCAGAATAAAAAGAAGATTGAATTCAATTTTAGTGCAGAATGGCGGGGTGAGTCTGTAATAAAAAGAAGGTTGGATATGATTTTAGTGCAGAATTGCTTGGAGGACACCATGGTGAATGGGGATTAAAAGGGCCACTGTAAGACGGGGGCCAGTTCAGTCCTTTTCCTTTCAAAATGTAAAGGCCCATAAGTAGAGCCCAGACCTGCTTGACCACCAATTGTTAGTTGGACTGCTTCCTCTCCTTCCCTCCTTACTCTTGTGCCTGCCTGGGACCCCAAAACATTCCACTACTCCCAGAATTCCAGGAGAGTTTTGCAACATTTCAGGTGTCCCCAAGCTGACCCAAAACAGCTAGTGTGGGATATCATTTCAGTTCAGGTGTATCTGAATGCACGCCCCTTTGTAGTGATTGGTCTTGCTAACTTTTAAACTGGTCCCTCTAGTTCTCTCATTATGATCTGTTTGATTTGCTGCAATTATCAAATGAAGTTAATTGACCCCATGCTGTGAAAAGCTTCAGCTGCCCATTTCCACATTTTAATGGGACAGAGCACTTGTCACCTAGCCACCTTATTCCTGATAGCAAATGACCACTTTGAGCAGTTATTAGCACCAGTTGGAGATAATACATGTTGCCAGAGAACTTCCATTCTATCTGGAAACAGTGTTGGAGAAAACTTCTAAAATTTCACAGTGTGCTAGATCCAAATTGGGGCCCTCACTATTGCCACTTCACTTAAAGCTAAAGGTATTGAGGAACCTGAATCTTCAGCATCTTTTCTAGCTGTGCCCCACATCCTATGGCCTCGGACAGTATTTTTTAAACAAATACACTTTTTAAATCTGCGAGCTTTTATAAAAATTGTTCTCTGTTTGAATAAAAAGAAGCCTATTAAACACAGATACACAAATAACATCTGAAAAGGTTTTTCATACTTTCAATTTCATTTTGCTTCAGCTTTATTAATATCAATTCAGAAAGACACTGGCGCTCTTGGCCTTGAGGCTGTTTCTCTCCTACTGATTTTTAGATAAAATTTATTATGTTTACAGAATACATCAGTACATTCCTGGAACTTTTTCTTTAAGTGCAAGAAAAGATGCTTTGTGTTACATAACATTGTACTTTAATGCAAAGCAACTGTAGCAATAATAAGGAATGTATTTCTTCTGTGAAATTTAGAACAGACTGGAGAAGCCTTGTGCATACCAGACAAGACCTGCTCCTGCGTGCATTAGTAAAAACAAACCAAATTCCTCTCGCTGCAACTTAGGTATAGTGCTGGTCTTACATTAAACTCTCTAAACTATTGTGTGTATATATAAAATGTCAGAAAACATACAAATTAAAATCCAAACTACTAGAAGGAATATATTTATGAAAGCCTTTTTATACACAGTAAGAAACAACTTTTTTACATGAAATTAATTAGTTTTATTTGAAATGGGAAGGGGAATGTCTCGGTTTTAAAAGCTTTCCTTCCAGTGTATAATGGCAGCTTTTAAAAAATGTAAGTTATCACACACAGTTTTTGAAAGAAAACAACCTTCCATAATTCTGACTGTTCTCCCTTAAGCATTCAACTTGAGACCAATTCCTCCTAAGTATGCTTACCATTTATAATTGATTTAGTATATTGTCATCTTGCCCTTCATTCAAAGAGCTCAGGGTGTTGTACATCATTCTCCTATTTTATCCAAACAACAACCCTGGGAAGTGGGTTAGGCTGAGAGAAAGAGTAATTAGCCCAAGCTCACCCAGAAAACTTCATGACATAGGGGGATTTGAACCTTGATCTTTCAGATCCTAGTCCGACATACTACCCATGATACCACATTGGCTCTTGCAAGAGCACAGGGACCAAGGATCCATCTACTACAGGACTCTGTCCAGGGATTCAGTGAGATACCAAAATGGCCCTGTGAAATGGCCCCATCCCCCAACAGAGGCAGGAGGGGAGGTAGAAGAATGCTTGCCCCCAGCCTTCAACCTTGGAGTGGGGAGGGAAAGGCCAGGTTCACAGTTGCCCCCCACCTGCTCATCTCACACCATGCAGGAACCACTGGCTTGTGGCACCAGCTCACACGTACCCTGCAAAAGGATCTGACTTGCAGCATCAGTGATAGTTGCAGCATCAGCAGTACCAGCTTCTGTCTGACTCATGTGAGGCCGAGGAGACCAGATTACAGTGGTGTCCCACATCTGCCTTGCATACAGTGAGGGCTGCTGGTTTGTGGCTATGGTGACTCCAAACTTATGTAAGGTAGGAGCCATCCGCTTACAGTTGC
Organism: Lepidodactylus listeri; assembly: GCA_029233225.1. Classification (NCBI taxonomy): domain Eukaryota; kingdom Metazoa; phylum Chordata; class Lepidosauria; order Squamata; family Gekkonidae; genus Lepidodactylus; species Lepidodactylus listeri. Next base: position 39,205,854 of record JARCFY010000006.1, on the reverse strand, counting down.
AGTGCCTCCCACTCACCTCACATGGGGTTGCCCTGGGTCACCCCAAGCCCTGCCAGAGTACCCTCTCAGGTCACAGGTCCATCAGGACTTTTCCTGTTGGCCAGAATGACCAAACCACCACTGAGTCTCTCTCAGATAATAACCCAGTCAAACACTTACAGACACTGATAAGCAGAATAAAATGTTTGTGTTATTGTCTGTTGCAATGTTTATCGAACATGGAAACCCAAGTCATATTAATGTCATTGGTTTCTTGAGGCTAATATTAACAGATAGATTTAACTTCCATGAATTTTATCTAATCCCCACCCCTTAAAGGTGCTAGATTCCACAGATCAATTCCACTAGCAGGGACACTTTGATGTAAGAAACTTGGAAGAGCATCTAAAATCAGGTATGTATGAACCCTGAAATTTTCATCCTTATTGGCTGAAAGAGTAAATAAATTATAGGATGGAATGTACATCCTAGGGATGCCAACTTCAGTTTAGGAAATTTCTGGACAAGTGGGGGGGCAGTGCTTGAGGTGGGCAGAGTTTGAGGAAGGGAGGGAGCTCAACTGGGATGTAATTTCACAGAAGCTGCCATTTCCTTCAGGGAAACTGATCTGTGTAGTCTGGAGAGCAGTTGTAATTTTGGAGCAGCCCTAGGTCCCTTCTGGAGGCTGGCAACCCTAGTCCTTCCCCATGAAACCAATATAAATGTCACCAAAATACAATAATGACTCCAAAATATGTCCTAAAAATGTGAAACAATTCATACCAAAAATTAATTATTCAGACCCAATCAACATTTCTATGCACATCCTTGCAGGGGCAATCAAGCTTCTACCGGGGGGGGGGGGGGACTCTACTGTTTAACACTGTTTTTAGGGGCACAATGAAAAAAATATGATCTGCTCATAGGTGTCTTTTATTGAAAATGTGCAGAAGTCAGAGACCCAAGCAGTGGGTTCAGAAGAACAATTTTAACACGATTATTGATTATGACCGCAGTAGAATGATCGCAGGTGGGAAACAGACAGGTATCACTGCTGAATCTTCACCCATTTCCCACATTCTCTCTTTCTCTCCTTCTTTCCTCTCAGCTGTAATAACACCCCCAAATGACATATCAGAAATTTAAAAAGATTGATTTAAACTAGAACTGAACCACATTTATTCCCAAAATTCCTCTCAAAGTTCGTTCCAGAAAATATTGAAGTGAAATACCTTTTTGATCTTAACCCCCCTTTTCAGCTTATTAAAATTTTATTCTATTAAAAAAATCTTTTATAGATGAGAAACCAATTTTCTAATGTTTCATATGTCCAGGTCTTCCACACCAAGAACAGAGAGAACCTTTACTATGGCAGGGTCAGAGGATGATCTCAAACCACACAAGAAAGTTTTGATGGTGAAGCTAAGCAGGATCAGCCGTATAATGGACAAGAGCTGAGACTGCCCAGGAGTCACATATAAGCTATTCTGAGCTCTGTCCTTCTGGAAGAAGAGCAAATAAAAGTACTGTGCAAACTAAAAATAACTCATCCTGTACGGACCTATCATTTTCTACCATTCTGACAGTAGATTATATTTGTAAGTTGCCGCCAATTGAAACTGGAATTGTATTGTATTTTAATGCACTAATTTATATTTTTTGTATTGATTTTAATGTTGTGAGCCGCCTAGAGCCACTTATGTTGGTCAGGCGGGATATAAATCCAAATAAATAAATAAATAAATAAAATAAGTCACAGTCAAAAACTGCTGTATCAGTAGTACTTCATAGGGTCCTCAAGACTCGTTTTCCTGGTGATCTCTGAGAAGACATTGGCTGGAGATTGAGGAACTAATATTATCCACATGGGGCTCAAGCACCATTTCTCTGGGCCCAGTACAAACTTGCAACATGAGCCCCCCCTTGATTCTGTACTAAACCCACTGACAACATAATTAACAGACCTAACAACATCAGCCATCTCAGGTTCATTCACTTGCTCCTCTTCCAGAGTTACATATGCCATCAAATTTCATCAATGTCCTTCCACTCCCTCCATCAGACAAACAGGTCTGATACAGAAGGATAAATGGACGTAAATTCAACATTCAAAACCACAACACTCAAAAACTACAGTGAGAAAGTTTTAATCTTCAAGGTCATTCTATTGCTGATCTAAGAGTGGCAGTCCTCAAATAGACAAGCTTCAAGGGTAGATTACAACATCAGTTGGCTAACCTTGAGTTCATTAACAAGCTCAGATCAATGGACCTCCCAAAGCTGATCAGGAACATAGGATTCTTATCTCACTTCAGATGCTATTTTTCTGCCCCCAAGCATTTCCCTTCTGCATCCTGAGTTCCTTCTTTGCAATACCCCTCCCACCTTCTGACTGGGATACAAGGACTCTGAGATCTCCATTTCAAGTTGTATCTGATGAAGGGAGATTTAACTCTTGAAAGCATATACCCTGAAAATCTTGTTGGTTTCTAAGGTGCTACTGGACTTGAATTTAGCTGGTCTACTGCAGACCAACATAGTGACCTTCTGAAAATACCAAATTTACAATCCCATGATATTCTGAAATATCATTAAAAGACTATATTGTACTAATGACCTCACAGCCCAGTCTTAGTCAGCCACCCGCCCTCCTGTGATCCTAGTAAAGTGTATATATTTCCCTCCACACATGTTTGGGTCTCAGGTAACTGAGTCTGTTGGCTGACCACCCAACAGTGGACTTCCCAGGTACCCGGGACTAACTGCTATACCCGGAGACAACTATGGATAAAAATTAATCATTTGGACTATTTTTAAGGGAATTAGTCAAATTATTTGCTTCAGAACATTTTGCTTCCCATTTTGACAGCATTGGGAGTACGATTGTCAAATGGTCACTGATTTGAGCATAGGGTTGCCAGATCCACCATAGCTAGACACCAGTGGGGGATGGGGGGCAGTAAAATGATACCCTGTTAGATAACCTGAACTGAGGTCTCCGTCTAGGTTCTGTCAAGAGACTAGTTCGCCTAACAGCTCTTGTCTGTTCAGAAACATTGGTTGAACCTGGAGTCTAGTAAAAATCATGGAGCCTTCTGTCTCTGAAAACCAAGGTCAAGCTGACTACAGCTTCAAAGAGAGAGAGATAAGGAAGATGGGAGGCTGATACAGGTGCCAATCAGATCATTAGTCCTAGTAGTTTCAAGGCCAAAGAAACTGAAATGGAGTTTGGCCTGCACAGTCCATCTCATCAGTGCAAGGGTCCATTGGTGGGATAAGGTGCTTGCTTGATTAGGCTCTATACAGTAGCAGAGTATATGGTCTCATAAAGTCAACTGACCTGATTGGTTGGGACACCTGGGACACCTGATTGGTGTGTTGCATCACTGGCCATACATTTGATTGGTCAACTAGAATCATGCCAACACAGGTCATTGAGCATAAAGGAAAAATCTTTTATCCTAGATTCACCTTTTGTCTGAATTGTATCTAACTTTGGTACACTTCTTGAGTCTGGGTGGGCCAGGCTGGTTGGACCACCTGTTTTGGACTTTGAAACTCTGACTCAGTCTTGCCAGGTAACATCTGGATTTAGAACAAGTGCTTATAAAGATGCTTAGATTAGATATCTAATCTAATTTAGCTTCATCATTTGGCTTTAACTGTTCACTGCTTATATTTTGTGTACCTCTGCACAGTCTTTTAATAAACCACTTTAATTATATTTTGTGTTGTTCTTGGGTTTGGGGACTTCAATTTGAATCCAGTACTTTAGTCCATATTAGCTACAGCTATCAGACTGTTTGCTGGAACACACTTTGCAGGGCTGATTCTTGCTCTTAGACTCAAGCAGGCTCATGACTCAGTCCCTTGGTCTCTGGCTGGTGGTTTAGTTAAGGGGATTGGTGGTAGCATTACCGTGGGGTTGTAAGGATTCACACTTCTGGCATTTTGTGGTTTTGCCTTGGACCAGTCTGTCACCCTTAAGGAGGCTTTTATAATTCTTTGACAGGTTCTGTCCATGGTTTTTCAGGCTGTGTTGATAATCCATGCAACATCCTGTCCTGGCTCTGCACCAGACGTACCACATTCTATTTTGTCCTGATACATCAGGTCCCTTCAGGATTCTGTCAATTTCTGCTGTGACCATACCTGCTCTAGCACTGCTTCTTGGCCCAGCCAGCGTGGGGGCAGGACTTTGAAATAAATATTGGAAAGTCAATGAGGGGCCTCAGGATAGGATACTTCAAGCTTCAAAATCAAACGATAAATGGCAATTAATATACAGAAGCATCAGAATTTGAATAGCATATACAGAGGAAAAACTCCATGATATATCAAACTGTATACTTCCCTTTACCATTCTGGCCATGGGCCCCTAGCCCACAGTGTACAAAGGTACAAGAGTAATTTAATCTCTTTGGCTATAATAGTATTGATCTCCTCACCAAATGGGTGCTAATTAGAATAATACGTTTTGTTACACAAACACCTGTCTGCTGAAACATGGGCTGTAATCTGAGCAGCCTACCAGATGGTAGTACTGTTTGATCCAGCTACAAAATTTGCAGATGTTTTGAGTGCTGTGAAATCAGCAAAAATGAAAGCAGCACTTCTGGTAACTAGAGAAGACTCTGTTACCTCAGCCTCGTATTTAACTGGAGCAACAATATCATGAGGAGAACATGGGTCCTCAGTGGTTGACTTTTATGCTGATCGGCACATGATAGTTCAGACCTCTTATTGCAGTGGTCTGAATGCTAATATTGGTGATGGTAATCTTGCCTGTCAAGTTATGATCATTTATATTATGCAAAGCTGCAGAGGTATTATATCATTCCAAGTCTCCAAAAGCCAAGGACAACACATGTGGCACAAAGAGGAAGCAATAAGGTGGGCAAGTGCTGAGATGGTAGAATACTACAGACAACAGGGGATCTTTCACATTTGTCGAAATTTTTCTACATTAATGTAAAACTTGCAGAACTTGTAAATGGCAACAATAGCGCCTTTCTCCCTAATATCCTTTTATTTATTTATTATTTATTTATTATTAATTCACATTTTCACCCCGCCCTCCCCGCAAATGGGCTCAGGGCGGCTTACAGACAGCACACAGTGCCAATCAAATAAAACAGTTTAAAACGAGATTAAAATGTAATAATAACAATAACAATACAAGTAAAGTGCTCGCAATCAGTGCAGGCCCTGATTTTTGTGGGGAGTTATTTTCTAGGGGAACATTAAGAATACAGTCCTCCTCCTCCACAGTCTGATGTGGTACAACCCAATCCAAAACCTTTGAATTCTACTCCAACGCATTTTGCTACACATGTAGACCAGGCTTGAGTAAAAAGGAGCTTTGAATAAAACCTGGCATAAAAACGGCTATTTATGGCAGAAATGGACAAATGGACAAGAAAACTAAACAATCAAGACTCAGCGAAGTTCTCAGAAGATTGGAAAGACTTGAAGGAATATATGGAGCAAGAGTGGAATATGAAAGACAATATTTTTACACTTTCTAACTACTGAAATGAGGGACAGAATCATAACACAAAAATGAATTTTTAATTAACCGCGAAACTAAACCTTTTTTCTTTTTTAACCAATATAATGTTTAAATGTATAAAAGTTATAATAGCTCAAAATGTTACCTTAGGAGGCAAATACTTTTAAATACATGTTTACCAGTTGATACATATGAAGGTGCAGGTGGGGTGGGAAGTCATTTAATGATTATATCTTTTTAGCTAGCTATGCAATATTATAGAGAATGGAATATGTATAAAAGCTAACTGCATTTGAAAATAATGGAAAAAATAAAATTCTATCGCAAAAAAAAAAAAAACCTGGCATCCAATGGGTAAATATAACATGAGCCAGGGACGGAAGACAAAATGTACACACTTTCAAGCATACTGACTTGCTTCATTCTCTTTTAGAATAATAGATATGCACATTCAGCTGTTTCCCCCCAATAGTGTAGTGCAGGGAAGGTTGATCTATGTGTGTAGGTTTCATGCCTATCTTTGTGTTTGCTTCTAATTCCTAATCCCTGCCTGTAAAACCTGGTGTCTTCTTCCCAAGAGAGGGGTAGTGGAAGAAAACCACATCCCACTTCCCATTTATTTATTTGTTTATGCTGACAGAACGTTACTGGTCTAAACTCACTCAGTGAGCTTTATGTTAAAATGGAAATTTTAACCCTGAACTCTCAGTTGTAGTCTGGTGCTCTAACCACTACACTATACTGGCCTCACTGACTAGTTAGTGTAATGGACAGTGAATAGTTAATGCTTTAACCTGGTCTGAGAACCTTGAATGACAGGGGATTCAATAGAATTATACAGTTGAGAGTGTCAGTTAAGAGTGGCAGTTAGTTCAGTTGGAGTTGAGTTAAGAAGAGTGAGAGGATTGAGAGAGAATCCTGAAATAAGTGGGACAAGTAGTAATTCCCAGAGGGAAACAGCTCCTAGTAAAAGGGAGTGATGCTATCAAGTGTTTAAGAAGGAACACTGGAACTTGTGTGTATGTTCCTGCCTTCACAAACTTTAGTGATTTTATTACAGAAAACCTCATGCCTGTTTATCTACGAAGTGAAAGACAAGTGATCTCTCTCAACAGTTAAAGACCTATTTGTAGAACAAAACAGTTACAGTCTTGTGACAAACTATCTATTGTTTATAATTATACAAAGTTACCTCATTCCTGTTGCCTGTTTACCTGCCAAGTTCCAAACCTGATACCTACCTGACTATTTCCCCTCAAAAGTGAAACAAAGCAGTTTGTTTGTTTTGAATTAATATCAGCCTCTCATTGCTGACGTTTTCTGGCATTTGCCCTTGGCCAGGACCATTATATCCTCCAGGCTTGAAGCAGGTATAAAAACAGTAACACAGTTGATGATCTGATTTTTACAAATAATAAGACATTTGAAAGTGGAACTTAGTAGAAATGCCCATTTTCTCTCAAATCAAGCACCCCGTATGTTCACACTGGTGATTTGTTCATGATAGAAAACACACAAGATTTCAAACTGAGTTTCAGATGACTTCAGGGCTTCCAGCATGGTGGCTATCTTGGTAGCCCCTGTTAGAATATGCTCACAGTTTACTGGCTTGCTTGGCTTAAATATGCTTCATGGGCAGGCCACTAACCATTTAAAATCAGCTACCAATGTACGTGCAGTGTTTGCACATTATTGCAGCCTTGATCATGTTGTTGCACACTCTGAATTTAGTAGATTTAAACATATCTCCTAGCCAGCATTACAAAAATGTGCAAAGGATTTGCACTCCAGTTTGGAGCACTAAATGCGCACATTTGGCTTTGAGAGGCAGGCAGGCAAAACTGACTAAACTGGAAGTTATGCACTTCCTACCTCATTCTCTTTCGCTATTGTTACACTGAGAAGAAATTCAATAGCTTTGATTTAGAAAGGATAGAAATTGGGTGATAACAAAGGATTTAACCATGGCAAAGGATATAAAGGCCAGACAACCATTTGCCACCCCAGCCCAAATAAAGAGACAGACAACGATTGGAATTAAACAAGGGCCACTTTATTAACTATTTAATAGAACAGTGCAGCAACGGGCAAAACTAAGCAAGCACAGGAACAGGCAAGGCAGGCGTCAATCCACGACACAGCCTCCTTGCCCTCTGATATGGGCGGGACACCTGACTCCGGTATTGAGCCAGCCCAAGTCTGGCTCTTAACCGGCAGCCCAGCATACTGGTTGCCCCGCAGGAGCGCCTACCCCTGAGACCGTACGGACCTTCAGGGAGGAGCCTAGCCGGAGAGGTTCTCAGAGGCGATCACCATTCTCCACCCCGAACCACATAGCCATGGGGCAGTATTCTGATGACCTCCTGTTCCCAAACGGGATATGCCGTAAGGCACTCACCAGTTCCTTTCTAGCTTGCACAAACCTGCCAAGTTACCAAACTATTAAATTCTCATCCACCACCTAGGCCCTTAACAACTGTCACAGTGTAAGGTAGGCAAAAACACCTCTACTAGCGGCCAATCCAAGTAGAGGCGAAAAATTCCTACCTGGCCCCAATTGGCGACCAGTTGAAAAACCTACACTGCAAACAGGGCGGGCGGGTGGGCGAGCACGCGGAGCTGAAGACGCAGGAGGGAATGGGGCACTGCCTTATATAGGCAGCCCCGCTGGCTCCCAGATCACGCGAGAGTGCGAGGAATCGCCGCTGCCTCGGGCTAGGCGGCAAAGCGGCCCCGCAGCGCGACAAGCGTGCCGGGAACCAAGGAAGAGGAGGATTCAATAAGTAAGCAGGATATAGAAGACTGGAAAGAAGGAAACACACACACACAAAACCAGAAGCTTGAGTCTTGTCAATCAGTTCTAGGGCTCTGAGGACAAGTTAACAAAGGGAGTGGGGAGAAATCTAGTATGTCATCAACCTTCATGCATCGTTGAGGAAAGATATTAGTTGGGGTTCAAGAAAACCATGACAGAACATGACAGCAAACCTTTGATATCTGCTTTGAGACACAGTCAGTTGTAAGAGGAAGAAGAGAGGAAGAGATTGGATTTATATCCTGCCCTTCACTCACTTGGAGTCTCAGAGCGGCTTACAAATTCCTTTTCCTTCCCCTCCCCACAACAGACACCCTGTGAGGTAGGTGGGGCTGAGAGACCTCTGAGACAGACTGTCCTTGAGAGAACAGCTGGTACAGATCTATGGCTTGCCCAAGGTCATCCAGCAGGTGCAAGTGGAGGAGTGGGGAATCAAACCCGGTTCTCCCAGATTAGAGTCCGTGCACTTAACCACTACACAGTGTTCAGAACACAGCACATGGAGAATGACATAAAGTTCTGATGAAGCCTGAATGTGGATCCACTCAGTTTCACCTAATTCTTACCCTGGATCAGTGCTCCCTTTCAGTTGAGTTGGTTTGAGCTAGTTCACAAGTTTTTAGCCTCCAGCTCACACATTTTTGTCTTAGTTCGGGAAGGATGTCTGCAAAGCAAACTAATTTATGTGGTAATGAAATAGCTCACTCACAACTTTAATGCCAGTAGCTCACAAAGTAAAAATTTTTGCTCATATGACTCCACAGCTTAGAGGGAGCATTGCCTTTTGTCTATGTAGGTTCGATGATCCCCAGAATATCCTTCACATGTGGAAAAACTGGTGGGATCCAACCCAATAACTGCATCAAAAATGACACCTGGAGTGTTATCACAGCCGATCTCTTGAAAGGATATGCCTATGAATTGTGCCTAGAAGCTAACAGGCAACTAGTTCTCAGGGCAGAGAATTTGTGTGTATATTGTTCACCCCAACTACATGGTAAGAACCTCCAGTCAAAAGTGGCATTTTAATCATGGCATGATGCTACGTATTCTACTAACAATGAATTGTTAGTAGAAATTTACATGGCCCAAAGTTAAAAACAGAGAGAATGACAACAATCACCACAGATACTCCTCCCTCGAGATCAGCCACACTCTTTATATTTCAATGTACAAACATGAAGGAGAAATAATAGAGTGACTTGGAGCCTAAAGACAGATGCAAAGCAATTGGAATCTTAATCAAATGAGTGCCTTGAGTCAGCAGCAGTGTTAAAACACAACTTGTTCCTAAATGAAAGCTCAAGGTAACATTCCAAGATGACAGGTTCTCAGAGTGTTGTATGTTGGATTCAAAATGAATTTATCGTTCAGATGAAATGTTTGGTTTTCGTAGCATACAGAAGCAGATGCTTGGCATTCTCTACCTCATCATTATAGCACAGCTATGTTAATGCCAGTTGTCAAGCCTTATTATTTGACAGTCATTAAGTCCTCCACTAGTTAACTCATCTTACATCTGCTTGTACATTTTGCTGGCAAACACTGAAACAAACCCTAAGAAAGGTTACATAGATGGGCATATCAACACGTTGAGTCCAAGACTAAATTCTAGTAGAGATCACCAAATAATTAGTTCAGCTCCTCTCAAAATCATCCACCTGCCTCTGAGGATGTTAAGGCTAGGTTAATTGTAGCTGGATGCAAACTTTTATTGACCTGATTTACCAACACTTTGAGTACAACCCACATTCCTTTCAGTGGGAGTGCACACTAGCTGAGCTTAATGGATTGCACCAAGTGTGTGTATCAGGGACAAGTTGCTAGCTTTGCTTTCCCATATTGTCATAAAGAAGCAACGGAGAGAGTTATTAAATTTAGGAGATTGTAGGTGTTGAGCTGTTGTTTTTTAAAGGAGCCAACAGAAGACAGACTGTTGTAATGGTCTGGAATGGCAGCTGGGGGGCATGGGCAAGAAGGGTCAGAAAAGAATGAAGATGGCAGAGGAGAGTGGCACAAATTCCCATAACATTTAATATCTGATGGTTTTATAGTTTGGAATTTGGAACACAAGCAATTAGCTTGTTCACAAAAGTGCACAGAACATCACTGATACTGGACTGCTTTAATGCTTTTAAAAATGAGAAAATGTAATCAGTGAAGGGTTTTGTTTTTTTAAAAAAACAAAAAAACAGTTCTGCCGCCCTTACAAAAAACTGATATGCTGGTTGCCTTAGGTTTGCTTTCTGTTTGGCTCAGGAAAACTACACTGAGAACCAGCTCAAAATTCTACACAGCTCACTCATATGTTCTCTTTCAGCCCAATTTCCCTCACAAGACTGTGGTAAGGATTAAAATGAGAAACATGCAGATGTACTGCCGGAGCTTCTGAAAAGAAAGTGTGTCCTGTCCCAAAATATGGTGATTAGTTCACATAGTAAACCTCTGCACTGAAGACTCATTCACATTAAGCAGATATGCAACCTTGTTGAGAAAAATTATTGTGAACAGGATGGTACATGCAGTGAAGCCAGCAACCATCTCTGATTTTGCTTGTGCTTTGCCATACTAGTGAAATCACCAAGAAAGAACCAGTTCAGCATACATGTTGTCTATATACTAGGGTTGCCATCCCCCCAATGGGGGTGGGGGTTCCCTCGCTTTTTGGGGCCCCAATCTGCCACTCAGCTGGCCAGTGGGGAGAGCCCCACCCCTGAGCAGCCCAGTCTGTGCCCAATGTGCCTGGTGCGATAATATCACCTGGAGAGGACATCATTGCTCAAGACACATTGTGCGGGGGATGCTCTTGCATTTGGGAAAAAACTTTATGGTAACCATAGAGTCTCCCCCACAATGCTAGATCGTCTCCTGCATGATGTGCCCTGTGCAGTGATGTCACTTCAGCTCCAAAAGACTCCAGGAAGAAGACTGGAGCTTCCCCGCTGGAACGTGCTAAGAGCCTGGCAACCCTACTACATGCCCATATATCTAGGCAGGCCCATAGCCAGAAATTTTTCCACAGAGGACAAAGAGGGGGCAGTAACTGCCAGCAGGTGATGGGGGAGGGAGGTGGGGGAACCAGCAGGAAGTAAGGGCTATCCCCACCATGTTTTATTTTGCACACTTGCAGAAGGAGGAGGGGAAGAACTGCAGGGTTCTCTCTCTCTTCGCCAGCAGGAGAAAGCAGGGGCCTCACTGCAAAATCATACAGCAAAAGCAATGAGGTGTGGGAAGCTGAATGCAGGAAGTGAAGTCAAGCAGGAGGGCAGCTTCCCTCTCAGCTCCCTACCCCACTGGGCAAGGACACGCAAGCCACTCAGCTCTCCCATCCCTGCCCGAGGATGCAGACCCTTTAAGAGGTCAGGAGCGAGCCCTGACCTGGATAGGCCAGGCAAGCCTGACCTTGTCAGATCTCAGAAGCTAAGCAGGGTTGACTCTGGTTAGTGTGTGGATGGGAGACTTCCTTGGAATACCAGAGGCAGGAGCTGGGGGCAGGCTTTATTCAGCCACCTCTCTGAATATCCTCCAAGCCCCCAGTAGGGGTCAGTCACCAGAGGTCGCCATGACTTCCAGGTGCACACACACTCACACATGCACACATACAAACATGCACATATTTTAAAAATACAAAAAAAAAAGATGCCAGGAGTGTGCAGGATGAGCAGGGAGGAGAGGTAATCCAGCCAGCTGAGGCATGCTGCTGCTGCTGCACCATCTGTGCCCTTCCCTTCCCTTTGCCCTGCTTGCCTATCCAGTGGCAGGATGTGTGTTTGGCTGGCCTTAGTCTGCCCAGAACATCCAATGGGTGGAGCAGCCACTGGCAAGGATGCACAAGCTGCTTGGCTCTACTGGCCCTGCCCAAGGCCAGTAGTACCCATGAGAGTTGGGGAGGAGATGTGAGCCAGTCAGCCAAGGTAGTTGACCTGCAGCTGATGGGCAGAGCAGCCACTGGAAGCCAAGGACAAGGAGAAGCACCCGCAGTAGGTGGAGGTAGTGAGAGAAGAAGCCCCAGACTGGTCCCTGGACCAGAAGGGAGGTAGCAGGACAAATGAGAGAGGGGGTGTTTCCCTCAAAAGCCCCCCCATGGCTATGGGCCTCTAGGGTCACCAGGCAACCAGTGTGGGGGGGAGCTGGGTGCACAGACTTGTGGCAGAATTTTTTTTTTAATTCAGCCTCATGTAATTATTGGAAGTCATTGCCTAAAGTGACAAAAGGTAGCTCTAAGTGTTGCTGGAAACTTTATAGTAAACCATAGAGTTTTTGGTGTTCCTAGAGCTACACCTTGAAATGGTGGGCAACAGGACCTGGAGGTGGGAATTCCCTGCCCCCACCAGGGACTTGGGTGTCCTACACATATCCTGTGTGCATGACTGGAGGCATTTTTTAGTGGAAAATTGATCCAAAGTACTCCTAAGCATGGGCATCAACTACGGGGGGGCTCGAGGGCCGTCGCTGCCTCTCCTTCCCCCCCACCCCCGGCCTGCCCTCCTGCCTCCCTGGGGCGGGGGGGGGGGAGAGAGGCGGCGACGGCCGGCTGACTGGCCACCGGCGGGTGCTCCATTTTGCTGGGGGTGGCTGAGCTCCCCCCCGGGATTTTGGCGCGCGAGGCGGAGCGGGAGCTGGGGGCCCGCAAGGGCGACGCGCCGGCCCCCGGCTGCAGGCAGCAGCAGCAGCAATCAGTGAGCGGGGAGAGGGAGGGAGGGGGGCGGGGAGCGCGGCGGGCGGCTGGGCGGGCACGGCCCGGGGGAGGGAAGCGGTGGCGGCGGCTCCCTGGGGCGGGGGGGAGAGCGGCGGGGACATGGTCCCGAGCGCGCACGAGAGAGCACACCCCCCCGGGGATTTAAAAAATCTACGCCCCTGCTCCTAAGAGATGTTTTGGGTGCAAATCCATTCTGCCCACCATGGTAAGGATTGTTAAACTTCTGCTAACAATGACGATTTCATTTGCAAGACCTTGTAAACATCTTCTTAGGACTGTTAAAAACTCGTATTTTAAACAAATGACACTGCTGAGAAATGTACTTTGTTTTACAATATCTTCCTTGCTCCAGAGGACAAGCTGTCAGTGATCCTGTTAACTGTTGTGCTTGAAACATTATGCCAACAATCTTGGTCTGAATTCCTTTGTTGATAGGTTCACAGACTTTTCATGCTTTGCAATAATGACTATTCATCAAAGAGGAAAATTTTCATGTCCAGCAAGTTGGCACATGGCATTCCAGCTGAGAAGTTGTGATATCTTAGTACTGAGGATGGAAGATTGCTTTAGTCCAGACAATTGGACCAGATGAAACTTGTCGGCCACTAGTAACTATAGCAAATACTACAGCCTATTATGCACAAGTGTTTTCCCTCGCTTTCACCGTGCATGTCCATCAGGTTTTCTTTGTCATTCTGCATTGATTTTCTTCCCATCAGTGTTCAGTTTGCTTTCTAGTTACTGTTTCCCCGGGTTTTCTGAGAGTGCTTTTGTACTGATTTTCCCCTTGTTTCACTTTCAAGCTGAACATAATTCAAAAGCAAACAGATTCCCTTGGATTTCCCCCCAGTCTTTTGCTGCCCCGTGAAGGTCACTCCCCCACCTACATCAAGGTTATTCCTCCCACTCTGCACTTTCCGGCATCCTCCCCTCTTCATCTGAGTACAAGCTCAGTTCTCCTTCATTTCAGATCGCTGAATTTAAAAAATAAAATAAAATTACAAGCGGGAGTTTAAAAGGAGCTATACAAGGTTTAGTTACCTGCTGGGTTTTGTTTTTTTTTGAAAGAGGGATTAGAGAGACAGCAAATGGCAGTGTCACCAGTGCCCAAAAAAAAAGGATTTCAGTGCTGAATAAAAATAAAATTAAAGGGGGGCCATCAGCATAGAGTTAAATTGACATGAGATGTAAAAAGAGAGGGACAGTGGGATGGAAAGCCTAAAGCTTTGAAAATATTTTCCCCTTTAATGTTTCAGTGAACAAAGTTTTTTGGGGGGACTATTTTGACAGTCTCCAGAAACCTAACATTAAAATGGCGACTGAGCCACAAGGACCTTCTGCAAACTGCCAAACTTATGAATCACTTGAGATCAATCCATTTGGAGGACAGAGTGAAATCCACACTGGACAGGCTTTTAAAAACTGCCAAGATCACAACCAGTGTGCATGATCAAATTAGAGAATCACAAAGAGAAAACCACACACACTTGCAAGGAAGAGCAGAAAATTAGCATTACTATGCAGCTGCGTTAGGACATCAGTGAAAATACCCCCCATTTTTCAATTTAGTGGTGCAAGACTAAAAGAGCTCTTCAGAGCTTCTGCCAGAGGACTCCTCACCCGTACAAATTGTAGCCCTGTCAAAGGTAGAATGCAGTTGCAGCTGACTTTGCAAAGGCACACACGCGTAACCACACACACACACGTTGACAATGATCACAGCTTGCAATGCCAGTGGGCTCTACCATGCATTTTGTACACACAATATGTTTCTCCATATTATGAGATTGTGTGACTCATTCCCACACTGGCCGATGACACAACAGCAAATCCCCTAGTATTCAGCAATATGAAAAATGGGCTTCACAGCTGCTTGTCAATTCCCAAAAAAGTCTTGTCAATTGCAACATCAGGTTTCCCCCATTGCCTGTGTTCCTTTGTGTTTCCTTTCATTCAACGAACTAATGCTAAAGGCACACCTAAAACCTGAACTATGAGGATTTAAATAGAAGGTGCTTGCTGGATGCTACTGCACAGCTGCAATAGGGCAATTGCCACCCCCATATGTCACAAGTGAACTTAGAAAAGTGTGTTCTCTTAATTGTAGCTGCAAAATAAATATATCAAAAGGAAAAAGAATGTTGCGTAAGGCAGGCACAGAATTCGAAGTCAAGATTAAAGGCTTACTGCTCTGAAAATCTTCAGTAAGATATGTGTGGATAATGGGCCTACCGCTCTGCAAAACGTTTGGCACATATTACAGACTTCATTGACTGCAGGATGCAGCAAAAAGAAGGTATGTTCTGCTATGAATGACAAAATTGCAAACAACTATATGGTACAAGTGTTTGACGCTGGGGAAATTCATGCAAAATCCTGCTCGTTGAAATTAACAGAGGTAATAAATCAGATATTTTTTAAAAATTACTAAATGGAATTTTAACAAAAAGAGACGAGGGCAGCAGAAACACAAGCTAACCAAGAGAGATAATTATGAAGCCAGGTTTATCCTTCCTTTCTTGATAAAGGCAAGACAACTGCTACAAAATCACAATAACAGAGGGATGCTTGTTGATTTTATGTCATTGTACTAGTCATATGCAAAGCATCTTTTATACCAAAAAATTAAATCTATATGTTAATGAACACAGTCCTTCTCCCCCTCCTCCAAATGCTATGCAAAAAGACCCAGCCGCTTCTCCAGAAATTATTTTAATAATAAAGGCGTTTATACTCAGAGGGTGAATAAAACACCACAGGAGAATGAGTACCGAGAGAAATGGGATGAATAATTTAGGGATCAATTAGCGTCTCATCTGTTAGGAACTTTCCTAATTCTTCACTGACAGCATGTTTCTTCATCACAGACAGCAATAATTTCTATATTATTTATGAAAGACAACACACAGTCTTGGCGCTCAATGCATAGGCTGGCCTCATTAATCAGCTCTGACTATGTGAGGTAGTTAAAAGTCTTGACAGCTCAAACGAGTGAAATCTACATAGGTTAATTTATGCAGATTGGGTTTTATGAGGTTTATACAATTTCATGTATACAAAGATGTAGGGGGAGGTGTTGATGTGTCTGTGCCATGTGCTGTACTTAGCACAGAAGACCATTTCATGGGGTTGAATCCAAAGAGGTTTTCCACTGGTGAAAAAGGGAGGAGGGGCTCCTGGAAAAAGTATATGCTGGGGCTCACGAAAGCAACACAGACATGAGCGATGGCAGCTGGAGTAAGGAAGGAAACAAGGTGAGACTGAATGAAAATCCAATCCAACCCATAGTCTGTTGGCATCTATCAGTCAACAAGCTCTCAAAGCCTTACAGCACATGCTGTGCAGAGCAAAGTCCTGAGTTCTCAGCATGGGCCTAAGATAGGGGGATCCCTCTGTCCCTTTGCACTAGCAAGGAGAGCAAGCCTCTTGCTTTACATGGTGGCAGCATCAGCAAGAAGAAGAGACTGGATTTGTATCCCGCCCTTTACTACCTGAAGGAGTCTCAGAGTGGCTTACAATCTCCTTGCCCTCCCCCTCCCCACAACAGACACCCTGTGAGGTAGGTGGGGCTGAGAGAGCTCTCCCAAGAACTGCTGGTGAGAGAACAGCTCTGCAAGAACTTGTAACTGACTCAAGGTCACAGCAGCAGTTGCACGTGGAAGAATGGGAAATCAAACCCGGTTCTCCCAGAATAGTGTCCATGCTCCTAACCACTATACCAAACTGGTGCTGCCGCTCACTCCGGGGAAGTCCTTGTGCAGCAAAAAGGAATTATGCAAGCATTTTATTTTCTGGCACAATGAAACAGATCAGTGGCACCTTAAAGATCAAAGCCAGCACCCCATTCTTAGACATTCAGAAAGCTATCCTTACAATTTATTTAGTATTTTTTTATTCAGTTAGATTTTTTTCACTGCCCTTCCTTGCTTGCTCAAGGTTCAGGGCGGTTCATAACAGTTTGGCTCAATACAGTGTAAATTAAGTTAAAACCATAAAAACACAATATTTAAAACAGGCAGAACATTTAAACATTTTAAGAACAAGACAGCAGTGCTAGCATTCAGTCATGGAGAGGGAGGGTGCCAGGCAGATGTACAGAACTGTTGCTGGCCTCAACCAAAGGCCTGGCGGAACATCTTTGCCTTACATGCCCTGCAAAACTTTAATAGATCAGACAAGGTATGGATTTCACTCAGCAGAGAGTTCCACCAGGCTGGGGCCAGGGTGGAGAAGGTTCTTGTTCATTGATCTTAATGCCCTCAATGTTAATCCTTGATGTTAATATCACTGTGGCCTCGCGCCATGTAGGAATATCAGCAGCAGCTTTTTTTTCTTTCTGTTTAGGGGCTAGCAAAGCCAAGATTTCCAGCTCTGTCACTTTTGTTTGGCACATATGATGACAACTGCTATTACAGAGCAAGCTGAAGCAACTATGTGGGGTAATGTTGGGCTACCAGGCCACAGCTAGCAACCTTGGCTATATTTTTGGGGTGAGCACTGACACATCGGCATCATGCCAGTGTGCTGATATCACTTCAGTGAAAATCAAAAGTGATGTCATGGGACACACTAGGATTTGCAAAAACTCTATGGTAAGTAAAGAGTTTTTGCAAATATAGAGTGCCCCATGACATCGTTTCTGTGTTTTGCCAGAGATAACATTGTGCATTGGTGCAACGCCAGTGCGCATCCCTCAGTTCATTGGCATTTTCTCTTGATGGCTTTTCAGTGATGGAGTGGGACTTTCCTACTTCCACTCTCATTAACAAAATAGGGGCAAAATTGAGGGAGATCTGAGGAAGAAGTGAAGGAGCGACTCACTTAGTGACTACGATGCTCCTCTCTTTCAGGCCCAAGGTCAAAATATTTCTGTTCACTCATTAAGGGATCTTTTAACATCATTTTTGTAGGCTTTTAGTCTAAAACTGTTGTTTTAAGCTGGTCCGCAATCTATGGTTTTATGCTGTGGATGGGTCAGATTTTAACTAACAATGTTCAGTGTTTTGTTTTTCTTCTGCTTTATTTTGTAAGCTGCTTCAGGCAGGTTCCCAGGAGAGGCAGCATAAACATTTGCTAAATAAACAAAGAGAATTGACAGAAAATGCCCTCTCCCTTCCATATATGGGAAGGCATTTACACGTTTGCGGCTGGACACAGGCTAGTGTTTCTCCACAGGCTGCATTTGTTGGGCTACAGTCCCTGATATTAATTCAAGCAATTTATTATTATTAGAATATAAGTCCATCAGTGATAGGTGATTCAGCTTTCTGAACAACTGTGTCTTACTGTATGACTCACCATGACTCACCATAACAGGGAAAGTCACCAAAGCCTGTCCTACTCCCATGGTAAGTACATTTGTCATTCACGCACTGCAACATCAATGCATAAACAAACACTGAACAAACCAGTACTTATGTATCCTGTACCAGGTATCTGACTATGGAAGTAAACTCTGAAAATCCATTTGCTCCATTCTGCAGAGGGGTAGTGGCGTGGAGACATCAGAATTGGTAATGAGACAGGAACCCCACACCTGCTACCCCTCTGCATATCACACCTAATCTAGTCACACCTGCTTTTGTCATTCACCTGCTATTGTCATTTACCTGGTATTGTCATTCGGAATCTAAAATCACTCCACTCTCCAAAATATAAGAACAGATGGACTCACATTCTAGCTGTATCTGAAAGAAGTGAGCGACAATGAAAGACATCCATACATGCATGTGTTATTAATTGTATAAACATGTAGGTAAAATAACTTTAATTGTACTTGCTATAATGGACAATATATTTCTTCAGCTGCGAGGAGTGGAAAAGATGGGAGCAGACACTACTATCACATCTTTCACTTTTTAGGCACATATAAAAATTAATGCACATTCTCTGGGTTGCAATCTGGCGACCCTAGCTATGGTCTTGGGTCTTTTGTTGTTGTTGTTTAATGCTAGAAGTGGATTTATTTCTCTCCAGCTCTTCCTAGTAGGAAACAATAAATCTTATTGAATATTTGATATCAGCACTGCAACTTCAATAAAAAGAAGTCAAATCTATCTAGTGTTATATGAGTTACCAACAGAGATGGTATCTTCCTCTGAAGTACATTACAGGAGTCACTTAGGAGTTAGTAGAGCAGTAAAAAAGAATCCTTAAGGAAGGAAGGAAGGGAGGGAGGGAGGAAGGGAGGGAGGGAGAGAGGAAGGAAGGAAGGAAAGAAGGAAAGAAGGAAAGAAGGAAGGAAGGAAGATGTATGATGCACCAGAAATTATACCAACCTTCTAAAAAAATTTCTGAAAAGAACTGAACAACAGCATACTGCTCCTTCATTGATAGTACCATTGGTGTTCTTTATTGTTCAGAGAGCAAGAATACATTGTACATCATCGTCTATAGTTGCAAGGTTAAATCTTCTGCAGATTCTCTTTGGCTAAGTTGATTTATCAATTTTACTGTTTGCTATAGCATTATATTTCATTTACTTGTGCTTTCTAAAGCGGTTTATTACACCTTTTGTCAGCAGTTTTGTATTAAAGTGCTGTAAAGATAAATCCAGTGAAGGACATCAAAGAAGAAGCTTTATCCACATCTGTTTTTTATTATAAAACATGCTGCCCATTTAAAGCCACAAAGACTGACCACTGTAACTGAGAGTTCATCGTCAATGACCCTTAAGGTGTTTATATTCAAATACAGATTAATTACAAAAAAAAAAATGAGAACAGAGAGAACAGAGAGCAATTGAGAATAACCCAGGCATATTTTTGTTCAGTTATAATATTTTGTTTGTGCTTTTTGCTTCTGATTTAGTTTTGTGTAATGTGCATCCCAGATGTTGGTTTAAGAAAGAAATTGAATTAAGGGTTTTCAGCATGTTTTTATGACAGCTTTGCCAGACTGTTATTTATGCAATTGTTTTCAGAAGTGACAAATCATAAGCTTTCAGTTTCTAAAGTAGTCCATGAATGCCTGGATATTTGCCTGCAAGAACATGATGAGAATACGAAGAGTTTGGTTTGCAGCAGAATAGAGAATGCACTACATAGTCCATATGTTACACAAGCTTAGATGCTGAAGCAACTTTGATGGCAATTTGGCAACAGTATGATCTGGTAGCAAGGTAGGTAAACAAGCTGATAGCATAATAATTTCTGAAGGTTAGGAGATAGGGTTGCCAGACCTCCTCCCCGGTGGAGGCAGGGTCCCCTACTGCGAGGCCCCACCTCTCTGCCACCAATCAGCTGGCTGGAGGGGGGAACTTACCCCCCAAAAGAGAGAGATCCATCCAAAGTGCAGCCCGTGTGACACAGAAGTGATGTCATCAAATTCAGGAGATCGGGGCAACACTCTGGTATTTGGGAAAATGGCAGAAGCCCAATTTACCACAGAGTTTCTGCCCAAATACCAGAGCATTGTCCTGACATCCTGGATGTTATAACTTCCACGTCATGTGGGTAGTGATATAGACACGTCACTGTACATCAGATGGGCCTCTCTGCTGCTCCTGGTGGGTCCCCCCTCCCCAGCTGGTTGTGAACCTAATCAGTTTCTTGCACGGTTGTCCTTCCAGATAGTGAGGGAACTGATTGCAGTTGTGGATTCCTTACTGCAGGAGGGACCTGGCAACCCTATAAGAAAATGACACCTCATATGGTTGTGTCAGATTGGAAGGTTAGTTATAGTGCAATCCAGTGCAGAATTACTCTAGTCTAAGTGCATAGACTTCAATAAAGTATCTCTCAGCACCCTTACTAAACTCCAGTACCAAGGATTCTTTGCAGGACACCATGGTCCCTTCCACACAAGCAAGATAATCCGGAGGAGAAGCAAGACTTTTTTGCTCCAGAGCAATTTGTCCTGCAGTTGCATGATCACACAGGTCTGTGGACCTGCCGGGGCAACTTGCCACTGCGTGATCAGACGCAACTGCGGGTGAGGTTTTTGTGTGTGTGTGTGTGGTTGGTTTCTGAGGCACTTAAATGGGGGATTGATGAATTGCCTCCCCACCCTAAGGGCTTTCGATGATGCGCACACAGAGAAGGGGAAAAAAACCCAACAGCGTGGCATTGGGATAGTGTGTGATCACGCTATCCGCAATGCCACACTTCTGCACTGGAGTGATCACATGGGGAAAGTCCAGCTGTGAACCGCAGCAACCCATTTGATACTGGATTTTCCCCAGTAGTTTTTTACTCCGGTTCTCTGCCGGAGCAAATTGGTTTGCCACGGTTCACCAACGGTTGTGGGACACCTCCCAGATGTGCTGGTGTGATCGCGCCAGTTTGATACGTCGGTGAATCGTCCCTCTTTCGTGGCTAATAGGTGCGTGTGATCACACCCCATGAGAGTTAAACTAATAGTTTTTATGTAAATTCCTATCCCCAAGCTTGTATAATAGTGCTGTTCTATTGGCAACTCAGTATCTCTCCTTGTCCACCCTTTGGACAAATAGAGCTGTGCAGGGGTATTGTGGAATCTGCAAGGATAATTTCATTCTGCCATCCATATTTAAACCTGTTCACTCAGTGTTCATGCAACATAACATGGTTGTTTTAAAAAAAAATCCCAGCAGACATGCACTTAGACATGCAAGAAACTGATTAGGTACACAAATGGATAAATATTATTTGCAACCATAGAATTTTGCCATCCTCAAAGAGTTTACTCTGGAAACATCTTTTAATTGTCAATCTCTCTGGCCCATTTCTAGGACTACTCACAGTGACTGTTCCCAGTGGTTTGGGGATTTCAGATTCTGGTATCAAAGATAAGCATCACATGCATCTTGTTAATTAAGTCTGACTAACCTTGTTCAACACTCAGTTTAATGTTTAGTAGGCATTCTCAAAGTCAAAGTTAGAATGGCCTTACATTTGAATTGAAAAATTCAAACATATTTTTAGTATGATCTACTTAATTTCCTTTCAATTAATTATGATTACGATATGGACTTCATTCAGATGTCACAAACAAACAAATTAGTTTCAGATAGGCATGAACTGCTCATGTAATTCCTTCCTCCTTCCCCCTCCTTCTGCATGTAATGTTCACTTGAAATAGTGAATCCCAAGGAGCAAAAAGGGGGTGAAGATTGTGTTGGTTTTTATGATGGAAATTTGAGAGATCCCTAGAGACACGCATGATGCTGTGACATCACTTCTGGTTCCACAACTAGAAGTGATGTCATGACATCACTAAAATTGATTTTTGCCCTCTATTTTGCTCCTGCTGTTTCATAATGTAGCAGCGGGATAATGGATCTTTGGGTGGAAGGTTGCCCATCATAGTGGGCAACATAGAAGCCCTAAATTAAAGACTTCCTGTTTTTTGAAGACTTGATTTAAGCACCAGTTTGCTATGATATCTGAATGCCTGAGCACAGTAGAGATTGTTTCCTCCACACAGTGGGTTAGAATGTTAGTTTGTAGTGAGCAAACAAACTCCAGTTTTCCCAGGCGGAAATCATGAAATACTAAGATGTGGAAGTTTTAATCACACTCTTTATTTAAAGGTAAGAGGGGTATGCTGGCACAGTGAGCCATATTCATGCCTGCCATAAACAGAGGTTGATGTGATGTCTGAATGCAGCCATTTATTCTGTTTTTATATATGTGAAATTTAGATCCTGCCCATCTACTTAAGAAGCATTTGGGGCAGCTTAAACCTCTCCTTTAAATAAAGCAATAACTTAAAATAAATATACAACAGCAAATAATTAAAACAAAAAAATGACAAAATGAACAAAGCAAAGTAAGATGCAGCAGTTAAAATCCATCCCATGGGCCATCAAAATCTCACTTAAAACTTTAACCTTTAGCATAAAAAAAATTAAAATTCAATGGCATCGCTAAAATCTACAGAAGTAAATCTTGCTGAAAACAGTCAACTCAGCTTTTGAGAGATAGCTCAGTTTGCTCCCTTCAGGGGCTTCCTGAAAAAGAACCTTCTTAACTGATTCGTTGATGTCCTTGTGAACTTCCTAGAGGAAGGACTTCCTGAGCTTGGTCTAACCATGGGGAAGGCCAGCAGACTGATCCAGGATAAAATCCTCGGACGGAAGTTTAAGTTTTATTATTTACTGAACTGGCATTCTGCCACAGGATCTAGTAGATTTAGGAGAGCTCCAAGGGTAATTGGAATTTGGGAAGAAAACCAGAAGAGAAGCAAACTCACAAATATTTTGTCTGACTCCTCTGAACTTACAGTTCTGATGACTTTATCGCCTTGTTTGCAAGGCTCTGCAACAATCTAGCCCCCGGACACATAATACATCAATAAATCCATGTTAAATAATCTGCCACCAGGCCCAAACAAATCTCCCTTACAGAGACAAGAACACATATAAGAGCAAAACTGTCTAGGGGTGGTAATCTTACTCTCATTGCACCCTGAATAGGCAACCCAATGAGATGCCAGCAGGTCTCTTGGGGAATATTCCCTCCATAAGGCTACAAAGGCCATGCCTGGGGAAGCTGATGGCAAAAAACGATTTGAGGAAGATGGTACTGGCTGCTGCCGTCAGTGCAGCTGGAAGCTCAGGGGCCAGTATCTAGATTTAGAAAGGATTCCTCCTTAAAAAAATGCAATATGCTATGTCTCCTGTTTTTGTTTACACATGTTTCCCAAATAATTCATGGGAAAATTGTTGAGCCCATTTGCTCCGGTACATCAGTAGCATCCTGAGGGAGATTCTCCTTCTCATCAGGAGCTGCCTTGGTGACATTTGGGATTTTAGCAGATGCTACTAGAGGTAGTTGTTCTGATCACATTCACTTGCAGGAGTCTCCCAGGGCCATCACGGAAGATTTTACAGACAAGTCCTGATGAAAGGTGACTAAGGAGATTAGACAAGCACATCTTCAGAGACACATCTTGGTTTATGGCTAAATGAATAGTTTAAAAGAAAATTTGCAAACATTAATCCTGCCAGACTCTATTTATTCACTATAAAGTCAATGGTGTACTATGAGAAAAATATAAGGGCTGATACTTAGGTGCTGCAAGAGAAGGAAGGGGAATTGCCTTGTTTAGGTGGGTCAGTACGACCAGTACATCTAGCCGAAGCTAAACACAGAGGAGGTGGGGCAATGCAAATGTTAAAGAAAGCGACAGGGTAATCCTAAACAGAGTGACACCCTTCTAAATTCATTAAAGGGCTTAGATGGAGGTAATTTTGCTTAGGACCACACCACAAGTGGACCAGCTGAATGGGAAAGGCTGGACTAATCTACATACCAGCCTTTCTTAGCCAGTGGAATGACAACATTTCTAAGTCAGGCCGGACTTGACTCTCAGCCAGTTTGCTTGTGTGGGTTATGTAGTGGTGATGCCATGACCATTAGCCCCCAGGTTGAAGAAGTAACCCATTCTTTCTTTACATTGTCCCTTATTCCCTCTAGGTATCTTGCCATATTCACCATCATTAGTAGCTAAAGGGGATTTTCTAAACCATAACATAAGCTTCCATGCTTTAAACAGAGACTGCCATGTCAAAAGTTGTTTGCCTGTTTTGAAAAAAATCTTAGGTGGTTGGAAACTGTGTACCAGATGGGGAAGTGCACTGTAGCTCAGAGGTGCTGCCTTACTCATGGGGTAGCCCCAACAGCAGGGGACCCCACTTCTGATCTGAACCAGAGACCCACAAATCCAGGCCAAAGAGAACACTCTTGACCTGTGCCAAAGAGCTAGCTAAGCTCTGCAAAGGGTTTCAAGCACAAGGTGTCCTCCAGAGCAATCTCTAACCCTCCTCCACCCAGCAAAGGTATGCATATGTAATGAGTTCCTTCACTTAAAGTATCTGCATTTCCATAGCTATTCAGTAGACATCTGGTGAACTTCCTCTGTCTCCAAACCCTCATGTAGTCCCTTTTGTGTAATACCTATGCCTACGTGGAAATCTTTTGTCTCAATACCTGCCCTTCCTGCCCCCTCCCTCAGGATACTGAGATAAATTAAGCAAAAATTAAATTCAGCAATTCTTCCTGACACCTATCAGAGACCCATTTCCGCCTTTTGTCTAAGCCTGGGAACCCATTCAATCTGCCCCGGGTAAGACCATCAATGGTCATTAATCTCATCAAGACACAGCCCGGAAGACCACACCTCAAATTTCTATAAAAATAGAGGGCAAGCCCCACCACAGTGTGCACTCTGATGGTGCCTATTATAGGGTACACCCCCAAAGCCTCTATTTTGGGTCTCCTTTTCTCAGCATGAAACACTGGCTGTTTGTGCTTTCTTCTACATGGATGCCTGCACATTTGGACAGACAGTATAACCCTATAACTGCTCCTAAAAATCTCTATCATCACCTCTGTATTTCTTAGTTCTGGATTATGTGTGCATTTTGATTACTTAGTATGATTGTATGCAGGGATATTCTTTAATAAAACAATTGAATATTCTGTAGTCTTCATACTGAACTGGACCTTGGTATATATAGGTGTGCGATCCCTTGAACCCTTCTGGCCTCCTCTGGCTCATAGCAAATTTTCCCCAATATTGAGACAGGCCACTTGTGGTAACAGCATTAACAGGCTCCATTTGGGTTATAGCCTTCCCAGCTTATTAATGAATCCAGAAACCATCCACATTTGACAGACTAGCTGCTTGTATACATGTCACCATTGTGATTATGACATAACATGTAACTTGTCTATGTCTAAGGGATCCCACAAATTTCATACTGAACATGTCTGACTGTAATTTGCCATGATCAGCATTAATGATCAGATATGTGCTGATCTCTGGGACTGTTCAGATTGGCACCAAATGATGCAAATGCCTGCCAAACAGATTTGCACTGCAGTTTTTCACAATTGCATATGTGCAAAAACTCTGTCAATCTAAACAGATTGGCAGCCATTAACATTGCTAAGGTCTGCTTAGACAAACACTGAACAGTAGGATGTTTTTAAACGCAGCGTTTATTTATGATTTTGATTTATCTGATTGGTGACTGATTTAAATGTCTGTTTAAACAAATGCCTGCTGAGTGAAGCATTCGCATAACAAAGACTGGGAGGAAGTAGAACTGAACCAGGCTATGTAAGAATACTCATGCACGGAAATCCAATTACATTATACCGCATAGGCTGGAAGGAATACAGGGAAGCAACCTGCTGGACAGCTGTGAATCAGCCGATATACAGGTTTGTCTGTCAAAAAAATAGTCTCCCTCACAATAATTCTTTCCAACATAGGTTAAAGAATTGTGGGAAATGTCTAGCATACACAATATATGCATACATGTTTGTGTGCAGCACAGCTTCTCACCTTAGCCATGAGTCTGAATTGATCAGCAATCATAACACTGTCAGCTAAACCAGGAGAGGTGGTATTTAGGTCTCCCTGTTTCCCATCAACCTTCACAAATAACCGCTTTAGAAAGCAATTTGATTCAGATCCTTATTGCTGTTTTTCATGTCCTCAGGGTTGCCACATCCAGCACTAGAAGTGGATAAAAAAACAATGTTCGGAAAAACCTTCTCCATAGATGATTAACAGTTTGACAAGAATTCTGGTCATTTTAAAATATTCCCTTTAATATGCTTTTTAAAAAATGAAAACTGCTACCCAGGTCACACAAGCCATTTTACAGTGGCCTGAATGATGAAGTCAAATCACAGCTGACTTATGATGATCCCGTGGTGTTTTCAAGGCAAGAGATGTTGAGCGATATTTTGCATTGCCTGCCTCTGCATCATGACCACAGTATTCCTTGGTGGTCTCTCATCCAAATACTAACCAGGGCTTAATATTCAAAATCTGATGAGATTGGGCTAGCCTGGGCTATCCAGCTCAGGGCGATGAAGTGTTTAGAGTTCAATTAAAATATAGATTATTTCACACTGGAAATAAATATGATGGACTTACCAAGATCATTAAGATTGTTTAATTCTGAGGCAAACACACCACTGCATTACATTGGGGATTTCTCCCCAACTCAGAACAGAAACTATTTCAAGCATAGCAGCTGTCCATAGAGGTCTGGCTGCTTGTGTTGGCTTGTTTGCCTTATGCATTCTCCAAGGTCACAGGCAGGTCATCTATCAGTTAAAATCCAGAACACTGTGGACATACCTGCTGTGTTAACTTTTATAGCAGTGAAGTCAGTAGTCAAAACTTTCTAGCTTGTGTCTGAAGGTCATGGGCAAGTTATTTAGTTGGAAAGCATCATTTGAAACTACATTTCTAATGTACATGCTATGTTTGCACCTGTGCAATTGGTATGCAGAGTGTTGCAGACAGAATACAAGGTCTTCCCCAACAGAGGAGCTATGATTCCTAGGAGGCAATGCAAAGACTCCAATATATAAATTATTTGTTAGATTCAGCTGGGTAGTCAAGTCATGCTGGTCTGAAGTTTGTGTTCAGTGGTACCTTTAAGACCAACAAAGTTTTATTGAAGGTATAAGCATTTGTGTGCAAGCACACTTCTCCAGATACAGTGAAACAGAATTTCCTCAGGCATTACATATAGGAAAAGAGAGGGTGGGATGGGGGTTTAGTTGCCAGGAAAGGCCAATTAGAGTCAAGACAGAGACAGAAACAAAAATGTAAATTACCAGTCCACATATATAGGTGAGCAGTAAATTATCATACAGCATAATGAAGATGTTTAACAGATTCAAGGATCAAACAGGAGTAATAAGCCTATGCCCATTTACTGCCATTTATATATCTTTACAATCACCTTAATCCAATCTCAGCTATAATTGCCCAGTTACTTATGCATACTGAGTCTAACTAGCCCTTCCTGGCAATTAACCCCCCTTCCTCTGCTCCGCAGCCCCCCTTCCTATATGTAATGGTTGAGGGAATTCTGTTTCACCGTATCTGAAGAAGTGTGCTTGCAACCAAAAGCTCATACCTTGAATAAAACTTTGCCAGTCTTAAAGGTGCCACTGCACTCAAACTTTTTTCAATAATCTGAGTTTGATGCATGGCAGAGGATGGAATGGGAGAGTGCCATGGGAAAGCAGTGTAATATTTAATGGAAACCTGAAAGCAACAATTGGACCTTAGCACTTTCCTTTATTCATTTCATTGATTTACTTCATTTGCACCCCACCTTTCTCTTCAGTGGGGCCCCAAAGCGGCGTTCTGTCCCCAGCAAGCTTCCATGGTAGACTGGGGGGTTGAATCGGGATTTCCCAGATCCTAGCATGAAACTCTAACCACTACACCTAGGCTTTCTTCCCTATTAGTGTCATGACATACCTGAAAATAGATAAGGAACGGCAATTTGAGAATTCCTTTGCACAGACATAAACATATATTTAGTTCCTGTCATTTCCACATAGGTTTAGAAACATTTTAAAGCTTCCACCTCAGCAGTGCAGCTTTACACTCTACATATTTAAAGCTGAACATCTAAGCCTACAGGCAGCTCGCTCCTTCGGTAGTGCAAGTGGCTACAGTGGAAAATTGAAAGGAACATCCACCTGTGTGCAAACACTGGAATGTGACCACAGAGGACAAATGCTGCTCATGAAGTCTTTCAAGTGTAATCCTCAGGTAAGATAAGAAAAAGCAGTGATCTGCAAAGAGCAAGTATCTGAATGATGGTCCTCGGTACAATGATTGTGCTAAACGAAACCTTTGAATGAGGAAGAACTGTGAGGCAACAGCTGTTCCTATAAGATTCAAGAAGCCACTGATTAAACTGCTTCCATCTTATCTGGACTAGCTGACTTTAGTGATGCTATCAAAGAAAATTCATGGCTCTGCTTTACCATGTACATGACTTCCAACAATATCATCTGCAGAGTTCCAAGCAACATATAGCTGTATTTTAATACTTTCTTTTTTTATATAACTTTTTTATTGCTTTTCTACAAACTACAAAAAACTATCCCTACAACTACAAAACTATCCCTAATTAAAGCAAAGAATATAAATCATTTTTATAACATATATCAATGAAATTCCCACATAGCAAAGTACAATATACTGAAATGTGATAATAAGTTTCAAATAATACTGGCTATGCATATTTAGATTCAAGCATGTGGCAAAATAAATTTCTTAAACGTTCAAGTTGTTTACAAAGCTATTTCCCCCTCCTCCCTCTTCTTTTTGGTTTAGCAGGTTCCCTTTGGACTGGCAGTTGTTTAGGGGCAGCAGCCCCCTTTGCTGAATCAGAGTCCTCTGAAGAGCTACTCGATGAGCTTTCCAAATCATGTATGATGCCTTCTTCTGCTGCTGCTGCTGTCTCCTTTTCTTTTGTTAATCCTTGTTGCAAATCCAGAAAAGTCTCTGAATTTTTAGGAGATATGATCTTTTCTTTTTTCTCCTTATAGTTTAATACCAAGCCATCTGGAAAATTCCATCTATAGGGGGTAGAATTCTTTTGCAGGAATTTTGTCAAATTTTTATATTGCTTCCATCTTTTTCTTATCTCAAATGGAATGTCTTTCAAGATTCTAATTTCCGCATCTTTGATTTTTAGGATTGTCCCGTTAGTGGCCTTGAGCATCACGTCTCTTGTTGTTCTCTTGGAAAATTTCACCACAGTTTCTCCAGGCAGGCTTTTCTTCTTCACAAAATCAGGATATGTCCTGTTATTTCACTTTGCAAATAATCCGCTTGTAAACCTGTTTTTGGAGCCAAAGCTTCACTTAAGATTTCTTTCAAATTCTCCGACTTTTGTTCTGGGACACCTTGCAATCGTAGAATATAAGACGCTTTTTCCATTTGTAGCCTCAAAAGTTGGTCTCTGTCAGTTGCTCTTTCTTTCTCCACCACTTATAGTCTTTGATTAAATATTTTTGTTTTGGTTTCCGCTGATTTTGCTGATTTAGCCACCTCTTTTATTTTAGCATTAGATTCTTTAACCTCTTTCTGGAGTGCATCAATACTTTGGTTCATTGTAATCATCTGATCCAGCAGAGGGTGCAGTGCTACCAACAACATGTTTGGAAAGTCTATGGCAGTTTCCTGTTTAGGAACAGGAAAAGAAGGAGCTGTAGCTATGGAGAGGGTTTCCCTCTGAGCGCCATTTTTTCTCCTCTGCCAGTCATTGTTTACTTCTCAGAGGAGTTAAAGTTCCACAGAAAGTTTTTTTTAATGCTGTTTTAAGAAGAGTTCCACACTACTTGAACCCCATACGCAGTGCCAGTGGTCCCAGCCCTCCGCTTTTCTGTCTTTTAAAAAGAAAGGATGAGGGGGCAAAAACTTCCCCTTCCTGTTCACCACGTTGTTTTGGGGCTACAGGACACTTGTTAGTCCAATTGAGTGGACCCGCTGATTCACACTTCATTCAAGGCTGCACCGCAGGTAGGGGTATTTTCATTTCTTCGCTGCATTCTTTGCTCGCCAAGCCAGTATGCCACTTTAGATGCCAGAGGCTCCGTGGCAATGAGATCTTATGGGACAAAGAGGCACCTCAATCCTTTGGCCATCACCTTGGGAGAGGCACCTCTCATGCCCCAGGCTGGGGACCCCCTACAAGGACTCAGTGGGGGATCGGAATCCAGCTGGTACCCCTCCTGTTCACCGAGGTTGCGGGCCACTCCAT
The DNA here is from genome assembly GCA_029233225.1 of Lepidodactylus listeri. Taxonomy (NCBI): domain Eukaryota; kingdom Metazoa; phylum Chordata; class Lepidosauria; order Squamata; family Gekkonidae; genus Lepidodactylus; species Lepidodactylus listeri. The sequence goes on along the minus strand of JARCFY010000006.1, from coordinate 39,175,328 downwards.
ACGGAGCTCCGCTGGAGTGTGCCCACCATTAAGCTGCCAAAACTGGAAGCTCTATTTTAATACTTCCTTAATGTTAGCTAAGCATCATGAAGAAACGACCTTTCAATTTATGGAATAATGTAACACATCAAAATTATGTCAACACTGCTGTTAATCAACCACACAAGATCTTCCACACATATCAGTTAGAGGCTGTTATATTTGATAGTAGTGGGACAGTCACATATAAAATAAGGTCATATCCTTGGTTTTCATTATAAGTTTATGCCAGGAAGCTATGGTGTTCCCATGGTACCACAAAGGGGCTTGTTTAATGTTCTTCTGAGAGCTGGAACCAAAAAACCAACTTGTATTAATTCTTTGCTTCACCGCTTTTTTGTATATTAAAAAACTCACTAATTTTTAAAGGGATTTAATTTTAACAACATAAAAAAGTAATGTGAAACTGTTTTCTTTGGATAACTCCTCATACTGAGAAATCAAGAGTATTCTATACCAAAAAGTACACCTAACACAGAGGGACTTCCTATATGATATCTTTCCTACGTGGGTATACAAAAACAAAAGGGTATTGGGTGGGATACATTAAAAACTGCCTATCATGATACAGGTTCACTAGCTTGCACACTATGCCATTCTCAAAGTGACTATCCAGCAGAAGCAATCGCTAACAAGCCGCTTAGCACAGGTGTGGATGTATTATACCTTTCCCCCCCCCCCCCAAGTACGGCTTGACATAGGCTGTGGTGACACACACTAAATAAGCTACTTTCAATCCACTTTCAATGCACTTTCCAACTGGATTTTGCCAGTTCACACAGTAAAATCTAACTGGGAAGTGCACTGAAAGTGGATTGTTTAGTGTGTGTTACTGCAGCCACAGAATGGTGAAACAATTTGGCAGGATTGTGACCAGTGACTAGACATGAAACATTCCTCAAAGGAGTTTTCTGATATAGCGTTAGAATTCTGAACCCATTATTTTGTTTTGTAGAAGTGACCTGTAAACCACAAAGGGCCCTGACAGTACAGAGATGGCCCGCTGGGTGGCTCAGGTAAATATTAATGGAAGTTTCAAGGAAGTAACCTCTCCATGATGAAGGGGCTGTGAAGATGGGTGTCTCTGTGTGTGAAGAAACAACAAGAACTTCAACTTCTGATTAAATCAAAGCTAATCAGGTCACACCAATCAATTAAAGGTCTTCAGTGTCGAAAAACTAAACGAGTTGATTTCTCAAGAAGAAAAAGAGAAGAATGGCATGGAGACTCTTATTCTGGGTGCAAAGGAGAGACTCACTTTGTAATAATAACCATTGGCGCAAGAGAGGAAAGATCATATTAAGCTCCATTGATTTTCAAAGGAGAGATTAATGTTCTTTCTCTTAGTTGTCATAATGAGGGTGTGATGGGATGGATCTGGGTGTGCTGCTGGACCATCCAGAATTGCTACTAGCCCAACTGCAAATGAGTCAGGCAACACCAAAAGTAATAGTGTTGCATGTCTTACAGCCCAACCTGGTGACAGGAAACTGTACCTCTGCAAAGTCAGACAAACCACAAGACACAGGGGGAAAGAACAAGCAAAGCTCTGGGCTGGCCAGGCAGGGCTTTGCTACCCTGTCCAAAGTAACCAGTAAAATTTTTCTTGACCCATTTCCTGGTATCCTGGAAAATCCCAGACCTGAATATATCTGGTAAACAGAGATAGGCTGCGGTCTCACACACACTAAATAATCCACTTTCAATGCACTTTCGAATTGGATTTTGCCAGTTCACACAGTAAAAATCCAGTTGGAAAGTGCATTGAAAGTGGATTGAAACGGATTATTTAGTATGTGTGACTGCAGCCATAAGGTATTTTCTGACATAAATTCCCTAAAGCTTTTCCCTGAGAAAGAGTAGTGCTCGGGTGCTAGAAGAGTCAATAACTCAGGGTCAGACTGGGATCCGTAGAGGCTAGACTTGTGACAAAGGGAAACCAAAATGTTACAGGATAATTCTACTCCATTCACACTTCTAGAAAATAGAAAGCATTTTTTTCAAACACTTCACACAAAGGAATGCATTTTAAATAGTTTTGAACAAGAAGAGTTGGCTTTTATACCCTGCTTTTCACTACCCAAAGGAGTCAGAGTGGCTTCCCTTCCTCTCCCCACAACAGACACCCTGTGTGGTAGGTGGGGCTGAGAGAGCTCTGAGAAAACTTCTCTTGAGAGAACTAATCTGAGAGAACTGTGACTGACCCAAGGTCACCCAGCTGGCTGCATGTGGGAAATGGGTAATCAAACCCGGTTTTCCAGATTAGAGTCCGCTGCTCTTACATTGTAACCAGACAGCTCAAAAATAGGTGTTAAAAACCAAGTGTAAAATAACTGTCATATTCACAGATAACAATAACCCAAATTCACTTTCTTTTGGCAGGGGGAGACCATGGGGAGGAACAAGGCAGCTTCTTGGGCATTAAAGAGCCCCCCCCCCCCCCCGGGACAGATTTGTGCATCACTAATCTCACTTTGGCTGCAAGCTCCCTCAGCTTTAGGCAAGCTGATCTCTGTATCCACTGCACATCTGTCAAAGACAGTAACAATGTAGCTAACTTCACAGGGCTGTTGTGAGGATTATAGGGACAAGCTATGTCAAATGCTTTGATTGCCAAAAGTGCTCTATAAATCTTTTGCCTTATCATATGTGATAGTGAGCACCAGGTAAATACATTGGCACGTTTGCCGAGAAGCCACATATTTTCTCAGTCTTGGAAAAGAGGTTTTAATCATCTGACATTCATTTTCATTTGAAGCTCATTTGTATGCACTGATGTAGCTGAAAACATCCAAGGGTGGTTATTCCCCTTCTCAAGGGGAACCTCCAGGGTTGATGTCAAGGCAGGGGTCCTTGCGTGTTACAGTTCAGAATGTTGTAGTACTTAAGTGGATAATAAGTAGATGTGGCTCTCATGTATGGCCAGCCTATCAATTGCCAGGAATATGTTAACTGAAAAATAAAGCCAGTGGCACAAAGATTTCATCTTCTCCAAGAGTTCTGTTAATACATAAATCAGATGCTGCCTTCCAGCAGCATTAAGCACCCACTTGAAGTGATTTCCAAACTGCCAGGGGAACTACGACACAGGAGGATTAAGCGGGCTATCATCTCCCATCAATCTAAATGTTAACATCTGGGATCGCAGCATGTCATTTTATTAGGAGAGTGGTGATTGTGGCATAATAAATTAATTTAATAGAGCACAGAGGATAATCGTGCAGCTCTCATTTATTTGACATCGGCAAAGCCTGATGACCATTGCTTTGTGAGGAATTCTGTTTGCTTCTTATTGCTGTTGGTATTTTCTGCCACCAGAGTTGGAAACCAGAGGCACATACACACACAAAAAACCAGTTTCTGAAATGTTGCCCAGTAGACCTCCCTGGGACATTTGGCATTTTTGTGAGACCCTCACCTCAAACAGAAGGACCTCTGGTAAAACTTCTTTTGTCTATCCCCTTCCATGCCTAGGAATCTAGAGGGTTTGTTTCCAAGTCATTCTAGTGGAAGTAAAATTTTTCTCAAGAGCAGAAATTAGGTAGAAATTTGGAGTTGCCACTGCTGAGATGAAAGCTCCCACTAGGACAAAATATCCAAAGAATCCCAAGAGAAGCAAATAAACTTTTGTAAGGGCTGAAACAGGTTGTTGTGCAGCCCAGAAGAATGCAAGTGAGCATGATGTTGCAAGAATCTAGCATCTCATTTGAACTGAGTCTTTGGTCACTGTGCATGGAAGGTTAGCATGTCAGTGTAATGCACTTGGGCCTGCTAATTAAGTACATAGAGACAAGGTGACCCAGGTTAAATGAGATGGAAGGCATCTACAGTGCTAGATAGGTAAACCAAGCTCTTCTTGCTCACTCGGCATTACTTTTCACTTGGCCCTAAGAAGCAAATTCCTCTGGGGAGTCTGCACATCCTTATTAGCACTAGAGCTAAATTGGCTTCATTCCATTGCTACAGCTGTGGATTGAGGCTACTTGGTAATCATGAAATCATCTGCACAGCTGTTAGTCTCTGTTCTATGCCATTTATAGCAGACAGATATTTCTGACTGTTTTTCAGGTGGTGGTGTGTACCATGGCCAAAGACTGAATTTCCTCAGTGTGTATCAATGAAGGCTTAAATGAACAAGCTGGTAAGGTAACAACCTGTTTGACAAAACAGTTCTTTCCTTGGAGGCAGAGACTGGTAGAAATTATATCCATACACTATCCTTTCATTATAGCATAAATAGCATCAATTGAATTTTCTTGTGAATCTGTTTAATTCTTGTCAGGATAGTTTCAATATGCATTCTTAAATATCCATGATCAGAACACTTAAATCCATAAACAAAACATATTTTTTAAATTATGAAACATGTGATTTGAACTGATGATAAAAAAGTACTTTTAAAGATAATAAATATCCATGCGGCTGAAATTTAAAAATGAATGTAACAACAAAGAAATTTATATATTGATTATATTTATTACTATTTTTATTTATTGCACACTAGGAATAAGGGCTGTTGTGGAAATAAATACAACGGGCTCTAGAAAAAAGCTCTGGGAGAGTGCCCCAGCTTTGAGCACTCAGCCCCAATTTGCTGTGGTGACCTCAGCAGGGTATAATGACACAGAGCCCACAATTTTCTCCAGGGGAAAATCTCTGCCATCTGAAGAGCAGTTGTAATTCGGTGAGATCTCCATCCCTCCCCTGGAGATTGGTGACAATGGTTCCCCATGAGGGAACTGGTGGTTTGAAGGGTGGAGTCTATGGCGTTGAACCTGTCTGAGGTCCCACCCCTGCTGAAACCTCACCCTCTGCAGGGTCCACCCCTCAAATCTCCAGGAATTTCCCAACCTGGAGTTGGCAACCCTATCTCCCTCCCAGCCAACTGTCAATGTATTGTTATCTGCCCCCTGGCTTCAGCTTCCCATTTCTTCCCCCTCTCCTAGAGAGCAGTTGGAATTCTGTGTGATCTCCAGCCCCCATTTGGAGATAGACAACAATGGTTCCCCATGAGGGAATGGCTGGTTTGGAGGGTGGAGTCTATGGCATTGTACTTGTCTGAGGTCTCACCCCTTCTCAAACCTCACTGTCCCCAGGCTCCATCCCTCAAATCTCCAGGAATTTTCCACCTGGAGTTGGCAACCCTATCTCCTTCCCAGCCAGTTATCAACCTACCTTTATTTTCCCCTCACTCTTCAGCTTTCCATCTCCCCCCTCCCACCTGCAGCCTATACCGTGCTCTGAAGCCCTGACTGCTGTCACATTGGCTTTCATAGGGGGGCTATCTCAGCAGGGTCCACCATTTTCTCCAGGGGAACTGATCTCCGCCATCTGGAGAGCAGTTGTAATTCTGAGTGATCTCCAGCCCTCACCTGGAGATTGGCAACCATAGTTCCCCTGGAGGAAAAGCAGTCTTTCTCTGCAATGGGGACCAAAGCAGCCCTCCTCTCCCCCTTTGACTTGCACAACAACCCTGTGAGGTAGGTTAGGCTGAAAGTCTGTGACTGGCCCCAAATCACCCACTCAGCAAGAACCTGGGTCTAGCAGACCCTGTTCTGAAGCACTGACTGAAATGCCTAGGGTAGCCAACCTCCAGGTGGAGCCTAAAGATCGCCAGGTATCACAACTGAACCCTAGACAACAGATCTCCCCCCCCCCCCAAGAAAATGACTGTTTTGGAGGGTGGTCTCTATGGCATTCTGTTCAGTTGAGGCCTCTCCCCTAGTCAGGACTGGCCCCAATGAGTTTTTTCCCAAAGGCCGACATAGGTGTGGAAAGGGCCCTTTACTGACAAAGCAAGCTTGGTTACCTAGCAACAGGCACTAAGGAGAAAGTTGCCCACACTTATTAGGGAAATACTTGGAGATCTGGAGGGTGGATCCTGTGGAGGGCAGCATTTGTGGGGGAGATGGAAGGACTCAGCAGGATATAATGCCATAGGGTCTACCCTCCAAAGCAGCTATTTTCTCCAGGGGAACTGATCTCTGTCATCTGGAGATCAATTGCAACAGTGGGAGATCTCCAGGTCCCAACCGGAGATTGGCAAACCTAGGGGGAAAGTCAGCTGCACAGCAGGGGGTTGAAGAGAATGGTTTGATGGTTGCTGGCCCACCTCATTAGCCAGCCAGCTCTGGTGGAGCTAAGCAGGAGAGAGAGAGCTGTTTTCACAGTTTATTCTGACAGGAAAGTGGCCAGGCTGGTAGATGATGGGGGAGGAGGTTATGCTGAAAGTCCATTGTCTTTTTACTGACAGAAGCAGGCCACTGAGGGGGCAGTTAGACCCACCTGGCAGTGGGCAGAGGAGAAGAATGGACCCAGCACGCAGTCTGTCCTCTTCGCCAGCTCCCTCCAGACTGAGGCCGAGACACTGGCCGGTGGCTCTGTGGACGGGACTGAGGCAATGCAGTGAGGGAATGCAACAAGTAGCCAGGGACCCCTTTTGAGTGGCAAGATTCTTACAGCCAACTGATTTTGGCACCCCATGGAATCTTGCCACCCCAACTCGTCTTTATAAATAAGGATACTTCTGTATTTTCCCCTCCTGTTCTTATCAAGTGCTAATAATGTAATATCGCATTTGTAATGACTAATAACAAACAACAGTTTTAATTTGCCTGCAGAAATAATAACTTTCTTGACCAATTCACATTCAGGACTAAAATTACAGAGTGGATTTAGGAACTTTGCTTATACATTATTGAGTCTGGGCTGCACACAGAATTGAATTGTCCCATCCGTAGAGGAATGGACTTTGAGTTTAGGGTATACCCCTCTGTTGGGCCTCTTTTCCTATAGCCCTTGCTTCTGTTGCCCTTCAGCTGCTGCCAAGTGTGTAGACTTTCCAATTTCCTGGGGGGGGTGGTGCTGGGGCTGGGCCAGAGACATTACAGGCCATTGTCTCCGGGGGAGGCTCAGCATGTCCTGGAAAAATGGGGGGGGGGGGCTCCAGCTCCCCAGCCCCCCTGAAGCTGACGCCTATGGCTGCTGCTCCAGGTCAGACCCCCCCCCCAACTGTTCCTCTGTAGAGAACAACAGCATGGTTTCCAATCTGCTTGTCCTATACATACTTTAGAGAGATACTTATCTCTTGCATGCCACCCTTTTCCCTCAGACATTTCACAATTAGATAACCTGTTTCTGTTGTGACTGATTCCAACTGCTTTATGACTGTAATATGCTCATAAAGCAGTTCGAGAGCTTTGCTAATCCCAAGCATTGATCTGTCAGAATGTGACAGCTTTATTCTGCAGAGCTACATGGAAAGTTGGACTCCATTTTTACACACACACCCAGACCCAAGTTCGGAAATATTAATTTTATGGCAAGAGGAAAAGAACAAAGAGATGCCATTGTTTTTAATGAGCCAAACAGTAATTTGTTCAGGATTTGATATATGATGATCTTGTTCTATATGAAAAAGTTTCTAGAACAGCCCTACTAGCTGTGATTTTATTTTTAAATCTTTTTTTAAGCTAAAGAGAAAATATTATTTTCAGCTGTTGTACAATAATTTTTGGTATTTCAACTCAAAGGAACACATCAAAAAGTTGAGGGGAAAAGAAGGAAGAGAAGGAAGACGCCATGAGTCAGTCTGAGTTATCAAGTATTTTTTTCTTCCAGCATATGCTAAAGTTGATAGGTCCCGTTTAGTCTTTAATGCAGCGGAAAGTTCCTTTGACAGTAGTTCATGAAGGGATGCTCCATCATGAGAAGATGCCCAGTTTTCCCCATAGGGTTGCCAGCTGGCAGGGGGATTTGGGGGGCATTCCAGGGGTGGGTGGGGACATTGTGCGATTTCCCCAATGTGATTACATCATGTGGAAGTGACAACATCATATTCTGGATGTTGTGCAGCAATGCTCTGTATTTTGGGCAAAACTATAGGATTTTTTGGCCTCAAACCATAGAGTTTTGCCAAATAGAAGAGCATCGCTGCACAACATCCCTGTTTGGGATCAGGCCTCCCCCCACCAGCCAGCTGGCTGCTGGTAGGCAGAAATTTAAAAAATTGGGGGAACCCCTGCTTAGACTGGGGGTCTTGCAACCCTATTTCCCCAGTCCAGTCATAACACTTGGGACCACTGGTTGGAGAGGCCAGCCATATCTGTTTATCTGGAGTCTATCTGTTGATCACATACATTCCCATGTTTCCACCAAATTTAACTGTTAGTATTCCTGTCCCAAAGGAGACATCATAATCTTCAGGAATAAAAAGCTTGTCTGCCAAATCCTCAAAGTAATCCATTAATGACTCTAGTTTTCCTTCAGAAAGTTTTTCATGATTAGCAAGAGAGCTGAAAGGACAGTTGGTTCCTGACCCTGTAGCAGCCACAGTCAGAGAAACTCCAAGCCTTTTGAAAAAAAATATGGCACCTGAGTGGGGCCTGTTGGCAGAGCACAGAGGAGGCCCCGGGGTAGCACCAGGGAGGGGAACCTGGGGGTGGGGGGGTCAGAGCGGCTTACAAACTCATTTCCCTTCCCCTCCCCACAACAGACATCCTGTAAGGTGGGTGGGGCTGAGAGAGCTCTGGGACAACTGTCCTTGAGAGGACAGCAGGTACAGAGCTATGGCTTGCTCAAGGTCATCCAGCAGGTGCAAGTGGAGGAGTGGGGAATCAAACCCAGTTCTCCCAGATTAGAGTCTGTGGACTTAACCACTACACCAAACTGGCTCAAAGAAAAATCCAGCCACACAATTGTTTTCCATTTAATTGGCAAAAAAGTGGGAAAACATACTAGATCCAGTTGCTTCAAGGGGCATGCTCAAGTCTATGTTCTTCAGTGCATTTTACTGTGCTGTAGTTACAACTCTTGGGCTTTGTGGAACAGTACGGTAAACTGAACCTGCACTGGGTAACTGTGGGTTAGACCAGGGTTACACAATTATGTGAATGGTAGGGAAGCTGCTAAAGTGTGGCTGCTTCCACGCTTTGGTGGTAAAGGTCCCTCCTCAAACCTTTAGGGATGTACCCACAAGTACTGTTCTGCTTCACGTCCCATTTGCTGGTTGCAAGCACAGAACTTGTTTTCTTTCAATGATCCATTTAAATGTAGACCCATCAGGGCCTTTCAACTGGTTGCTTCACTATATTCCCTCCTAACAGTGCAGTAGGGGGTCAACTGGCTATTCCTGCAGCCATGCTTGCCATTTTCCCAGCCATGTCACTTGAAAGTGTTTTGAGAATCTTCTTTTTTAAAAAAATAAAAATAAATCAATTTTACTGTTGCAAATTTATGTTTTAATAACTGATTGTCATGATCCCTGAAGTCCCAGCTTTCAATTTCTAGCATCTTTTGTTGCAGAGTTATAAGGGGAAATGCACTCCCTGCACCTTCCCCTTTATAACTTCACAAGTTTGGACTTCAGTGATTGTGCAAACTGATAATCAGAATATTAATTCACAATAGTGTAACAGCAGTTACTGATTTAAAAACAAAACCTTGAAAATCCTTCTGGTGGCATAGCAGTAGCAGGTGAAAAATACAGAGGAAATAGAGGTTCACTGCATGGATTCAGCCATAGATAGTTAAATCAGTCCCAAATTATATACATCAGTCTGAAATAAATGCTCTGTTCATTTAAGTATTTAGTTAATGGCTGTTAGTCTGTTTGGATTGGCAGTGTTTTAGCACATGCTCAGTTCTGAAAACACCTGATGCAAATTTGTTCTGCCAGCATTCATGGCAGTTTGGCATGAACTGAACAGACCCAGTGGTTGGCTCGCATGATTGACATCTATGAACACAGTAAATTCATTGTGCAATACACAGCATCCTTACAGATATTGCCTGAAAGGAGTGAGAAGGACTCTGTAGGGAATGGATTTGGTCACCATGCTGGTGTGGGAAGCAATAACCATGTTAGCTGGACTTCCCAGTTCCCTTCAGTTATTAATGGCACTATTTTGGGAAGTACCCATACCACAAGTGTTCCACCTTCATTCAGGAATATTAACAGGTCTTAAATACACATAAAACTTCTTCATGACAATCAGCCCATCTTACATCCACTTAACTAGTCTTTTATCTCTCTCTTTCCAGATTATGTGAATTTGTCATTGGACCAAAAAGACTGTTTAGAATTTTATCTCCACTGATTTGCAATGTTGGCAGTGCAAGAATAAATCCCGTACTTACAGTATGGGGAAGCTTTCTCCTTGTTTGATATTTTCTGACAGAAAAGTTCGTTTCATAATGAAATGATGGAGAAATAAATAGGTCTCGCCAACAGTGGAAACAAAAAATGTAAATGAAAATATAAAGACTTGCATGAATAATGCTGTTGTAGCAGATGCTCTTGGAACACCTGATGCTACCAATGAGGGATCATGCTGAAACAACAGTCTCACATGAGAGGCGGCAATATGTTAGCACTGAATGCCTATAAAAGGTGTGACGGCGTTACAGAAAAACTCCATGCAAAGAGGGAATGCCTAGCAGGGTTATTGTCTGTCTTTTTGTCACACGCCATCTAGTCATTCAGTATAGATTTATGGTATCATACTGTATCCTGTTCTTCCTCCTAGTGGTACCTTGCATCCTGGTGCATCAAGCACATCTGCTTGAACTTGCCTACTTTCAGAGACAAATTTGATATCATGAGTTTCCAAACAGTTGTCTCAGTCTCTTTTCAGTACAAGTCCATGGCTAGTTTATGGGTGATTTGGGATTTCTCATTCCTCTAGTTCCAAGCCCTGAATTCCTGTTTCAGTTTCTCACATGTGTGAATTGAACCTGTTATTGTTTATTTCTATTGTTTATTTATGCCATCTTCTGTTTATTTATGCCATCATATTTATGCCATCTTCTGTTTATTTATGCCATCATATTTATGCCATCTTCTGTTTATTTATGCCATTTATGCTATTGAACCTGTTATTGTTTATTTCTATTGTTTATTTATGCCATCTTCCTTGCACTGATTCCCCCTCCAAAAAGGCACTCATTATTCATCATTATTGGTATCACAGGTTCTTTTTACAAGCCGAGCATGCCGCCCACAATTGCCCCTCTCCCTCCCTCCTGCTAGACTTAAATGGCCCTCCAGCTGGTTGGCAAGCCATGTAGTCCCTGCCAATCAGCTGAAGCCCTTTAAATTGGGCATGAGGGGCGGCCGGGTGGGTGGTCACTCTTGGGGGCGGCCATTCCCCTGCCGGCCACCTGGCCGGGGGCGGATTGAAGCCCCCAGAAGCAGAGGAACCCCCACCTGAACCTGGGGTCTAGCAACCCTAATTGCTGTAGACTGGAGCACAAGTAATAGTTCGTTAGAGAGAAATAATAAATAAAATGCCACCAGGTGGCATGCTTAAGAGGAACACAGGTCCATCTCAATGCCAGTCATGCAGGTATCAAGACACAGCTTGGAGATCCATCTTCTGACTTTTCTGGTGTGCATGTGTGTTTCAAGGGATCTTTGCGTATTTATACACAAATCTAGCTATTCGTGTCTAAAGTGGTGAGAAGGAGTATGTTTTTAAACAACAACAACAACAAAAAATGGAGCATGTGGATAAGGGGAGCCAAACCCAGACTCCACCCACACTGTGCTTGAATGTGCTTTGATGCTTTCAGCATTTTTCTCAGAGTCCAGCTCATCTCTTGTATGAGAGCCAGGCTGAGTAAAACAAAATGCTTTAAAGAACTGAATGTAGTGAGGTTAAGCATGGGAAGAAATCAGGAGTAGCTCCCCTCACTGCTTATCATTTGGGGGGGGGGGGGATGAAGTATAATGTATCATTTATCCAATTTTATCCTTACAGTAAGAGATAGTGATCGGCACAGGCATGGCATTGCAGAGTTTGAGTTTTGGTCTTCCCAGTCCAAATCCAAAAGCCCATCAATTTTACCACACAAGCTGTATTTGGTGGCCACAGGGGAGTATGATATATGTAAATCACAAGCTACCAATCTAAAATTAGCACTTGCATATAGGACTCACCGCTGTTCTTAAGAGACAGTAGCAGATGCTCAAGTATATAAAATACATTTTGAAATTCAGAATGGGGAAGACTCAAAGCTTACCTTACCAAACATAATAATCTGAAAGGGGGGGAGACTTATTTTCAGATCTGCTATTATTAATAATGCAGATAGCCCTGATAAATATTTTTAAAATATCAGAAGTTTAAAGATTTTTTTTTAAAAAAAACCCATAATGTGGCAAGTAATTATTGAAGACAAGTAGTTGACTATTAAATCTGGAAATCAGACCTGCTACACATGCCAAGTATGTTCGAGAAGAGATTGGATTTGTACCCCACCCTTCACTACCCGAACGAGTATCAGAGGAGCTTACAATCTCCTTTCCCTTCCCCTCTCCACAACTGACACCCTGTGAGGTAGGTGGAACTCTCTCGAGAACTGCCCTAGAAAGAACAGCTCTGAAAAGACCTTAGGACTGACCCAAGGTCACACTGGCAGCTGCATGTGGAGGATTGGGGAATCAAACCCATTTCTCCCAGATAAGAGTCTGCACTCCTAACCACTGCACCAGACTGGCTTTCTAGCAGAAAGTACTTTTAAAATTAAATATTGGACAGTGGAACTGACCACCTCACGAAGTCTTGAAACTGGATGCTGAGCTAAGTGTTTGCTTTGATACACATGCTGAGCTCCAGGATACTGAAAGCGAGCTCTTCTGCTGAAATGGAAGGGGTTCATCACTGAGAATGTGAAGACAGCCAGTGTGGTGCAGTGCTCACAGTGCTGGACTCAGATCTGGGAGACACGGGTTTGAACCCCTACTCTGTCATGGAAGCCTGCTGGGTGACCTTGGGTCAGTCATATACTCTCTACCTAACCTAGCAGGCAGGATTCTTGTGTGGATAAAGTAGAAGAGAGGAGAACAATGTAAGCTGCTTTGGATCCCCACTGAAGGAAACGGTAGAGTATAAATGAAGTAAACAAGTATCAGGAATAGCAGTCAAGATTCCCTGACAGGCTGTCTGTCCACTGCAATGTACAGTCACCGGAGAACGTTATTTATATTTTAGGCTATGATTTCAGCTAACAAGGAACAAGGGAAAGACAAATAGCTATGATCAGTGCTCTGCATGAACTTGGCTGAGGACAGAGTTGGATTCTGGAGCGGAAAGAAAGCAGGGCCAAAAGCTGTGGGGGGAAAGTGCTCCGGGGCTGGCCATTCACACTGGCCAGTTTCCTGCGGGAGCATGCAGTTATGGAGCATTCAGACTGCTGCAGAGCGGCCCCGGGCGGGCCGGCCTCCGCAGCTTATGGTGGGGCTGTTTTGGCAATATGTGCATGGGCAGCACTCTAAAAATTTAAAATCTCCCCACCTCCTGTACTGGGGCTGCTTGTGCACATGGGTGCATGAGCACTCATGCACATCTCTTTTTAGTGGTGCGTTCACACTGCCGCCTCCACTTGAATCCCGCCTCCTCCCGTCCACATGGTCGGGAAGCGGGATCCAAGCGGCAGACAGCCCCTGGACACCGCTTTCTGCTGGTGTCCTTCTGAGGTGGCAGGGAAGCGGCTCCGAAGCGGGTGAATACTGAACGGAGCCGGGGAACAGCTGCGGCTGTTTGAACTGGCTCCCTTCCCCTGCTTCTGGAGCGGAGCTCTCCCGCCCCACATTGCCAGTCTGTCCTCAGCCTTAATGCATGCTGCACACATTATTCAGAATGCTTACAACACAGATGTTCCTTAGCAAAGAACTGGCGTAAATTTAAGAAGTGTAAAAACTATGGATTGGAAATAAAAGGACTGCAAGCTGTTGTGAGGTCTCCAGTGTTTTATCCTGGCTCTGCATAGCCTGTCTCTGCTGATGTGGCTAACTACAGGTTATTGCAGAGGGAAAAGAAAGGGGAGGAACAAGTTACCAAGAGAAAAGGCCTGGATACGAATTCAAGGCCTTGTGTTGCCTACTGCTGTCTTAAATTGTTAATAACAACCATTTAAACATGGAATAGTCTGTTTTTATTCAGCATGGCTGCCTGACATTCTTCTTCTTTGCCACTTATGGCATATGGCCAAGAGCCTTTTAAACATCCTAAGATAAAATGGACTAAGTAGCTGTATATGAAGAATACTATCAAAATCATACAGTTGAGCTAATTGACTTACATTGAAAAAGATAGGAGTTTGGGAGTGGGGTTAGGGTTTTTTTTAGAGTTTGCGGATTTTTTAGGTTTTTTTTTTTTTAGCCTGTCCTTTAGAAGTACCACAATAGATGTCTAGAAGAGGACATAACCATTCTGTTCAAATACATGACTACCTATCTGATCAAAGAGGGCAAAGATTCATTCTTTGCTATTCCAGAGGACTATACTCAATCCAAAGAGTTTAAGTTACAAGAGGATAGATTCTGGTTGAATATTAGGAGATATTTCCTAGTGATAAGAATGGCTCTAACCAATTACTGAGGGGTGGGTAGGAATGATCCCCTTTCTGGAGGTCTTCAAGAAGATCCTGGGCTTTAGGAGAAGGGCTATGGCTCAGTGGTAGAGCATCTGCTTGGCATGCAGAATCCCCAGGATCTCCAGCTAAAAGGATCAGGTTCTAGGTGATGTGAAAGACCTCCACCTGAGGTGCTGGAGAACTGCTGCCAACCTGAGTAGACAATGCTGACCTTGATGGACCACAGGTCAGATTCAGTATAAGGCAGCTTTATGTGTTCATATGTTGGACAGCCAACTGTTGGTATGGGCCCACCTTTAGGTTTCCTGCATGGAGCATGGAGTTGGACTAGATGGCCTACAAGGACCCTCCGAAATCTAAGTTTCTATAACTTCTAGATGAGTTCTATCAGTGTTGTATGTGTTTATCATTTTACCCACAAAGCCCAATCAGTTTTAGCTTTACTCCCCAAAAGAACCATAAAGTGTTTTTAAAAATAAATACTCCATGTGCCCTGTGATTGGTAAAGATGAGCTCCTGTATGCACAGGCTATCTCAGTGGAGGTGGTATTTCCATGCTTGTTTTCCTCTGCAAATTTATTTATTTAGGAAAATTTCATGTCAGCTTCCAGAGTCCTGCTCAAGGTGGCTTCCAAGTAAAAAATACCATATAATCATCATATGGTATCAATACAAAAATAAAGCAAGCAGATTAAAATGTTCTCTCTCTTAGAGTGGCTGAGAAAGCCAAAGGGTAGAGATCTTCACAGGGGCGTCAAGTTTTCAAAATCCGGGGGGGGGGGGAGCTCTTCTGTGCGCACGCGCAAAGTGCGCGCGCCCACCGGGACCATGTTTCCACCACCTCCCCCCCCCCCAGCCTGACCTCTCCTGCTTCCGTCCTTCACTTCGTCTGTCCAGGGGCCAGCTGGGCATTTGCTTAGCTGGCCCCTGGACAGAGGGAGGGAGGGAGGGACGGAGTGGCCAGGCCGGGGGGGAGAGAGAGGCAGTGGCCCTAGGAAGGGCCCGGGGAGGCACGGCGGAGGGCGCACTGTTTTCCCGGGGGGGCTCAGTCCCCCCGGGAAATTTCGGGGGTGGCTCAAGCCCTCGAGCCCCTTCGTAGTTGACGCCTATGGATCTTCATGCACAGTCAGTGCCTCTGAACTCAAACCAAATCAAAGGATCAAGAAACTTGTTAGCAGTTTGGTTCACGGGTGTTAAGAGCAGTTCCATTTTTCCCATCTCCCAAATATGTGGGCAGTCCTGGGTGGAATGACAGAACATATAACTATAAATATTAGCTGCCATTCATAACAGTACTTAACTGCCTATATGAAGTTTTACTTAAATGAGCAGAGTGGTTTCAATACATTATCCTGTAGTTGGGGAGTGTGTTGTTTTAAGAAGAAACCCCCCCCCCTCTCCAAGTTGCCATTAGATGCTCTCTGTTATGTTCTGTACACGATTCCAGTACTCTTCACTCTCATACTTTGGGGGCATGCCTAAAGCAGCTTTCTGGATTGTAACTACCATTCTGCTCCCCTTGCTCACAGAAATGCATTGAAAACAAGTTCTGGAGCAGTCACAAAGATCAAGCAAAACCCCTGCTCATCATGTCACTGTTGTGCTGGGAGAGCCAGTGAAGTGCTGGGTGCCCTCTAACACGGCCATGCAAAGTATTTCAAACAGAGGCACTTATGTAGGACAAGCTGGTGGTTTATGTCTATTCCAGCCCCATAACATGGAGGCTACTATGGGCAGAAGATGGACTGGCAAGAGGTGGGCTGCAAGATGGTCCTCTGTGAGAAGCCAGTTGGCCTCTGCTTGAAGTTAATCACCTAGCGATAGAGCATGCATCAGCATGGTGAGAGCAGGGAAAGTTTGCCTTGATTCATATGAGGAGCCATTCAGCAATCTGTTGTCCAGGTGTGAATGAGAAAACAGGAATGCTGCTTATAACCTTTGAGCTCAACGGCTGAAAATAATCCACTGTTTGTGAGGTTTGTTCCAAATGGTAGCTTTGGTTATGATTGCGTGGCATGAGCTTATACTATGCTACATGAGAAGAGCCCTGCTAGATCAGACCAGTGGTCCATCTAGCCCAATATCCTGTCTCACACAGTGGCCAACCAGTTCCTCTGGATGGTCAACAACAGGGCATGGTAGCCAAGGCCTCCCCCTGATGTTGCCTCTCTGGGAGTCAGAGGATTAGTGCCTCTGAATGTGGGGGTTCCCCTCGATCACCATGGCTAGTAGCCATTGATACGTATCTTCCATGAGTCTAGCCAATCCCCTTTTAAAGGGGATTAGGCCATCACTACATCCTTTGGCAGCAAATTCCACATTTCAATCACTCTCTGTGTAAAGTAGTATATCCTTCTGTCTGTCTTGAACCTACTGTGCATCAGCTTCATTGGATGTCCTTGAGTTCTAGTATTTTGGGAGAGGGAGAAAAATATTTCTTTGTCAGCTCTCTCCATCCCATGTGTAATTTTATAAACCTCTATCATGCCCCCCCTTTACTCTCTTTTCAAAACTGAAAAGTCCCAGACTCTTCAGCCTTTCCTCATAGGGAAGGTACTCCACCCCTAATCATCTTGGTTGCCCTCCTCTGTACTTTTTCCAGTTCTGCAATGTCCTTTTTGAGATACGGTGACAAGAACTGTACATAGTATTCCATACACTGTACACAGAAGATTATAATTGCATCGGCAACACCTAGGAGCATGCAAACAAAAGTCACATTTGGATTCAGTTCTTATATCATTATATCATTATATCATTCAGTTCTTATATCATTTTGCAGACCTGATCTTTTCAGTATTTATATCCCACTCTCCTCTCAAGAGGCCCCAAAGTGGTTTACAAGAAGAAAAATAATACATAAATAAACGAGTGCACAGCAAAGAAACACAGCAAAACAAATGCATCTCAAGCCAAGCCTGGACTCATTGGCTGGTTTGATTGCAAATACAGGCTGTTAGCCACAGGCTAAGAACCCAGCGGCAAAGAGCTCTTTGCCTCTTGCCCTTTAGCTTATGCCTGAGACAAGAAGGGAAAAAATGGTCTTCAGTAAAGACATAACTGGCAGAGATGTTCCTTCCTTCCTTCCGCCCTTCCTTCGGGCAGACATGTTTCTGGGTATAACTTTTCCACAAACCAAGTAAGATCAAATTCTTCGGTATTGTCTCTCTCACCTAAGGGATCATTCCTTCCAAATTTCAAGTAGATAAGGGTAAAGTGTCTCTGTCCTAGAGGCAATTAAAATGGTCGCTTGTACAGTGGACACAGGGAGATGTGAATTAGTGGCTGCGGTCACACACACCAGTTGAAGCGGAGGGGAAGCGAGGCTATTTCTTCCAGAGGTATTTGACCCATAGTTGCAAGATCACACAGCCCTTTGTAGGAGCAGGCACACCCCGTCACTTTGTGATCAGACACAACCACGGGTGAGTTGGGTTTTTTTTGGCCATTTGTTTCCCATGCACATAAACGAGGAATCGCACCTCTGCACTGAAAGCCCCCTATGGAGTATGCAATGATGTGCATACTGCGAGGGGGGGGAACAGCAGTGAGCCGGGATGGCCTAATCAGACCATCCTGACAGCATGAGTGTGCACTTGCACGATCAGACAAGGGAAAGCCCGTCCGTGGCCTGTCGCAACTCGTTTACTACAGGATTTTCTCTGGTGTCTTCTTACTCCGCTTCTGTGATGGAGCAGCACGGGTCGCCAATGACTGCAGGACGCTTCCCAGATGTTGCTATCTGATCGCGCCCTTTAGATTCATCGGGCATTCGTGCCAATGCCAGATCTACTGGTGCGAGTGATCGCAGCCAGTATGTGTCTGAGCTTTCCCTTCACTTCCTGATGATCTCAAAGGGGAAGAAGACCTGTTTTGTTTTGCTGACAAAAATGGAGCATGTAGACATGGCGAACTAACCCTTATGCCATTCTGAACTTTGCTTCATAGTATTCTTCTACATACTCTGCCTGACTTCCAGTATGGAAGCCTCACTGGCAGAACGCAGCTAGGATAGGAAAGTAGGGGGTAATTAGGGGGCTACCATCCTTTGCCAGGTCTGTCGACTCTAATTTATTTTTTTTAAGCCTGCCTCAGCTGTACATGTGAAGGGGCAGTGTTGTATATACACAACATGGCTGCAATAATACAAAATACGTTTGTATTGGCGTGTTTAATTGCACATCAGCATCATTCAGGTCAGATCTATATTAGTATATTTTCAACTGCGCCTTCTTAACAGCAAGGAAAACAAATAAGGAATAAAGGCAAACATATACGTTCATTTACTTGGGAAGTTGGACTGTTAGGTGTTCAGCTGCCTTCACATTTGGATGGTGAATGTTTTGAAGTCACAGACCACCTTAGTTAAAAATTCTGTATTGTCATTTTAGGAATGAGAATTCTGGGAGGTTAAGGGCTGAAAAAATGTGAGAAACAGAAGGATTATTATTGTCAGTCTGGGCTTTAGCCTCAAGCATAATAAATATTCACTTTCTTTTAGATTTGCTGCCTGGCCTGTCAGTGTTCTACGATCATTTTCATTCTCCTTTAATTATTTATCCAGCTTTCCCTTATATTTTCGTTTCTGTGTATTACATTTCTGTGAAATGTATAAAGAAAATAAAACCATTATTGGCAAAACAAGTGCCTTCTTTAAAAAAAAAAACAACCCCCAAAATGTCACAGAAATCTTGTTTTCATTTATTATTCTTTTAAGCCTGTATTTTGGTACTTCCCTCCTCCTCTCTCTCCCCCTCCACTCCTGCTTCCAACTGTGTTTACACTATCATTAAAACAACAACAGACTGAATAGTTATTAAAAATAACAACATGTACCTTGGAAATGTTCAGGATACGTGGCATAGGGCAACAGCAGCCATGAAGCCAATGTCATGTGATGCTTGCTGAATTGCATCATGGGAACTAATTTACTGGTTAAAGCTTCCAGAAATGACCATTAAGAAAAGCAATGGGTTTCATACACGTTTCTCAGTACAATAACATACACCAGTAGATCTATTTAATAGGTAACAATTATTAAGGTTATCTGGTGTGGTTAGTCCAGTCACCATTAGTTAGCAGAGTGCTTAAATAAAGCTACAAACACAGGAGGATCACTTTACAAGGTTACTCAGCCTACAGAGCTACACCGAGCCACACTGCAAGTTTAGAAGAGAAATGCTTCTCTCTTTATTTGAGAAGTACACGTTGGATAGGAAAATGCAGAGACTGATAGATTACTAACCTACTAGCTAAAGGATGAAGACAGATGGCAAGAGGCCCATCTGCCTCACGGTGCCGAGACAGGACCGCACGTTCCTCTCTCAGTGCGTGTAGAGAGCTTGTCTTCATCCAGAGAGAGAGGAAGAGGAAGGGGAAATTGATCCCTGAGAACACAAACTGCATTTCAAAAGAGGACAGTGGCAGAAGAGTAGATATGGGAAGAAAGGTCAGTGTGCCTGTCTAGCTATCTAGTCTCTCTTGCCATTCAGTCTGGGGGACATCGCATCTGGAACTTCCAGCAACAGTCAAGGGTCCATTAAAGCCACCAGGAAAAGTCCCAGTGGACCAGTGGTCTGATAAACCACTGCCCACCAGCCTCCCCCCCTTGCTAGGCCCATCATAGCTCCAAGCAAGAGGCATCCCTTGCCCTGTACAGGGCAGGCAGCAGTTAATACCACCATGAGCAGGCAGCCTAAGCCCCATTCAAGGTAGGGGAGAAGGTGGGCAGTCCCACTGAGCCCTGTGCCGAGTGGGGGGAGAGGTTTCCAAGATTTCCATGCCAGGCAGGGAAGGAGGTGCTTGGCCCTGCTGAGCCCCGCGTGGCAAAGGAGATGCCTGGTCAAGCCATGCCTGGGATGGGACTGGGGGGGCAAGCTCTTTCTTCCTCCCTTTCTCTTGGGGGAGGGGGGATTTTCCCAGGCTGTTTTTTCTTCTTCTCCCAGTCCATCCCTGGTAATAAAATATTGTTAACATTTCACATCCAGTGGTACTGGCATGATCTATAAACACAAGCTGGGAAAGGAATAACAGTAATACAAACTGATGGTGCGCTAGGGCACCTTGGGAACGCTTTTGATATCGCAGTCAGCTACACTGGCTTCCACTGTATTTGGAGGGGAAGACATAGCATAAGAACCTCTAACATCCAGCTGTCTTAAAATAGACATACAACTGTAATTCCCTTTTCATGTTACATACAGTGGTTTGGGAACCACTACAAATGGATGTTTCCCATATAGCTCACAGTCATGTCGGAAAAGTTCATGCCTTGGCTTTTCCTCGTAAGCATACGGTAGGAATGATGCCAGGATGAGGAGGAGCCATAGTATGGACTCTTCATATATAATCACACGTTCCACATACTGAATGATGCAGGAAGCAGACATACTACAATGCCACTAAAGCAGTTAAAGAGTACTGGATTCGTGAAGTGATTTTCAGCATAGCTCTTTTATTAGAGGTCAAGAACAAACATGCCAAAGGTGGCCCAGGGGTCGGCTTTTATGCACAGATAAGCCTCGCCCCGAACCGCACTCATACATTGCGATAGGACACCCTTCGTGCCAGAGACCCCGGTTGGTACATTTGAATATTCGAGGTCTCTGGTTGGTGGATCTTTAGGATCTTCTGGTGCTATTGTGTTCATACCTCAAGCTCAGACCTTTACTCAGACCCTGTGCTCTGGCCTCATGCCAGTCGCCATTATGCAAGTGCAGGGCCGCCATTTCATGTGTGCAACAGTGTGTTAGCAACAGAGAAGTTCAGACTCGAGGATCACATACAAAACATATCAGCAGTCATCACCAGTGTGGCGCTGTTGTGCTTTCTGGTAACTACTTGTTTCATCAGTCTATGATACAAAACCCAAGAGGCTTTCAATGGAATTGGGGTGGGGGGGGAGAGATCAGGATACTTTCTACTAGATGACTGACTAGCAGGAAGCTGATCCTGCTCCACCCACATGACGGCATTTTTGTGATGGCATACTCTACCCTCCCTCAAATTTCCCCAGTGCTTTCAGGTCCAGTAAAGTTGGGGACACCAGCAATAAAGGTAATGTGAAAAAGAGCCCTCAGTCAGGAATATAAGAAGAGCTCTGGTAGACTGAATTACTGGTCAAAGCCGCCTCCTCTTGTTTCTCTCTCCAGTAAATGGTATTCAAAAGTATGCCTGAGGAAATGTATGTTTGAAGAAGCATCCAGAAGCAGCAGGGGGCAGGGAGGAAGGGAGGGATTTGTTGTGGATAGGTTTACCAACACTGGCTTGGGAACTTCCTGAATATTTGGGGGTGTTGCCTGAGGAGGCTGGGGTTTGGGGAGGGAGCTCAGCTGGGATATGATGGCATAGAGTCCATCCATCTGGAGATCAGTTGTGATTCTGGGAATTACACCTAGAAGTTAGTAACCCAAACTTCAGAAAAGCCAGGAGCAGGGATGGAGTTTTCAGCACATTCTGTTCTCTTACTTGAACCCTCAAAATTGCTCTTTCCTGAAGCTGCTTTCTTAAAACCTGCACATAGTATGTCATAACTTCAGCCATACCTGTACTTATGCTATTTCTCTGGCTGTCTACATGCAGTAGGAGCACAGGTCCAACTGGATGCCTTTACTGGAGCAACAGAACAAAATTTGAATCCAGTGGTACCATTACGACCAACAACTTCCTCAGATACATTGAAATGGAAGAACCACTGCCCACCTAGATCTATTTACTGGAGCAAGTTATTGTTAGGAGTGTAAGGCCTCAGGACAAGAGACTGAGGAGGACCAGGGGGAGCAGAGAGGGCCTAGCACTGCTGAGATGCCTGCTGCCAATGTTTCAGCCTCTCTCAGGTTTAAGAAACAAGACATCTGCTTTGTTTGGAGTTGGAGGTGATGAAAAGTCAAGGGAAATAGCTAGAATGATACTGGAGAAATGGCCAATCTGACAAGGCTCATTTTAAAGCCTACTCCATGGCAGTATGGTGGCAATGATTTTTTTTTCTCTGCCACCACTGCATTTGTACAGTGTAGACCTTTGGAATCTGGGTGGTCAGGAGCCTATTGAGAGGAAGTGAGCTGCTCTGCAGTGCACTACAATTATTTTGCACAATGCTTTGTGGATTAGATCCCTCTGATTTAGATGCTACATTATCAGTGATAGCATCAGATGGTCCCAGGGTGCCAACTTGTCCTGTTGTGTGGGATACCTTTCAGCTTGTTCAGTCTGAGGATGTGGAAAATATTCCTTCATGTTTAAGACATACTACCTGCTTGTACAACTTTTGCCAACACGTTTTAAAAGGAACCAGTATGTACATCAGTGATGTGAGGATACGTGGGACAGCTTTACAATGGCTTGGGACATCAGGTGGCTCTTGGCAAGAGGGTTTCACTGCGTTACCCATTAGTATGCGGTGTCCCACAAGGGGCAATCCTCTCTTCTATGTTATTCAACATCTATATGTACCCCCTTGCCCAGCTGGTGTGGAGTTTTGGGCTGGGTTGTCACCAGTACGCTGATGATGCCCAGCTGTATCTGCTGACGGCTGGATGGCCAGATGATGGCTGGATGGCCCCAGATGTGCTAGCCAAGGGCTTGGATGCTGTAGCTGGTTATTTGTTTATTTATTTATTCTTTCGATTTATACCCCACCCTCCCCGCGAATGGGCTCAGGGCGGCTAGTCATGGTTAGTCAAAGCAGAGTCAACTGAAACTGAATCCAGTGAAAATGGAGATCCTGTACGTGGGCTGAGGGAGGGGGACAGGATTAGGGATCCAACTCCCATCTCTTGATGGGGTGCTGTTATCACCAGTGCCAACAGTGAAGAGTCAGGCATGATTCTGGGTGCCTCATTATCAATTGAGGCCCAAGAAACAAGTGTTGCCGGACCAGCGTTTTACCATCACAGGCAGATTAGGCAACTAACTGGTTCCCTACCTGTCTCCCAGCAATCTAGCCACAGTTATCTCTGCAACGGTCATCTCCAGACTGGATTACTGCAATGCACTTATGCAGGGCTTCCCTTGAGACTGACCCGGAAATTTCCGCTGGTTCAGAAAGCAGAGCCAGTTTGGTGTAGTGGTTAAATGCGTAGAATCTAATCTGAAAGAACTGGGTTTGATTCCCCACTCCTCCACTTGCAACTGGCTGGATGACCTTGGGCAAACCATAGCTCTGTACCAGCTGTTCTCTCAAGGACAGTTGTCTCAGAGCTCTCTCAGCCCCACCCACCTCACAGGGTGTCTGTTGTGGGGAGGGGAAGGGAAAGGAGTTTGTAAACTGCTCTGAGACTACAATTAAAGGGCAGGGTATAAATCCAATCTCTTCTTCTTCTTCTGTACAGAGACACCATTCAGAGCCCATATACAATCAGTGCTCTGCCAGCTGCACCGGCTCCCAGTGGAATACTAGATCAAGTTCAAGGTTTTGGTTTTTAATCTTTAAAGCCCTATTCATTTTGGGACCAACATATCTTCAGGACTGTCTCTCCCAGTATGTCCCTCAAAGAGCATTACACTCTATGGACCAACATCTGCTCATGATCCCTGGCCCAAAGGAGGTTTGCTTAGCCTCAACCAGAGCCAGAGCCTTGTCGGCTCTGGTGCCGGCCTGGTGGAGCACTCTCCTTAATACAGTTTTGCAGGGCCTGCAAGACAGAGATGTTCCACTAGGCCTATAGTTGAGGTGGCGGAGATCTAGCTATACTGGCCTCCCCCAGTGTGTTTTCCATCTTATATTGTTTACTCATCTCCCCACCTCCCACATTACTTTGTTAACCATGTACAGGGCACATATATGGTGCTGATTCAGGGATATCAGTTTTAAGTGGCACCATAAATGATATTATAAATGACTAGGAATAAGGTCTGTTGTGGAAATAAATACAACGGGCTCTAGAGAGAGGCTCTGGAAGAGTGCCAAGGCCTTGGGCACTCAGCATCAATTTGCTGTGGCAACCTCAGCAGGGTATAATGACACAGAGTCCACGAGTTTCTCCAGGGGAAGATCTCTGCCATCTGAAGTGCAGTTGTAGTTCAGCGTGATCTCCATCCCTCCCCTGGAGATTGGCAACAATGGTTCCCCACGAGGGACTGGTTGGCTTGGAGGGTGGAGTCTATGGCATTGTACCTGTCTGAGGTCCCACCCCTCCTCCAACGTCACTGTCTCCAGGCTCCATCCTTCAAATCTCCAGGAATTTTCCACCTGGAGTTGGCAACCCTATTTGCTTCCCAGCCAATCATCAATTTCACTCTTCAACTTTCCATCTCCCCCCCCCACCCCCCGCAGCCTCCAACGTGCTCTGAAGCCCTGGAGCACTTGGAATTCTGAGTGATCTCCAGCCCTCACCTGGAGATTGGCAACTCTTCTCGACCCACTGCATAACCCCCTCACCCACCCACTTCCAGCTTGGCAACCTAGCTTGCTCTGATTAGGGAAATACCTGGAGATTTGGGGGGGGGTGGATCCTGTGGAGGACAGCATTTGGGGGGGGGGGAATGGAAGGACTCAGCAGGGTATAATGCCATCGGGTCTACCCTCCAAAGCAGCCATTTTCTCCAGGGGAACTGATCTCAGTCATCTGGAGATCAATTGTAACAGCAAGAGATCTCCAGGTCCCACCTGGAGATTGGAAATCCTAGGGGGAAAATCGGTCGCACAGCAGGGGGTTGAAGAGAATGGTTTGATGGTCGCTGTCTCACCTCATTAGCCAGCCAGCCAGCCAGCCATGGTGGAGCTAAGCTGGGCTGCGGTCAGACGTGCATTTTAATCCACTGTTGCTCTGCCTTTAATTGATCCAGAGTATTTTATTACAGAGAATACTGATCAGACTCACCCCTTTTAGCACTCTTCAAAGTGCTTTTGTACCATTTTTGAGCGATCAGATGCATATCAGACCCTGCAGCCTAGTAATGTTGCTGCCAGCCATTTTTTAAAATAATTTTTCCCTTGAGCATGCTCAGAAGCACTGCTATGCCTTCTGGGATATGTAGTTCATGGGGCTGTCAGCCATTTTAAAAAAGTTTACTCTCTAGGTACCCCTTCCCCAGGGGTAAAAAAACAGAGGTGTTTTTATTTGAAAGTTTCTATGCAGAAAACAATGTTTAGAGCAGCCCCTGTGGGTGTGGGGGAGAGAAAGAGTGGTTCAAACAAGTAGTTGTGTGTACTTTGCTAACTACTGGAAAAAATGGTGGCAGAAAAGAAAGAGCCCTGTCAGAGCTGCCTGATTGACTGGGTGATCAGACAACAGGAAATCTGGTTTGAAACCAGCTCAGGCCAAAAAGACCGGACTTTAACAGGTATCAAATAAACACGCAGTAAGGGGGGGGGGAAACGGGACACAGACAACTGGGACACAACAGACAGATATTGCTGTGTGATCGTGCACTTTAAATCCATCAGGAAACAGCAATGGCAACAGATCAAACTGGACTTCTGTTCACAGCCCGGGAGAAAGAGCCGTTTCTTAGGGTTGCCATCCTCCAGGTGGGGCCTGGGGATCTCCTGCTTTTACAACTGATCTCCAGCTGACAGAGATCAGCTCCCCTGGAGAAAATGGCTGTTTTGAAGGGTGGACTCTATGGCATTGTACTATGCTGTAACCCCCTCCCCAAATCCCACCTTCTCCTGGCTTCACCCCCAAAGTCTCCAGGTATTTTCCAACCCAGACCTGGCAACCCTACCGTTTCTACAGTTTATTCTGATTGGAAAGTCAGTGGGTGGGGGAGGGGGTTATGCTGAAAGTCCATTGTCTTTTCACTGACAGAAGCAGGCCACTGAGGGGACAGTTAGACCCACCTGGCAGTGGGCGGAGGAGAAAAGTGGACCCAGTTGGTCCTTCCCCTTTCCTAGCTTACTCCAGACTGAGGCCAAGATGCTGGCCAGTGGCTCTGTGGGTGGGACTGAGGCAAAGCAGAGAGAGAATGCATCCAGTGGTCAGGACCCCCTTTTGAGTGGCAGTCTTTCCAGCCAACTGATTTTGGCGCCCCATGGAATCTTGCCACTTGAAAACAGCTTTATCATATAGGAAAGATATGGTAGTTATTGTATTATTGTATTCTATCATATTATTGTAACCCACCCTGAGCCTTGCATAGCAGGGGACGGGGGGCTAGAAAAGCAAACAAACAAACAATGAAGAAAAAGTTTCAAAATGGAGGTGCTAGCATACCATCATGGTATTTTGCTCTCTAAACCATTGGGTAAATTATATTGGAGTCACTTTTCAATTGTTATTTATTAATTTTTGTCTGTCCCTTTTGTGTGTCTATTACTCTTTGTGTACTGTGAAAGTAATGCAAATTGACATTGCTATCTTCAATTGTATATATTATTTGAATATATTTATCGTGTTTAATTAGTGGGCTCAAGGTGCCTTCTAGCACATTTTTTCCACTTATATGTTACATGTGGTTCCCCCCCCTTCAACAAACCAACTGCAGTGTGATATGAGCCTACCTCAATTAAAACCATTCCTGTGTCTCAGCAACAGGATGAGTGGAGCAGGTGATTGCCTCACTAGAAGGACTTCTGTCACTTGCAGTTACTAAGTTTGGTTTAAATCCCCCCCAAAAAACTTGTAGCCTTTTTCATGCCCTTTTCTACTATGCAGAGAGGATGACTGTGGGCATCTTAATCAAGGGGCTTTAAAATTGGACACTTTTGTCCAATTCTCTTGAAACTTGGGGAGTCTTTAGGAAAGTGGGTGGACTAGATTCCCTAATATTTTGATACCACTTGGTGAAAAAACACCTGCTCAGGAAAATTTGCCATTTTTCTGCATGGGAAACAAAGGGCGGCCATCCGATCCAGTATTAATAAAACTGAAATGGAACTTGGTGAGTCTTCAAGATACAACAAAATTTTCAAGAATTATTAAAACCTATACACATTGCCTTCCTTAAATTAAAATACAGATTTAATTTTTTTTTTCCAGTGCATACCGCTAGTTCTTGTAGCTGAAAGGGGGGAAAGGCAACAGGAAAAATCATCTCTGAAGGAGAAAGGGGGTCTTAGGATGCTGTGGCTCTTACTTCTAAGTAAAGAAGGAGAGGATTAGGTTGCAAAATGTTTGTTTTCTGAGCCTGCCTTTCCTAAAATGGCATGAATTTCTAAGTTCAGAGGGGAATGGCACCACGTCCTACATTCTGCCTCTTCAACAATCTGCTCACACCATGATTCACCATCTGTTTAGTCAGAAAAACTCTCCAGTTGCTTATGGATTTGTTCACAGATGCAAGTAGGAGGTTGACTGAAAGCTTCTAAGTCTCGCATTCAGGCAGATGAGACACATTTGCAAACATAGCTGCATGCAGTGCCATCTTATCTATATGCCAGAAAATGGCCTATTGTTTGCTTTGCAAGTAAACTTCATTTCAGCTGAAACACAGAGGTGATGCTTATGAATAACACATGCCTTATTTTCTTTATAATAAATTGTTGTTCTTATAAAGGTTTAACTGTTAGGGTTACTACTGTGCAGCTATTTTTGAATTGTGCTGGTACTTTGCTTTATAAAAGCAAAAACTCTGAAATTCATGTTATCGTTTTGTTGGCAACACCTGTCATGAGTACCTCTGAGGATCTGCCTCCTGCGGACATAAGTGAGGTGGAGGATCAGCTCCCAGTTCCAGAGGAGCCTCCACCTGAGCCAGATGAGGCTCAAGCAAGCACCTCCCAGGGTTCGTCCCAGCACCACCAGCAGCTGAGCCACAGCTAAGCTCAAGCCCACCTGATTCACCTCCTCGGGTGGAATGTCTAAGGTCCCAATGCAGGCAAGACTTAGCTGCAAGAAGGAAAGAGGCACTCACGGGTGGTTGTAGATCACTAAGTCCTGAGTTCTAAAAGGAGCCAGGACCTCTCTGCCTGCTGGTAACAAGCACAGGAAGTGGCTGAGTATTTAGGCACAGCACAGAGACTACCAACTTGTGCTAGCAACAAGTCTTCCTGGCTAAGCTCTGCACCTGTTTGGCTCATGATAGCTAACTTGATTCTGGACCCTCTGGCTTGTGATTCCGGCTTTGTTTGACTTCGGCTCTGTTGACTCCCTGGACTAGTTTACTTGTGAGTTTCCCTCTTTGACCTTGGTTTGGACTGACTCTGCTTTTGGCTTAGTGTTTTGGACTTGTTAACTCGTTCCTGATTCTGCTTAACCTCGGACTGTCGCGGACTTCTGCTTGATTCCTGTCCTATTGGCACCCAGCTCGTGACAACACCCTAAGGGCGCTGAGGTTCTTTTACTTGTGCGGCTAGCTGATAAACCACACAGTGAAAAGGATCATCCAGGCAGTAAAGGGTAACAAAAAGTATTTTATTCGAATAAGGAGCACCTCATAGCTGGAGTTTAGCGTGGGTGTTCAATGAGCAAATGTAGAAAGCAGACTTATGTACTCTTCTGGCTCCACCTCATTTCACATCATCACTGACATGCGTAATTCACTTTCCTTTGTTTAAAAGTCCATCAGTCACTTATTGGACACATAGGATGTCATTTGACTACAGTTCCTGCTTTGTAGCGCAGGTGTAGTACTCATCCTGCTCATTATATTGATTTACAACTTTGTTTACTTCTTTGGCTCTGCTCCCAGACTTTTCTTCACCTTTGAACAAACTTTATACACACAGAGGGACTGGGTTCATTTTCAGTATCAAATCTATCAATATTGGTTTCTTTTACATTGATACAAAGCATACCATCATTTTTAATACAGATTATTTCTATTAAAATACATATCTAATGAATTTGATTATGAACATAGCATTTCTAACATTTTTAACCTTTTCTAAGCACCTTTCAATATTGCAAAGTGGTCTATATCATAAAGCTTTTATAGATATTCTGATATAGCTATTGTTCTTGATTTTTGATCCATCAGGGAATTTTACAGAATATTTTTTGATATTTTTAAAAGCTTATTGAAGTGTTTAATTTGCAAAACATACCAGTTTACTGTAACCAGCAGGAGACACCATTCTACAATACAAATCCTGTATTCTTAACTGACCCTTTAATTTTGTGCCAGATGTCATGATTTAAGATCCACCTGCACATTTAATGAGCAGATGTGCATGACTTCATCCGCTTGTTAGTAGCTTTTCTCTTTTATGCAGTCTTTTTCTTAAGCTCAATAACTTTCTAACATGATGTTTTAAAAACATATAGGGTTTTACAAATACATAGTCAATCTAAAAGAAGGAATTTCTCTCTGTTACAATATATATAGCTGTCCTTTTTCACTCATGACTCTTCCTTTTGAAGTACAAGATGGAACAATAAATCTTACAGTTGGCAACAATTTCTTTCTAATTAGAACTGCTGACAATACACCTATTCAATTCGTTGTTATTCTCTTTAAAACTTACTTTTTGGCATAAGCAGTCTGCTTAAAGAAAGGGGTTTTTTTTCCAAGCAAGCCAATATTTAATAATAATCCAAAGCCAAAATTAACATATAGGTGTTAAAAGCTCTTACTCAAAACTACTAATAGATCAATATAGCTATGTTAAATCATGAAAGAAAGAACAACAATACGATTTTTCCATATAGAATTAAAAATTGGAGTTCTGAGCTTCCTTTTAAGTAGAAACATTCTATATCTTCCCTTTAACAGTACTACAGTAGCTGCTGCCAAGAACGAAAAACACCTGTTACTTTTAATTAGGAGAAACCTCTTGTCAATTAAAAAAGATTTAAACACTTGCTGTTTACAACTGTGGTGTTTACAACTGTGCTTAGTAAGGTTAAAAAAAGGTGGTCAGTTCTTCCAGGAGATTCCCAAAGATTTTCCTAAAAATCTACAATCATCAATTTTAAAAAATCACTTGAACCCTTGAAATGTCTCCTACAGTTTCTTTTATGATGTGATCACAAACTTTTTTTTCTGTAGAAAAATTAAAGGCCCAAAACCAGAAGATTATAATGCAAAACCAAAACTCTTTCTGTGCATGTGTGTGTGTGTGTGTGGTGCATGACTGCATAGAGGTGAGAAGGCCTGGGCTGGAAAGGGTGGTGCTGAGCATGGTTCCATTCCCCAAATAAGCACTCACTTCCATCTCTTTCCAGCGCTACAGTCTGTTTATCACTGCATCAAAATGATTACATATATGGTTGCCTGGGACATTCTAGAGTTACTCCACTCTATATGCCAGTTCTACCTTCTTGTGCTCACAGGTTCACTTCACTCCAGGTCAGCAGCCCCATGGGTTCTTGTGCTGACCCCCCAATTTCTCTGCACCATGAGCTTAAGTGCTATCTTTAGTAACTGGCCCTGCCCCTTCTCTCCAGGTGTTCCCATTCCAGGCCTGGCTCCTCTCAGTCCCAGCAGTACCCCTTCTCCTCTAACTGCCACTGCATGGATCAGCCATCTTCTTCAAACTATTGGCATCCCCAGCCACACCTTCCTGACAGGGCAGAGACCCACCTTTCCATTAGTGATCCTCTACTGGCCTTGCCTTTCCATTGATCTTGCAACACCCACTGGACCTCTGACCTGCCACGTACTCTCCTCCCCACCAAATGGCAAAAACCCTCCTTTAAAATGGCAAAAACCCTCCCCTCCCCTCCCCTCCAGAAGACTTCACTAGCCCAGGACTCTACCAGATGCTGCCCTCAAGCAACATGTACTAAACCAAGATTGGAAAAAGTCAAACATTGAGATGATTGACTGTGCCTCTCCATATGGCTTGTCAACATCCTTCTAGCACTAGGAACCTATAGCTTTGTTCAGTTCTTGGCACTCCCAATTTACCTAACGTCAGATAGGAGTAATGGGAAAGGTCTTGGTTCGAAACTTTTTGGAGCTAAGCCAAACAGAATAGACCATACTGGGCTACGTGGACCAAAAATCTGGGTCAGCCTAAAGCAATTTGATGCCCTGTATTCAGCAGTGTAAAATCACAGTGCAATCAGTCGCAGAGTAGCAGCATTTTTTGCAGGCAATTGACATTTGTGCAATAAATATACATACACATAGACAAACAGTTTTTGAATTCTTGCAAAGTACTTTTCTGCATAGAACTTCGAAATGACAGCCCAGTTCTTGGGAAGAACAGTAAGGTATTCTGCAAAACAAGAGATACCCTACTGGGCCCAAAAGCCAACATTTTTTTTTTAAAAAAAAATCGCAACCGTAAATTTTTCATGGCTTCATACCCGCATTGTACAATAGTGGCTAACAAACATGACTTGCTGAGACTGTGATTCAGGAGAAGCTAATTTTGGATAGCAAACAATGAGGCAGGCTCTGAAAGAAAGAAAGCCTGTTGGAAGAGAGCAAAAAAGCACCAGTGTCTGGGTTTTTTTAATTTATTCAGTTTTTATCCTGCTCCTTTTCTTGCCAAAAAGGGCTCAAAGTGGCTTCCAACAATCAAACAGACAATAAATTAGAATCACAGTTTAAAATCAAACCTTACAGTCAAAACTTAAACTTAATCAGTCATAATGGAGCAGATATATCACTGGACATATCCAAATTTGTCCTCAGTGCAATGTAATATTGTTCCTCAAAGAATGCAAGCAAACTTGACTAGAGACATGTCTTCTACTTTTAAAAACTTTAATAAGATTTTATATAACTTTAGCCCTGTTCAGTTGTTACATTTGTCCACATACATAGCACAAAAAAAGTATTCACAGTCCTCTCAACATGCAAGATTGTTGTTTCTTCAGAATGGGACAACGTACATATATTCCAGCTTCAGAACACATGTACCTCATCACATTCTTTTGGTATACATGGTCATGAGACCAGGAAAGGAACTTCTGAAGAGGGCTATTGGTAATCATTAAATAACCAAGCATAAGCATATATGCAAAACTGGTTTACAGGAAATGGAAAAGATAACTAATAAAACAATGTCATTGTCTTTTGGGATCAAATTAACCTTTGAGCCAATCACATACAGATTTTTTATTCAGTGTTTATACTGGAAAGGTTGTACCCTTCAGTGTTATTTTGGAATAGGATCTAGCCAGATGAAAGTGTGAAAGGTTTAATATCTGTAGTCATAGATTATATGTAGATTGTTATGTTGGATGATCTGCTGTGAAATAGGTGGTTGGTAGGTAGACAGACAGACAGACAGATATGCACAGACATTTCATTCTGTTTGTTATAAAGTTATTAAAATGTATTTATAAAACATTACTGTAATATGATAATTTTGCTGCAAATATTCACACACACCCCTGAATTTTATTATAATTTTTAAAAGAAAGGTTAGCTCCTCCTAGTATGTTTTCTACATGTGGAAGCCAAGGTGTATTTGCTTTCTGATGTCTATCTGCTGTCCTTGCTGCATGAGCGGATACCTTCCTTTGGCAATGTCCCATGCTTTAGTATGCCAGTGATTCTTTGGTCAGGAGGTTACCCCACCTCTAGTGTAGTGGGTAGAATGAGAAATGTGGAAGAGTCATCATTGCTATGAAATAACAATCCAGCCAGGCCAGGAAAAATGAGGTTTGGACCAACTCTAGGCTGATCCTGCACTGAGCAGGGGGTTGGACTAGATGGCCTGTATGGCCCCTTCCAGCTCTGTGATTCTCTGATTCCAACTGTCTAATTCCATTATAATCTGTTATATGAAATTGTTTTTAATAGTGATACTGATGCCTGGCACATTCCAGTAATGGCTGTTTATTTATTTATTTTATTGTTTTTATTTCTAAGCTGCCTCTTCAGAGACCTGCTTGTACTATTTCTTCCCACTGAGCTTTCATACCCATTGGAACAGAATCCTTCAGTGTTTCAGACTTTGGTGCTCTCTGGGAAAATATATGCAATCATCCCAAAATATTTTAAGATCTCTCCAAATTATAGCAAAGAAATGTCTATACCACTGGCACATCTTTGTGCCTGTTTTCCTGAGCTTGTCAACCTGTTTTGATGCCTGGACCTAAGGATCACTGCCAGAGTTTCTATAAATACTGCAAAGAAGATAATTGAGAAGCGGTAACATTCCCTGGGGGTCTCTACTCAGACTGATCATAGGAGATGCGATCTCCTCCTAAGTATATTTATTACTGTATTCTATCCACCATAGAGGGAACTGTTTTACATGAAACAAGTCCATATCCAAAGTCATCTAACAAACTATTAACTACTTTGTCAGTGTCTCTAGAGAAAATTAGAAATGGCTCATCAATCTGCTCTGCCAAATAATGTCTGGTGTTCTTCAAAAGCAGCCAACAGTTTTCTGTTTGTTTGTTTGTTTGTTCATATTTATAGCCCGCCCTTCCCACGAGTTGGCTCAGGGCAGGTAACAACAACATGTTAACAATACAATAATTAAAATATTAAAAACTATCATATACATTAAAATGGTAGTCACAGTCTTACAGTACAGATTTTTAACAGTTGCGATAGGTTCTGGCCTATAATAAGATACAGATAAAGGCCAGCAGTTGTTGAAATGGGAGGCAAAAACCTTAGGGAGGCCATATATGGATGTCTGCTGCCTCAGCCGATGGCCTGGTGGAACAGCTCTGTCTTACAGACCCTGTGGAACTGAAGAAGATCCCACAGGGCCCTGATCTCAATAGGGAGCATGTTACACCAAGCTGGGGCCAGGGCAGAAAAAGCCCTGGCCCTGGTGAAGGCTGGGCGAACGTCCTTTGTGCCAGGGATCACAAGAAGATGCTGATCCAATCTGTGTAACGCTCTTCGGGGCGTATGTGGGAAGAGGCGGTCTCTCAGGTGTGTTGGTCCCAGGCCATGTAAGGCTTTAAAGGTTATTACCAACACCTTGAAGTGGATCCAGAACTCAAGTGGCAACCAATGCAATTGGCAGAGTACCTACCGAATGTGAGCCTGCACAGGTGTCACCATTAGCAGGTGTGCTGCTGCATTTTGTACCAGCTGTAATTCTTGGGTCAGCCTGTGTAGCACAAATTGCAGTAATCAAGCCTGGAAGTGACCATTGCATGGGTCACTGTAGCCAAGTCTTGGGGGGAGAGATAGGGCCTCAGCAACCTAATCTGCCACAAATGGAAGAAGGCAGATCAAGCCACTGTAGTAACCTAGGCCTCCATAGAGAGGGAGGCATCCACTGTTACTCCTAGGCTCCTAACTTTCTGGACTGGCACCAAAGGGGCCCCTTCCAGCATGAGGAGCCTAATGCCCATATCGCCTCACTTCCGACACAAGTACAAGACCTCCATATTTGATGGATCAGCCAACTTTGCCATAACTGTCCAGCCACAGCTTCCAGTGCCTTGGCCAGATTGTCAGGGGCGGAAGATGGATGGTCATGCAGTAACAGATAGAACTGGGTGTCATCTTCATATTGATGGCAACCCAGCCCATACCTTTGGACTAACTGGGTGAGGGGGCGCATATAGATGTTAAATAACATTGGCGAGAGGATCACCCCCTGCAGCACTCAACATTCCAGTGGGTATTGCAGGGAAATCCTCTTGCCCAGCACCACCCTCTGTCCCCAACCATGAAGAAAGGAGGAAAACCATTGCAATGCAGTCCCCTGGACTTCTACGTCGGCGAGGCAGTGGGTCAATAGATTGACCATGTTGAAATCTGCTGTCAGAATTAGTAATAATAGCGGCGTTGACCCGCCCCAATCCAGATATCTACAGAGGTAATCTGTATGGGTGACCAGAGCTGTCTCTGTCCCATGGCTGGGGTGGAAGCTGGACTGGAAAGGATCAAGGATGGAAGCGTCATCCACCTTGCCCAAGAACAGTAAGTACAACCCTGGGAGGTAGTTGGCCAGGACCATAGGGTCCAATGTTGTTTTTTTCAGGAGTGGACTACCGCCTTCTTCAAAGCCCTTGGGAAAGTCCTTTTAGATAGGGACAGGTTGATGATTTCTCCCAGAGGGACATAAAGCTCGTTGATCTTTATGTATATAGTTATTAATGAAAGTATTGAGTCTCTGTTTGAATATGATTGGGAAACTTTTTACATGTGAGTAAAATGTTTGGTAGGACTCTCTTCAGGATTTGCCTTTACTATTTGTTAGTAATTGACCCACTGAGAGTATCCAAAATTGCCTTATAATTGCCCCGTTATTTTAATATAGTTCAGATGAGAAAGGGTTTGCTGTGGATAGTTTCTCATTTTAAAATCCTTAATTACTTTCAGTGACTTCCATCATATTTGCATCCAGCTGTCTTTGGATTCAATTTTGTTTTATTGGAGCTCTCATCAGATAGGCCTTATCTTAAGTCTGGATTAACTGGTGTGTTGCAGGAAAACAGTATTATCTGAAAGCTTCATTACTCTTATCTGTGTTGGTCATCTGCATTTCTTTTTAATATAACAGAACGTTATTTATTTGTTTGTTTTGCAAACCGTGAGTGTCAATAGTCTAGGTGTTTGGCTACTAAACTCAAAGAAAAAATTATTTAAAACTGCTATTAATAGGAGAAGGGTTTTAGCAACAGGAAGGTTTTAGCAATCTATAACCAATCAAGTTTCCCCAAGATGTCATTCCTTTAGAAGTTTTTATATTTAATTTATTTGTTTAATTAAAAATATCTAAAACCCTGTCTTTCTCCTGACTAAGTCACGGATCAAGGCAGGTGACAGTACAATAGAATTACAGAAAATCACATAATTAAAAACATTAAAGTATAAAATAAATAAACTATATATTTAAAACAACATTTAAAACTATCACTTTAATAATATCCTCTGCATGTATTTCCAGTGGCCCAGATTCAGACCAAATGACCTATGGAATAGTTCTGTTCTACAGCCATGTTGGAAAGTCAGGAGGGTAAAAGTTCCCTGACATCTCCCAAGCCTACCTTTCCACATGCATGGAGCAGTTCCTGAAAATACTTGAGCCTGGTGGTTGTAGCACATCTTAGACAAAGAGGGCCCAGCCAAGAGGGCCTTCTGGGACCAGTACAGGTACCCCATAGGAACATGCAGGATGAAATGGTCTTTCAGGATGTGAGCCCCAAGTCATGAAAGGCTGTAAAGGGAAGCACCAGAACCTTGAACTGGACCTGGAAACAAGCAGGCAGCCAGTGAAATGGCTTAAAAACTGTAGTAGCATTGTCCTAACAACACAATGACAACAGATAGGTTGCTGCATTTTGCACCAGCTGAAGTTTCTGGATCATCTGCAAGTGTACCCTGATAGAGCATATTACAGTGGTCTAACCTTGAGGAAGCATGGATCAGTGTGGCGGGGAAAAAGTGTCTACAAATAGGAAACCAGCTTCCTATTAAAGTTAGAAGAAAGCTTTATTTTTCCCCTTCAGAATTTGTAATTATGCACAGGTATTGCACATAGGGACACCAACCTCCAGGTGGGACCTGGGGATCCCCCAGAATTACAGCTCATCTCCAGACTACAGGGATCAATTCCTCTGGGGGAAATGGATGCTTTGGAGGGTAGACTCTGTGGCTGTTGTGTTTGTTTAGAATATGAAGCAGTAATAGCTTGAAAAGGGCTCTGGTATCCTAAACCTCCAATTCCTATTGGCTGATTAATAAAGACTCCCATTGGTCCTGAAACCAATCTAGATACCCAATCACTGAGCCCTGCTTGGGTCCAATATAGTATTGCTTGTATATAGTTACATTGTTGAAAGTTATGTGTTGGAACAGTATAAATGAAAGTGCTGCTCTCATAGAGCTGTCTTTTGAACTGAACAATGTCACTGAATAAAAGCCTGTTTGTTTGAATTCACCGCCTCCTGCTCAGTACTTAAAAAGTGGCAATATACCCCACTGAGGTCTCTGTCCTTCCCAGGTTCCACCCCCAAATCTCCAAGAGTTTCCCAACCTGGATCTGGCAACCCCACCCTGCCAGTGACTGAGGGGGATCTGGCAACTATGTTGCAAAGAAGCAAAAGCTGCTGTGACTTTGGTATCTTTTCAGTATCTTTGCTATTTAAAAAACACCTGAGAAACTTCACTAATGATTTCTTCTCAGGTAGTAGCACTGTGCACATCCCACAATGTCACTGCTTTCACTTGGGACTGGAATTCTCCCTGACATAATTGTCTGGGCTTTCTGCTGTCTTGTCAGTAAAAAGACCTTATTTCATAACAGGAGGTAGATTAATAGCCAAGCAAAACTGGGAGAACTTGCACTATCCTCTTATAAAGCACAAAGGACTGCTGCGGGATAGGTCCTCAGGAACCAGTATGAGAAGCTGAACTTAATTCTGCATACAATGAACTGGAAATTCTGTAGCCTGAGAGTGCCTTTTATGTGCCACAGAATAAAAAGCTGGATCATCATGGTCTAGACGGCAAAACTGACATCAGCAAAGCTTTCCACAGCAAGATGATCCGA
This sequence comes from Lepidodactylus listeri, assembly GCA_029233225.1. Classification (NCBI taxonomy): domain Eukaryota; kingdom Metazoa; phylum Chordata; class Lepidosauria; order Squamata; family Gekkonidae; genus Lepidodactylus; species Lepidodactylus listeri. Next base: position 39,137,659 of record JARCFY010000006.1, on the reverse strand, counting down.
CACATTTATTGCTGTTTGAAGGCACTGCTGCTTCTAAAGGACTTCTTAACTTTTCATTTACAGAAGGTGTTTTTAAATGTTTGAATAAATATCAGCACAGTGCTTTTGGGACAGTACAAGTATCAGTCATATATATATATAACATTGACTTCTGATCTAGCATAGTGTTGACAAACACAGCCTATATCTGCTCTTGAAAAAGGCAGAATGGAGGTTTCATAGCAGAGTGGAATCTCTTTTGTTATCCAGAGCAGAAATAAAATTTTATTTTAACTTTTTAAGGGAATACAGAATAAAGAAAAGGAATAGGGGGAAAGGAATAAAAGGTAGGATTACAAAAACACAATACAGAGGGCAATTCTGCAGATATTAAGGAGAATCCTTGATTAAAGTACAAATGATAATAGTGACTTTTTCCCTAGGAAGGCTCTTTCAAAGTATGTTGCTTAATTCTTTGGTCTCCAACCAATATTTATGTTAACTGTGTGTCAAGCCAATTCTTATTGTCAACCAATGTAAGCAGAAGGAACAGGCCTACCGCTTCTGAACAAGTATAATTCAGAGACAGGAATGATCTTGAAGCTAACATCCTACTTGAAGTGAGCTAAGCATGAGGAGGGAAGTCACCTACATAAAAAGCTTGACAAAAGGCTGTTGCATTCTTTTCATTACATAACCCCTTATAGTGACATCACTGCTTCTACCCACACTGACTGTTAACCCTGCTGGAAAGACCAAATGTTCTTGCCAGACTTATGGAAACAGATGGATGTCCTTTGGCTAGGCATTAGAAAGGGACTGTATTGTTGAAAACAGTATTGTTAGGCAGGGAAGAAGTGGAGATTAGCTATAGTTGAATTCAGGTTTAATCACAAGCTTTGTTTAACAGGACCAAAGAATGCTAGATAGTGGCTGTGATCATACATGCAATTTGATCCACTGCCGTTGCTGTTCCCTTACAGATTTAAAATGCAGGATCAGGCAGCAACAAGTCTGTTGTGCCCCAGTCGTCTGTGGCCCGTTCCCCCCCCCCCCCCCGCTTTACTTTCTGTTTCTTTGATAGCCTGTGAAAGTCTGGTCCTGTTGGTCTGAGCTGGTTCCAAAATGGATTTCCTGTTGTCTGGCCACTCTGTTGTGCACCCAAACCATCAGGCAGGTCTGGCTGGTCTTTTGTTTTCCAGCTGCCTTTTTTTACTGGTTAGCGATGTGCACACGACTGCATATTTGCACCTCTTTCTCTCTCTTTCCCTCTCCCATAGGGGCTGTTCAAAACTTTGTTTTCTTTATAAAAACTTTCAAAGAAAGATATCTCTGTACTTCATCTTTTTTTCTGTGCTTTGGGGAGCGGGTAAATTGAAAAGTTTAGAGAGGGAGGATGGCAGTGAACTACATATCCCAACAGGCTCATCAGCAATTGTGAGCATGCTCAGAGGACAAATGTTACAAAATAACCTGGATTAATTAGAGGTGGTGCAACAGTGGATCGAACAGCATGTCTGACTGCAGCTAGTGACAAAATGGTATCTATCTATTTAGAATGAGAAGATAAGATTTGTTATGGATCCAAAAGGGATTGGGAAGGTAGAGGGGATGCTTGGAAACTTAAAAAAGAGAGATGGCTCTATTTATGCTTCCCCCCCCCCCCCCCGACAGTTTCCAGACTTCTTAGCTTCAGGGAAACCTTTCCACAGCTGCCCAGGAAACTTTGTACATCTGCCATAGAACTGCTGTATCAGAGATCTCCGATTTTGGTCAGCCTGTGGGCACTTCTGGAATTTTGAAATTTGAAATTTTGAGAAAGGGGAATGGATGTCACCACAAAATAACAGTCATGGAGTCTGGAGAGTCACAAAATGGATGCCACTGGAGACTGGAGCCAATCAGAAAGTGTTGGGAGGCTGCAAGCCAAACATCCTCCTGTGATACATTACAGACAGCTGTTTCTGAACAGGTGCTCTCTGAAAACACAAAAGTGGTGCCTCCTGTGCTCTTCTAATACACCTCCTGTTCCAGTGAGGAGAAGGAAACCAGTCTGGCTATTTAATTTAGGGGAAAGATGCTTTGGAGAAGAAGCACATGTGCATCATGAAGCCAGTCAGTGGGTTTCAAGTTGGAGAACATCTTACAGATGATTTGGGGGTATGCTTTCAGCCAGGGCAATCACTCAGTTCTCCAGGCATATTCTGAGCCTCCACTTGTCCCATGAGAACATTGTTATAAAGGTGGATATTGTCTACGTTCTACAATTTGAGATCATGCTATGTGTTGTCAAATAGAGTCCTTGTCACATTTTGAAACTGTGTATAAAATCAACATGTGGAGATAAAACAGAATTATACCTTCCATTCTCATGCCAGCCCCTGCTAATTAATCAGTTATACCTGTAGGCTGTCTACACAAGGAGCGATACATGCATGGACAGTAATGTTAGTCGCCCTCCACACTTCTATACCTCTTGTGACTTGAAGGTCTGAAAAGCCCTTCTATTAACCGCTTTCAGATTTGCTTGAATAACTCCATCAGGATCTTCGGATGAATGCCATCCAGTTTCCACTGACCTGATTTCATTCTTGGTAACATTGTTTCTACTCTCTTTTAAACCAGTATAATTTCCAAAACATCAAGTTGCATCCATTTGCAGACATTTCCGGGACTGATGACAGACATCAAGCACATGTTACAAATGCTTTAGATCAGCATGGATGCACAGTAAACAAGCAAACAAGAGCAAGAAGAGCATCTACAACTAAAAGCTGAGCAGTTTTAGGACGACCACCTGGGTTGTTTACAAACAAGTCAATTTCCAAAATGCTAATTATGGAAATTCTATTTCTTTCTTTATGGATGTTTTTCTTTGCTCCAAAACAATAATGGTAGAAGCAGTCATGATTATTTATTTATTTATTTGGATATTTATACCCCTTTTCTTCTCCCCAGTGGGGACCCAAAGCAGATGACAACACTGGTTACTCCTTTTCCATTTTATCTTCACAACAACCCCGTGAGGTAGATTAGGCTGAGAGAGAGAGAGATTCAGGTGGGTTGCCATGTTGGTCTGAAGCAGCAGAACAAAGTTTGGGTCCAGTGGCACCTTTAAGACCAAGAATTTTTTAGTAACTGACCCAAAGTAACCCAGTGAGTTCCCATAGCAGAGTGGGGAGTTGAACCTGGGTCTCCTAGACCCTAGTCCACTATTTTAATTGCTATACCATACTGGCTCTTTCAAACAACACTGGGTCCCCCATATACTAGTCCAGTGTTCTATCTGCTATCCCAAGCTGGCTGTTTCAAACAACACTTATTCAAATGTCTGCCATATTATATATAAAATGGAAGTTCTGTCTTACCTCTTTGCCCTTCATCATTTGACTCCCCACCCCAGCTCAGGTACCAATGCCTTGGAAATAGATCATGATGTGTGTCTGTGGGGGGGGGGTGAGGGTAAGGCTGGCTTCAGCTCTGTTTACCTGTATACCTTTTTGGAGGTTAAATCTTTGCCCCAGCCAACTCAACATTATATACACAAGTTGCAGAATCATGGCCAAATGTGGCTGACTGTCACATTCACTTTGGCCATTCTCCTTCCACATTCAGATTGCCTTTGAGATATACTTTAGGTTTTTCATCATAAATACGTTTTCAGAGTTGCTCCTTTGAAAGCCAAGATGATGAACTGCTTATCTGCCTTATAAATTCACCCTCTTCTGATAGTGTCTGTTCCTTCTGTTCAGTGCTTTCCTCCTTCCAAACTTGAATCTACGATGCAATTCAGCAACTATAAAACTAATAACTAAAATATACTTCCCAGCTCCATTTGTACTCTAGTAGAGTACTAATTATAATGCTCAGGCACTGCAAATTTGTCATACAGTTTTTAATTAAAAATGATGCTAATTGATAACTAAATGAAAAGAGCCGCCCACTCTTCTGCATTCTAGCTTTAACTCATCCAGTTTTACCTGGATCCCAGGGAAGCTTTTGTAGAGTACGTGAGTTCAGCCAATCCATGTCCATATAAATCGCTCAGGGTAAACTGCAAAAGAAGCATAAGAAAGAAACATCTGTCACCTTTAACGAAGCATTTGTCTACTTTATCTTACATTAGTAAATTGTTTAGAGACGATAATTGGTGCAATCTATTAACTAATCACAAATGAAAAATGTGAGTCTAGGCTCTGCTCTGTGGAAGTGTTTCACTGCTGATAGTCTTCTTCCAAACTGCCTATATTTTCATTAATCAGGCATTTAGTACATTTAATCTACAATATGTGTGTATGCACATGTATTTCACTCTAGTAACTAATCTGAAAATATCATCAGTATTGGTATACATTTAACATACAGAGAATAATGGATCTGTTCAAGCAGCATAATTAATCAATTCACCCTACATATACACATACACATTTTTAGTTAGAGGAATGCCTTTGTTATTTTTACTGATGTCTTACAGATTCAGGCATTATTTATATAACTCTGCCCTTTCCCCAAAAAGCTCAGGGTGGCATATATCATTTCCCCCTTCTCCATTTTGCCCTAGAAAGCAGCCATGAGAAAACTAGAATGGTAAAGTGGTTATAGTCTCAGATTAAGATCTGGGGAATCCAAGCCTCTCTCTGCTATAGAAGCTTAGTGAGTGATCTTGGGCCAGTCACTTTGTTTCTGCCTAACCTACTCCACAGGGTTGTTGTTGGCAGGATAAAGTGGAGGGCGGAAGAATGATGTGGTAAACCACTTTGGGTCCTCATTGGTAGAGAAACATGATAACATTTCTGAATAAATGAGAGGAGGCAGCAATCAGATGTTACTTTTCTGTATTTACAAGTTACTTGTTTGTTTATTTTCTGTGCACCCCCACCTCTCTCCCCAATGGGGATACAAAAAAGGTTTATATCATTCTTCTGTCCTCCATTTTACCCTCACAACAACCTTGCAAGTTAGGTTAGGCTGAATATGAGTGACTGGCCCAAATCACCCATCAAGCTTCTGTGGCACAGTGGGGTTTCGAACCTGGGTCTCCCAGATCCTAACCTGGCACTGGAACCACACCACCACCATGGGTTGCTTTAAACATAGTAGGCCAAAAAGACAGACAGAGAGAATATGGATACCTTTCTTTTGTACAGTAGTTTAAAACATCTTGGGACAGTGCATTTCTGATTAGGGAAATGAGACCGTGAAGAGTTAACTCCTGCTCCTTTTCCAGCCACGTGCTCCTAAACCAGACCCCAAGGCTGCTTTTAGCACCAAACCACACTTTTGGAGATAACATCAATGTCTCATGTCATTTGACCCCCTTGACAGATTGTTTCAAAAAGCCAGAAAGAGAGATTTTTGGAGAGGGGTATTTATATAAGCGATGGCGGGGGGGGGGGGGGGTAAACTTAAGAGGTGTGTTTTTTTAGACAGTGAGTCAGAAAGAGGAAAAGAGGATCTTTGCAGGCAAAGACACACACAAAAAGGAAAATGGATGAAGAGAAGAAAGGATTTTTACACACTGAAAGGGAATCTGCTGAAAATATAATCTAAAGATCTCACATTTTGCTTCAAACAGAGATTTAGAAATATTATTGGACTGAATGGGTTCACGTGGCCCAGTGCCATCTTTCCCAGCATTACGTAGATGAAAATAGGGACATGACTGTGTCACCCCTTGAACCCTTTCTCGTTACACTGCTGAAGGCTCCATTCCATCTGCTGCATGCCGTATTCATGTTCCTCGCAACACACTTTTAGAAACCAAGAAGGTGCCTGTTCTTCTTGATAAAGATAAGCTAGAAAAAAATATGACTGTCCAACAGTGTTGTCAAAACACTGGCCAATGAGCTTCACTGATGGATTGCAGGCTGGGTAGTATGTGGCATATTAATGTTCAACTCTGTGCATTTATATATATGTTTTGTGTATTAGAGAAAAAACACATTCACCCCCAGATTTAACTTCCTAAAGCAGGGGGATAAAACCTGAAGACCAGAAAACCTAGCAGCATTCATAAACAAAAATGGTAAATAGGGACAGCTAGGGAAAAATGCAGTCCTTGTGTTTCAGACAGTGACTCCAAGGAAGAAGAGGTTCATTAGACTTAAAATTTTATTTATTTGATTTATACCCCACCCTCCCTGCTGAAGCAGGCTCACATACAACATGTAGCTTTGCCAATTCTCCCATCCAAGAACAGGTCTCTGATTCCTACCCCCCAGCTCTGATTTCTCACCTATGCCACAAGAGCAGCATTTTGGGCTGCAGTGAGCAGAAGAAGCAGGGACATCACTCTTCAGGATGGAAATCCTTCACTCTGAAGAAATTTCAGGTGGGATCCAGGCTATCAGGTAAAGCGCTCGCAAACAATCCACTGCCTGTCCTCAGGTTCAACATCCACCAAAGGTCCTTTATTTCCCTGAAAGCACTTTCTCAGGCAAACCATGAGTAGCCCCAAAGTCTAACACAGAGACAACCCAAAGTTGCCATATAATCACTACGACACACAAACTGAACCATGAACATGCACAGACATTCCAACGCATAGACATGCATACATACTCAGGGCCAGGCCTTTTTCTTTCTTTCTTTTTAAAAAAAGAGGTACCAGAACTCTCAAGAGGGACATGAAGTTTTCAGTCTGCATGCTGAAAACTTGTGCACTTTTAAATGTTTTTAAAAGAATTCTGTCAAAGAAGTTCTGGAACTCTGTTCTGGTGCGTTCCCCCAGAGAAAAGGCCCTGCTCAGGGTCATTCCAAGGGATTTTTGTGCCCTAGGCTGGCACATCTTGAGCTACTGACCGGCCAGGAAGCTTGTGGCTCACATGCACATTGATGTGGTGGGAGAAGTGGGGGGGGGGGGGGGGATTGCATCAGAACCTAGAAGTAACATTACTTCTGGGCAACACTCTATGACTCCTCAAAACCCCTACAGTATAGATATTTGAGGATTCCATCACTTCCATTTTTAGCACAGTTCCCCCCAATTTCTCCCACTCCTTCAGTGGTAACTGATTCCCATAACTTGCCTGGCTGGCTGGCCATCTAACTGGCTGGGGGAACCCCCAGCACCCCTCACCCTCTGGCATGCTAAGCAATCACCCAGGGTCACCTAGTGTGCAGGCCACCCCTGCACATACTCTATGATGTGGACTAACACACACTTGTACATGCTCTCTGAAGCATGCATTCAGACAAATTTTCTTCAGTAGGAAGGAAATGGGCCCTGGGTACAAGAGCAGGATGCTGCTTGCTTGCTTTGGAGCGGACCTGCCACTATGGGATAAGACAAGGAATGCCACAGATTTGTGGGGAACATGTTCAACAGTTCGACTTACCATGTTCAAGTGTGACAAGCAGTCATGAAGTAGAACTTTGGGCTGTGTGAGGATGCATCCACCAAAAGCCAATTGCACTGCACTGCATTCTTTGAAAGGAATATGGTAAAGGAACCTGCTGAAGATTTATAAATCACTCAACAAGCTGTCAAAAAATGGCTCCCTGTTAGGACTTTCAAACAGGACATCTTTCCCTGCAAAGGTTTGGAAGAATGTTTTTAAATACCCACAGCACCTTACTCAAGAGCATCTTTTCTCCCCCCCTTAAGCAACTAGGTGCTTAGCATTTCCCCTTAACCTTCTAATTCACTTTAATTTGAATTGGGTTGGCTTTCCTCACCTGACCTTTCGAAATTGTCTGTCTGCTTCCCCTTTGTGTTGGGGAATAAAAAATGTTACCTCACCTGAGGAGTCAAAGTACCTTGAGCTGCTTTTCAGCAAATTAATTCATGCTAACTGGATTATTTTCCTCCCTCCTATAGACTGGCAACAACCCCATAGCCATAATTATTCGGGGGGGGGGGGGGAATAGAGGCCATTTAGCATAGTTGCTAAACCTGCTGGCGGGGGCAGGGGGTAGCCATGAAAGTTAACAAGGGATTAGGGAGGGAATTAATGGACCTAACGGGGGATTTGGAGGTGAGGGACCCTATCCCCCCCTCAGCCCACTCATGTGAGGACAGCGATAACCTCTCACCCCTACCCAGGTAAGCTCCCCTCCCAAGGGTGGGACTGTTGAAAAATGGTGGTGGGGAGAAGGTATGGTGCTTCAGGAAAGGAAGGATGAGAAGAAGTGGTGCTCACGATGACAGCTGCTGCTGGGCAGTGGCAGCTCTTCCTCCTCTGCCTTCCTCCTGGTTTCTCTCAACCACACTTTCAGGGACCATGCCAGACCTCCACTCCGCCCCCCACTGCCAATGAGGCTGGCCTGTTGACAGTTGCAGTTGCTGCAGGAGGCAAAGACAGAGCTGGAGCAGGAGATGGCAGGGAGACACAGCCAGGCATGGCCAGGCAGGTGAGGCCTGTGCACCAGAAGTCAGCACTCAGTCAGCACTCCCAGCCCAAGCACCCTGCCTAGAATCCAGGCTGTCCTCAACTGCCACCACAGTCCCAGTCCCTCCCTGCGTCCCCCTCCCACAGCTTCTTCTCAGACTGAGCTACCCTTCATCAGCATCCCTTTCCCTTTAACTAACACTTTTGTCTCCCTCCCTCCCGCCTGTGCATGGCTTTTGCTTCCTGCTGTGGCAGTGAGTGCAATTGGATCTATCTGAGGAGATGGGGAGGAAAAGCCCAGCCAGCAACAGGAGTGGCACAGCAACATTTTGTTGTGGCAGCAGGGGCAGCAAACTGGGATCTCTCTCCATGAGGGATCCTTGAGAGGGTAGGGCACACCTGTGAGGGGGTGTGGCCCCTGTCAGCAACCCCTTCCCCCAGTGGCTATGGGCCTGACTGGCAATCACATGAATCTGCCTTATACTGAATCAGACCATCAGTCCATCAAGGTCAGTATTGTCGACTCAGAGTAGCAGAAGCCCTCCGAGGTGTCAGGTAAAGATCTTTCATGCTACCTACTGCCTGGTCCTTTTAACTGCCAATGCCAGGGACTCAACCTGGGACCTTTTGCATGCAAAGCAGAGCCTCTCCATCCTAAGCAGATATATTTAGAAGCCTATTCAAGTCTAGTTAATGGGGCTTAGTCTCAGGGAAGTGTTCATAGAATTGCATTGTAAATTATTTATGTTGTCTGTACCCTCTAGTGGGAATTGTATGACTAAAATTCCAACTCTTTCATTGATAACATGGGAACTGAAAAACATCATAATAACGTTAAAAGCATACAACAGCTTTTCTAAAACCTTTAATAACACCCTTATCCAGATAGATATATTTAAATGTATCTGCTTAAACATATCTTTGTTCAACAACAAAAGAGTGGGGAACTCACAGTGCGGGGGAGGATCAACCTCACATACCTCATTTAAAAAAAAAACTGCTATAACCTATCAATTTCTATTAAGTTTCTCTGTTACCACTTCATACCAGATCTTTCATATCTTTCATACCAGATTTCATACCGCTAAAACAAAAGTGTCTTGATTTTATGAGGAAGAGAATATTCATAGTTTTAACAGAAAATGTCTCATCCATGAACTGTATTGAGGCCCTCCTGGGAGTCTACAGTTTTAGATTTCTTTTATGGTTTTCAGCTAGGGATGCTGCCTACATTTCAAAATTCCTGTTACTGACAAGGATTCTTCCTGCCTGAGATGAGATTGCAGCTGTCTTTTTTCCAACCACAGGAACAACATTCACAAGAAAACACTATGCCTGTTGCAGGCCGGTTATTACACAGAACATACTACATTACACCTGTGTATACTTCTGCTGCATTTAAATGATGCCACAGGGGTGTCTAAGTGGTATGAAAATGGCATAAAATCTTTAAGAAGTCATAAAATTGTGTAAAAAGGGTGTAGAAGAAATAAATTAACTGAGAACATCAGTAATGAAAGAAAGGCTCAAAATGACAACATACAGAAAGAGACTAAAAAAGAATATCTTTGTACGTTTCCATTTTCAGATTGTGACCCAGATATTTGCATAAAATCTGTTTGCAATGAGAGATGAAGCAGCCTTATTTCCCCTCCCACTTCCTTTTCTGGCAGCCCCCTTTTATTATTATTTAATTAATTAATTTGTATTCCGCCCTTCCCGCCTAGGCAGGCTCAGGGCAGCTCACAGACAATATGTTAAAACAATTACAACACTGTATTTAAATAAAATCACAACAATACAGAATAAAGCATGTCATAAAGTGCTAGTACTTTCCCACCATCACCACCACTTCTTCTAACAAATGTGTACATCTCCAGCATCTACTAATGTAAAGGAAAAGGTGCAAACTCTACATTACATTTTTCACTCTTCTGAATCTTATAATTCAGCATCACTGCTATTATCTTTGCTAGAAACTTCCTGCAAGTCATGTTTCAGGCTAAGCCATGCTTTCTTTTCCATTTAATGTCCACAACTGTGCTTTTGTCTTTGTAAAAAAAAAAAAAACCATGCAAGGGGGGGGGAATGCCCTACAGTCACTGTTTCCTTTCTCCTGTGCCTTTAATCAGTCTTGTGCCTGGAAACTGCATACATCTTCTTTCTGCAAAGAAAAGAGTAGACATACAACTGACAGGAGAGTTCTCAGCTACCCCAGCAATGTCAGTCAATGCTCATCCATGCTAAAAGAATACCTTAGAGCTTGATACATACTTTTGTCTTTGTTTGCCATTCCTGGCTTCCACTCCCTCAATTAACCGTTTTCCTGCAGTGCTTGCTTGCAACCTTGCAATGAATCTGAATCTGTCTTGTTTCTACCAGGTTCTGTGGCCACACCACACCTAGCTGCTTATTTTCAATCATTATTTCCTTATTCAATTCAGAAGTACAAATAAGACATAAATAAGGATCTAGAATTCTGAACAGCTCAGCACCCCCCAAAATCTGTTTTGATTGGCCTCAGAACCTACATCTGGTTGCTACCTCATTTGACTATATGAAGGACCTCAGCAGCAGGATGTTCAATGAAAAAATTCATTTGGTGCAACAAAATGCTACTTCTATGAGAGTAAATTTAAAATCAGGGACAATCAGAGGGCACTAGGGAACCTTAAATTTAGACCCTTGTTAATTCCTAGGCATTTGATAAGTTCTATAGCTTGTTTTTATTTCCATTCACATCAGACCAAAATGTGACACATTCTATTTGCCTCTTTAAAAAAAAAAACCCCTCAAATTATCCCTCTTCATGGTACCTTATTTTGTTTTCATGTGTCATTTTTTACTTGTATTATGGCTAGGGGCTTCAAAAGCTGGAAGTTGCCTGGACTGCCCTGGTGAGAGACTTCCCCCTTTCTTCCCATCAGCACCTCAAAGGCCAGCAGGAAAAAAAGGGGGGCGCATTGTGGGGAACATGCTGACATCACTACAGCACACAATGCCACTTCTGGCAAAACCTGGCATTTATGGCATGATGGTGCAGGGGACACAATAGGCATCACCCCACACTTTATGGTTTAACCATATGGTTTAACCATTGAGTACCTAGAGTGTCCTCCAAAACTTCCAGTTTATACTGGTATTGACACCGCACATCTGCATGATATTGGTGTGCTTCTCCCTGTCCCCAAAATCAGAGTTGGCAACCCTAGCCTCTTTAGGTAACTAAGAGGGCCTAGTAGTACTTTAACATATCCTTTTCATTAGGTTCTACCCAGGGGTCATTTCGAGCAGGAGCTCAGCTCCGGGAGTTGGTTCCAGCTCCCCCACCCCATGCAGGGAAATGCCTGCTTGAGTCATGGCTGCAGCAAAATGACCCCGTCCCCTGGAAAGCAGCAAAATGACCCCGTCCTTGTTCCTCCAACCAGCCTTTTGAAGGCTTCAGCCACCACTGAAGCTATCCTCCCAGAATAGTGGTATTTCTGAGGCTTGGATTAGTAGCTGTCCCCTCCCTCCCTCTCTCCCTGACATACTTCCGGTGATGTCAGGTAGTGTAGCATATGCAAATAAGTTATGCTAATGAGTTATGCTAATGAGCTCCTGCACCTCTTTTTCTACGAAATGACTCCTGGCTCTACCTTATAATAAGAGCAGACATTATATTATACTGAAGCTAGAGTCCAGCAGTATACTAGCTTCCTCCTCATATCTTTTTGTTAACTGTAGCATTCTCGTGCTCATTTGCTGCTAACCATTGATCTTACTGGCTACCTGATCCAATTTCAGCTCTGCATATGCATCTTGGCTTTAAGTGGCCCCTCCTAATTGCTGCCTATCCCCCTCTTTTTTCCTGTAAGTAACCCTTGAGGAGATTTCATTCCATTTGTCTGAAGAAGTGTGCTTTGCACACAAAAACTGACACTTTGAATAAAACTTTGTTGGTCTTTAAGGCGCCACTGGACTCAAACTTTGTTCTGCTGCTTCAGACAAACATGGCTGCCCACCTGAGAGGGCTGGAGGTGGAATCAGTGGCATCGAGTTTTAAAATCCCTGGGGGGGGGCTCTTGTGTCCTCGCCGTCACTGCCATCTCTCCCCCTGGCCTGGCCACTCCTGCCTCCGTCCCTCCCTCCGTCCATCCAGGGGCCAGCTGGGCAAATGCCCAGCATGCTGGCATCAGCCGGAAGTGATGCCATCCTGCTGGGCACGTTGCTGGGATGACGCTCTGGCAATCGCCCTGAAACTCTATGGTGCCAGCATTGATTTTTCCAGGGTCAGAAAACGCGCAAGGAACCCGCAATTGAGCCCGCTTCAGCGCGGGAGTAGCTGCGGCCAGTCTGATCGGCCCCTTTAAATGCGGGAGGAAACAGCAGTTACTGATTAAAACTGAACAAGAATCCTTCTTCTCTGAGAGGTCTGTCAGTTGTTCACATGCATATTGTGTCTCAGATGGGTTTGGTAATGGCAAGACTCCTGGGACTAACTGCTCTAGCTTAAAGTCACTAGAGAGATCTGAAGGATGCTCCATCAGAAATCTGCTCAATAAATTCCAGAGATGCTGGCCTGTATCTTATCATTCTGCTCCACAGAGTCTGAAGCCTCCACTGGAAGAAAGAAACTTACATTGGAGGACAGCTTGTTTGACTGCAGGAAGGCTCTCAAACTTTGCTGAGTGAAGGGGTAAGACACAGGTTTCTAGCAACAGTTAATAGACATTTCTTTAAATATAATTGAAAATCTACTCAGCAAAATATCTGTGCTTTATTGAATTAGGGGTGTCTTTCATTTTCACAAAATGTGGGGCAAAAAGAAATATTTTACCACTCATAAAGGTTTGTTTCTCTGAAATAATTACTGTTGGCCTACTGTAGCACACTCAGTCAGGGATAGAGTTGCCAGGTCCATCCTGGCAACCGGAGGGGAATGGGGGGATTTACCAGTAAAAAAACAAAGGCCCAGGCCATGTTGCTGGCATTGCACAGGAAGTGATGTCATCATACCAGTGATTTCCGGGTGATCCTTTGGTATTTGGGCAAAAACTCTAGGCATAAAAATGGCTTCTACCATGCAATCATACAACCCTAGTCTGGGCTACCATTGGAAAACATCCTGGAACTACAAGGGATTCCGTGTGGCAGCACAAGTATTGTCAAAGGCTAGATGATGGGAACATATCTCACACATTTTAAAACAGCTACATCGGTTCCCAATTTGTTTGATTCAAGATGCCAGTTTAGATTTTGTCAACCTCCAGGTGATGGCTGGAAATCTCCCAGAATTACCACTGGTCTCCAGACAGCAGAGATCAAATCACCTGAAGAAAATGGCTTGCTTAGAAAGCGGCGTCTATAGCATTGTACCCCTCTGAGGTCCTTCCCAACCCAACCCCACCCAATCCAGGCTGCACCCCAAAAATCTCTAGGGATTTTCTAGCCCAGAGCTGCAAAGCCTGTTAGTTATACCCTTCACATTTATTTGTTTGTTTTTTTGGTTGTGGGATTTCTATCCTGTCCTCTCTTGCAAGTGGGCTCAGGGCGGGTTACAGTAAACCAATAAAACAAATAAAAATTATTTCCATATAATTCTAGTTTAATACCTAAAAACCAGACTAATTGATACATGATGACAAACCTGTAATTCAACAAACCCCCAGGTATATGCTGTACGAATGCCCAGAAAGGGGCAGCATATTATGCAAGTGAGCCCAAGCCACCACCTATGGCACTTTAAGGCCTAAGATCCATATTTCTGAAAGACCATCTCTTCCCAGATGCCCCCGTGCACCTTGTATGGTCTTCTGCTTGCTGTCTTCTGGTTGTCCCCCTGCTTAAATCTGCCTGCTTGGCATCTGTTAGAATATGATCCTTTTCAACAGTGGTTTTGACCTTGTGGTAGAGGTTCCCTGAACAGGTGAGCAGTCTTCAGGAGATGCAGCATTTTAAAAAAATTGCTAGAGGACTTCTAATGGAGGCTAAGCTGCAGGCCTTTTCTTGGAGAAAGAGACTTGTAGAGTCCACTTGTATTACGGTATATATGGTTTTTAGTTGGAATTGTAACCCCCCTTCAATCACAAAGGAAAGGTGGGGCACAAACATTTTTATAAATAATTAAATACATCTGAGCTTTCGGTTCTCTGGAGGTGGTAAGTTTGCAACAGTTTGCTGTATATGGAGATAGCTACAGCACTAATTGGCATTTGAGGACAACAGGATATTATCTGTAGCCAATATTGTGTGTCTCTATCAAAGGCATTTTCACATTAGATGACAGTAAATGTGTAGCTGTGAGTTCATTTGGGATTTTGCTTGGTTTCTACTATTTATCTGTGGTTGTATTTACTTCTCCCTGGATTGTTAAAATTCGTTACGTTAGCTACATGAAATGCATGCTTATTAGCTTTCCTTTTTTCCAAGGGAATATTTTTTATTTCTCTCCTGAATACTCATGAATATAGACTTACACTAGATTCTATCACTGATGCCTTTGCTGACGCTAACGCTGGCTTATTTTCATCTGTGATTGTGGCCCTCTAGGGTCATACTGCTGAAGGGCTGTCCTGTCCTTTCAGATGCCATTTAATACTCTTTTTTTTAAAAAAAATTGTCTGTTCCATGGTGTTCTACAAATGCCTCATGGCTTCCATATTCAATGCCCTTTTATGGCAAAACAATGCATGGTTCCCTCTTGTCTCTATTTATTGGACTGTGAGCACTTTTTTCAGACCACAGTTTACTTGTTCCATTTTTAAAAAAAAGATATAATTCCCTGCTTCAATGGAAACAACATTTTCCATGTGAGTTAGAATTTAATTTATCCTAGTGTCCATATTGCTTCAATGCAGCAGTAAACCTCTGGCGCTTCAGCCATGAAGTCCCCCTCACAACATTTTGCAGTAAGTCCTTAGAATCCACAGTGTAGCCTTCATTCTATGTGCTCATGAAACAACCCTCACACCACATTGTCATGTTTAATCATGCTTCACTGTTTTTTATGTGCTGCAGTTGGTAATGTTTTACTATGGAAATTTGGAATGTATAGCCCTGCAGGCTAGGGAGGCCACAACATAAAAATACATTTTGATAAAATTTCTGTAAAGCAGAATGTCACTTCCTTTTTGTTGTGCAGCAAATCAGTATGTGGAAGGCTGAAGTAGTATCTTTGTTGTTATGGTGAACAAAATCCTCCCAGCATTTCAAAAGTCACTGTTTTTTAAATAGTACACGTATTGGAGAAAGTGGGGGAGTTAATGAGGGAGAGGAAAAATTTGCTTTCTTTCCTGAAAAAAATGATCATAAAAAAAGCATAGATAATTAAGCAAATGTTAAACCCTTGACTATCTCACATAGATATATATAGGAATCCTGAGGTTCATGGGATTCAACTTGTCTTGTTACCTCATGATTCTGAGAAAAATTGGAGATCTTCTTAGGGCTACTGTCTTTTAGCCCAGTAATCCAATTGGTTTTGATAGGATTTACATTCAAATGTCAAATCCCTTCAGTTCATTTAACTGTGCTATTGTAACTTTTAAAGGCCTGACATTATGGCAGTAAGCCTCAGCATACCTAGTCAGAATTCTAAGCAGGTCTATTCAATGGGGCTGACTTCCAGAAAAAATGTTCTTAGGATTGCACTGTATGTACCTGAGCCAGTGCATAGGTTCTGTTTACCGAGGCATTGTCCCATAATGCCAGCTGAGAAGTTAGTACATGGAAAGGACTTTCATGCTTTGCCACATCCATGTGGCATTGCACTTTTATATTCCAGTAGGGGTGTGCAAAAAAAAGTGTTTTTTTTTAAATTGGACACAAAAAATATTGGTATTTTCTGATATTCCTGAATCCCAGTACCAGTTTGGTATTTGGATTTGGTAATATTCGGGAATCCTGAAATTTTTGGGGTCCATTATACCCTGTGGTTTCCATTAAAGTCAATGGCAAATCAATCATCGGGTATATTCGGTGGTCTTTGGGGGGGCAGGTTGAGGTAGAAGAAGACTTGGTTTTTCTACTCCACCCTTCACTACACAGAGGAGACTCAGAGTGGCTTACAATCGCCTTCTCTTCCTCTCCCCAACAGACACCTTGTGAGGTAGGTGGGGCTGAGAGAGCTCTGAGAGTACTGGTCTTGAGATAACAGCTCTGAGAGAACTGACCCAAGGTCACCCAGCTGGCTGCTTGTAGAGGAGTAAGGAATCAAACCTGGTTCTCCAGATTAGAGTCTGCTGCTCTTAACCACTATACCAACCTGGCTCTCTTGGTAGAGACACCAAATTTGCAGTGTAGCTGCTGGGTCCTCTCTTCAAAAGAACCTCCAAGTTTCAAAAAGATTGGACCAGGGGGTCCAATTCTCTGGGTACCCAAAGAAGGTGCCCCCATCCTCCATTGTTTCCAATGGGAGAAAAATAGCAACACAATACAAACCCAGTGGAATGTCCCAGAGAATCTCTGCAGTAGAGGGAGGAGGCATTTTTGCAAGGCCAGCAGCAGAACCAGTGCAATGTGCCCAGCAGAACCACTGCCATTGTGGCAGTGCCAAAACCCAACATTACTAAGGTGGAATCTGAGATTCTCTGAAGTTGAAACTGAGGGGGGGGGGACATTTCTGTAAGGACAGCAGAGCCAGTGCAATGTACCAGTGCCCTGCAGCAGAACCCAGTGCCAACCTACCAGTGCCCGGCTGCAGAACCAGTGCAATAGTGCCCAGCAGCAGAACCCAGTGCCATTGTGGCAAATGCCAGCTCAACAGGACTGGTGCCAAGCACAGAATCACAATCTGAGTGAGGGGGGATTGCACAAACAGCAGAACCAGTGCAATAGAGCCCATGAGCACAGCCCCGTGCCAACCTGCTAATGCCCATCAGAAGAACTTTTTTTAAAGTTTAAGGCTCTTTATTAAACTTCTCCTGACTAGTTCTATTGGAACAAGCCTGATTTCTTATATGGAAACACAGGAGCTCCCTCCTGAAAACTGAAAAACTATAGAACAACCTAAAGGGAAATTTGTTTAAAAGCACCTGCTTTCACTGAAGCTCAGAGTGCCACATACTGCTTTTTAAAAAGTTAATGTAGACTATTATACCATTGTTTTGAACACACACACAACTTTCCCTCTTTTAATATCTTCTTAGCACTGGCCTAGATAGGAAGGAATTAAAGTTAAGCCATGCCTAAAACAGACCCTTATTACTAAAAGTCTATTTAGCAGCACCTAAGTATTGCAATCAATAGGAGGTAGCACAAGAAACCAGCAACCAAAACAATCACTGACAACTTGAAAAACCATAAAGAGTTGGCTAATGCGTAGCCCCAGCATCCTCTGAAGAACACTAGAAAGGTTATATTTGTACTTAGGGGACTTGAATGGACAAAGAGTCTGCAACAGAGGTGGTTGCAAGTAAGCTGGGGGAAAGATGCAATACTTACTGACTTTCCTATCACTTCCACAAGTGGTGCTTCCACTGGTGAAAGAAGTTTCACCACATATAAGAAAATGAGGTGATTTTGCTTGTTTCCCCTTCCACCCTGCAGCCACCTGTGTGGTATGGCTTTTTATGTTCACATGGTTCTCCCAATCCATGGCTTCACCTTTCTGGAGTTCACAGTGGGCCACTGGAAAAAGGGAAAGGCAGTAAAGATCCATTATCACTAGTGCCTTCCACTGGCAATGCATGGAATGCAGTCCATAGTCCATGTTTTATAGCCATGGCAACAGTTTGGTACTGATACTGGCCACAATGGCACCTAGTCAGTCATAATCTGAATGTAACAGAACCTTCAGATCAGTGTCTTCTTATTCTTTGAATTTATCTTCACGGCTTCCCTGTTTGCTTCTCTGTTGCTACATATTAATGTCACACTATCTAAAGGTCAACACAGACAGCAAATTGACATACGATGGGTATGAGCTGAATAAATCTATGCAGAGTTCAACACATAGTGAAAGTAATTGTTTTAATGTACATACTAGATGGCAATGTAATTCATTTTTTTCTTTCTGGCAAGTCTGCTATAGAGTGGATGGAGTTGCTTGGAAAGTTTAGGATCTAAGCTGGACGCACATGCCTATCTCAACACATGCTGGCAAACCATTGCATGGATTGATTTAGCTCACATGTCAGTTGGGGCAGGAGAATTTATCCACCATCCATCCATCCATCCATCCATTCATTCATTCATTCATTCATTCATTACCCCACTTGTTTCCCCAATGGAAGCCCAAAATGACTTACACAATACAGTTTACATAGATAACTAAAGAAAGGGAAAAGTACAATAAACTGCAATAAAAAGAGAAACAAATAAAAATGATAATAAATGATAATAAATTACAATAGATTACATTTTGAACTTATCCTAGCTTGACAGGGCAAGCTCATTCAGAGCTAAGGGCTATGAAACCGGGGCTAAGGGCAAGAGCCCTTCAGCTCACACACCCTGCCACACCCAAATTTTAATACTTCCAAACAGGGAAGGAAACAGAAGCTCAGCTTAGAGGCTGTACATTTGGCAGAAGTGTTCCCAAGAATTCCCCTCCTAATGAGAATTCATTTTTCCCTCCCTTTTTCTAATAATGAAAATGGACCTGTTTGTTTTGATTTAAATTCATTATATATCCACATTGTAAATCCTGATATATTTAGGAGATGGCACTGATCTGGTGGCTAACTGCTGATCTTACCTGTGAATAGAATGAATAGATTTTTCTTTCTTCAGAGCTTAATGTATCCAACCTACCTTACAAGAAACAATGGAACAAGTTAAAAAGGAATTGCTCCAGTAGGTGGTTTATCCTTTTGGTGGAAGGATCTTCTTTTCACCTTATTTATGGGGGAGGAGGAAATGACTGAATTGTTCGGTCTGACCTCCTTTGACAGCTGCCTGGTGGGCACTTTGTGCAGCTGAGGTGGCCATCTCCTCTGTGGACTATTTGGTCCCTCATGATCTCTCATCTGTCACACCAGCTGTAGTAGGAAAAGTTGCATGGAGGTCAAGCTGCAAATAACAGTAGTGGGAGCTCAGGATTGTGGATTAGTGTGTGGAGAACCCACTGGCAGCTTTTTCTATCATTTCCTACACAAAAACACATACCCCCCACACATGTTCTGAGAGCATGTCTGGGCAGGATTTTATTTCCACTGTTAACGATAGCAGTTCATACACAATCTTCTTAGGAACTGTTCAAGTAAGCATTACGATTGGGTTGATCAAGCCAAAGTCTCTCCAATGCTTTTCTATCATGAGAAGAATTTATGCTCAACTGTGAAAAGAAATTCACTGTATATAAACTAGGGATGCTGCAAATTTCACTACGAACATGTTTGACAGTCACAGTGTTTGAATGTGTCAGTCAGATGTGAGAACCACCCAGCTGGTTTGGCTCTTGTTAAACAGCTGTGAAGCCTGCTGAACAGGATTGCATCAGGTTTTTGTAAAACCGTGCATGCACAAAGATGCTACTGATTCAAACTGATTGGCAGTCATTAGTGTCACTAAAGACTACTTAGGAAACACTAAAGTGTAGGGCCTTATTAAAATAAAACATTTATCTATGAGTGGCTTATATTATTTTGACTGATTTCATTGACTATTTAAACAAAGAAAGCAAGGAATAAACAAACTCAGTCAGGCTATAGATCCAGGTGGGCAGCTGGGTCAGTCTGAAGCAGCAGAACAAATTTTGAGTCCAGTGGCACCTTTAAGACCAACAAAAGTTTATTCAAGGTATGAGCTTTGGTGTGCATGCACACTTTCTCAGTCAGGCTATGTGAGAACACCTGTGTAAAACAAGCCAGTTCCGTGTACTGTGTGGTTAGAAATGAATGCAGCAAAGCAGAAAAACCATGAACTGGTTGATGAACAGTCAGACCGAAGAATCATGAACTGGTTGATGAACAGTCAGACTGAAGAATCAGCTCCCTATTTGTAACCATGAGCTGATCTGGATGGAACTCAACCATCCCTAATCTGAACAGGAGTCAGCCTGTGGTCTCAAAACATGGTAAATCCAAACACATATTTTATATTATGTTTGAGGAGCAATCCTAAACAGGTCTCTTGGTGCTTGGGATGGGGGGGGGGGCAGTGGGAAGGCTTCTAGTGTCCTGGCCCCACTGGTGGATCTCCTGATGGCCACTGTGCGACAGAGTGTTGGACTGGATGGACCATTGGCCTGATCCAACAGTGGCTTCTCTTATGTTCTCCTGTTTTTTCTTATGAACTCAAAATCCCACTGAGATCCATCCAATGGGGTTTGTTTGGAGGAAAGTGTTCTCAGCACTTCACAGTCTGGCACCTTAATTTCTAAATATTAGGCTTCAATATCTACATGTGATGTTGTCTGTCTCTTTAAAACTGCACAATGGCATGGGACCATTGTATAAGACAACAATACCTGTATTTTAAAGCAAAGCACACATTCACTTAATGCTTTGTTGTTTGGGGTCAAGTTTGATTTTTGTTGCAAAGGTTGCTGTTTCATTTTGGGTTTAGCAGTGAAACTAATAATGACGTGCGAGTGATGGGCAGCCTTCCCCAAGCTCAAATCAGAACAGGTCAAGCAAATTGTGAGTGACTTTGGAAAACTCTTGGGGGAAGCATTCACAGACAATTCAAGAAGATGGACATAAAATAACTTAATCTGAAGATACAGTTTCGAAGTGGGATGTGATGGGAAGATGCACTAGAGAAATTTAAATGAACTCATGAAAAACAATCTGGTCATTTGAAGCTGAGAAGTCGCAGATTATAGAGCCAGTCAAAACATTATCTGTGCCAGATCCTGAATTTAAACAAGATTTTATACAGATCAGATGCCAAAATTACAGGGTTCAGAGTACATCCCCCAAAGAACTTAATTTCTTAATTGACCCTCTTTCCAAGTAGCTAAATACTACCAGTAGTCCGATAAAAGATGTTGCTTGAACAGCTAATGTAGCACATAAGGTGGGAATCACCCCTATAGCAGATGTTCAACATCTGCCTGTGGAAAATTCTATCACTGAAAACAAGGAGCCAGGGCCTGGGGTACTCCTTACTCCCTGGATTTCCTGAGGGACAAACCAGTTATCTAAGGCTGCCAGGTCCTGCCTGGCCACCAGCAGGGGTTGGGGAGTGGAATGTTTCCAGATTCAGTTTGAGAAGTACCTGGAGATTTGGGGATGGAGCATGGGCAGGACAGAGACCTCACTGAGGTACAGTGAAGAAGAAGAGATTGGATTTATACCCCACCCTTCACTGCCTGAAGGATCTCAGGGAGACTTACAATTTCCTTTCCTTTTCCCTCCCCACAACAGACATCCTGTGAGGTGGGGCTGAGAGAGCTCTTTCAAGAACTTTTGTAAGAGAACGACTCTGAAAGAACTTGTAACTGACCCAAGATTGCACCTGCAGTTGCATGTGGAGGAGTGGAGAATCAAACCGGGTTCTCCCTGATTAGAGTCTGTGCTCCTAACCAATGCCATGGAGTCCACCCTCCAAAGCATCCATTTTCTCCAAGGGAACTGATCTCTGTAGCCTGGAGATGAGCTGTAATTCTGGGGGATCCCCAGGTCCCACCTGGAGGCTGGCATCCCTACATGAGAGCCTTGATTAGGATCTCCATCAGGTTTTTTTCAATCCTAAAAACACTGGCACATACTGCATTCAGAGCAAGATTTATGAACCCAGGGAGGAAGAATTTGATCCTTCCCCATGCCAACTTCCTGATTTCAATACTTCCAGCCCTGCTGCGGCTATTTATTCCAAGAGGAAAAACATACTGGGGCAAATGATAACTGGACAGGGAAGATTGATCTGAGAATAGTGCGTAAGGAAAAACTTAAATCATCCCTCATTGAGTGCCATGGTCTTGGTATGAATCACACACCCACCCACCTATGATTCTTAGGCCGAGGACAGACTGGCAATCTGGAACGGGAGGAATCCAGAGGCAAAAGCTGCAGGGGGAAAATTCCCCAGGGCTGGCCGTTCACACTGGCCAATGTATTGCACAAGGCTGCTGTTATGGAGCGTTCAGACTGCTGCAGAGCAGCCCCGGGTGGGCCGGCCTCCGCAGCTTGTGGCTGGGCTGTTTCGGCAATGTGCGTATCACACAGCTGCCTCTGCTTGAATCCCGCCTTCTTCCAGTTCACACTGCCTAAAAGCGGGAGGCATGTGGAAGACTGTCCCTGGACACCGGTTTCTCCCGGTGTCCTCCTAAAGCGAAAGGAAACCGGCTGCAAAACACGTAAGTGCGGAAGGGAGCCGAGAGACAGCTGCGGATGTCTGAACGGGCTCCCTTCCCCCGCTTCCCAAGCAGAGCTCTCCCAGGGCAGATTGCCAGTCTGTCCTCGGCCTTAGATTCAGATGTGTAGCCATATTGGTCTGAAGCAGCAGAACAGTAATTGAGTCCAGGGGCATCTTTAAGACCAACAAAGTTTTAAGCTGGTATAACACCAACAACCTCTCCCCGACCATTGGCTGTGATCGAGCTGTAATGTCCTTGCCTATTTGTATATTTCTTTATACTGGATTCAGTTATTGTGTTGTGAGGTAACTGATCAGTCCCACTTTTCTATATCTGACCAGTTCCCTATTTCAGTAGTCTCTTCGGGGTTTGTTTTGTAAGTCATCTCTTTGGGGGTTTTCTATATATGCTCTAGATATATTGAGGGCCACTGTCCAGCAAATTAGCATACAACATAATAAAAGAGTTTACAAGCAAATGCGAGAACGGAATGATGTTAGCATGTGTAATGAGATAAGAAACCGATATGTCTGTTAAGCCCTGCCCCTTTGTAATTTGTATCTCAGCAATCTCCCATTCTAGTCAGTTTCTTAAATTCCTTTGCAACTACTTTGTGGTCTGCTATTGGATGTCCTGGAAGGATGAAATGTTCTCCTACAGGTTTCTCAGTTTTGGGATTCTTGATATCAGATTTGTGTCCATTTATCCTTTGTCATAGGGTTTGACCTGTTTGCTCTATGTTTGCTCTAACTGAAGGGCACTATTGTCATTAAATGGCATGTACAGTGTCAGAAGGTGAGCAAGTGAATGAGCCTGAGATGGTGCAGTTGTTGTCATTAGGTCCAATGACTGTGTTGTCTGGGTGTTTGTGACAAAGTTGGCATCTGGGTTTGTTGCAAGCTCTGGTACAGTGTCCATGTTCAAATTAGATGTATTATTGTAGGTGAGGAGTTGTTTGAGATTGGGGGGCTGTCTGTGTGCAAGAAAAGCTTTACCCCCCCCCCCCAAATACTTGTGAAAGAGAACTGACATTACCCAGTAGAGTTTGTAAGTCACTGATGATGCATTGAACTGTTTTGAGTTGAGAGCTGTGATTCCTGTTTTTTAAAATGCAAATATAACTGTTCCATGTCCTGTCTAGTTTGCCTCTGAGAAAGCTGAACAGAAATAGCAGTGTCTTCAATAATGAAGTAGGTCCTGCTGAAATGGAAATCATAGAAGAAAGAGCTTACTATGCAGGTACTTTGGCAGTGTCAAAACTACTGCGGACCTATGATTAAGTAGCGAAATGTCTAAATAGTGCTGTGAAGGAAAAAGAACCCAGCACAGTCAGAACTACGGGAGTAATGGAATGTGGTGATCAGTAGATCGCTATTTTTCAAAACCTCATGCCTGCGACATTAAAAGTCTGCCTTTTTATCCAATTATGCTGCTCTCAGGAGTGCTAAAAAGTGTCCTATAGGTGGAACTTTCTAACCCTGCCAACAAAAGTCCATATGGTCAAAGCCAATGGTATTCCCAATAGTAGCGTACGGCTGCAAGAATTGGACCATAAGGAAGGCCAAGCACCGAAGAATAGATGCTGTCAAATTATGGTGCTGGAGAAGACTCTTGAGAGTCCCTTGGACTGCAAGGAGATCAAATCATTCAATCCTGAAGGAACTCAAACCTGACTGTTCCCTAGAAGGCCAGATACTGAAGCTGAAGCTCAAATACTTTGGCTACCAAATGAGAAGGGAGCACTCACTGGAGAAGTCCCTGATGCTGGGAAGGACTGAAGGTAAAAGAAGAAGATGAGATGGTTAGACAGTGGTATCGATGCAACGAACATGAAATTAAGCAAACTCCGGAAGATGGTGAAAGACAGGAAGACCTGGTGTGATGTGGTCCATGGGGTCATGAAGAGTCGGATTTGACTGTGCGACTGAACAACAACAACACTGCAATCTTGAGCAGAATGACACCCACCTGAACAAATTGTTTAGGCCTGTAGTAAGGTAAGGTAAAGGTTTTCCTTGCTCAAAAGCCAGTCGAATCCAACTCTAGGGTTGCAGTGCTCATCTTCGTTTCCAAGCTGAAGAGCCAGCATTATCCAAAGATGTTTCCGTGGTCATGCAGCCGGCATGATTAGACACCAAGGTGCATGGAATGCTGTTCCCTTCCCACCAAAGTGGTACCTATTTATCTACTTGCAATTTCTTGCTTTTGAAGTGCTAGGTTGGCAGGAGCTGGGACCAGAGACGGGAGCTCACTCCATCATGCGGCACTCGGGTCTCGAACTGCAGAACTACTGATCTTCCAGTCTGCAGTTCAGTGTCTTAACCACTGAGCCACTGCGACAAGTATACTAATAATCCCCAAAACAAGTATTTGGCAGCATGTGCACTAAAGACTGGGAGGTGAGAAAATTGTGCTAGCTGCAAATAAAAGAGAAAAAAATCAGGCAATGCCTTGAACATCTTCAAACATCTTTGCATGCCCATAGATGCCAGGGATGCTGAGAATTTCACTACAAACCATTTGACAGTAGAACTTATGTTATTCAAAGGTGCCAGTTAGTGCAAGTCTGTCACCTGATCTCTTTGGCTCATGCCAAACAATGGCAAAATCTGCTGTACTGCTCTGGGTCAGGGTTTCATAAAACTACACATGCGCAAAGATGCTGCCAATTCAAACTGATGGGCGGTGTTAGCATCCCTAAGTACTACTTAGATGAACACAAAAGGGTGGGGCTTTTATTGAAACAAAGCATTTACTTATGACTGATTTATATGAATTGTGAGTGAGTGGATCGTCTATTTAAACAATCACCTGCTGAGCAGAGTACTTCTGCAGCAAGGATGGGCAGGTAGCAAACCTCAGTTGGGTTGCATGAAAATGTTCATACGTGAAAAGCCAATTGCACTGTACTGCACAGTTAGGAAGAAATATGGTGAAGTAATACAATGAATTGGAGTGAAGGAGGCATGGTATAGCCTGATCTTGTCAGACCTCAAAAGCAAAACAGGCTGGTATTTGGAAGAGAGACTGCTAAGGAAAGCTCTGCAGAGGAAGGCAATGGCAAACCAACTCTGCTTAATTATGTGCCTTGAAGACCCCTTGCTGGGGTTGCCATAAGTCAGCTGCAACTTGATGGCACTTTACACACATGCACAATGCAGAGAACCAACCTGTAGAGCACCAAAGAGCAGTTCAATAAGCTATTGAATGGACCATAAAACATCAGGTCTCTATTCAGGACTGGCAAACAGGACACAAGCTGAGCCAGAGGTTGCTTTAGCACCTTTAGGAAATTTGGTTTACCTGTTTTTAAATAGCATAAATTTAGATATATATTCAACAATATAACATGAAATAGATGACTGTAACTTATGAGCAATGCACATTCTTGCTACACATACTTTTCTCTGATCACAATGAGTAACACCCATACAATCCTATGATCATAGTAATGGGAACAGTTTTGAGAATGTGATTTACAATGTATATCATTTACAAAGTCTTTAAAATCTGTACCCACAAGACATTTATCCTGCTTTCATCAAACCAGTGATCACATGACTAAAAGCCTCTGGATTTGAGTGATAGTTTCTTTTTATTGTTTAGATGCATTTAAAAGCAGGAAGAAAACAGGGGTGGTGGTGGTGGTGGGAAGTTTACTGCTATTGGTTTCCCAGAATCAATTTACTACATTTCATAACAAACTTGTAGAAAGGGTGTGAATTTGGAACACAACTAATAAAAATCTCAGCCAAACACACCCTGTTAATGGACTGGGTAACCAACAGGAATAGAATTACTTCAAACTTTTGGTAAGGGACCAGATATGTTCCATCTGAATGTTATTTCTGAAGATAATAGAATAACTATAGCTGCACACTGCTCTCAGTTTCCATTTCCTTTTGCCACAGAGTAAATCTGCTAGTCCACAGAGGACTGGTACTGAAAAATTTAAGTTGCTGATATACAACATACTGATGGAGGCAGAGTTCACATTGTGACCACACACACACGCCTGGGTTGTGGAGCCAGTAAAACAATGGGAGACCTGTGTTTGACATAAACAGACAGAAGTGGTACCGCACAAAGAGTACCCTTCTTTATTTCACACTTGTCCATATAGCCTGGCTGGTTTCCCCCCATATGACATTTCACTAATGCTTCCCATACCTTCTTTCAGGATGGGAAGTTAACTCAGAAATTCCTAGTCTTGGCCCTGGCTACTTAAGGTCTCCTCCAGCACATGAAAACTCATACCTTGAAAAAAACCTTTGTTGGTCTTAAAGGTGCTGCTGGACTCTAAATTTGTTCCACTGCCTCAGACCAACACGGCTGACCACCTGGAGCATCCACCACAGTAAGGCTCTCTCCTTGGGTGTGGCCCACATCAGATTGCAGCCTCCTACTGGGACAGTGTCTAACCTCCACCCTTGGACCTGCCCTCTGGCTACCAGTTCCACACACTTACCATCGATTTTAGACCTAGAGTTTACAGCACTCATTAAGTTTTGAAGGGAGACAAATTCTCCCACAAGTGCCCTAAGCGCTCTTTCACATATTCTCACCTATATATATTTATGGAAGGAATATGCAGGGGTTCACAACCCCAGAGCATCTGTGAAGGTCACCATCTTGTCTCCACTCCACTCCACTCTTTTTAGCAGCATCTCCAGCTGTATTCGCACACATGAAGAGCTCTGCTAGATCAGACCATCTAATCCAGTGTCTTGTCTCACACAGTGGCCAACCAGTTCCTCTGGAGGGCCAACAACAGAGCATAGAGGCCGAGACCTCTCCCCAGTGGCTCTGGGATTCAGAGGTTTAGTGCCTCTGAATGTGGAGGTTCCTCTCAGGCACCAGGCACCATTGACCTATCCTCCATGAATCTAATCCCCTTTTAATGTTGTTTATTCCTGTGGCCATCACCACATACCCTGGGAGCGAATTCCATATTTTCATCACTCTCTGTGTAAAGGACCTCTTTTCCATGCCAGCCAGCTCAGCGTTAGCTACCTAGAGTTTGGCCATACCCTTCCACTCAGAATGCTGCTGGTGCAGGATTCCAGTTCCCAGAACCCCCCAGTCCCTTCTGGACAGGGGGGCTTCCATTCACTGCTGCCAGGCTATTTTGAAACATTTTTTTAAAAAAAAAAACGAGGAAACATTGCTCCCATAATTTCAGCATCAGTAAAGATGTGTCTGGTTGCTTCTTGCCCTCAGTCTGATATCCCCATCAGTGGCAGTTGGTTAGCTAGGAAAAGGGGTCTCTTCACTAGCCCTGGACCCAGGCAGGGTGAGAGGTGTCTAGTTGTTTCCTCTTCTCTCCTTTGCCTCACTCAGCCCAGCTCACCTCCCCACCTGGAGTAGGGGTTTGCCTCAACTAGTATGGAAAACTAACCGTGGCCCCAAAGGAGTGAATTGGATGAGGAAATGGGGGGAATGGATGGATGAAATAAGTCTTCTGATCTTCCCTCCTTTGTTCTCTTTTTTTGTCTACCAGCTGAAAACTTGTATAGACAATTGTATGATCATAGTGATTTGTAGCATTAACATAGCATTTACAGTGTTTGGAGTGTTTTCCTTATATTATCTTATCTGAATCCTTACAACAGCTGTGTAAGGCAGATCGATATTGCAGTATATTGCAGATGAGGGTCTGACAGAGTTTGAGAAGGAGGAGGAGATTGGATTTATATCCCACCCTTCACTTGGAGTCTCAGAGCAGCTTACAAACTCCTTTCCCTTCCCCTCCCCACAACAGACACGCTGTGAGGTAGGTGAGGCTGAGAGAGCTCTGACAGAAAGTGCTCTTTCAAGAACACCTCTGACAGAACTATGGCTTGCCCAAGGTCATCCAGCAGCTGCAAGTGGAGGAGTGGGGAATCGAACCTGGTTCTCCCAGATTAGAATCCGCACACTTAACCACTACACCAAGATGGCTTGACTTCCTTAAGGCCATCTGCTGAGTTTCTTGAAAATGTGATCTTTGAACCAGAGCCCTCCCAAAGTACGGCCCATTATCTTAGCCACTATGCTGCCCATGTCTGCTGCCTGTGAACCTTCCTGGCTCTTCCCTGGTACGTCTTCTGACATGCATCATACATATTTGGCCTTTGCTCCAAGGAGAGGGCTTGTGGATTTCAAGAGCAGGCCAACCTGTGATGTTAGTATTTCAGCTGATCTAGTGCAGCGTAAAGAACTGATATCCTCCAGCATCACCTAGATGGAAGAGTAGGGAAAAGACTTATCATGACGCCTGCTGGGTTCAGCTGAGAATGTTGCACTAAAATGAATTATTCTACTGAGCTTCGTTTAGAGAGGTGGTAGGGAACGTGCTCCTTACTCCCTGCCCTGAATTTTATAGGGAGATTTCTGCATTGCTGATTGTCTGGACTTTTGGAGGCAGGTTGCTCTGTCAAGTGTACACTTCTCAGGAGGTCTGTCTCAGGCAGATTACAGACAACAAGTGAAAATAAACAGAAGTCTACTGGCATATTAAATTCAGGCATGTTTTTATTCTAGCATAAGCTTTTATGGACTATAGCCCACCTCAGCAGATGCAAGTAGATTATTTCTTCTGTATCCTGGAGAACTGGGAAAATATCCTGAATGATCACAGCCCTTTTATTCATACCAGAAAAGGTCAGGGATATTTATTTATACTCTGCTTTTCCGTCAGATGTAGGCTTTTCAGTGTGATTCCTTCCCGCAGCTACTGCTGCAAACTAAACCCAGAAGCTTGGTTACCTTGCCCAACAGTACGTTGGCCTCCCACTCAAAAATACCTAGATGGAGATCTGCCTTGGCAGTCTGTTCCTGGCTGAACCTTTAAATGCTTCACCAAGATCTTTCCAAGAATTGTCTGCTTTGCTGTTCTGTGAAGAGCTTCATAAATACCTGAAATAAAAATTAACTCACTTCTTTACTCAGTTTAAACATTTACCCCTGCCTTTCAATCAGATGATCCTTGAGATAGTTTACAAACAGAATAAATAAAAATTTAAAAAAGTAACTCTACTCAGTAGCCCTTGGACTTCTGCCCAGCTCTAGAGGCCACAGTGTTCTTCTGTTCACATCTGCTGTCTCTGGACAACAGGCAGCTGAGTAGAGAGTTCTGTCAGGAAAGGAAAGGACAATGGGGAAAATGTGTTGGGTTGGCCGTGATGTCATCTGAATTGTCTTCAAACCAAGTGACCAAGTAATGTCTGTTCTAGATTGAACAGCAATGGTGGAAGCAGCTGTAGATATCTTCACCCTTTGAACCTCTCTTCTCACATAAATCAAGAAAACTATTGAACATGAGTGATATATTTGGTCTTTGAGCAGAGAGCCTTTCTAGCAACACAGCATGTGATCTTTGCCCCATTCGCCAATCCAGATTGTAATTAGGTATATAAACTTCAGCACCATTTCTGCTTAGGCTATAGGAAGAGGATATATAATTGTTTCTCTCAGACCTAAAAGCTTAGAGTCTGTCTATTGTTTCAGATGATAATTGCTCGTGGATTCACTTTCACACTTCCTTCCCAGTCTCACCATCTCATTGGCTTTGTCTGGAGGAGTTTCAAGATCCTCACCCAGAAATGGCATCACATCCTCTGTAATGCTCTGGGAATTTACCTAGTATCTATCATCTTTACTGTAGAGATTGGAGAAATCCTCAGAGCATTATGGAAGACGTGGTGTGACATGATCCCATGAAACTTTACCCTTCCCAAGCACTGCTCCCCAAATCTGGCAAACTCATGAGACCTCAGGAGAATCTTAGGCTATGCCTTTCCCCCTTACCCATTATCCTTTCCAGGCAACCTGCCAACAAACTATGTCACTGCCATTGTGACGCAGGTTTCTCCACTGTCACCATCACAGGCTGAGTTCAGACTGGCAGTTTGGCCCAATATAGGCACGTTTCTCAAGCGGATTAAGTGCGCTGGTTCACACAGCTACAACTGTCTGGTGTTCCCGTGCCGTACTCACCCCGTCCTGAAGCATTTTGATCCCGCTTTTTAAAAGTGGCAAGCTGTTTGGGTGCACGTTGATCCCACGTCCTGGAAGTGTAGATGCAAATAAGCCACAATCAAGCAGCACTGGTAATGTGAATCTGCTGATCCGGCAGAGATGTGCATAACCCCCATGCGTGCTGTGTGCCTGAGCACACAACCACTCGCAGAGACACTTCCAGCTTGTGGAGTTAAAGCTCCCAGCCATGGGATCCTGCCCAAATTGCTGCTGCGCCTATGTGCCCATGCACCTACGTGCAAGTCGGCAAAACAGACCAAAGCCACACGCAACCACAGCACCACCGCCAGGGGCTGCCTTGTTTTCATCATCGTGGCTTCTGTGCAGTCCTGCATGGGACTGCGCAGTCGCAGGCCAGCCACAGCAAAGAGTATGGTCCTGCATCAGTCCACGCAGTGCGACTGAAAAGCCCCACGACAACTTGGCCTGGGTCTTTTTGCCCTGCTTCCCTTGCACTTCATTCTGCCAGTCTGTCCTCCATTACAGTGGGCTACAGGTGAACATCTTGCAGCTGTAAGGTTAGCCCAGAAGTGGCTCCAGCAATGGGATTGATACCAATTATGTTTGGTAATTTGATACCATATCTTCATTAGCACTGAAGTAGGGTAGCAATGCTTCTTGGATTTTTCTTTCCTTGACTTCTCTCTTATTTTTATGCCATCAAATCACAGCCAATTTATGGTGATCTTGCAGGGTTTTTGAGACAAGAAAGATTCAGAGGTTGTTTGCTATTTTCCTGCCTCTGTGTTGCTACCTTTGACTTTCATGGTGGTCACCTATCCATGTAATAACTAGAGCTGACCCTGCTTAATTTCCAAGAGCTGATGAGATTGGGTTAGCCTGGGCCATCCAGGTCAGATTAAATTTACTCTCTAGGGTCTCATAATTTGGTTACAAGTAGTACATAAAAATCGATAATGTGAGCTATTGCAGGTGGACAGCATGAATATTAAGCTTCCCTTAATTAGGCAAATAAGTGATTTGCCTGTGTGTTCAATCTACTTGAAACAGTAATGTTTAAATAATTTACAGGCATATTAAATTATTGCATTAATAATTACATTAAACTGCACATCACAGTCACATAACTAAGCAGCTGCATTAGTTACAAAACATTTAGTAGGAAATTGATACAGTAATTAATGCTCTTACCCCATACACTTCTTTCAAACAAATGAGACATAAAACTCTACAAATCTATTGCTATGAGATTTTTCTTCCAAACATTAGCAGCATGATACTTAAAAAAAAACACCCCAAAAACTTCTTTGGCAGGTTTGACCTTTTCATAAAATCTATGTGGTTTTCACTATCTTAACCAAACCAGAAGACTGAAGTGCCAGTACAAACCAATAAATGAAATTCAGACCCATCCATTCCAATTCCTTAGATCTCAGGGTCCTGTTCAGGTTGCTAGAACAGAAAGCCACAGTAACAGTGAAGCTATAACTGCCAGGTTTTACTTTTTCTGAAACTCTAAAAGCTATACCAACTCTCTTGTATCAAGGCACTGTCTTGACTCCCTTTCTTACTCTTGTTGAACTGTGCTATATCACATCCTGAGGTCTTATTTGAGGTTTTCCCCCGTTCTGATTGAGCAGTTGGAATCTATTCTCTGTTATCATCATATCAACTCATCCAATCAGTATCAGAAGTTTCACCATTACAAGCACCATGTAATATAAATCCTGTTCCATGCAGCTTTTTGTACACAGATGGTAGGGATTACACTATGATTGGTCTTTTGTTACCTGAAGTACTAGGTGAATATATACATCAAAATCCCATAAACCAGAGTTTATCACAGCAATAAAATGCAAGTTGTTTTTATGACATGTTTAAAATATCAGTAAACATCAGTCGACACTGATGTTTGTTATATGTTAACTATTCTGTCTTTGGCAGCCTGATGAGCAAATGAAAAGTTCTTCATAGCAAACCACTATTATTATTCACTTATGCCTGAATCACCAATTGAAATAGAATTACTGAAATTAGAGAATCACCCTTTCTTACTGTTTCTCACAATAGTAATTGTTTAGGGATTATTAGTATCCTCTTTCATAATTACAGCTATTACATATATTGGCCTAATATTTAATGTACTCAATGTTTTATAGATCACACAGAGCAGCCACTGAGGCCCAATTGAGAGAGAGAGAGAGATCATTTATAGTTTGGAAGCTGCCATAAAGGAAACCATGTGAACGCTACTCTATTTGGGAACCCAGATCATAGCTAAAGGATCCTGAAGAAGATAGTTACCAAATCTCTTTCTCTTCCTTCAGGATACAATTTAATGATGAGAACAATGCTAAGCAGGTCTACTCAGACTCCTACTCAAATCTATTCAGTGGGGCTTACTCTTGAGAACGTGTTCTTAGGATCCCCTCCCTGTGTATTCTCAAACTGAAACTCAGCATGAGCTGTCATAATCTTTTTTCTTTTCTTTTTTTTTGTATTTTGTATGTGTGTGCATGCACGCTCATGCTTGGAAGTCATGGCTACCTCTGGTGACTCTTATGGGGGCACAGAGGACATTCAGAGAAGTGGCTTGATAGCCTGCCTCTGGCCTCTCAGCCCTGGTATTCTCTGGAGGTCTCCCATCCAAATACTTGCCAGGGTCAGCCCTGCTTAGCTTCCAAGATCTGATGAGATCGGGCTTGCCTGGGCTATCCAGGTTAGGGTTAGGGCTGTCATAATCTAATGATCCAAGGATCAATGTAGGCATAGCATGGAGTTCTATATAACCACATATGAGACGTTATCCCAATCTTTAAGTTTGGTAGCAAAACAGTTATCTGTCTCTCTTATCTGGATTCTGCAATAGCCATTAGTGCATTGAGTTTGATACAGACAGCCACACACAGAGTTTGGGGAAGGGGTATTTCTCACTTCTCTTCCATGTGCATGTGGAAAAACCACTCATGAAGGTTAGTGAGCCCTCAGGAATGGTATGCTAACTGAGAAATGAGAAATTGCTGGCTGTTGTGTGAACTTAAGTGTGAAAGATATATAGTTTGCACAAGAGCAAGGTGGAATAATTGGTTCTCATTTACCATCCCAACTACAGTTCTTCCCCTTTCCTTTTCATGTCCACAAGAAAAGCTCCCAAAACTTCAGGAGTAGGCTGGACAGGGAGCTAAATGGGGAATATATTAGCAAAGGTAATCATAGGCTGCAGTCAGACAAGCTATTTGATCCAATGTTGTTGCTGTTGCCCTGCAGATTTAAAATGCAGGTTCAGACAGCAACATCTGTCTCCTATTTCCCAGTCATCTGCACCCCATTCTCTCCCATAGTCAAGTTTCAGTCATTTGACACTGGAGAAAATCCAGTCTTTACTGATGTCAGCAGTTTCATCCCACACTTCTGGATGTCTGATCAAGCCATCACGCTCTCAAGCTGTTTGGGAAGTCTGATCACACACTTCCATCTTTGCGTCATTTAAAAAATTCAGTTAACAATGTGCACATAAGTGGATCTTCACCCCAGGGTTGTGAATCACCACTTGTGCATTTCTGCACCCAAACATTCTATCAGCATTGGGAGTCCCCAGGGGAGTTGTTTTTGAGCAACGAATTCCTCCACCCTCTTTCCTGTTTCTTGGGGTTGGAAAGCCATGAAAATAGTCCTTAGTTAGGTTCCCATATCAGCAGGAAACCTGAGGAGGCTGGCATCCCTAATTCAGGAAGACTGTAAAGCTGGACAAATTTAAAAATCCAGGCAGCCTTGCTTCTGAGCACACTTGGGCTGAATATCTGCCCCCAAAGTGTGTACAGAGCTTTCTGGGCATGGACCTTTGCTAAAGTGGGGGGTGGATGTTAACCAGACTACAGAGATCAGTTCCCTGGAGAAAATGAAAGCTTTGGGATGTAGACTGTATGGCATTGTATCCCACTGAGATCTCTGTCCTCCCCAGGCTCCATTCCCAAATCTCCAGGAGTTTCCCTGCCTGGAGCTGGTAACCCTACACCCCATCCCACTTTCCACCATGCAAACTGTCTTCTGCTTCAGAGTTGCTGTTTGAGAGCATCCCATGCCCGACACAAGAGTAAATGTACTGCAGTCAATGGGGTTACTCTCATGTAAATCTGCATTCCAAGGAAGAGGCAAAGCGGAGGAGGCTGAGAGGTGCTGCAGTACTTGGCGGAGGGATCACAGAGGTGTCCAAATGGAGTGGTGCCTCGAATGCCCTGAGTCCCAGCAGCAACAGCAGAGGGTGGGGCCTGCAATCAGCCCTAGGCAAACAGATCTTGCTCAATGAGCAACAGACCAAATAAAAGACTCAAACAGACCCAGACAAAAACACCACACTCCAGCAGGCCACAAGCACCAACTTACCCTCAAACTCTGTCCTCTTGCAAAGCAACCCTCAGGTAATTCTCCCCAGTAGTTTAGTACTTTAGGAAAGGCATAGCCCATTACTTTGGCAAAACAGGGTGATTTAGCACTTTACTCCTGAGATTCTGAATATCATATTTGTTAATCAACATCAAATATTTATACACAAATCCTGTATACCAAATCCATTTGCTGCATGGATTCAGTGAGAGTTTCCAAGAAAAAGGGAGGTTCTGAAAAAAGTTAGTATTGTCGGGACATATTTATATACCAACAGATGTTGCAGACTTCAGCTTAGAACGTAACAAAAACTCATTATCATAGTCAATTAATTGGTCCAAAGTCAAAATCCCAATTCTTTCATAAAAATGATTTCTTCACAGGTTTTTAATCTGCATCGGTCCATAGTGTTAATTTAGAGTGTGAAAATGGGTCAAACTGATACTGTTGTGACAGTATATGTCATAATTCTCTAACTGCAGAAATTAAGGATGATCTATTTTAGCATGCGTGAACCCTAATGAGGTGATGCTTAAGTGAGGTCATCACAGTGGCCAGGGTCTCAGAAGAAAGTAACTTCTCCTAGAGAAGAAAGTGTAGTGCAATCATAGAACCAGTGGAAGCAAGAATCAAAGGTCCGCATAAGAAATTCTCCTTTCCCAGCTGTGATCCTAAACTTCCCTTTCTTAAAGCAGTCACTTCTTCTGATGCATGACAAGCTGCTCATGAACTCCTGGGTGTGCAAAGCAGGGAAATCTGGGACTGTCCCCTGAAGTGCTTGTATGTGCCTAAACAACTCCTTACTTCTTAGTCACATGCTCAGAAATCAATAAGATACATGCTGCAGGTTCTGGAGCTGTCCCTGGGTGTATGGAATAGTGGGTGGCAGCCCTGATGGGTAACATGCCTCATCCAAAGTCTCTCTCTTGCCACAGGGCTCGCTCTAGAGTCGTTAACTGTGTACAGTAGAGTATCAGCTGCACCTGGGTTTGGTGTCTCTCTTGCCAATAAGTTAATTTAGTGTGACATGGAAGGCGGACCTAAAGGCAGACTTTACAACGTTATGCATAATGATCCAGCGTTACACCAGGGACATATTAGGTGGAATGCTTTCTACTTAATTAGATTTATTTCCACGCATTATTGTTCATGTATTTAGAAACCTTCATTTTTATTACACTAATAGTTTGCAATATGGCTCATTGGCATATTTTAAACTGCAACATTCAGCAGCTTGAAATGTCAGTCACTCAAACACTTGTGCTTATTACGACTGCATCGTTTCCGTCTCTCTGGCTTCGAGGCTGATTTCTAATAAATTCTTATTTCCTTCTCCCTTGCAGCCTATCTTTAAGATATCCGTTTGAGTTAAAAAGCCCCAAATGCCAACTCGTGTGTGTTGGAGCACTCTCTGGAGACTGCAGAGATTAATAACTGAAGCTAGTGCAGAATGTGTGTGGTTGCCTGCTTCTTAAACAATGAGGATATTATGCCCGAGAATATCATGGCAGCACTCCTGAGGTTGATTGCCACTAGATATCTGGAGGAAGACGAGTACCAGGTGTTTATTATATTTATGGTGAAGGAAACTATTGGGGTAGGTATTTTCCTACTGCCAAGATCCCTTTTGCTGGCAAAAAGGGGGCAGTTTTAGCTTATTTCCCCACTATAGCAGCTGGGCATTGTTCTTGGAGGTATCCTGAACTCAGGAACAGTGGGAATGAGGAGGCTGGAAACTTCTGTTATATGAGCAGAGCTCCATAGTATTCCTCCCAATCTCTGACACAGGTGTCCTGTTCAGATGTTCTAAAACTGATAGAATCCATATATGGAGGGAAGAATCAGGATAGCTTTGGCAGCAGACCCCCAAGAACAGCACAAGGAGAGAATCAAAGATCTGTAATGGCAAGAGGGGGAATCAGGACCCTCCCCCCATGCACAAGGAAGTCTCTGATAGCTCCAAGCTCTTCCTGATGCATAGATTCTACCCACTTAAGAATATCTGAATGGGGTGTCATAATACTCAAAGATATATGACTCTCTTGCCACATCCTGCATACAACCATTTTTAATTAGCAAAGCGAGAATATATTAGCAGATACCCAACCCCATAGGCTGCTGTATTCAAATCACTAGTTACCTTATACAAGTTTGTCAGAAGTTATATATATGTTCAGTCATTCTGAGTTACATTGGTAGGGTTTTTAGAGACACCAATTAGTTTTGATTTGTTTGTCATATTCATACACTGTTTCCTGTGTAGGGTACTTCCTTGGGCTTTTGTGAAACTGCAGAGGACTGCTTGTGAAACTCTCTATAGCAGCAGTAGCTAAACTTCAGCAGGAAACTCAGTTGAACTACTTTGAATTAATGCTCACAGTGACCAGAAATCATCTGGTTTTCTAACAACAGATGGCTTGTCCTTATAACTGTGGAGATCGATTTCTGAGTTGGCATCTATATGGGCTCTCATATGGAAATATTTGCTGAGATGGAAAAACAGGACAAGAAACAAAAACTTGCATAGCCTTTCAATAATGTAAAACTGCCTTAGGCAACTGCACAGTGCTGCTCCTGATGTCTACACTATGCGGCTCTTGGTATAGCACTAAATAAACTTTCGGTTTCTGGCTAGCAAGAGCAGATTTCTTGATATTGAGGCTAAAAGGGGCTCTTATTCATCATCTGATGAGCATGGTTGGAAAATGTTAAAGCCTGGTACTCAGAAAAGGAAATCTGTGACAAACACAAAACTGCCTTATACTGAATCAGACCTTTGGTCCATCAAAGTCAGTGTTGTCTTCTCAGACTGCCAGCGGCTCTCCAAGGTCTCAGGGCTGAGGCCTTTCACTTTACCTGATCTTTCTTTTTCAACTGGAGATGCTGGGAATTGAACCTGGGATGTTCTGCATGCCAAGCAGATGCTCTACCACTGATCCACAGATCCCCCCCTAAAACCAGGAAAGAGGCACCATTCCTAAAGCTGGTTAGCTAGGCTGGACTGATACTTCAGGCAGGGTTATGAGAAACTAATACTCTTTAGTGTGGACTTGAAACAAGGCATCCTGTAAGCACTGTATATGAAGGCTGGTTGATAGCTGAATCATGGGAACTGCTGTCTAGCAGGGATGTGGCTGTACTGAGGCGAATAACTCCAGAAGGCCCGTACCAAGCCTGTGCTTTAATTCCAAGGGATGGTCTTGCATTTCCTGAGATTTATACTTGCATTGTAAAGTCTTACTAGTCTAGTTTGGCTCTAACAAATAACCCTATTAGATGCAGATGCGGTTTTTCTCTAGGGTCTAATTGACAGTGTATCCTGGGTCAGCTTAAGCGGTGAACTCAAATTCTTTTTGCTTTCTGCTGGCAGTATATATATATGAAGGGTAATCAGAAGTACCATTTTAGGATTTGAGAGGTTGGAACAGTTTTCTTAAAAGGATCTTTACATTTTCAAAGCATATTCAATGTCCATTCAATGATCTGTAAATTTATTAGTCACTTAACTAAACGTTACAATTCTTCAGTATCAGCTACTCTCCACAGGGCTTGCATAACTATCACAAGTACACTCTGATCCTGGTGATTGTTCTTTCATCCATTTTGTTCATAAATGATGTGAAACTGGGGTTGTGCAGTGTAGTGGCCAAGTTTGCACATGACACAAAATCATTCACAATGATGAAAACCAAGCTGACTGTGAAGAGCTCCAGGAGGATCTCCACAAACTAGTTAAGCAGACAACAATGTGATAATGAAGTTTAGTGTTGGCAAGTGTAAAGTGACTCATACTGGAACAAATAAAAACCCCAACTTCAAGTATAGGCTAATGGGGTCTGAACTTACTGAGACTGAGAGACAAAAAGATCTTGGGGTTGTAGTAGACAGCTCAATGAAAGCGTCGACTCAGTGTGCTGCAGTGGTGAAAAAGGCAAACTCTATGTTTGGGATTATTGAGGAGGGATTGAATTTAAACAACCAATCTTAAAATGTCTCATGTATGGTGTAGCCTTATTTGGAATAATGTGTGACGTTTTGGTCACTGTACCTCAAAAAGGATACTGTAGATTTGTAGACGTACAGAAGACAGCAACCCAAGGTGATCAAGAGGTTGGACCACCTTTCCTATGAGGAAAGTCAGTAGTTTTAAAAAGAGACAGCTGAGGGTTTATAAAAATAAACAGAGGTTTATAAAATTATGCATGAGGTAGAGAAAGTTTACAGAGAGAACCTTTTCTCTCTTTCTTAAAAAACAAGAACTTGAGGACATCCAATGAAGTTGATGGGCAGTAGATTCAGGATGGACAAAAGGAAATATTTATACAATAAGTGATTTAAAGGTTGAATTCACTGCCAGAGGATGTAGCGATAGCCACAGACATAGACAGCTTTAAAAGAGGATTAGACAGACCAAGGGAGGATAGGTCTACCAATGGCTACTAGCCATGATGACTCAAGGGAACCTCCACATTCAGAGGCAGTAAATCTATGAATACTAACGCCAGAAGGCAACACTTGTAAATACAGTGGCTCCAGTTATGAGCATCAACCAATCCACACTGGCACTGATAAGTGTGGGAAATCATCAAAGCAGCAGCAGAGGATGACAACCATGTAAAATTATACACCTGTTCTAATAGTGTAATGATTGGAAATTGGTTTTCTAGCAAGGGGGTTATGCTTCATTAAAGAAGAACACTGACATAAGAAGGTTAGAAATACCTCAAAACTGTCAATATTTTCAGAGATGGGCTAATGCCAATTATTTTTCAGAAGAATGTCCATAACCCCACAAGGATGACCAACAGTCTCCTGATACAGATGTCCTTTCATCTAGTTGTTTTTCATTTTATTCTCACAACCTAGTATCATCAAACTATCCCTCCCCACATTTCCTATCTGCTTCCTTTCTGTCCATCTCTTTCCTGCACTGTGTTCATTGACATCCACTCATCTTCCTGTTTCCATCATTTTTATATCTCTCAACACAGAAGCATCAACATTTTTTATAAAGAAATTCCCCTGAAAGAAAGCAGTCAGTGGTCTTGCCACAGTGAAATACTTTTAACAGTGAAAGTTTCATCTCACGTCTTGCCTTTTAGGAACTAATTAAATCATGCTGGTGAGGCAAAATAATGGATCAAGATGATGTTGCGTGCACCAAGCCTCTCCTTTGAACTGGGCTGCAAACCCTTGCTATCACAAGTGCCCTCTATGTGTACTTCAGGATCACCTGAGAGGTCCATAGCTTGAGGAGAGGGTGTGTTGGCATGATAAGCACACATAGCTGTTGTGCATGAGTTGCCACCCACTTTAAAAGCTGCATGCCTAGCTAGCATCATGCCTAAAACAAGTAAGATCAAATCTGGGGGGAAAGATAGAGGGAAAGAGAAATTGTGATCCTCATTCTATAATGTATTATTTATTTAAATTATATTTAGCCCACCTTTCTCCAAGTGGCCCTAAAACTGCTTACAAAAATTAAAACCAATAAAATAGAAAAAATCCACATCAGTAGCAAAAGGTCAACCTTTATCAGCTTCTGCAGTGGTACCAGACTGTTCTAGAAAGCTATTCCACAAAGCAGGGACATCCATTGAAAATGGACAGTGAATGGGCAGAGTTTAGGGTTGTCAACTTCCATCTGGGGCCTGGAGATCTCCAAGAATTACAACTAATCTCTGGATGCAGAGTTCAGTTTACCAGGATAAATGGCTGCTTTGGAAGGTGGACTCTATGGCATTATACCCTGTTGAATTTCTTTTCCTTGCCAAACCCTGCCCTCCCCTGTCTCTGCCCCCAAATCTCCCAGTCCAAAGTTGGCAACCCTAGCTGACTCTGAGCTCACTTAGCTACAGGAAAGGACATTTAGCAACCCCTGTTCATAGAGGAGTGCAGTCACCATACTGGTTCATATGGGTAAAAGTATTCCTTCAAATATGGGGGGTTCTAAGCCAAGACTAGGGGCTGCAGTGGCTAAGAGGTTAAGATGCTGGGCTGCTGACCAGAAGGTCGGTAGCTCAGCAGTTTGAGACCCAAGTGCCACAAGATGGAGTGAGCTCCCATCTCTGGCTCCAGCTCCTGCCAACCTAGCAGTCTGAAAGCAAGGAATTGCAGTAGATAAATAGGTACTGCTTCGATGGGAAGGTAACAGTGTTCCATGCACCTCAGCCACATGACCACAGGAAAAGTCTTTGGACAGCACTGGCTCTTTGGCTTAGAAATGGAGATGAGCACTGCCTAGAGTCGGATTCGACTGGCTTTCGAGAAGGGAAACCTTTACCTTTAAGCCAAGACTGAGTCTGAAGCTTGCTACCTGCCTTCATCCTATCTGCAGTTGAACCCAGGGAAACTCACTAACCCATGTGGCTGAAGTCTTTCTAGCTTACTTGCCTTGTGAAATCAAATTCTAATAAAAATAACTTTTGATGCCCCAACAATTAATCACGTCTAAGTGAGAGAACACTCATAAACACCATCTTGAGTTCTTTGGAGGAAGGCTGAAACATGACAGAAGTCACAAATGAAACTGGTGATCCTGCTACTCTTACAATGAATAATTTGTGTACACTTGTTAACTATGCTACTTGAGAAAGGGAAAATTCAAGCTCATTATGCTCCTTAGACCACCACTGACAAAAGGGGAATTTCTGTGCAGATACTCTGAAGAAATGTTGTATGTTAGGATATATATGACTAGTTTCTAGTAGGTTAACCATACAAAACAAAAAGGAAAAAGAGAGCCTTGAGGCACTTTCCAGACTGAAAGTTTTATTGACTTGGGTCTATGAAAGCTTATGCCATAATAACTATGGGATACTATAAGGTGCCACGACTCTCCACTTTGTTCAGAGTGGACTTAAAACTTCATGCAAAGACATTTTGGGCGGGGGAGCACAGGAAAGTCACTCAGTCTGCCTGATTTTTTATTCTTATGTGCTATGTCATATCAATTCTAAAAATAGTCCATCTCTTTCGAAAATGACACAGAGACCCATTTCTGAACTTTAAGAGAATGATTTCTTTTTGCCCTTCATTTTTTCATATTTTATTATTTTTTTATCTTAGAACATAGGGCTAATCGCTTTTCACAGGTTAGTGCTCAACCAATTTCATGGGGTTATTGGTTCATATCACAGATGGAAAAAAATGCAAGTGTTGGTTATTTAATCTCTTCTAAAAATATAGACTTCTGCAGGACAGCGTAATGGTCTCTGGCTTATCTCTCCAGTACAAATATAACTTGCAGACCACTGGTGCAGTTAAGGGAAAGAAATGCCGATTCTGTGTGCAAAAGGCCAACTTCATTATAGTTTCTCTCCGCAAAACTCCTTCTAAATAAAACAGCCCGGCAACGTGTGCCTGCTTTCCTTTCAATAATTACAATGTATACATGTATCACTGAATCTTTCCAAGAGACGAAGCTATTTGGAGCTCACATACAGCCGGATTCTGAAGAATTTATCCTCAGGGAAAGGACTATTCATGGTGGATAAATTAGTATTCGAAACCTGGGGTCAGACAGAAGGAGAGAGACAGAGACAGATAGAGATATAGAGAGACCATTTTGGGAAGAATTGGGAAGGCATTTCAGAGAAGCGAAGTGTGTAGTCGAAAACCATAGCACGTTGTACGGGTGTTTATGTCCCCTAACCTCACCTCAGCACAGTCAGGCTAGTCCAAAGAAACCCCAGGCACCCAGTGGAGCATAAATACCACACAACTGAGGCCTGGTCTGAACATTCAGCAGCATGAAATAGTGGTGTGGACTGTACCACTTCAGACTGTATATGGGAGAGTCACATATCTGATAGTTTCCATGTAAAATCTCTCTGCAAATTGGGGGTAGGGAAGCACCTCAAAGACAAAGGTGCTAGTTTAGCCCTTCACATGCTGCACTGGTTTTCCACATACAGGGCACGATCATATGCACCCATTAGCCACATACAGGGCACGATCATATGCACCCATTAGCCATGCGAGAGAGATGACTCACTGGTGGATCAAAGTGGCATGATCACACCAACACATCTGGGAGGCATCCTGCAACCTTCGGCAAGCCGTCACAAGCTGTTTTGATCTGCTGGAGAAGTGGAATAAAAAACTACTAGGGAAAATGCAGTAGCAAACGGTTTGCTGCAAGCCATAGCTGGACTTTCCCCGTGTGATCACACCAGTGCAAACTTGTGGCATTGGGATACTGTGATCAGGCTATCCCAACGCCATGTCTGTTGTTTTTTCCCCCTTCTCAGTATGCATATCATCGCATACTGCCAGCGGAAGACCCCAGGTTGGAAAGGCGATTCATCGATCCCCTGTTTAAGCAAATAAGCAAATCAGAAATAAACGACAACCCCCCCCCTCGCCCGCGGTTGTTTCTGATTACGCAGCGGTGAGTTGCGCCGGCAGCTTCACCGACCTGTGTGATTGCGCAACTGTGGGTCAAATTGCTCCAGAGCAAAATAGCCTCGCTCCCCCCCCCCAGATTATCTTGCTCATGTGGCCACAGCCACAGAGCATTATTAATACAGGGGAACATTGAAAAAAGTAGTCCCTCATCTGCAGACAGAAAGCAGTCCACTCTATTCTGCCGCCTAATCATTTTGCTACTTCACTTCATTCTGATCTGCGTAGACCAGACTAAGTAACAACCTCCCAGTCTGCTGGAACTGAATAGAAATGGCACAGAAAAGTCCTGTTCCATTTACCAGACTCAGTTGTGATGGCCAGGACATTCCACTGTGCTGAGTGCTTGGTTGCATGAAGAACTTTGGTTTTCTCCCCAGTGCTCCTCTGCCAGTGAGGAGTTTAATTGCCTCTAGAATGGGGTTGCTGTCTTCTAGCTGCCTGAAATTTGGGAGGACAGATTCCTTGCCAGAGGGGCGCTATCCCTGATAATTTCATTCCAATTGGACTGCAGACCAAAAAAAACCCCTCTGAAAACCAAAATAAATGACTACCAAAATGATTTTCCAATCCGAACATGGGCCGCAACAATATTGAAGAATCTGAACAAAAATCTGAATGAGAAAAGTAGCCAGACTTGAACCCCAGTAAGACATGATACATCCCTACAGTGAGAGCTCCTTCAGAATCAGTGCAATATCTTTCCTGTGGCTGCTACTTCTTAACAATTGGGCCAGCATGTTCTAGACTGGCTCTCCTCGGAGACATACAACATCCAGTTGGGAAGTTACTAGAGCATTTAAGACAACTTTTACCTTTCCTTGTTTAAACTGTGGGGTTAGCAAAGGATCCTCCTAAGTTAACTCTCATAAGGAAATTCATCCCCAATGTGCCTTAATGGGGAAAAGTAACATCTGAAGCAAAGAACTGATGCTTATGTGAATAATTTAAAAGCATCCCCTGAAGTGCTGCTGATGTCACTGATGTCTACTCAGCAATGGAAGTAGCAAGGCATAGCTTTGCTTCCTCTAGTGTTCACTGTATTAAGAAGGCAATCAGTGTATTTAAAACCCCACAGGCAGGAGCAGCCTGACACCAAGAAGTTCAACAAATTAATATTCATAGTACTTATAGTTAATATGCCACTTGGTAGCTTCAAAGAATGGTACAAATACAAACTAATTAATACAGAATGCCTCCCATATCTTCTCCTTCGCTATATGATGCCTTCTCAGGAGATGAAGCAGTAGCTATTGAAGCAAATTATTTACCTTCTGAACTTTCCTCACAAGTTTCTACCAGGCCTCTGCACTGGAGGAGGCAGGCTGAACTCTGGAGATCAAATTA
Organism: Lepidodactylus listeri; assembly: GCA_029233225.1. Classification (NCBI taxonomy): domain Eukaryota; kingdom Metazoa; phylum Chordata; class Lepidosauria; order Squamata; family Gekkonidae; genus Lepidodactylus; species Lepidodactylus listeri. The sequence goes on along the minus strand of JARCFY010000006.1, from coordinate 39,093,010 downwards.
GGTTTGCTCAGAAAGAGACCTGAGGACATCCAGTACATTAAAGGCTTGGTGGTGATGTGCCAGTTTAACAACACCTTGATCAGATTAGTTGTAACTTCTTTGCAACTCTCATATATTAAGCATTTTCCTGTCATATATAATATAAATTTCAGTAGAACAAGCATAGGCTTTTGTGGATGGCAAGCAAAGGAGAGTTATACCCTTCTAAGTCAATGTTGAAGTCAATGGGCTTAGAAGGGTGTAATTCTTTTTAGGATGACACTGGTTTATTTATTTATTTATATTTATACCCTGCCCTCCCCGCAAGTGGGCTCAGTCAGGGTGTCAGAAGTGGGTTGTGTTTGTTTGGTTTTTTTTTTGTAAAACAAAAGGTGCCAGTATTCATAAGGTTGTGCCAATTTCCATCAATCACCCCCTCCTCTGCAGATCCATACCAGACTGTTCCTGAAGATCTACTCTCCTTTTCTCTGGCTGAGTAAGGTGGGCCAGCACATAAGGATCAAGACTTGGGAGAGACCTGAAAAAGTGGCCTTTATTCAGTACCAGTGAGTACCATCACAAAGAAGCAGAAAGAAACAGCCAGTTAGCAGACATGGCCTCAGAAGTTTTTTAGAGAGATTCATGAATATGGAAGCATGAAAACAGATTGTGTGCAAGAGATCTGCCTCTTGCTGTGTTTCCAGGTTCTGATGCATGCACACACATACAAATCACGCCCCTTTCCATTTCACTGCTTTCATGTCAGCAGCTCTGAGTGATGATTCAGAGGGAGATGGTTTCGTGTCCCTTGAGGAACTGTAAATTCCTTTGACAACAGCTTGCAGACAGAGACAGCCTTCCAAAAGAGGGAAAGAAATACATCACTCTTCTTTGCCATACCTGGGAATTCAAAAGAGTGCTTCTTGCCTCCTCTTTGATGCCAAGATCCATGAATACAACAGAGTTTCTAACTTGGCAAGTGTGTGTTTGGAATTGTCTGAGGATACCAGGCCATTTCCATGTCATTCCAAACAGCAGACAGGTATTCTGTACCTTTATCCTGCCACTGATTGATTCTGATTACTACCCTGCTTTTATTTGTGTTTCTGTGCTTGGAAGTTAGTTTCTCATTAAACAGGTAGTAATCTAGAATAAACGCAAGACCCAAGCATTTCCTATCATTCCTGAATGTTATGAATTATTATAGGCATAATAGTTACAATAACTATATTAAAGAACTGATGACATTAGTCATGTTCAAGCATCTGCTTGTTCAGCTCATGTTCTGCTTGCGGGTATGATCAGGGCAATAATATTCAGTGAGCAGTTTTGATACATCCTGGCTAAGTCAGATGCATCTGATGAGCAAAACTGCAGTGTTTTTGATATGGTTACATTACTTCCTCTCTGAAGCCACCCTCTGCTTCCTGTTGGTTGCTGTCCTTGCATCCAGTGTTGTAATATCATAAAAAGAAAAAGAAAATATTAAGACGTACTACTTTGGTGTCTCTGTTTGACTTCTGTGTCTGCCCATGAAGCTCACTATCTTGGAGTTCTTATGATCAGTTCTCAAACATATGTTACTGAATGCACCACCACAAAAAGCAGACAATGCAGTCTAGTCAATGTTAGTCATTTAAAGGATGTAACCCTAGAGGCAGTTTCAAGATGGATGAGTGATAATAAGCTGAAACTTAATACCTACAAAACAAAGGTGCTACTTGGAGGGGGGGGGGGGGGAGGTTTGATTTAGGAACTGAAACATTTCCTGTTCTGGAAGGAGTTGCACTATCCCTAAAGAAACAAGTTTGTAGCTGGACCTGGGCTTCCTGTTGGATAAACATATGGCAGTGGTGTCGAGGATACCATTCACCAGCTTTGGTTGGTGACCCGGATGTGGTGTATGCCCTGCTAATAGATTACTGCCATGTGCTCTACAGGAGGCTTCCTTTGAAGACTGTTTAGAAGCTACAGTTGGTACAGAATGTTCTGGCCAGAATGTTGACTGGAATGGATTGTAAGGACTGTATGACTCCTGTCTTGTTCCATCTACACTTGCTCCCACTTTGCGTTCAAGGTGCTGGCACTGACCTCTAAAACCCTATAGAGCTTGAGGATAGCATACCTTAAGGACTACTGTGAGGTGAAGCACCCTAATTTCCCTCAAGAGGGAATAATTTAACATGGATATTAGAATGTCTAGTCTGCTCACACATTTTTATGACTTGAGCCTTCCTGCAACTGCCATTGTTATCAACTTCAAGGCCAGATGCAGGAATGTAGTAATTAGGCCCAGTCATGAGAACCTGTGCTTAGCTGTGTAGATAGATAGGAAGGGGGAATTAGGAGCTGTTGCCAACATCCTCTAGAAAATTCCTCAGAAGAATATCCATGCTTAGACCAGAGAGACTACCTGATGAACACACACACACACACAAACACACACACACAGAGAGCTGCCTTATACTGAATCAGACTGTTGGTCCATCAGTCAGTGCTATCTACTCAGACTGGCAGCGGCTCTCCAGAATCTCAGGCTGATGTCTCCTTTTAACTGGAGATGCCGGGGATTGAACCTGGGACCTTCTGCATGCCAGGCAGATGCTCTGCCAATGAGCCACAGCCTCTCACCTCTGATGCCAGAGGGTAGAAAGCTAAAATAAGGGTTTAGGCCAGAGAAAGTCATGCTGACCACATGCTAGTATGCTTTGATATGTTATGCTGCATCATGATAGACTGCAATGTATAAAACACTTTTATGCTGCTGCTTGGATTTGATGCTGCAAGAAGATTTGCCATCAGGGCCAGTGCTACCACTAGGCCAACTAGGCGGCTGCCTAGGGCACAGACTTCAGAGGGGCACAGAACTGATAATCAGCATTAGGCTGTGATCATATGCACAATTAGACCTGACATACGCACGAATGCCAGACATATTTAAAAGGTGTGATCAGACAGGTAGAGAGAGAAATACTTTTCTCCCTTTCTCACAATATAAGAACTCATGGGCACTCCATGAAATTGCTGAGCAGTCAGGTTAGAACGGATAAAAGGAAGTACTTCTTAACCCAAAGAGTGATTAACACATGGAATTCACCACCACAGGAGGTGGTGGCAGCTACAAGCATGAATGGTTTCAAGAGGGAATTAGATAAACATATGGAGCAGAGGTCCATCAATGGCTATTAGCCACAAGATAGATATAGGAACTCTCAGTCTGGGGCAAGTGATGCTCTGTATTCTTGATGCTTGACGGGGGGCAACAGTGGGAGGGCTTCTAGTGTTCTGGCCTCACTGCTGGACCTTCTGATGGCACCTGGTATTTTTGGCCACAGTGTGACAGAGTGTTGGACTGGATGGGCCATTGGCCAGATCCAACATTGGCTTCTTTTATGTTCATTTATTTATTCCATTTATACCTCGCCCTCCCCGCGAACAGGCTTAGGGTGGCTTACAACATTGGCACCAGTTGCCGATAAAACCATATAAAACATTATAAAACAACACGATACAGATAAATTATAAAATCATAGGTACTATCAGTTATAACATTCATTGCTTGCAATGGCGTACTAAATGTCTACAGCTGCTGAGTTTCAGCTCAGTGTTGTCCTGAGTCACTCACTGTGATGAGCCCAATGTTGGTACTGAAGGTAACAGTGGGGACGGCTCCTAGTTGAAAGCCTGGTGGAAGAGTTCCGTATTGCAGGCCCTGTGGAGCTGCATAAGGTCCCACAGGGCCCTGATCTCTTCTGGGAGCTTGTTCCACCAGTAAGGAGCTGCCACTGAAAAAGCCCTAGCCCTCGTCCCAGTGAGCCTGGCATCCTTGGGGCTGGGGAGGGTCAAGCGGTTTTTTGACCCTGACCGCAGTGCTCTCTGGGGTATATATGGGGAAAGGAGGTCCCTCAGGTATGTCGGACCCTGGCTATATAGGGCTTTAAAGGTAAATACCATCACCTTGAAGCAAATTCAGTATGCTATTGGCAGCCAGTGCAGGGTCTTCAGTGCAGGCTGGATGTGCTCCCAACATGGTATGCCAATCAGCAGCTTGGCTGCAGTGTTCTGCACTAGCTGCAGCTTCTGAATTTGTGACAAGGGCAGCCCCATGTACAGAGTGTTACAGTAGTCTAGTCTCGAGGTAACCGTTGCGTGGATCACTGTGGCCAGGTCGTTGCCTTCAAGGAAGGGAACCAACTGCCTAATCAGCAAAAGATAGTAGAAGGCCAACTTAGCAGTGGCTGCTGCCTGGGCCTCCACTGTTAAGGAGGAATCCAGGAGTACTCCCAAACTCCTAATCTCCAGCACTGGCACCAGCAAAGCCCCGCCGAAGGTCAGGAGTGTGGTCCCCACCAGCGCACCACCCCGGCCCACCCACAGGACCTCCAGCCTTAGAATAGCCACTAAATAAAGCAGCCAATAACTTGAACCCAGTCTCCCAAATACTGTTGGAATAGAAGGATTTTGCATTTTAAAGATAAAAAGGCCTTGCATATCTGTATGATTCATCTGTGTAGTGATACTAACAGCGTGGTTAGCATTCCCTGTAATTTTAATTAAAAAAAAAATATATAGGCTTAAAATTGCATGTGGTTTTACAATGGCAGTCTTCTACTTTCCACCATACCTTAACAGCTTTCCCTGTATCCTATGTCCTACTGAGAGCTTTTCCGCACCTCAGTGTTACCACTTCAAGGATTTTATTTCTTGAATTCGGAGCCAACCCTCCCCATGTATTCTGTACTTCCTTTGAAAAGGGGTTATGCGGCCATGTCATCATGTACTTCATCAGCAACAGAACCTCCTTTTTTCATGCATGTGCAGTAGTTATAACATCATAACATTGTTTTTAAAAAGGCTGAATGTATCATGGGAACAGCATGGTTGCTGCCATTTCAAAAGTCCCCTGCTCATCCTTAGTCACCAGATAAGGAAATGGCCAGTGAAGATTCCCACAAAATCCTAATAAAAATAGTATTCCATTGGTGATTGTCAAACTGGATACACCAATTCACAGCAGTGTTATTCAATAATTATGAAACATGCTAAATGTACCATCATGGACTTTGTCAGCAATGGAACCTCCTTTTTTGTGCACATACAGTAGTGTTTTAAAAAAGGCTAGATGTGTCATGGTGAACAGCATTGTTGCATATGCAGTCACATTATAATATCATAACATTGTAAAAAAAAGAAAAGAAAATACACCGGAAGCTATAGGGGAAAAGAAGGGGGAGTGAAGAAACAATGCAAGCGTGTGATATCACAATTTACCCCCCCCCCCCCAAAAAAAAAAGAAATGAAGGAAGGAAAGGAACTTCATGGATGGCTAATTGCATGGAGAAGGCTACATGAAACCTTGCTGCCCGTTTTGTCCCAGTGTTATGACGTTGCTATATTATAATTTTAAAAAAGTGTCACAACACAATCAACACTATGCTTTAAAAAAATTAGCAGATTGCTTAGGGGACAACCTGAGGGGGGCGAGAGAGTGGGTGAACAAACGACACTGACAACACAAAAGGGTGGCAGAAAACAAAACTGGGAATTCCTCACCGGAAAACTGTGAGTTCAGACCCAAAGGGGGGGGGGGGAATCGAGGAAAAAAGTGGAACTGGCCAACACGGCTAATGGGGCACTAAATTCAGATCTACTTCTGGGGAGGTAAAAAGTTGTGTGGAAAATATTACAAACTTCAATTATTTAAGAATGCTGATGCAGAGGTTTACACTTCTGCAGAAAGGGTCTGAAATTGTTAGGCATGAGAACTTGCAACTCACACAAGGATTTGAAATAAAGGGAGCTTTTGAAATCAATCAATACTTGTTTTCTGACTTTATCCTCCATCTCCCCCTCCCCCAATCCTTCATCCGTGTAACATGCCAGGAACAGTTCAGATTTATTACCCCTAGTCTAATTTAAGGTTTTGTCTCCTTAGCTGCACATTGCAATCAAGTTAATTATTGGATTTCTTCTCAGGTATGCTAATTATATCATTCATCTGTCATTCCTGAGAGTGAACATAAGCTAAAAAAAGGGGCTGCATCCCAGCTTTCATCATTTGAAGCATTCTTAAATGTGCTTAATACGTCATAACTGCAATTTTTAGGCTGTGTTGACACTTTCCTGTAACACTGAACTGAGAGCCAAGCTCTCTCTGTGCGTAAAGTGACAACAGTTGCAGCCAACTTATAGCGACCCCAGAAAGGAGCTTTGAAGATAAGTGAGAAGTAGAGACAGTTTGCCATTCCCTTTCTCTGCATATTCCTTGGTGGTCTCCCTTCCAAGTACTGACCTTACTTATCTTTTCAGATCTGACAAGATCAAAGTATACCATGCCACCTTCCTTCCCAGACCCAAGCTAGGTCTCACATTTTACATGGGGACCTGGAGCTGCAGTGTTATTTCAGGTGAAAATGGTGCAGCGGGGAGTCACTCCTCCCTTCTCTCAGTCCCAGCACCAGGGCCCTGATGAGAGATGCCAAGCTGCAAGTGGGGCCTAGAGATCTCCCAGAATTACAAATTATCTCCAGACTACAGATATTAGTTTCCCTGGAAGAAATGGCTGATTTTGAAGTGTGGATTCTGTGCCATTGTGCCCCTCCCCAAAGTCTCACCTTAAATCTCCAGGATTTTTCCAACCTGGAGTTGGCAACCCTAGCCCTGATCCTGGCCTTCTGCAGCTGCCTTTAACATTTGAAAACAAACCCACAAGATATTCATATGACTATTGTCCATTGTATACACAACCATTTTTTAAATACAGTAACTACTCAAGTAATGGTACTCAATCTCAGGCACCTTCAATGCAGGACATCCTGGCCTTACATGGCAGAAACAGTTAGATAGAAAGGCAGTTAGTTGGGAGTTCAGGACTGGTAGGTAAATGAGATGTGTCCTCTGTTCTATGTGGTAAAGAGCACAGAGTATTGGATTGCCTGAGGGAAACAGTATCCCCATGCAGCCATTTTAAAAAAAATCTTGTGTAGGGCGATCTTGTGCTTTTTTCTCAGGCCAGTCTATCTCACAAAGTCATTGCGAAAATAAAGACATAGCCCTGAACTTTTGGGAGGAAAGGCAGGATGTTAATATGAGCTGCCCTTCTGTACAAACCTTGGGTATGTAAAATTTCATAAGAAAAGGACTAGTTGGATCAGATCATCATCTAGACCAACGTCTTGTTTCCCACAGAGGTCAAGCAAATGGCCTGGAAGACTCACAGAAACTATGGCCTCCCTTGTTGTTGTTCTCAACACTAACAAGTGAATTCAGACACATATAGCCTCCAGACATGAACTCTGGAGGAGTGGAACAATTGTTTCCATGAGCAGGAAGAATTCCACCCATGGTACATGACTTTTGTGCCTCCCTCCTCCCACTTGCAGCCATTGGTGGAAATCCTTCCATCCACTGACTTGTCCCCCTGAATCCAAGCTGCAGAGATTTCATTTAGACATCATACTAAAAGCTATTGATGGACCTGTCCTCTATGAATGTGTCCAGTCCCCCTTTTAAAAGCAGTTAAATTAATGGCCATTGCTACATCCCATGGCAATAAGTTTCAACAGTTAAGCTAATTATTCCAAATGTGCAAGTTAATTATCCCAAACAAATAAAATGGCAGTTGTGCACCCTGGAAATAATGCCTTGAAATAATGGCACTTACCCCCACCCTCGGGCCCATCCTTGCCGTAAATAGTCAGGCCAGGTGATTACAGTCCATGATTCTGGATCACATCAGTATGTATAAATAAGGCATGAATAATTATTTATAGCTGATATACAAAAATAATGAATATATTAAATTAGCAGAAAAACTAAAAACAAGGATTTTTTTTAAAAAAAATTATGCCTTCCTAGGTTTTACAGAACTTTTCACAATGTTCTGTTCTTTACAAAGCAATGGCTACATTCTCCACATAACCTAAAACCATCACATCAGGTATAGGTCTTCTTCAACAGAGCATTACTAAAAAAGACATTTTCCAGAGTGATTTTAATGCTGAAGGAGGCGGTTTTCAATTTGTTTTCAAGCAAAGGTCGTTTCTTTTTTCTTTTTAAAATAAAACCCCCCTCTGAATAATCCTCGAAATTTTAGCCACGAAAACAGAATAAAGCAGTAATTGAATGCATTTGATGCTTAGAGCTTAAGTGGGCTACATTATATTTTACTATAAGAAACAACAGTTGGATTCTAATAAGCTAATTAACCTTCAGCTGAGAAACACTGTATGAATGAATAAATGAGGAAAGCAGCAAGAAAAGAGTTGAACTTTTGTAATGCAAGGATGATTTACCAACTTTAAAAACACCCTACAGGGATGCCATAATAAAAATATTATGGATTTAAATTCAGTTGTCAATATTGCTTCACCAAAACACTGACTGCTATTTGGGCTATTTAAATGGATTCCATCCTAGCCTTAGTAGCTTTGCATTCCATTTATGCATGTTTTGAATACTATAATGTACCTTTTCCTCATGTCCCCGTTTATATTTTTCCCTCTGTCCACTGCAGTAAGTTGTCTGAACTTTCAGCACACAAACTGGATGCCAGAGAGGAATCAGCTGCAAGCTATGTAATCTTATAAGTATTGGGGTGTCAATGCCTTCCATGCAATGTCCTTTCTAAAGGACTAAAGCAACTACTAAAAACCAAATCACAGCCAGATTAAAGGTTTCCCAGCATCTTATCATGCTTCTATGTTCTCTTCCCCATTTAAAAAAGTATCAAATTTAGCTGTAAAATAAATTATAAACCACACCTTCCCCTGCAAGATCCTATCTCACTTATCGTCAAAGGATGGAATCCACTACATTTTGGAGTTCAGGACTGGAATTGATGGCCTTAGATTATGCTACAAGAGACAAAAGTTGCCAACTCCAGGTTGGGAAATTCCTGGAGATTTGGAGGTAGACCCTAGGGATGGCAGAAGACGGGGGGGAGGGGGGGCAAAATCAGGGGAAACCCCACCCCATCAGGGGGGTGGCACTCCTACTTGGCTCTACCTACCTCACAAGATGCCTGTTGTGGGGAGAGGAGGGGAAGGTGATTGTAAGCCACTTTGAGACTCCTTAGGGTCATGAAAAGTGGGGTATAAAAACCAAATCTTCTTCTAGTTCCATTGACTCCACCCTCCAAGGTAGCCATTTTCTCCAAGGGAAATGATCTCTGTAGTCTGGGAAATCAGCTGTAATTGCAGGAGATTTCTAGGCCCCACCTGGAATTTGGCAACACTAATCGTGGATAAGGCACAGCTTTACTCTTATATGAGGAAATTTTCACTTGTGAGGCTTAAATCTGTAATGCAAACAGTGGTCATTTGGGGCTGGAGCTAGGCTAGCCCAGAAATGGGCACTAGGGCAGCCACAGGCCAAATCAGATTCCCTGATCTGATTTGGCCTGCTGCCGAATTGCTGCTGAAATTCGGCAGTGGCTTAAAAAGCGGTGGGAGGGGAGGGGGTTTGAGGGACAGGCTCCAAACTTGCAGGGTAGCTGCTGGAGCCTCTCCCCAAAATACCCACCAAATTTCAAGGAGATTGGACCAGGGGGTCCAATTCTACGGGCCCCCTAATATTTTGCCCCCATGTTTTTTCCCACCATAGAGAACAATGGAGGGGATGGGGCAATCTGTTTGGGGGCCCGTAGAATTGGACTCCATGGTCCAATCTTCTTGAAACTTGGTGGGTACTTCAGGGAAAGGCCCCAGCAGCTACCCTGCAAATTTGGAGTGTCTCCCTCAAACCCCCTCTCCTCCAGCCCCTCATATACCCTATGAGTTTTCGCCATTGACTTCAATGGGCCATAGGGTATAATTGGGCTGAAACTGACATTTGGCCGGTGATGTCAGGGGGCGTAGCATATGCTAATGAGTTATGCTAATGAGCTCCTGCACCTCTTTGTCTACAAAATGACCCCTGAGTGCAAATATAAAATACATAATGGGAAACTTTGTGTAAATTAGCTTTCCAGCCTATTTCAGGGCTACATCAGTGGCCTATACTAGAGAATAGCCACTTTACTACTGCATTCACAGTACAAGGGGAATCTCCTCAGTATACGTTTCATGTGGTGTTCTCCAACCATTTATAATGGCTGCAAACAAGGTCCATTAGCAGAAAATCAAATATTTTAAAAATGAACATGTAGAGGGAGGAAATGGAATAATGTCTGGTGGATTCACCTCCAGATTCCATATATTTATTGAAAGTCATGCACAAGGATCTACAATGCTAAACCACATTATGTAAACTCTGAACATAAGATCTGTATCCTCAGATTTTGCATGTTACAGATTGTGCATTCCTGGCTGATCTGTGCATGGAAGTCTCATTCGCTTTCACCCACTATGTGTACATGTCTGCCTTGGTTGAGTGTCTGCACAAGGCTGAATTCAACCTGCTGAGTTGGATCCAGAGTAAATTTTCTCTCAATGGAATGGAACTTTCCATCCCCCCCACCCCAAGTTCACTGGGACTTATGCCTATGTAAGTATGAATTGTGCCACTCAAACCAAACCTATGCTTGTTTTCTCAGAAGTAAGACCTACTGATTTCAGAAAATGGTATGAAGGCCTGGCATAGCCTGGCAACTGGCAGGGTTCCAAGGAGGATGGGGATATGGAGGGAATCCATTGGCAAAAGTGTAATGTTACTTCCATGGAAAACCTGGAAGTAACATCACACCTCTCTCACTGGAAATTGTGGAAAACCATAGATTCCCTGCTGATTCCTACAAAGTACCTTCATATTTTCCTCAGAAAGCTATCAGCCTCATGGCAATTTGTAAAAATTACCCCCCCCCCAGTGTTCCTTGCATAGCATACTACATGTAGGGCAGCAAAAAATGAGGAAATAACTCCCCCTGCCACCCCAGTTCTGTTTTGGTGCAGAAAATGGCTGGGCGGGGGAGGCAGGAGCCTTTCTCCTTGTGGTAGTCTTGCAAGCCCAAACAAGTTCTGCTTTATTTTTAATAGCTGTTCCCTCCAGCTGCTGTGCAGCTGCAAGGAACCTGAGTTGGGTTTGGGAAACCTGGACCCAGCTCTTTTAAAAAAGTGAACATCTATCTTGGACCTCCTAAGAATTAGTCCTGAGACACTTATTAGTGGAACAAACTTTTAGGAATAGGAATCTGGTAGACAGGGCAATTTGAGGCAGTACAAGAATGTACATGTGTGATTTCATCTACATCTAAACAGCTTGACTGCATCTCGGCATTAATGTTCACCAAGTCAGATTACCATAAGGAACACAGAGACACTTTGCATGTAAGTAACTGTTAAAATGCTGTGGTTTTTTTTAAATTTTAAGAATGTGAAAAAATTCAGGCAAGGAGGCAATGGGAGATGAAGAAGTAGTGATTTGGAGATTCTGCATGCACAAACAGCTGTTTAGCACAATTAAAACTGTCCAGACACCAGCCAGTGTTTTCTTTGGCTGTGGTGATGGCAACTGACAGACCATTTGTGAGCTGATCAAGTATCCCCAATGTTTTGGATTGTAGCACTAAACAATTGCACTGGTTTGTTGAGGTGCAATAAAACACTGATAGCTTTATATATGGTTTATATCACAGTCTTTCCCATTTTTTGATAAATAACCTTGGAAAGGCTGAAAAAAAACCAGAAAGAAAAACCTCCAGCATCGGACAGTATCCATTAGCTGTTTGGCATCTTGGCATTGATAAATTTCCAAGGGAATCACCTTGACCTACAACTTTCATATCCATTTACCTTGATAAGAGACTTCCTGACCCCAGAAAAACAATGTTGCTGTTTGTGGTTTTGTCCACTTCTGTCTTTCTATCTCATGGAAAACAGCCCACATTCTTCTTTTCATTCACAGCTTTTTCTATTATCTGGCCAGTGCATTTATTCTGGCTACTGTACCCTGAAGTACAGATGGCATTCTAATAATAAAAGCCAGAATTTTAGCAAACACAATGCACTTAAAACACATTGACATAGATGAAAAAAAGATGGTTTATTAAGCTCCTACTGACAAAGAACAGAACATACAGTGTGTTTTAATAGTCCCTGGATTATTGTTAAAAGTACCATCCTGAGCAAAGCTGTGCCATTTTAAATTCACTGAAGTCAATGGACATAGAACAGTGTAACTAACTACTTAGGATGGCACTGTTAGTTTCATTCTCAGGCCTTATTGAGAATGCTACAGTTTTGAGCCAGTTGTGAGTACTCTGACCTTCACGTAGAATGACATTTCCACTTCATTGCCCAAGTCATAACATAACAGACTTTATCGCAGCTTCCACCATGGGATGAGAGGGCTGTTTATCATAACAGTATTTATGATCCTGGTAAATGTGCACATCCATGGCTGTAGCTCACTGTGGAGTGTATATGAGCAGTAAGCCTGAGTTGGCCTCTGAATAATGAATACATACCGTATATGCATTCTGCAAATGGTGGTGCTTTCTCCAGTGCAAGAATCCTTCCCCGGCTGACAGAAAAGCCACTTTCCTCAGAGGAAGGCTCTGAGGCTGCCCCGTGCCTCCCTCCCGGGTCTCCTACCAATTGCCAGACTAGGCCTGCATCCCTCCTTTACAGGGCAGTGGCTCACCAAGAATCCACCCAGTAAGTTCAGAGGTTCCTGGTCTACTCCTGGCATGTTTAGTTTTCATCCCTTATTTCTCCCCCCCCCCCCCCCCAATAAAATACCGCTGTAGATGTGCAATCTGGAGGAATTTTCAAAAATCTTTTTTCTCTCTGGTCACCTTTTCATCAAAAATCTCTCCCAGGTATTTTTCCCCCTTGGAGGAAAAGCACTGGGGGAAAGTCAAGTTTAATTGAAAGGCAGCTGGTAAAAGAGGTCAAAGAACTTTCTCTGTGACACAAACATGCCTACTCTTTTCTGCTTGAGAATGCATCTCTGCAGCTGCCTTTTATAAAAGAGTAAACACTGGGTACAAAGTACATACATCCAATGGGTGGTCTGTCATTTGGCTGGAGTGCAATTGCTCCCGGAGGCTCCACTAGAACATTTCATGGAGTTGTATGCCTATTCTCAGTGCATGTGGTTATATCACCATCTAAACAACTGGCTTTTCCTTCATTATCTTTAGACCCCTGTTGCTTCACCTGCCGGTAAAAAAAAACAAAACTAATGAGTACAAACAGAAGCATCAGATCCAGATTTTTTCAAATGAGCCCCATCTGTTAGATCACCTCATTGGGTTATGCCATGTCATCAGCTTGCTGAGACCTGAGCAATTGTAATCTATTATCAAAACATAATGTGAGTAGAATATTGGGGCAGATCTGAATAAGAACATAGGAAGAGCCCTACTAGATCAGACCAGTGGTCCATCTAATCTAGCATCCTGTCTCACACAGTGGCCAACCAGTTCCTCTGGAGGGCCAACAACAGGGCATAGAGACTGAGGCCTTCCCCTGATGTTGCCTCCTGGCCCTGGGATTCAGAGGTTTGGTGCTTATGAATGTGGAGGTTCCCCTTAATCACTACAGCTAGTAGCCATTGGTAGACTTATCCTCCATGGATCTATCTAATCCTCTTTCAAAGCTGTTTATTCCTGTGGCCATCACTACGACCTCTGGCAGTGAATTCCACATTTTAATCACTCCCTGTGTAAAGTAGTATTTCCTTTTGTCCATCCTGAACCTACCACCCATCCATTTCACTGGATGGCCTTAAGTTCTAGTATTTTGGGACAGAGAGAAAAGGTTCAATTTGTCAACTCTTTATGCCCCACACATAATTTTATAAACCTCCATCATGTCCCCCCTTCGTTATCTCTTTTCTAAAATGAAAAGTTCCAGATCCTTCAGCCTTTCCTCCTAGACAAGGAGCTCCAACCCCCCTAATCATCTTCATTGCCTTACTCTGTACTTTTTCCAGCATTGCAATGTCCTTTTTGAGATATGGTGACCAAAACTGTACACAGTGTTCCAAATGAGACTGCATCATAGATCTATAGAGGGGCATTATAAGATTGGCTATTTTATTTTTAATCCCTTCCCTAATAATCTTTAACACAGAGTTTGCCTTTTTCACCCCTGCAGCTCACTGGGATGACACTTTCATTGAGCTATCCACTACGACCTCAAGATCTTTCTCTGTCTCAGACCATTTCCACACATGTCCAAACCTCCACACTGGCATTCTTAAATCATCAATTTTTGTCAGTTCCCCCCACTACTTTTGGAGGCTCCTAGAGTAGCTCTGAATTTATTGTCCCATTAATGCATGGTTTTCAGATCCACTTTTTCGACAATTTTTTTCCCTTCAGATATTGACTTGCACTTTTCCTGTGTGAAATTTCCAAATTCAAATTAGGTTAGAGTTCACACACTTAACCACTACACTAAAATGGCTCCATTAAAATGTGTGAAATATTTGTTCATGTCCGGCAGCTATCAGACATCTGACGTTTATTCTGTGCACAGACTCTAATCTGGGAGAACCAGGTTTGATTCCCCACTCCTTCACTTGCACCTGCTGGATGACCTTGGGCGAGCCATAGCTCTGGCACAGCTGTTCTTGAAAAAGAGCAGTTTCTGTCAGAGCTCTCTCAGCCCCACCTACCTCACATGGTGTCTGTTGTGGGGAGGGGAAGAGAAACAAGTTTGTAAGCCACTCTGAGACTCCTTTGGGTAGTGAAGGGCGGGGTATAAATCCAATCTCCTTTTCTTCCTCTTCTTCTATTCTATGTGGCTCTTACGTTAAGCAAGTTTGGCCACCCCTGATCTATGGGATTGTCATTTAGGTGTTATTTGTTCTTCTGGACTTTTCGGATTCCCCTCATTGCTCTTTCTGTTTTTGGTGCTACTTCAAACATTTGCTGCTTCATTGTCAGTTACTTGATTTTGCTTTTATATTATTGACGGGGTAAGCAATATATTGTAAAGCAATATTGGTAGTGGTCCTGGCTCAGTGGTAGATAATCTGTCTGCATACAAAAGGTCACAGGTTCAATCTCCTTCTAAAGGGATTAGATAGTGTGTGATGTGAAAGACCTCCACCCAAGATCCTGGAGAACTGCTGCCAATCAGAGTAGACAATATCGACTTCAATAGACTGACTTCAACAGACCAATTAGTCAGCTTCATGTGTTCCACTAGTTTTGAGCATTATTAATGGGAAAGAGGTGTACAAATTTAAAATTTTTTTTTATCATGAGTGGACTGAAAGGGGTACAATATTTATGTGAATGATTTGTGAGGTTGTGCCTGTTTGTACAGGTGTTTGTGCACATCAGTGCACAGCAGCGCTGCTTTTAAAGTCTTCTAATGTATAATAGCACACAGCAATGGGTCTAAGAAAGCAACTTTTAATGCGCATTAGCATGCTCTTTAGTGCATGGCTTTCAAAAGTGTCTTTAAAATTCCATGATTGTTTTTAAAGCCAGCATTTATGCCATCTGCACACAGCAAGGGGTTTAGAAAAGCATCTTTAATGTTCATTAGTATGCACATCAGCTCACAGCGACAGGGCGGAGGAAAAGATTGCAAGCATTGTCCCTTCCAGTAAAACAGAATGGTGCTGAAACAGCAGCAGAGTGAGAAGTCTCTGGTAGCAAACAGAAATGGGGGGAAATGCAGAAAAGTGGGAGGTAGGAATTTCTTCAAAGAACTTTCCCTACCTTTCAAAATGGCAGTTTTTGTAATGGAAATTACACATCATGAAAATCCAGCATCTATATACTAATAACCAAGTGGTGCACCCCCGTGCAAATATCTAAATACGTGTGGGGGGCACTTGGGGGCAGGGAGGCTTTTCTACACACGGGCGGGACTCCCCCCGTGTGCAGAAAAAATCCTAAAAGTAAAAAAAAACTTTCAGGGGATATTTAAATCCCCCTGAAAGTAAAAGAACAGTGGCAGCCTGCGGTTGGGAGGCCTCACTGCTGGTGCTGGGGGACGGCGGGGGAGAAATGCAGGGCCTGAGTGGCTTCAGCCACAAGGGCCCGTCGTAGGAGCTGGGGCTGAGGGTGGCAGGGCAAAAAATGCCGGGCCCGAGTGAAAGCGGGGCGAGGGGTGGAGGAGAAGTGGCCCGAGTGGCTTCAGCCACTTGGGCCGTGGAGGAGGGCGGGGGGAAGAGGAGGAGCAGCCCGAGTGTCTGACAGCCACTTGGGCTGCAGAGAAGGGCGGGGAGGAGAAGGAGGAGCAGCTCGAGTGGCTGACAGCCACTTGGGCCATGGAGAAGGGCAGGGGCGGTGGAGGAGCATCTCGAGTGGCTGACAGCCACTCGGGTTGTGGAGAAGGGTGGGGGCAGAGGTGAACCACGGAGAAGGGCAGGGGCAGAGGAGGAGCGGCCCGAGTGGCTGACAAACATTTGGGCCATGGAGAAGGGCAGGGGGGCAGAGGAGGAGTGGCCCAAGTGGCTGACAGCCACTTGGGCCACGGAGAAGTACAGGGGAGGAGAAGGAGCACCCTGAGTGGCTGACTGCCTCTGGGGCCATGGAGAAGGGTGGGGGGCGGGAAAAGCGGTGGTCCAAGTGGCTGACAGCTTCTCCCCCCCCCACGTGAGTATCGTGGGTCCCCCCCCTTCTTGTTAATATCTAATTTGCTCACATTTATATGTAATCATTACAGCATTTCTGCGAAAAGCCATCAGGGCAGATCTTTTGTCCTGGACCCAAATGATCTAACAGTTACAAGTGGCTAATATTCCATTGTTGAATGAGATGTTAAAATGGGTGGTGGCTATGCAGCTTCAGGTAGTGTTGAAGAAGATGGATTATTTAGACCCATTTCAATCTGCTTTAAGGCCTAGCTTTAGAATGGAAACAGGGTCACTTTGACTGATGACTTTTGCTGGGGGAGGGATGGGGGGTAGGTAACAGGAAATCGTCACACATAGTATTCTTCTATAGAGGCTGGGCTAGGCTGGGAGTAGAAGGCACCATGTTTTGGTGGTTCCACTTTTACTTGACCAACCAATTCCAGAAGGTGGTCCTGGAGGACTGCTGCTTGGCCCCATGGCATTTATGTTATGGTGTTCTGCAGGGGTCCACCCCCCCCATGCTATTTAACATCTGCAGGAAACCACTGGGAGAGGTCATCTGGGGATCTGGAGTGAAGTGTCACCAACATGGTAATGGCACCAGCTCTATTTCTCCTTAACAGCTAAGCCAGGTGCATCTTCGGAAGTCCTGAATAGGTGTCAGCAGAATGGGATGGATGAGGGCCAAAAACCTGAAGCTCAGTCAGTCTAGACAAAACTGAGCTGATGATGGTCAGTGGAGAAGCTGTTTTGTATTAAAGCCAAAAACTTTTGGGTACAAATACACTCACTACTTCAGAGGATTTTAAAGATCAATATACAACTGAAACCAGAGTCTTTTTGGACTAATGGACAGACAGCTGGGGAACTTTGTTTTTATATATGACAACTGCAGCAAGATTATTATTATTTGTGCAAAAGTGGAAGGGTTTGGCAATACCTACAAAAGATGAAGGATTGATAGAAGATGTGGGAACTTTCAGAAATGCCTAAACTTACTTTCTTGATTAGAGAAAAGACAATAACTCCATTTATCACTGACTGGAAACCCCTTATAGATTTTTTGCATGAAACAGACAGAAATGAATTGATGATTTGTGGTTTTGATTATTAAGGAGGGGATAGTCAATAGAAAAAGAGAGAGATTTTCCTTGTAACCACAGAGTTACATAGAAGAGAAGAGAAGAAGAGATTGGATTTATATCCCGCCCTTCACTCACTTAAGAGTCTCAGAGCGGCTTACAGACTCCTTTCCCTTCCCCTCCCCACAACAGACACCCTGTGAGGTAGGTGGGGCAGAGAGAGCTCTTTCCCAAACTGTCCTTGAGGGAACAGCTGGTACAGAGCTATGGCTTGCTCAGGGTCATCCAGCCAGGTGCAAGTGGAGGAGTGGGGAATCAAACCCGGTTCTCCCAGATTAGAGTCCGCGCACTTAACCCCTACACCAAACTGGCTCTCTTACTACACCAAACTGGCTACATAATTTTGTAGAACAAAGTTAGAGTCCAATGGCACCTTTAAGACCAACAAAACAAAAATGGCACCTTGAAAGCACATGAAAGCTCACACCTTGAATAAAACTTTGCTGGTTTTAAAAGTGCCATTGGACTCTAACTTTGTTCTATTGCTTCAGACCAGCATGGCTGCCCACTTTGAGATAATTTTGTAATCACACTTGTATTTGCCATAGAGAAAATCAGAAGCCTTTCCCTTTCTTTATATCTCTTTTTGTCTTCTTTTTTCTTCTTTTTCCTTCTTTTTCTCTATTTTCTTTATATTAAAATTTTGTTACTTTTTATTGCCCTAAAAAAACCCGTCTCAATTAAAAAAAAAAGAGAGAGAGAAGCTGCTTTGGGACTGTGGAGCCAGCCTGTCCTGGAGGGGGCTGCGGTTTCCCCGAAGGAGCAGGTTCATAGCATGGGGATGCTTTTAGATCCTGGCCTACAGTTGGAGGCTTCAGTCTCCTCCATGACATTCAGTGCCCTTTAACAGCTATGGCTGGTTCACCAGCTGGAGCCAATCTTTGAAAAGTGTGATCTGGCCACAGTGATCCATGCTCTGATCACATCCAAGTTAGATCGCTATCATGCACTCTATGGGAGGCTGCCTTTGGGAACAGTTTGGAAACTTAAATTGGTTCAATCTGCAGTGGCTAGGCTACTGGCAGGGGTTGATTACAGGGATAGTATTCACTGTGGAGTCCTGTGAGCAAACATCTACTTTGTGAGCTACTGGCATTAAAGTTGTGAGTGAGTGATTTGGCTACTGCATAAATTAGTTTGCTCTGGAGCCATCCTTCCTGAGCTAAGACAAAAATGTGTGAGTTGGAGGCTAAAAAACTGTGAGCTAGCTCACACTTACTCAGCTCAGAGGGAACACTGATCATATCATCCCTCTGCTGCACAATTCAAAGTTCTATCTATCTATCTATCTATCTATCTATCTATCTATCTACCTACCTACCTACCTACCTACCTACCTACCTACCTACCTATCATCTATCTATCATCCATCCATCCATTCTTTATCTATCTGCTATTTATAGTCCGCCTTTCTTACTGGGGCTGAATCTGGGGCCAGGGTACCTGAAGGACCATCTCCTCCAATCCTATCCAGCCCACCAGTTCAGATCTGCCTCTCAAGCTCTGCTCTCTGTGCTCCCGCCTTCAGAAGCGTGGTGGGTGGGGACCACATCTGTGGTGTCACATTGCCTTTGGGATTCTTTTAGGTGCCAGGCTAACACATATCTTTTTACCCAGGCTTTTAATTAGGAGTTTTATCATATCAGCTTTCTAACGGTCTGCTCTATTTTATGGGCAGTTTTTATACTGCTTATGTCTAATGACTTGTTTTTAATGGCTTTTTAATACTGTGTTGTTTTAATTGTAAACTGCCTCAAGCAGGAAAAGGCAGCATAGAAATATTCATTAAAAGTAACTAATAATGAAGCCTTATTGTGTGTAAATGGACAGTTGAAACTTTTCAGGACATAGAGGCAATAACATCACCTGGTAAGTAACAGCCCATTCAGCCTCTGTTAAAGGGACATTTTTCTCCAGGCCTATTGACAACTGATCTATTGGTGCAAGGCATGTTCTGCTGATACAGGAGGCTCTTTCACCAGTGAATCCCAAGTTGCATCAAGGAACACACCATCTTAGCTGAGCAGAGTGGTATGATATTATCCAGTATTCTATAAATCTAGATCTCATATGAAGACATACATTAATTACACTACTTCAGATGCTAAATGACTTTGTTCAGTCCTATGTTTTGGGGCTTCATGTCTTCAGTTTTATTCACCTGTATAAATTATTTATTCTGTCTCACAGTCTCCATCTAGTGAAGCCTTTTCTTCATTGGTTCACTTTAGCGGAGCTTCATGGTTTGCTGGGATTACCCAGAAGCACAGACAAGGCATATGTGGAGGCCATACACTGGAGTCAGTTTCCCATTTCTTCTTTTCTTGCAAGTGTACACTAAGTCAAGAGCTTCCCTGCTAGCTCCTGTTCTGGCTATTTACCCCAATCATGCAGGGAATTTTCATCTTTTAAACATTCTTCCAGGTAATGATAGAAAGGTTACAGAAACTGCTGCTAAATACATCTCAGCCACTATGAGCATTTGCCCCAAAGTCTTGTCATCCCTAGGATAGATTTTAATTTTATATTTACAAAATATTTCAAGTCTTATATATTGTTCTGAATGTTTTAACTCTTCTAATATTATTACATTTTATATGTTAGTATAGTTCTATAGTGGGGGCCGCAGTGGCTCAGTGGTTAAGATGCTGAATTGCAGACCAGAAGATTGGCAGCTTGGCAGTTCGAGACCCTAGTGCCACATGATGGAGTGAGCTCCCATCGCTGGCTCCAGTTCGTGCTAACCTAGCAGTTCAAAAGCAAGAAATTGCAAGTAGATAAATAGGTACCGCTTCGATGGGAAGGTAACAGCATTCCGTGTGCCTCGGCGTTTAGTCATGCCAGCCACATGACCACGGAGAAATCTCTGGACAGCACTGGCTTTTCGGCTTGGAAACAGAGATGGGCACTGCCCCTTAGAGTCAGATTCAACTGGCTTTCGAGCAAGGGAAACCTTTACCTTTATAGTTGTATAGGCTCTTTGTGTAACAGAGACTTAGTTGCTACATTTTGGAAGTCTAACAGCCTTGAATAAACTAAACTAAACTGAACAGAGAGAGAGAGAGAGAGAGAGAGAGAGAGATTTTCTCTTTAGTTTTCTCCCCTCTTTCTTTGGCACTGTTCAGTGCATATTTCCTCAGTAGTCCTGCTGAGTTTATTAAGATTTACTCCTTGGTATATTTAGGATTGCGGTGTTTAAAGAGATCTAAATCTTTCTCAAATGTCATAATTGGTTTCAGTATGACTTTCTCAAGTATCCCGCAGTCCTTGAAATAATTTCACAGGTGTTTACGCCAGCTGTAGACAAAAGTTTTTGTTTTTGTTTTAAATAAAAATACTGCAGTCTTTATTTGAAGCCACTTGTCAGATGTTACAGGTTAAAGAAGCATAAATTGTAAAAGAAGTAGCGCTGAAACACCTGAACCTAATTTAAAAAATCACCTATTTTCTAAAGTGATCAGTTTTTCAATTATCATCAATCACTGGCCTCCAAAGCTTGGCTATCTAATAATATATCTGTTTTATGTCAGGAAATCCTGTCAGAAGCACTTTTGTTGCTGATACAGATATGAAAAACAGACATCAGACACTGGAAAGAACATTGTTTCTTTTCATGTTAGGAAAAAGATTCTCTGTGTCTAAAAGGCTCTTCATACTCTGTGTCCATGGAAAGGTCCTAACAGTGACTGGGAAAGGAACAGGGTAGAGAAACACAAGCTGTTCCTAGCATGGAACATCATGATGAGAGAAATTTCACTTGTTAAATGCTTGTGTTTCAGGCTGTTGTTGAGGTCATTAGAACAGGGCCAGCAAGGAAATCCTAAGTCTTCTATATATCTCTGTGTTCAGTGTCATAGGAATAACATTTCAGCAAACTGGTGCCATTTTAGGGGTATAAAAGAATTCCTTTGGTTACTCTGTAAGGCCTCTTTTACAGAACTGCAAAAGTTATTTTAGTGTCTCTTGCTCTATTTTTCCTAGAACATGAGATGAGCCCTGTTAGATGAGACAAAGATGAGCCCTGTTAGGTCAGTGGTCATCCTGGAGTGCCAGTAAATCGGGCATAGAGGCCAAGGCCTTCCCTGGTGTTGACTCCTAGCACTGGTATCCAGAAGTTCCCTTTAATCTACATTTAAATAATAATAATTTAATTTTTATTTCCCAAAATATATATACTGCTTTTCTGTCTTCACAAATTAAACAATACATAATAAAATCACATTTTAAAGCCATTAAAACCATTGCTGCATGGCTAGTAGCCACTGATTAACTTATCCTCCATGAATTTGGCTAATTCCCCTTTAAAGCCATCTGTATATGTGGCCATCACTATGTCAACTGGCATAGTTGCACAGTTTAATTGCACAGTTTAACTATTAATTGAGTAAAGAAATACTTCCTCTTGTCTTTCCTGAATCTACTGCCCATTAATTTCATTGGGAACACCCAAGTTCTAGTATTACAGAAGGTGGAGAAAAGGTTATTTTTATCCATTATCTCCACCCCCTTCATCATTTTGGAAATGTATACCATGTTCAAATAGTAACTAAGGAAAGGTTAAGGAGTTAAGTTTTTGGTTTTGATTTTAAAAGTCTAAGGGGGAACAGGATTGTGGTCTGTAAAATTAGAAACATTGTCAAAAAATGAATGGGGGAAAACCTTTCTCCCTCCAGTTATACTAGATTGGGGTCACCCAATGGAAAGGAGACACCAAGAGAATCAGGACAGAAAAAGAAAACACTTCTTTGTAGAATAAATAATACATTTTAGGAATTTGTTCCATAATTTGTGGTGGTAGCCCCTGGCTTAGAATGCTTTGAAAGGAACGAAACAAATTCATGGACAATAAGTCTATGAGCCATTTGAAAGTCCCATGTCCAGAGACTTGCTTAGGTGTGGAACAGCTTGGAAGGGCTATTGCCTTCAGTGGTATAAGGGCCAAAACAGATATCTAGAAGATCATGCCTTTCTGACAGGCTGTATATTATGTGAAAAGCAGGCCTACTGGGCCATGCAGAAAGGGGAGAGGTGATTTAACTCTTCAAACCCCAACTAGTTTTTCTAATCAAAATCTTATTATTAGAAGAAGAAGATATTAGATTTATACCCCACCCTTCACTCACTTGGAGTCTCAGAGTGGCTTACAAACTGCTTTCCCTTCCCCTCCCCGCAACAGACACCCTGTGAGGTAGGTGGGGCTGAGAGAGCTCTTTCCCAAGCTGTCCTTGAGGGAACAGCTGGTACAGAGCTATGGCTTGCCCAAGGCCATCCAGCCAGGTGCAAGTGGAGGAGTGGGGAATCAAACCCGGTTCTCCCAGATTAGAGTCCGCACACTTAACCGCTACACCAAACTGGCTCTCTATTAACATTTTAATGGATTTTTACCTCCCTTAGGCAACTAATAACAGCATCAAAGGCTGGTTTTTTTTAAATTATAAAACCAAGTGAGAGTTGAAGGGATAAACCCATTCTCCTATCTGTACATCCCCAATCCTCAATATATCTTTGCATATGGACACAGATCTGGGGTCTTTATTAGGTCTAATTTGGCCTTAATTTGGGGCTTCTTGGTCACAATTGGTGGTCCTCAGTCAGTGACTCAGAAGCCTTATGTGGCTCTTTGGCAAACCACCTGAGGCCTTTCTGAGCACCATTTCTGAGCACCATTCCCCAATATGATACCCACCCCATGCTTCAGGGAAGTGGGCAAGAAGCTCCTTGCCCAAGGGAATTGTAGTTGGCAGCTGGTTCCAATCTTGAAACAGCCAGTCCCAGAGGAATGGGTACACTTGCTATCCTCCCTGAGTTTTAAGCATCATAACAAGAATGGATATAAACATATCTCTTTTGGTTGATGGGAATTGTCAGCATGGCTCTGTGTGAGGCATGGAGTGAGTCTCAGTGGACTAGACAGATATTTGGTTTAATCCAGCAATGCAATGCATGCAGTCTCATCAGCACATCCCCCAATTTATGAGCAACAACAGAATTCTAAGGAAACAGATTTTTCCAAACACTCACCAAGGAAACTCATAAATACTGAGCTAATTCTAATCATGCCAAGGAAACTACACACAAAATAGAATTCTATAACCTGTGTTTATTCCCTAATCCACAGCTAGTTATGATGTACTGTAGTTCCTCCCCCCCTTCCTAAACTGTGTTCTTCTAGTATCTTTTAAGAAATACACCTTTCATATTTGTAAAATCTATAGATGAAGCCAAGAGTCAGTGTGGTATAATACTTTGACCAGAAGTAGAACCAATGAGGCCCATGATGGGAGTTGTCTTGGTATTAGACCACAAGACATAACTGCTAGTCTGAGTTCAGCTTCATGCAGACCCAGTTGAAACAACCCAGTTGACTGCTCAGAAGTTGTATTAAGGAAGCGTGAATGCATGGTGCTTAGGTTCCTGTTAATGTGTGTTCAGAATAACTTGGGAATAGGGCCTTCATTCATTCAAACTATGTATGTGAATCTGCATCTGGCAGGGTTTTTGCCTGTACGTACATTTGCTAAAAGCATAGGCTGTGTTCACAACAATTCATGTGCATAGGTCAGGGATAGGGTAAGTGGGTAATGGAATTCAAGTTTCATCGTTGAATGAACAGCCTTATCCTTGGGAAGGATAGTTTGACAGCTTGACTTATACCTAAGGAGAGGGAGGTAAAACAGGTGGGTAACCCTGCGGTTCAAGCATTATTTGATCTCCTATTCTTTAGTGCATTTTGTTTTCACCTGGTACAGTCCTCACATGGGGAAATCTTTTTTTCTTTCATGCAGAGAGCTATTTATATAAAGGTATCCTTGAAGAAAAAAATTGCCTAACATGAAATTAATCTGCTTTGTAGAACACCTCCATGAGGAACAGATTTCCTGCACTGAACAACATTTAATTAAGAGAATACACTTAATGCCGGAAAGCAGTCATTTGGTTCCCCTTTGAACTTCACCCGCTCATTCTAGAAACATCCCAGCTGTATTCTCAATATTTTGGAAGTTTCAAGGTTTCATTACAGAGCAGGGCACCCTGCAGCTCTTTTTCCCCATTTGCCTTGCAACAACTTTTAAAATGTTGCTTTCCTCATATGCAACATAAACTGGCAATAAGACTCCACTGATCATTAGACAACAGAAATATATCATAGTGACCTTCCGCATCTACTGTGTCTTGTAGCTGTGATAGTTTTTGGTGAGCCTGCAGGCTTTTGCATGCTGTTTTGCAAGGGAAACAAAATCCACAGGCTGTTACAAGGCCAGGCCTGACTTTAACAGAACCGGCAAGGAACATCAGCAGGTTTTTTTTGTGGCACTGCTACTTCAGAGTTTTATTGTCCAATGGCCTAAAATGACAAGAAATCTCCAAACACCTTTTAACATTATTACAATTGGGAGTACTGTGGGTTCACTGTTAACTTTAAAATTGGGTTTTATTGCTAAGTAGCAGGAAAAATTATTGTGGTTGTCATTAAAAGTGTCCCTTCAGCAATGGTTACTGAACCATGGGACCTGAGTTACTAAACTATTTCACCATAATTTGAATTTGAAAAAAAAAACCACCCTTCTGCTGAGTCTTCAATGTTAATTTTTGCAATGGCTTTAGAACCATTGATTATAGCACCTATATAGCTTTATTCATCTTGGAATACAATTATTTTCTTTGAGATAGCTTAATGCAAAAAAAAAAAAAAAAGATTCCATCTTGGATAAATACACAATAGCTTCTCCCCATAAGGATCTGTGCACCAGTTATAATCCTGAGATTCCCACCGACTGGCTGTTCTCCCAGTTCAGGTAGGCCACCTGCTATCTACCAGAGTCTGTGCTTTTTCTGTCGTAACTTGCAGCATGTGGAATGGGCTGCCTGAGGAAGGGAGGGCGAGCACCACTGAAGATTTTAGGGGTTGGGCCAAGAAGACCACTTTATTTGGTAGGACTTTTTAATAGGGCATAGAGACTGTAGGCTTTGGATGGAGGAGCTATTTAGCATTTTATTGGGCTTTGTAGGATTTAAATTTGAAATTGTAAACTGCTTTTAGCCTCAAAGGAAAAAAGGGGGCATAAATATTTAAATAAATAAACATTGTTCACAACTGGTAAAACACAGCAAGGTTACATTTAGATTGCTGCCAGGAAGAAGCAGAGAAGCACATCAGCATTTTTCTCTCCCCCACCCCCATAGAATAGGCTGATGATCACCACAGGGACTGTTCACAAATTATTATCCATGTAAGGGAAAGTGGAACCCACTGGCCCCGCCCTTACATATGTTCAGCATAAGCTGTGAATTGAAGACCCCTTCAGAGGACATATCTCATGTGACAATAACATGTTTATAGGGGCAGTGGGAAGGAATGTGCTGGTCCCTAGAGTTGTAAACCTGGTGAGGCCTGGAGATGTCCCAGAATTACACCTGATCTTCAGATTACAGAGATCAGTTCCCCTAGAGAAAAATGGCTGCTTGAAGGGTGGACTCTGTGGCATTATACCTCACAGAGATCCCTCCCCTCCTCAAATCCTGCCCTCCCCAGGTTCCACCCCCAAATCTCTAGGAATTTCCCAATCCAGAGTTGGAAACCCTACTGGTCCCACACACAGGTTTCTGGTTACAAAGTGTACAAAATTCCCCAGGGAACAGAGCCTGGTAATGGGAGTGTAACATGAACTTTACTAATGAGACAAAAGTAGGCTATGCTTGAAGCCAGTCAAGTTTCCTTTCTCAGTGAACACATCAATGGCTCTCTGTTACATCTATCTATATAAAAGAAAGTCATCTCACCATAAAATCAATACCCAGGTCAGACCACTGGACCTAGAAACACCAAATTCGGGGAGAGCACTCCTACTGTGGTGTAGGTGTTCACTAAGAAGGGATTTTTCGAAAATGCTGCTGGCCCAGCCTCACCAATGGCTTTAGCTACACTCCCACTCACTATGGAAATATACCCCAAATTTTGTAGAAAAGTGGTTTCTTTTATTAGATTATTTAACTTCTCATAATGTGGGTTCTAGAAAATTGGTTCATATGAACTTGTTTAGACATTTGCACATAGCACTCCTGTGGGGCACTGAGCTGTGCAGGCCCAGTACCAGAGAGATCACCCTGAGGTGCTCAGAACAACACAGTCTCCATATGAGCAAAACAATCCAGTAACACAAGTAGAGAGGCCATCACTTTCGTGGAAGGTGGCAGGAGTTGACTTAACAGATGACTGCTTCTTTAATGGGCAGTTCTATGTTGCCTGATCCAGAGTGAGCTCACCAAGCAGCCTGGTGATCCTAGCACCTGAGGGCAGAAACACCACTGTGGTCTACAGAGAGGTCCTTCAGTAGAGAAGGGTGGTGGGGAAGTATGTATGTCTCACTTCGTTTGTTACACGACAATCTTCTCCATTAGAATTCCTACAACAAATGTTACATTTCAAACTTTACATCATCAGTATTATAACTGGATTTGCCAAACTTAAATACCGTAGCAAAGCACAGGTATCAGGCTAGTCTTCAATATTTGTAGTGGGGTTGGCCATTACAAACACAGCAACTTAATTTTACCTTACTTTTGTTGATTGTTGTGTCTCTCTGGTGTTGGTTTAAATCACAATTGTTATGTTTAAATCACAGTTCCATTAGACAGTGGGTATATCCTATGTGTAGCTAAGGAGGGTACATTCTGTAGGAATTATTCTGTAGGAATAAAGGAATTATTCTGTAGGAATAATTTATTTTGTAGGAATAAAGCACGTTCTGCTGATATGAGGCTCCTCAGCAAGTGGAAGAGCTTCTTGTTCCAAATGCCATCTTGAGCCAGTGGAACACACCATACTTAGCTGAATTGATTCACAGGATTCAGTCTGTAGTCTTCCTTAAAGGCCTTTCATAGATTTCTTTTATCATTTTTACTCAACCAAATTATTTTTTCAAAATCACCTTTGTTTTCAAAAACTACCTGGCTGAGTGAAAATTATAACAGAGCTACATGGAAGGAATACAGTGCCCTGGTGCAGTCACACAGATTCTTTTTCTGTAAAAATTGTATCCATTAAATTTTATTGCCTTTGCTGAAATTATTCTTGTGGAAACCTTGTTATTTAACCTTGTTATTTAAATTAAAATAAACAGAACTGAGCTTCAGGTTTTGGATGAGTTCTGCATATTAGGTTGGTTCCAGTGGAAAAGCTAATAGAAGGAGTTGGCATAGAACATTCTTTATCACCTTCACCTTGCCTAAGCAGCCTGCTTTTTGTCCCAAAATAGGGTTGCCAGGTCCTCCCTGGCCATTGGTGGGGGATAAGGGGTAGGGTTGCCAGATCAGGTTGAGATACTCCTGGATATTTGATGATAGAGCCTGAGAAGGATAGGGACCTCAGTGGGGTACAATGCCATAAAGCTCACCCTTTATGGCTTCCATTTTATCAAAGGGAACTGATCTCTGCAGTCTGGAGATGAACTGTAATTCTGGGGGATCCCCAGGCCCCACCTATAGGCAGGCATCCATATCCCAAAAATACTCTTTGAGGGCCAGGAGAACTTTGTAAATAAAATGCACCAAAGTGCTGCAGAGATGAGGGGGGTGAGGTTAATTCATCTCCTTCTGCCTCTTCCACTGATGTGTTCCATTTACAAAGGAGGGAGGAGAAGACAAATTTACCCTTAGCCCTGCCATGCTCTGTATTATAGTGATTTTGGTTTGTGATGCTCACTCAGCTCTAAGAGAGAATTTTCAGAACAAACAGCAAGTTGCTTGGGGAAGGGGGAGCTGTGGAAAGATCTGCTCTGCAAACTAATTCCACAAGGCTTCCCACCAGACCAAACCTTGTGAGATGTGTCCCAGCTGGTACAATTCACCTCTTGTTAATGGCAAAAGCTCCATGAACAAGATGGTCTGAAGGTTGATTTTGGAGTTCACACAGAACAATAATTTTCAGAACAGATCAAACACTGGCTTCCTGCTTATCTGCTTTCATCTGGGAGATACACCTCTAACTGTTGAATATTTTCTGTGATATTGTAGAATATTCTAGCTGTGAGTTTCATAAAGATGCCCGAGATTGAATCTGGAACTTTTTTTGAGATCCCTGGAGAAAGGGTTGGGTAAATATGCACTAGATAGACTACAAATGAGATAGACATGTAACCCTTGCCAAATCAAGCTTTTATTTGGTGCTGTGTTATACCAAGTAATGATAGCATCAGATATTGTGATATGCCATTTCTAGACTTTAACTTTGAAGCACAAAAGGAAATATCCCAAAAGGGAACTTGCTTCTCTCTTCCTGTGGAGAGATGCAAGAGTTCCCATATGTATCAGCAGAGCTTTTTTTGTAGAAAAAGCCCAGCAGGAACTCATTAGCATAATAGACCACACCCAACAGCAGAAACTCATTAGCATGTTAGGCCACACCCCTGACAGCGCAGCTTCCTCCAGGATAAGCTCCCCCAGGTGCCCCACGGCTTGCGGGGCACATGGAGAACCCAAGGAGGGGAGGCAGTTTAAACTTGGCTTGGCCTCCCCAGGCACCCTGCAGCTTGCGAGGTGCTTGGGGAACCCGAGGGGAGGGGAGGCTGTAGGCATGGTCAACTCGGAAGCCAGCCGGAACTCCATTCCTGTGCTTTCGTGCCCAAAAATAGCCCTGTACATCAGAAATTCACTCTTCTTTTGACAGGGAAAACTCCATGAGCTTCCTTCACTGAAAATAAAAACCGGTGACATAACAGGAAGAATGGGAAATCTGCACATGGATAACTCATGGATTCACTTTCTTCTGCATGTTGCAACATCTGAAAACATGTTAAGAACAGAAAGGGAAATGTCTTGCTGTGAGCTTTGCTAACCCCAACAAAGATTAAATACAGAATAGCTTTAGACAAGGATTTTTAATGTTCCACATGCTGTTATGTAGTGCTGCCAGCAAATATCAAAATATATTATTAAAAAAATGATTTACTTTTACCATTAGCTTCCCAGAGCTGTGATAATATAACTGCTTTTTCAGCTACCTCATCTTGGACGAAATTTATTCCAGCTGCCAAGGGACCCATATGTGGATTCTTATTCTTGAAGAGCTTTTCTTAGCAGGAATATTTCTGCAAGATTTTCTTATGTCACTGTCACTGCCAATTTGTGCCTCACGGGAGGCCTCCACCCCCTACTCCATCAAAAGATTGCAGGATATTTGTTTTGCAGTACTGCGTGCTTGAAAGATCATTTCTCACCATCACAGCATTACACTGCCATAAAAATCATGTATAGCCTTACTTGTCCAATGCAGTTGGGTGACGGAATGTTCCCAAAAATGGAATTAAGGCTAGCACTAGCACTGTATTTGTACCTTTGACATGAAGGCATGACTTGGAACTGATAATGTTTGTCAAGATCTTGGGATTATTATTTTTTGTTGCTGTTGTAAGAGCAATGGGATTCTATTTGTGCAAGTCATCTACATCCAGCCTTGTAATTTAATAAAATCTTAACTAAACTAATTAAGGGCAAATTCCCTGAGGCTACTTAAGGATTGGACATGTCATTATGAGCAACACTGGACACCAGTGGTGGTGGGGGGACATGTTTATTTGTTCTTTAAGTTGAACCCTTTTGACACTTGTAAAAACAAAAGAAGATTCTTCTGGCTCATTGCAGACTAGCAGATTTACTAACGTGTAAGCTTCCATGGGCTTGAGCTCACTTTGTCATATACAGGAAGGAAATTCCCATCCAATCAGGTTTATATGCACAGGGAGGGGAAAAAAAACAATGGGTTGTAGCCAACCAAGCACTAGCTGAAGTCATGGATGGATGCAGAATTTCCCCACATTCCCCTTCTCAATAATCATCCCAGGAGGGAGAGGGAAAGTTTCAAGCCATGAGCTTGAATTTGAGGTGTTTTGCCTTTTCTTCTTTAGAATCTCCTGTAGACTTTGGAAATGCTGGGATGCTGACCTTCTGGGAACAAGCAGCTTTCATTAACACCACTGATTAATCAAGAGTCTCTTTCACACCGGATGGAACATGCAGGTCCCTTAAAAGTTTGCAATCAGAGTCAAAATGTGATGGTCAAATTTTCTTTGTTGCACTATCTTTATAATAGATTTCACATCCTTCTGGTGCTCCTCAGTGAATTAGAGGGCTGTGGCCTGTAAAAAGCAGCATTTGAGAGCCGTCTCCCAGCTTCTCATATATAGTCAAACATGTTCATAATGGCAACCATCCCTTCAGTTTTTACTTCTTCTGAAAATATTTCACATATTCCTTCACATCGCTTTTATTTGCCATAACTTCCACATATTTTCAATTCAATTATTCTAATTTGTCCTCAGTTGCACAGTCAAATCTGTGTGGTTTGTATTAATTTAGAAAGAAGGAAGAATCCATCAGGGAGATTCAGCCCCCCAAAACTTACAAACATTTGGTACAATCTAATTCTGACAGTAATCTGAAAGCATTTAGCTGATCCTGGTGGAGGTAAAAATTGGCAA
The DNA here is from genome assembly GCA_029233225.1 of Lepidodactylus listeri. Lineage (NCBI taxonomy): Eukaryota > Metazoa > Chordata > Lepidosauria > Squamata > Gekkonidae > Lepidodactylus > Lepidodactylus listeri. Next base: position 39,061,932 of record JARCFY010000006.1, on the reverse strand, counting down.
AAGAGAGAGAAAGAAAACTAGTGACAAACTGCAAAGGGAAAGAATGACTATCTTGGCATGAAAAATGCTGGCAGCAGGAAGTATAATGAGAAAAACTGGTCAGGAATCACTTATTCACATGATGTCAGTGGTATAAACCAACAATTCCAAAAAGATAATGTGGTTGGAATCTCTCCTATACTTTGGTTTGAGGTCTGGTTATGGGATGGAGACTGCTTTAACTGCATTGGTGGATGTTCTTCAGATGGACAGAGGTGAATTCTGCAAATAATCATCGTTTCCAATCCTCCCTTTTGATCTTGTTAAATATTTCAGCAGTCTTTGACATGGTGGATTGCACATTTTTATGTCATTTAGAAAAGGAGAGATGGTTTGGGTATGACATTTCATTAGGTTCTGTGTTTTTTTGACTGATAGGATGCATCGGAGATGCCTGGTCTCTGCTTTATGGTGGGCCTCAAGGTTATACTCTGTCACCAGTGTTGTTTAATATCTTGTATTAGGCCTTTGAATGAGATCAACCAAAGCTTTGTGGTTGTGTCATCAACATCCTGATCTCCATCGTGAACCAGTTCTGGGATTCAAAGCCAGGATTTGAACCTGACTATTATAATTTATCATATGACAGAGTTATACACACAGTTACAGAGTTACACACAGAAAGCATATAATAATATAAAATATGTAACCAAGTTGATACAACGGGTATGTAGACCAATTGGGCAATCCTCCTAAATACTAATATCTAAATTTTCAATCAACTCAATTGCAGCTGGGGAGAGTTCAAAGAGCTCCATCACATCTCCCTGGAAAGCATGACACTCACATTCCTGTGACAGATGGAAAATAGTTTGGTGGGCTGCACCACAATTGCATTCGGGTCCTGGTATTTTGCCCCATTTAAACAACAGGTCTGCACAACTGCCAAACCCTGTTCATGTTTTGTTAGCTGTCTTCCGTACTTTACATGACAAGTCAAATCCTACAGTTGTCTCACTGGTATTTATCAGGTTATGGATATTGGGTGGAACTGATTGCATCTATGTTTGCAACCATTCACTCCCTAGATCGAAATGTTGTGATTGCAGGATTTGTGCAGATTGTATTGCTGGATGTCAGAATCTTAGTTTGAATAGACCCACATCAGCCATGTCTTTGTGGATGGGCAACTCTCTGTTTTCAGTGATCTTTCTGTATTCACAAAGAAGACCATCTTGTCTTCAGAGATGCAGGGGAGTGATGCAGCACAACGTGGGTAGCCATCAGAGTGGGTTTAATACGTCTGTTGGTGGTTCTCATTGTTTTATTGAGTTAGATATTTTTAAGTATTGAGCGGGAGGCAATGAATCAAACAAACAGGCTTTTATTCAAACCATTGCTTCAGCTCAAAGACAGCTCTATGAGAGCGGCACCTTAATTTATACTGTTTCCAACTCATAACTTCAAACAATGTAACTATGTACAAACAATCCTATTGGACCTAAGCGAGGCTCAGCAATTGGTTACCTAGAGTGGCTTAAGGACCAATGAGAGTCTTTATTTGTTAGCCAATCAGAAAGGGCCTTTTGCATCCCAAAGTCTCTGCAAGCTGTGGCTGTAAAATAATAAGAATACAACAGATATCAAGTTTGCGGACATGGGGGCTGTTGAGTCACACTGAAGCACCATATTCTGCAGTACTGTACACCAACCCCAAAGCTGAGCATCTAAGTATTGTAGCAGACGCACCCCAAGGAGTACCACATCATTTTTGGAGAATGCTGTTTTACGTGCGTATTTTCACTCCTACATAGGTGAAATGGTGTACATAACCCATAACTTTGTTAAAGCAGGGCTGGGACTAGAACACACCTGAATGAGAGACGTCTTGGGAACCCAAAGTACACCACCTTGGTAGAAGGCACACTTGAATATACTGTGTCTGGGAGACAAGAAAGGGAACATGTGACTTGGAACAGCTATGCTGATTGGACAAATTCAGCCAACAGGAGAACTTCAGCAGAAGAATCCTTACAAGGTCACAGTTTCTAGCTCTGGATCTCCTTTGTGGAGCAGGAAATTGAAACAGATGATGTATAAGGACTCTTCCAGCTTGAATGCATGTTCCGTTCCCCTGATAGAACTAATCACTAATCACAAAGGTCACCATTCAATTTAGGGGTAACAGCACTTTAAGACTTCTTTTCCAATTTATAAATATAAGATTATCCAGTGTACCATAGTGGTTACAGTACTGCCCTAGGATCTGAGAGACCCAGGTTCCGATCCTCCCTCTGCCATGGAAGCTTGCTGGGTGACCTTGGCTAGTTACACACTTGCAGACTAATCGACCTCACAGGATTGCTCTGAGCATAAATGGAGGAGAGGGGAATGGTGTAAGCTGTTTTGGATCCCCTTGGGGAGAAAGGAGGGGTATAAATGAAGTAAATTAACAGTGGTCAACAATGCAATTTGTCATTCAGACCCATTAGTCACTAGTAAAGAGCAATTATGGGGCAAGCCAGCAGTGTGCAATGTTGACTGAAGCAGCAGTTCATGGGGAGGGCTGCAGGGAATATCACAGCTCCACTGAGCATCACCAGCAAGTGACATCACTCTATACTCAGTGGGATGGGTTGAGATGAGGTGAATTCCTATCCTTACCTGTACGTACCAGGACGTGGTTGTGATGATGACAGAAATTGCTTAAGTCAGCATTGCACCAGCATGTGGTTGCCGACTGGGAACTCATTAACTTTTGCAGCTCAGCTCGTGACTATGCCAGGGAAGGCTACATAGCCATTTATTTCGAGGGGGCATCCTTTTGAGGAAGATAGGTTATCTGAATTTTATTTTGTTGGCTTTAAAGTTGTAATGTTTTCATTGCGATATCTAAAGTGCCTTGAGCCATGACAAAAGGTAGATTATAACTATTTTAATAAGTAAACCAGCAAACATGTACATGGTGTTGCCTGAGGATGCGTGAACATTTACAGAGTTCTGGACTGACTGTTCATCTGATTGTTGACTTAGGACTCTCTGGCAGTTGACTTTACCTAACTGTGCAATACAGCACAATAGGCTTTTTGCTCAAGCACAGTCTCACATCACGTCACCAGTCCTTCATCTGCTGCATGGCAGGCAATTGTTTAAACAGACTATTAAATTGCAAATCATATATAAATCAGTCATAAGTAAATAGCATATCTAAAAATAAAGGTCTTAGCCACATTTATAATTTCTGACGTTTTTGGGCAGGCAGCCTTTTTGTGCATATGCAGTTTTGGAGAAACCTAGTGCAGACCTGTTCAGCACAGCAACCATTTGGGTAGTTTGGTGCTAAATCAAACAGATCTTGTGACTGGTTCATGTCTGACCATCACAGTCAAACACAGAAAGTTCGACTTTCAAACATTTTCAAAGTGAAATTCACAGCATCTCTAGTACAGACTAAAGCACCTCTTGCTCCCCCCTGCTTAGAGACCAGGCCTGCAATTCCCCTCCTCCTTCAGCTGCCTCGTAGTGGCATGCCATTAATTGCCTATCACTGCTGTAGATATATCAGATATCTCTGCAGGTAGGATGGTCCCTTCTGGTGCTGGAGTCTGGGATGGGGATGGGAGCCTCTTCCAGATGATCATTTTAATGATTGCTTTGATGGACATTGATGGCCAGCTGTCCACAGAGAGTAAACACTCTTGGTTCGTATTGCATTACATGCATTGATAACCTTAATCTTTTTTTTGTAAAATCCTACCTTTTAAAGGGGATAATGTGATGCTGTTATGTGAAATCAATTGTTAGCAATGCAATTTGAGGACCATAGGGTAGAGAACCAAAGGTAATCTCATTAAAGTGTTCCAACATGATGTTTTAAGAAGTTTAGCATGTTGTTATATGCATAGGTTAGTGAAGGACATATTCTGTACCAGTAAAAGTCCAGATAATTGATAGCTGAAGGTAATGGAAGGCAAGCAACACAAATTGTTATTTTGTACCCCGAGGCTTACATTAAAAATCTGCCAAACCATACTGCAGGGGCTAAATGGAAACAAGACTCAGGTGTATGAAATAATCAGAACCTGTATTAATCCTCTGGGCATACTGTTTTAATTATTCTGCAGATAAAACACACCAATTAATCTTTAATCTGACAAATCCTGGTGGCCTCCTGGACCTTTTTAGAATTCAAAGAGGATTAATTGAAGTAGATGGAAAGTGCAAGAATACAAATTGCTGCCCAAATGGATTTCAAAAATGACATTAAGCAATGGGGTTGTTGTTCCTGAAAAGTTTGTCCTTTATTTCCACTACATCCATCTGCTGTGCTCTTTCAGGTCTCACCTCAAACCCCACATCTATTACTAAGCCTTTCCTAACTCACCATATCCTGCTGCTGCCAGTCAACCATTCCTTACTAGTCAAGCTTAGTTTTGAAGAGGGCTTTAAAACAACTAAGGGTGTGCATGGAGGATTTGCATCTGTGTCTCCTAGTTTTTTATATCTGAATGCAGCTTCTACATTCAGAGAAAGTGTACCCCTGGTGCCGGTGATAACTAAACTACTCTAACTAAACTAATGGCTGGTCCATTGTATTACAGACAGTGCTATAATACATTATCTTCCCTACTCGACTCAGCTGATCAGAAGCTGTGGATCTACAGAAGGTAACTTCAAGGCCAGGTTGCTGTAATATATTCTACATGGGGCTGCCCTTGAAGACAACCCTAACACTTCAGTGACTGCAAAATGCTCCTGCCCAAATTTAACCTGGGTATACCAATATTTCCTTATAAGACCTGCTCTAAAATAATTTCACTGGTTGCCAGCTGAAGGGGATGGGCAACTCAGTCCAAGGTTCTGGTTCTTACTTCCGAAGCCTTTCGTGGCATGAGACTCACATATCTGAAAGGTCACCCCTCCTAGTATGAACAGCATGTCAGCTGCACTCCTCTCACTGGCCATCACTTGATATGCCCCACCAGAGAACTGCCCCATTGTTTTAGACCGTCACAGGCCATGTCATTCATGGCACCAAACCTCTAGAATGGTTTGAAGGAGGATAGCACCGACTGGGTTGCCAGACCCCCCAGTAAAGGTGGGGTCCCCTAGTTTCAGGCCCCATGTTCCTGCCACTGATCAGCTGTCTGGAAGGGGGAGCTCTTACCTTGAAAAAGAGGGAAAACTCTTCCAAGTGCAGTGATGGGTCCTTCTCACATTACCCGGAAGTGACACTATCACTTCTGGGACATTGGGAGCAATGCTCTGGTATTTGGGCAAAAAAACTAGCAGAAGTCAAATTTACCATAGAGTTTTGCCCAAATACCAGAGTGTTCTGGTGGCATTTTAGATATTAAAAGAATTTATTTCACTTTTGTAAATCAGAGCTCACCATCAGAAGTGTACATCTATTGTGCCAATACAGTTATAGTAACAATAGAATGGTATGGCCAGTGGAGGGAAATGTTACAAAAAGAGATTGTTTTAAAACAAGATCCAGTCCAAAAAGTAGTCAGTCACTCAAAGTAGGTGAGGAACATTTGGCAAGGTAGGATTGACATAAATTGTAACTGAGGACAGTTAAGCAGACTCAGATATATAGTTGAGCTAATTACCATCTCAATGGTGAGGGTCCTGACCTGGATAGACCAGACTAGCCTGATTTTGCCAGATCTTGGAAGCTAAGCAGGGATGGCCCTGACACATATTTGGTTGAGAGCAGGGGTCCTTTCGTAGAAAAAGAGGTGCAGGAGCAAATTAGCATAACTCATTAGCATACCTCATTAGCATATGCTACGTCCCCTGACATCACCAGAAGTGTGTCAGAAAGGGAATGTCAGTTTCAGCCCCATTATACCCTATGGGCCATTGAAATCAATGGCAAAAACTCATAGGGTATATGAGGGGCTGGAGGAAAGGGGGTTTGAGGGAGAGGCTCCAAACTTGCAGGGTAGCTGCTGGGGCCTCTCCTCGAAATACCGACCAAGGTTCAAGAAGATTGGATCACGGGGTCCAATTCTGTGGGCCCCCAAACAGGTTGTCTCATCCCCTCCATTGTTCTCTATGGTGGGGAAAAATGTTAACTTTTTTCCTCCCATAGAGAACAATAGAGGGAATGGGGGCAACCTGTTTGGGGGCCCGTAGAATTGGACCCCCTGGTCCAATCTTCTTGAAACTTGGTGGATATTTTGAGAAGAGGTCCCAGCAGCTACCCTGCAAGTTTGGAGCCTCTCCCTCAATCCCCCTCCCTTGCAGTTGCTTTTAAAGTTGCTGCCGAATTTCAGCGGCAATTTGGCAGCAGGCTGAATCAGATTAGAGAATCTGATTTGGCCCGTGGCTGCCCTAGTGGCCACTCCTGAGCTGGCGGAGCTTTGCTCTGCCTCGCTCTGGCCCCAATGGACCCCTGGTTGAGAGACCTCCAAAGAATACCAGGGTCATGATGTAGAGGCAGGCAATGACAAACCACCTCTGGATGTCTCTTGCCTTAAAAAACCCCCACAGGTTTGCCATAAATCTGATCGCCACTTTGGGGTCAGGTAGCAATTTTTCTCCAGGCCAGTTTGGCCAGGGATCCTGGTGGGTTTTTTTTTGTCATCTTCTGGGCATGGAACAGCACTCACTGTGGGTATGTAGGGAGAGGTATTTGTGAATTTCCTGCATTGCGCAGGGGGTTGGACTAGATGACCCAGGAGGTCCCTTCCAACTCTGTGATTCTGTGATTCTATGATTCTAAGTCATGTGTGACTTGACAGCACTTTCCACCACCACTGTCACCACATGGTGAGGGACATGCAACATATTAGCACCATGTATGCCTGTTACGTGCCATCAAGTTGCTTTTGATTTACGGCAATCCTATGATTTAATGTCCTCCCAATGTCTTGGGTGCAGTTTACCTTTTGGTTGGTGGAGACAAAGGAATATAAAATCTTTAACAATCTCAGTTTCTTCATCATCAGCCTTAAAGTTTTGCAATTCCCCAGTAGTCATTACTTTTGTCTTCTTGATATTCAGCTGTAACCCTTCTTCAGCACTTTTTTGTTTTAACTTTAATCAGTAGTCATTTCAAATATTCACTATTTTCTGCCGGTAAAGTGGTGTCATCTGTGTATCTCAAATTGTTAATGTTCCTTCCACCAATTTTCACACCACCTTCATCTAAATCTAATCCAGCTTTCCTTATGATATGTTCTGCATACAGATTGAAGAGAAAGGGAGATAAAATTCATCCATATCTGACACCTTTGCCAAATGAAAACCATTCTGTTTTTCCATATTCTGTCCTAACAGTGGCCTCTTGTCTGGAGGTTGCACATCAAAACAATCAGATGCTGGGCATGTCCTTTAAACCAACCATAGATTTTCATGATTAGGGATGGGGATTAACCAGCTCATGAACTAAAGTTTGTGATGAATTTTGGCCAGTTTGTGAACTGAAATTCATGGCAAGTCAACTGGCATGAACTTTCCATGAACCTTCAAATATTTTGTTGAGGTTGGTGCCAGTTTGTGTATGGATACATTTCCAGACAGAATGTCTCTGCTCAAACAAAATGTTTACCAAACTTCAAAGCAATGGTGAGGGCAAAATTATCCAGCCTTGGAAACACTCTTGTCAGTTTCAAACTAGTCATGTCAGTTTCAAGAGGTTCCCCCATTGCCCCTTTTCCTTTGCATTCACTTCCCATTTTCTTGCACAGAGCTTGCAAAATCTCACCCATTCCCCTTGCTTGGATTTGTGACTTTGTGCTTGGAGATCAGTCCTTTTAAGTTTGCAATGCCAGTGGCACTGGGTTCTTCTGGGCACTCTGTGATTGCACTGGTACTGCTAGGCACTTGGTACATTGTACTGGTTCTGCTGGGCTTGCAAAAATACCCCCTTGCTTGGATTGTGATTGAGCTGGCATTGCCACATTGGCACTGGGTTTTGCTGGGCTTTAGTACATTGCAGTGGTTCTGCTGGGTTTGCAACCTCCCCTTTCTTGTATTGTGATTCTGTGCTTGACATCAGCCCTGTTGAGCTGGCATTGCCACATAAGCACATTAGCATTGGGCTCTGCTGGGCACTCTGTGATTGCACCAGTTCTGCTGGGCTTCCAACCCCCTTCTTCTTAGATTGTGATTCTGTGCTTGACATCTGTTCTGCTGGGCTTCTATTGCCCTTGCTTTACTTTTTTTTGGTAGGTTTTTTCACCTCCATTGGAAACAATGGAGGATGGGGCACCTTATTTGGGGGAACTGCAACTCAGACCCTGTAAACCCAATCCTTACTGAACTTGGAGAGCAGATAGAGGAGAGTTAACCAGAGATCTACTGCGAGTTTGGTGACTTTAGCATGCCAGGGGAGTGTTCTACTATGTCACAAACCTCACAAACCAAACTGGTTTGTTTCACTTTTTAAAGTTCATGATGGTTTATGGCTCATGAACTGGGCATGCCCCCAAATCATGAATCAAAATGAACCACATTTTTCTGGTTCATGCCCATTCCTATTCATGATCGATACAGTCGAAAACTTTGCTGTGATCTATGAAACACAAGCTGATTTTCTTCTTCAGTTCTTTCATATGCTCCAGTAACCAATGTAAATTTGCAATATGATCTGTACTGCTTCTTTTTCTGAATCTAGCTTGAACATCTTTTCCATGAAGACTGATTGATATTATTTGGTCAGACTTTGCATTATAGCTCCTGACTGCTTGTGCTATATCTCACCTCACTATTAAAGCAACTCCATTTTTTCTGTATTTGTCATTCCCTGAGCAAAACACTTCGTAATTTTTTGACTGAAAATATCCTAATCTTGTCCTCTTTAGTTCACTCACTCCCAGGATTGCAATGTTTAAACGTTCCATTTCTAGCTTTACAATTTCAAACTTACCTTGATTCATACTTCTCACATTCTTCTTCTCACAATAGCATTCCCTGATTCACTTTGATTGCATCCTCCTGCAGCTTTTTTAGTCCTATAATATCCACTTTGGAATGGGGCAACCCAAACAGGATGTCAGATTCAACATACGACCACACCATCAATTTATATAATGTATTTATATAATGTATTATTATCCCTTTCGTTTAAAAAAATCTCAAAGAATTTGCCTCTTTTAACTGTTACTCAGCACTGAGTTGATATTTCTGTTGACTGTCCACCATGATGCTAAGATCTCTTTCCTGGATAGTTTCAACTAGTTCAGATTCCAACAATGTATATTGGAAACTGGCCTTTTTGCCCTAACATGCATCACTTTACATTTATGTGTATTGTATTTTGTTCTGCTCTTTTGCTGCCCATTCATCCACTTTGAGAGATTTTTTTAAGCTCTTCACATTCTGCTGGGATATCATCATCATCATCATTATATTTATTTATTTAATTTATATCTGGCCCTCCCCACTGGAGTAGGCTCAGGGCGGCTTACATAGTATTATAACAAGATAAAACAAGTAATTAAATAAAATCACAATAAAATAGATCTAAAAACAATACATAGAGTGCTAGCACAATATAACGATGGTGGCATCTGACAGTCAGCTGGCATCATGGTCTGGGTCATATCGGCGAAGCACAGGCTATTCAAATTGATATAATATTAATATTAATGTCGATGATCCCAAATAAATAGGAATTTTCACAACACTCAAGACTGCAACAAATGGCTCCCCAGGGGCACTCCCCGATATCAAAGCAGCCTTCAATAAAACACAGAATACCGTGCCTGACATACTGCACCAAGAAGAGGAAGAAGTAAAGATCATTCCTAGCCACATCTGTCATACATACCATTGGCCAGCAGGGCCTCAGCAAGATGGTAATCTCCTGTTGTTATCTCAGGAGAGTCATCATAGTAACTCCCACCTCCAGTAGTTATTTAGAATTTATTATTTCTAACAGGGCTTTTTTTGTAGAAAAAGCCCAGCAGGAACTCATTTGCATAATAGGCCACACCCAGCAACAGATGCTCATTAGCATATTAGGCCACACTCCTGACAGCACAGCTCATTAGCATATTAGGTCACATCCCCATGTTATCAGAAGTGTGGTCATCCAGCCATACCCACCTTTTGCTTCTTATTTTGTTTACCTTGTTTGTTGTCAAAACCCAGGGCTTTTCTTGTAGCAGGAACTTCTTTGCATGTTAGGCCACACACCCCTAATGTAGCCAATCCTAATGAATTTCTGCTGTTGGGTGTGGCCTATTATGCTAATGAGTTCCTGCTGGGCGTAGCCAACTCGGAAGCCAGCCGGAACTCCGTTCCTGTGCGTTCCTGCTCCAAGATAGCCCTAGTTTCTAACCAAATTGGTTATATCTCAGCAAAACTCAACTACTCCAATAATAAAATCAACTGCTGCAACTTCAGGATATTTTTAAAAAATTCAAATTTGATGGTAGAAAATGACTAACACTGGATGTCTAGTAACAGATGGCTGTCTCCAGTGTTCTTTTGTTTTGAATTTGAGGTAACTAGATCTCTCTCTCTCTCTCTCTCTCTCATTGTTGTACGGATTGTATCAGCTAAGGATGTTCTTGTTTTACAGCGTAGTCACTTACTCATGATTTCAACCTCTAGAATGTGGATTGGCAAACCAGATGTTCAAACATTCAGACAAATCCTCTCAGCTGATCTAGATATTACTACTAACAGAAAGGATCTGTAGTTTGCTATGATTAAACCCAGCAGGAGTCGTCACAATGAATTGCATTAAATGAAGTGTGACCTTGCAAAGTCTTACTGCAGATCAAAGCAATTTTGGTGTCCCATCCCCCCCCAGTTCTGCTCATGGAACACAAAACAGACAGGATGGTAGGGAAAAGGACAGAAAGAACATTACAATAATATAACCATGCCTTTGTGGATTCAAAACTAATTTACCATCATCAGACTTATGAAAAGTAAATGATCCTGATATTATTTATCACTACCAAATTTTTTCCAAAGCTTTCTGCTGTTTTCTTGGGACGGGCACTGAATGACTTGTAAGAATTTGTCTGTAAAAGGATATTCAGGGTAAGAAAATAAATACAAATCTGTAAAAATAACAGAAAGGAAACCAACATTCAAATGAATTTCAGTAACTGTGGATTTTGAAGTCATTCTAAAAGGAAGTTTGGTCTAAGATGCCAAAGTAACTTTGGTGACAGAGCTTCATAAAGGAAACTTTTGTAAGAGCATGCATCATTGAACAGTGACTTCAGGATGCAGCCAATGGAAGGCATTTCCACCAATGGAACAGATCTTCCCCGCCTCCTCCTTTCCACTCTAGTCCACTGAGCTCCCACCCCAATACTGCTCTGTAAGCCTTCTGCTGGGTTAAAACAGTCTTTGGATTCAGCCCTGTGGCTGTAAATTCACAGATACTTTTTCTAAGGAAGACTTTTTGGATTGCTGAGTGGTACATACTGTGAAAATTAAAACTTTTTAGTAATAAGCATGTCAAGAATCCCCACTCCAAGGGATTCTCGGTACTGGCCGGCAGAGCACAAAATTACAAATCCCTGGGAGAGATGTCCACACCAGTTCTGCTATCTGCCACCAACCCCTTAGACTACCCACATGGTCAGAAGCTAAGGGGCAAGCTTCTATCCTTACAGGAAGTAATCAAGAAAGTCAGCCTGGCAAGGTAGGCCATTTGCAGAATGAGTTTCCACAACAATTAACCTGGTACATGGACACTTAAGGTCTAAGGTACTGAATTAGGACTGAGGCACTTGAAACACAAAACACAGCAAGTATAATCAAAGGATATTTATTAAAGTGTACAAGAATATTTCAAAAGAACATTAGGAGTGAGAACTAAAATACAAAGCTATATATAAGAGACTAACTACACATTAGTCATTAATTCATAGTTACCTGATGTTACCCTTCTGAGTTGTAGTCAGGCAGCAATCCACACCTGTCTGTCCAGAGAGCATTTTGCCAGGCAGGAACCCAGTCCATTCTGAAGTTAATTCATCATACCTCATGATAGCTGTGCTAGTTATGAACAAAGGACAGAAAGGCTAAATTTTAAGGCCTAAGATTTGAGCAGGCTGGGGCCCAGACCAGTGAAGTTATGCTGACATGAACCTGGGACAGATGGCCCAGGAGGGGCCACTTTATGATGGGACAGAGGGGTTCTCTGCGATCTAACCCATCCCTTGTGTAGTGTAGATCACAGCACCAACTGAATGATGCATTGGCACCACATCCTGTCCTGTTAAACCAGTGTATTATCTCTATACCTGAAATGTTATCCAGAGGTCACAAGGTTGATTTGCCAACCTGTCAATACCAACAGCCAGTTATTTTCCATTTGGCCTCTTCAACCCATTTGCAGGCCTAGAAATTAATATGAGGCCTGATTTTTAATGAAAGAACAAGAAATTGAACTAAAAGTCCACTTTCTTGACAAAGCATGTCAATGGGACTTGTAAGTTAAAGACTAAGAGCATCTTGGAAAAGGTCAAAATATGAAGAGACTTTATTGGAGACCAAATACTCCATTAAGGGCCAGTATAGCACTCTTCCCCTTTTTATAATGTGCCTCAGCACCCAGCAGCCACTGATTTCCATGTGAACCACTGTGTAAGAAAAACATGTGCTTCAAGGAAGCATTTCTGTACCTCACACTGAAGCATTCAGCTGCTTGTTTTTCCTGAGGCTCTTTGTACACAGCTAAGGTCAAATCTGCATCTGACTTTCCTGATGGAATCATTCTAGTTTAAAAAAAAACCCCATCTATACCTGTTTCTAGTTTCAAACCATACTTGTTCTAGTTTAAAAATCACTGTCTATATTCGTTAATTGCCCTCTTGTAGTCAAGCTAGCATTACACTGCTTTAAACAGATCCTGTTGCTTACTGCTCTTCAGACCCAGGGAGTGAAATTTGAAACCACTGTGAAATGAGTGTAGGAAAAGACAGCAGTCAAACTACTTCAGAGGAGAAGTGTAGATTTGGCCTAAAATCAATAGGAACAGGCTGTATATGGGGGGGGGGGGGGCTATGGCAGAGTGAGTCACTGAATGTGTTGATGTGACATACAACAGTGAATTTTTTTGATCATGAGATAGCATTGTAAAGAGCAGTAGTGGCTGAAGAGCTAAAAAAGCATGAGCCAAAAAAGCATGATGAGACACTGGTCTCAGCAGATCAGAAATCTACACGTGGAGAGGGATACATCAGGTCATCTACTTCGCATGCAGAAGGTCCCAGTTTCAGTGCTGGTATTTCCATTTAAAAGGATCAGGGAGCAGCTGCTGTGAAAGACGTCTCCCTGAGACTCTGGAGAGCTGTTGCCAGTCAGAGTAAGCAGTGCTGACCTAAACAGATGAACTATCTGACTCAATATAAGGTGCATTCATGTTGTCTTTGCACAGAATTAGAAGAACTGCATGTTTCTGACATGATTTTTTAGGCAAGAGACAACTTAATCAGGTACAATTCATGCCCCAATACATTTTTAGGTGTGATCCATGATATCCTTGCTATGATATACTAACTTAGCTACGTCTTCTGGAATGTAATAATATGCCATTCACTCACAATGACAAATTAAAAAACTGAATGCCTTGCAAGGCTGAGTGCTTATTAGAATGAGGTGTGAATTCCCCAAATATATCTGGATATCTTTGTAAACCATATGCAACCAGAAGGGTTGTGAAGAAAAATAGCCCTTAGTATAGGTGTAGGGAAAAAATCAATAAAAAGAAAAAAGAAAGAAAAGAAAAATAGCCCTTGGAGAGACAACATCATTTGCTGTTTTGGTAAATACTCCATGCCAAATGCCCCCTGCAAAACTGTGTCATATAGTGTTATCTAAGGGTAATGCCAACCTATCCCCTGTGGCTAGGCTGTCAGCATCCTTCCCAAAATTATGATTAATGGAACCTGACTTTTACTGTAGATCACCTGTTGGAACTGCTTCTGCAATACTAGAGAGCGCCAGTTTGGTGTAGTGGTTAAGTGCATGGACTCTAATCTGGGAGAACCGGGTTTGATTCCCCACTCCTCCACTTGCACCTGGCTGGATGACCTTGGGCAAGCCATAGCTCTGTACCAGCTGTTCCCTCAAGGACAGCTTGGGAAAGAGCTCTCTCAGCCCCACCTACCTCACAGGGTGTCTGTTGTGGGAGGGGAAGGGAAAAGGAGTTTGTAAGCCGCTCTGAGACTCCCTTGGGGAGTGGAGGGCGGGGTATAAATCCAATCTCTTCTTCTTCTTCTTCTACTACTCTAGTATCAATGAATATTTGCAAGATATGGGAGTATTACAAACCCTGCTGGAAATCATGAATGCAAATGAGTTAATAAAAAGGCAATATATTATTTAGTATTTTTTCAGTGGGTTACTTTAGAACTGGCCATTAATAAGTGTCAAGTAATTTAAAGTTGAAGGGGGAGGAGAAAGCGCATTATGCCTTCAGATGACACATTTTCAGTCCATTTTCCCCTAGAAAAATTGCCAGTCAAACACCAGGACATTGCTGAATCTTAATTGTTGCCAAGTGTACAGAGCTGATAAGACTAATGGCAAGGAAAGGGGCAAAACATTCAACAAGAAAGATAAAATTATGTTCCAGCAAAAGACAAAGATCCATTATGATCAAAACTGGATAGAAGAGGAATTTGGAGTCTGAGACGGAATCTCAGAAGGTGTAAACTTCTGAAACTTTGTTGTTAAATTCTTCGAGCACTCCCAGGTTAGGTCATAAAAGGATTATGGAAATCCAAAGAGACTTGTTCAGTTACATTTCCTGTTGAAGTAAACCAAGATGGAGCAGCAAGGACCACCTAACCAGAAGATAGGTGGCCATGCAACAAGCTTTGTACCTAGATGAGAGCCACATGTTGGACCCTGAGCTATTGTAATCATTCATTTCCTGGAATTTCTTGTCTGGTCAGGAAAATCCAGGAGGTAAGTGGCAACAGCACAGTTTTCAATGACACGTGGATCTAGTCCAGCACACACTGAGTCACAGCTACAGAGAGGGTGCATTGACAAAAATTCTCTGACAGCAAGTATCTCCAGGTGATTAAAGCAAGTAGATTAGAAAGCCAACATGACCCAAGGAAAATTCTGCCTTTCCTGTCCCTAACCATGGTGATCATCACAACACTGAGCATGACCATAACCCATCCACGGAATCTTCCCAATAATACTTGAGATTAAATTCCAAGCACCAGCTGCTAATCCTGATGCTGTTTTGCTATTCCCTGACAGTCAGGGCTGTGCACCTGGCACAATTCTGTGTAAATTCAACAAAATCCTGCAATGTGGTACAGTGCCCTGAATTTAGGTTCCTGAGAAGTTCAATTTTACTTTTAAAAACTGGTTCTAATAGTTAAGGTTCTAAAGATATACCTTCTCCTGGTGAAACTTCAAGAGCCAGGATTGTTGCTGACAAGCTGGCAAAGTCATCGCCTTATGCTTAAAGCACTGCTGCTCACTAACCCAAAACTGCATGTAGCTTTGCAGTCCATTAGAAAAAAAAAATAGTAAAGTAACCCCTTTAATTAGGACCAATTAAAGTGTTGTATGTATATTATTAGAGTCTGCCTTACATTCGAGCCATAACTCAGTATGGTCTACCATAGGGTTGCCAGCCTCCAGGTGGGGCCTGGGGATCTCCCACTTTTACCACTGATCTCCAGCTGACAAAGATCAGCTCCCTTGGAGAAAATGCCCGCCTTGAAGGGTGGACTCTATGGCCTAGTACCCTGCTGAGGTCCCTATCCTCCCCAAACCCCACCCTCTCCTGGATCCACCCCCAAAGTCTCCTGATATTTTCCAACCCAGACCTGGCAACCTTAGTCTACCATTTCTCACCAGCAGCAGCTTTCCAGCATCCTGAAGAGCAAAAGATCTTCCCTATCACTTGTTTCCTGATACTCTTTAACTGCAGATGCCAGTGGGGTTACCAAACACAAGTTGGGGTCTGAAGTTCTCCTGGAACTACAACTGATTTCCAGACTACAAAGATAAGATCTCCTGGAGAAAATGGCAGCTTCAGAGGACAGACGCTATGGCATCACATCCCTGCTGACCTCCCTTCCAGGCACTGGCTTCAAATCTCCAGGAATTTCCCAAGCTGGAGTTGGCAACCTTAGGTGCCAGGGATTGAACTGGGGATAATTTCTATGCAAGGCAAATGGAGAATCTCCTTTCTACTTCCTCTTTGCCCGTCAGAACAGATAACTCTACTCCAACTAGACCAAACAAATAACTGTCACAGATGGATTTAAATTTTTGAAATGATCAGGAGATCACACTAACTTTCCCATCTTTAGTGGGCACTTAATGATGCTCAAATTTTCTAGTCTCCGATATTATTGCTTAGAATATAAGAACATCAGAAGTCTCCTGCTGTTCCAGTTGTCCATCTAGTCCAGCATCCTGTTTCACACAGTGGCCAACCAGTTACCTTAGAGGGACAATAAACAGGGCATAGATCTTCCTCTGAAGCTGTATCCTAGCCCTGCTATTTGGAGGTTTGCTCCCTCAGACTATGGAGATTTCCTTAAGTCATTTTGGCTAGTAGCCATAATGGGACTGTCCTCCATGAACCAGTCTAATCCTCTTTGAAGCCATCTGTTCTAGTGGCCATTGCAACTTCCAATGGCAGTGAATTCTGCAACTGAATGATTTGTTGAGAAAACTAACAGGGGTTGCTTCAATGGAAGATAAAAGAAGTTTATTGATAAGGTGCCTTGTTTTTAATTTTTATTTAAAACATTTTTATGCCATCTTTTCACCTGATTAGGGTTCCCAAGGTGGAATTGACCTTAACTATGATATAGTTGTCATATTCTAACCTATATCTTTCTTGTCATTATTAAATTATCAGGGTTTTTTTTTTTTAAAAAAAAGGTGTGAGACAGTAGGATAATACTGGGCAAAATAACCTAATGGTCTAACTCAGTGCTCAATTTGCATAAGGTGTACAGGTCTTGGCACATGATTTTGATGCTTTTAAAAAGTTCAGAGTAGATATAGATCTTTTGATAGCCCTAAACCCATTGTTTTAAACAGGCAATCAAAACCTCATTTGAATGCACAAGTAATTGATTCTTCCCCACATAATAAGCACTTAACAGTGATGAATGGTTTCCTTCTTCTGCTATTACATCACCATGAAATCTGATCCATAGCAAAGGACAGTGAAGTTCAGGTAGAAACCATGAACACAACACATTTGGAAAACAAAGAGTTTCATGCTTGGTTCAGGAGGTCAAACAGGGGGCAGTTAAAAGTGTTCATGCATCAGAGCTTAAACAATGTTCTGCAAGTGCTTCTGGTTCCAGTAAATTAACTTAACAATTTAGCAATATAAAATCAAAGAGACCAACACCTACACCAATATACTTTGTCAAGATTCACTGCAGATGGTAGCATGAGATATATTTGTGTTGTACAGATTGGTTTATAAAAGCAGAACTAGCAGAGACTCCCAGATATAAATGATTTAACTAGAAAACATTTTCCTCCAATAAAATGCACTAGTGACTACTGATTTGGGCTTGTTAGGCAACTTTTTAATGGAATATGTTCAATATGCAAGGTTCTTCTGTATGTGATATGAGGCCAGGGGGCTGATTAACAGGCAACCATGCCTAAATATAACTACTTCTGAATCTCGCCGGTCTCATAACAAGAGGGTCATCTCAGTCTAAATAAATCAGAGTTGCTGAATGTAAAGTTCTTTGCCCCCACACCTCTCTGGTTCAGTTGTACTATTATCACAACAAAAAGGTTAGAGTTTATATTATATTAACGGGTTAGAAAAGATCTGGGTGAAGTATATTTATGTACCTCTCGGTGAAGCTGATTAAACCAGTTGTCTGAACTGGTATGGTGGCACAGCGTTTTTACCATTATTTCATCAGGAAACAAAGATATTAAAATGTTGTAATCCCTGTCTGATTTCTGTGAGGGAAGAGAAAATGGTAAATCTTGATGGGAGTGCACCTGCCACAGACCTTAATGATGGAAATACGATTGTGGGATGGAATAGGATAGAGGGAGAAAACAGGAGACAGGAGGAATTAAAGGGCAAGAAGCCCCAAAACAGGAGGAAGAGGGCAGACCTGCAATAGGGTCAAGAAGCAGTATAAACTTGGGTACATCAGTTTTCAGATTTTGACATTAACCAACCAATCATTTGTGTATAAAGGGCAACGCAAGAAATGATGATAATTTTACTATATTATTGACTAGTATAATAGCCCAGTAAACAAAGCCTATCAGTCCCCACTTTCTGTGCAAAGTAGTCATGTAACTATCTATGAGATCCATTGAAAATTCCTGGAGATTTGGGGGTAGATCCTGGAAAGGGCAGGGTTTGGAGAGAGGAGGGAACTGAGTGAGATATAATTCCTAAAAAAGTCTGAATGCCTAATTTTTAAAACAGTATTTGTTGACTTCATTTATACCTATCTCCCCAATGGAAACTCAAAGCAGTTTATACGTTCTCTCTCTATTTGTGAGGGAGGTAAGGCTGAGAAGGGTGTGGCTGGTCACTTAGCAAGCTTCCACGGCATAGTGGAGATTTAAACCTAGGTCTCTCACATCCTAGATAGACACTCTAACTGCTACCCCACACTGGCTCTCATTTGAACTGCTCCACCATACTGGGTCTCCCATCAACAATATGGAAAGATCTGAAAAAGTGAAATGAAAGAGGGGGGAGAACTCGTGCAAAATGAAGTAGACGAAATGCGACATATCCACCAACATGGCCAAACTTCCCTATCCACAGAAATTATATATAAAATATGTTAATGGAGTGGATAAATTGTAAACAGAAGTTACTGAATTATATGCCCCACCTAGACCTTAGTTCAGACTGGTGCCAGTCGGAGTCCGGGGGGAAAGCAGGGACATGGGGGGGGGGGGGTGCCACCAGACAACCACCTGACCAAGTTATGCTCTATAGATCAACTTCTACTGGTGATCCTCGACCTGAAAGATGTCCACCTAGCCTCAACCAGAGCTAGAGCTTTTTCAGCTTTTTCACCCAAGTGAGATCCAGGCCCTGTGAGACTTATTCTGCAGGGCCTGTAAAATGTAGCTGTTTGCTATAGGGTTGCCAAGTCTTACCTTCTTTTTAGTGGGGGAGTCCTGGGCGCTGTCCTGGAGTTCCTTGACATGTGCATGAAAACATGCCTGGCATGATGACATAACCTGGAAGTGATGCACTGGGCATATTGTGGGCGGGACCACTACCATTCAAGGGAAAACCATAGTGTTTTCCCTCAAATGATAGAGTGTCCCCCTGCAACGTGCCCGGTGTGATGACATCACCTCTGGGTGACACCATCACACCGGGCATGCTTTTGCGAGCCCGGCATTTGGAGGGTGGGGTTCCCCCCGCCAGCTCAATATGGGCTGGCAGGGAACAGAACCATTGAGCAGGGGTTACCACACACCCCCGGTGGGACCTGGTAACCCTAGTTTACTAGGCCTATAGTTGAGGCAGTGCAAATCCAAACTGTATTGCCCTCCCGCCCCACTCTGCTGTTCTGCTGCTCTGTTCCATCAGCACTGTTTTCATCTTGCACTGATTTCATCTGCCCATCCCCCCTCAGCTTTAGTTACATCTACCTCCTTCCAGGAACAGACAAATGATTGGAGCCATTGATAGTAGTTTGTTAGTATAAATTGAGATATTGATTTAAAACTGTTTATTATATTTAAATTGGTTGTATTATGTTGTTTATTCATTGTTGTGACCTGCCCTGAGCCTGCTTGCAGGGGTGGGAGGGCAGGCTAGAAGCCAAATAAATAAATAAGTGTCTGTTTCCTCAGATTAATGCATTGCTTGTTTGATATAAGCAAACTTCACTTTATATTTCCTCCAAGAACTCAGGACAGGACAGTATAGATTCAGATGTCCCCAACATGGCACCCATAGATGCCATGGTGCCCGCTGACACCTTTCTTGGCACCAACCTAATATTTTTAGACAGCAGGAGGGAGCAGCTTCTGATTGGCTGGGCAGATTTATTTTTAAATGTTGCTTTGGGAGGAACAGCCCCCACAGCACAAGGATCCTCACTAACTGAATAAAGGTAAGCCATGTATATGCAAGAAAATATTTTAAAAGTATATTCGTTTTAAAAGACATCTGGCTGAACTGCTGAGGAGTTACTATTAGAGCTATGCATTACCCCCAGCCCCTGATTTTCTGGGGCAAACTCTGCCTCCGGCTGCAGCCATTTTGTGGTTTGGGGTCCACTGGTATAGATGACTGTCACCCTCCTCCTCCAGTTTGATCCTTACTTTATGAAGTAAATTATAGTGAAAGACAGTGACTGGCCTAAAAGGTTTTAAGGCCAAGCAGGGGTTTGGAAGCAGTCTTTCCAATCTGAGCCCCTCAGTCTAGCGGCCACTCCCCCACAGTGGTGTTTTTGTGAATATAATTATAAAGAGACAGTGCTAACCAGGGATGGCTCCATATGTTGAACAGAAATAAAGTGAATATGAAATACACTTAATTTTATTTATGCTTTTGGTATCCTTGATTCCATATTTTGGTTTGAACTAATAAACCAATTATTTGTGTAAATGGTAGAAAATAATATGATTACATTAATTACATTTTATTGCACAAATGAACAAAATCAATACTTCTTAGATGTTGTTAAATAAAGTGGAATGCTCATATGAAAATGGTCTCACTCTCACCCTAACACTAAATGATGACTAAAGAAAAAAAAAATCTCAAGGCAGTTGAGACAAGCTGTGGTGAAATAGAA
The DNA here is from genome assembly GCA_029233225.1 of Lepidodactylus listeri. Classification (NCBI taxonomy): domain Eukaryota; kingdom Metazoa; phylum Chordata; class Lepidosauria; order Squamata; family Gekkonidae; genus Lepidodactylus; species Lepidodactylus listeri. The sequence continues at coordinate 39,041,215 of JARCFY010000006.1, read as the reverse complement.
AACTTAAGCAGGCCTACTCAGAAGTATGTCCAATTTTATTAATTGGGCTTAGTCAATTTTTACGATTTCAGCCTAAAGTACCAGTTGAACCAGACAGAATAATGAATATCATTTTTGTTCAAAATTTGTGTGGAAGGTAAATTTATTATAGGCAGCTGCATGCATGATGTAAATCATAGCACGCCTTGAAAATGAGATACCCACATTCTCTGTGGTGTCTTCTGAACTCATTAAGGCAGCAAACAGATTTCTGAAAGGAAGTCAAATCACGTGCCGAAAATACTAACGTGAAATACTTTCAACAGTGACAATTAATTTAACAAGATGCACTGTAGCTAGCATATGCTACAGCTTTTCCTTCTGCTGAAGTACCCCCCCAAAGGCCATCCTAAGCAGAGTTCCCCAATGATCCAGAGTGGAATGACAATCCCTAGGAGTAGAATGATGGTCCCTGGGCCATGGTCCCTGAAATGATCTGGAAATGGAAAGATAGCTCACAGAGTGAGCCAGTTCTAAACTAGGCTGATTCCAGTCCCGGGGGCTGTCATTCCAGGCCCAGGGTGAGCCTTTCTAAATCCATCCTGCATTTTTGATGCAATTTTTGTTTGCTGTAATATATTTTAACTAGGAATAAGGCCCGTTGTGGAAATAAATACAATGGGCTATAGAAAGAGGCTCTGGGAGAGTGCCAAGGCCTTGGGCACTCAGCATCAATTTGCTGTGGTGACCTCAGCAGGGTATAATGACACAGAGTCCACCAGTTTCTCTAGGGGAAGATCTCTGCCATCTGAAGTGCAGTTGTAATTCAGTGTGATCTCCATCCCTCCCATGGAGATTGGCAACAATGGTTCCCCATGAGGGACTGGTTGGCTTGGAGGGTAGAGTCTATGGCATTGTATCTGTCTGAGGTCCCACCCCTCCTCCAACCTCACCATCTCCAGGCTCCATCCCTCAAATCTCCAGGAATTTTCCACCTGGAGTTGGCAACCCTCTCTCCTTCCCAGCCAATCATCAACTTCATTCTTCAACTTTCCATCTCCCCCCTGGAGAGCACTTGTAATTCTGAGTGATCTCCAGCCCTTGCATGGAAATTGGCAACCATAGTTCCCCTAAAGGAGAAATAGTCTTTCTCTGCAATGGGGACCAAAGCAGCTGACATCATTCTCCTCTCCCCCTTTTGACTTGCACAACAACCCTGTGAGGTAGGTTAGGCTTAAAGTCTGTGACTGGCCCAAAATCACCCATTCAGCAAGAACCTGGGTCTAGCAGATCCTGCTCTGAAGCGCTGACTGCTACGCCTAGGGTAGCCAACCTCCAGGTGGAGCCTAAAGATCGCCAGGTATCACAACTGAACTCCAGACAACAGATCTCCCCCCCAAAGCCATTTTCTCCAGGGGAACTGATCTCTGTAATCTGGAGAACAATTGTAACAGTGGGAGATCACCTGGAGTTGGCAACCCTATCTCCTTCCCAGCCAGTTATTAACCTATCTTTATTTTCCCCTCACTCTTCAGCTTTCCATCCCACCCACCTGCAGCTTCTACTGTGCTCTGAAGCTCTGACTGCTATGTCACATTGGCTGTCATATGGAGGCCATTTCAGCAGAGTATAAGGACACAGAGTCCCTCATTTTCTCCAGGGGAACTGATCTCTGCCGTCTGGAGAGCACTTGTAATTCTGAGTGATCCCCAGCCCTCACCTGGAGATTGGCACCTCTTCTCCTCCACCACTGTCAGGTGGGTCTAACTGTCCCCTCAGTGGCCTGCTTCTGTCAGTAAAAAGACAATGGACTTTCAGCATAACTCCCTCCCCCGCCCACTGCCAGCTTGGCAACCAAGCTTGTTCTGATTAAAGAAATACCTGGAGATTTGGGGGGGGGGGGTGTGGATCCTGTGGAGGGCAGCATTTGTGGAGGGGGTGGAAGGACTCAGCAGGGTATAATGCCATCGGGTCTACCCTCCAAAGCAGCCATTTTTTTCTGGGGAACTGATCTCTGTCATCTGGAGATCAATTGTAACAGCAGGAGATCCCCAGGTCCCACCTGGAGATTGGCAACCCTAGGGGGAAAGTCAGCCACACAGCAGGGGGTTGAAGAGAATGGTTTGATGGTCACTGGTCCCAGGGCCGGTGCTAGCATTAGGCCAAGTTAGGCGACCACCAAGGGCGCAAACCTCAGAGGAGTGTAGAAACGGACAATCGGCCTCCAACCGGCCACAGGCTCTCACACTCACTCATCAGCCCTGGCTCTCCCATGCTTTTCCTCCTCCAGAAAGTCATGGCAACTGCAGCAGCAGCAGCTCCCTTCAGCTTTGCCTTGCACCCTGCCTGCCCATGCCCACACAATTTTTTTAAAAAACTTGCAGGGTCAAGTTTTATGCTTTTAATTTTCCCTAGAATTTATCTGTTTTTGATAATTGGTTAGCAGTGGGGGGGGCACAAGTAGTTAGCCTTGCCTAGGGCACAAATAAGCCTGGCACCGGCCCTGACTGGCCCACCTCGTTAGCTAGCCAGCCATGGCAGAGTTAAGCAGGAGAGACAGCCATTTTTAGTTTATTCTGACAGGAAAGGCAGTGGGTGGGGGAGGGGGTTATGCTGAAAGTCCATTGTCTTTACCTCATTACAGTAATGTGAGGTATAATGCCATATCCACTTTCCAAAGCGGCCATTTTTTTGCCCAGAAAGCAGTCGTAATCCAAGGAGATCTCCAGCCACTATATGGAGATGGGCAAGCTTTCACACACCCCTAGAGGCTACCTATTAGCAGCAACCCACACTTTTCAGTCACTTTATTCATTTTTACTGCAATTAGTCTTTTGACTTCTGTTTTAGAAACATTTTATTGAGATAACAGAATACATCCATTTTGAACAATCACATTTATACATAAAATATGTTTTTACCTAATGAGGCCTTCACATCTTTATGTACATTATATGACTGACTACAGCATTCTTGCAGCATTATCAAATGTGCACCTACCTTTTTGGTAGTGAAATCACATTGACAACAAGCCAATAGCTTCTGCTGTAGCCAAGTGATAACATTTTGTGACTGTTAGATCAAATATGATTCACAGTGGCTGGCCATTGGTCTAGAGTGATCAATCAGCAACATTATTTCAGGAATGACCTTTCAAAGGCTCAGTAGCATTATAGATTGCTGTCATATTTGCAGAGGACAACATATATTCATACCCTCATAGCCTTCGTGATGCCATCTGGTAAGACAGATGAGTGTTTTCTTCCAGTAGGAAGCTCAATTATAAGGTCACATACACAAGGCAAAGAGAGCCATACATGACTGTTCCTATTTATACTTGCAGAGAGCATATCAAGGAGTTTACCAGTAGTAAGAGCTTTGAGTATGAAGCATAGGGGGGCCAAAAGCCATAGAAACTATAAAATCCATAGAGTCTACATTTTTTGCCACCTATTTGCCCTACATGCATGTAGGACCCCAAGATCAGGTCTATCCATCTCTCCCACTACCTGAACATTTCCACTCTACAGTGGAACCCATGCTGCTGGGCAGGATTCAGCCTGCATTTCATGGCAGAGGGAAAATGTGGAGCCCTAGAGCCTGGGCTGGACACCAAATTCAGCACCCTCACCCATCTAACCCTCAGCTGATCTGCTCATCCCTGTCAGTTTATCTGACTGAGCATGAAACCTGTCAGATCACTCTCCAGGTTGACTCTGGAGCTTCCAGCAGCTTCATAGGTGATGCACATTTGGACAAAAAAAAACCCAACTTCAAGTAAGGGCTAATGGGGTCTGGACTTGCTTAGATTAAGAGGGAAAAAGTGGATAGCTCAATGAAAGGGTCGACCCAGTGTGCTGCAGCAGTAAAAAAGGCAAACTTTATGTTAAGGATTATTAGGAAAGAGAACTGAAAATAAAACAGCCAGTTTGGTGTCGTGGTTAAGAGTGTGGACTGTAATCTGGGAGAACCGGGTTTAATTCCCCACTCCTCCACATGCAGCTGTTGGTGTGACCTTGGGTCAATCATAAATTCTTTCAAGGCTGTTCTCTTAAGGGCAGTTCTCAAGAGAGCTCTCTCAGCTCCACCTGACAGGATGTCTGTTGTGCGGAGGGGAGGGAAAAGGATTGTAAGCCACTCTGAGACTCCTTCGGGTAGTGAAGGGCAGGTATAAATCCAATGTCCTCCTCCTCCTCCTCCCCCTGTATAGATCTATGGTGCGGCATCATTTGGAATACTGTGTATAGTTCTGGTCATGGTATCTCAAAATGGACAGCACAGAACTGGAAAAAGCACAAAAGAGGGCAACCAAGATGATTAGGGGGTTGGAGCACCTTCTCAATGAGAAAAGGATGAAGAGTCTGGGATTTTTCAATTTAGAAAAGAGACTACAAAGCAGAATATTATAGAGGTTTGTAAAATAATGCATGGGGTGAAGAGAGTTGACAAAAAGAATTTTTCTCCTTCTCCCAAAATACTAGAACTCAAAGGCATACAATGAAGCTGATGGGCAGTAGATTCAGAACAGACAAAAGGAAATACTACTTTATTCAGAGAGTGATTAAAATGTGGAATTCACTGTCAGAGGATGTAGTGATGGCCACAGGAATGAACAGCTTTAAAAGGGGATTAGGTACATTCATGGAGGATAGGCCTATCAGTGGTTACTAGCTATGGTGACTGAGGGGAACCTCCAGGTTCAAAGACAGTCAACCTCTGAATCCCAGAGCCACAAGGCAACAACAGGGGAAGGTCTCGTTCCTCCATGCACTGTTGTTGGCCTTCCAGAGGAACTGGCTGGCCACTGTGTGAGACAGGACGGTGGATTGAATGGACCACTGGTCTGATCCAGCAGCAGCAGCAGGAGCTTCTTGCAGGTTGATAACATTTAAGCAACCTTCTTATTTGTTAGGTTAGGCAGGGTTCTGACAGTAATTGTTCCTCCTCTGTTATACTTGATCTGTTATGCTGGTTGTCATATTTCACTAAAAACAAACCCAAACCCAAAGCAGACTGCAACAGTCCCTCCCTCACAAGTGCTGGTGTGTTTTCTAAGGCTCAGCTCAAAGTGATGGTCCAAGGCCAGGTCTACCAAAATAGTGGAAAGGGTAGACCTGTTCTCCAGAGGCCAGGTCTACCCATATAGTGGAAAAGGGCAGGTAGACCTGTTCTTCAGATGCCTGGTCTACCCCTGTAGATGACAACATTATGTGCAATGAAAGTTGACAATTCTGTTTTCTCTTATAATATTATTAAAATTTAGTTTAAATATAGTTTAAAATAATTCATTTTGAGATTTTTACAAGGTTATAAAATAATCTTCTATGAATAATTTATGCAATAGTCAAATGTAGATTTGCTCACAACTTTAAGGCTACTAGTTTTTTTCACTCACAAGGTAGAATTTTTGCTCACAACACTGTGGGGCTTAGGGGGAACATTGCAGCCTACCATCTACAACTACTCCCATTGATGAGCATTCATCCTATGTGTCCACCACTGTCTGTTTGCTTTGCACCCTTGAACCCACCACTGTTTGCTTGCCTTGAACCCACCCCAACCAGCCCCTACCTCTACAAATGGTTGGAGAGGACAAATATGATATGACCCAGATCTTGGATTCCCACTGTCACTGAGGCCAGTTTCAATATTTGATTGACTGGAAGACTTCAGGCCTGAAGAATGTTTCTGGCCTGAAGAATGTTTCTGGTAACATGCTATTAACATTCATGCCCCAGACCTCATTCCATCAGCACTGTTTGACAAAGCCTGGGTCATGCATCATGGTAAGAAAGGGTCATGGGGATGGGGTTGGTGTCATATCCCCTAATGAGTCAGGCTGAGTCAGACTTAGACTTGTGAAAGGTTGAACCAGATGAACTTGAGGAAGAGACAGGAACTTGAGGTGGATCAAGGGGCCCAGGGAAAACCCAACACCATTGGGTTTCCCTTGGATCCAGAATACCTGGCTCCTGAGGCCACACCTAAAGAGGCTGAGGTTGAGACCCCACTACTGGGAGACCCAAAAGACATTCCAAGTCCAGTGACAGCTATTCTTCAGCCAGGCCAGACCAGGTTGAGGACCACCAACACTCCAGGCTCTGCCACCACGCAGCAGTGGAGACAGTGGTCCCATATGGAAGCAGCCAGTGGAGACACAATGCCAAGCTTGCAGCTTGTGCTTCAGCTCTTAAATCAAACAATTGCTTCAGTGAAAATCCATTCTAAGGCTCTGGCCCCAGTTGGCCAGAAGAGTCCCAGGTGCTGCCTTCAGAGCAGGTTGGCCTGTTCTCTCTCTGTCTATTTAAGCTATGAGCTGGGAGGGGAGCCTTGCTGGATCAACCAGCCTGCAAGGCTCCAACTTTTTTGCCCTATCTCCTATGCTCTAGCCTCCCAGGATGGCCTAGCTGTTGCACCTGGAGTCAGAATGCAAGATTTTGTTCTACCTTAAAGAATGGATTACTGTAAGATTATTTTTAAAAATTATTTAGATAGTTATAACCCACTCTTCTCCACAATGAGGACAACCTCATCCTCCCCTCCTTCATTTCATCTTCACAATAACCACTCTGTGAGGTAGTTTAGGCCGAGAGTGGCTGGCCCAAGGTCACCCAGCGACAGTTCTAGGGCAGAAAGGGGATACAGACTTGGATCTCACTGATCTTAGTCCAACACTCTGTAACCATGTGGGCAAGGCCAACTTACGGAATTGCCAATAATGTAGGAAACAGTCATGTTGTCAGGCCCACTCAATGACTGCATTATTCAGACACAGCTTTCAGCTGGCTGGGGGCTCATGGAATGTTCCCATTACAAGTGTCTATTATGTGGCTGGGACTACATCTACAGATCACTTGCTATGGTTCTTCTTACTGGAAAGCATACACATCAATTTTTGTGAGAAACTGAAATTACTGAAGACAAATTAATGCATGTACTAAACATCCTGGGCCGCAGAGATCTAACTTATCTGTTGTGATGGCAATATGCTAAACAATAAAACTACTCTAGGATCTAATTTAATTCATATTTTAAAAGGCCTTCCAGTGTTTTTATTGAAAGATTATATTTCTCATATTACTTGCACCAATGAACACAACTTGAACATCACTTCTGCCCTAAGGTTAAGACGCTGAGCTGCAGACTAGAAGGTCGGTAGCTCAGCAGTTCAAGATCTGAGAGCTGCGTGATGGAGTGAGCTCCTGTCTCTGGCACTACCTCCTGCCAACCTAGCAGTTCGAAAGCAAGAAATTGCAAGTAGCTATTCTGTGCACCTTGGCATTTAGTCATGCCAGCCACATGACCAGGGATGAGCACCGCCCCCTAGAGTTGGATTCAACTGGCTTTCGAGCAAGGGAAACCTTTACCTTTTTCATTCTTCAGTCTAAGATGGTGGCATTGGAAACTGTGATCAATGTAATAAATATGTTAGACTATTTCCTCACAAATTAATCCTTTCATACAGAGTATGGGTGAGTAATGGCATTTCTACTTGTTGGCTATGCCTACCATGAAAGTCATATTTGCAGTCTTTGTTAGTATATGCATAAAATTACCAATCACTCTCCAGCAAGTCACTATAAAGAGACCATTTAACTGAATTAGAAAAGTAGGAGGCGGGGGCACTGCTTTAAAGATATGCAGTCAAGTGTATTGCCAGGACACTTCAATGTAATTTACCAATTGAGAACATCACTGAACTTTCAAATCAAGGTTTCAGATGAATACCACATTCTAGTACTGCACCAGACCTGTCAGCTTCAACCCCAGATATGGATGAGAGAGTAGACGGAGGAAAAATTATTCAAAATAACCCAAACTTTTCAGCTTTAACAACCATTAAAAGGTGCCCTTTTAGCTGGTTATAGGAAGCTTGCTTATATGATGATTTTGCCATATTGCTGCAACTGACAGCTTCAGTTGTGCGCCCTGAGACTGCCTGACAGGCACAAACAACGAGCCATTTATTCTGAAAGGAAGGACAGGATGTTATTCATAAAAACATGCAAGTTTATGGTTAATTATAACAGAAATATAATGCATACAAAGGACGCCTCAAGCCACTAAAATGTTGTGTCTAGTTAGTTATGAGGAAGGTCATTTTTGTGTATGCTACTTCCTGGTGGAGCCAAGGTAGCCTACAGAAATTTGCCCCCCCCCCACACACAGAGACACTCTCTTTTTTGTCTTCATGTGTAAAGTGAATATCATCCACAGCATCAGTGCAACACATTCTTCTATTTACTGGTATAGCCAAGGTCCCTCAGTTTCTTGTGTAGTCATTGTGTTTCCTTATTACTAAGAAATTAACTATTAATACTTCATTCAAATGATCTCTTCTTTTGCATTTCAAAAAAGCAAAACAACAAGGCTAACCTGTGCTTATTTAATCTTGCTTATTTAACCCTAAACATTGAGAGACCTATTTAATCAGTTATTTAAAAGCATAACAAATATACTCAGCATTTGCAGAGCTCTTTCAGTATTCAAAAGTCTTTGTGCATATTATTGTGCACTGAGTCATAGGAATGTTTTTCTTTTAAAAGGAAGATTATTTTCTAAAAAGTTATCATGATGCAACTGTCTATGTAATCATTGGGAAAAACCTTATAAGGAATTACAAAAGTAGGAAGTTTTGAACAAATTTATTTGTATGTGTTGTAATTGTGAAGGATTGTGACACAGTCCTAACATAATGTGTCTAAAATAACACTCAGCAAAGCCAAAGCCATGTGTCACAGTTTTAGTTTTTGTTATATTTACATCACCTAAGAAAGAGAGAATGAATAAAAGAGTCCAGCTCACCAAAAAGGTTTGAGAAGGAAATAGGTAAGGCACCAGTACTTGTAAAAAACCTTGAGTATTGAAATAGTATTGAGTATTTTAGCACTCACACCAAGCTTATTGCTGCTTGGAAAGACATGTACATCTATTGGCTTCTCACATGGAAAAATGGAATGTACTGTGAGGTGGTAGAATACCTCCCGAGTGCTAGAGACACTAAACTTGCAGAGGATCTCTGACTGACTCTCCTCTACCTGCCCTCCACGTTTGGTGAGGATTGGATTTATGGAGTCCAAGTTATAGCCCCCTCCAAAAAAGGTGCCCCCCAGGAAAGTGCTTTCTGGGGAAATGACGGGTGGTCATTTCCCCAGAAAATACTTCCGTGGGGGCACCTTCTTTGGGGGGCCCATAACTTGGAACCCATAAATCCAATCTGCACCAAACTTGGAGGGCACATAGAGGAGCATCAGCTGAAGGTTCTCGGCAGGTTTAGTATCTCTGGCTTGTATATAATCTGTTCTTTACACTCCTGAACCTCTGGAACCTGCACCTGCCAAAATTACAGGTTCAGGAATGTATAGAACGGATCCTGCGCAAGCTAGAGACATCAAAGTCACAGGGGACCTCCCGCAGATGCTCCTCTATATGCCCTCCAAGATGTTGCTTTGAAGTTTTGTGCACATTTTGACTGAGCGGAGACAGTCTGGGAATTTTTCCACTCATGAACCAGCTCAAACCTCCATGAACAACATCAAAGGTCGTGGAAAGTTCATGCCGGTCATCCTGCCACAAACTTGACTTGGCAAAGCATGAACCAGCCAAGATTCATAATTAACTTTAGTGCATGGGCTGGTTTGTGCCTATCCCTGATTGCTTCCATAGTAATGGTCTAGTGATTTCCTCTAATCTCTGTGGTCTTTACCATAGAGATTGAGGAGATTCCTAAAGTGTCATGCAGAAATCACATTCTTCCCCAGCTCTACCCCCGCTGGCACTGCCCCCCAGATCTTCTGGCACTTGCCTAAACCCTGCTGGAAACCGTAATTGAAGTCAAAAGCTAAATGACGATTAAGCTACTTAAAGCCAAACATGTCTAATAACAATACTAATGATCTATAGCTCCTGACAGCAATCACTTTGAAAATTTCTGGAAGAGTTCTGTTTAAATATTCACCTAGTGGATTTCCTGCATTCAAGAATGTTCAACTTATCCCCTGTAAATTTAGCATATATGCCTCCATTCCCCATTGTCCCACATTCTGTTAATCTCCAAAATCTGAGGCTGGCAGGATTCAAACAGAGCTTTGCTAAAGTTCTAAAATTAAGAATTCTTCATTTTTAATAAAAATCCATAATTGTATGAGTACAATTAAAGCTAGCTTTGGATCATTTCTGTGACATTACTATAATTATAGTCAAACAATTTAGTAAAATGTTTCAAGTTTTGTGTGAAATCCTCTTTAGAAAGCCAGTTGCTAGGCAACCTCTACCCCTGCCTTCACACTTCCCACTGTCCATCCCAGAAACTGACATTAGTCCCATAACATTAGCCTAAGCACCCTCTCCCACCTTTAAACTGTAATTATAACCCAGCGTTTTTAAAATGCAATTTGACAGCCCACCACGCTCAATTCCTGCCCTCTCTGAATGTTTGGATGTCTGTTGTTGCAATAATTTGGGTATAAACAGTAAGTTATCCCTACTAATAGTTGCTGCCTTGTATGCACATCTTCATATTTAATTTGAGCCTTAAAAGACAGTTCTACTTTTTAATTCCTTATACCCAATAAGTACTATTTTGAAATATGTAGAGAGTGAATTTTACAACACTAGCTGCTCAGGTTGCTGCTCAGAATACTCCTGATCTCATTTATGAGTTTCATACCTATATTCAGGAGGGAGCACCTGACCCACTCCTGGTAATATCACAAGAGAAATCTTCTATACCAAAGTTCTGCACAGAACCCATTGTTGTTCACTGAATAGCCCTCAAGGGAAAGGGGGAAAAAGACACTGTCCATGTTATGGCTGAGGCTCCAGTTATATTCCATATCAACCCAAAAGAATCTTTTTAGACTAAACAAAAAAGAACTGCCCAAACACCATTCCAAGCAGCACACTATAATCAATTTTAAATCTTTCACACTGTCATCCTAGGCAGAATCACACAGTACTAAGCCCATTCACTTTTGAGATTGAACATGTTTCTTATGAAAGTTAAAATGGAATTGGGGGGAACTCACCAATGCCAGGTAAGTTTCACATAGTGTCAGACTTCATATGGTGTTGTACCAAACAGTAAATCCGATTAGTGTATCCCTGGATTTCTATACCTTTGTGTCCTGTGAACTCAAATCTAAAGGTGGCTTCTTTCAGAGATTTTTTTTTCTGTCTTAGACTGTCAAAGTAAATTTTAATCTCTGTACAAATTGTGAACTAAACACAGTTAGTATAATCTAATTTAATACTGTGCCAGTAGCAAGAGAGAGAGAGAGAGAGAGAGAGAGAGAGCAATATTTTCCTGGCCCCTGATGAAATTTGCAGTGAATAATTTCACCATCCTACCTGCTCTTTTCTGTTTTGTCTCTTACATAAATGCTGTTAAGTCTGAAACTGCAAAAAACTTTGACTTCCCCTACTTTATTTATTTATTTGTATTGATTTTATTGATTTCTACCCTGCCCATTCTGGCCTAGGCTGGCTCAGGGCAGCTCGCAACAAGATAAAACTTTCAAATACATAAAACATATACACCATATTTAAACCAATATTAAAATCGACAATAATAAAGTGCTAGTAATTCCAATGTTTACAGTAATTCTATGGGTCCATTTTGGTTCACTTCAATTGTGAGGGGGGGGCTAGGCCAGGCAATAATCACAGGGACCTATGGTCTAGGGCTACCACCACAGCTGTCAGATCTAACTAATAGCACTACCACTAGTTACAGCTGTAGTGGTGGTGGTGATGGTGGGAGCTCCAAAGGCCTGGCGGAAGAGCTCTGTTTTGCAGGCCCTGCAGAACTTTAAAAGTTCCCGCAGGGCCCTGATCTCCTCTGGGACCTCATTCCACTAGAGTGGAGCTGCCACCAAAAACACCCTGGCCCTAGTTGTTGCCAATCTGGCCTCCTTGATACTCGGGAGGACCAGTCAGCTCTGGATCCCTGAACGCAGTGCTCTCCAGGGCATATATGGGGAAAGGCGGTCCCTCAGGTATGCTGGACCCTGGCCATAAAGAGCTTTATAGGTAAGAACCAGCACCTTGAAGCAGGTACGGTATGCTATAGGCAGCCAGTGCAATGCCTTTAGCACAGGCTGGATGTGCTCTCAAATTGAGAGTCCCGTCACTAGTCTGGCTGCGGCATTTTGCACCAGCTGCAGCTTCCAGATTTGCAACAAGGGCAGCCCCATGTAGAGGGCATTACAGTAATCCAGTCTCAAGGTGACCATCCCATGGATCACTGTTGCCAAGTTCAAGGAAGGGAGCCAACTGCCTTATCAGCCGAAGATGGTAAAAGGCCAACTTGGCAGTGGTTGCAACCTGGGCCTCCATTGTTAAGGAAGCATCCAGGAGCACCCCTAAACTCCTAACCTCTGGCACTGGCACCACAGTCACCCCATCAAAGGTCGGGAGCAGGGTCCCTACCCCTGGACCGCAACGACTCAAGCACAGGACCGCTGTCTTTGTCAGATTCAATTTCATCCAGCTCAGCCTAAGCCAACCAGCCACAGCCTGTAATGCCTGGTCTAGGACTTCTGGTTTGGAGTTGGACTGGCTGCCCAACATCAGATAGAGCTGGGTGTCATCTGCATACTGATGACAACCCAGTCCATACCTCTGAGTAATCTGAGCAAGAGGGCGCATATAGATGTTGAAAAGCATCGGAGACAGCACCACCCCTTGTGGCACCCCACATTCCAGTGGGTGCCTCCGGGACAGCTGATTTCCCAGCACCACTCTTTGTCCCCAACCTTGGAGAAAGGAAACAAGCCACTGCAAGGCCAGTCCCTAGATTCCAGTGTCTGCGAGGTGGTGGATCAGTAGCTGATGGTCAACCGTATCAAATGCAGCTGACAGATCTAACAACAGCAGCACTGCCGATCCACCCTGATACAGATGCCTTCAGAGGTCATCTGTGAGGTCGACCAGTGCCGTCTCTGTCCCATGCCCAGGGCGAAAGCTGGACTAGAAGGGGTCTAAGATAGAAGCGTCATCCAGAAAGCTCTGTAACTGAATTGCCACCGCCCTCTCTATTATCTTGCCCAAATAGGGCAAGTTGGAGACCAGCCAATAGTTGGCCAATGCAGCCAGGTCCAAAGATGGCTTTTTCAAGAGAGGGTGAACCACTGCTTCCTTAAGTGCCCCCAGGAACTGTCCCTCTAAGAGGCACTTGTTAACAATCTCCTGTATGGGGTCCTGTAGCCCCTCGTGAGCCGCTTTGATCATTTTATACAGATTCCCAGCAAAAATATCAATGTTTCAAAAACCTATGCCTTAACTTGCATTTTGTATTTATCCACTGCTGTGAATGCAGAGTTGTTTGCATTGGCAACAGTGCTTCCACATGGGAGTTTTCTGCAAACTTATCTCTGTTGGGTGCAGTTTGCACCATCAGGCCACTGGTGGGCTTTTTAAGGGCTTTTGTTTTTTTTAAAAAGTAAATGGAATAGTACCATATTGCTATAGCAATTACCAGTGTGGCATAGTGGTTAAGAGCAGTGGACTGTAATCTGGAGAACCAATTTTGATTCTCCCTTCCTTCACATGTTGCCTACTGAGTGGCCTTGGGCCAGTCACAGTTCTCTCAGAATTCTTTCCTGCCCCACCTGCCTCACAAAGTGCCTGTTGTGGGGAGAAGAAGAGAGAGCAATTGTAAGCCGCCTTGTAAGACTCCTTAGGGTAGAGAAAAGCGGGGTATAAAAACCAACTCTTCTTCATTCAAAAATGACAACAGCAGAAAAGCCCTCCAGTGGTTCAGCAGGGAGAATGGCAGCTGCAGGAAGGCAGGTTGAAAAAAGGAAAATAGCTCTAACATAGGCAGGAACTTTGAAAATGCACACCTTCCCATCTGGACAGTGAGACTCCGATGGCACCCTACCCAAGAAGAGCATAGCAAAGCAAGATTCATAGTGTACCAAGGAGAGGGAAAAGATGACTGGAGCATCATTACTGTACAATGTGAATGCTCCTAAAAATGACCCAGTTTGGATGCTAAAGTGGAGTAAAGCCTTGGTGTGGAAGCAGCCATTGCAGCCTGCAAATCTTTGTGCAGGAACTGGATTTATGCAAGGCCTTTAGAATGACTGTGTTCAGAATGATTGTGATCAGAATGGGTTAGCTCTTTAAGATACCCGGAAAGGTCCAAGGTAGTAGTCTTGCTTGGTCCTGGCCAGCAGTGGTCATGGCAGGGGTCAGCTCACCTGTTTCCTCCTGCCACACCACTTTCAGTTGGGTCCAAAGCTGTCTGGCATTTACTTAGCTAGCCATGACACATGAGAAGGCAACAGTTGCCAATGGCCAAGTCTAAGAGATGTCCCAGGACAGTTTCAATAGCCCAGTCTGCCCTTGGGCATGTATGTACAAAATAGGTAAATTTGCTTCAGTGATAGCACAATCTCAAGCAGGTCTACTCAGATTCCTATACAAATCTATTAATTGGTCCTTACTCCCAGGAAATTATTTTTGAGGATGGTGCTGTTAGGTTCCAGAAATACTTTACGAGAGGCCCCTCATGTTTAACAAGTAGCCAAGTCCTTTTTTGCAGCAATAGTTTGGTGAATTCATGCCAGTATTAAAACAAAACCCCAGATCTTGAATGTTAACTGGGTGCAAGGCAAATGGAACCAGCTGTGAGTCTACTTTAAAATGAGACATATCCATTATTCAGCAGAGGCTGTATGGTTCCTAGAAGTATTCACAACTGAATTCTAAGTCACTTCATTGTATATGCGCTGCCACACTTTGCACTCTTCTGCCTGTCACTTGTAATGCTCATAAGGCATCTTATAATTCAATAATTTTTTGCTTCCATGTCACATGAAATTATTGCTTAAAAGAATCTAACCAGTATGGTGGATAAAAACAGCTGAACGATATTTTGTTAATAATGAGGGAAATATTTGTTATAGCCAAGTTTGCTACTGGCTGCAGTTTTACTTTCTGTCATGGCACAATGAGACAAGATTAGTCTCAATAAGTTTGTTGGTATTTAATAAAACATAAGGTGCCTGAACACACCGGGCAGTGGATATCCCTGATGTAATCACACTGTGGTTCCTACAGTACCCCAGGGGTGAACTTGGCCCATTTTTATTTAGCATTTTAGACTACAATCCAAGCACATCAGAGATTCAGGCACTCTGTTAGAATTTGGAGGGAAATGTTTTATAGGAGGCTTTTCTTACACGCCAGAGAAATTAAAACAGTAATTCATTTGTCTTCAGTAATGAGGTTTATTTATTGTCTTTAATTTCAAACATGCATTCATGGGGGGGCAGGTAGATAATCTTATTCCCTGAAAGGGGTAGGTCTCGCACCTTCTCACACTTTCTATACTCAGTGGCACCCCAGTCCTCAGACCTATGTACAGTATTGTAAATGTGCGTGTGGCATTCAGGATCTCTCCCCCTACATACATACACATTAATCAGGCACCAGACTTAGAAAATACTACGAATAAACTGCCTACATCATTTAACTTCTGAGAATCCTCATCTGGATATAACTAGGGTGGTAGGTTCTGTGTGGGTTAGTGGTGAAATGAGTTTAATTCCTGTAGAGTAGGTAGGGGTGACTGGCATGCACTCTGAGGCATCCAAGCATGAAAGGCTCTTGGCGAGCTCAAGCTGCTGGGTGGGTTGGAGAGGGCATGCTTTTGATGCATCAACCAAGCCCTTCATTGCTGGAGGAGGAGGAGGAGGATTTATACCCCACCCTTCACGCGGAGTCTCAGAGCGGCTTACAATCTCCTGTCCTTCCTCTTGCCGCAACAGACACCCTGTGAGATAAGTGAGGCTGAGAGAGCTCTGAGAGAACTGCTCTTGAGAGAACAGCTGTCAGAGAACTTTGACTGATCCAAGGTCAGCTTTATGTGGAGGAGTGAGAAATCAAACCTGGTTCTCCAGATTAGAGTCTGCCATTCTTAACCACTGCACCAAACTGGCTCTGAGAGCTTTGGGCTCAGAGGATGAGATTTAGCAGCTCTCTGCACTGTTTTATGTGCAAGCCAAGATAAACTGAGATGGTGGTAAGGCTGGCCAAGTAAGGAGCTTGCCCAAAATGCTGGTAGGCCACCTGCTGGCAGCAGCAACTCACACCAAAGTTAGTGTTGATTACTTGAAAGGCAGGGGATGTGTCTCAGGGATAAAGCATCTTCTTGGCATGCAGAAGGTCTTATGTTTAATGTCCAACATCTCCAGTTTAAAGGAACAGGCTGTAGGTGAAAAGAAAGACCTCTATCTGAAACTCCAGAATGCTGCTACCAGTCTAGACAATACTGACCTTGATGGACCAATGGTCTGATTCACTGTAAGGCAGCCTCATACCTGAAAATGAATGCATGAAACAGGCTTGCCATTTAATTTACATAGAAATTTCCCCCATGGGACACTGCCTAAGCAGAACAATCACTGGCAATGGTAAGCTGTGTCAACTCACAAGTTCTCTCCTTCTGCCAGTGTAGGGCAAGAAGCAACGAGAGATCTGATACTCATTGTTTGCTGAGTAGCCACAGCAGCACTGGCTTATAGCACCAAAGGAGCCACTCCAGGGCCATTTTCACTTCAGCTTTCTCTGTACAACATCCCCATCACGCTTGGGAAAGGCTTCTCTTTGAAAGATCTCTGTAAAGTATGTGAGACCAGCAGACCCATCCCTGATCAGTCACTCTTATTTATTTACCTGTACTCATTGCCCTGATCTGGATGGCCCAGGTTTGCCTGATCTCCCTAAATCTTGGAAGCTAAGCAGGATTGGCCCTGGTTGGGACTTGGATGGGAAACTACCAAGAAAGTCCTGGTTGGGACTTGGATGGGAAACTACCAAGAAAATCCAAAACTGCTATGCAGAGGCAGGCAACGGCAAACCACCTCTGAACTTCTCTTGCCTTGAAAACCCTACAGGGTTGCCATAAGTTGGCTGCAACTTGGTGGTGCTTTACACACACATATATACACACACATACTCAAGCAAACACCTCAACAGAGATATAGAAAAGCCCCAAGTAATTTATAAAGCAACTGCATGTACACTGCAAAACAGGCTTTTTGCCAAAACTTGGCATTAGCCCCAGGGAAAACCAGACATGAAGAGGTATTATCGTAAGGTCCAAATAGAAAGCAGGACATGCATATGTGCCACTTTTAGAAACAAGCAAACGGATGCCTTCATCATCTTCCTTTGTGGACCAAACTTGACACAGTTTGTTTGACTGTCTATGTGGGCCCTTTTAATGCTCTAATTTACTTTCCCCTAGAACTGGAGCCGCTTCATTCCTTGCAGTCGTCTACTTCTAAAGTGTTAACCCACAAATTTAATAAAGCCTGCATTCTGTAAAATCAAGCTGAATTAATATTAAATGCTTATTCCTGGAAAAATATGTTTGCTCATTAAATCTGACAGTCGTTCCTTATGTAGTAAATGCACCCTGTGCCAAGAATACTTGGCAGGACTTGCCATCTACAGTTCCATTATTTTAATTGCCTTTAACCTATAATCAATATTTACTGCCTTCCTCACAACTGAGATGCCTAGCTAAGCAGTATGGAAAGGGTCTCAGTGTTATATACCTTAGCTCTTGCAGTACCTGCAAGACACAGCAAAACACTTCTCACAGTGAGCTCATCAAATCTATATCAGCTGCCAAGAAGCACATTTGAAATGTCTATACCCAAATACCTGTGATTCACTACAGCAATCTTGTGTTATCATAAAATGAGGAGCAATGTGGAATAGTTTTGTTTTTTTACTCTGGAATGGGGGAATACTTGTGAGATCAGACAGATGTGAAGATTATCAGGGGCACAGTTTTACAGAAATAGATTCTATTCTTTGTTCCCAATACATTTTTTAAAAAATGTTCAGATTTTACAGTTTCTCTCAATAACAGATTTTACAGTTTCTCTCAGTAGTTTCTTTGTTTGCATACTTCTCAAGTTTTGGGGTGGGGGCAGGGCTAGGAAACTGTCCGCCTGAGAATTGTCCACTCCACACTATCACTATATTGCAATTCCAAGATTCCTTGGGAGAAGAAGCCATGACAGCTGAACAGGCATAAGATCACTATACATTTTGTATCCTGAATGCTTCTCTGGAAGTAGGAAGGCTCAATGAAAAAGAATGCAGCCAGTGTCGACCTGCTGGTAAGACCACCTGGGATCCTGAAGGGCAAGGGAGTCCACATTCTGTTTGCTCACCTGACTCATTGTTTGTGAGTGATATCAACAGAATAATTAATGTGTTACTATAATAAAATAATACTTAGCATTAATATAGTGCTTTCAATACCTTAGGTTTCTTAATATGAATGATATTATAAGCCTAACAACAACTGTGTGAGGTTCATAATATTATCCCCATATTATTGATTGGGGGGGGGAGAGAGAGACACTGAGGCTTGCTTAAAGGTACTTAGGCCCAATTTACATCTCCCCTCTGAAGTAGTTTGACTGCTGTCTTTTCCTGTGCTCATTTCACACTGGTTTCAAATTTCACTCCCTGGCTCTGAAGAGTACTAAGCAACAGGATCCGTTTAAAGCAGTATAATGCTAGCTTGACCACAGGAGGGCAATTAATGAATGTAAACAGTAATTTTTAAACTAGAACAAGTATGGTTTGAAACTAGAAACAGGTATAGGTGGGGTTTTTTTAAACTAGAATGATTCCAGCGGGAAAGTCAGATGTAGATTTGACTTTCATCTAACTTTCCCACTAGAATCATTCTAGTTTCAAAAAAAAAATCTATACCTGTTTCTAGTTTCAAATTATACTTGTTCTAGTTTAAAAATCACTGTCTATATTTGTTAATTGCCCTCCTGTGGTCAAGCTAGCATTACACTGCTTTAAACAGATCCTGTTGCTTACTGCTCTTCAGACCCAGGGAAAAAACCAAAGTGAAATTTGAAACCAGTGTGAAATGAGTATAGGAAAAGAACAGCAGTCAAACTACTTCAGAGGGGAGATGTAGATTTGGCCTTAGTGAATTCATGGCAGAAGAGAGATGGGAATCCTGAGAATTTCTTATTCATAATGGTGAGAGCAATCCTAAGTGGGTCCCCTAAAAACTCTATACAGGTCTAGTAAATGGGGCTGACTCTCAGGAAAGTGTTCCTACAATG
This sequence comes from Lepidodactylus listeri, assembly GCA_029233225.1. NCBI lineage: Eukaryota > Metazoa > Chordata > Lepidosauria > Squamata > Gekkonidae > Lepidodactylus > Lepidodactylus listeri. Next base: position 39,022,118 of record JARCFY010000006.1, on the reverse strand, counting down.
GCAGCATAAGCATCAGAGCCATTATGCTATACCAGATCTCTAGAATAGAAAAGCTACACAAAGTTGGATGTATCATTCAAAGAAGGAAGGAGGGAGGGAGGGAAGGAGGGAGGAAACCCTGACTGTCAGTTCCACATACCAGATTAGCAGAAACTGAAGGATACAAAACATTTTTGATCTATGCTGAGCTTGACGAAACACTGCTGATTACAATCAGTACTTCCAAAATTTGCTTAGGAAAATTCTCTGGACAAGTTTTTCTTATGTGAGGGGTGAATGGCTGCAAACTAAATGGGGGGGGGGGGGGAATACCAGCTGCTTTGTTACATCTTCATGTCTATGTGTGTGTGCCTTATTTTTTTCACAACTAGTAGTACAAAACCAAGACTGTTTTCTTTCTCTTTCTCTTCTGATGACTGCTGTGTCACTGCAGCCTGGTCAGGTGGTTCTGTCATGCTCAGCAAATAACGGGGTGGAAGATCCTTACTGCTGACCATCAGGAAAAAGCAGGGCAAACAAATATTTTAATCAGCACCATGAGTGTGAGTGGTTGCTGACTGGCTAGAAATCTGTGCAGCTAGCCAATTAGCAACCAGATAATTTGCATGATGCAGCTGTCTGAGTTTCACCCTGCCATGGCTTTGGGAAAAGATGATATTTCTCCTGACTTTCAGTTATCTGGTACTATGGTAGGGCACTCACTTCATGAACACCTCATTAAGAACCAAATGAGTACATCATTTTTGTAATAGCTTCTGCTCCCAGCCCTACCAAAAGCTTCTACACTCCACTTCTAGATGCAACCATCTGCCCAGTAGGTGCAGGAACCCAAATCTAGACACTCAAAATGCACAGGGCTGTCCTTCAAGATCTGTCCCATACCATTGGGTTCTATCACCCTTGTATTCCTGTGGACTCAAGTTCAGTCCTTGACCCAGAGGACTCCATCTCTCGCCCTGCCCAAATATCAGGGTTTGTTTGTGTGTGTGTGTTTGTTTGTTTGTTCATTTAAAGCTGGTTGCTGTCAGTTTGTCCAGGTGCTGCCCTCCCCAACTGGTAGACAACCCTGCTCTTTGCAGATGATACAGTTGTGTTATCTAGGACACCAATAGGCATTAGGAGGGTACTAAAGCAGTTTGGCTTTTACTGTGACCTTAACCACCTGGAAATTAACTACCAAAAAACAAAAATAATGGCTTTCGGCCCCAAACTTAAAATAAGGGAATCGAGTATAAATGGCCATAGGCTACAACAGGTGATAGCTTACAAATATCTGGGGGTAATGATCCAGTCCTCAGGGATGAAAAAGGCTCACATTGAACATGCCTCAAATTCCGGTCGCAAATCAGCTCAAGCCATTATTAGATTTTTCTTCACAAAAGGGGGGCAATTTATACCAGCGGCCCTCAAATTATATCTCTTCAAGACGGTACCACAACTTATGTATGGCACCTCGTTGGGCCCAGTTCCATCAAGTTTTGCCCGCCTTGAGAAAATCCAATCCAAAATTTTAAGAGCTGTCTTTCGATTTCCAAAAAGTGTTTCTAATGCTATGCTATGGCTGGAAACTTGGACTGTTAAGAATAGAGGCCAAAGTAAGCCTTGCCTCAATCAATGCTTGGCTTAAACTTAGCCATTGTCCCTCAGATATCACTTCATGAATTCTAAAGGATAGGTATTGTTCTGCCTGGCTTAGGGCTATTCATCAGAAGGTGTCTATGATCTGCTTTTCACCTGAATCTTTACAGATAATGGCCCTAGACCAAGCAAGGGCCATAGTCAATTAGAGAAGAGACAGAATGATATTGCCAAGGTCTCGAGATTTTATGCTCCTCTCCAGAAGAGATATGTAGTTTCCACAGTCCCCTATCTATCGAATTCGACAATTCCATCCTATAAAAGGGCCTTTTCCATGGCCTGATGTAACACTTTCCCTTCTGCAGTTGTAGAGGGTCGTTACAAAAAGGTGCCTATGGCTGAGTGTGTTTGTCCATGTGGCACGAGCAAAGTAGAAACCATCAAACATACTTTGCTTGGGTGTAGTCTTTACAAAGAAATACGAGCCAAATTTATTCAACCTATACTGGTGAAATTTATGGGCCTCCCGGACTCTGAATTAAGGAATATACTTCTGGCAGATTCTAACCCTCAAGTTACGCTCGCTTGCTCCAGATTTTTGGCTGCAGCCTCTAGAATCCTCAAAGATTCTCTAAAGGAGTGATAAAATGTCCCTTAGGCTTTGCACCTTTTTTCCTTCTTCTTTTAAATACGTCTTTCCTAAGTCTTTGTACATTTTATTATAATATTCTCATACAAATGGCTGTATTTTATGTAAACTAGTTTGCCTCGATCTACGCTGGCCATGGGCCGTAATAATAATAAACAAACAAACAAACTGGCAGACATTGCTGGGGTGAGCTATGCCCCCCCATGGCCAAGCGATGAAGAAGAAGAAGATGATATTGGATTTATACCCCGCCCTTCACTCCCCAAGGGAGTCTCAGAGCGGCTTACAAACTCCTTTCCTTTCCCCTCTCCACAACAGACACCCTGTGAGGTAGGTGGGGCTGAGAGAGCTCTGAGACAACTGTCCTTGAGAGAACAGCTGGTACAGAGCTATGGCTTGCCCAAGGTCATCCAGCCAGGTGCAAGTGGAGGAGTGGGGAATCAAACCCGGTTCTCCTAGATTAGAGCCCGTGCACTTAACCATGACACCAAACCACTACACTACACCAAACACTACACCAAACTGATGAAATAATTAGGCCCACCGACAGCCCACAGCCCAGCCCCAAGAGGGTTGAGATAGGGATGAGTGGGTCACAGAGCTGCCTCAATGTCCAATGACACACAGGCTCGCTGTACTCAAGGCCAGCAACAGGATAGGAGGGACACTAGATTGTGTCCAAACACAGACAGAGGAGGGTGTGCTGTTCCCCCATCCCATCAAGGTTGGTGGGGGTGATGTACCCACCCACCAGCATGACACTTAGGAGTGAGGCTGTGGCTCACTGGCAGAACATCTGCTTGGCATGCAAAAGGTCCCAAGTTCAATCCTGACATCTCCAGTTGAAAGGATCAAGTAGGAGGTGATGTGAAAAGCCTTGAGACCCTGGAGAACTACTGCCAGTCTGAGCAGATAATACTGCCTTTGATGCACCAAGGGTCAGTATAAGTGAATCAGTATAAGCCATGTGATCATGTGTACACCTCCTCCCTGTGGAGGAGGGGATGCTCTTACAGAGCATATACAGTATGCCTTTAAAAGAGCATGGGAAGCAACCAATGAAGACATACCAGTAGCTTTCACCTAGGCTCAGGAGAAGGACCAGGGTGATACCAGCTCCTCCTTTCTTCTCTCTATGGAGGCTGCAGGAGAATGGGGAGGATGGCTCATCAGTCAGAGATGGGAGGAATATGCAAAACACCCCCCCCCCCCCAGTTGCACTAGGTGAGGCAGGAAAACACCATATTTGGATGAAGACAAGGTCCCCCCTGGTTTTACAAGCACTTTTGATATTTTAAATCTTCCCTTGTAGACTGTAGCTCAGAAAATATAAATGAGTAGTCAGGAGGTATCTGATTTGTGCATACCTTGTATGTGCTCTATATTTGTGGTACACTGTTGAGCATTATATACATTTTCGGGTGGAATAAGCATGTGGTCAACATGTGTATTTAGGACCCGAACCTGAATTCTAGATTGGGTTAGAAGGTAAATGTTGTAGGCAATAGGTAATGATGTTAACATCCATGAACCCCTTTGAATAGCTGTGACTGTAAATGCCAGCTGTGTGCTTTTTAGGATTCTTCTAAAACTGACAGGTCACTACAAAGATTAGTCTGACACCACATGATGCTGTTATATTATGTTAAACAGATCTCAGATGAATCAGTGACTGAGGACACCATCCATGGGGCCCTTGTAACCTGCTCCGAGTATCAAAGGAAGAAGGGGGGGATTTAACTATAAATATACATTTCTTTAGAGATCATTAATTGCATTATTGACAATAAATATGCAAATAGCAGAATGCCTTCAAACAGAACTCTACATTTTCAAACTAATATTTTAGCTCAACATATGAGATATGTATATATCTATATATGGAAAGAGAGAGGGAGCTCCTTGGAGGACTGGAGGAATAAAAATGAAATAGATGCTTGCATTTTCCCTGGCATCAGCTCCTCTTGCTATATTTCAGGCTGAGCTCCCTAGAGTTTCAGAGGTGGTTTGTCATGCCGCACAGGGGGCTGTTTTGAACCAGGGTGACTTGGAAGTCCTGCTGTGCATGCTGAGTTTGTGGCATGACCTGCCCTATATTGATCGTACATCTGTTTTCTTCTTCTTTATGAAGGAGATCCTCTCATGTGGAAGAAGAACTGGTGTGTAAAACTGGCCACTCTTGAACTGTGATCTCAGCCTTTGTCCTGTAATTAAGAGAGGATTTGGGGTACACGGAGGATTGCCAAACTAGTACCTTGTATAAGCACTTTTAAATCAGTTAATCCATGAAAAAAGAGAGTTATCTAAAAAGAAATTTAAAATCCTGACAGTATTGTCATGCTGGCTCTGCAAAGCCCGCCATCATGGATGAGTGATGGCTACCTTGGCAAACATAAGTAATTCTAGCAAAACTACTTAGGAAATATATTTTTTCCTCTATTTTTAAGCTATCCCCCACAGTAATTTGTAGCAACATTATAAATGAATCACCCACATTACAACTCTCTTAAAGATGATGAAAGTAAAATAATAAATGTGAATCCTTGTCCAATATGTCTGCAGTTGCTGATGAGGGACACATTCTCATAATGGAATTTAGGTAATGTGTGGCTAAAGATTCATTTTGTTATGGTAAATAACTGAATAATGACCTGCACCATTCTAAACATGATAGGATAGGCTGAAGCACTTGATTCAAAGTGAGCACTGAATCTAATCAATTGTCTTAATTCAAATCCTGAACAAGAACTTGGGTTCCTTTCTGGAACGTAGATATAAAATTCAGGGATGCTCAACTTCTCACCAGTGTGGCTTATTTCCTGTCTGCCAATTGTAATCAGGGAGCTGATCATTTGCCGAACTGTTTCCAAGCAAACTCGGGTGTGTCTCTTCATGCTAATACATCCTGCATTCTTGCCACTGTTGCCCGCACCACTCATCTATTACCTGTTAAAAGTTAAAAGAAAAAACACATTTGAGATTTTTGAGTTGAGAATTACAATTGTGATCTATGAGTGATTCTGGTGTCTGTCCACAAACCTACCTAACCTTCTAATCGCTTCCTTCAAATACTTCTTGGAAGATGCCACAGATGGTATAAGTGCAAAAAGTAGACCAGGTAGCTTCTGTAGTATGAACTGCAAATGTTTCTGTGCTTAATAAGAACCCCACTTTAATGACCTAGCCAAAATCCCAGGTTACACACCTGTTTTCTCTACTGAGAGATAAGATTAAATTTGCAGGCTGCACAATTGCAATAACAGACTCAGGCTACAAATCATAGCACAAGTGGCTTCTATGCAGGCTCAAAGCTGCTCAGCACAGTACTCGAGATGACAAAAACCATCAAGGCAATTGTATCAGGTGCTAGCCTTGCACGTAAGCAAGGAAGTTCAGTCAAGGCAAGTTCACTGGGTGATCATATTCGAAATTCTCAGTATCCCTATAAAAATTTGAATTTGCACTTTGACACTTCATTAAATCTAAATGGATGACATGTTGTGCGGACATGGCTGAATTTCAGATTGGAAAATATTTTCATGTGTCTGACCAGTCAGGAAGGAAATTTGCATATGACTGAAAAGACACTCTTCCAATATATTTGCCCACAATTACTGATTTTCTTCTTGGGAATCCCCTGATAAGGTTAAGAGGCTCCTATGATCAGGTTTGAAAATGGTTCTCAATAAATGACCTATTTCTTTCTAGCTGTCTTCAGAAATATAAACCTTGCCAGGATATTCAGGATCAGAAAACAAACAACCTATGATGCTAATATTCTCTCCCCTACCCCCCTGAAATTCATATTCCTGTTATTCTGAGTTCCTTAGTGGCCCCAGTAGCTTAGAGCAGACATAGCAGTAAGCGATGTACTCAAAGCTCCAAGCAACCAGCCCTGCATTCCATATATAGCACAATGGCCCCATATGGAGCATCCACAACAGCATGCCCATTCATTAACACTTAATTGCAATACAGCACCTATGCAAAAGGGATGATGAATACCATACAAATTCTGAGTGATGGCTGCAGTTACAGTGAATGGGAAATGCAGTTGAGATTATAGGACCTTTTAAGTGTCGACAGATGTCTTTTATCAGTGTTTATCCTTTTTGATGTAATTTAATGGGAGATGATATGTTAATGTGCAGCTGGAGTTAACTACCTTTCAGACTCAAGAAGCCCAAGAAGCATTTCCAGATGACATGATTTGAACCAGAACTATAATTACCAATCACTAAAGAATAAATTTGGAGAAGCTAAACATCCAAACCAGAAAGTACCCCAAGTTGCTGCAGCCTTAATTTGTTGTTTTAAAAGCAAAAGTCAAAACTACAAAATCTGATGGAACAAGTAGACCATTACAAAACACACAGGTTGGTGCTGGGGTCTCCACCCAGAGTCAGACATAACACAGTCACAGTGACCTGCAGGTTCTTCTCAGTTCCCACATGTGCAATGCCCAATTAGGATCAGGACTGAGGAGACTTCACCCTTTCCTCCTCATGCCATTTCCCACCACTCTCTGCCATCTGCTCCATCTTAGGAGGAGAATAAAAATGATGTCTGACAAAGGAGGAAATCATGGGAAATAAAAACAATCAGGTTGGACCCACAGACAGCCAAATGGTGTGAGTATGCTATATTAATTCTAGAGGGGCAGCTGTGTTCAACTACTGCAGCCAAATAAATTGGAATTCCAGTGGCACCTTAGTGAGTAATAACATATATTCCTTCTTGAACTTTCATGAGTCTGAAGAAGTGAGCTCTGACTCATGAAAGCTCATGCTGGAATAAATGTTGTTAGACTTTAAGGGGCTACTGGACTTCTATTCCATATTAAGTAGGGTTGCCAGACCCCCGATCTGGCCAGGGGATCCCTCAATCTTCGGGGCTCTAATCTGCTGCCGGCCATCTGGCCAGTAGGGGAAGCCCCACCCCCAAACAGGGATGTCACTGTGCTCTAGTTTTTAGGCAAACTCTGTGGCTTTGAGGGCAAAACCGAAGAGTTTTTTTTGCCCCAAAACTAGAGAGTTACCGTCCAACATCAGCAATGTGATGACATCACTTCTGGATGAAGATCCTGAGCAGCGGCCTGGAGCCCCCTGCTGAGAGCAAGGTAGGACCTGGTTTCCCTAATATTAAGCCAGGTCATACTGTAGTTCATATTTTACCGGGCACTAAGAAGAGAGTTTCCATGTAAGCACAGTTCTTTCTCCTGTGTGTGCAAAACCTGCTTCCTTATAGTATAATACCATTTGTGTGAAATTGTTTTGATACAGCTCTTGGCATATTTCATTATAAGTGACTGCATGCTGGCACAGGAAGTCTGAGGGAAACTTCTTGTATTTTGTATTCAGGTACAGATACCTGAGTACAAACTACATGCATTAATAATGGAGGGACGTATGCATGTTTCAAATGTAGATGCTCCCTTTAAAATGCATGGAAATGGGGGCCTAGTTCTTTCTTGCCTATTGCTTTGGTATATTTTAAGGAGAAAGGCCACATTTGAAAGGCATGTGTGCTCTTCATAACTGTAGTTTGCACTTAAGTATCCTTATCTGAATATAAACTATTTCCCGAGACTTAGTATCAAGAGCTGGTTCATTTGATCTAATGAAGGAAAAATTGTACTAGGACAAGTGAGACACATGCACAACCCATTGCCCCATGGTGTAATATGGGCATAAACACATCTGCATGAATGATGTTCCAGATTTTCATGATCCCAGAGCTCCTTTTAGGGGCACAGATTGCTCAATTCATCATATACACATACAGATGCATAAACGTCTATCGGCCCACAAGTAATTCAAGATGTACTACCTTTCCTACACAGAAGGTAATTCCAATTTTGAGACTGTGTGAACAGGCCATTAGTTATATGCAGTTTCCACTTTCAAGAGACCTTTCAAGAGACCTTCTCAAAATGCATCTCAAAGTACACTGTTAACATTTTTATCTGAATTAAGTGAATCAATATAAGCTTGCAAAACAGAAGAGGATTATATCACATCTGGCCATGCTGGGAATTCTCTTCCCCCTTGCCAAAGCTGTTCTCACTGACAAATGCCAATACCAGACTAATTTGGCTATTGACTCAGCTATTGCTACACAAACTGTTCATTGGTAATGTTTAAAGATATTTTGTAGTCATGCCTTTTAGGATTCCATAAAGCAGCAAGGGAAAAATAATAGGCTATTGTTACCGAAGATGATGATGTGAAAAAATAATAACAAACCTAGGTAATGGTGGCTTACACACGGAGGGCGTGACAATCACACTAATCTCCCCTCCCACCATGGCCTGGCAATCCCCCCCCCCCCCGTCCTTTCCCCTTTCCCAGCTCAGCTGCAGTATTGCTTTAACAGCATTAAAGGGCTAAATGAGGGAGGGAATGCAGAACTTAGGTTCACCATTTTGCCAGCTTGTCTCCGCAGAGTAGCTGCAGGTAGTAATGCTCTGCCAATAACCACCTCCTATTTCCTCTTTTAAATCAGATCAAAAAGAGATTTCTATTGATTCTTTTTTTTTTTAAGGATAAAGCCCCAAGAGCTGCATGAGTCATGCTTGGATTAGGCACAGTATGTCAAAGGCAGATCGACTGTGAGCAGGGGCATAGAGTTTTGTAAGTTCCAGGGGGGCCTCTTTAGCGCGCACGCGAAGCGCGCATGCTTGCTGGGGTGATGTTCCTTCCCCCCCGGGAAAATGTAGTGCCTGCCGCTGCACATCCACGAGCCCTTCTGAGGCCCACCAGCCACTGCTGCTGGTGCCTCTCTCTCCCCGCCCCCCACCCTGGCCACTCCTTCCCTCTCCCTCCCTCTTTTCTGGGCGAAATGCCCAGCATGGTGGCGTCACCCGGAAGTGGTGCCATAGAGTTTCAGGGCGATTGCTAGAGCATCACCCAGCAATGTGCCCAGCATGATGGCGTCACTTCTGGGTGATGCCACCATGCTGGGCATTTTGCCCGGAAAAGACGGAGGGAGAGGGAAGGAGGGAGGAGTGGCCAGGCCAGGGGAGAGAGAGGGGCACCAGTAGCAGCAGCTGGTGGGCCTCGGAAGGGCCCGGGGAGGCATGGCGGCAAGTGCTATGTTTTCTCGGGGGGGGGGGGGCTCAGTTACCCCTGGGAAATTTCGGGGGTGGCTCAAGCCCTCAAGCCCCCCCCCCCACCGTAGTCTACGCCTATGATTGTGAGGTTCTTTCTTATTGGCAGGGAAGATCTCTAGGTTGAGGGGGAACAACCTCTGAAATTTTTATTGCAATTGGTTGGCAGGAAAAGATGCTAGAGCTAGAAAGATGTTGGAGAAGTGACAGCTTGCTAAGAGTCTAATAGTGCCGATGGGCTGTGGTCTGCCTTCCATGGGCCAGTCATGGGCAGCCCATCCCACTCCACTTTAGAGCCGAAGTAATCAGGCTCCAGGGAAAGTCAAGTAGTAAGAAACGGGAGTGCTTCCACTTTGTTTTTTTCCGATGCCTGAACTTTCCTGCTGTGAAAGACATCTGGAAGGGATGTCTGAACTTGCAGATCCATTTCCGCCACTGTTTTTTTTAGTTGCTGCCTATATGTGCATATGCACATGAGTGCATATGCACAATTCATCCACCTGCATTTAAATAAAACCCACCCTTACAGCTTGTCCCATGCTTGAAGCGCAACACTAAAGTGGATGCTCTCCCACCAGATGGCCATGCAGGTAACCCACCACAGGGTGTGCAGTCCAGATGAAATGCTCCGCTACATTTTAATTTGAAGCACCGCCATCATACATCCAGCCGTCAGTGTGACCGCAGCCATAGAGTAGTTTAGTCCACTTGTACCCTAGAGGGAGCTATGGAGCATTCTCTAGTGTTTAGGGTTTATTGAATGTTTTTCTCTTGTAGTTCAGCTGACCTCTTGTTTTCTCGCTCTCTGCTATGCAGTAGTATGTGTTAGTGCTTGTGCTCTGAAAGCCTCCCTGCTGTATTAAAGGCCTGTAGTCAGTTATTGTCTTCTTGCAAAATCTTTTTGCAGTAAATTCATTGAAAGCAAACTCCAAAGTGTGGATTGGATTACTTCCTGAACTCTGCCAACAAAAGAGACCCCCCCCCCCCAAATCCACTATGCATTGTGGAACTATGTCTAGTTTCTGTTGTAAGCATTATTGGGAAAATGTATATGCTCTTTGACTATTTGCCATGTGCCATATAATTGCTAAATTTCTAAATATTATTAGTGTACAGCAGGAGACAAATGTAATGTCTAAATAATTCTAACAAAAGCATGATTCTGCACTTCTAGGGTACAGTTTTAAAGCATGTGTAAGCCAAGGGAGGTGCCAGCCAATGGTGTATGCTGGAAACTGCCAATAATTATTTTTCTTACTAAATGCTGGACAGAATTTCCCCTTTGTGGATGTTTTAGTAAATTGTAGGACCCTTTCCCTTATTAGCTAAGAATTAGCTAAGAATGAACCCTTTCCCTTATTAGCTAAGAAACTGTTGTGTTGAAAAATAGTTGAGAAATCCTGATCTAGCATCAAAATCAATGGAGCAATTCCTATTTGCAAAACACATAGCTATCTTGATCTCCAATATCAGCTCCAGAGGGGTAGCTGCATAGATGTCAACTACGGGGGGGGGGGCTCGAGGGCTTGAGCCACCCCCGAAATTTCCCGGGGGGACTGGGGGCCCCCCCGGGAAATGGAGTGCCCGCCGCTGTGCCTCCCCGGGCCCTTCCTAGGGCCACTGCCGCCATTTCTCTCTCTCTTCCAACCCCCCGCCCTGGCTGCCTCCATCCCTCCCTCCCTCCATCCGTCCAGGGGCCAGCTAAGCAAATGTCCAGCTGGCCCCTGGACGGATGGAGGGAGGGACGGAAGCAGAAGTGGCCAGGCGGGGGGGGGAGGCAGCAGCAGTGGGGACATGGTCCCAGCATGTGCACGCACAAAGCATGCATGCACAAGCCCCCGCCCCCCCAGGGATTTTAAAACTCAACGCCCCTGGGTAGCTGTATTAGTGCTAGTCTGTTGCAGCCAAATTAAGCAGAAGGAGATAAGTGTGTACATCCTAGTGTGTCTATCTCTGATGGATGTACCTTCAATGCATCTTAAGAAGTGAGCTCTGACTCAAGAAAACAGGCTGGATTGAATTCTGTTAGTCTTTAAGGCACCACTGGACTTCTGTTCAATTTTCCATTATCTGTGTACTCTCTCAGTTTCTGCAGACTCCATCAGAAATGCTTTTTAAAAAAAGGGTTCTATTATTTATTTATTTATTTAAAAAATTCCGCTATTCTTTCAACCAAAGGGGTGACTGTCTTCCAAATATTTAAGAAAAGCAGTGGTAAGATTTACTATGCTTCAGTTTTCAGGAGCAGAACATTCTTGATTGCATGCCATTCCCCTGGCTTTGACTATGGTGGCAGTGACTCTTATGTAGCCTTGGATCCTGACTTCTTAACAAACAGCTATGCAGGATGAGGATTTCTTTAGGACTAACTGTGTACATAGCATCAAGCAACTGTTTGGCATGCTCCTACCACTAAGGCAATAGCCATAAGGAGTCCAGGGAGTGTTATGATGGATGTATCCTTCATGGATTTTATATTTCAGAGTCATCCAAGCTTGCAGTCATCTGTACATCTGGTGACAGTGAGTTCCACAGGTCAATTATACATTATGTGGAGGAAATATCTTTTTTTTTTATCTTGATCTATGTCCTACTAAACTCACTAGGAACCCCCAAGAATTAGTATTATGCATGGAAATGTGTATCCTAAAACAGAGTATCCTTTTGTTATGTCCGCTGACCACCACTGGGCGCCAGCAGCATACAGTCAAAGCTTGACTCTGAGAGACAATAGGGGTCAAGGATCCTAGACCACCACTAGCCCTCCAATAAGAACTCTGGCAGGAAATTCAAACCTGCCAATAGGACTTTTGGGTGTGTCCTAGGAGTTATATATAGTTGGCCATCTCAGCCAGTATTGCATGCTTGTTGTGTACTCAGTAAATCTATGCTGATCACTGCATCATAGTCCAGCTTTCCATGCATCGAACCCAGTACACAGTACCTTCAATACCAGATGTTGGCAGGCAACCATAAGGGAAGGTTTCATCTGCTGTGACCCTGCATGTGGGTATTCCACAGCATCTAATTAACCACTGTGAGAAACAGAATACTGGACTAGACAGACCATATTTCTGATTCAGAAGGGCATTTTGTCCGTTCCTGTGGTGAGGTATTTATTGATTATTAGGAATAAGGCCCATAGTGGAAATAAATACAACGGGCTCTAGAAAGAGGCTCTGGGAGAGTACCCCGGCCTTGGGTACTCAGCGTCAATTTGCTGTGGTGACCTCAGCAGGATATAATGACACAAAGTCCACCATTTTCTCCAGGGGAAGATCTCTGCCATCTGAAAAGCAGTTGTAATTCAGCGTGATCTCCATCCCTCCCCTGGAGATTGGCAACAGTGGTTCCCCATGAGGGAACATGTGGTTTGAAGGGTGGAGTCTATGGCACTGAACCTTTCTGAGGTCCCACCCCTGCTAAAACCTCACCCTCTCCAGGGTCCACCCCTCAAATCTCCAGGAATTTCCCAACTAGGAGTTGGCAACCCAATCTCCCTCCCAGGCAACCATCAATGTATCATTATCTGCCCCCTGGTTTCACCTTCCTATATCCTCCCCCTCTCTCCTAGAAAGCAGTTGTAATTCTGAGTGATATCCAGCTCCCACCTGGAAATGGGTAACAATAGTTCCCCATGAGGGAATGGCTGGCTTGGTGGGTGGAATCTATGGCATTGTACCTGTCTGAGGTCCCACCCTTCCTCAAACCTCACCATCTCCAGGCTCCATCCCTCAAATCTCCAGGAATTTTCCACCTGGAGTTGGCAACCCTATCAGGACTGGCCCCAATGAGTTTTCTCCCAAAGGCCAACATAGGTGTGGAAAGGGCCTTTACTGACAGAGCAAGCTTGGTTGCCTAACAACAGGCACTGAGGAGAAAGTGGAATTGCAGTTCTGATTAGGGAAATACCTAGAGATTTGGGGGGTGGATTGTGTGGAGGGCAGCATTTTTTTGGGGGGGTGGATTCTGTGGAGGGCAGCATTTGGGGGGGGTGGAAGGACTCAGCTGGGTATAATGCCATAGGGTCTACCCTCCAAAGCAGCCATTTTCTCCAGGGGAACTGATCTTTGTCATCTGGAGATCAGTTGTAATAGCGGGAAATCTCCAGGTCCAACCTGGAGATTGGCAACCATAGGGGGGGAGTCAGCTGCACCACAGAGGGTTGAAGAGAATGGTTTGATGGTCGCTGGCCCACCTCATTAGCCAGCCAGCCATGGTGGAGCTAAGCAGAAGAGAGAGCCATTTTCAATTTATTCTGACAGGAAAGTCAGTGGGCGGTGGAGGGGGTTATACTGAAAGTCCGTTGTCTTTTCACTGTCAGAAGCAGGCCACTGAGGTGACAGACCTCCTGGCAGTGGGCAGAGGAGAAGCACAAACCCAGCACTCAGTTGGTCCCCTTCACAGGCTCTCTCCAGACTGAGGCTGAGACACTGGCCGGTGGCTCTGTGGGTGGGACTGAGGCAACGTAGCAAGGGAATGCAGCCAGTGGCCAGGAACCCCTTTTGAGGGGCAATTATTGCAGCCAACTGATTTTGGCACCCCATGGAATGTTGCCACCCCAACTCATCTTTATAGATAAGGATTCATTTGCCAGTTTTGGCTCAGGTGTTCATTTTACAAAGAAGGTTCTGAAACTGAGCCCCGGATCAGCTTGATCTCAGTTGTTGTTAGAATACTTTTGCTGTATACTAAAGCCTATCCATACACTGATCAAGACATATCACTAGAGATGGAGGAATTGCCATCTGCAGTTTACAATTCAGAGATTATGCTGATCTCAGTCTTCACAGTCCCCAAAAGAAAGGAAGGGAGACTCGGCAGTGGCCACCAGACTTTTGCAGCTGTTTCAGGCTGATTACACCACTTAGGCACTATTCCATTGTTAGAGATTTAAATGATGGCAGTGGTCTAGACAATTGCCAAATAAAAGCTGCTCTCCAGTGGTCAGTAGGACCAAAAATAGGAACAGCTTGCAGTTCAGTCATTTCCCAGTCTATGGGAGACAGGCTCTGCCAAACCCTGAAGCACCATGAAGCAGTAGTAGGCCTTCTAGCAAAGAAACAAACTCTCCATTCTTAATGGTATAAAACAATGCAGTTTTGCACTCAACCCATGGGTCTTTAAATGGACAGCAGCAAAAAAAACCCCAAAAACAAATAAAAGGGTATTTGGGACCAAAAGAAATAAGTCTTGCTAATGTTCCATAAAACTAAATCTAAAAACAAAGATGGTTCAAGCTGTGCAATGCTAAAATCACAATCTGCTTGTGCGCAGAATGTTCCAGATTCATTTCTCAGCATCTCCATTTAAAATGATCAAGGGATGTGAAAGACCTCAGCCTAAGACCTTAGAGAGCTGCCGCCAATCAGAATAGACAATGCTGACCTTGGTAGACCTATGGTCTGATTCAGTATAAGGCAGCTTCGTGTGTTTGCAACCTCTTACATGACTAAAAGTATAAAATAAAAAAAACTGGCTGGATTTAAAGGAAATTAAAAAGATGCATGGAAGACAGGTCTATTAATGGTTACTAGCCATAGGGACTAAGTGAACTTCCACATTCAGAGGCAGTAAACCTCTGAATATCAGTACTAGGAGGTAACATTAGGCCGATTTCGCACTGGCCAGTTGCCTCTCATTCTCTCTGGAATTTCCCCTCCCAGTTTCCTCTGGAGTATTTTCTTCATTTTCCCACTTGGAACCTCAGCCCTTTCGATATAGCGTGATGAAGGGTTTTCTCCAAAAAGATTTAGAAACTCCCACAATGGGGTGGCCCTGATGAAAGGCGGGCAAGTGGGCGTGTTTTCATTTTGGGTTCTCCCCCGGAGCAAACAGGAAAATCCTCTAAAAACAGGATTTGTTTGCTCCAGGGAAACTCCGGTGCAGCAGGGCGATACTCCAGAGCAAAACGTGAGCCCGAAGCAACTGGTGTGAAATCGACCAGAAGCTCCGGTGCAAGCATGAGGGCAAACCTGGGGCAAACGCTAGTGCGAAATAAGCCTAGGTGAAGGCTTTGTCCAGTATGTCCTGTTTGTTGGCCCTCTAAGGCAACTGGGGAAAGAGAATGCTAGACTAGATGGACCACTGGTCTGATTCAGCAGGACTCTTCTTGGGTTCTTATGCTGATGATAGACCAAAGAAATGGCTCATCATAAAGCAGCTTTGCATGTTTAAGGTTACACTGTAGATTTGGTCAAAGCCTCTTCAATGCTAACAGCAACAATACCCACCACTACCCATATAATTTGCATATCTCTGTTTCAGAGTCAGCCAATAAAATTTTAAAAGAAAGAAAAATTTAATTAACTAGTTTCATGCATGGAAGGAGGAAATGCAATAAATTGTAGGAGTGCAGAGTTGGAAATTTTATGATCAGTTTACGCCCATGCATAAACATAATAAACAACAGTGGACCTGCAAGGACTAAGGGGAAGCATCTCATCACCCCCCCCCCCATTGTTTCCTTTTTCCCTTCCCCCAAAGCCCCCATAACTTTCCCCCTTTTCCTGCTTCCTTCTCTCCTTCCTATCCAATCTACCTTTATCTAGCCCTGTGTCTTCAGCTTTCTCTCCTTCCCTCCCCTGGTAGCCTCTCTCCATGAAAACTAGTGTAGTGTAGAGGCCAGAACTCTGTTGTGTGTGGTAGCTGCTGCCAGGCCAGGCTGCAGTTGCACAGGGGGAACCTGCATTGATCTGTGGTGGGTAGGGCACCTCACTTTCCCCTCTGTCACCTCCTCACACTATTTTCTCTTTCCCTCCCTATAGCAGCTTTCCCCATATTTCCTTCCCATTTCCTGCTTCCCTGTCTCCTTTCCACCCACCAACCTACCTTTATCTGTTCCCCATTGTCAACTATATTTGTTATTTATTTACTTCATTTATATCCTGCCTTTCACCCCAATGGGAACCCAAGGTGGTTTACATCATTCTTCTCTCCTCTGTTTTTATCCTCACAACAACCCTGTGAGGTAGGTTGGGCTGAGAGTGTGTAACTGGCCCAAAGTCACCCAGTGGGTTTCCATAGCAGAATTAGGGGTGCCAGGTACTACCTTTCTGCTGGCGGTGGGATCAACAGGCCTTTTCTGGAGCTTCTGCCATGCGTGCTTTGCACACAGGGCACGATGACACCCAGAAGTACTGTCATTGTGCTGCTGACTTTGTGAAGCAATGCTCTAGTTTTTGGGCAAAACTCTATGTTTTGAGCCTGGTTTTACCATAGAGTTTTGCCCCAAAAGTAGAGGGTTGCCACACATCAGCACCATGATGGCATCACTTCCAGGTGACATCATCATGCCATGTTTCAAGGTGTTTGTGAGCAGGGTTTCCCCCAGCAGGCCAGATGGCTGGTGGTGGGAAAAAGCCCACAAAAATGGGGGAACCACCACCTGGACTGGGGGGGCTAGCAACCCTAAGCAGAATGGGGTTTCCCTGGATCTCCCAGATCCAAGCCCAAAATTCTAAACACTGCACCACACTAGCTTTTGTGATGATGAACAATAGCAAGCAGCTAGTCCTGGGTGAGTCATACAAGTCATGTAGCATGAAGTCACCCAGTGGTTGCTGCCCGGCCTAGCCCAACTAAGTCCAAAACAGCCTTGGTAACAGCCCTGTCCCTCCTCTGCCTTTTGCTGACAGAAACCAAGGTGTGAAAACTGGCAATATTGTTGTGGTTACCTAGTAACCTCCACAACAGTTACTGAGAGGGTGTTGCTTCTTAAAGCTCCAGGATCTGCTTCTATTATTTGGGGGGGTGGGGGGGTTTAACCCCCGGTGTAGGTTTTTTGGTTTGTTTTTAGATTTCAGATATTTCTGTCTCTTTTTTCAGGTTTGTAGAAAGATTTGTCTTGTCGGCTCATGGCCCCACAGATAGGGCCATGTTGAGAATGATGCTCTGAACAGAACTATTATATTTGGCAGTGACAGAAAATCCTCTGATATGACAGGGTTTTTTCCTTCTTCTTTCTGGAACTTCACAGCCTGGTTTCATCTTTATGGGCTATAGAACTGGTTGGGGCAATGGAGGGGAAGAATGAGTTAGCAACAGAAAATTGCGGGGGGGGGGGGGTTGTGACAGGCCCTTTCCAACTAGAAAACTTCAAACAGTGTGTACTTTAATGCTTCGCATTTCCACTTTTGTCTCTCACTATACTTAGTGACTTTGGGTGGGCTTTGGAACTTGATTGGCTCTCTATCCCAGAGTGGTGTTGTGATTTCCCTTTTCCCCTGCTGCTGTTTATTTATACAGTTGGTTTAGATTCACTGTGCATTACTCTAGTAAAGGTTTTGGAATAAATCTCAAGTTTGCTTTGCTTAGCACGATTGCTAGTGACTGTTCTACATGTGTATCATTGATTGCTAGCATGTGTGAGAAAGAGACTGGATCAGACAGCATGGGAATTTCTTTCCTCTCTCCGTCCCTCTTTACTGGTAGTATAGTATAGTATAGTATAGTATAGTATAGTATAGTATAGTATAGTATAGATTGAATTATGCTCCCCTCCCACAGCCCCTGGACTGTTTCAGCTGCTGAAAACTAAACAGGGGAGAAGGCAGGAATTCTTCCTTCTCCCACACAGCCATCCCAATCCAAATCAGGCCCTGCTATGCATTTACTAGTTGCCACAGGGAACTAGCACCGACAATATACCTGCAAGTCCCCGTGGTGAAGTTGTGCAGTTGTAACATCTAGTTAGGCTCTTATTTCCAAGTACTCTTAGGCACTGTAAACTTAACATATCAGTATTCTGGAGATCCAGCAATCAAATCAATAGTCCTGTAAAATTAAGCCCAGTTGCCGTATAGCAATGAGAGCAGATGCTTGCAGGACATTCTTGACTATAGTCATGTGCCCATGCTCATGTTAGTATCCCTTAATAAGAAAGATGGGTCAAGCAAAAGTACATTTTATGGACCAGAACTCTCCTCTCTATGTATCATTTTCTTTTTGCTTTCAAGAAGAACAGCTCTTGGTTTATCACAGCTGCCTTAACTTCTCCTTTTCCATGATCAAAGTGATGAACATATGAAGATAAGCTTATACTGAGTTAGACCATTGTTCTATCAAGCTTAATATTGTCTACTTTGACAGGCAGCAGCTGTACAGGGTTTCAGCTTAGACATCTTTCTCATCACCCATTACTTGATCCTTTTAAGTAGAGGTGACAAGGACTGAACCTAGGACCTTCTGCACACAAAGTACACACTCTTGTACTGAGATCTGGCCCCAGCCAATAGCTTCACTGTCTCCTCTGACAACAATAGGGTGACGGCTGATCTATTTCACTGGGGTGTGCTATTTCTTCAATGAAACACTGATTCATACCAAGGCTCCTTTCTCTAATAATACTTCATTTGAGAAGGCTGTCCCCTAACTTTGTTGGTTTCACTGAAAAGGATCAGGGTTCCACCCAAATACCCTTGTTGGTTTCTTATTTGTTTAGCAAATACCTAATCAACATGCCCAGCTAAAGGTATGTAGGTATGTAAGTGCCATCAAGTCTCAACCAATTTATGGTGACCCAGGCAAGGGGCTTTCAAAGCAAGTGAGAAGCAGAGGTGGTTTGCCATTGTCTTTCTCTGCAGAGTCTTCCTTGGTTGGCTCCCATCCAATTACTGACATTGCTTAGCTACTGAGATTTGAAGAGATTGTGCTATACCCATACCATTTCACATCCCCCAGCTAAAAGTACAATGGGATATTTTGGCGTGAGAAATAAATGTTATAGTTGGTAGCTGGTTTGCAATTAAGCAAATGCAAAATCTGTCAGTTAAATTTGTCACTCACAATGTATTTACTTGCAATTTATTTACTCAGTCTGATTTATCGAAATGAGACCCAGTTGTATAGATAGGACAGACTTTGGGAAGAAAGAAAGGAGGTAAAGAAAGGCGGCCTGTGAGAAATCATGCCTGACACAGAAATACAAAGCAGTGTGATTAAAATTTGCTTATACAACAGAGTGGAAAATTCTGAACCAAAAATGTTATGGATGGTGGAATTCAAATTAAAACGTTCCAGTCTAATGGAAATGTTAAATATGAATGAGACTAAAGAAACCCTTAGAGAGTCCAGTTTCTTTTGGTTGTTCACATCCCAAGGGGGGGGGGGGGTAACATTTTCATAAGATCTGTTAACTTGGGTTTCCTTGGACACAAGGAACCACGAGACTTCATTTGCTGGGGTAAATCAAGGTATCACGATCCAGACATTCAAGAATGAACATCCTAAAGGGGGTCAGTGTGCTATAGTGCACAATGTGTTGGACTCAGAGACCGATTTCCAAAAGCCACTGTTCCGTCCCCACTCTTCCCTTTGCCCCGATCATGTCAATTTCCCACTATTTGCTGTGCGGCTGCATTTTGCCCTGCAGCTTTGCCCGATTTCCCCCATGTCTATGCGATCCTGTTTTTTGAGGATTGAGTAGACATGGGGAAATTGAGTGAAGCTGCAGGGCAAAATGCGGCCATGCAGCAAATAGTGGGAAACTGACACGATCAGGGCAAAGGGAAGAGCAGGGGTGGAGCAGCGGCTGCAGGAAATCGGTCAGACTGTGGAAACCATGGTCCTCAACCTAAAGTACTTCACAAGGTACTGTGAGGATAAAATAGGAAGAGAGAGAGAGAGGTTGCAGTGCCCTGAGCTCTTTGGAAAGAACAGAAAGAAGATTTAAAGATGTAATCAAAAGCCTTTCTGAAGAAATTAGTGTTCTTCAAGATCCTTCATTTAAGGTACATGCCCCCAAATTAGACAACAGACAAGTCATTCTGTACTCTTAGGTAAAGTGGCATTTCCTTTTTGATATAGGCAATGCTCATTTCCATGCACATATACCCAGTTTTTATAGAGCTTATCTCAAATGTTCAAAAGGGTTTTGCTTACATTATCTCAGTAATCCTTAGAACTGGTGATGCCACCAAAGTGCTAAATTAAGAACATGAATTTGTCCTGCTCATAATGCTTGGACGAATTACAAATCATGCATCAGATATCCAAGAAGTTCTCTGGTCCGATGAGACATTTCTTCAATTCAGGCCTATAGAGTGCTATTTCCCAGTGACTTATTAGCACGTGAAGCTGTCCTCTGCTGAGTCATGCTCTTTGTCCATCCAGCCTAGTTTGGTCCACTGTATCTAACACCAGCTATCCATGTTCTCAGGCACATGTCTTTCAGAGCCTTACAGTTGTTAGGGATTGAACCTGAGAGTCATACAAATCATGTGCACCAATGATGAACTCAGGCCCTTGTCTAGAGTTTCCACCTTAGGTGCCAACTTCCCATCTTTCTCTTGGCTGGAGCAAACAGGATTTAAAGTTTAAACCTTTGATCACACAAGCCAAATCAAGAATGTACATTTTTAAATACCTTTTAATTGTACTCTTTATCGTATATATATATATATATATATATATATATATATATATATATAT
Organism: Lepidodactylus listeri; assembly: GCA_029233225.1. Classification (NCBI taxonomy): domain Eukaryota; kingdom Metazoa; phylum Chordata; class Lepidosauria; order Squamata; family Gekkonidae; genus Lepidodactylus; species Lepidodactylus listeri. Next base: position 39,001,353 of record JARCFY010000006.1, on the reverse strand, counting down.
ATATATATATAATATGCTCAGGATTGGCACCCCTCCCCCATACTTGTCCCAGGTGGCTGCAAGCCCCACCAAAGGTGCCCGGCATCAGCCAGTCTGAAAGTGGGGGAAGTTGTCTGTCCGGTTGCCACAGGGTGTGGCCTTGACTGAGTCTACTCAGGAGTCAGCCAGCTTGAAGGAGCCCAGCCGGTTTTCAGCAGCAGAAGCCAACCCAGCTTAGTTTCTGCCGGAGGGGATCCTGGCACTGAGGTCCAGGAGAGCTCTCCCGGTGGGGGGGCAGAGACAGCAGGTGGCACTGACTTTCTTAGAGGAAGTTGGGCAGGGCAGCCAGCAGGGGGAAGGGCCAGTGAGCTCACTAATCCAAGGCAAGTATCCATTGGCCCAGGGGCCTGTCACTCCCCAGGACTGGGTTGGGGAGAGAGGACTGGCTGAGCCCAGGGTTGGCCCTCCCTTGAGGAAGCATTTAAAGTGCATGTCCAGGAGCAGCTGGGGGTGGGCATAGGTACTTGGGGAGGGATTTGTGTGAAAAGAAACAGCCTCCTCTTGGCCCATTCTGAGGCTCTATCCTGGGGCACTTGCCCAACAAAAAGCAACCCTGGAGAGTGAGACAGTTCTGGACCTAGACCCAGCTCCAGTGGATCCTGACAATGTAGCATGTAATGTTGTCCTAAGTCTCTGTCTCTGCTGCATCTCTCTTTCTGAACACACTGCAAGTATTATTGAAAAGATTTTAGCCAACATCCTGGGGGGAGGCAAGTATACCATTTGCCCTGAATGCTCTCACAGGGAGTACAAGCCCAGGGGGTTCAAGCAAAATGTTTGTCTCTGTGTTTAGCAAGCAATACCAGAAAACAGAATAGCTCTAAGCTAGAAATATGATCAGTGCAATCACTATGGAAAGAAAGATCTATCAGTGCAATCTTCTTCAGTGGCAAGATCTTTGGAACTGCTAACTGGGAAACTTCACTGTCAGTTATATTGTTCTCTTTCCTCATTGTTGCATCTCCCTGAAATGTCCATGAACTTTAAGTCAGATAGATGAGCCAGAATATTTGAATGCACATCCCTAGTGAAAACCAATATTAGATCAAGATGGATAGCCATGTTAGTCTGTCTGTAGGAGTAGAAAAGAGCAAGAGTCCAGTAGCGCCTTAAAGACTAACAAAATTTGTGGCAGGGTATGAGCTTTTGTGAGTGACTGCTCACTTCTTCAGAAGCTGTCTGATGAAGTGAGCGGTGTTATCTGAAGAAGTGAGCAGTCACTCACAAAAGCTCATATCCTACCAAAAAACCAATAATGTGTGTCACCCTTCAACCAGCATGAGCCAAAGTATTCATGAACTGTTAATGTTTGGTGTTGGTGAGGTATTTCTACATACAAATTATGGGTAGTGTTGTTAAGCCATAAATATTCCTTTGCCTGTTGCACTGGATTTCCTGGACTCTGTGTAATATCAGATTCTTCATCTTCCCTGTGATTTCTACATAGCAGACTCATGGGCATCCAAGCAGCCATGTTAGAGGCAAAGAGAGTGAAACTAGATGAGCTAGAGATTACAAATTTCTGTGCATTCTAAAGGTAAATTTCAGGAATATATTGCCTCAATTTGGATCAAAGCCATGTGAAGAGGGGAAAGGAGGTTGAATTCTTCCTCCATTGTTTGGTTTTACATATCAAAACTTGCTCTCTCTGTCCTAGGAAACAGCTTCCCAGGCTAAGAGAAGCCACAGGGATGGTTTCAATAGGAGAAAACATGCCAATATGGAATGAGTAAATCCTCACTTTCCTCCACATATGACCTTGATCCAAATTGGGGGCCACATGTGCCTGAAATTTACTTCTAAAAAAATGCTGAGATGATCCAACTATGGATCTCTCAGCATCTCATCTATTTTGATCCAGTCTCTCTTGTCCTTCTTTATAGATAAAATGTTGCTTCTGTACCACAGCTGTGCTAGACAACCAACAGTCACAACTATCGGGCCTTCATTAAATTTAGTAGAGATTTAAAATGGAACTTAAGCAAATGTGAAACTTTTCAAAGTTTCTGATAAGGAATAGATCACACCATGAATATGCTACTGAATGACAACATCGTACAGCTGACTCACCCATGACAAATGAAATCTATAAATATGTTTCAGTGAATAAGTCATCCAGCCTGAGGAGTAGTTCTTCCTAGACATTTTCAAGGTTCAAGCTATCAAGGTGGACAAAAATGATAGAGTGTTCCAGTTAAGAATGTCTTCTAGATGATAAATGCCTTGTCCACCTGCAGCTATGGCCCCCCTAAAGACTATTGTGTTATGGGACACAGGTTTGTAGATGAGGAAGGATAGATGAAAACGATAGTGCCACAATCTTATGCTGTGTACAGGCAATCACTTGTTAGAGACCTGATGGTGCTGTGATACAGGTATCATTGCTAGTAGTACAGATATAATTTATTTTTGTCCTAGTGTGGTTGCTGATCAACAGGTTTTAGTTAGTAAAAACTATATAAGATACATCAGACTTATGGCCCTGCATCAATTTCATCTTGAAAGCTAAATAAAAATATGCAGTTTCTACTGTGGAAGAACAAAGAATATCAGTATAGCTACTTCCGGACAATGACTGAAAAATGCAGATTTTAAAAATTTGCAAAATGGGGCCATGTAGAGATTGGGGGGGGGGGGTGTTTCTATAAATTTGCAGGAAAATGTGAGAAAATCTTTTAAAAGTTGAGTAGCTTTCTAAAAGACCCCCAAGTGGCTGGATGTGCAGGAAAAATAGCTAAGTGTTGCATACCAACTTCATAAATAGCCATGGCATGGGCAACAAAGACTTTAGTGGGTCAAGGTTGAGGAAGAAGAAGATGGCAGCCTGTCAGCAACAGAAGTAGGGCAAGGTAGCTGTGGGCACAACAGGAGAAAAGCAACAGTAAGTGGAATGAGGCATTGTTGGAGTGAAGGGAAAGGCAGCAAGGAAGAAAGATTAAGAACAAGGTGGTGGGAGGGTGAAAAACTGGTAGTGAAAAAGAGGCAGGGATCCTGCCACCAGTAAAAATAGAGCAACTGAGCCATGAGTGGAGACTTGAAGGACAGAAAGTGATGGTAATGAAGACCATGGGAGAGGAGGGGGGAGAAAGAGTAGCACATTGGGTAGGGAGCAAGAATGGAGAAACTGGGGGCCAGTGCTGGGGTGGCTTCCTATCTAGGAGGCAGATAGTATTTGTATTTAATGGAAATAGGCTAACAACTACTCTGCTCAGTATATTAAAAATTAAAGAAACTGATCTTTTAACACATCAGTGGTGATGAAACATGAAGGGCTGAGTGGGTTTGTAGAACAAAGTAGAAGAGGCCAGTAGCGCCTAAGAGACCAACAAGATATGCGGGGTACAGGCTTTCAAGTAGCAAAGCTATCGATTGGAATAACTGTTGCCTGTTTAAGGCATGGAAGACAGTGCTGGATATCCCAGTAGCGTTGAGAAAACCACATGTGAGTTAGACGTTACCCCTTACCAACACTGCAAAAGGGTAGAATGAATGTGCATAGAGGTGGGATCAAAGTGTCCCTGGTCTGTGCATATCTGTATCAATGTATGCATAGTCACCATGCATATCTACATACTTAAGTAGGGCTATCCAGCTTACTTTTTCAGGTAAGAAAAAAGTGCAGGCATTCTGTACCTGTTCAAGCACCTTTTAATCTATTACAGGTTCATGCATTCCTGGGACAAGTGCTGGCACTGAAAATGGATACTGAGGCTGAGCCTCGGTACCAGTGAAGGCCTGACAGTGAATGTACTGGGTAGGGAATGGGAGTCGGAGTTCAGATCTATCTTAATATGCCAAGGTAATAAAGCTGGTGCATCGTCGGAAGTTGCCTTGACAGCTTGTAACATTACCTGAGATGTCAGCACCTGGCCAACGGTACCCATCAAAAACATTAACACGCTTTTGTTCATCTTCTGAAATGAAGGAAGCAGCAGGAAGCAAAGCAGACAATGGCTCAGAAACTGACAAGAGTATTAAGAGAACTGACAGCCCGAGTTGCAGTGTCACTCGATTTCAAAGCGTGCAGGGTGCTGACTGCAGCAACAAGAGCACAAACTAGGCCTGGGCACACTGAAAGCCAGCTGGATGAGCATAAACCGGGGGATGTAAATCAGCTCACGGATAATATTAATAGACAAAACTCTCATGCAGGTCTTGGCCTGATGATTATTGGTAGTCCAAACACCATTGGTGTCAAACACATGGCAAAAATACAAATGCATGAAATAAAGACAAAAGATAGGCAGTCTTTTTAGACAGGGCCTGCTGTCTTCCTTTTATTCTTCATCTCTGGGATTCCTGGTTTAGTAGGTATGGTATCTTCTTCTCTTTTACAACCATTTGCTTTGCTCAGAGATGCAGGGAGGGGATAAGCTCATCAACTGCCACACAACCATGATTGTCCCGGCCTTTGATCCTTTCTCAGGGCCAAACCAGGTATGATAGATGTATGAAGGAGAAGCAACAGCCATGTGGTGACTCAGCTTGCACAGGATATCCCACTGTTTGACTGTCTTACCCGCCCTTCTAGCTAATAACAGTACAGGAGAGGCACTTTCAGATATCAAAACTGTGCAGGGGAAAAGGTTAATCCACTTCACTGACCTGAATCAGGATCTGTGTGCCTACTATTTTAAAAAATGCTAGGAGGATCCATTCACAAATCTCCCGGCATCGTATCTAGTTGGCGCTAATAAATGTTAGCAAGCTCAGGTGGCTAGACTGCACAGGTTCCTACTATGGAGTTACAGATTGAAACCATATCACTTCCTGTACATGCCTCTGGGTGCGTTCTCACAGTATGTTGCCACTGGAGCTCACATTTTCTGATAGGTCTCTTTCACTAGGCATCCCCCCACAATGTTGTGAGTGTGCTGGGATTTGTTTTGCTCTGCTATCACAATATATTTGATTTTTAAGGTTGTGATTGGTAGTGCTTGCATTTCTGAATTAAATTCCAAGGAAAGCTTTTAAAGCTCTGCACTGTGAGAAAATAACGTAGTAAGACCAAAGCCTGTATTTGTGACGTGGAAAGAAACATGATAGAGCTCTTTCCTTCCCATTGTGCACTGTTAGTCTGGAAAGCCACTGGAATAGAAGAAACAAAATAGATACAGATAAAATGGGATGAAAGATAAAAACATGGTCCTGAACATTTGTGATCATTTTCAAATCCCATCATACTTTTGGCACAAGACATGTTGTTTGTGCATACACTATCCCAATACTAACTTTGCTAATTATGCTTCTCTAAAAAAAAACAAAAAAACAATATTTAACTATAAACTTTCTGCAAAATTACCCAGATAAAACCTTTTCTTTTCCAAATTTTCAGTATCATGATATTCCCCTGTCGCCAGGGATACTTACAGGTGCAGAAAAGCACTCTTCAACTAATTAACCGCATTTGCCTGCCACTCAGTGTTTTTCTCAGTGTTTGAGCTGAGGCAATTTAAGTCCACAAGAAATCAGCATCCAAATATCCCGGGGCAACATCAGGCTGAAACCAGGCTGACCACAGAAGGGCCGTAATGCAATGCAGAATGGAGGGGGGACAGAATAAAAAGAAGGTTGAACTTGATTTTAGTGCAGAATTGGGGCGGACTGGATTAAAAAGAAGGTTGAATTTGATTTTAGTGCAGAATTGCTTGGAGGACACCACAGTGGATATGGATTAAAAGGAGAGTGCGGAAAGGGCCAATGACCCACAGAAACAATGGTAGATTTTAATGTTTGCAGTCTGCATTGGGACATTTGCACCTCAATGGGCATGTTAAGAGTTTGAAAATCAAGCTATTGGTCTGACCAGCATACTACATTCATTCAATGTTGAATCACATCTATTATTTCCATCTAATGGGACTACTTTGGAGTAAGACCAATATATGTATTGGGGGGGGGGGGTGTACATGCATAGAGACTTCAAAAAATAAAATCCACATTTATGCTGTTTCGTTTATTCTTGGCCAATTATGCTTGAAGACTCATTTTACAAATTTGCAGTTTTATGGCAATCTGTTCCGAAACCTGGATGGAGAAAAAAAAGGTCTTTCAACATCATTGATTTGGAAAGAAGCGAGAGAGGCAGATTATTCCCTGAAGCACTCCCAAGTATCACAGTAAAACATCTTGACAAGTTGGAAAATGCAACCTTCACCGTACTAGAATAAGCTCATCTTATCAGGTGCTGCAAGGTAAGGTGGTTATAAAACGACAGCTTTGTAGAAATTTTGGGCCAAACACATTCCACAGGTACACATGAATCTGCCTTATACTCCATCAGACCATTGGTCCATCAAAGTCAGTACTGCCTACTCAGTCTGGCAGTGATTCTCCAGGGTCTCAGGCAGAGGTCTTTCACATCACCTACTGCCAGAATCTTTAACTGAATATACCAGGGATTGAACCTGGGAACTACTGCATGACAAGCAGATGCTTTACCACTGAATCACAGCATACATAGTTCCACTTCACTAAGGAGGTAAGAGATGCTTGGGGGAGGGATCAAGAGAAATTGTGTTGAGAAAGAGTTAAACGTCTCCACCAATTATGTTCTAATTAAATCCAGAGACTTCCATGGCTGCTTTAAAACAAGAATGGGAAAGCCAGTCAGGGATCCCCTCACCTGAGTAACATGTAATTTGGCCTTTAGAGTCCCCTGATCTTTTTATGATAGCCAAATAAAGGAAACATGACTATCATTCTACATAGTGTGAACTCTTCAATGGAGGAATTTTCATGAAAATCAAGTTTATATATATATATATATATATACTAGGAATAAGGCCCGTTGTGGAAATAAATGCAACAGGCTCTAGAAAGAGGCTCTGGGAGAGTGACCCAGCCTTGGGCACTCAGTGTCAATTTGCTGTGGCGACCTCAGCTGGGTATAATGACACAGAGTCCACCATTTTCTCCAGGGGAAGATCACTGCCATCTGAAGAGCAGTTGTAATTTAGAGATTGGCAACAATGGGTCTAGCAGATCCTGCTTACCGGCTTGTAATAAACTGGTACAGTGACAGCTGTTTCAGACAGCCCTTCCCCTACCATTTTGGAGCTGTCTTTGAAGTGGTTTGCCATTTCAGACTGCCGGGTTTTTTTCAAGCCTCTTCACCACACACACACACTAACACACACAAACACACACACACAGACACACACAAACACACACTCAAACACAAACACACATACAAACACACACACAAACGCACAAAGAACACACACACACGTACACAAATACACACATACACTAATGCGAACACACAAACACACAGAAACGCACAAAGAACACACACACAAACACACACACACACTAATGCAAACACACAAACACAAAAACACACACACAAAAACACATGCACACACACACACACGCATCATCAGAGGAAGCACTTTGGGCACTTCACACAGCACCCTATAGCGCTTCAGAACCGGTACAAAGAACAGAAGAATGCTTGGGAGGAGGTTTCAAGGTAAAGCGGCTCAGGGACGCTTCCCCAATGGGAGCAGCACGTTTCTGTGTGAAAGGGCCAGAATGTTCCGTTAGGGAACCGGTACTAATACGGTTTTGTGTAAAATGCCTGACAGAAACTGTTACTGAAGAGTTTCTGAAACAACATATTGGCTGTGTGAAATTCCCCACTGTGATGTAGCTCATAGTTTTTAAGCTCTGGCTCACACAGTTTTGTCTTAGCTTGGAAAGGATGCCTCCAGAACAAACTACTTGATGCAGTAGCCAAATCATTTGCTCACAACTAAAATGCCAGTGGTTCATAAAGCAGAATTTTTGCTCACATGACTCCACAGCTTAGAGGGAGCATTGGTTGAGAGAGTAATGTGAGTAGGCAAAGTTAGGAGTGCGAGGATAGAGCTGTGAGGAAGCCGTCCTCCCCCCCATCACTACCTGTATGTATAATAGAGTGCCCCCTTTCCCACTCTGCCTTTTGCCCTGATCCATTTATACACTAACATGAGCATGCTGCATCATGCAGGAGGCTTGAGGACTTTATGTTTCTTTGCAATTGGTCTTCCTTGGCAGTAGGCTCACATTGTGGGGAGGCAGGCTCTTACCTTTTCCTCTTTTGCTGCTCCCCCCCACCCCCAGCCAGACCCAGCCGTTCCCGCCCCTCCCCTTCTCTTTGCCCCATTTGGAGGTGATGGGAAGGGAGAGAGGGAAGAAAATGTATCCCTGGCAGTTCTGTCTGTCAGAGGGAAGGTGCTCTGTTCTCTCTGTCAGGCAGAAGTGCCTGGATTCCCTCCCCCTCCCCTTTGCTCTGTTTCGAGGCGATGGGAAGGGAAGGCAAATGGCATCCTCTCTCCTGAGGTGAAACCACATTGTGAGGTGAATTTTGGCGGGCAGAGCTTTGGTGGGCGGGCTGCGGAGAACCCAGCCTGAGGCACCCTTTCCCGTCCTCCCCCCCTTCTCTTTGACTGTTTCACAGTGTCTTCTGAGAGGAAATTTGGCAATTTGGCAGTGTGCGGGGGAGGGGTTACACTGATAGTCCATTGTGTTTTCACTGACAGAAGCAGGCCCCTGAGGGGACAGTTAGGGAAGGGAGAGAATGGATCCTAGGCAGTTTTGCTTGTCAGAAGGAAGGCGCTCTGGTCTCTCAGTCAGGCAGAAGTGCCTGGATTCCCTTTCTCCCCCCCCCCCCAATTCTCTTTGTTTCGTTTGGACAGTTAGACCCACCTGGCAGTGGGCGGAGGAGAAGCGTGGACCCAGCACCCAGTCGGTCCTTTCCCTTTGCTGGCTCCCTCCAGACTGAGGCCAAGACGCTGGCCGGTGGTTCTGTGGGCAGGACTGAGGCAAAGCAGGGAGAGAATGCAGCCAATGGCCAGGGTCCCCCTTTTGAGAGGCAGTCCATCCAGCCTACTGATTTTGGTGCCCCATGGAATCTTGCCCTTTGGAATGTTAAAACGGCTTTATATAATAGGATATATATATAATAGGTTATATATATAATAGGACACACACACACACACACACACACACACACACACACATATATATATATATATATATATATATATATATATATATATATATATATATATATATATATATATACAGGGCTCCGTTGGGGCCGGGGCGCGCCGGAGCGCCGCTCTGGGAGAGAGGAGGTGGGGGGGCAGGCACTTAACAAAGCCCCGCCCCCCGGCTCACTCTTCCCAGGGTGCGGCAGTCCGGGAGCGCCTCCTGCCCGCCCCGCCTGGCGCGTCCCCGTCCCGGGGAGAGAGAGGGCTTCCTTCCTGCGGAGGGCAGGCGGGCCGGGAGGGAGCTCCGAGGCCGGAGACGCCGCGCTCTGCCTGGAGCCGTTGTGCCCAGCGCCAAGCCAGACCCCGGCCGCTGCTGGCGGCGGTGAGGCGGTCCCGGGGCGGGGGTGAGCGAAGGGCCCTGCTGGCGGAGGGGCGGCCCGGGCTGGGCGCGCCCCGGGATCCTCGCCCGGCCAGGGAGGGAGGGAGGGAGCAGGCTCGCCGGGCGCTCTTCCTTGGCACAGGCAGTGCGCTCCCGCCAGGCGCCTTACCTTGGCTGCGGCGCGCTGGCCTCGCTCGAGGCGGAAAGACGCACGGCGGGCTCCCTGCGGGCACCAAGTCTCTCCAAGCGGCGGCAGCTCGACGGGGGCGGGCAGGCGGGCGTGGAGCTGGCTGCCGAGAGGGCTCCCCCGGGGTGCGGAGAGAGAGGCTTCGGAGGCGACCTGGCGGGGCAGAGCCCGTCCCCCCACCCCCACCCCTCGGGCAAGGGTCCCCCGCAGGCTCGACATGCGCGGAGAGAGGGCACTTCTCCTCTTGCTCCCCCCCGCCAACTCCTCCGTCGATGACACCCGAGCGAGGGCCGGTCTCAGTGCACTTGGCTACCCCGAGCGGAAAGGAGCGGGCGGAGAGGAGGGGGGAGGAGCGGCGGCCCGGAGGGGGGAGAGGGGCAGAAGCGATGCTCCCCGGCCTCGCCAGGCTCCCCTCGACGCCGGAGGACGGGCTGAGCCGAAGAGACCATGCCCATGCACGACCCAGCTGGGGGGGGACAGCCCCCCCTCTTCCCCAGACTCCCGCAGCATTCCGGGTGCTTCGGCGTTTAGTCATGCCGGCCACATGACCACGGAGAAGTCTTCAGACAGTGCTGGCTCTTCGGCTTGGAATCGGAGACGAGCACTGCCCCCTAGAGTCGGATTCGACTGGCTTTCGAGCGAGGGAAACATTTCCCTTTTTAGTCAGTTAGCTTACAGACTAATGAAGGTATTTTTAACAGACTGAAAGAATAAGAAGCTGAGTATATATGGCTATCATCTGTTTTCATTTCATTGTTTCTGGAAACTGTGTGCACAAAAACATACCATGAATATAACTTTGTTGGTCTTAAAGGTGCGGTTGGACTCAAACCTTGTTCTGCTGCTTCAGACCAACACAGTGACCCACCTGGATCATGCAAACACTGTGATGGATGGGTCAATGAGTTGGGAAGAACGTAAAAGGGAATTGTAAGATCCCATCCATCTGGCTTCTGCAGCTCCGCCGGCCCCGGGAAAGAGAAATTATTTCCCTCCCCCCTCCCACTGCTCCCGGGGCCGCGGCGCCGCAGCCCCGGGAAGCCCCTTTCCTCCCCCCCAGTGAAGAAGCCGGGCCCCAGTGGCCTGAAGCCACTGGGGCCCAAGCAAGGGGGGGAGGAAACGCCGGCCCCAGTGGGGTGAGAAGCATCCCTCCCTCCCTTCTCTCTCTCTCCCCCCACCTCTCCCCTCCCTTCCTGTTCCTTTCTTTCCCCCTTCCTTCCTTCCTTCCTTCTCTCTCTCTCTCCCCACCTACCTACCTACCTACCTGTTCCTTCCCCCCTCCCTCCCTTCCTTCCTCCCTCCCTTCCTTCCCTCTCTCTCCCCTACCTACCTACCTGTTCCTTCTTTTCCCCGTCCTTCCCCTCTCCCTCCCTCCCTTCCTCCCTCTCCCCCTTCCTTCCTTCCTTCTTTCCTTCTCTCTCCCCCCCACCTACCTACCTACCTTCCTGTTCCTTCCTTTCCCCCTTCCTTCCTTCCTTCTCTCTCCCCCCCCACCTATCTACCTTCCTGTTCCTTCCTTCCTTCCTTCTCTCTCTCTCCCCCCACCTACCTACCTACCTTCCTGTTCCTTCCTTTCCCCCTTCCTTCCCCTCTCCCTCCCTTCCTTCCTTCTCTCTCTCTCCCCCCCACCTACCTACCTACCTTACTGTTCCTTTCTTCCTTCGTTCCCCCCTTCCCCTCTCCTTCCTTCCTTCCTTCCTTCTCTCTCTCTCCCACCTACCTACCTACCTTCCTTCCTGTTCCTTTCCTTCCTTCCCCCTCCCTTCTTGCCTTCTGACACACTGCCGATGACGTCATCACTTCCGGTGACGTCAGGGGGTGTGGCATATGCAAATTAGTTATGCTAATGAGCTCCTGCACCTCTTTTTTTGCAAAAGGCCCCCTGTATGTATGTGTGTGTGTATATATATATATATATATACATCCATATATCTCCCACCTTTCTTTCCATTGAGGATCCAAAGGGTCTTACATCATTCTCTCCCTTCCAGTTTATCCTCACAACAACCCTGTGAGGTAGGTTAGGCTGTGAGGGTGTGACTGGCCCAAGGTCACCCAGCAAGCTTCCATGGCAGAGTGTGGATTTGAACGCAGGGGTCCCAGATCCTAGTCTGACACTCTAACCACTACAGCACACTAACTTCACACTGCAAGAAGTAGTCTTCACAGTGCAAGTTATGCAGATGTCTACTTTACCTGCAGAAGAGAAACAAGGAAAAGCAATAATGTGTCATTAGTGTGTTTTTCATAATGTATTATTGGGCTTGCAGTAAATATAGTAACTGAGCGTTAAGCATCTGTCGTGACAATATCCCCCATTCTGCTGTTCCTATCCATTTGTGGCTGCAATGCTTAGTTCCTGGAAATAAGTCCCATTAAATTAAGATAGGACTTGCTTCCGAAGAGAGCTGATTTGGATTGTTCCCTAAGTGTACCAAAAGGAATATGGGCCCACGTCCTGCAGTAAATGCTAACTCTGCAGTCCAGTATCTTAACCTCAGATTCTGCAGGGAAACCTTTGCTTCCCAATCTTAAAAAGATTCTCTCAGAAGTAAACCTCTCCAAATTACTATGTTTTGGATTGCTGCCTTAATAAACTAAGGTTCTGTTTAATGAAATTATTCAAATAGCTGCACAATGGAAATATTTACTTTGTTTTACAACAGTTAAAAATATATTAGGATTACTAAACCCTGATTCTTCTGTTATTTTTAAATGACAATGTAAATGTCAGTTCTGCATGATTACTATTCCACTGGAATTTAGCTTCAGGTGGTGAAAGATGGCATTTACTCTGCCAGGGCAAGGCATTCAAACTAGATTTCATTGTGACAGGAACAAAACTACTTCTCACCCCAGAAAAGCATACTGGCAGAGCAAAACAAAATCACCACACTGTTAATTTACCATGACGAAAACGAACATAACACATTAGACCAACATGTTTCATATTTTTTCCACATTTTATCATACAAAATCAAAACACAAGACAAGTTTAACCAACAAAAGAAGCGAATCATCACCATCATCTAGACATATGAATAATTAGCTCCTGAGTCATAATTCACCAAAAAAAATATGAAAACAATAACAGTGATAAAACAGAGGAAAATGGGAAAATACATTATCAACCTAACAGTGATGAATGCCCTGATCTGGATGGCCCAGGCTGGCTCAGTCTTATCAGATCTCAGAAGCTAAGCAGAAGCTAAGCAGGGTTGACTCTGGTTAGTACTTGAATAGAAGACCATCAAGGAAAACAGTGGTTGCTTGCTGCACAGAGGAAGGCAATGGCAAACCGCCACTGAATGTCTATTGCCTTGAAACCCCTAAGTTGGCTGCAGTAAGCAGAATGAATTTGCAGTGCTCAGTAAGCAATACAATGTTTGGATGGTTTTGCATGGGATTCTGGTGTCTGTGCATAATCTACAGTCTGGAACGAAACTCCCCCAGGACCATATTGATACATACAGAGCCAAGCAGCTTGAACACCTGCATCACCATCTGACAGGAGAGATCTCCAAATGAAGGCAGACAGTCATACATGGATGTCCTTGCTGCTTCAGGGAAAGTGCCTGCAGATTGGATAGCCATGCGCTTCCAGATACTCATCTACATTTGATACAAATATGGCACAGACTAACTAAGAGCCATCCACTGTGGTTTGGGGGGGGGGGGAGGTGAGGAGAAGGAAGTGTGGGTTTGCAGCCTAGTGATGCTCACAGGCTTGGAGGGGTGGGGCCAGCTGTGTGGAATGGCTAGCAGAGTCAGCAGCCATGGCCAGAGTGGGCGGGGGCTGCGATGCCCCAGTGGCTATTTAAACCCAGCACCACAGCCAGTTTGCCCCTCTTCTAATTCGTTGACTTGCCCACCCTTCCCTCCCTGTCTTTTGCATTTTGGGTGAGATGGGATGCTTTATTATGTTCTGTTTTGTTATCCTTGTCACAGCTTGGGTGGTTTTCTTCATTGGGGCGGATTCTCCCAGAGGGGGAGGTCTCCCTTAGAGGGTCTTGGGGGTGGAGCCTCTCAGCCCCATGCCCAGCCCAGGTGGCAAGGAGACCACGCAGTGGCTAGCGCCCACATAGATCTCAGGTCTTGCCACTCTATGGTTGCATCCCCCAGCAAGCAGTCTAAGGGTGTAGTTATCAGGCAGCAGGTGGGCAATCTGATGTTGGCTCCCTCTCCCTGCTGTGCCAATGCCCGTTGACTGCACTCAATAAAGCTGTGGCCATATTTTATCGAAACACTGGTTTCTGTGGTTTACTTCCACTGCATTGTCCTCTTATCCTCCCTAAAGCTGAAATATATCCTCATTTGAGCAGCATTTAAGTTGATTATGATTACTTATTAGGGGTATTTATACCCTGCCTTTCTACTATAAAACCATGGCAAGGAAGCTAACTGCACAAAATGTAACCTCAAAAAATGCAATTTTGTGTGTATGTGTGTGCATGTGTGACAAATCGAAAACAGACATTGTTAAATACTGGGTTCCATGGTTCTGCAGACTCCAAGTCTAGTGATCAGCTCAGCTTTTTAAAAAACAAACAAACATATTTTCTATTAAATTTTTCAATATGCAATAAACAAAACACAAAAAAAACATAATCGCTTAGTACATTTGTCCAATATTCATATTGTAGTAATAATGAATGAAATATATGTAATCATAATATAGTGGACAATTCACATGTATTTACATCAGTAAAACAACACCTGCATACTTGTTAGGTAATAAACAACTGTAGTTACCAGGGGTATTCACATACTCAAAGAAAGGAAACCATTTTTCCCAAAAAAAAATTTTCTTTTTCAGTGACTCTGCCATAAGTATTTGAGAAGCTAGTTTGTCCATTACCACCTGATCCCATACTTTAAGAAACCATTGTTGTATAGATGGGACTTTTCTAGATTTCCAAACTTGTGCGATTAATGTTTTGGCTGCAATCAGAAACAGTGCAGCTAAGTCTTTGGAACTTAATTTAAATTAATAGTCTGCCAGTAGTTCAGTAAGATTGAAACAGGAGAGTTTGGTATGTCAATATTGAGTATTTTATTTATCAAAGTAATAACAGATGACCAAAAAGGAAGGATATGTGGGCAGCTCCACCAGCAGTGAATAAAAGTTTCGGGCTCACTGCAGCCCTTCCAACACAATGGGTTTGCTGAAGGATGTATGTGGGAAAGCCTGATGGGTGTCATGTACCAGCGGGCATACAATTTATATGTTGCAATTTAACACTTAATGCATGAGAGGAAAATAATGGAGATGAAGAAATTGATTTCCATTGGTCTATGTTCTAGGTCTCGCCACAATCTTTATGCCAAGAATGTTGAGTAGCAGTGAGTTGATTCCAAGATTTTGAACAAAGAAGAGAATAAATAGTTGATATAATACCTTTGGAGTTTATCTTTTTATTTTGAATAAGGATTTCAAATGGCATAAGTGATTAAGACTAGGAATTATATTTGGGTTGTGCGTCGTGTGTTGTAATTGTACGTATTGTATCCATGGAATCTCAAACTGGCCTTTGATTTCAAGTTGAGTTTTAGTGAGCATGACCTGGTTTCTACACAGATCACCTAATCTAAATAAGTCATTTTCTCTCCAGATTCTGTAATTCAAGCTGTCACATCCTAGAGCAAACCAAGATGGGCCTGTGAATGGAGTTAGTGGAGAAGGAGCTGGAACCATAACAGATCGAAATCTGTCCCAAATTTCTAAAGTAAGTTTTAGAAAGGTGTTAGGGGAGTTATTAAAGGATCTCTCAGAAGGTTTGTTCCAAGTAGCTTCGAAGAGTTTACCTTGACAAAGTTGGGATTGTTCTATCAAAATCCAGGTTGTAGAAGGATTCGGCTGGGCGTAAAAGATGATATTTTTGAGTTGAGCTGCCCAATAGTAATTTTCTAAATTAGGAAGACCTGGGACCCCTAGTTTTGTAGATTTAGTCAAATTTGTATAGTTAATTCTTGGTTTTTTGTATGACCAAATAAAATTAGAAAATGTTAACTTCCACTGCTTAAAGTCTTTTTGGTGAATCTTGGTAGGCAAATTTTGAAACAAAAATAAGAATTTTGGAAAAATAAAAAGTTTTTATCACTTCAATTTTCTCCAAAAGTGATAAGTTGAGTGAAGACAAACTAGATAAGTTATTCTGTACTTCCTTGGACAAGGGTTCAAAGTTACATTGAAAGATTTCTGCTAGGTTACTGGGAAATTTGATTCCTAGATAGCTCCGCGTTTTAGTAACCCAGTGGAAGGGGAAAGTGTTTTTTAGTGACAATTTAGTTTATTGAGTCAAATATATAGGGTATATTTCTGATTTTTCCATAATTTATGGAGAAACCAGAGACCTTGCCAAAAGCCTCTATTAACTGTGTTAGAAGGGTTAATGATTCCTTGGGCTTAGTAACATAAAAGACTGCATAATCAGCAAACAGACTAAGTTTCTGTTCAGTCCCACCAATTTCCATTCCTCTAATCTTGACTTTATGCCTTATAGCAAATTTTAAAGGTTCCAAAAACAAAGCAAAAAGAACTAGGGATAACGGGCAGCCCTGCCTCGTTCCCCGGAGAAGGTTCAGTTTGTTTGAGCGATATCCATTTGTGTATATTTGCGCTATTGGGTTTTTGTATAGAGAGTCTATTACCTGTAAGAAATGGGGCCCAAAATCCATACGATTCAAAACCAAGCGTAGAAACAGTATTTCCACCCTGTCAAATGCTTTTTCGGCATCCAATGACAATATAATTGATTCAATTTTATGAATTTTTCCCAATTCTATAAAGTTTAATGTTTTCCTGATATTATCAGATATTGACCTATTTGGCACTAACAACCTTAGCTGACAAGTTATCACTGTTAAACCATGAGCTGGTAATCTTCTGGCATCAGTTGAAGTCCACATTGCTTCAGAAGCAGTTTCCCGACGTTGGATTAGAGGCTTGAAGTTGCGTGCCATTTCTAAAGACAATTATATCTGAGGACGGGCTCCAATGAAATCTTATGTTTGCCCCAAAGAGCTTGTTCGTGACCATCTTTCTGGGGACAAGTCTAAAAGGACTTAGATTTTAATACTGTTGTACTGCAGAAATCCTTTAAGCCTTGCCTCTCTCAAAATCTTGTCACAAGAGCATGGATAAATAAAATTGGCTAGGATATCTCTAGGGCACCCGGAACTTGCTTGTGCAAAAGGGCCCAGCCTATAGGCACATGCTATGGCCAGTGCTACTCCCTCGTCCATGTTTAAAGCTTTCACCAACCAAGAAGATATAAATAAGGCTAAGTCATTGTTTTCCTCTGCACCTTCCTCAAAGCCACGAAATTTAAGGTTCTGTTGGCACCAGCAGTTTTCAAGAGAAGAAATCCGGGTGGTAGCATTAGATTCAAAGGACTGCAAGTTCTTTACCTCTTCTTGGAGAGTTGTGCAGAGTTCAGATGCATTTTCAGCTATTTTTGTTGTCTCTTTAAGTTCAGACATCATCTCTTTTATTTGTGTATGTATCAGTTGAATGATATCTGTTACCAATTTTGTCAACATAAGATGCAGATCTTCACGTAAATCTAGAAGATCTCTTTTACACACAGGTGCATCGTCGGTTGGTGAGTCAAGCAATCGCGGGATTGATGAAGCTGCCTTATTTAGTCGGTTGGTTGGGCATCAAGGACTCAGAGACTGAAGATTTGTTTGGTGTGAAGAAGGCTTTCACCGTTCTGAGTTCAGGTTTGTTCTGTTATTGCTGACTTCTGGAGGTTCTCCCCATACTCGGGGGGGGGGGGGATTCTGAAGGTGAAGTCAATTTCTTTGTCAATTTTTTAGGAGAAGGATAGGAGAGCTAGCTCAAAACGCATCCACCATCAATGCCCCCCCCCCCCATCAGCTCAGCTTTATTTGTGATTCAGCAAGAATGGGACTGAAACACCAGGGCAATAGCCCTGTTTAAATAGCATGCAAAAACTATACCCAAACACACCCAACTCCCAACAATAGGCTATTTACATAACATTAGTTTCTCATTGGTCACTTCCAGAGTCCTGGTGGGCTATTGTTCTAGAGCTCCAAGTTCAGTCAGTCTCTGGTTGATAGTCCTGGAATGTTCCAGACCTAGTACATAACAGTAATCTAACAATCAAAGACAATGAACAGCAGTGTAAGAACAGTGACAAAATGCAGGAAAATCAATCTTGTAGTTCAGCATAAAAGACTACCCAGTTAAGGTGAAGAACCCCTATATATATGCCTGCCTGTATTCATTCATCCTGCCATATGAAGGCATATCCCTCTTACAGTCTTAGGCTTCTAACTTCATCCAGGAAAACTGTGCCTGACTGGTCTTTGGACTGGGTTGCCATCATGGACAGTTAGGATCCATCGGATGGTCATCACAACTCAGTGCAGCAAAACCTTTTCCCCATGTAAACCACATGGCCAAATCCTTTTGTCTTTGCATATTGTATAGAGTTCAGGTCACATTGATCAGCTGAAGGATTTTCACATGTTGCCAAGGGAGAAGGATGAGGGACTCAGATTCATAGAGCCAAGAAAAAAGTGAAAAATACAGGAAGTGAATTTGACATTTAAGACAAAAACATTAGATATATTCCAGTGAGGCATTTGAATGCTTTTTGTTGTGTGATAATTAACATAGGCAGCCCAAGAACAGCCCAAAATTACCACCTGAAATTAGAGAAGGATTCAGACATGCCCTATTTGATGGGTAAAATCTTACAAGAGTTCCTTAATCTTTGCCAGGTTTGCAATTTACTGTTGCAAATTCCCCCTTGCCTGTTGTTGTTGTTTTCTAAGGTGGAAAGGCAGACAGTCATACGAATTCCTTCATTGTCTGCTTGATTGGGAGGTTTTCTGGGTCACAGATGCTCCCCAAGGCCTCCACCATGTTCTGCTATTAAGCCATCTGGGATAGACTGAAGAAGATTTCAAGAAAGGTTTTTGCTCTTTTGCAGGAATTCCCCCCCTTCTCTAAAGTAGGTCAATTCCTTAAACAGCTCCAAGTGCAAATAAGTAGACTTTTATATTAGGGAAGGAAGATGCTGCAAATAAAGGCATGCATATGATTAGTCATTCTATCATTTTTGCAGCTTCTGCCATTCATGTAACTATCAGCTGGTTCTCCCAGAGGTTCACAAGATAGTTATGACAGTTTTTGTATCCTTAGAAATCAGGTAGAATACCTTTATCATCAGTGATTTACCTTCCTGCAGGACAGAGATTTTGTAGTTTATATGAACATGCAGGGGTCCTTTCGAGCAGGAGCTCGGGGGAGCACAGCTCTGGGAGTTGATGCCAGCTCCCCCCTCCCCCAGGGGAATGCCTGCTTGTGTCATGGCTGCAGCAAAATGACCCCGTCCCCCTGGAAAGGTCCTTGTTCCTCCAACCAGCCTTCGGAAGGCTTCAGCCACCACTGAAGCTATCCTCCCAGAATAGTGGTATTTCTGAGGCTTGGATTAGTAGCTGTCCCCTCTCTGCCAGCTTTTTCTTTCTCTCTCTCTCTCTTCTTTCTTTCTTGCCTTCTGACTTACTTCTGGTGATGTCAGGTGGTATAGCATATGCAAATAAGTTATGCTAATGAGTTATGCTAATGAGTTCCTGCACCTCTTTTTCTATGAAATGACCCCTGCGAACATGTGTACATAATTGCCATCAAGTCACAACTGACGTAATGCAATATTTGCAAGGGGCTTTCAAGGTAGGGGAGAAGCAGAGGTGGTTGGCCATTGCTATCCTCTGCAGAGCCTTCCTTGGTGGTTTCCCACCCCTGCTTAGCTTCTGAGATCTGACACAACTGGGCTACACTATGCCACTTTTCCTCCCTAAATGAACACATATTCAGCAGTAATAGGAAAATTAATATTAGGAGAATTTATTAGATGTTATGAAGCCCAATCCTATCCCTATCTACTTAGAATTTTACTCATTTCAACAGGGCCTGTTCAACACATGAACATACAAAGCTCCCTTATAGTGACTCAGACCACGGTGTGTATCTCTCTCTCTATAATAATTCTCTGATGGTGGTGGCCCTCTCTAGAACATTCCACATGCCACCCCAGCCTTTGGTCCCCTGGCCTGTCAATCAGAAGCTGTCCCTATCCACTGGCTGTGAATACTCGCATGCCATTGGCTGGGTCTGCTCCTCTTCCCCGCCCACTCTTTCAGCCTCTGTGCCCTGTTAGAATTCCTGGCAGATGGTTTTTTGCTCTTGATGAAGACACTTCTCCAGCTTCCTTCCTGTGGGGGGATTTAACTGTTACCTCAGCGGCTGTAGGTAGGTGAAATGAAATGACAGTTACCTGTGTTTATAAGAGGGGCTTCAGAGCACGGTAGAGGCTGCAGGTGGGTTGGGGGATGGAAACCTGAAGAGTGAGGGGGAAATTAAGGTAGGTTGATGCTTGGCTGGGTAGGAGATGGGGTTGCCAACTCCAGGTGGGGAATTCCTGGAGATTTGAGGGGTAGAGCCTGGAGAGGGTGAGGTTTGAGGAGGGGTGGGGCCTCAGACAGGTACAATGCCAGACTCCACCCTCCAAACCAGCAATTCCCTCTTGGGGAACCACTGCTGCCAATCTCCAGGTGAGGGCAGGAGATCACTCAGAATTACAACTGCTCTTCAGGTAGCAGAGATCAGTTCCTCTGGAGAAAATGGTGGAGTGTGTCTTTATACTGTGCTGAGGTTGCCACAGCAAATTGACGCTGAATGCCCAAGGCCTTTGGCAATCTCCCAGAGCCTCTTTCTAGAGCCCATTGTATTTATTCCCACAACAGGCCTTATTCCTAGTTAGATATACTCCCAAGGTTGTATGATTGAAATTGCAGCAAATTATGGTGATTAAGTTTGTGTAAGCAGATTTGAGGGAAGTGGATTTCCTGTCAAATTTGTGATCCACAATTTTGCAACGCTTCAGCATCTAGACAAGCCGGCCACATGACTACAGAAACATCTTTGGACAGCACTGGCTTTTTGGCTTGGAAACAGAGATGAGCACCGCACCCCTAGAGTTGTATTTGACTGGCTTTTGAGCAAGGGAAACCTTTACCTTCATCTATTTGGGTCAACAGAAAACCTAAGATAATGTTTAAAGAAGCTTTCATTGGTGAGGAATGGTTTTTGAAGAACAGACTGGGAAAAGGCTAGAGTTTGGAAAAAGCAACTAAAATAACTCTTTATTGTGAAGTATAAAGGTCCTACTCAGGTCACGAAAAGACTAGAGAAAAGACTGAATTTATACCTTGCCCTTCACTACCCGAAGGAGTCTCAGAGCAGTTTACAATCCCTTTCCCTTCTCCTCCCCACAACAGATACCCTGTGAGCTAGGTGGGGCCAAGAGAGCTCTTTTCAAGAACTGCCCTTGAGAGAACTGGTCTGAAAGAATTTATGATTAACCCAAGGTCACACCAGCAGCTGCATGTGGAAAGTGGAGAATCATAGCCAATTCCCCCAGATTAAAGTCCGTGCTCCTAACCACTACACCAAACTGACTACCCTATCCCTATCAGGGGCCACTTCACGCATCATATTTTAAAGAGTATATTTCAGGTATTTTAACAGTATACCTACAAATGTAAACATCTGTTTGCAAACAAATGTACCATAGGTAGAGTTGCCAACCTCCAGGTGGTGGCTGGAGATCTCCCACTATTACCGCTGATCTCCAGGTGACAAAGATCGGTTCACCTAGAGAAAATGGCTGCTTTGGAAGGTGGACTCTGTGCCATTAGACCTCACTGAAGTTCCTCCCCTCACCAAACCCTGCCCTCCTCAGACCCTTCCCCCCAAATCTCCAAGTATTTCCCAACCTGGCAACCCTAATCATAGGGTCAAATAAGCTAATCAGAGAGCGGCTGTTGGCCCTGGCAGATTATATGTTTTAAACTGAGTTTGTTTCTGTGTAATATGTTAAATGTCCCTGAGAATGTTGTCAAGTAAGAAGTAAGAAGCATGACTAATTTACACGACAAGTTCAAATGACAACACGTAGAAAGACAGGAGCTCCTTGGCTCTGTAAGACCAAACCTTACTTCCTCTGAAGCAACTGAAGGGCTGCTTCACTTGGGATGTTTTACATAAAAGACAATATACTGATGTGTGTGTGTTTAGGAGTGGGGGAACAATGTTTGCTGTCACGTGAAAAGGTCATCAACTCTGAGTGGGGGAACAATGTTTGCTGTCACATGAAAAGGTCATCAACTCTTTTTCTGGATGTTTGCTTGTTAGGAAACTATCGTCAATCAGAGTTTCCACCAGAGTACCACCTACAAAATAGACATTTTTTACACATGACAGTGTACACCCTGTATCCATGTAAGTACAATATCAAGTGTGAAGTGGCCTTCTGTGTGGGGAAGTAATGATGAGAGAAAAGGATATATTCTAATATTAGAAATGTATAATTTGTATTATTATACAAACCTAATAAGTAAGTAAGTAACTAGACAGTGGTCACACTAGCTGTGCACAGTTTTCAGGGCAATGTTGACAAATGTAGCAACTTTTGAGAGAAATCTTCCTCCCCTTCCAGCCTCCAGCTCCTTTGGTTTTAGTCCTGATGAGTAGGAAGTTGTTTCCGTTTGTTTGGCATGGCGTTTGTGCCTTTAAGTATGCTGCATGATATGCAGAAATTCAACAGGTGAATATTTTCGTGGCACAAAACTGAAGCAATAAAGGGGAAACTTCCTCTGCAGCTTTTTATATGCCTGTTAAAGGAACACTAGCCCTGCCAGAAAAAAAGATGGGAATCTTATATATATTAGTGATTCTTAAATCTCCTATTTCACAGACTTCCAGTTGAGCCTGGCTCAGCTTCTCAATGCTCCTTCTAAAATAGGATCACTTTAAAATGCTAGTTTGCTCTCTTGCAGAGCAGATGGATATTGACAACATATTAACATTTACTACTTTCCTTTTTAGCCCGCTCTAAGGATTCTGCACAGCAAATTGACCTTTTATGTTTGATGGTAATGACAGTGTATGAATTAAAGGAGCTCATCAAAAGCTTTAAAACAAAGGATGGAGGATCCTGAATAGTTTTTTTTTTTTTTATGTACAAGAGAGGGAAAGCTCAGTAGACATTTTCATTCAAAATCTTTAGACACATTCCCCCCTTCCCCCAGCTTGTTCAGCAAGGCTGCTTTAGCTTGCAATAATATATTGACATTTATTTCCCTGTGATATTTTGTCATTGCAGATACTTAAAGATTTAGTGCCCAGAAATCTCCATAATTAGTTTTACTGAAACAGAAGATAAACCTTAAGTGTTTCTCTCTCTTCACACACTTCAGAGTTATTGACACAGAGTAAGAAAGGGCTTGATTCTTTCAGGAGTTGAATCTTCACTCAAATTTCAACATTTTAATCTTTTTCTGTCCTAAACATTTGCCTGCCCTATTCCTTGTCATGAGCTCACCTATACATGTTGCCTGAGAGTGACATTCCCGTTGCAAGTTAACCGTCCCCACATCAGATTGCCCACCACAATTCTTTGCATGAGTCAAGACCATTAGACAATCTTTCCACACACACTCCATATCAATGATTACCATCTACAGGGCTGAAAAAACTCACTTTGTGCTGACCCTAACACAGAGAGAGAGATGGTAGTAATTATATAGAACTAGGAATTAGGCCTGTTGTGGAAATAAATACAACGGGCTCTAGAAAGGCTCTGGGAGAGTGCCAAGGCCTTGGGCACTCAACGTCAATTTGCTGTGGCAACCTCAGCAGGGTATAAGGACACAGAGTCCACCATTTTCTCCATGGGAACTGATCAATGCCATCTGAAAAGCAATTGTAATTCTGAGTGATCTCCAGCCCTCACCTGGAGATTGGCAACAGTGGTTCCCCAACAGGGAATAGCTGTTTTGGAGGGTGGAGTCTGGCATTGTACCTGTCTGAGGCCCCACCCCTCCTCAAACCTCACCCTATTGGACCCAAGCAGGGCTCAGCGATTGGATATCTAGATTGGCTTCAGGACCAATGGGAGTCTTTATTAATCAGCCAATAGGAATTGGAGTTTTAGGATACCAGAGCCCTTTTCAAGCTATTACTGCTTCATATTCTAAACAAACACAACACCCACCACCCCCAGAATGCCCCCCAAATTTTCCCACCAGAGCAAAGAAGGAACCCAGCAACCCTACTGTTGTGTCCTCTGACTACCACTATGCGCCAGCACAAAGAGTGCAAAGAGCCCAGAGCTTGGCTCCTAGAACAATAGGAGCCGAGGATCCAGGAGTCCCGCTAATGCTCCAATAAGACCTAGGCGGGAAATTCAAACCACCCCAACAGGATCATAGGTGGGACCTGGGGTGTGTTCTGGGTGTGTATGTCTGTTGCCCCTGTGGCCACTTAAGGCATGCTTGTTCTCTCTAAATAAACTTGAGCAAATCACCACACCGACTTCGTCCTCGTCAATGCTGCTGAGAACTCAGTACTTTTCATCTACCGAGCCCCAAATAATCTGGGGCACCAAACAAAAATGCAGACCTTTAAGTAGGAATATGTACCTGGGGAAAGGAAATCAGTATTTTTCAGATCTGGATTTCAGAAAGGGTCCCTTGCTGGTATTCTGGGGTGTTTCAGTCTGGCCATACTATTTTGGAGTTCAGATTCAGGGAGTGGGGTGGAATTCTAGAATTTGGGGTTCTATTGTTCCCTATAGGAGGACTCTTTCCAAAGGACTAGAGTGCCTGTCAATCAAATGACAACAAAATTTCAGGGAACCTAGTCCTGCCTGTCCACTATTGACCTTGCCCAAGTAAATTGAATCAAGTAGTATAATTCTACAGGCCTTTGAACAAGATGTCCCCAGTCATCCTATCATGGCTGTCTAACCTGCGGCCCATGGGCCTGCCCCGGCCTTTAATCCAGCCCAGGAGTGGGCTCTGTTCTCTCTCTCCCCTCCCCTGTCCAATCTCACTGTTCTCAGTATAAAGAGCAGGGGGTGGGACTAGGGCTGCCAAGTCCCCGGGTAGGGCGGGGGAAGCACCGATTTTTAAAGCTTTCCCCCGCTTTTTCAGAATTGGCCACCGGGGGAGGCAATGGCTGCCAGCAGGGAAACGTCGGAGCCTGCTCTGGCCTCTTAAAAGGGAAATGTCTGCAGAGAGCCTGCCCTGCAGTAAAAAGCCTCAACAGACATTTCCCCTTTAAGAAAGAGCAAGAGAGTCCCGCCCAGAGAGGCTCTTTCTGCTGAAGGGCCTGCTTTTGCATGTGGCCTGCTGCTGGAGTAAGCTGCTTGGGGTAAGCTGCTGGGGTCTGCCAGCTCTTTTCCTTCTCTCTCTCTCCCCCTCCCCCTTTCTTTCTTTTTTCTGTCTGTCTGTCTGTCTGTCTGTCTCTCTCTCTCTCTCTCTCTCTGTCCCCCTCCAGCAGAGGTCTATCAGTGGCTATTATAGCCACAAGGTCTAAATGGAGCCCTGTGTCTGGGGCAGTGATGCTCTGCATTCTTGGTGCTTGGGGGGCAACAGTGGGAGGGCTTCTGGAGTTCTGGCCCTGCTGCTGGACCTCCTGAGGGCACCTGGTATTTTTGGCCACTGTTGTGACACAGAGTGTTGTACTGGATGGGCTGTTGGCCAGATCCACTGTGGCTTCTCTCCTGTTCTTATGATATGAAAATCATATTTAGCACTTGTGCAGCACTTAGTGCTTCGTATTCTGCCGAGATGAGGAAGGATTCAGTAGGGCCGTTGCTCAGTGATAGAGCATCTGCTTGACATGCAGGCGGTATCAGCCTCTTCAGCTAAAAAAGGATCAGGTCATAGGTGACATTAAAGATCTCAGCCTGAGACCCTGGAGAGCCACTACCAGTCTGAGTAGTCAGTACTGACCTTGATGGACCAATGGCCTGATTCAGTATTAAATAAAATGATTCCATGGCACTGCAGGGTTTTGAGCCAGGCTCTCCCAGATCCCAGCCAAACAAACTGACTGCTACATAACACTGACTCTTGTTCAGCGACAAAAAACAGTGGCATAAAAGTCACAGTCTGGGTAATGCTGCTTGCAAGCCTATAAAGCTCAAGGCAGCAGCAGAAGCTCAGTATTAGGAAACTTCATGAGTTCATGTGTCAGCATGTGGAAGCAACATCACAGGATGTGACATCACAAAATGATGTCACTTCCTTTCTCCTGGCTCCACCCCCAAAGTCTCCTGGCTCCACCCCCAAAGTCCTCAGATATTTCCCAAGTTGGACTTGGCAGCCCTAGGTGGGACTGCCAAACTTCCCAGCTACTGCTCCAAGCCTCCATAGTCCCCGCCACAGGTAGGAGTGGGGAGGGGGTCCTTCTCCTTTAATCCTTGTGCTTCTTTTTGTTTTAAAACTGGCTTTGCAAAATCCCATAATTCCCCCACCTTTCCAGTTAAGGCAGGCACATTTTAAGGGGAGGGAAGTTTTGGGACCAGCTAGGGTTAAAATATAGAGTTCTGCAAACTCAAGGGACTCCAGTTTTGTAGAGAAAAACTAGTTTTCACACACACACACACACACACACACCCCTCCTAATGTGGAGCTCCAATGGAATAATAGCAGAACAAGTGCTGAAGAGGGACATCCAAAATCATTCTCTCAAACCACCCAGTAAAAAAAACCGTGAGACCCTGGAGAGCCACTGCCACTCTGAGTAGACTGGGGGAGGGGTGGGGGAGAAGCTTGCAATGCTCAGCCGTTTCATGTTCTTCTCCTGGGTCCTAGGCTTAGACCATTTATATTTGTAGTTTATATTGGGGGGGGGGGGAGTTTGGGACCAGCCAGGGTAAAAATATAGAGTTCTGCAAACTCAAGGGACTCCAGTTTTGATGTGAAATATTAGTTTTAACACACACTAGTTTTCACACACACACACACACACACACACACACACACACACACACCCCTCCTAATGTGGAGCTCCAATGGAATAATAGCAGAAAAAGTGCTGAAGAGGACACACATTATTACTATCTCAAACCACTCAGTAAAAAAAAACCCTGAGACTCTGGTGAGACACTGCCCCTCTGAGTAGACCGTGGGGAGGGGGGAGCTTGCAATGCTCAGCTGTTTCATGTTCTTTACTAGGCTCAGACCATTCATATTTGCAGTTTATATTTCAGGGGTGGGAGGTTTAGGACTAACCACTGTGAAAGTATACAGTTCAAAAAACTCAAGAATAATAGCTGCTATAAAATCTTTAATTAATTGTGTTTTTCTGTGTCCTTTATAAAGTTTATATCTCCTCTACCTGACATTACATTTTATGACACACATGGCCCGGCCCGAGAAAGTCCAATTTATGTCAAATCCGGCCCTCATAAGAAATGAGTTCGACACCCCTGTCCTACATGTTCATATGAGGTAGTTCCAGCAGTCCCTACTGCTGCTATTCAGCTATCTCGAGATGCTCCTCCTCCTCCTGCTGAGTCACAACAGCTAGAGGAAGGGCAGCCTGTGCAGCAGATCCATGCCCAATGCCAGCACCTACCTCAGGTATCTCTGTAGAAGGCACTCCAATTGCAGGCTCAATAAGGAGGGCCTTGTGAAGCCTTGACATTGCACCAGCCCAGACAGCTAATGAAGTGGCAGAAGGCTGCTGTGAGGCACGCCTCTGCACAGGTGGGAGAGGGGAAACGGCAGCCCTCCCTTTCCCCTCCGCACTATCACTTTTCTGCTTAGCCTTTTCCCCAGGGCCCTGCTGCGCCCCCCTTAGGGTTGCCAAGTCCAGGTTGGAAAATACCTGGAGACTTTGAGGGTGGAGCCAGGAGAAGGCGGGCTTTGGGGAGGGGAGAGGCCTCAGCATGGTACAATGCCATAGAGTCCACCCTTCAAAGCAGCCATTTTCTCCAGGGGAGCTGACCTCTGTCACCTGGGGATCAGTTGTAAAAGCGGGAGATCCCCAGGCCCCACCTGGAGGCTGGCAACACTATCTCTCCTGCTATCACTCATTATGTTCCCCTGGACCATGTCAGCAAAGTAAACTCACTGCTACACTAGGCTACACTGCACTCTGAGCATTAACTAACCTGCTCTTGAACCTGACTCCCTAACCTGCAGCCCTTGACTTCTCTTTGTTTTCCTGTCCTCTCCAGCGCTACCCAACACTTGCCTTTTTTTTTCAAATAAAGCAGGCAGCAGAATTAATCCAAGGTGCAGGTGGAGCAGAGAAGCACCAGCACACTCCAAAAACATTCCCTCTGAAATAGAGCCAAACTGCTGTTAGGCCTGCTTTTTATCCTCTTGCTCACACTCAAAGACCTATGTACTATAGGAGAATTGTCATGATTGGGCAGATAGTTCTAGCACTTCCCCTAACACATGATCCTGTTGACCGGAAGAACTTCCTCCCCCTCCCTGGTGTTGCCCAGGAAAACAGTAACATGAAGGGGGAGAGGCTTGGGATCCTTCAAATGTTGGTCCCAAATGTGCATGAATATTTTCAGAAATATTCAGGACCTGGATACTGGTATCTCAAGAATCCAGAATATCAGTCCAGATACCCAAGTATCGATCAAGATTTGTATTTGTATCAGAAATCTTTGGTTGCACGTCCCTACCTTTAAGGAATCATCAGTGAATGGGGAGTCTAGCCTGGACATCAAGGCCTGTGCCGGGATATCAGGGAGCCTGGTAGCTGAGGGGCGGCAAATAAATCTCCAAAAGTAATAATAAATATAATGACTCTGAAGAAGAAGAGATTGGATTTATACCCTAACCTTCACTACCCAAAGGAGTCTCAGAGCAGCTTACAATCTCCTTTCCCTTCCCCTACCTGCAACAGACACCCTAAGAGGTAAGTGGGGATGAGAGAGCTCTTTTGAGGACTGCTCTGGAGAGAACAGCTCTGAGAGAACTTGTGACTGACCCGTCACACCAGCAGCTGCATGTGGAGGAGTGGGGAATCAAACCCAGTTCTCCCAGATTAGAGTCCACGATCTTAACCACTACACCAAACTGGCTCTGGCCATTATTGGAGCAACTTTTCTGCCTTGGTGCCAGACAAGCTCCAGCGGTAGGGTTCTCAAGTCCCCCCAGGGAGCGGGGAAACCCGCACTCCAGCGGCCTGCTTCCCGCCAGCCCAGATTGGGCCGCCGGGGGAACCCCACCCCCAAATTGCCGAGCTTCAAAAACGTGTCCGGCGCGATGACATCACCCAGAGGTGACGTCATCACGTCGGGCACGTTTCGGGGGGACGCTCTACAATTTGAGGGAAAACTCTATGGTCCCGCCCCCAGCATGCCTGACGTGATGACATCACTTCCGGGTGATATCATTGCAGTGCACATGCTTGGTGGCATGCACCAGATAACTTTCGGCAGTGAGAGGACTCCCTCCTGCTGCATTACAGTAAGTACTTGGCAACCCTATCCTGTGGACTGACCAGTGGAAGGACTCCCTGAGACACTTGCTTAACAATTGCGTTCTGCTGCATGCACTGGCCTATGTTCATATAGCAGGATCATCGGGAATCTGCAACCTAATCACATTTTCCAAACTTCCCATCCCTTGCATGTTGTGCCCCAATCCTGCTAACCACAAGTTCTCTAGGAATTTCCTGCTCAGAACCTAATTCACAGGTGCACATGGGTCTGATTCAGATCAGGCTCATGGCACATGGGGAGAGGAGACTTAAGCCCTTTCCCGTACCATTTTTGTAATCTGAAATGGGCATCTGATGTTTGCACAGTTGGGGAAACTTAAGTGAAGCCCACAAGGCAGAACTGTATTCACAGGGGTACTTTCGATGTGGCAACACTGGTCTGCGTTCTCACCGCTGCTGTAGCAGCTCTAGCAGAAGCACACGTTCCCAGGGAAGTTACCACAAAGCCAAATCAGGTTGATTGTTTGATAACCTCACTATTTATAGGTGGACAGGGGCCAGTTTTTCAACAGATGGCCACGAGGGCATACAGCAGCAAAAATTCTGCATGAAAAAGCAAGAAAAGGGGCACATTCTCAGGTAACATTTGAACATTTCAAAATCCTCCTTTTCATACCCAAATATGAACCCAAGAAACTTCAGTGAAGCTCCACTTGTACATTTAAGAAATCTTCTCTGTTAAAAGTGGAAAACCTAATTAAATGTCTAGGCCATTAAATGCTAACAGCTTTGGATTTTGTGGATAGTGTTTGCCAGGCTTTTATGTTTGACTCCAATAAACTTTTTTGAATATTTAATTAATAATACAAGAGGTCATAACGGCCCCATTAATTCTGAATTAAAAGTGCATATGAAAATCTTCTTTCTATTTGTGCTTACTTTTTAATGGACTTTTTTGGGTAGTGCAGGAAGGGAGGGTTACACATTCCATACTTTAAAAATTAGACTGGCTTGCTTTTAGATAACAATGGCTCTGAATTTAAGCTCTGTTGCCTCAGTGTGTGTATCCTGATTTTTCTTTGTTCTCCCACTTCTCCTTGTGGGGTGCACATAGGCTAAGTGGGCATCTTTTGGGTTTCTGCAGCCTGAAGAGGCTCAGTTGTCTCCCTGGTGCAAGCTTGGTGTGTGTAAGCCAGTTTGGGGCTATAGCCTAGTTCCATCACTTGGTAAAGGTAAAGATAAAGGTTTCCCTTGCTTGAAAGCCAGTTGAATCCAATTCTAGGGGGCAGTGCTCATCTCTGTTTCCAAGCCAAAGAGCCAGCGCTGTCCAAAGACTTTTCCATGGTCATGTGGCCGGTATGACTTGATGCCAAGGTGCACAGAATGCTGTTACCTTCGCACTGAAGCGGTACCTATTTATTGACTTGCAATTTTTTGCTTTCGAACTGCTAGGTTGGCAGGAGCTGGGGCCAGAGACAGGAGCTCACTCCATCACGTGGCACTCAGGTCTCGAACTGCCTTCTGGTCTGCAGCTCACCATCTTAATTTCTGAGTCACTGTGGTCCATAGTTTCATCACTTACATGATCCCAAAGGACAGCTCTCTACTACACCTTCTTAACAGCAGGGCTCTGCTTGACTGAGGCCAATTCTGCACCAATGGTTTGCTCTCCATTCCCCCCGGGTCTAATTGGCCCGATTCTGTTGAGGGAGTTCCGCATTTGTTGCCTTGCCCCAAATCTAGCATCCCCTTCCCTCTCTTCCTCAAGCGTGATTTCCTCTCCCTTTCCCGCCCTGGCGCGAGTGGGGTTTTTTGTCCCTCCCCCCCATTGTTGTGTTATGATATCCTGACACAACACTGATCCATCGTTGTTGTGTCAGGGTGTCGTAACGCAATGATGGTGGGGGACAAAAAACCCCGCTCGCACCAGGGCAGGAAAGAGAGGGGGAAAGGAGAGGAGAGGTGGGAAAGAGGACGGAAAGAAGCAGAGGGGTGTTAAAGGGGTGGAGCAAGAAAATCTGATTTGCGAGTTCCCCACTAGAATGCCCCGACTTCAGCCCCATGGCAAAAAAAAGAAACCTGAAAATCCCTGAAATGGAAAATCCAGGGGGAATGAGGATTAGATTTGGGCCAACTGCTGACCTGGGGCAACAAGTGGGGAACTGTTGCTCTGCCGCGGATTTTATCGGGGGACGACGCTGGGGCAACCGCTGGTGCAGAATCGGCCTGAGTGGCTCTCAACACATATCTGCAGAGGTGTCAAAACTTAATATTGTTGAGCTGCTGTTAAGGCTCGAGATCTTTGGGAGAACCCACCATGGTGTGGCACGATTAATCACAACTTGCTCTTGCACTCTGACAAGTAGCGGTAGTAGCATTAGGGCCCCCATCATTTCTCATTTGGCATCCACATGAACACATGAAGTTGTCTGATACTGGTTCAGACCACTGAGCTATCAAGGTCAGTACTGTATGTTCAGGTTGGCAGTGGCCCTCCAGGGTCTCAGGCTAGGCTTGCCATCTTCCAGGTGTGGCCTCGGGATCTCCCGCTTTTACAGCTGACAAAGATTAGCTCCCCTGGAGAAAATAGCTGCTCTGAAGGGTGGACTCTATGTCATTATACCTTGCTGATGCCCCTCCCCTCACCAAACCCCACTCTTTCCTGGCTCCACCCCCAAAGTCTCCAGGTATTTTCCAACCCAGACCTGGCAACGCTATCTCAGGCATGCTTACCTATTACTTCATCCTTTTAACTGGAGATGCCAGGGATTGATTCTAGGACCTTCTGCATGCAAAGCAGATGCACTACCACTGAGTCACAGATCCTCAACTAATGCTGTCTTCCTCTTCCTACTGTCTTCCTCTTCCAGATAGGGGAAAGGCAGCAGTGGCTACTGCTCACTCAGCCAAGGGACCAGTAGTGGGTGCTGGAACTGGAAGCAGGGGCCACTCCCCAGTTACTGGAGGAAGGGAGAGAAAGAAATAACAGTGGATTAAGAGCATTAACTGCTGGTTACTTGGCTGTTCTCCCTTCCTGTGCATCAGCCAGGCGTTGGAAGATCCTGCATGATTGTAGCTTGCTGAGGGCCCCAAAGCCAGAAATCCTCGCTGTCTGTCTTCTTGGTGAGGATAAAATGGAATATGGGAACATGATGTTATAAGCAACTTTGGATCCCCATTGGGAAGAAAAGCAAGGTATAAATATCTAAATAAATTAAATGACTGAAGGCTACGCGACCCTCCAGGAGAGAAATTGCCAGAGATTATTCAGTGGCAAAGGAAAGGCACTTTGCAGATATTCTACGGTCGGTCGTCTCTCTGACATTACTCCACAGGGGCAAATTTTTCACATTGAAAACCAGTAATGAGCCCTGGCAAACTTGACTTAGATTAAACTCAAGCAGCACAACCCCCTGATGCACAGAGAGCATGCAGATAGCAAGGAAACACACTGGGCTTCCTATTCTATTTGTGACAGATTTCTTTTCGGTGTCTGGCCCAGCTGTGTCAATTGATGTGCATGTCAGTTCCCTGTGTACAGCAACAAAAGGCTACACTCCTTGTCTGTACAACATTGGCAATGCTATAAATAGTGCTTAGTACAGCATGCTGAACGGTTTTGTGTAACCTCAAACAGCACGTTCTTGAAACGTATCCTAAATGCCGTGTTCCTTGGGAAATGATGACAGTTCAGCTGCTCTGTTGTAAAAACCCCCAAAAAAACACGCACACAGAGAATATCCATTTGAATGACAGCCGCTCTTGTGATTGCTTGTTGCTATGAAAGAAACATGCAATTTCTCAACCCCCTCCCCCCTTTTCCTTTTTATAACTTTACACACAGCACTAAAGGATGCAGGCCTCCTACAAACACAAAATTATTTCCTTCCCTTAGATAATAGTTGTTTTATCCAAAGTAAATGATTGCACCCTAAGAAGTGGCAAGAGCATTTTGGTATATATGGTTAAATTACATTTAGCTTTCAGGCAGATAAAATAGTCAAAAGCTCTAAAAATAACACATAGAATTCAATAGACAGAGTGATCTGTCTTGGCTGGGGGATAAAAAGACATTTAAGAAAGGTAGTATTTTCTTTTTCACCAAAACACTGATGAAATCAGCTCTGTCCTTAGCCTGGAATTAGCTAAAAATAAATCACCTTCAGGTATTCTTTTTTTTTCTCTTTAAAGATGTCAGGGTTTTTTTCCTCATGAATGTGCTTAATGCATTGATGTTGCCTTTACAAAATTAATCCTAGTCCAAGAGTTGCTACAGATAATTATAATCTTTAGGAACTAAAGATTCGTTTTTACAGGAATCGTATACCAATGGTCAATTCATTAAAAAAAAGCCCTAAAGCCCACTTTAAGGCCAGGTCCCATAGGTCGTTGTACTAGCACAAATAGGAAGGCGTGTAGCTCCATGGCAGAGCAACTCTGTGGAAGCTTGAGAACATACCTTTCCAACCTAGGGACATCCCTGGGAAAACTTTATGTTAGGCCTCTGAGATAAGCTGTCTAACTGTTCCATAATAGCCAGTTCAAGAGATGATTCTGGAATTTACAAATTTATAAAGAATGGAATGAACGGTCTCTGTGAGAGAAGTTCCTGGTTCAGTATGTCAAAGGAAATCCTAGACTGCAGAGACTTCCAAAAGAGATAAGAAGGAAACTTAGAGTGTAGAGTTAGTTGACACAGGATGCACGAAGCTGCCTTATACCGAATCAGACCATTGGTCCACCAAGGTCAGTGTTGCCTAGACACATTGGCAGTGGCTTTCCAGAAGTCGTTCACATTCCTGACTACCTAATCCTTTTAACTGGAGAGGCCAGGGATTGAAACTGGGGTTTTCTGCATGCCAAACAGATACTTTACAGCTGAGCCACAGCCCCTCCCCAAGTTAGTTAAGTCAGTCTGTTTAATAAAGTTCTTCTCTCTTTCCCATTACTAGCAAGTGTTGGAGTCTCTTAATGCCAATGTTAATTTCAATTGTCACATAATCTTTTCCTTTTGTACTAGAGACCCCCCCATATCACCCTATTCCCCAAGCCCCCTCTCCCTTCTGCCAAGATGCTTTTCAGAGGATACAGAGAGTGAAAGTGGGAAGAGAAAGTCAGCAAAGATCCATGTTGTGAGCAGAGCTCTCTTCACACTCCTTTGGATCTAACTCAAAGTTCCTTTCCCAATGTTATATGAAAAAGGCACAAGAGATCCACTGAAATATGTGTTTGGTGTAGAGGTGGCAGCAGAGGCCAGAGGAGAGTGCACCTATTGGGCAAAAGGTGGCAGCTGTTCCAAGATAGGCCAGAGCACTTCATGAGAAGGCAGTAGCTGTCTGAGGGGCCCAGTAGTAGTGGGGGCGCACCACCTGCAGGACAGTCTCCCTCCCACCAGGCAGCAGCTGAGCACAGCAGCAGGGGTAGGAGGTTTGTCAGCTCAGGGCATTAGCCGGGGGCATGGGAGCTTCTTGCTAGCCCTATGCAAGCCCAGCTGGCTCAGAGAAGGGGGGGAGGAAGTGCTAGGTTTGCCAGGTCTCCCCTGGTCATCAGTGGGAGGGGGCAGGGGGGTGTAGGGTTGCCAGCTACAAGTTGGGAAACTGCTGGAGATCTAGGGGGGTAGTCTTGGGACCACAGAGTCCACCCTCCAAAGCATCCATTTTCTCCAGAGGAACTGATCTCTATAGTCTAGAGACAAGCAGTACTTCCAAGGAATCCCGAGGCCCCACTTGGAGGCTAGCATCCCTAGGCAGTACTGGGCTTGACCAGCATGGGCGAAGCCCCAGGGATGTCAGAAGAGACAGAGGTGATGATGAGGAAGGCCAACTGGCTGAGCAAGGCTGAGAGGGTACAAAAAATGAGAAAGATGAACATCAGGAGGAGCTGAAGCTGGAGCCTGGCGCAAGATAAGGCTGCCAAGCCAGGATGGGCTAGGGCTGCCAAGTCCCCCGGTAGGGCGGGGGAAACACCGATTTTTAAAGCTTACCCCCACTTTTTTAAAATTGGCCAGCACGGGAACGTCGGAGCCTGCCCTGGCCTCTTAAAAGGGAAATGTCTGCAGAGAGCCTGCCCTGCAGTAAAAAGCCTCAACAGACATTTCCCCTTTAAGAGAGAGCAAGAGAGCCCCACCCAGAGATTAAGGAGGGACTAGGCTCTTTCTGCTGAAGGGTGTGCTTTTGCATGTGGCTTGCAAAATTGCTGCTGGAGTAAGCTGCTGGGGTAAGCTGCTGGGGTCTGCCAGCTCTTTTCCTTCTCTCTCTCCCCCTCCCCCTTTCTTTCTTTTTTCTGTCTGTCTGTCTTTCCTTCTCTCTCTCTCTGTCCCCATCCAGCAGAGGTCTATCAGTGGCTATTATGAGCCACAAGGTCTAAATGGAACCCTTTGTCTGGGGCAGTGATGCTCGGCATTCTTGGTGCTTGGGGGCAACAGTGGGAGGGCTTCTGGAGTTCTGGCCCCGCTGCTGGACCTCCTGAGGGCACCTGGTATTTTTGGCCACTGTGTGACACAGAGTGTTGTACTGGATGGGCTGTTGGCCCGATCCACTGTGGCTTCTCTCCTGTTCTTATGATATGAAAATCATATTTAGCACTTGTGTAGCACTTAGTGCTTCATATTCTGCCGACATGAGGAAGGATTCAGTAGGGCCGTTGCTCAGTGATAGAGCATCTGCTTGACATGCAGGAGGTATCAGCCTCTTCAGCTAAAAAAGGATCAGGTAATAGGTGACATTAAAGATCTCAGCCTGAGACCCTGGAGAGCCACTACCAGTCTGAGTAGTCAATACTGACCTTGATGGACCAATGGCCTGATTCAGTATTAGGAAACTTCATGAGTTCATGTGTCAGCATGTGGAAGCAACATCACAGGATGTGACATCACAAAATGATGTCACTTCCTTTCTCCTGGCTCCACCCCCAAAGTCTCCTGGCTCCACCCCCAAAGTCCTCAGATATTTCCCAAGTTGGACTTGGCAGCCCTAGGATGGGCCCAGTAGAACTGCCTCAAGGCAGGTGAAGGGAACTGCACTCATGAAGAAGCCTGGGTGGACTTGACTAAATCCAGTAAAGAGGCAGATAAGGAACACTGTTGAGTGGGGTGAATATCTGCTGCCTATAGAAGTCAGTTATGATGTTCCACTGCCCCCTTCGGGGTCTCTTTTTTTAACTTCAATCCATTCATCTGGTGTGCCTCTATCAAAGAAGACAATTTTAATACTCAGTACCAAGACTAGCAAAGTATATAGTTCTATGGAATATTCAAAGCCTACTTCCTAGTGATTCTTTTAACTACTCTGCAGGACACAGGGAAATATCCCATCTCTGCAACGAGATTTTTTAAAAATCCAGTATTTCCTCTTCATTAACATATTACTTAGGTCAGTCCACCCCACACCTGTTTCTTTTTTCCCTTCTGCAATTTCAATTATAACTGACTCTCTTCTATTGCACCATTTATTCCTAAGCGACTGTGGTGCGGGAGGAATGCAGCCAGCCAATTTATTCATTAGATCTATTGTAGTGGAACTGGGGGGGGGGGGGGATTTTATTATCAGTCTATTTAATTTCAAGATAGGATTTAGTGGAAATCAATATTACAGAATGCATAATTGCTAAATCTTCTTAAATTAATAGACTCATTCATTAAGTCCCCCCCCCCCAAGTCCTTAGCTGGTATTTCTTGTGACTCTCCTTAATTAATTAGCAAGCAGAAACCAACTGTGAACGGAACCATTTTTGGCAATCTTATGACAGAATCTGAAGATCAGTTCCCAGACAAGAATTAATTTGGATATGTATATATAGTATTTCAGCAAAAAGAAGTGATTAGAGAAAAGGGTACTGCATCAAGCATAAATGGTAGCCATATGCTGATGGTCTGCAAAAAAATTTGTACAGCCAGGCAGTGGTTTTCAGTATTTCAATCTGGGCAATGTACCAATATGTTGTCAATGGTGAATAACAGGCAGCTTTAAAAGCCTTTGAATTAAATATAGCATGGCACATATGTAACTGTAGACTAGATATGCAGTAGATTTGCAATCTCAGTTTTGCACACAGTCCACTGGAAACTTGTTTTCTACCCAGCACGCTGATATGATGAGGCATGTGTGCAAGGTACTTTGTATGAGTGAAAACATATGCACAAAAATCATCAGGGACAACTGAAAATAATAATACCATACTAGTAAGATCTTACCAGGAGTACTATGTACACCTCTGTGCACTGCACTTTAGGAAAGGTGTAGACATTTTTCGCACATATGGGTCTCCCCACACTTACATTTGTATTCTTCCACCTCTTTCACTCATTTCCACCTCAGTCCGAGGTGCAAAAAAGTAGACTGTCCTCTCCTGTAGCACAGCATCAGACTTCCCTGTTTCCAGAAATTCCCTTGCTGTGCCACATGAGGGAGCAGACTGTGTTTTTGCTCCTTGGACTGAAAATAACTGAGGAAACAAAAAAAAAGCCATGGAGGCAGGGCTCTTTTTCAGCAGGAACGCACCGGAACGCCGTTCCAGCTGGTGTCTGGGCCTGCCCTGTCCCCTCCCTGCCGGGCCTGCCCTGTTTACACTTAAAGGGAAAGTTCCTCCAGAGAGTCGGCAGGAAAAAGGCCCATCCAGCGCTTTCCCTTTAAGTGCAGAGAGCCAGTGGGAGAAAGCCCCACCCAGAGATTAAGCAGGGGGCTAGGCTCTGCACTGAAAGGCCTGGCTCTGTGTTTGGCTTGCCGACGTCCTGTCGTTCTCCCTGCTCTGGTAAATGCCTCCCCCATCTCTTTTCCTTCTTTCTCTCTCCCCCCCACCTTTTTTTCTTTCTTTCTTTCTCTCTTTCTTTCTTTCTGTCTCTGTCTCTCTCTCTCTATCTCTCTGTCCCCACCCACCTTCCTTCCTTCCTTCCTTCCTTCCTTCCTTCCTCTTTCTCTTTCTCTCTCTCCCTCCCCCTTCCTTTCTCTCTCTCTCTCTCCTCCACCTTCCTTCCTTCTTTCCTTTCTCTCTCTCCCCTATCTATCTTTCTATCTTTCTTTCTGTCATTCTTTCTCTCTCCCCACCTTTCTTTCTTTCTCTTTCTCTCTCTCCCTCCCCCTTCCTTTCTCTCTCTCTCTCCTCCACCTTCCTTCCTTTCTCTTTAGTTTTCTCATGGCATCTTCTGCTTAAGAAAAGTAAGTTTGAAGCCTGAGTTCATTGTTGTGTCTTGTTGGGAATGGCTTGCAAATATATGTATGTCTAAAGTCTGTATTAAAGTGGTTTGGTGCTTACTGCCATGCTAGAGAAAACATCTGAAAAAGTAGCTTCATTGTTGTGTGTGTTGGCAGAACACTTGACTGTTGCATGGGGGACTTTGGGGGACATCTGCAGAGAAACAGAGTTGTAACTAAAAATGAGCATGGTCAGCAGCACTTTGGAGATTGCCTGTTTTGTGAAATTTAAAAAGTGGGCAGTTTCTGATGAAGATGATTGTCCCTCTTCTCCTGCCACTGGCTGACATTTGCCTTTAATGGGCCAGCAAAGTTGCTGTTCTTAAACCTCCTAATAAGAGAGATTTCTGCTTCTGAGGAGTTGACTTCCAATGATTGGCGATCTTGTGATGGTAGTGATACTTTTATGTGGTAAAGACCACCTGTTCACAGGATAATTTTACCTGTGGGACAGACTCTGCGTGGTAACCACTCCACTGGTACTTAATTGCTTGTAAAAAGTATTATAGTGTAATAATTCAGGTGGGTAGCCATGTTGGTCTGAAGCAGCAGAACAAAGTTAGAGTCCAAAGTTTCATCCAAGGTATAAGCTTTTGTGTGCATGCACACTTCTTCCATCTGAAGAAGTGTGGGTGGCACATGAAATCTTATACCTTGAATAAAATTTTGTACCTTGAATAAAATAGTCCACAAACTACTCCCGTCCAGTGCATCCACAAACCTAGAAGAAGAAGAGATTGGATTTATACCCTGCCCTTCACTACCCAAGGGAGTCTCAGAGCATCTTACAAACTCCTTTCCTTTCCCCTCCCCACAACAGAC
Organism: Lepidodactylus listeri; assembly: GCA_029233225.1. Classification (NCBI taxonomy): domain Eukaryota; kingdom Metazoa; phylum Chordata; class Lepidosauria; order Squamata; family Gekkonidae; genus Lepidodactylus; species Lepidodactylus listeri. Next base: position 38,962,460 of record JARCFY010000006.1, on the reverse strand, counting down.
ACCCTGTGAGGTAGGTGGGGCTGAGAGAGCTCTGAGACAACAGCTGGTACAGAGCTATGGCTTGCCCAAGGTCATCCAGCAGGTGCAAGGGGGGGAGTGGGGAATCAAACCCAGTTCTCCCAGATTAGACTCCGCGCACTTAACCACTACACCAAACTGGCTCCTAGCGTTGTTCTGCCAGTGAACTAGGGTTGCCAACTCCAGGTTGAGGAAATCCCTGGAGATTTGGGAGTGGAGGGTGGGGTTTAGGGGAAGGAGGGACCTAAGCAAGTCATAATGCCATGGACTCCACTTTCCAAAGCAGCCATTGACCTGATCTCTGTAGTTTGGAGCTCAGTTGTAATTCCAGGAAATCTCCAGATCCCACCTGTAGGTTGGCAACCCTAAAAAATCATATTCAGCATACTAGTTTTGCAGGAAGGCAAGCTGATTTACATGGCAACCTAACTTTTAGGAATTGATTCCAATCCAGTGTGGAAATAATTGTTGGACATAAGATATTGGTTCAGGCAACATTTTGTATAGATGGGACAGAAAAAAATGTTTTTATTGGTTTTGTCAAAACTGTTTTGACAACAACGTAAACAGAATAAGAAGCAAAAGGTGGATGTGGCTGGATGACCACACTTCTGGGAACATCGGGTGGGGCCTAATATGTTAATGAGCTGTGCTGTCAGGGGTGTGGCCTAATATGCTAATGAGTTCCTGCTGGGCTTTTTCTACAAAAAGAGTCCTGCATGGAGGAATACAAATGCAGGAGCGAAGAGACCCATTAGTACAGAAATCATCATAGTCTAACTGGAACAGGATCAGAGGAGGGCAACAAAGCTGTCCAGAGTCCAGAAAAATAGTCCTATATGGAAATATTGTACAAACTGCATAAGTTTAACCTGGGCAAGACCAGATCTAATGGGCTGTGTGTAAAGTGCTATCAAGTCGCAGCTGATTTATGGCAACTCCAGCAAGGGGCTTTCAAGGGGTTAAACAGAGGTGCTTTGTCATTGCCTTCCTTTGCAGGGTCTTCCAATGCCATGCCACTCTCCCTTCCACAGGCTTAAATTACAGGAGGGTAAATTTAATGTTAGGAGTAACTTCCTAACAGTAAGAGCAGTTCAGCAATGGAACCAGGTAGCAGTGGAGAGGGAATTCAAGCTCAAGTAGAGTCTTCAAGTAGTGGATGCATGCTGACAATAGCACTCTAGCTTTGAGTTTCGTGCACCAAGCAAGGGGTTGACCTAGAGGGCCTATAAGATCACTTCTAACGCTTAAAAAAAGTTTTAAAGAATGGAAGACCACAATATTTAACTGGGGCAATGAATTTGCTGCAGAAATCTATTCCTTTGGGGTCTGGAAAATGGAATTAGCAATGAATTCCTGCTGTGGTTTCCCACATCCCCATTCTGCTTCCTCTAACACATCCAGAATCCCTAGGCAATTCAGCAAGATCAGTAATTTGATCTGGTTGAACAAAGGATTTCTGTGGCCTGTTTCACAGTGCAGTTGTGCCCCCCTCCATTACTGAGCACTCTTTCTTGTGCTCTCTAGGGAAGTGGGGATCAAATGCTGCTCCAACCTCTTTTCCCTCTTAGTATGCGTGATTTACAGGGTTTATCATGGATTACAGAAATTAGACAAACAACATTCATTATGTTAAGAACTTTAATCAAACAAAAATCACGCATTGTCAGTGTCGTACCTGTAAGGGTAGACTAGAAAGGGAGAATACCACAATACTGAATTCTGGATCTCACAGTTGTGCTCTTTTTTGGTGGGGGGGATTGTACAGATTAATGGAATCCAGTGACAATCCACATATTTCATGATGCAAGGAATTTGCTTGTCATTAGACATGTAAATAGCCACTAGTTTAGATTATTCAAAAGGGGTTAAACAAATTCACCATTAAGGACCATCAACATGTCTTAGTTATGATGGCTAATGGAATCAACAATGTTCAAAGGCTTATCTAGTCATGAAATCTAAAGGTACGTCCACATATAGCAGCAGAATACTAGTGAAAACCAGTTGCTGGCATGTAACAGGGTGAAAAGTTATTCATCCTTCTCCTGTGCGGTGGACCTCCCAAAGGCAACTGGTTGGCCACTGTGGGAAAGGGGTTGCTGGACTAGATGGAATTTAAGTCTAATCCAACCTGGCTCTTTTGTTTTTATGCTGAACCCTTCTTTTAACTGCAAGAACCACAAATCTATCAAACATGAGCTATTTTAGAATGAAGTTCTCACCCCACAATCCAGACTTCATGAATTCTGCCATGTTTTACCAGTTTTCTAAGATCTTCATACCATGATATGTTTCTAAAGATGGCAAACCTAGGGCTGTGGCCACACATGCGAGATAAAGCGGGGGGGGGGGGGGAGCGAGGCTATTTGCGTCGGAGCAAGTTGCGCAATCACACAGTTCTGCGAAGCTGCAGGCACAGCTCACCCCTGCGTGATCAGACGCAACTGTGGGCGAGTTGGGGTTGTTGGTTTTTTGTCATTCCTTACCGATTTGCGTAAACGGGGGATCGATGAATTGCATCTCCACCCTGAAGGCTTCCAATGCCAGTATGCGATGCTGCGCATACTGAGAAGGGGGGAAAAACAATGGCATGGCATCAGGATAGCCTGATCAGACTATCCTTGATGCCACAAGTCCGCGCTGGAGCGATCACATGGGGAAAGTCCGCCTGTGGCCCACAGCAACCCATTTGATACTGGAATTTCCCTTGTGTTTTTTTACTCCGCTTCTCCAGCAGAGCAAAATGGCTTGCTGATGGGTGTGGGACGTTTCACAGATGTGCTTTTGTGATCACGCCCTTAAAATCCGGCTGGGAGTCATGCCTATCATGCGGCTAATTCTGCATGTGATCGGGGCCTAGAACTTATTTGCACTGTGACAAGCCAGAGGAATGAAAAGAGAAAGAAGGAAAACAGCTAAGGATAGTGTTTATTTTCTTAACCATTTTTGTTCCATAAAGAGATATGGCTCTTATGAGAGAGAGATTGGGAAACTTATTTGGTAACTCTTGGAGAAACAAGATACATATGATGGGCTGGACTGAAAGGTTCCCTTGTCTGAGAAGGAGGCACAAGACAAGTTCCACAGTCTCTGACTTTAGATGCAGCCCTTGAGTTACAGTTTGGTGTAGTGGTAAAGAGCAGTGGGATCTAATCTACAGAACGGGGTTAGATTCTTCACTCCTTCACATGCAGCTGCTAGGTAACCTTGGGTCAGTTACAAGTTCTCTCAGAGCTGTTCTCTCAAGGGCAGTTTTCTCAGAGCTCTCTCAGCCCCACCTACCTCACAGGGTGTCTGTTGTGGGGAGAGGAAGGGAACAAGATTATAAACCACTATAGTAATGAAGGGTGGGGTATAAATCCAATCTCTTCTCTTCCTTTCTTCTTATGTTTTTCTGATCATCTTCTGAGCACAGGGGCAGCTTTTCAGGAGATGAAAAGGGCTGGAAGGGACAGGCAGAGAAATGAATGGTCTTTCAGTCAGTGGAGTAGAATGTGCAGTTTAGGATCCAAACCAAAGGTGTTTCCATAGGATCAATTTCTCTGGCAAAACAGATCTATCAGAATCCAGATTTACAAAACTCTACTAGAGTACTAATCATGTTCAAGCCATTAGTGAGTGAATGCTCCATTGCCTGCTCTGCAGCAGAAATGAAGCCAACACATAACTTTCCAACATGCACAGATATAAGGCATTAAGTGACAGCATCTTAATCACACCCCTTAGGCAATTCCCTCTAAACTGTGGGGTCTAGTGAGCAAAAATTCTGCTTTGTGAGCAAGTGGCATTAAAGCTGTGAGTGAGTGATCTGACTGCTGCATAAATCAGTTTGCTCTGGAGCCATCCTTCCTGAGCTAAGACAAAAATGTGTGAGCTGGAGGCTAAAAAACTGTGAGCTAGCTCACACTAACTCAGCTTAGAGGGAACACTGCTCTTAGGTAATTATATGTAACTTATAATGGCATATTATAAAAATGAATGGTAGCAAACTAGTCAACATGCTACAAAATCCTACGTATACATTGTGATGAGAATCCATTATAAATCTGTGGGGCTGTTAGTGTACGATGGCACTGTCTGTTCTGGGAGCCTAGAATCTGTGATTCTTTTTGTACAGAATTTGATGGTGGTATTGAACTGAACTTGCTTAGTCCTGCCTTGATGTAAACCACCTCCAGACCGTGTGCCAGATCACGTTACTGTGACCTGAGGGTCAGTGTCCCAGGAAAAAAAACAACAACCAATGAATCAGTAGGGGCAATTCTAGGTTTCTTCCTTGTCCATATTGGTTCAACTTGGAAACTAGGGATGCTTAAACACCTGCTAGTTCAGATCATGTTCTGCTCACCAGTTGCAAGCATGGACCTGATTTTATGAAAAGCTGTTTGGTTTACAAGCAGCATGAGGCAGTTTGGCAGATTACTTTTCATATATTCATACAGTAAAGTGCAGCTGGCTGTATTTCATAGATATGCATTCTTTTGGTAGTGCTTGTTTGCCCTTCCCCCCTTCATCACTGTTTGTCACTAAACAGCCAGTTGTATAAATAAACAATGAGCAAATTAATCAGTTAGCTGGTGGTTAGGAATAAAAACTTTTTTTAAAAAAAACTTACTTTTTGATGTTAATTTAAATCTGTGTTACTGTTGAGGTTATTTTGTGAATGTGCATTTTTGCTCAGCCTTCTGGGAAAGTCAAAACACCTTCCCATGTCATTTAATTATCTGACTCTGGAGGCGAGTCGGTTTCTCCTACTCTAAAGAGGCAAAAGCCACTTGCAAGGCATATAGAAATGAAAGTGAAACCCCACAGATGTGGTGCAGCTGTGAAGCTGTTTAGCAGCTCCCCAAGGAGGATGCCAGATGGTGGTGAGGGGAAGACATTCAAGGCTCAGCTCATGAGTGGTCGAGGCTATCAAAAATGGCTTGTTCAGCTGCCAGTCCTGTTCACCCGGAAATTTGCAGCATTCCTATTGAAATGAATTAACTAACTAAAAGATCCTTTTGATCATACTTCTCCCTTCCATGAATTGAACCTATGATTCTTTACTTCCATGCCATGTTCTGTTTCCTTGCACCAAGATGTGTTTTTCAGCTTCATTTGCATACACACAGTCTACACACACGCTATAGTAATGACAATAACAGACATAAATATACCACAGTATGTAATGGACTTATAGCTCAGCCCTGGATCCAACTCAGATGTTTATAAAATGTATCTTTCCCACCTCCCCACAACTGTACATTAAATATGTTAATTCATGCAAAGTGCTCAAGATATTTTTACAAGGACACACTGGCTTGGATCCGCTGGAGAATTTCCACAACTGGGGGGATAATTTCTACCTATTCTTCCCTACAACAGCAGACCTCTGACTCTGCCCTCATGCTGTTCCTAGGTATCTCCTTTCCCCCCAGAAAGAATATTGGAGTGGTGGTGGGGAGATGAATATCCCTTCAATCTGCAGAAATCTCCCAATGGATCCAAGCCGGTATTGTACATGTTCCAAAAAAAGGTTGCCTAAATATAATTTTGTCCATATTGAGGCAGTGTAATATTGATTTTAGCTAACAAATGAGACATAAATTTAAATGAGACCAGTTTAAGCAGCTGGCACAGTTTGATCAACTAAAACAATTAATCAACAACTCTATTTGTTAGTTTGTACAAAAACAATAAAATGTTCATGCAAACAGTATCTTCTTTGGCTCACCATTTTGCAATAATACAATAGATCAAGTTTGTAGCATCTTTGGGGGGGCAATAAATGGGCAAGTGTGTTTTCTTGACTACCTTCATTTCAATAGTGAGATGATGATGATGATGATGAAATTTATAGACTGCCCTCCCCTGGAGGGCTCAGTCCCATTTGTTTCAGTGGAGGATACGAGTCCTAATGGAGGATACAAGTCCCATTCATTTCAATGGAGGATGCACAGGGGTACTTCTGAGTGTAATGTGCACTCAGATCAAGAATGACTCATTGGCAATTGCGAGAGCCAATAAAATGTCAGTTACAGGATGGTCACAAAACTGTACATGGTTTCTTTGATAAGGGATTTTTTTTTGAATTTTTGTTAGTAATATCTGTGAGTATATATCTGTATGTGCATTCAGAAATTATCTAATCAAAATCCATACCAAATCACTTTTGTTCTTTGAAGTTTCTAATCCAATTGCTAGAAATAATGACAGTCAGTAATCTCTAGAAATCTTTGGATAGGATTATTATCCTGCTTTTCATGGTTGTACAAGACAAAGGCAGCAGGAGAGGCAAGGAGAAAGATCACCCGTTCTGATTTTCATCACTTGTGTGTTCTTTTTGCTTCAGGGTTTCCCCCTCCAAATGTCTTTTGCTCTCTCTAGTAGTCCCAGAGGGAGCAAAACGCATGTGGAAAAGGGGAGGGGGGCAAGGCAATAGGGACAAATGAGTGACAAAAAGGACAATGGGGAAGAGCCCAGGGAGTGACGTGCTTTATCTGCTGATTTACAAGGGGGCATATTCCAACCGCAATTGTAGGTGGATGTTTCTGCCATAGAGGATGATTTTTATAGGTGTTGCTGGGAAGAGTGTTTCCAATTTCTTGCTTTCTGTCATTGTGTCTTTAATTGCACTTGATTCTATATAAGCCAAAGGGTGTGCTGGTTGATTGGTATTCCATTACCTGTTCAGCTGCTATACCTCTCTGTCTGCCAGAAGAAAAAAACCCTTTTGGTTGCACTCTAAGGCAAGTGCTGCAAACTATGGAGGGGATAGTGGCAGACACACACACACACCCCACCCTGCCAGCAATGCACCTGCAGGGTACAGAGGCAACCAAGCACAACAAAATAAGGCATGGCGTTAACTCCCCTGATCTGGCCATTCCAATGGTGTTTGAAAATAGACTCCATACTGGCCACTTGAGGATCCCAGCAAAGAAGTGAAAAAATGCTTATGCCAATATTGTCACACAAACTTATTCTCATATTGCAAGTGAGAGTTTTAAACTTTAAATCATAAAGCAAGGATGCTTTCTTCTACTTGCCTGAAATTTGACATGGAAGATCCTTTGGGTGAGGGATCTTTCTGAGAACTTCATCCCATTCAGACTTTTTTAAAAAGTTACAGCCAGAAAGGTGTTTCCCATTGAAACCCATAGGAATAAACCAAGAAAGAATGATGAACATGAACAGATTCGATAAGTATAGCAGAGAAAATGATGTTATTAAAGAACAAAATGAACTGAAAACAGAATTTTGATGCACGGCCCTGTTCATTCATAGTGAGATCCTTCCTGATGGATGATACCAGTTTCATTACATTTTTATCCTGTTCTTTTCTAAGAAGCATATACACACACACACACACATATCCTTTTATGCTCGCAACAGCCCTATGAAGTAGATTAGATGGAGAGAAAGAGTCACTAACCAGATTGCTTCATAGAACAGTGGGGACCTGAAGCCAGGTGGACCAAGCTCTACTCCAACATTCCTACCAGCTTTGATACACAAGAGGTTCAATTTTTGAAGCAACATACTTTTCCAGCCCCTGGACCACAGAATGGATACCAGAGTGATTCTCAAGAGTACATCTCTGCCTTAGAAGGTCAGGTGAGGTTAAAGATAAAAGGGAACAAAGAAAGGCCTGAAGCTTTCAATGAGATCAAAAGGTGTTGATTTCTCTCTCCTATGCTTCATCGCCAAACCGCTAAAAGTACACATTGACTTAATTAAAGCAGACCTCCTGTTCTATATTGGTTTTTCTCTGATCTTAATCTAGTATTCTTGTTATCAAAATTGGTAACTGATAGTTGAGATAAGATGTCACCTCTGAGAAAGAAGAAAGGGAGTCACTTATTTTATACCCCTTCTGGTCTGTTTGTTTGCTTTCTGCCTGATGTTTATTTTCCATGGTGACATCATTCACTTCACACTAAGATCTAAGGGAGAGCTCAAATTCATCTGGAGGGGTAGCGTGTGTTGTCCATTTGGACTTAATTCAAAGAATCCAAGGTCTTGGGGGGAAATTTCAAGTCATTTTATGATCACCACCTGCCAGGAATCCAAGGGCAGCTGCAAAACATCACATTCTGGTAAGATTCCAACACAGAACAATGCAAGATTCTTTATATTTACTTAGTTCCTTGGGGATAGGGACTCTTGAAAAAAAGGAAATTGTGCTCAGAACATGAGTTTGTACATTTTGTTTTAGCAGATTAATTATCAATTAGGAAAACAGTACAATTAGGAGACGGGTCACAGTTCAATGGAAAAGCACATAAGGTGCCTGTAGATGGCCATAGGATCAACCCTTTGTATAGCCATTTAAATTAACTCAGGTAGCATATGCTAGGAAAGACCACTTTTGGCCTATTACCATGGAAAGCTGCTCTCAGTCAGAGCAGACCTGACCTTGAGGGATCACGATCTGATTCAGTACAAGGCAGCTTCACAAGTGTGAACTGCTGTAGAGAGATTCACTCAAACCACACTCAGAGAGAATCTTAAACATATGCGGTGTGTTCTCTGTGGGGCTACCCTTGAAGACTGTCTTGAAGGTACAGGTGGCACAGAATGCATCTGCCAGAACAATGACTGGGTCATGGGGACCATATCACTCCAGTCTTATTCCATCTACACTGCCACCCAAGTTGCCTCAAGGACTAATTGAAAGTGCTGATATTGACCTTTAAAGTCTTATATGGCTTCATGCCAGCATACCTGAAGGACCACCTACTTCCGTAGGAACCTACCTGACCACTCTAGTCATCTTTGGAGGCCTTGCATCAGGTGTTTTCACCATCTGAGGTTAGACTGGTGACAACCTGAGAAAGGGCCTTCTGGGTTGTGGCACCAAAACTTCAGAACTCCCTCCCCAGGGAGATTCATCTGTTTTCCTGTAGTGTTGTCTTTGGCCAGAGGGTGCACACTTCTTAGTTTTGTTTGGCATTCTCTCATTAACTCTTACTAGCTCTTCTCTTTGTTTGCGGTTCCTCATGTGTTGTTTTTTATTTAATTGTTATATGTACACACACATTTTAAATGCTTTTTTAAATATTTGAAATGTTTTAATGCTCCTCACTGGAGGACCCTAATTTGGGTGGAAAGGTGGCAATGTTATAAATAAATCCCCTACATCCTACTTAGGGCTGCCAAGTCCCCCGGTAGGGCGGGGGAAACACTGATTTTTAGTGCTTATCTCCCGCTTTTCCAAAGTTGGCCACCGGGGGGACAAAATGGCTGCCTTAAAAGGGAAATGTCTGCAGAGAGCCTGCCCTGCAGTAAAAAGCCTCGCCAGACATTTCCCCTTTAAGAAGTCAGCAAGAGAGCTTCTTCCACAGCAAGAGAGGTCCGCCCAGAGATTAAGGACGGACTGAAGGAGCTGCTTTTGCATGTGGCTGGCAAGGTGAGTTTCTCTTCCAGCTCTTTTCATTCTCTCTCCCTCTTTCTTTTTTTCTGTCTGTCTGTCTGTCTGTCTGTCTCTCTCTCTCTGTCCCCATCCAGCAGAGGTCTATCAGTGGCTATTATAGCCACAAGGTCTAAATGGAAGTAAGTGCCTCTGCCAGTTTTTTTTCCCTTCTCTCTCTCTCCCTCTTTCTTTCTTTTTTCTGTCTGTCTGTCTGTCTGTCTGTCTCTCTCTGTCCCCAGCCAGCAGAGGTCTATCAGTGGCTATTATTAGCCACAAGGTCTAAATGGAACCCTTTGTCTGGGGCAGTGAGGCTCTGAATTCTTGGTGCTTGGGGGGCAACAGTGGGAGGGCTTCTGGAGTTCTGGCCCCGCTGCTGGACCTCCTGAGGGCACCTGGTATTTTTGGCCACTGTTGTGACACAGAGTGTTGTACTGGATGGGCTGTACTGGATGGGCTGATCCACTGTGGCTTCTCTCCTGTTCTTATGATATGAAAATCATATTTAGCACTTGTGTAGCACTTAATGCTTCATATTCTGCCGAGATGAGGAAGGATTCAGTAGGGCCGTTGCTCAGTGATAGAGCATCTGCTTGACATGCAGGAGGTATCAGCCTCTTCAGCTAAAAAAGGATCAGGTCATAGGTGACATTAAAGATCTCAGCCTGAGACCCTGGAGAGCCACTACCAGTCTGAGTAGTCAATACTGCCCTTGATGGACCAATGGCCTGATTCAGTATTAGGAAACTTCATGAGTTCATGTGTCAGCATGTGGAAGCAACATCACAGGATGTGACATCACAAAATGATGTCACTTCCTTTCTCCTGGCTCCACCCCCAAAGTCTCCTGGCTCCAGCCCCAAAGTCCCCAGATATTTCCCAAGTTGGACTTGGCAGCCCTAATCCTACTATGTTCTTCTTTATAGGGAATGCTAAAATTTCTCTGTCCACTCATAGGAAGTAGCCGCTTCTGTCACAATTCTTAATGAATGTTTCAGTGACTTACAAACCTCAGACAGTTGTTTCCAATTTGACAAAGACAACTGCTTTCACAATTCACAGCTCAAAAAATAAAAGTTTGGTCAAATCCCAATGATTACCTAGGATTTGTAACTCAAACGGCTCACCTCTGCTCCACTGAATAAACCCAGCATTCGAAGAAGAAAGGGTTTTTTATTTATTTGAAAGCTTGTCTGATTGGAATCTAAATGCAGAGAGTGCTGCCATTTTACCACATTATATGCATGGCTTGCTCTCAAAGACCTTGTAAGCTGCTGGAATTGAAAAGGCAAAAGTTTAACTGCAGCTAGAAGGGTAAGCTTTGTTTTAAAACCGGCTCTCAGTGATGAAAGAGGAGGAAGAGAAGGAGCTGAAAGGAGGTTTCTCCTTTGTGGTGGACATCTGATTTCTTGAGAGGTAGCTAATTACCTGCTTTGGAAGAGCCATTGCCTCATAGCAGGCACACACACACACAAAGTTTAAATAATTTTACAGTGAATGTAAGCAAACGGGCTGTTTTATAACTATTGTGAGGAAAGAGATAGGACGAGCCTGAGGGGGCTTCAATTCAGCCACAAGAAAAAAGGAATAATTTGCATACAATTCTTTCTCTTGGATCCACAGTGCCCTTGCTGATTACACTACAAAGAACCATCAAACTGCTCTTTTCTCTGCAGCCTTTTCTTCCTTTGCCTTTTATCAGCAGCTTTTTAAGCCCTGCCCACTTCTTCCTGCCTAGCTCATGAGTAGGCTTCCCCACCTTGCAGGCTGTTACTCATGAGTAAGCTGTTGTTCTGGAGGCAGCCTCCCTCCTACTCAAGATCCTTAGCTGAGCTCCCTAGCACACCTGCAATGGGTGCTGTTCCCCACTTGGTTCCTTTTTCTAATCTTGTCCTCGCCCTTCAACTCCTTCAGCTAAGTTTGTCAGCAGCCTGCATCTCTTTGTAGTACTATTTTTAAAAGAAGGTTCTTTTTGTTTCTACCTATATAATCCAGTCAATCAGGTATCATGTATTTAGCTAGAACATCATGGCTCCAGATCAGACTGGCCACATGATTTATACCACAGAACCACATTTCAGTGATAGAGGTTCTTCTTTCCCTCACTCTTAACAGGTGAACATGTCGAGGCTGCAATATTACTGCAGGTGAGCAGCTTATCTTTAGCATCAGCCCTGCTCCTATGCCTGTAACAGAACCACATAAGAACATAAGAGAAGCCAGTGCTGGATCAGGCCAGTGGCCCATCCAGTCCAACACTCTGTCACACAGTGGCCAAAAACACCAGGTGCCATCAGGAGGTCCAGCAGTGGGCCAGGACACTAGAAGTCCTCCCACTGTTGCCCCCCCCCCCCCCACGCACCAAGAATAAAGAGCTTCACTTGCCCCAGACTGAGAATTCCTATTTGTACCTTGTGGCTAATAGCCACTGATGGATCTCTGCTCCATATGTTCATCTAATTCTCTCTTGAAGCCGTCCATGCTTGTAGCTGCCACCACCTCCTGTGGAAGTGAATTCCACGTGTTAATCACTCTTTGGGTGAAGAAGTACTTCCTTTTATCTGTTCTAACCCTACTGCTCAGCAATTTCATCAAGTGCCCACGAGTTCTTGTATTGTGAGAAAGGAAGAAAAGTACTTCTTTCTCTACCTGCTCTATCCCATGCATAATCTTATAAGCGTCGATCATGTCACCCCTCATTTCTCCAAGCAAAAGAGCCCCAAGCGCGTCAACCTTTCTTCATAGAGAAAGTGTTCCAGCCCTTTTATCATTCTAGTTGCCCTCCTCTGCTCTTTTTCCAATGCTATAATATCTTTTTTTTAGGTGTGGCGACTAGAACTGTACAGAGTACTCCAAATGAAGTTGCACCATCAATTTATACAGAGGCATTATTATACTGGCTGATTTGTTTTCAATTCCCTTCTTAATAACCCCCAGCATAGCATTGGCCTTTTTCATTGTAGTCGCACACTGTCTTGACATTTTCAGTGAGTTATCTACTACAACTCCAAGATCTCTCTCTTGGTCAGTATCTACCAGTTCGGACCCCATCAATGTGTATTTATAGTTAGGACTTTTGGCTCCAATGTGCATCACTTTGCAATTGGCCACACTGAACCCCATTTGCCACACTGATGCCCACTCGCCCATCCTCAACAGATCCCTTTGGAGTGCCTCACAATCCTCCCTGGTTCTCACCACCCTGAACGACTTTGTGTCATCTGAAATTTAGCCACTTTACTGCTTACTCCCAACTTGAAATCATTAATAAACAAGTTTAAAAGCATCGGACCAAGTACTGCTCCCTGCGGTACCCCACTGCTTACCTCCCTCCACTGAGAAAATTGCCCATTAATACTCACTCTCTGTTTCTTTTTAATTAGCCAGTTTTTGATCCACAAAAGGACTTGTCCTTTTATCCCATGACATAAACTCAGCTTAACTCAGAGGGAACACTGGCTATGATTTTAATTTTTTGCCACTAATAGGTCTTACAGGTAGGAGGGCAATCTGGTTTTCAAATGCAGAAGTAGAAACAACAACTGGGAAAACACAATTATATGTGTTGTTGCCTTGTACACAGATAGATGGGTCCCATGGAGCATGACAAAAGTGTCAGGGTACCATCCTCCCTTCATTAGCAATGGAAAGTCCCTGCCATGCTCCTGGATTCCTGTACTGCAGGGGAGCAGAATATATCCCAGAAGTGAATTCAGCATACTCAAAGCTAACAGAACTGTAAGCAAACCAGATCATTTTTTCAGTGGAAAACATGGTCTATAGCCTGAATTCAGCTTCTGCCATTGCAGATGTTGGCTGAATGAATAGTAACAGGAACATGTATTGTTGTTACAAGGAGTTTGGGATACTGCAAGTAAAATGGTGCACAATTTTTTACAAAACAAACCAGTTTATGGATGACTGAATAGCTTCTCAAGTGGATATAGGCTTTAGTGATAAAAACACTGAGTGCTGACCCAGAAAACCCAAACATGTTCTCAAGCCCAAGGGACCCAGATGGATACCAGAGCAAACTAGTCAGGTAGAAACAGGAGCTCTTGCAAAGTGTGGGGGGAAAATAGGTACAAGGACAAGCAATTGAAATGTTTCAATAAATCAAATCTCTGACATGGATACATGAAGGGTTCATAAACAAAAGGAAAGCTTGGTTGAAATCCAAAGAAAACCAGCAGCAGGTCAAAAATATCAAACAATTTTTGCAATGTCCACTAGGAACGTTTGTTGTTATTTGGGTTAAGTAAGATCAGCATGAAGCTGACTATAATTGTTTTCAGCACTAGCTGAAGTAAACTGTCAATTATACAATTTTTCTGGAATGCAAAAAAGTTTGCAAATAGCCCTGTGACCACGTTGTAGAGACTGAACACATGTACACGGCAGTGAGATCAGGCCTGCTGGCCCTGCCCTCCCCCATCTACTCATATTTACCACACATTGGTTTCATGAACAGAAACAAACTGAAAAATACCCATCTGTTTATTCATGAGAGATTCATTCATAGCCATTGGCCATTTAAGCTAGGATGCTCTTGTGCCAGGATCTTCTAGAGTCCAACAGGGATAGGGCAGTTAGTGCCCAGCCCATAAGAGAAGGCTATGGGGAATCTATAAAAAGCTTTCAAGAAGGGAAGAACTAAGAAAGGTAGGTGAAAGGGATGGAAGGAAGCAGGGAAGGTAAGTGGCTGCAGGAGCTGTGAGGGCAGCTGAGATAGCAGTGGAAGGAAGACCAGTGAGGTGGGGTGAGACTCTCTTTCCCACGTATGTCTATCATTATATGTTTTCCCTTTTGTAAAGGCTATACTCTGTGTTCAAAGTTGTAACTGTTCTAGCATTTTCATCAGCACCTTCTGTCTTGATCAAGTATATGTCCTTGAAAGAACAGCCCTTTTCTCTCGATGAAATCACTGTCCTCATTCGACGAACAGGATGAGATTCTTCTCTCTTCGCTGATAGCTCATTCTCCTACTGACTGCAACGTAGGGTTCAGAGCAATAAAGCACTCACTAGTCATTAAATGCTACATAACCATCCTTAAGTTGCAAACCAAGAAAGATTTCAAGACATTTCCCCTGCAATTCATTTATTGTTTGTACCATGATGCAGAGGTGGGCACATTCGAATGAACAATTATGGAAGAATGACAGGGAAATAACACCTGATTCTTTGTTTATTTTATTCAATTTTTATGACTTGGAGCTCAAAATTTGAATATGTGATAATTATTATCTTTTTGTTAACATCCTAAAGAGATTTGAAGTCTAGTGGTTTTTGTGCTAACACACCACACACACACACACACACACCGAGTACATGAATTTCAAAATGTTCATGTTTGTATCTGTAGTTGTAGTTCTTTTGCCATAGAGAGGCATATTTATGTAAACATTGAGACAAAAGACTTACAAATGTCTCTAATATCTGTAGAAATCTGTATAAAAACAAATCTGTAAATTCACTTTTAAATAGGCAAAAAACAAGAAGTTGACAGTAAACAAATCAAGAGAGAATAGCCAATGGGAAATAATCTTCGTTTCCAAGACAACTCTGCTCTGTTAATAGACCCATGGATCTGTGTAAAAATAGCAAACAAATATTACTTCATGCTGGCTCAAGCCATACAGACTTGGCAGCCCTCTGCGATGGCACAACTTATTGTGAGCATATGAAGTTGCCCTATATTGAGTCTGTCTGCCACATTTTTCTCCCACTCATTTTCTAAGGACTTCAGGGGTGTGCATTAAGCTAAATCCAAGCCAAAAAAATACCTGGAAAATACCTTATCAGTATTTTTTTGGTATTGATTCAGCTGGATATAGATTTTGGGTATCGTTTGTCTATCCAAAATGGCCAAGCCCCCGAAATCCTGAAAATATTCAGACTTTTTTTGGGACCACCTGATAGATGAACTTAAAGGGCATTTAACAGGATTGTGGTCTCTTTAAATGCCTTCTCCAAGCCGCATGACTCCACGGCAAATGAACTCCAAAGATGTTAAAAGGCTTTGCAGTCCTTTTAAACACCTTTGGAGTTCTCCAAGCTGTGGAGCTGCACAGCTTAGAGAAGGCATTTAAAGGGACTGTGATCCCTTTAAAATGCTCTTTCTCCCTCCATTGAAATCAATGGAGGATGGGGCAGCTTCTTTGGGGACCCATATAATTGGACCCCAGTCCATTTTTTAAAAAACTTGGGGGAATTTTTGAGCAGAGGAACCAGCAGCTATGCTGCAAATTTAGTGCCTCTACATTTTAAAAAAAATAGCCTCCTCAGAGCCCCAGATACCCCTAGATCAATTCTCCATCATTCCCTATGGGGATCATTGACTATAACGGTCCCCATAGAGTACAATGGAGCTGGGAAAAATTGGGTTTCCCAAATATTTCCCAAATACCATACAGATATTGGGATTCAAGAATATCAGGAAATGCCAAGTAAGAAAAAGCCATGTGAGCTCTGAACTGTGGCTGTTCCATAATACCAGAAGCAGGGGAGGAGTCAAAGTGCTTCTAGTCTGTTCTGGATAGACCTCTCATCATGGGAACCAAAACTGTGCTCCACAATTCATTTTCAGAGGTCAGTCTTATTCTGAGAGGTACTCAGAATTTTGTGTGATGATAGCCTTTCCTCTCTTAAGCACCATACTATATAACCAAGTGTAGATGATCACTTCTTTATTTGATTCTTACAAGAGGATACTCCCTGTCATCCACCACCCATCCACCATCTATGTGGTATCTATCAATGATAGCTAACAGCTACTGGTTCCATACTCCTCTTTACTGAGATCAGTGAATTAAAATAGAAATCCATGTGGCTAGAAAATATATTTTCAGGACTCCCTCAGATTTGTCAGAAATTAATGAAAAAGATCAATTCATTTGTTCTAAACATTTTAATGCGGTATTTAATTTTTGAATGAGAAAGCTATTGGTGGGTCTTCAAAGACCTACTAAACTATTTTCCTCCTTCTGAAACTTTAGTAGGGAAAAATATGAAGTGAAACTTGAGCAGATTAAAGCTTCAGACAGATCTGCCTTCCTCTAAGCGTGAAAGACACCTTTGATTAATGGTTTGCTATACCTCTGCTAGCATTACAAATCTTGAGTAAATATACCACCAGGACACTAATGTGTAGGGGGGGGGGGCATGCAGAGGGAATAGGCTGCATATTCAAGAAACACTGAAGAATTTCCATGGGCCACAGAGCAGAAATCTAATGAGCTTCACCCTTCTGTCAGGTGCATTTTGCAAAGGGACTTGGCACTGAGATACATATAGCATTTCAAAATAATTTAACTCTATGGCAGAGCTCTTAAATGCTGTGACAATGTTTTGACTTCTTGTAATAGCTTGAAAGGATTTTTTCCCCCTGAATGTCTTATTATCTATTTTTCTGTGCCTGCATTGTATTTCAGTCATTAGCCAAATCCATAATTGTCTTAAAGAATAGCAGTCTCTGATCACCAACAATAAGAAGGCACAAAGGCAAACAAACAAAAAATTACAGCACTAATCTAATTTTTCCCCTTTATATTTGGGGGTGCCATACCATGCACTTTTAACTACAGCTAGAACTCAATTAGACTTGAAGATCAAAGGCAAGACAATATTTAAATGAAAGCATTGCTTTGTAGTTCTCAGAACTCCCAAGCATGAGATGACAGTGAAAAAGATGAAACCAACATTGACTGCAGAAGCTTCAGGGTGCAGAACTTGAGATAACTGTAAGTGAAATAAAAGAGGTAGGATGGTCTATGCTGAATAATATTTCCAATCTCTTCCTAATGTAATTTTATTTATTTACATTTAAAAATTTTGATGCTGCCTTTCCTCCCAAATAGGCTCCTCAAGGCACCAGAACATTAAAACATTTAAAAGCATTCAAAATAAAACATATAACATATCTAACTAATTCAATAAAAATATATAAACACACAACACATGTAACAACACAACCAGGAGAAGAGCCAATAACAGTTATTGCGGAATGCTAAACAAAACATTAAAGTTTTCACCTACTGGTGGAAGACAATGATAGAAGGAGACAGACAAATCTTCTGGGGAAGGATTTTCAAAGTTTTGGTGCCATGCCTAAGAAGGCCCTTTCTTGGGTTGCCACCCATCTAGCCTCAGATGGCAGGGGCATCCACCACAGGGCCTCTGAAGATGACAATAGTGGATAGGAAGGCTGGTCCTTCAGGAATGATGGTCCCAAGCCATAGGACTTTAAAGGTCAATGACAGCAGCAAATTGGGAGTCACTGTAGATTTTAAAAAGGCTGGTATGGCATGGCCCCTACAACGTACTCCAGTCACTATTCTGGCCACAGCCAGCTGTACCAACTGTCACTCAGGCAAATGTCATGGGCAGTCCTACTTGTAGTGCATGCATTGCAATAGCAGAATCTAGATGATACCAGGGCATACTCCTTAGTGGCAAGACCTTTCCCTCCCAGGAAGGGCCAGACTTGGCTCACCAGCCAAAGCTTGTGAAAGGCACCCCTGGCCACTGCTGCTACCTGTTCTTCCAATAGGAGGCTCTGATCCAGTAGCATTCCCAAGCTACAAACCTGATCCTTTAGGGGGAGTGCAACTGTATCCAGAACAGGAGATATCACATTTGCTGGGCCAGGCCTTTTCCCCATTAGTGGCACCTCCATATTGTTAGGATTAAGTTTCAATGTGTTAGTCTTCAACTATATCAAAACTGCCTCCGAGCACCTGTTCACAGTCTCCACAGTCTTGCTGGGATCTGCTGCAAGTGTGAGATAGAGCTGAGTACCATTCACATATTGATGGCAACTCAGCCCAAATCTCCGGATGACCTCTCCCAGCAGCTTTATGTAGGTGTTGAAAAGCATGGGGGGACAGTGAACCCTGTGGGACTGTGTAGGCCAGAAGACAAAGAGCAGAGCAGCAGTTCCACAGCACCATACTCTGAAACCTGCCTTTGAGGTAGAGTCAAAAACACCATAGAACAGTACCTCTCAGTCCCAAACCCAAAATACAGTCCATCGGGATACCATGATGATGATATCAAAAAGTCCCAGAGAATTAACAGTCACACTCCCCTTTCCATATTCCAGTGCCAGTCATCCACCAAAGCAATCAAGACCATTTCAGTCCCATAACCAGATTCAAAAAGATCCAAACAATCTGCTTCATTCAGGAATCCCTGAAGTTGCCACACCCATGATATCAACTAGCACCAACTGGGATAGTGCACAGGCTGAAACTAATAGTTGACTTTTTGTTGCTTTTGTTTGCTAATAATCATTTATATAGCAAGTATTAATTTTCAAAGTGCCTGGCAAACTTTATTGGGTTTGTCTTCACAACAGTCCTGTGAAATAAGGCAATATCACCCCCATGTCACAGAACTGTGGTTATAGTTTGTCTAACACCAGGCAGGAAGTTCATGGTAGGTAGAACTGAGTTCAAATTATAAAGTTATACAGCCATATCATTATCATACTTCTTGGACATCACAGTCTATCTTTGTATCATTATAACAACCCCCAAAGCAGCTGTCCATTAAATATCTGACAGCAGTACGCAGTATGTGGGCTCATGTACCTTCCAGCCACTTGTGATTTTTTTTAGGGACACAGCACAAGGGAAGCTTTGAGTATTCCAGAAGAGAACTTCAGAGATTTCCACTCTACATTATCCCCAAGCTTGGAATGTCCCCTGCAGGTCCCCTTTCTAGACACTGCAGGACAGTTGTGATGGGTGTTTGAATACCTCCGTATATGGGAAACCAGCAGGCCAATAAACATAGGTATATGTTTTCAGTTGCAATCCAGAATAGACTATGTCATCAATTATGTAAAACCCTGTGACATTACTGCACTTACTCTGGTCATTCAGACACAAAATAAATGTGCAAGATTTACCTCAGATGTCCTTAAAAACTACCTGGGAAAGAGTATAATAGACCAACAAGACCAGATGATACACAGGAGGTATCTACTATTGATCATACTGTGAGTCCTTCTAACTGCAGTGTCACAAGCAAAGCGGAACCCATCCCTGCCCAGTTATGAATAAAGGATACCAACTGATGGAGCTCCTTCAGCTATTTAAAGCCACTGTCCATAATGCAACTCATGAGATGACAAGTTTGTCCATGGTTCCAGGCCCCAGATGACTATTTTGGAGGACTTCATAGTCCTCCTGGCCACAAGGCACACCAAGATGGACACCCTGTCTCATTAGCCCAGGTAGTTTCTTCATTCCCAGGTAATTTCCTCCTCTGCTTGTCATAGCCTTTCCTAGGGTCTCTCCCCTCCACCAGCACATCTGCTGAGTCTTCTTGCTGCACCTTTCTGTGCTAGCCTCTAAGGAACAGGTAGATATTCCCTCTCTTCCCACAGTGCCCAACAGCATGCTCTCTTCTCTCCTTTCTTCATCAGCCACCAGCAATTTTGAACCATCTCTTTTAAGGATTGGGCACCTTCTCTAAGGTTGGATCCACACTCTCAGCTAGGTGTGAACTAGCCTGAAGGGTAGATAGTCCTTGTAGACAGACCACTTGGTTTAGGCTACCCTTCAAGGGTTTTTGTCCCTGCCTCTCTCCTAGTTAGTGCCTATTCCCCCTGATCAGGGGCTACACAAAGGTAAAGTGATCAGTACCCAGGTGCTGGGGGGGGGGTAGTACTGGGGGAAGACCAGACCTGTGTCTCATTCAGGGCAAAATAAAAAGTTTCAGAATCCCACTTGATGCCACCTACTGCCATCAACTGAAACTCTTCCAGCAAATCAAGGTGGGTGTGATCAACATCTTTTTCTGGAAGACAATTCTGGAAGTATTCTCCTTATTTTGCAATGGCTTCAGACTGTACATTGCAAACCAGCCATAACAGCCCACTAACATGGATACAAACCCAGGCACTTATCCCTTGATTCAAACTCTCCAAAATTTGCCACAATAAATGTTTTGATATTTGAAGTGCTGCAATCTCTTTGTTGCAAGAGACTAATATGGCTAGTCCTCTTGAATGTATAAGTTGTCCTCTTTGCAGTGGGGAAAACATTTGCTCTTCCAAAATGACCTGGTGATAGGAAAAAGATCCACTATCCACTCAGGCAAAGTAATGCCAGCTCCCACTATCTGCCTGCATAAAGCTCCATGACGCCTTTTTAATTGGCTTCTAGCTCTTCTGCTGCACTCAAACAAAGGGTGATTTTCCTAATTACCATCTTGCTTTCTTCTTGTCCTCTAGCAGAAAATGAATATGACTCACTGCTGCAGAAGATAGTCTGAAAAAGGCCAAACAAAGATCACAGCGGGAAATGTTTGGGTAACAAACTTTCCTAGGTCAATACAGAAAGCTGTCCCTAGCCTTTCTGTCTCTGATTAATAAAATTCTCTTCCTTCCTTCCTTCCTTCCTTCCTTCCTTCCTTCCTTCCTTCCCTCCCTCCCTCCCTCCCTCCCTCCCTCCTTCCTGGAATTGTAGCTACTGTTACTCCTAGCTTTAATGTTCTCTTTAATCTCTCAAGAGGCATACTGGCATTAGAGGATTTTTTGCTTTAAAACCAAACTGTAAGTTAGGAGAATTCCTCCAATCTCCCCCCACCCAGGGAAATAAAAAAAAATACAATTAAATAATGAAATAAAAATAAAATAAAATATAACATAATAATATCACCTTGAAGACTATCAAATTTCTTCCCACGTTGACTAAATAGAACCTGCTTCATCAGAAGCCTGACATGTATCCTTAACTGGGATGCACATCATGCATCCAATGAAGTGGGCTTGAGCTCATGTCAAAAATACACACGCATGTATATACTGTTGTGCATTATACAGAGTGAATGTGGTCCACATCAAGGTAGCACAGATTTTGAAGAAAGGAAAACATCCAGATAAATCTTGTAGTTCATCAAGTTCTCATCTATGTGTTTGTTTTTGCATAATATAGACTGGTTTTTCTTGTTATGAAGGGGATAAATAATCCCAACGCTATGCAGTATGCTGAAATCATGCTTTTAACTGCTAGGTATCCTATTGCACCTCCAACCCACACAGTGTTTACTTTGGCATCCCATAAGTGTTAGCAGTCAGATCCCTTCTCTCGCAGAGGGATAGTTTATAGCTCATGGAAACACCACTCCATACATCACTCCAAAATTCATAAGTGCAAGACACTGCCTGGCCTAAAATGATACAAAATGGATGCCCGTCAGAAACAACCCTGGACAGAGTTTAGAAGTGTGTGCAAGAGTGGCTGACTGTCTACTGCCCCCTCCACACCCCAGAGAGATGCATAATTTAGGACAATGGTTCTGCCAAGATGTATTGACTCACCCAGGACTAATCCTATCAACACCTATGTCCATTTCCCTTTACCTTGACTAGGCAACAGCTAAGCAACACTTAAGTCTATTCACCTTACCTATTAGTGTTTCCAAGCTGGTGCTTGTAGGATCATCATGCCTCTCCCAAATCTCTGTCCACCCCCAGAAACCAAGTTCATTATTCTTTTTATCTGTTTAAAAACACTTCACTATTTTGCATACTAATTTAACAATCTACCCTGTATATATACAAGTACGATCTGTAATTCCATTTCATTGTCTGATAAAGTGAGCATGCACATGAAAACGCAAACACTGAATAAAATTTTGTTGATTTTAAAAGTGCCACTGGACTCGAACTTTGTTCTATTGCTTCGAAACAACATAGCTGCCCACTTTGACCTGCCTGAGGGTACATTTTGCCCTAAGTCAGAAGCACCCTGCTTCCCAGCAATGTGTGTGTGTGTGTTGGATCCTCCACATACACCCCCACTTTATTGGGCTCTCTTCTCTTAAAATGCTGGCCGTTTTGCTGCTCTTCCACGGACCTTTCCTTGAGACTGGTGATTATCATCCTTCCCTAAGATCTCTCTCTCCTCTCCTCTCTCTGTATCTCTCAGCTAGCTCTGTGTGTGCATTTATTGTGTGGATTTTATTTTTTCTTTTAAATAAAAACCTTTTCCGTTGAACATCCACCTGGTTTATTTCAAGAGTTCTCTTAAGGGAAAAATCCCTATATACATAGGCGGAGAATTCCAGTTACCCCCACCTCGCACTGTCTCCTTTAAGCTAATTCCCCCAACTAATTAGAAGACTGCCTAATTAGGCACCATCTGGAGGTTGGTAGCACTACCCAGCCAGTCAAAGTAAGGTTTGTGGCTTGGCAACAGGGAAATTACATGTAGTGGGGTAAGCATGTTATGTGTGTTTTTGTTGAATACTGAAATTCCCACTGAGCATTTTCAAGTGTTCGATGGGGGTGCTTGCAGACATGACAGCAGTTCCAGGTCCACCATGGGTATGCTAGTCCATCACTACTTTTGAAAAAGAAATCAAAGCTGAGGTTCAGGAGGCATTTTAATGCTATTCCTGTGATTGAGCCCATTACACGATTTCTGATTTCAGCATTCTTTAAAATGTACTCAAATTCTTCACACAAATCCACTTCTATACTAAGTTCAGCTACATAAAATAGTAATGAGAGAATCTCTTTTTAACTCTGCAGTTAAAAATCCATATATAAAGAAGTATTTTGGTCTGGCACCTAAATAATAGTAAAGTTTAGCACCAGGCAGGTGTCAAAGAAAAGGGCATTCCACCACTGGGAGAGCCCTGTCTCTAGTCATCACCTACCTCACATCTGTGGGTGGAAGGTCGGTGAGCAGGGCTTGGAAGGAAGATGAGTTGGAAAGTACAGAAGGGGACAGTTCTTCAGGAATTCTAGACCCCAGGTCATTTATAGTGCAATCCTGCATAGAATTATTCCAGTCTCAATCCATTGCAATCAATGATATTAGACTGGAGTAACTGTGTACATGTCTGCATTGTTAGACTCTTAACGGTAAGCAGCAGCAGTTTGATTTGTATATGGAACAAGTGGGATGCCAGTGCTGATCTTTTAGCACAGGAGTGATACAGTCTCTATATCCAGTCCACAACACTAGCATAGCTAATACATTTGGAACCAACTGAAGTTTGCAGAAACTTTTTAAAGGCAGCCCCATACAAAGTGCATTATTGTAAATTAACCTGGATGTGATCAGTGCATGGGTTACCATGTGTGAATCAAATGAAGCTTGCATTGATACTGTTTTGAGGGCCAGGCTAATACTTAAAGATACTTTAGAGACTCACTCATCCACTCTCACTCATCTCTATCATACATCCCCAGATGTAAATCTGAAATCTGTGGATTTGCTAAAGCAGAGTTCTTTTCTTATTGTGTAGTTTGATAATTTGAGTGTCATTTGTCACTTTTTGAATACTCCCCTTACTTTCGGTGGCAGGCTATAGATACTGTACTATAGATACCCAACAAACGTCTGGGCCAGAGGGACAGCAGGATCTTATAAACCACTTGCATTCCTGATATGTACAAATGCATTTACAGGTCTTCCTGGAGACTACTTCATTGACATGTAGGTGCATAGGGTTTTCTCAACATAATTGGGACCCCACTTTGCCTGGACACACTTGTATCCACATAGGTACTATGCAGATAGTGTAGTGGTCATGAGCAGGGACAATAAGAATATAAGAAGAACTCTGGCTGGATCAGACCATCTAGTCCATTTAGTTCAGCAAGCTCTTTAAGGCAACAGCCAAGCAGTTACCCTGCAAGGTCAACAAAAGGCCATCACTTGATGTTTGATTGATTGATTCACTGATTCCATTTGTATTCCGTCCTCCATGACAAGGCAGGCTCAGGGTGGATCCCAGTCCTAGTATTCAAAGATGTGCTGCTTCTGTTCCTTTAACTCACCATAGCTAATAGCCATTGATGGTCCTCTTCTCCATGAATCCGTTTAAACCACCCCCCTATTATTATTTATTAGGCTTGTATACCACCCTTCCCACTAGTGGGCTCAGGGTGATTCACAACAAGTGAAGGCATCCATGCTTGTGACCATCACTATCTTCGCTGACAGTGAATTCCACAATTTAATAACTCATTAAGTAAAGAAGTATTTCTTGTTGTCTATCCTGGATCTACTGCCCATCAACTTCATTGGATGCCCCCAAGTTTTAATAGTATGGGAGAGGGCGAAAAGTTCTCTTTCTCCACTGTCTCCACACCTTTCATAATTTTATAAACCCCCAGGCATCTTTTTTTTAAAAAAAAATTGAAAAGCCCCAAACTCTTTAACCTTCAGTTATAGGAAAACGATGATCCCATTTTCCTTCACTGAAGATTCAGTCAAGTTCAGCTGCCAGAGAAGGTCTGACTTTCTGTTCTGTTTTTCTGGCAAATTTTTAAAGCTGTTCAGACTTTTTTTTTACATGTACTATTGTTGAAAACCTTGAGAGTAAACTGTTATTTCTTTGCTGGGATTATGCCATTAGTGAAATCACGGCTCATTTCTGGACCTTGAATCTTGGTTTTGTTAAAATTCTCTTTGCTGTTTCCATGTAAATTTTAACTGTGTTGTTTATTGTTGGATGCTTTGAACACTCATGAAAGCAGGACACATGTTTAACTAAATAAATGTGTGAAGTAGTGCTTTTGTCCAGATCAGAACTCCCATCAGTGAAGGAATTGGAGTATAAATGAGGCAAAGACTTGATAAAGCCTGTTCATAAACATTCAGATAGATTTAGGTGGGTAGCCGTAGTGGTCTGAAGCAACAGAACAAAGTTTGAGTCCAGTGACACCTTTAAGATCAACAGAGTTTAATTCTGGCTATAAGCTTTTGTGAGCATGCACACTTCATCAGATACATTGAAACAGTTTTCCTCAAGCCTTACATATAGGTAGAGAGGGAGTTAGTTGCCAAGGAGGGCTAGTTAGAGTCAAGATGCATAAGCAACTGGGTGGTAAGTATAGCTAAGATTGAATAAAAACAGTTGTTAAGACCTGTGAATGGCAGCAAATTAGTATACAAATACAACAAATGGATGTGAGAGCTAAGTTTGAGTCCAGTGGCACCTTTAAGACCAACAGAGTTCAATTTTGGGTATAAGTGAGAATTGAGAGACTTATAGATGCACACTTCCTCAGATACATCGAAACAGATTTCCTCAAGTGTTACAAATAGGTAGAGGGTGGGGGGGTTAGTTGCCAGGAAGGGTTAATTAGAGTCAAGATGCATAGGTAAAGCTAAGATTGAAATAACACTGTTAGTATGGTCTGTGAATAGCAGCAAATTAACAAAAGAGTTAACAACAGATGTGAGAATAAAGTTTGAGTCCAGTGGCACCTTTAAGACACAGTTTAATTCT
The DNA here is from genome assembly GCA_029233225.1 of Lepidodactylus listeri. Taxonomy (NCBI): domain Eukaryota; kingdom Metazoa; phylum Chordata; class Lepidosauria; order Squamata; family Gekkonidae; genus Lepidodactylus; species Lepidodactylus listeri. The sequence goes on along the minus strand of JARCFY010000006.1, from coordinate 38,936,786 downwards.
GGCTATAAATGAGAACTAAGTGACTTAGGATGTGTAGGGAGATAAGAACCCTATATCTCTGTTAAGCCCTGGGAGTTCCATTGTCCTGAGTGTTACAATGACTTGTAATTCAGCAGTCTCCCATTCCTGTTTCTGAAATTCCTTTGTGGAAAAACAGCTCCTTTGAGGTCCCCCATTAAGTGCCTTGAAAGGTTGAAATGTTCTCCTACATGTTTCTCAGTTTTGTGATTCTTGATGTGTCCATTCATTCCTTGACATAGGGTTTGACCTGTTTGCCCTAAGTAGAGAACTCAAGGGCATTGTTGGCATTTAATGGCATATACAATGTTAATGGCAAATACAATGTCATGTTACTCATGGCCGTGTGCCCAACCACATGCACCCTTGATCCATGTCCTTCCTGGCTCGTTAAAGTGGGTCACGAGGGGTTACGAGGTGCACTGAGGGAGATCATAAACCAGTCCCTCCTGCAGGGATGGTTCCCAAGTGCACTCAAGGAGGCGATGGTCCGCCCTCTCCTGAAAAAACTACCTTTGGATCCGGCCGAATTGGCCAACTATCAGCCGGTGTCCAATTTGCTGTATTTGGGCAAATTAATTGAGAGGGCGGTAGCAATACGGTTATGGGGTTTCCTGAAAGATGCTTCGGTGTTAGATCCCTTCCAGTCAGGCTTCCGCCCGGGGTTTGGTATGGAGACTGTTCTGGTCACCCTTACTGATGACCTCTGGAGACATCTGAATTGGAGCAGCGTGGAGGTTTTGCTGCTGCTTGACCTGTCGGCTGCATTCGACACGGTTGATCATCGGCTGCTGACCCGTCACCTCGCCGATGCAGGGATACAGGGGCTTGCTTTACAGTGGCCTGCTTCTTTTCTCCAGGGTCGGGGACAGACGGTGGCGCTAGGAGATCAGTAGTCCCGGAGGCACCCGCTCGAAAATGGAGTGCCTCAGGGGGCGGTTCTGTCCCTGATGCTTTTTAACATCAAGCCAGTTTGGTGTAGTGGTTAAGTGCTTGGACTCTAATCTGGGAGAACCGGGTTTGATTCCCCACTCCTCCACTTGCACCTGGCTGGATGACCTTGGGCCCATAGCTCTGTACCAGCTGTTCTCTCAAGGACAGCTTGGGAAAGAGCTCTCTCAGCCCCACCTATCTCACAGGGTGTCTGTTGTGGGGAGGGGAAGGGAAAGGAGTTTGTAAGCCACTCTGAGACTCCAAGTGAGTGAAGGGCGGGATATAAATCCAATCTCTTCTTCTTCTTCTTCTTCTGTATGCGCCCCCTTGCCCAGTTGGTCCGGAGTGAGGGGCTGGGGTATCATCAGTATGCTGATGACACCCAGCTTTATTTGATGTTGGGTGGCCAGTCTGGCTCTGGACCGGACAATCTTGATCAGGCATTGCATGCTGTGGCTGGATGGCTCAGGCTGAGTAGGCTGAAGCTGAACCCGGCGAAGACGGCGGTCCTGTGCATGGGTGGGGGCGGTCCAAGGTTGGAGCTCCCACTCCCAGCATTCGACAGGGCGCCGTTGGTGCCTGTGCCAGTAGTGAGGCATTTGGGAGTGCTCCTGGATCCCTCCTTAACTATAGAGGCCCAGGTAGCAGCCACTGCCAAGCCAGCCTTTTTTCATCTGAGGCTGGTGTGGCAGTTGGTTCCCTTCCTGGTCCGCGCTGACCTGGCCACAGTGATTCATGCAACGGTCACCTCGAGGCTAGACTATTGTAATGCTCTCTACATGGGGCTGCCCTTGTCATGAATCCGGAGGCTGCAGCTGGTGCAGAATGCCACAGCGAGGCCGTTGATGTTTCTCCCAAGACGGGAGCACATCCGTCCTGCACTGGTGGCACTGCACTGGCTGCCAATAGCGTACCGAATTTGTTTCAAGGTGCTGGTGCTTACCTTTAAAGCCCTAAATGGCCTGGGTCCGACCTACCTGAGGGACCACCTTTCCCTGAATGTACCCCGGAGAGCACTACGGTCTGGGGCCCAACATCGTTTGGTTACACCTGGCCCCAGAGAAGCCAGGCTTGCTACCATGAGGGGAGGGCCTTTTCGGTGGTGGCCCGGACCTGGTGGAATGAGCTCCTGGAGGAAATCAGGGCCCTGTGGGACCTGATGCAGTTCCACAGGGCCTGCAAGATGGAGCTCTTCTGCCAGGCATATGAATAGGGGTCGCCACCTTCTCCTTTCCCTCCCCCCCATATTACATCCACCAATGTCGACCGCTGACATTATCATCTGCCGCTGGGGTATGGCACTTGGTTTCATCAGAGAGATGCCATCTGTTGTACTAAATGTTGAGCACTTTGTTACTATGTTTTAATTATGTATGTTTTATACTGTTTTAACTATTTTAAAATGTAAAGTGAATCCTGGTTCACCAGGTCTTGTAAGCCGCTCTGAGCCTGCAAAATGTGGGGAGAGCGGCCTAGAAATCAAATCAATCAATAAATAAGGTGAGCCTGAGATGGTGTCATTGATGGGGTTAGTTGTACAACAAACCTTTTTGGAACTGAAGTAACCACCTGATGAAATCAAGAAACAGATTAACAAAGCCAGAATGATACCCATAGAAAACAGGCCCAAAAGAGACAATAACAGAACACCACTAGGGCTCACATACAGCTCTCAACTCAAAACAATTAAACACATCATTCATTCATTCATTCATTCACTCACTCATTTATTCATTCTATTTATATACCTCCCATTCCCTAGATAGGGCTCAAGGTGGTGTACAAGAGACATTAAAATCACAAACACTTGACAAGAATTCTAAAATAAACATTCCAGTAAAATTCATAACAGCAATACAGTTCAAAGAGATGGTGGTCAAATTGCAACTGTGCTACCACCTTGCCGGGGGGGGGGGGGGGGGGAGTGCCAGCTAGGTGGACACCATTGCTGTCCTCAACCAAACACCTCATGGAACATCTCTGCCTTACAGGCTCTGCAGAACTGTAACAAGTCCTGCAGGGCACATGTGTTACTCGGCAGAGAGTTCCACCAGGTTGCCCTGGTCCAGGACAGCTGGATATCTCTTGAGCTGGGGACCACAGGCAAGTTCTTATCAGCGCAATGCTCTTTGAGGGGTATACTGAGAGAGGTGGTCCCAGAGATACATGGGTCCCAGACCAGATGTAGAACTCGGCAGTTATCCTTGTTAAACTGCATCTTGTTCACATCCACCCACTTTTCCAGTGTGTTCAGATCTCACTGAATTCTATCTTCAGATTTCTGCAATCCAAATCCTATTGCATCGCTTATGGGATGTCCCAACGGTTGATTGTATCTGACCTACACTGTGTAATCTGCCTTGAGTTTTGGTGAGAAAGGTGAACTATAAATATAATTAATTAATTAATATTAATCTCCTCCTATCCCTAGTGATTGGCCCAAATAGCTTGGCTTAGCCCAAGCTCATCAGAGTTTAGGAGCTAAGCAGGAATGACCATGGTCAGTACATGGCTGGGAGACCACAAAGGAAGACTGAGGTTGCTATATGGAAGAAGGCAATGGCAAACCATCTCTGCTCCTCCCTTGCCTGGAACATCCAAAGCTGGGGTCGCCACGAGTCAGTTGCAACTCGACAGTGTATTCTTATTCTTTTTCTATCCATAAAAATGTAGACCTTACAAGCCACCCAACAGATTGCTACATTTGTGCACTATTGGAGGGAGACAGGTGACCTTGGAAAGCTTCAAGGCAAAGAGTTGTAGCTCTACCGCAGTGTGTTTCATTCAGCCTCCTCAGAAAATAACTGTTTTCCTCAGCTGCAAATGATTTACGGGAGTGTGCTGTCCTTTCCCCTTTGTGTGCCTTTGTGTCTTTTCACAATAGGTGATAGGATATAATAGGGCACATCCACAATTGCAGCTGATGAGATGACGTTATTGTTTCTTTTATCAAAGCACGAGCATTACAAATCACCACAGCAAATCCTATTAATTTCCCTCAATTAACCTTCACAAGTCCATTGTGCCGCTCAGCCATACAGGGAAGAAAGACTGAACAAATAAATTTCTTCCCCAGGAGAGTAAACCAGACCTTGCAGACAACCCTCTGACTTCTACTTTAAACAACAACAGCAGCAGCAACGTTGTAATGGAAGCTTGGGTTGTCTCGTGCTTTTTGAAATTGGCCCCTTTTTTCTGTCAGAGTACTCACAAGAAATATCTAAGATGCATTATTATAGAGGATTTCAGGCATCTACAGCATTACAGCTCATAAGGACCTACCTTCCTTTGTTTCTGTTTTCTTTTTCACTTGTGATGCCATAAGCATTTTATAGATTAAAAACAAAAAGTTAGATACTGGTAGCACCTTAATGATCAACAAGATTCCCAGGGTATAAGTATTCAAGAGTCAAACCTCCCTTTGTCAGACTCTTTGCCTAGAAAGCTTATGCCCTGAAAATCTTTGGTCTCTAAGGTGCTACTGGATTCAAATCTAGCTCTTCTACTTCAGATCAGCATAGCTACCCTCTGAAGCCAATCATTAAATCATTAAATCAACACCTGGAGATTATTTTGGGTCACCACAGGTCCACCACCTAAGAACCTGAGACCAAGTGTGGTAAAGTGGCTGCCAAGTAGTGTTGCCAACATCTAGGAGTGGCCTGCCTTTCCTCTGGAACTACAGAGATCAAGTCCCCTGAAGAAAATGGCAGCTTTGGATGGTGGACTCTATGGCATCACATCCCTGTTGAACTCCCTCCCCAAAATTCACCCTCCCTAGTCCCTGTCCTCAGATCTTCAGGAATTTCCCAACCTGGAGTTGGCAACCCTAGGCTAGAGCAGTGATACTACCTAAGCAGCTTGGGAGTCCCACATGGCTCTTTAACAGACTTGTGGCTCTTTTAAATACTGTTCCCCGATGTAGCACCCAACCCACATTCCAGCAAAGTGGACAAGGCCATTGCCAGGTAGGGCTTCTGATTGGCAGGTAGTAATGTAAAATCGACCTTTGTCTGCCCTTTTCCTGAGCCAGACCTGAGCTCTCACTGCTCTCTCCCTGAGGCAGAACCAAACTCATCTCCTGCTGTGCTTCCCTCCAACATTCCATCCCTCTTCTCAAGGGTGATTGGATGCTGGAGCAGCCCTCCCATAGGCTCAAGTGAGTGACTGTTTTCCCCTTCAGGGGTGGGACAGCCTTCTGCATCACAGTACCTCATTATGGAACTCCCTTCCTTCACAAATGTGCTTGGTGTCTACAATTTTAGGTACCTGGTGAAGTCTAACCAGTTTATTGGTCACTGATTTTAATTACATACCATGTTGACAACCCTTTCTCTGAAATTTATAATTTTACTGTTCTTCTAGTTTTTATGTTTCATAGTTGAGGCATAGTTTTTATATTGATTCTAAGTAGAATTACCAGCCAATGGCTGCCACTTGGGTGAAGTATGGGCGGCAGGGGCATGAGTAGGGCACAATGGTGTTATGCGACCTCTGGAGCAAACCCAGAAGCATAGTTTCTGGTGATTCCTTGAGAGATGTGAGGTCACTTCCCAATTTTTCCTGGAACTAATGTCCTGCTGTCAAGCCAATGTTGATTTTTTGTTTAATTTCCCCCACACACACCAGCCAACAGAAGTGGGGGGGTTGCTGGCAGGGGTTTTTCCCCACCCTACCAGGAAACCCTAAGTAAGCCACTTTGAATGCTTTTAAGGAGGAAAGCAGGATTAGATTTAAGAAAAAAAAAAGTCTTACCAAAATAAATAAAGACAAGTGAATAAAGCTGGGGAAAGTTTAAATTCTTTTTTTTTCAAAGTTTGTTGGGGGAGGGAAGAGACCCTATTTGATGTACAGTGTTCCGTGATATGCAGTGTTTTGGACTGAGTCCTAGAAACTAGGCAACCTGAGAAATGTGTGCAGTAACCCGCCAAGAGGAAATGCAGCAGAGGACATGGGTTCAGTTCCATTCTGCTTCTGTTGTCTTGAAATTGCCTCCACTTCCACCAGGGCTCTGGAAATCATGACTGCCAAGCCCATATCACCTCTTCCATGCAGTGTAGCAGCTCAGCCACAGCTGGCAGTTTGCCACAAATATCAGCAAGTGCAGGAGTGAAATTAAAGGAAGCCACTTTGAAATTGGCCATTTTGAAAGTAAGGATTTCGTAGCCCTCCCTAATATTGCAAATAAGCATATACATACAGAAGAGCCACCAACTCTTTAATTAACTGCTTTATATTTTGCCAGCCAAAGAGGGTCACTGGGACAAGATGCAGAATGTACAGTAATTTTGCCAAGGTCTATGTTATCTCTAAAGCCAAAATATTATTGTCTGAGCTGCATAATACCTGAGTCACAAGATGTCACTGCTTGGAAGCTCCTTATACATATGCTTTCTTTCCTTTATCTGTCACTACAGGAATATTTCTGAATCAGTTAGGCTTATCAGTAGTCCTCAAAATCACCTTGTAAGTTGTAGTGAATGCAAATAGTTCAGATATGACACCAAGGTGATCTGATTAAAAGTGAGCACACAGCAAGGGTTCCCAAATCTGACTTGGGAAATTCCTGGAGAGGGTGGAACCTGGGGAAGAAGACTGTGGAGCAGAGGAATCTCAGTGGGGTATAATGCCATAGAGTCCACCCTCTGAAGCAGCTGTTTTCTCCAGGGGAACTGATCACTTTCCTCTGGAGATCATTTGTAACTCTGAGGGATCTCCAGGCCCCACCTGAAGGCTGGCAACACTAGCACACACCAGCAAAACCTACAAGAAGGAAAACCAGTTTTGAAAGCATGCAGGACAAGGGAAAAAAGTATTGCCTCAAGTCAAGTCGTTGTACAGACTGTACTGAAGCTTGAGGCATGATGTGCCAGAGAAGCTCTGTAAAATAAATTGCTCCGTGCTCATTGTCCGGCTATTTCTTTCCTTCTCCCTTGGAAAACACAATTAGAAAAATGTTGATTCAGAAATAGCCCTCATATGATTAGATTTTGTGTACTTGGTGTGAAAATGGCTATTTAATGATTTATGTATTGACAGCCTGATGGATTTGGGAATAAAGTACCCTAAGTGCTCCCATGAGAGACCCAGTGTTTACATCATCAGAGAAAACTGGGTAAAAATAAAGTTGTTGTTGGTTCCTTTCTCTACTACTACTTAGTTTATACCGCTAGACTCCATTCTTGTCCCTCTTGTATTGGTTGCCTGCAAGGCAATGAAGCCCATGGCTCTGGTCAAGCAGAGGCTTTTCGTACTTGGCTACAGACTTCTGCAGTACTTGATCAGGTTCCACATGCCCAGGCAGATATGCCTCTGCATCATTTCGTTTCCATAAATAAACATTCTGCAGTCCTATCAGTTCTGTTGGGCCGCAGGTCACATACAATGAGCCGGACTTGGCTGGGAGGGTGTGGTATACATTTGATAGATAAATAAATAAATAAATTGCTCTAATAGGGTCCTCCAGCCCCCTCCTCTTTAAAATCACCAATGATGCCTGTATGCACCCCAACCACATATGTGAGTGAGTCAGACTATTGGTCTATCAAGGTCAGGGCAGTGGCTCTCCAGGGTCTCAGGAAATGATCTCCTCATCACCTACTACTTGAGCCTGTTATCTGGAGATGGCAGGGATCGAACAGGCACTTCTGCATGCTAAGTAGATTTTCTACCATGGTCCTTCCTCGCAAAAGTGGGATAGAGCTGCCAAGAATGAACAAGCAGATTATCTAGACAGGCTGTTCTTTCCTGCCACTCCCACAGGCTGCTGAACCGGGTGGCAGCTATTTTAAATGCTGGGTGTAAAACACCATTCAAAAAACACTTTCTAGAATCTTCCAATGTGAAAAAAATGGAGGAAAGTGGAGGAAAGAGATGGAGGTAAAAATTAACTTCCTCCCTTTGAGAGCTCTTCCTCATTGGGTAGTTAGCTCAGATACTTATTTAGGTATTAGATTTATCCCCCATTTTTATCCCCAATGCAGCTTTTGAAACTATTCCCTTTTTTTACATTGTACTGACAACAGCAGCCCTATGAAGTATTGGGGAGAGGGAGAGAGAGACTAGCCCCAAAACTTCCATGGCAAAGTGAATATTCAAACCTGGGTCTCCTAGATCTTAGTATGACATTCTAATAACCATTCCATTCCAGTTTGATGTAGTGGTTAGGAGCACAGACTCTAATCTGGGAGAACCAGGTATGATTACCCACTCCTCTACATGCAGCTGCTGGTATGACCTTGGGTCAGTTACAAGTTCCTCCATGGCTCTTCTCTCACAAGCAGTTCTCGAAAGAGCTCTCTCAGCCCCACCATCCTCACAGGGTAACAGTTGTGGGGAGGGGAAGGGAAAGAGATTGTAAGCCGTTCTGAGACTCCTTCGGGTGAAGGGACGGGTATACAGCCAATCTCTTCTTCTTCTTCTCTAACTACTGTACTACACTGGACAACCACTGCAGGTGGCAGGCCCAAACCCAGGTGGTTGCCAGCCTTTATTCCAAAGTCTTCACGTCAATATGCTAGTAGTGTAGGTGTGTGGCAAATCACAGGAGGTTCCACTTACAGTTTGAAAACATTACATTTCAGAAATAGACTAGCTACCTCATCTGCCCAGATGTGAGAACAGACCACCTGATTTTCATGTAAATTGCTTATGGCCAATTAGATAAAATCTTCTTCCTCCTCCTCCTCCTTGTTTGAAGTTCTTGCTGCCTGTGTGACTTATATCTAGCATTAACAGGAATCTAAGCAATGGCTGTTCAGTTTTCGTAGCCCCAGCTGGCCATCTTATAATGAATCCTTCCATGCTGTTTTAATTTCGTGATATACTAAATTTCTGGGAGACTTCTTGAGTTCATTTTAAACTGTACTTTGTTAGGTGGATTTCTCTGTAAGCATTCCTGTTCCAATGGGATTACTATAACATCCTCTTTATAGCACCTGTGATGATTCTGTTTTCTTATTTCCTTTTGATAACATTTTGGCTAATGGACTTTGTCTATTTACCCTGCTTCTGTGGTTTCCCAGTGGTTGTTATGGCAACTGGAATCAACTCTGTTGTCCAAACATTGTTCAAGTGCATTATGCAGGGTTTTTTTTTGTGTTTTTTTGTTAAGACTAGAAAATGACAGTAACAGCAACAAAGCTTGTGGGAGCTTTCTCCAGTTTACAAAAAATAAGTTTTTTGCCAGCAAAGCCTGATCATTTCATTCCAAACCTGATCCAAAAGTGACAGCTTACTTTCCACATCTCTCTATACATATGCCTGTGTGTGACAAAACACTAACTTTGGAAATCTTTGGAAATTTTTATTGTGAAAATGTAGAAAGAGAAAGATGTTGTTCCAAAATGTGTATTGGTGTATGTGTATTTACTGCATTTTTAAACTGCAGTACTCCTGTATAAGCTCCAAATATTCTGTAATTAGAATTCAAGGTACATTTGTCATGGATATCACTTTTGATCTATAATGTATTCTTCAAAGCTATATTTCTATTTAATGGTGTGCTGTTTAACTGTGGAGATGGTCAGTATGGTGGAGAAAAATCATAATCAAACAAGAGAATTATTAGTAACTTTATTTACAATAAACTCCCCTTCAAATGTTTTTCCCAAAAAGCCTCCTCACATAAAATCTATCCAGCTCAAGATAGTTAGCTAGGTTATCTATATCATGCATAAACCAAGATTCAAATGTCCTTTTTCCATCATGAAGGTTGCTCTGTGACTTTGGGCCCATCTCTCAGCCTAATCTACTTTAGGCTGATAAAATGGGAGGGTGGAGGAAGCAAGTACACTACTCACTGAAAGAAAAATGGGATAAATCTAGGATTGCCAACGTATGGTTCATAAGTACCTGGAGATTTGAAGGTAGAGCTTGGGAGGGTAGGGTTTAAGGAGGAGAGGGACCTCAGTGGGGTATGATGGCAGGTAGTTGCTGTTTGGGGTGGGGTTTCCCCTGCTAGCCAGCTGGCCAGCAGCAGGCAGAAGGCCTGAAAAGCGGGGGACCCCCCACCCCCACCTGGAGAATGGGAACCCTATCCAAGACTGAAGTCATGTGGTTGGGTAAGACTGGGACTGTCGGGCGATTGCAGCTTCCAGCCCTGGATGGGGTCCAGCTCTCATTAGCAGACTCCATGGAGGGTCTGGATGGATGCCTTTCTTACCTTGGACAAGCAGATGCCCACAGTTGCAAACCAGGCTTTTTTTAGTCTACACGAGGCCTATCAGCTAGACCTCTATCTGTTTCAGCCAGACCTGGCCACAGTGATTCATGCCACAGTCACCTCCAGAATAGACTATTGTAATTCACTCTATGCAGGGCTGTCCTTGAAGGCCTTTGGAGACTTCAGGTTGTTCAAAATGCAGCTGCCAGGCTTCTGACTGGAACATCTTAGTCTTCACATATACAGCCTGTCTTGAAGCAGCTTCATTGGCTGCCTATTTGTTTCTGAGTCAAATTCAAGGTGCTGTTTTTGCCCTTTAAAGCCCTAAATGGCCTGGGACTATTATACTTGAGGGACTGCCTCTCTCTTTACACACACACACTCGGCAGCTGCAATTGTCTTCTTTCAGCCTGCTGCTGGTGCCAGGCTTTCAGGGTTGCACGTTTGGCATCCATCAAGATAAGGGTTTTTTCCATCGTAACTCTGTCCTGGTGGAATGCTGTCTCAGATGAGAGACCTGGGCCCTGTGGGACCTCCTTAGGTTCTTCAGGGCCTGTAAGGCCGTGCTTTTCTGACAGGTGTTTCTTGGTTAAGTGTATTTGGGAGGCTTAATGCTGGAATTGTTTGCTTTTTATACTCTGTATTTTATACTGTTTTGACTATATTTGTTACCTTTCTTTTAATATTGCTATGAACCACTCTGAGCCCCACTTTTCCTTCTGTCTTCAACTTTTTCCTAGCATTATTATCTTTTGCATTGACTCCTGACCTCTTATAATGTGATCAAAGCATGACAGCCTCAGTTTACTCATTTTAACTTCTAGGGAAAACTCAAGCTTGATTTGATCCAGATCCAATTTATTTTTTGCCTTTTTGAGTCTATAGTATCTGTAAAATTCTTTCAATACCATATTTCAAATGAACCAGTTTTCTTCCTATCAGCTTTCTTTATCATCCATAATGGCGAATACCATAGTATGAATTATCTGGAACTTCGTCTCCAGCGACACTTCCTTACACTTAAGGATCTTTTCTAGTTCCATCATGGCTGCCTTTCTAAGTCTCAATCTCTTTCTGATTTCTCGGTTTTGGTCTCCCTTTTGGTTGATGATTGAGCCAAGGAAAAGACAATTGGTGAGAATTTCATTTATTCCGCTTGCTTATCTTTAAGTATTTAACTCTCTTCCCTTTTGTAAGAAAGCCAGTTTGGTGTAGTGGTTAAGTGTGCAGACTCTAATCTGGGACAACTGGGTTTGATTCTCCATGCCTCCACTTCCAACAGCTGGATGACCTTGGGCAAGCCACAGTTCTGTCACAGCTGCTCTTGATAAAGAGCAGTCTCTGTCAGAACTCTCTCAGCCCCACCTACCTCACAGAGTGTCTGTTGTGGGGAGGGGAAGGGAAAGAAGTTTGTAAGCTGCTCTGAGACTCCTAGTGAAGGGCGGGGTATAAATCCAATCTCCTCTTCTTCTTCTTCTTCTTCTAGCAGAAAAGCTGGTTGGAGCCAGCCTTAGATTTTCTGCCTGGGTGGGTGGGAATGAATGTTAAATATAAAGAAAACATACCAAATGTTTACAAGATAATATTTTAGATCCAAAGATTTTCTACTACCTTCCTCTAGTGAAGGCTTCCTGTGATGGAATATGACTCTAACTTCCAAACTTCAAATCCAGCTTTATGGGCTAGTGCAATATTCCTATGTTTAAGCTACATACATGTTCTTCCTTGAATCAACATCTGGGTGTTGAAGTGGAGTTATTTAATTCATGGATCTAATTTTCATATAACCAATAATATAGCTTGGACTTTATCGGTTACAATGAAGGTATAATTCCAAATATTCTGTTCCATTATGCTTTCTTAGGACTGTCAGCCTTCCGCTGGGAAAGTGAAGGGAGAAGGACAGGAGGGTAAAACAGTAGCGTTTTGTCCAAATCCTATAGCTTCATATTGCCATGGTGATATCAGTGCTACGTATTCACCAGAACTGACATCATGTCATTGGTGCAATGTTGTTTTTCCAAGTATCCCCCACCTCCACCTCCAGGCCAGGTCTCCCTGTTTTTTCTAAAAGTGTTTGGCGTGAAACAGAAGAGCTAAACAACTGAATATGAGGGGTTAATTGGTTTGATAGCAATATTTGAGTGACAAAGAAAGCAGCACAGACATGGAGTTCTTTGAGCAACACAAATCTAAGTAAGAACACGGTCTGCCTTATCTAAACAAGTATAATTATCTGTCAGTGTTAATTATTGTGCTGTAGGTTTATATTAATGGAATCCTATAAATTAGGCCTTCCTCCCTATGCCTCTGTCTTGTTCAATTTGTATGTAAACCATCTCCCCCATGTTTAGAAGGACACTGTCTGGAAGATTTAAACTTTATATTGAAAAAAAAAAAGACCACAAAGGTTTTCTAAAACTGAAAACAATAAATACTGCCCAGAGTAGATTTTATGTTCTAAGTAAAGCACGTATTATGCCTGAGTTTTAAATTCCCTTGCATCAAGTTTGGATAATTTTGCACAATCCTTAGAATGCCCAGTGAAACTTTTTGGCTTCAGTCATCTTAAAATCACCCTTGGGCTGGGTCAAGCTAATTCTCCTAAGGACGTTAAAAAAAAAATCAGATTTTTGTACTGTAAAAAAACAATACACAGGAGTCTTATGACATCTTAAAGACTAATTTTTTTTTTATTCTAGCATAGGCTTTTGAGGATTAAAGCCAATCTGATTACAAAAAAAGTAAAACTTGAACCAATTTTAATGGGGGGTCAGCTAATTAGACAGCAGCTGTTTCTTTTTTTAAAGCTAGACTTATAGTAAACCCATTGCAATATCTATTGCACAATATGCACATATCATTAACATATTTTGGTTATTTGTGCCTTGCTATGAAATGTCATTTGACACTCCATCACATCCAGAATTTATTTGGCTAGCCAACAGACGATACGATGTTCAGCTTGTCAGCTTCCTAGATACAGCTGATTGGCCACTGTGTGAACAGAATGCTGGACCTGATGGGACTCTGGTCTGATCCAAGTTGGCTCTTCTTCTGTTCTTATGTTGTCAGATTGTGCTACAGTCAGGAAAGGGCTTTATATTTGGCCATTTTTAGGCCACTTTTTCTCTGAAAGCAGCTTACATAGACTTCTAAAGTACAAACAACCAATTTAAATAGCAAACAAAGAAAACAAACAGATTCACTGATAACATAATCTCCAGGCTGCAAACTATGGGCCAATTTCTTTCTTTAATTGGTTTATTCAAAGTATGTATGCCCTACTTTTCTCCTGATCAATGGGAGTCAAAGTGGCTAATGTTATGAGGGTATGGGGCCATCAAGTCACAATGACTTATGGTGACCCCAGCAAAGAATTTTCAAGGCAAGTGAGAAGCAGAGGTGGTTTGCTATTGCCTTCCTCTTCAGAGTCTCCTTTGGTGGTCTCCCTTCCAAGTAACAACCCAGCTTAGCTTCTAAGATCTGACAAGATTGGGCTATACCATGCAGCCTTCCCTCCCTAAAGTGGCTTACATATATCTAAGGAAAATCAAATATTACATTGGCAAAAAGGTAGAAGGAAGCAGGCTACAGCCTTCCCTCATTGGCTACTGAAGGCATAATTAAAAGGCTCTATTTTACAAAGCCTCTGAAACTCACATCCTCTGGAAGTCTGTTCCACAGGTGCAGCCACAGTTCTAACTGGCTTAAGTGAGGGACTACTAACAATGCCTGGTTTGATCATTGGTCCTACCTTGTGAGCACATATGGGTGCAGGTGATCTTGCAGATATGAGGGTCCCAGGCAGAGGCCAATATGCTGATTGCTTTACATAACCAGGTATTCCATCGGTACAGTCTTGGATTTCATTTTTTTCCTTTTTAACTTTCTCTTTTCATAATGACCTTTGGTTTTAGCTGATAAAGCTTGGGTTTCATGGAACTGACCAAACCTGCTGGGAATTGCAGTCTATGAAAAATTTGCCACCTTTGGGGTCGATGTTACTGTCCATGCGTTTTATCACCATACAAATGTATTGCCATGAAGTATGCAGTTATTGCTAAATATTTCTCTATATGGCATCCAAGTGGTCATCCAGCATTTCAGGCAATGGGCCAAAAAGGGTCAAACTAGCAATATAAAGGAGATAGAATGGGGGACATAGCTTTAAAACTGGTTTCTTTTTTTCTTTTTTCCCCATAATTCTTTATTGTTTTATATCATAAAACACATCCATCACCAACACCACCCCGTGCGACCTCCAAGCAGTAGATACATAAATAAAATTCCATATAATATTATATCACAATCAATCCAAGTACAACTCTATTGCTCATTTAAACTTCCATCTCAATCTTATAATCACTTTAACCTCTCAATTTCCTATTAACTGACTGATCATCCCAATTTTTTTAAACTTTCCCAAATACCTCGCCATCCTTCTAAACCAGTCCTCCTCTTGTTCACTAACCTTTAACCCATTCATCCTACGTATCTTCATCGTAATATACTCTAAAATTATTATACTATTCATTTTGTCCCTCCAGTGATTAATCGTCAGTTCCTTGGCTTCTTTCCAATTCCTTGCTATCACTTGTCTTGCTGCTACTAACATCAAATTTATCCATTTACCTTCCTCTTTTGACCTTAACCCTATACCATCCAGATTAATAAGTACCATTGCTTTAGATATTATTTCCCTTCTTCCCACGATCCCCGACATTTCCATACCAATCTGATCTCAAAACTTTTTTACTAAAGGACAATCCCACCACATATGACTGAACGTTCCCACCTCTCCACATTTCCTCCAACAATTTTTACTCCCAGTTTATGAAATATAGTACAATTTAACCGGTGTGTAATACCATTTCTGCATCATCTTCAAACCCTGCTCCTGTATGAACCTAGACATTGTAACAAAGGGAGGTAACCTAAAAATCCTTTCCCACTCTTTGTCCAAAAATTTTTCTTGAATATCTGTTTCCCAATATTCCTTCATAAAATCTCTCGGTGATTTCCCTATGCCTAATAAAACCTTATACAATTTTGAAACTATTTTTACCTTATCTTCTCTATACTCTTTCACCAATCTTTAAAACTGGTTTCTTCTGCCTGAAGTATTCAGCAATGGTCAGAGTGATAGACTTGTAAAGAACCATACAATACATGTGCCCTGGGAATTGTGCTATGGCTGAGCTATTGTTTTCTGCTAATCAGCTGGAAGCAGTTTCCACCAAATTTTCCCTCCACCAAACTCTATTATACTGAAGATATCTGTAAGATGCTCTCAAGCTAACAACAGTTTATTGGAATTTTACAGCTATCAGAAGGTAAATGAAGGTAGCATCACTTCCTTAAAGAAGAAAACAATATATTAAGTCCAGCAGATGTTTGGCCTCACTATGATCCATTAGATTTACCTGCCAGCTACGTTCTAAAGTGAGGTGGAATTGCCTCTGTCATAGTTGAGAAACACACCACTTTGTCTGGCCATATACTTAGTTGTCTAATAATACTGGGCTCATTTTTCACCTCTGAAAAATGAACAGTGAAGCTGTTGTCCTTTAAAGAGGCAAAATGAATCAGCCATTAATAACAAATATCTGACAAAGTGCTTAGCAAAGTAGACAGAGACTGGCCGCTCAAGATGAAGAGGAAAATGACAGTATTTGAGTTGTTAGGCCTATTGGATCTTGAACATAATGCTTATTTTTAATGCACCATCTAAAGAGTGTAGGGGCTAAAATCAACTATTACTAATAGTGCCTAACAGTCAGTGGGCTGGGTCCCGCCAGGTTTTCTTCACTCAAGGCCACCTAATTCACCTTCCTACTACTGACCCCCCCCCCCCTTCCAAATGGCTTTTGTCTGTTCAGGTCAGCATACCCTTTGGGTAGTCAAAAGAGACCCCTCTCCTTTTTCACCAGCAGAGAAGTTTATTGATTGATTTCTATCCTACTCATTCCGGTCTTTGCTGATTGATACAACCCAGAATTGTGACTTGGATGATCTCAGTATTTTTATCCCTGTTGTTTCAACCTGTATTCCATCCCCCCACTCACACCCCAGGCAAACTGAATGTGAGATTTTATTTTTGCACAATTTCCCCCGATAAAGGTAGACATTTTTATCATTATTTGTGCAGCAACAAATCAACAGTATATATTACACATTCAGTATGTACAGAGAACTACATTACATGCATAAATACCATATACATTATTAAAACTATATGACATGTACACAATACAAAGGAATAAATAGACTCAACAGCAAATGCAGAGAATGGGAAGGTCCGACAAACATATAAACAACTGTTAAAAGGAATGCTACAGGGCAGGGGTGGGCAAATTGCAGCCCGCGGGCCACATGCGGCCCACCATAGAGTTTTTTGCGGCCCGCCAAGACATGAAGATTAACAAGAGTAAATATAGATGCTCTTTGACAGACATTAACTTGCAGGCTGTGATGAGAATCTCAACAAGCAATCTGATTTCAAAAAAAATTGTAGAAAAGTGTGATAGGGTACATTTGTCTCATTAAACTGGTTCTAAAATTAAATGTGCTAGCAGCTATAGATGATATGAAATTAGCACAATAAATAAATTGAATAAAACTACCACTATTTTATTTAATTTATATTTATTGATTTTTATGATACAATTTATACCTTTTCTGAAATGTAAAGTTAACTAATGAATGCAATCATTTTAAAAGGTGTGGCCCTCCGCTAACCTCCGCTCCCACAAAGTGGCCCCCAAGCCAAAACAATTGCCCACCCCTGCTACAGGGAATATTCAAAAAGAAACTAAACCGTCGTTCTGAATAATGGTCCCAGGCCACTGAAGGCCTTGAAGGTCAACACCAAAACCTTGAACCTGATCCAGTACTCCACTGGAAGCCAGTGCAGCTCTCACAGCACAGAATGGATAAGTGCTGTACACGGAGTCCCCGCATTCTGTACCAGTTGGAGTTTCTGGGTCAGCCTCAAGAGTAGGTCCACATAGAGTGAGTTACAGTAATCCAATCTGGAGGTGACCATTGCATGGATTACTGTGGCTAGATCAGGGCAAGGCAGGTAGGGGGCAGGCCCGTAACTACAGTGGGGAATTTCAGGGCTCCTCCCCCCCAAATGTGAGGCACGCCCCAGAACAGCTGCTGCCCCTCCCCCTCCCATTTTCCCCTCTTCCCCTACTGTGACATTTAAAAGGCTCTCCAGTTGATCAGCAGCCCACATCTGGCCCTTTAAATCTTGCTGGATGGCCCTTTAAATCTTGGTGGAAGGGAGGGAGAGGGGCAGCTGCACATCTTCCCTGAACTCCAAGCGATGATTTCACTGCTTGGAGTTCAGGCATGGGCAGCCCCTGCTTGAAAAACACCTTTTTAAAGGGAACTCTTTAAATTGTTTTTTTCAAGTGGGGGCTGCCTGTTCCTCTGAACTCCAAGTGGCAAATTCGCTGCTTGGAGTTCAGGGAAGGTGTGTGGGTGCCCATCCCCTGCTGCCCCACAAAATGTCCCCATGCCTCACCAACCCAAAATTTCTGTCTACAAGGCTGGTAGGGGGCCAGTTGCCTGACCTCGTGCAGCTGAAAGAACGCCAGTCTAGCAACATTAGCAACCCGGGCCTCCATCATTAGGGACTCATCCAGAATCACACCCAAGCTTTTAACAGTTGGTGCCAGTCTCAAGGGCACACCATCAAGAGCTGGGAGTTGGCACCCCAAACCAGAATCTCCCTGCCCCAGCCACAGAACCTCTGTTTTAGGATTCAGTCTCAGTCGGTCGTATTTCAGCCATTCCACCATGGCCTCCAACCCCTCTGCCAGATTTACTGGGGCAGGGAACAGAAAGCAAAGGTTTCCCCATGAAAAGTAGCCAGGAGCAGAGAACAGGGATTTAAATCGCTCCAAGCCATTTAACACCCTGCTTTCTGCTCTTTCCATGAACCACCATGAACCACCAGAAACTGCCTTAAAATTTGTGGAAGTTCATGGCAGCTCTTCAGTTTGTGAACTTCTGCTGGCAAACCATGAACTGCCCAAAATTCATCACGAACTTATGTTCATGAACCAGTTTGTGCCTATCCCTACAAATAACACTATTCATAATATCATATCATTAGCACATATAGCCAGTTGCTATAGACCAGTGTAAATTCTGTTCCTAGTCATAAAAAGGGCTCCCTTATAGAAACCTTGCAGTTCCTGCTGCTGCTCTCTTGAAGTTGTTGTACTTACCAACTCTTGTACCTGAGAGCAGATCAAACTTCGTCCGAGTCTCCCATTCTGTTGAGCAATGATCCAGCTGAAAGTTGCAACAATTCCTGGTTTAGACATTCTGACCAAAGTTTAAACATTATGCATGTATATTGGAGACATCAGACATAGTTGGAAAATAAGCGTTGGGAGGCTGTATTGAATTACTTCAGAGAACAGAGAAAAAATAAATGGATCAAAGAGAGAAAATAAAAAGTTTCAGTTTGGCATTTTTATTATAAATACTACAATCAAGATTGTATTTCACTCTTTCTCCCAGCAATTTCCTATTCTTCCCAGTCCTGAAATGATGCAGACTTATCACATTAAATTATTGCTACATGACTTAAAAAACAATAAACCAGAATTCATATTATTGCACTAGGGCTTTCTTCTAAATAAATAAAGCATCCCTCAGCCATGTTAATATATAGAGTGTTCAAAACTGAGAAGCAAAATTGTTTGATTCAGAACTCTTATAATTATTGCCCATCATTGTATTAAAGTGTCATAACACTTTGGCTCTGATGCATTTCTAGGTATGCTTTATTGTCAGGACAGGTTCCTTCCAGGTGTTCATGTAATCCTTTATGAATGTAATAGAAACATGTAGAAAATATGTGGAAAATATAATGGAAAATATAGATTCAGGTGGGTAGCCATGTTGGTCTAAAGCAGCAGAACAAAGTTTGAGTCCAGGGGCACCTTTCAGACCAAGAAAGTTTTAATCTGGGTATAAGCTTTCATGGGCATGCAACTTCTTTGTTTTAATGGAAAATAAATCATTAAATAAATGTTTAATGCATCTATTTTGGCACAATGGTATGCCAAATATAATAGTATACAAATATGTAATTAAGTTGATACAATGGTTACGCAGACAGATTGGGTAATCCCCCTAAATACTAATATCTAAATTTTCAATCCACTCAGTTGCTGCTTGGGAGAGTTGAAAGAGCTCAGTTACATCTCCCTGAAAATCATGATGCTCACATTAATGTGACAGATGGAAAATAGTTTGACAGGCTGCACCACAATCGCATCCAGGTCCTGGTATTTTGCCCCATTTAAAAAAATAGGTCTGCACAACTGCCAAAGCTGGTTCATATTATATTATCTGTCTTCCTTACTTTTCATGGCAAGTCAAATCCTGAGGGCCTCTTGTTGGTGTTTATCAAGTTATGGATATTGGGTGGAACTGATTGCATCCAAGTTCACACATTCATTCCCTAGCTCAAAATTATGGCTGTTCCTTTATGTTTCTTATTCAGTTTACTCATTTTGGACAGAAGTATGAAAAAGTCCAATTCAGAGTCAATTGTTTTACAGTTTAAATTTTGATTGGTTAAAACCTCTTGTTGGTTTATTTAATATCAGAATTAATGCTAGCTGTATTAATTAATCTGATAATTATTCTCAGTGTCAGTGGGAACATACATTTATTTATATAACTTCCCCCCCCCCCCCACAACACACACACAAAATTATTGAGATGCAGTTCTTGGGGGCTGCAAATTTTGCCCAAGGTATCCTCCCTGCCAATTAGCACACAGATAAATGAAAAGATCCCTATGAAAAAGTCAGTTAAAAATCTCCCTTGCACATTGGGCACTGGGAATAGTGGTACTGTTTTGCTTTCTTTCTTGGTATGCACAAGTGGCAGGTGGCAGGGTCTAAATTTTTCCAAAAAATAAAAAGTTCAAGAAAATGGAACTGAACTCTGAATGCTTACAACCCTGGCTTCAGCTTTCTGCATTGTTCTCCCAGCATGGCTCTAATATGGATGTCAAGTTGGATGGGAAGAAAAACACTGAAGCACTACATTTCCTCCTCTGTGCACTGTGGGTTCTTTGGGAACAGCCCTCCACCCCAGCATTTTCTACAGGTGAACAGGAGTAGTGGATGACTGCGTATTTTTCCTGCTGGGGCTAATAGCCACTGGGAAAGACAATTTGTATGAGGAAGTCTCTGGCAGGTAGTAATGACAATGAACCATTACATGCACACATCTTTCTGCAGTTTTTCAGAGCAGTAAGCTTTTAATCTTGACTTTGGATTCTGTGTCCGCCTTGCACACCATTCTTTTTCCTCCGGTATATTTATTCTGCTGCTACATTTTTTAAAAACACACTTTTCTAAATCAAGGTGGAACGTCACTTGTGACATTTGGGTGCAGCATCCACTTAAAAAAAAACAAAAAACTCCACAATTGCCCTATCGCCGCTGCACAGTAGCGTCCAGCAAGCACCTTCCATTTAAATCCTTGTGGTTCAAGTTTTCTGCATGCATTTTAGCATTAGTTTATTGAATGAAAGGGAACAGAGAGGAGTCCAAGCAAAGGGGGGGGGGGGGGGAGAGAGACCCACTGTTGAAACTGACCAGACTTTTTTTTGACACTGACAAGCAGCGGAGAAGTCCCATTTTCCACACTGTCAACCGCTAAGGGATTCTCTGCTGTGTTATCAGCCACTGTGTTATCAGCCACTGTGAAACAATGGGAGTCACATGATCTCATAATATGGGGCAACATATTCAGTGTACAGAATGCATGGTAGTACCCACTGGCACTACAAGCTATGATCAGTGGCAACATGTGTGTGCGCGCACTTGAGTCTGTGTAGTCGGCTACAACTCCACCACACTTTGCACATGTCTGCAATGTGTATGGGGAAGGAGTCCCCTGCCAGAAGCTCTGGAGAGCTTTTTTAGTCTTGTGCCATTACATTGGAAAAAAATGGGGGGGGGGGGGTATTTTTGCTGATGCTTTAGCGCAACTGCATAGTAATGCCAATTTCCTGCTCTTTCTTGCAAATTTGCGTGGTTTTCTCTTTGTGGTTTTCTAATTTGTTTTTTTTAATTATGTTTATTTGATACATTCTACATACATGTCATTCCCAAAAAAGGAAAACAAAAAAATTAAAATATTCTGGGGTGTGGAGTAAACCTTAACAGTAAAAGTCATAAAATATACAAACAAGAGAAGTATCAACAGGAAATCTGAGCAGGAAAGGTCAACATTACATCTCAGGTTTAATCAGAAAATTGCCTTCAGAAAATATTTTGGAATCTACCCCATACCACTGGAGAAGGACCTCTTCTACATCCTCCTTCCCTGAAGTACCTGGGATCACCATCTCAAATTCATATATATATCACTCCACAAGAAAAGGGGGAAAAGGAAAAATTGAAATATTCTGGGATGTGGAGTAAACTTTTACAGTAAAATTAATAAAAACAGAGACTTATGCAATCAAGGAAAGTATCAACAGGAAATCAAGGCAGGGATGGTTAACATTACATCTCAAGTTCAGAAAATTACCCTCAAAAAATATTTTGGAATCTACCCCATACCACAGGAGAAGGATGTCTTCTGCACCCTTCCTTGAAATACCTGGGACCTGCCAACAAGAGAAAGTGACTTTCTAATTTGATCCTGCACACTGGTCGTGATCTTGGCAGTTTTTTTAGAGCCTGTTCTGTGCGGATTGCACTCTATCCTCCAAATGGATTGATCCCAAACAATTCTTAATTTTGGCAATTTGCAGAAGGTCCATGTGGCTCTGCTGCCATTTTAATGTTAGGCCTCCAGAGATTGCCAAAATTGTCCCCCCCCCTTTGTTCACTAAAGCATTAAAGGGGAGAATATTTTCAAAGCTTTAGGCTTCCCATCCTAGTGTCTCTCTCTCTTTACATCTAATGCCAATTTCATTCTGCTCTGATGATTCACCCCCCTTCATTTTTTTTGTGTTTATGCAGCACTGAAATCCTTTTTTTCCCCTGCACTGGAGACACTGCCATTTACCTCCTCTTCAATCCCCTTTTCAAGTCAATACCAGCAGAGAACTAAACCTTGCACTGCTCTTTTTAAACTTCCCTCCATCATTTTATTTTTTTAATTCAGCAACCTGGGACTAGTGATAGTCTTATATTGCTAGACTCATGCCACTTGTTAAAAAAATTAAAAATTAAAAATGAGGGGAAAATGGAGCTTGTACACCAATGAAGGGGGGAGGATGGTGGAAGGTGCAGAGTGGGCAGAAGGACCTTGATGTGGGTGGGGGAGTGATTGAGGGGCAGCAAAAGGGTGGGGAAATCCAAGGGAATCTGTACACTTTTGAATTACCTTCACTTAGAAGCGAAACAAGGGGAAAATCAGCACAAAAGCACTCTCAGAAAACCAGTGGAAACAGTGACCAGAAAGTGAACTGAGCACTGAAGGGAGGAAAATCAATGCAGAATGACAAAGGAAACCCGACAGACAGGTACTGTAAAACTGAGGGAAGACACCTGTGTATAGGCCCTTGTTGACTTTTAACTTGATATATATATAATGTATGTGTTTAACTATGTTCTTAAATTGTGTATGTTTATTATTTGTAAGCTGCCTTGGTCATTGTAGAAAAGTGAGATATAAATATATTAAATAAATAAATAGGTAGTGCTACTGCATGCTTTAATGGCTCCTGTGAGCCAAACTCAACATGAATTTAGAGAATTTATGAGAATTTCACCATTTGGCCTGCAGTATGGTACTGATAGGCAATCTTATTCCCAACCCCATGCCTTTTACATTTCTGAAACAGAGCCCCCTCGCTCCAGAGTTGTTTTGACATTTTAAAAGGTGCATGAGGAGGAAACAAGACCATCTGTTGATACCACACTGCAGGCCAACAAGCCCTCAAAACAAGTTTAAAATGGCTATATTATCTTTTAAAATTTCAGTGGCAACCATGGATTCTCCCTGTGGCCACTGTCATGTTTAGTTTTGCTCTGAGAAGGTCAGGAAGGTCCCACACCTCTCATTTTGCAGAATGCACAAAACAAAAATGTTCAGGAGAGCATTTTTTTTGAAAGATGTTAGAACTGCAGGGCACCTTTATAATGGCATTCTAGGTCCCCCCTGTTTTTACTGCATTGTAGTAAACCTTGTAATCTACCTTCTGTATCATTTATGGTGTACCTTGCCTTAAATGGTTGGATGTTCATATTATCAATATATCTAATTTTCATGGTGGCCCCAGTTGTGGATACTTAAATCTCGAGATTGAAACCACGGACAGACATGACAGATTTTTATATAAATCTGAGAAAAGGCCAAGGTTAGCAGAAAAAATTGGAATATTAAAATATATATATACATGGGGGTTAACCTCTTAAATGCTAAAAGGAGTGCCTGTAGTTTTATAAAACAGATGATCTCAGTAGCTGTTGCTAGGCAACCACAACAGTATTCAAGCCTTCATTTCTATCAGGAAAAGATAGGAGGAAGGGGAGAGGCCCTTACCTTTGGCCTTTGAGGGAAGTGTCATTGAGGCCAGGCCTGGCAGCAGCTATCAGGCAACTTGCTACCATAAGACTTGCATGACTCACCCAGTCCCAACAGCTTGCAGTTGTTCAACACCAGGTACCCCATGAAAGCTCGCATAGTGATGAGAGTTTCAGACTAGAATCTGGGAGACCCAAGTTCAAATCCCCACTCAGGGGCAGAAGCTCACTTTGGGTCAGTTGCAGCCTACCATACCTCACAGAATCGTCATAATGATAAAAAGGAGGGGAGGAGAGTGGGTTCGTATTACAGAGAGAGAAGTGGTATGTAAATGAAGTGAATTACAAATACAGCTAAAGATGGGAGGCAGATAAAAGATTCATATCTTTCCCGAAATTTCATTCTATTTCACCCTACATGTGAGGCAGTTATTGCAAAAAACAGGGAAAAGAACAAGGGCGGGGAAGGGACCAGATAATTGGGAAACTACTGTAATACAGTTTCAAATCATCAAAACAGTTGGCCGGTATCTGTTATTAGCTGCCATTTCTATGACAAAAATAGTTAAAACTCCAGACCCAAAATATTATGGCATCAAACGGATATATATTAGATCAAAAAGGCATACTTCCACAAAACCTAAAAAGGGAGAAGGAAGTAGATTAAAATCAGGTCACCGCTTCGTAGAGCGATACAGGCTACCTTAATTGGTTTGTGTCACTGGATGGAGAATAACAGCAGTGTAGTTCCGAGTAAAATACTTCAGCAAGTAATTACCATTTTCAAGAAATGGATCCAACCTGGCTCCCCTAGAGCAGCTGCAGGAGAGCGCCTCTAAAATAACAGAAACAGCAGGCTTGGGTGAAATAAGACTGTTTACCCAATCTTATTCTTTTGTGTATGTGTGCGCTCCCCACATACACACATACTGGAACATGACCTGAAGGAAATGAGGTAGAAAGAACTGTGCAAACTGTTTAACTTGCAATGCAGGCACAAAGAGGCTTGTCCATTTTGCATTAAGAGCAATGAGAGTCATTCTCGGTTATGGCTTCCACTGAGCTTATGCTGCAAAACAGGAGACTAATGTCGGACAGTAATGATACAAGAATGGCTGGACAGGTTCATGCCTATGGATTGTTTCCTTTAATTGCAGCTGTGTTATTGCATGCTGTAAGCAGAATACAATGTGCATTCACCATAGGAGGAAGCACTGCTAGCACTAAGGGAAGACAGAGCCTTTGACAAGAGTGTTCACAGCAGATTACTGTGAATGGCTTCTACACGGTATTTAAATGGACTGAATTTGCTTGCACAAGTCTCAGTATAATTCTTTCTGAAAACAAGAGGAAGCCATGCAAGTTGTTCTATATGTGCTACTGCTTCTGGGTCCACAAGCATGATCATACTGGTGGCATAGCCTCTACCTAGCAGGTGGGAAGATCCTGCTAACTGGCTAGCAGCAGCTAAAGAACATCTAGTTGGGTTTGATTCTCCTCTGCTCCAGGTATTTAAGGTATGGACATGCCCTAAGGCACAAATCAAATGGATCTCATACTTAGCCTGAGGGTTGTAGCTTAGAGCAGGGAGAAAGATCTGCCAAGGGCAGGGGGGAGAAAGTCCTGCTCTGCCACTCTGTTGTTTATTTGTTTGTTTTTCTTGCATTTCTCTTATACTGTACTTTTTGTATTGCAAACCATCTTGGGTATCCATAGGGAGCAAAGCAGGACAGAAAGGCATACACAAATGTGTCAAGAATCCCCAATCCAAGGGATTCTTGGTATTGGCCAGTAGAGCTCAAAATTACAAAACTGGGGAGTGAGTGTCCGCACACTCACCAGTTCTGATATCTGCCACCAGCCCCTTGGACTACCCACATAGTCAGAAGCTAAGGGGAAAGCTTGTAAACTTACTGGGATTTATCAAGAAGGTCAACCCTACAAGATAGACCACTTGCAGAATGAGTTTCCACAACAATTAACCTGGTAGGTAGACTCTTAAGGTCTAAAGTACTGGAATAGGATTGAGACTTCTGAAGCACAAAACACATCACGTATAATCAAAGGATATTTATTAAAGTGTGCAAGAATATGTCAGAAGAACATAGCAATGAGAATGAAAACTAAAGACTACATTTAAAAGACTAACTATACAGTATGACATGAATTCAAAGTTACCAGATGTTAGCCTTCTGAGTTGATGTCAGGTAGCAATCCATGTCTCTCTATCCAGAGAGCATTTTGCCAGGCAAGAGCCTGGTCCATTCCAAGGTAAATTCGTCATACCTCATGCCAGCCATTGCTAGCTACAAACTAAGAACAGAATGACTAACTTTTTAAAGGCCTAAGATTTGAGAGGGCTGGGGCCCTTTAGCCCAATCAAAAATCAGACCATTGAAGGTTTGTTGACATGAATCTGTTACAATGGATGGCACAGGAGAGGGCCACTTTATGTCGGGATGGCAGGGGTTATCTGCAATCTAACCCATCCCTTGCATAGAGTAAATCACAGCAACAACTGAAGGATACACTGGCACCAAGTCCTATCCTGGTAAACAGATGTTTTGTCCCTGTACCTCAATTATTATCCAAAGATTACAAGGTCAATTTGCCAACTTTTCAATATCAACAGCCAGTTATCTCCCATTTGGCCGCTTCAACCCATCTGCAGGCCTAGAGACTAATATGAAGCCTGAGTGTATTAGTGTTTCTAATGGAAGAACAAGACACTGAACTAAAGGTCCAATTTCTTGACAAAATGATTGAATGAATTCTTGCTCAGATTATTCTGTTCATTCTTGGAAAACATAAGAACATAAAGGTTGCCCTGTTGGGTCAGACAGTGGTCCATCTAGCCACACCTTCTTTCACACAGTTGCCAATCAGTTGCCCTGAAGGGCCAACTAGGGTTGTCAACCTCCAGGTGGGACCTGGAGATCTCTCACTATTACAATTGGTCTCCAGCTAACAGAGATCAGTTCACCTGGAGAAAATGGCTGCTTTGGAGGGTGGACTCTGTGGTATTATATCCAGCTGAGCTGCCTCCCCTTCCTGAACCCTGTGCTTCTTAGGCCCAATCCCCAAAATCTGCAGGAGTTTCTCAACCTGGAGCTGACAATCCTAGGGCCAACAAACTGAGTAGAAGCCAACGTCTTACTTAATATTGCCTCCTAGCATTCAGAAGATTACTGCCTCTGGGCATGGAGATACCCTCTAGTCCTCTTGGCTAGTAGACGTTAATGAACCTATCCTCCATGATCTTGTCTAAACCCCTGCTAAAGCCATCTATGCTAGAGGATGCACTTGATGGGAAAGCTCTACGATCTGTTGAATATAGCTGCAATGTTTGAGATGGACCCGAGGACAAAGGCCTTCAATGGACCTGAAGCAATACCTATTCATTCATACAAGGAGTTGATAACTCAGTTTTGCTGGAGATTTAGCATATAATTCAGAATGTGTGTGAAACCTATCTGAAAACAACCCACCGGTGTCCTCTGTTCAACTCAGTTCTATTCCAAAATGAAATGTTTGAGCTGTAAGTTTCTGCCTCAAGTGACCTCTCTTTTTCTTCACATTCTGATGCTAAAATGCTGACATCTTTATTCATAAAGTATGGCAGATGGTGTTGTAATGCAACAGTGCTTCTAATACAATTATTCTATCGCTTCTTTTCCCTCGTCTGCGGAGATACTGACCAAATCATGACTTCATGCTTGGAACAACCTGCTCATTATTGCCCGGCATAAGGCACCTAAGAAATATCAGATCTGGCCCTGATGTGGCATTATTACTGCACATGAGACTACAGTTTTTAAAGTAAATTTGTGACCTTTTTGAGCAATGTTAACCAGAAGAGTGTGGGAAAAGACAAAGAAAGACCCCAAAGAGACTTCAATGGCTGTTAGCTATCATGGCTCATGTTCAGAGTTAGTATCTCTCTGAACGCCGGGGGGGGGGGGGGGGAAGGCAACAAATGGAAGATTTTTTTTAAACTTCTGTGCTTTCTTTGTGGTCCTTTTGTGAGAACAGGATACTGAATTAAATAATCCTTTGGACTGATCCAGCAAGTTTTTATTTTTATGGCCTTATAGACTGCTGGCAACTGCTAGTTACTTTTAGAATATCGATATCCATTCTTATTTCCCTTCCTTTAATTTTTAAATCAAATATCATAATGTACATTACAGAGTCATGCATACATGCAAACTCCTTCAGCTAATATGAAGATCATAACAAATCTCTTTTCATGTTTTGTTGCCATCTCAGTTAACCAATGCTGCCGTTCTAGAGTCTTTAAAAAAAAAAAAAAGCTCCAATAGTCACAGACCATGTTACAAACTTTGTTCCAAACCAGAGACAGGGATTTTTCTTTGGTGGTAACTCACCATTCCTACCTGCTTCACTTTTAGGCACCAGGTGAATACATTTCTTTTTACCCAAGCTTTTAATAGGGGGCTGATCTTTTTCCAGTGTTTTAATGTTTTCCAATATTTTCCAATGTTTTAATGAGCTTGAGACCAGTTTTATGAGAATTCTTTTATTCTGCTAAATGTTTTGTGCTTTTTTTATTCTCAGGCTGAGGGTTTTATAGCTGAGTTTTTAATTGTTAATTTTAACAATTTAAAAACAATCTGTCAAGCATATACCTGGAGAGGCAGCATATACATTTACTAAATAAATAAATTAAACATGGCAAAACTCTTCTCATATAAATATGAAATTACAACAGATTTTGAAAGAATAATCCACTGAAGCCTTTCCATGAGAGGTGATGACTAGATGTGGATTCAAATGGCCCAATGGCTTCCAAATTATTCCTCCCAACATTCAGACTGCATGAAGACATATACTGTAAGGAAGGGTCATCACCAGTGGATACACACTTGCTCCATTCCTGTATTGTGGCTGCTCCAAGAAGTGCTTGCTTACTTTCTCATAATTATGTTTAGGATTGTCAATGTATTTTTCTGTTCCCGGACTAGTCATACAAAACAAAGGTCTGTAAATTCATCTCTTGAATAAGCCAGGAAATGATATATAAAATACTGCCTACTAAATTCCCAATTGCATTTTAGTTTGTTTAAAGGGAGAAAGTAATTTACTGGTTTTACTGCTTCTTGGACTATCCTTGAGCTGGTAATTTAATTCTGTATTCATTTAGGTTGAATTATATGAAGGAACATCTGCAGCAAGTCCTAACCCTAACTACATTTCAAAACAATTAGGCAGTAATAACCAAAGGTGCAGGATAATATCAAACCCTGATAAGGAAAAGGAACAGAGGATTAAACATATGAGGCCTGAGAACTCAAATTAAATTTGGACTTTAATTGAGAAAATGAAAACTTATGGAAGAGTGGGTACAGTAATTCTAAAATATTGTTACAACTGGGCAACAACAGTGGACAAAGGTGTTTTATTCCTTGGGCTGCATGTTGTGGAAGGGCTATATGAGGTAGGGTTCCCAGGTCCTCCCTGGCCACCAGCAGGGGATGGGGGAGTAGGGTTGCCAGATCCAGGTTGAGAAGCACCTGGAGATTTGGGGATGGTGCCTGGGGAAGACAGGGACCTCAGTGGGTTACAATGCCATAGAAGCCACCCTCCAGAGTATCCATATTCTCCAGGGGAACTGATCTATGTAGCCTGGAAATGAGCTGTAATTCCAGGGGATCCCCAGGTCCCACCAGGAGTATGGCATCCCTAGCCCAGGTGCCACCTCCAACTTTGCAAATACCTGCAGATTTGGACAGTGCATGTGAAAGGTGGAGTTTTGGGCAGGAAAGGAGCTCAGCAGAGAAGTAATTCCATAGAGTTCACCCTCTGAACCTGCCCTTTTCTCCAGGGAAACTGATCTCTGTAGGTTAGATGTACCTTTTCTCATTATTTCTCTTGTTAATTAAAAAAAGTCAAACCGTTAAGAAGAGAAGTGAAAAGGCAGATAGACAGTTCAATTTGCACTACAATTAATTTAACTGCAAGGGTGGATCCAGACAGTTTTTCACTCAGTCTCACCTAAATCCCTCTTTACCCCAGCCCCCATCAAACATTTTTTTTTTGCCTTATGATCCCCAGCACTGCCATTTGGTGGTCAAAGGGCACCTTCATCTCCCTTTTCAACAGTGGAAAAGCTGCTTGGATCCAACACCATCATTTCACATTTCTGTGAGAGTTATCCACATTAGTGTTTTAGTTCAGAGCCAGTTTGGAGTAGTGGTTAAG
The DNA here is from genome assembly GCA_029233225.1 of Lepidodactylus listeri. Classification (NCBI taxonomy): domain Eukaryota; kingdom Metazoa; phylum Chordata; class Lepidosauria; order Squamata; family Gekkonidae; genus Lepidodactylus; species Lepidodactylus listeri. The sequence goes on along the minus strand of JARCFY010000006.1, from coordinate 38,906,924 downwards.
AGCAGCAGACTTTAATCTGGAGAACCGGGTTTGATTTCCCACTCCTCCACATGCAGCCAGCTATGTGACCCTGGGTCAGTCACAGTTCTCTCAGAGCTTTTCTCTCAAGAGCAGCTCTCTCAGACCACTCTCAGCCCCACCTACCTCATGAGGTATCTGTTGTGGGGAGAAAAAAGGAAGGAGATTGTAAGCCACTGTGAGACTCCGAATGAAGGGTGGGGTATAAATCCAACTCCTCCTTCTTCTTCAATCCAAGTCTCCAATGTTTACCCCACTAGAAGTTATAGAAATATATCAATGTGATGCTATTAATTAAAGATTAATCCAGTCTTCCAACATCAACCTACCAGCACCGTGTAGTGGTTAAAGTGTCAGACTAGGATCTGGGGAATCCAGGCTTGAATCTCCTCTTGTGCCATGGAAGCTTGCTGGGTGACCTTGGGCCAATCCCACACTCTCAGCCTAACCTACCTCACAGGGTTGTTGTGAAGATAAAACAGAGAAGAGGTGAATGATGAAAGCTGCTTTGGGTCCCCACTGGGGTGAAATGTGGAATATAAATAAAGTAAAATAAAATAATAAATCTGTGACTTTAAGATTCAAACACAAGACTGCATGAGCATTTGCATCTGGGATCACTTTTCCTTTCTATGGATAGGGAAGTTCGATGCAATCCCAAACAGAATTATACTGTCCAGATCCATTGAAATCATTGGGCTTAGAAGGCATTAGGTCTGTTTGGGATCGCACTGTTACAGTAGCATACCTGACAAGTCTCTTCCCAGTGGCATGGAAAACAACAGTAATTAAGGCACTGTGACATTGTCCTGTGGTAGCCTAATAAAGTCCTGAAGTACTGCTAATGTTGCTCCTATTTATGTTTAATAGGAATTAACATTTCTGTCTCCTGCCTTCTTTTTCAGCTCCAGACACTTAACACTTATTAGTGTTAAACCTTTGAAGAACAGGCAATACAGTAAGCAAAGAACTCTGTGAAAAGGAGCTCAGAACATTGTAACTGGCTTTGAATATGCAGAAGAAGAAGAAGAAGAGTGAAGAGTACTGGACTCGGGAGACCAGGAATGGTGAAATCATGAAGCCTTTATTGGGTGATTCAGCATGTCCAGTAGATGGTCAGATCAAGCATGCTTCCAGGGCTCCAGGGCCCTCATTATATGCTGGCCGGAGCCACACCTCTGGCCGCACCCGAAAGACCTGATAGGGGCTTAACATATGTGCCTGTTTGTCATAGGTTCCCTGGAGGAGCCTTTGACCGCATTGGCTCCCCAGGGAGAACCTAGGTCCCACATTGGTGGAGGCTTAGAATCTGGACGTCTATTGTTCCTCCAGATTCAAGCTCCCCTCTCTGCCTGACCATGTGCTCTGGCCATGCGGCGGGTGCCATTACTTGGTAGCACATGGCAGGCTGGTTGCTACACAGAACATACTACATTACACCCCTCCCCCCATAGTCCGGACTGTCCCTTGGCAAACATAGTCTCTGAAGTGCGTGGGATGTTTCCATTCTCTGGTCGAGCCGCGTGGATACACCAGAGCCGCCAGTGTAGGGAGTGGAGATTCAGGGATATCTGCCACGGGCTGAGCCAGGTCTAGTGCTGGCGCAGGGATGGTGACTGGAGTGATGTCTGGGCGGGCTGCTTCTGTGGAGTCCTCCTGCAGAGTCTCAGCCAGTCGCTGGGCGGGCGGATCATCTGTCTCTGGTACCTCGGGTTCCGCATCTGGGAAGTCCAGCCCTGGATCGTCCGCAGAGAAGGCGTGCACGCAGCGGCGAAGCTGGTCCACGTGGTGCCTCCACTGTTGTCCTTCCTCGCCCGCGACTTCATAGGAGAGGGAACCAGTGACATGGATAATCCGCCCCGGCAACCACAGGGGACCCCGTGCACAGTTGCGGATGTAGACCGGGTCCTCCAGCACGAATCCTCTGGGAGCCTTGGAGACATTGGGTTCTTTGGAGGCGGCCGGTGCTCGATCAGGGTGGAGCCGGTCGAGCTGGGTTGTCAGCCGGTGGCCCATGAGCAGCTTTGCGAGGCTGCGACTGGTAGCCGAGTGAGGGGTGGTGCACTGGCCGAATAGGAAAGCTGTTAACTTAAACCCCATATCCCCCTGGTCCATGCGCCTCATCGCCTCCTTAGTGGTGCGGACCATTTGCTCTGCTTGGCCATTCGTGGCTGAGTGAAAAGAGGTGGATCTCACATGCCAGATGCCATGGAGCTCCACAAAGCACTGGAACTCCACGGAGGTGAAAGCCATGCCGTTGTCCGAGACTATGGTGTCCAGCAGGCCATGGATGGCAAAGATGTGCCACATTGCTCGAATGGCGGCTTCAGAGGAGGTGGCGTGCACCGGAATGACTTCCAGCCACTTGCTGTAGCTGTCGACCAGGACAAAGAAAAGCTCCCCCTGTACCGGGCCCGCAAAGTCCACATGGAGCCGGGACCAGGGGCATTGGGTGGACTCCCAGGGGCAGACAGGAGTGTTTGGAGGGTCCAGATGGGTCTCTTGGCACTTTTCGCAGCGGCAGACCTGGTCCTCTATCTCCTTGTCAAGGCCTGGCCCCTAGACATAGCTCCGGGCCAGGGCCTTCATTCGTACTACCCCAGGGTGGTGCTCATGCAGAGCAGTCAGCACTCACGGGCAGAGGTGTTCCGGAATCACTACCCTTGAGCCCCAGAGTAGGCACCCCTTGTGGGTGGAGAGTTCTGCGCACCAGATTGAGAAGGCCATGAACTCAGGGTCTGGATTCTTGGGCCACCCCCTTTCCACCCAGTTGGAGACCCAGGAGAGTTGACGGTCCCGGGCCGTGCGCCGGGCCATGTCCCATACCTGAAGCGGCCAATCCAGCAGGTCCTCAAGCAGAGCAACGTGGTAAGCTGGAGCTGGGTCGGGGTTGCAGAAGGGCAGTGGAAGGTGGCTGAGTGTGTCCGCATGGCCCATGGCCTTCCCTGGGTGATGCACCAAGTCGTAGTCATACCCCATGAGGAAGATCGACCATCGGAGGACTCGCGGGGACAATATCTGTGGCGTGAGGTGATCCAGGGCGAGGAGGCCCAGAAGAGGTTTGTGGTCCATGGCGACTGTGAACTTGTGCCCGTACAAGTAAGTATGGAGCTTTTTGACCCAGCCACGATCGCAAGCGCCTCCTTGTCTACCTGAGCATAGTTCCTTTCGGCTGGGGCTAGGGTCCGGGAGTAATACGCGACCGGGACCTCCTGGCCGTCCGGCAGTTTGTGACCCAAAACTGCCCCCACCCCATAAGGATCACAGGCCAATACGATGGCCAATACGATGGGCAGGGCTTCATCAAAGTGGGCAAGGACCGCATTGGACATTAGGAGGTCCTTGATGCCCTGGAAGGCCACTGCCTGGTGGGGACCCCAAGTCCAGGTGGCACTTTTATCCAGGAGCCTGTGTAAGGGCTCAGCTACCGCTGCCTTGTGGGGAAGGAAGGCGTGGTAGAAGTTGATGAGTTCCAGGAAAGACTGCAGCTCAGCCTTGGACTTGGGGGTCGGGGCATCGGAGATGGCCTTTACCTTGTCCTTAGTGGGGTGAATTCCATGGGCGTCCACCTTAAAGCCAAGGAAATCCACCACAGGCACCCCAAGGAGGCACTTCTCATGTTTCACCTTCAGGCCAGCGTCCTGGAATCACTGGAGGACGAAGCATAGGCGGGCCGAGACGGTCTTGACATCCAGAGCCGCGATCAGGACATCGTCAAAAAAGGGCTGCACACCTGGAAGACCTTTTAACAAATGGTCCATTAACTCTTGGAAGATACCGGGGGCTACGCTGACCCCAAACTGGAGGCGCTTTAGCCACTACACCAAACTGGTGGCTACCATTAAAAAAAAACCTTACTACTTCCTGAGTGCACAGTCATAATGTTGTGATGTGATTTAAGGAGTGGTTGCAAAAAGGAGATGACATAAAATACAACAATAGCACCCTATCTTCTCAGGATGCTGGAAATATAGTTACTTGCCTTCCAGGTAATACAGTGCGACAGGTTGCAACCCATGCATACCTTTTGATCAACATACCTTAAAGGATACTTGCACCCTCCAGTATTTCACCAGGAGCCCTCCAGGCAGAGGAGGACAACAGTGAGTTACCATGTATTAATTAAGAGCAGCAGCTTCTCCCCACTGGAGACTGGCTTTATTGCAAATACTTTCATTAACATTTAAAGGTTAATAGTATGTTTAAATGCTTTATTGTTGTCATCGACCTTGCATTCGAAGTTTTTTGTGAAAAGTTTAATTTTTGGAAATATTTATGAATTGGGATTATTTCTATATTCTTCTTTTCTGGAGGGTAAAGCAAAAGATTAAGCTTTCAAAATGTATATACATTAATTTGGCACAAACTGCTTAACATGGCCTCATTTGTATCAGGTTAAGATAAATCCAGGTGGGTAGCCATGTTAGCCGAATTGCTTTAATTTACACTTAGCAATTGGCAAAATACACGGGTTCTTGCCAACTATACCAGGGTCCCACCCCTCCCGGGAGTTCTCAAGGAAAGAGGCACGTGAGGCAGATAGCAAATTAAATGCTGTTTACTAAATGATGTTGTTCAAGCACACAAAAACAGATTCTCACATACATACACACAGGTCTAGGGAAATAAAGATAGAAAATAGCACTGTTGCAATTTGCAGGAGTTCATTGGTGGGGAAGCAATACGTTACCTATCCTAAAGAGGAGTTGTCTGACCGAAGGAAGTTCCAACAGAAGATTAGAGGGACTGGAAAGGCAAGCTGGGGGGGGGAAGGGTAAAGGGGAGGTAAAGCAGATAGGGGACGATGGCTTAAGAGAGCGATGGCTTAAGAGAGCGAATGCCTCTGCGCAAGGTCTTTTATTAGGTGGTCTTGGGGAGGCTGCACAGACCACATCCCACTAACACACCTCTTAGGTGGTCCGTCCCTTCTGGACCCTTCCATAGGTTAAAGGTGAACAAAGGGAGGAGGTCCAGGGGTTTGGTCAGTGTTGCAAAAGTATGACTTCACCAGGAAACAGACACTGAGTCTGGGGTCCGATGACTCACCTGGCCATACCTATTGTCAGTTGATGGTTTTAGCCAAGTATCTGATGGCTGGCACATTAGTTGCTAGGCAGTCTCGTTAGCATCAGTGGGGGAGTGGGGGTCAGCCAGCGGATGTCTGACATAAGGAGGCCTCGTGGCAAGAGGAATCCTTTGTCTTTGCCTTGGGTGAACTGCTTGGGGTGTCAGCCTCCTGGCTTGGGCTGGTGCTGGCTCCTATGTGAAGAAGAAAGCGCAAGTCCCTTCCACTGCTGGCGACACAGAGTTCAAACTTATGGATAAAAATCCATAAGAGCACAGAAGAGTGCCTTGCTGGCCAACATTTCCCCCCCTCGGAGACCTGAAGGCGTCAGGTGAAGGTCTCCGAATATGAGCGATACGATGATGAAAACTGAGACAGACTGCATGATGGTGACCCTGGAAGAAAGAGCTTGCAAGGGACGGACCCAGAAGATGACAAAAATCTATCGCAATAAAAATGTCAAATTGTTGCTGGGATGGACATAAAAACAAGGCTTTGTGCATTAAACCACCAAGGAAGCCTATGTAGAGATATTTAAGTCTCTAATTAGCAGAAACATCCTTAACTGAAATATTAAAAGTAGTTCTAAAAATTGCTTACTTTAAATTCATTGCGAAAAGCCTTATAGAAGCATTATAAATATCTATACATAAAGCATTTAATACTTATAGCGGAAGTGCACACATTTGTATCAATAAAAATACTCCACAAGGAATGCACAAGGAAATAAAATGGTTACAAACAATTCTTCGTCCATCTCTCCTGAGCGGCAAGGCTTTTCTGTTGGAACAGGGCAACTGGTGCTGTTTGAACAGGAGAGAGGCGCGCTTTACATTGTATCTAATGGAACACCAGGACTCGTATATCTTCGGCTCTTCGGAAGCCACTCGGGTCTTAATCAATAGCTCATGAAGCTCTCGGCTGCGCTCGTCACTTCTCGGCACGGACACGAGTCAGTTCGGCCGGGAAGGAGGAGACCGGTTTGCATATTGAGGAGTCGCCCCCCCTTGCTATCTAAAAGCATCATGGGTACTTACTTACATTAGGAAAAAAGGATATTAAAATAAAACATAGTTTAATGATTTTGCAAGCAGAGTGTCTAAAGGCATTCAAGAAATACGGAAAAGGTCAAAACAGGTCAGACATCTGGAATCATTGTATTATGAAAGACACATCAGCTTGGGGTTCTCGTTGGAATAAGCTCAGGCAAACCATTCACCCTTCGGGGGTGGCCAAGTCTCCAGGTACGCCTCCCGAACCCTGGGGAGTATATGCGAGATGGCATAGAGCACACGCGCGCATATACACGGAGAGGGCATGCAAAAGCTGGGTTCGGGAGTTGTGTCCGGCCGACTTTGGCCTTTTTATCTGGAGCCGGGTGGCTCCGCGGGGACGATGTCAAGTCGTACCCGTTTTAACCTGGAGGGCTCCCTTCAGGGGGCCCTCCCCCAATACAGTACAAAAATAGAACAATCTTCCCCTCTAAACCCGATCCCAGTCCTATACCCAATGAGGAGCGGACTGGGCAGCTAGTTACTAGGCAGAACCCCTAAAGGCCACATGCTGTTGACTTGGCTGTATACGTTAGGGCTAGAGGCTGTCGCATATGCAAATGAGGAAATTGTTTAGGCATTCTGGGATACATAAACATTCTGAGACAAATAAATGTATTAAAAATCAAAAAGATTGAGTTAGGCACCAGTGTTGAGGCATGGACATGTTTTGGACCGTGGGCGCTTCAGGGAGAGAGCTGGCGAAAATCTCCCTTTAACCTAAAAAGATGTTAAAAAGAGGGGGCAAGAGGTTTTGGCCGGGGCTTCGAGCTAACCGGGAGTCCTTCCCAGGCACTCTCCACTGCTTCGTGCAGGGAGAGCTTGCACACCTGGTGAAGGGGGCATGGGCCGGATTTAAATTCCGAACCCAACCTCTGCATGTCCTTCGAAGCAGTATGGCTTGGAGGAGCTGCATAGCAGAGGGAGACAAAGGATTCGTTTGTCCCATATCTTCCTCCTGAGCTGTCTCTCGGGCTTCCATGTCGCAGCTCATTGGTCCTCCCACCCCTTGTTGCCCTGCTCACTAATGACTCCCTACGGTTCGTTTGGGCTTCGGCCCTCCCAACACTGGTCAAAAGAATAGAAAAAGAAAAAAAAATATTTGGAACAAGCAGAGGCATGTTGCAAAGACTAGTTGCAAAATATAAGCTGTCAAAGGCGGAGGAAAAATAAAAGCAAAAGGGAACCAGCGATTGAAAAGGGGGTTTTATTATGAGTTACTGGAAGAAACTCTGTTGGTGCAAAAAGAAAATTTGTTATCAACAGGAGGGTTTTGTTTTGCAATCCGCCTTAAAAGAAAACAAGACAGTGGAAGAGTTTGCAAAAGCGAAACTGAAAATGAGGCTTGTTTAGTAAGGGCGCTGGCTGCTATGGACGCCAAAAAGGACAAACTAGGCTGCGGTAAAAAAAAAAAAAAAAAAAAAAAAGGAGAGAAACTTAAGCAATGACTAAAAGGGAGCCTGCTTATACTGAAATAATAATAAAAAAATTTTTTTGGGAAAAATAATTTGGTGTACGGCGTGCTATTGCGTATGCAAAGTGGCAATACCGCAGTGCATGCCGGGACTTGTTTCCTTAAATTTGGAGAAAATTATTGGAAAATAATATTTGAAAAATACCAATGGCACAATTTGATATAATTTAAGAGGTTTCAAATCGGGGAGTCCTGGAAGCAAAAGGCAAAAGAAAAGTTGCTCGCTATGAGTCACAGTGTCATTGCAGAGGTGGGCAAGCGGGCGTTCCACAGGCCGCCTTTTAACCTAATTGAAAGGTGTACGCTCCTCTGGCTGATAATTCAGCTAGCCTGCACAGTATCTCCTTTCTGGGTCTGCTTTACTGGACTCAAAAGCATGGCTACACTGTCAAACAGGTCTCAGTCATCTGGGGGATGCCCCGCTGATGTCTTGGCAATTTGGCAGTATAGTTTTTCGTATATTGCAGTGTTTCTGCACAAAAACGGTGAAGGCTCTTTAAGGTCTTCTGAATATGTGCAGGAGGCGGAAACCGTTTTCCTTCGGTTGCCTTTGTAGTGTTCGCCTATGCTTCCTTGGGTTCGAAAATGTAAAGCTGCTACGACCCAATTTTTCTACCTCATGGGCCTTTAAAGGCCTACCCAATCGTAGTAAAGAATAGAACACAAATATGGACATACATGGGAATAGTTCTAAGCGAGAAAAAGGCACATATAGGGGGCAACAGTAAAGGCATATCAGGAGGGGGAGGAGGGTTAGGAGTCAGAAACCTTGGTTGCTAGGTGCATCAAGGCTTGAACGTCTGTGGCTTTGGTTAATTCTGAGCAGCATATGACATACGATGTTGAAGTCTTCCACCCTTGAAGTCCATTGTACAGTCCTGTATATGCAAAACTTCTGAGAACTTGAAGAGCACAATGGGGCAGCAGAAATATATATAAGAACAAATCAAATGCAATCACCTTAGCACACAAACACAGAAGGGAAAAAAAAAACTCTTAATGATTAGTAGCACATATTAGATCATAGTAAATATAGACAAAAGCATGATTCCAACACAAAATTGAAGGATTGGGATATGGCACCCAATCACCCATTAGAACACAATGCAATGTACTGGCAGTTTATAGGAAGAGGGGACACATTTGACAGTGTCTCTCCCCCCCTTGTATCAAGATAGACATTTTGCTAGACATGTGATCACATTTAATAGAGTGTCTTCCGGAGACAATAAAAATAATAATAATACATGAGCTCAGAACAGAAAAGATTTTTTTTTTTCAAAATTTAAATTGTATTGCCATGGCTTATAAGGTTGTAGCAAACGTTGGGCGCCCTTAAAAAGAAAATAAAAAGAAGATAAATACCGGCTTGTGGGAGTGGCTTAGACTTCCCCAAAAAATAAAAAGTCAAAGAATGTAAAAAGACAATATAACAAAATTCATCAAAACATCTGACTTCTCCCATGTTGTGAGAGAGGAATTAAAAATAAAAATAAAACTGGTAGGAATCTGAAAAGCAATAAATGATTAGTACACACATAAAAAAAAACCATACAGACAACATGATTTTACTATATGAGAGCCTTCCTTGGCTCAGGCCCAGTGATTCAAGGATTAAATACCAGAGAGAGATGCTCTCAGGTTTGCAACTTTAAGGGGTAGACCTTGTTTGAAAAGGCCCTTTTCCAGTTGCCAACCAAGTGGCTTTAGTCCAATTAGGGACTTCATGCTGCTGGACTGTTCCTGAAAGAGAAGCAAGGTTAAACTGTGGCTTAGGTATGGTCCTTGCCCTAAAAAGAAAAGCAATTGTTGCTGGGCAAAAACTAAACAAGAAAATCATTTTAGAAGTATTCTACCACCCCCCTTTGTTTCTTTCGTGACCAATAGGGAGGAAAGAAACATATTTGAAGGCGTACTCTGTGCATGCGCAGAGTATAGATGAGACAAAGATAGAAAAATACAGCCTGAGTGACCGAGGCATAATTTTACCAAGCATCTGGAATATAAACTGTATGGAAAATCCAAGACAGAGAACAAGCAGTGGCCCTTGACAAGGCTCAGTGAATTCTTTATGGATTAAGAAGTCAGTCAGAAAGATCATAACCCAAGAAAAAAGCATGGTCTCTGGCATAAGCTGTGTGCCAGCAAACAGTTTCTCTGAGCATAGAAAGAGTCTCCTAACTCGCTGGTTGAAACCAGGCTGAGCTAGAACAGAAGAATGGATTTGCATGAGAAACACTTCAGATGAAAAGCCAAGTCATAGCAAGATGGCAAAAAGGATGGTATAAACATTCTGACTGCTATAGTATCTCAAGACTAAGGAAAACTAGCAAAGAGTGAGCTAGCAGGGACCCATTTCTGTGAGATGAGAAAGAAATCTAAAAAAAACCCTGATACAACACGGGACAAAGCCTGAGAATGAGAGGCAGTAACACATTTAAGGAAATAGAAACAGTATCTCTGTTGAATATACCCTTTTAGGTAGGAGTGGCTGAGAGAGTGCCCTTGAGGACTGCTCTTGAAAGAACAGCTCTGAAAGAACTTGTGACTGACCCAAGGTCACACCAGCGACTGCATGTGGCAGAGTGGGGAATCAAATCCGGTGCTCCCAGATTAGAGTCCATGCACTCAACCATTACACCATACTGTCTCTCCTAGAGATTCCTGAGATGTGATGTACTAAAAAGTTAGAAGGAAAGCATGCCAAGGAAGCAATCTTAAGATTTCAAATAAAAGCAAAGTTATCCAAAACTGCAAAATTCTAGAAACAGCATTGTTGTTCTTAAGGAATTAAAGCTATAAAAATTGCAACAACAAAAAGAACTTTTAACTTCTAAGCAATGATCTGTTGTCTTTTGGCAGAGGGGCAACTCTAGAGCAGTTTGCCCAAAAAGGGAATTTAAACCTAGTTTAAGAAGGGAAGGGAACCTTCCTTTCACAGCATTCTACAGCAAAATTTTCATCACAATAAAGGGTAGGGTTGCCAACTCCAGTCCAGGAGACTCCTGTAGATTAGGAGATGCAATTTAAAAAGAACAGTGCATAAAATTGCATAAAATCAATACTGCATCAAATCAACCTGTTTCCAGAGAAACTGACTTTAGCATTCTGGAGAAAGGCTGGAGCTTTGGGGGATCTCCAGGGCCCACCTGGAGACCGACATTCTTGCAATAGTGGCCACATTCTTAGCAAAAAAGGAAGGGAAAAATCCAAATATTCACTACCCACCCCCTCCCTGTTGCCTTAGAGAGAGAAAAAGGGGGGGGGGCTTTTGTCTCTGGTTGTAGAGGGAAATTATGCTTAACAAAAGAGGGAGGGAGAACTTCCTTCTCCATCTCATTTCAGAGCTGCTGGCTCTTTGATAATGCAAATTTCACAAAAGGGGAAACGATGGGGGATGAGAGGAGACTTTTGCTGGATGGCAAGGTTTTCCAGATAGACTGTCTTTGTCTGATGAGGCTCTCTCAACATGAGTCTCAAAAGATTTTAACAGGACTGCTGCTACAGTTCAAAAAGTTTGGGTCTTTTCCAGGCCAGATTAAAAGGGAAAACTCAAAAAAAAAGAAAAAAAATTCCTTGCACCAAAAATTCCTTGCACTAAAAATTCCCTGCACTCCCCTTGCACTCCCCCCCTTGAATTCACAGAACCCTGTGAATTCACAAAACAGAGCCAAAGTAAAAGGGAAAGAAAAACCATTCCATATTTCTTTTCACTGTGCACCCCTTTTCAGTTCCTTTAAGGTGGGGGTGATATAAGAACTTTTCTCTCTAGGGTTGAGAAGGAAAAATAGCCCTAACAGAACAGGGGAAAAGCAACAATTACCAGCACTCCTCCATCTTATCTCATGCTGCTAGTTCTTTGAGTATGCAAATGTCACATAAGGGGAGATGAGGGCAGTTTGCCCTGCCATGAGGCTTTTAGAATTTGACTTCTTTCAGCATCTTAAGGTAAGGCCAAAGTGGGCTCAGTTTGGTTTTTTTTTTTCAAAGGCAGCTGGAAGGAGAGCCTGCCTGAGTTTTGCCAATTCATGCTGTATCAGGAGCCACTAAAGTAAAAATACATTGTAGTCAAAATGGAGAATTTGCTGCTTCTTGCAGACATGGGAAACTACCTCACTGCTGTGGCTCAAAAGTTTGAAAATGTGCCACTTTTTTTTTTTTTAAAAAAAAGGTGTTTGTCCCTCAGTTACTCTTGAACTGTGGGCCAGATGAATATTTAAAACAAAATATGTCAAAGGAAAACGTGGCTTTTTCTACACCCTACACCCTCTAGAAGGGCAGCCTTTAAAGGCTTTATAACACAAAACAAACACATTGTACCTACTGAGGTTTCAAAATGGAAGAAGGTGCTGTGGGGGGAGGAGAGGTAGTTCTCCTTCCCTAACAGTTCAATGGGAAGTCTCCAAGTCTGACCTGGAGATTAGTATCTCTATGGACTATAGAGAGTTTACAGAAAGAAGGGAGCTTAGGAGCTTCCATTTTCCAAAAATAAAAGTTACATTTCTCATGATTTTACTGCTGCGATTCCTGCCCATTTTGAGGAGGGGATAATAAATTTCTCCATTTCTTTTGGGGCTGTTAAAGTCTCCTGATTAAGCTAATTTTAAATTGTCAGTCTTCTGGGTTTTTTTAAAGAACTTTTCTGTGTTCATTTGACCTGCATAGGCCAGAATGAAACAGGCAGAAAAACCTTATTCGTTTGTGCTATGTCTTCCCCTGGGCAAGAGGCTGACCTCTGTGCAAGCTCAGAGGCTGTTTCAAATGTGGCTCAAATGGGGTCCAGTTCTCTTCCAAAGGCAGTTGGGAAGAGACTGGGATTTGTAGGGTTCTATATTTTAAAAGGTAAAAACAGAGGTACAAATTTTCCTCAATTTCTCTCAATTATGGCCATAATTACAGGAAGATTATTCTTGGCATTTAAGCTTGATGTGTAAAATTTGGTAACATAGCTGTGCTGTTTTATAGCCCTGAATCTAAGTTCTTTCTGGGGGCATGTGTTCTACAGCTAAGGTTGATCACTCATCTTACAGTTACAAAAGTTGGACTTGTTGGTCTCGAGCTCTGTTTAAGGTTGTCAGGTCCAGGCAGGAGATTCCTGGGGATTCAGGCTGAGGTTTGAAGAAGGATGGAGACTCCAGTGGGGCAAAAACCATGAAGTCTTCCCTCCTCCCACAAGCACTCACTTTCTACAGAGAAATTAGACTCTGTAGTCTGGAGATCTGTTAGAACTCCAGGGGAGCTCCAGGAGAGCTCCAGGTCTTGCCTGGAGACTGACATTGCCACAGGGAAATGCTATTCTCTGGGCAGCAGTCTCTTGGGGATTAACACCATTCCCTCCAAATTTCATTTACAAAGGATTAAAAGGAGAGCGCTTGCTTCCTGAGGATTCTTTCCCCATCTCTTACCCAGTTTCTTTCCCTGGGGTTGGAATGGAGGGGGGGGGGGAGATTTCATTTTGCTGCAGCCATTCTGGCTGTACTGAATGCCTGCTTCTGTTCCAACTACTGAGAGTTGGCTGGGCTTTCCCAGGAATTTTAGTTGAGGCATTTTAGGCTCCCGTTTGCCTAATTTAACAAAAGGTGCAAAATTTTCACTATTCTGTTTAAGATTACAGGGATTTTAGGGATTTTTTTCCCCCTATTCTTTTATGGGAAGTCTAGCAGCGTCTCACAGGGTTCAAATGCAATTAGGGTCTCAATCTGCTGTTTTCTAGGGGAACTTGATCTTATTTCTGCCTGCTAGGTTTTTCTGTTTCCTTAAGACAGCATTTTTAGACCTCTGCCTTCCTTGCAGGGCACATTTTCACTTGCTTAGTTCAGTTCCTAACCAAAAGAGAGAATACTCCTTAACTCTCTTAAATTATCACATCCAAAAAGGAAGCCCTAAAGACTCCTTTGTTACACAGTTAAAAAGTCCAAGCACATGTTGTGTGGTGTATCACAACACCCAAATGGCTGAACAGTCACCAAAAGGAAAAGACCCTGTTTCCAGTCGCCTCCCTTAAACAAACTTCAGATTCTCGGATCTGAGGAGCAAACTTAAGTTACAGTTACCAAATTGGCCTATGGCCACCAAAGGGAAAAGACCCTGATTTCTGGGGTCCCCCTAACTAACTTCAGATGCACTGATCTGAGGAACTAACCTTGGGGAAAAGGAGTATGTCAAGGAGAGTCTCCTGTTTTCACTTGAAACAGGGGCAATGAAAAGGGAAGTCTTCCCCCCCCTTCTTGGCTTATGCAGTTACTTTCAAGGAGAGTCTCCTGTTTTACCTCAAACAGGGGCAAGCACTGGGAAGTTGCCTCTTCCGCTTTTCTTAGGTCTCAAAGCTGCTTTTGTTAGCACAAGGAGGCTAACGTTACTATTAATTAGCACACTTTCTATGCAGTTTTTAGGGCCGGGGGACTCTCACCCCGCGACACTCAGGGATTACTTTTTAACCCAAAACAAATTGGCACCGAGCCTAAGCAGTTTTTAGGGCCGGGGGACTCTCACCCCGCGACGCTCAGGGATTACTCTTTAACCCAATAACCTGGCGTTTGAAGCTGAGGAATATCCGTTCCTTCAGACTCCGGGTGCCTCCAACCCAAAGAGACTCCTCTGTCTCCGAGGTTCCTCTACCTCTTAACTTTGGGGTTTCGAGAACGGGGTGGCCAAGCCTCGCTTCTCTGACGGGATTACCTCCTAACCCGTATTATAAGGTTTCTAGGCTTCTCCTAGCCTCTCTGGATTACCTTTAACCACAGACCTGAGCTATGGCGGACTCAGTCTATAGTGAGCTATGGCGGACTCACTGAGCTATGGCGGGCTCAACACAACTACGAGCTATGGCGGACTCGGAAAATAGTGAGCTATGGCGGACTCACTGAGCTATGGCGGGCTCAACACAACTACGAGCTATGGCGGACTCGGAAAATAGTGAGCTATGGCGGACTCACTGAGCACTGGACTTTCTCTAGCCAGTAGGGTTTCCAGACAATATGCCTCTCAGGGTAACCCCGAACCTAAATTAATTATTTCCACTTCGTTGAGTGAAGTAAGGCAAGGGAGGAGCAAGGGTGCGCTCAAAGAAAAAGTTCTTTTTCGGACTCAGCGGGTGTATGTAGTGTATGTAGTGTTGGTGCAACTGGCCTAGCGCCCTACTCTGGTCTTCTTTGGGGTCCCTTCCCACAAGATAGACGCGCGGACGGTCACACAGTTTGACCTGGGGTTCAAAGAGAGAGAAAGAGAAGGGGGAAGCCACCCATGATAGGTTGCTCACTAGAGCCAGGCACGCAGACAGAAACCAATCATACAGCCTCTCCAAGAGCTCCGGAAGTGGTTTTTCCCTTACGTCTGTGGGTTAAAGACACGCCTGTCGACTATGGCGCGAAGTTTAACCCTCAGGGCAATCCCGGACGAGCCCCCAATTCTGTTAGCCGAATTGCTTTAATTTACACTTAGCAATTGGCAAAATACACGGGTTCTTGCCAACTATACCAGGGTCCCACCCCTCCCGGGAGTTCTCAAGGAAAGAGGCACGTGAGGCAGATAGCAAATTAAATGCTGTTTACTAAATGATGTTGTTCAAGCACACAAAAACAGATTCTCACATACATACACACAGGTCTAGGGAAATAAAGATAGAAAATAGCACTGTTGCAATTTGCAGGAGTTCATTGGTGGGGAAGCAATACGTTACCTATCCTAAAGAGGAGTTGTCTGACCGAAGGAAGTTCCAACAGAAGATTAGAGGGACTGGAAAGGCAAGCTGGGGGGGGGGGAAGGGTAAAGGGGAGGTAAAGCAGATAGGGGACGATGGCTTAAGAGAGCGATGGCTTAAGAGAGCGAATGCCTCTGCGCAAGGTCTTTTATTAGGTGGTCTTGGGGAGGCTGCACAGACCACATCCCACTAACACACCTCTTAGGTGGTCCGTCCCTTCTGGACCCTTCCATAGGTTAAAGGTGAACAAAGGGAGGAGGTCCAGGGGTTTGGTCAGTGTTGCAAAAGTATGACTTCACCAGGAAACAGACACTGAGTCTGGGGTCCGATGACTCACCTGGCCATACCTATTGTCAGTTGATGGTTTTAGCCAAGTATCTGATGGCTGGCACATTAGTTGCTAGGCAGTCTCGTTAGCATCAGTGGGGGAGTGGGGGTCAGCCAGCGGATGTCTGACATAAGGAGGCCTCGTGGCAAGAGGAATCCTTTGTCTTTGCCTTGGGTGAACTGCTTGGGGTGTCAGCCTCCTGGCTTGGGCTGGTGCTGGCTCCTATGTGAAGAAGAAAGCGCAAGTCCCTTCCACTGCTGGCGACACAGAGTTCAAACTTATGGATAAAAATCCATAAGAGCACAGAAGAGTGCCTTGCTGGCCAACAGCCATGTTGGTCTGACCCAGCAGAACAAAGTTTGAGTCCAGTGGCATCTTTAAGACCAACAAAGTTAACAAGAACATAATAAGAGCCCTGCTCGATTAGACTAGTGGTCTGTCTAATCCAGCATTCTATTCACAAAATGCCAAATTTATGGACGGCCAACAACAGGGCACATGTTGCCTCTCAGTGCTGGCATTCACCAGTTAGCAGCCTCTGAGTGTGGAGGTTCCCTTTAGTCACAATGGCTAGTAGCCGCTGATAGATCTGTCCTCCATGAATCTCGCTAATCTCCTTTTAAAGCAGTTTAAGCTTGTGGCCAGCACTACATCCTCTGGCAGCAAATTCCACATTTTAAGCTTTTGTTGTATAAAGAAGTACTTCCTTTTGTTTGTCCTGAATCTACTGCCCATCACCTTCATAGGATGTCCTTGAGTTCTAGTCTCTTTCCTTCTCGGTCTTAGTTGATACTTGAAGTTTGGATTATTTGTTCCAGCGTGCATCTCTTTATACTTGCCTACATTAAGGTTCATTGACTACATTGCTGCCCACTCTGCCTAATTGTGGAGATTCTCCTGGAGCTTTTTGGTCAGCTTTGGTTTTTACTATCCTGAATAATTTTGTGTCATTAAACTTGGTCACTACACCGCTCACCCCCAGTTCCAGATCATTTATGGCCAAATTAAATTGTATCAGCTATTTTGATCCTTGTGGGACCTTACTGATTACTTGACTCCATTGAGAGAACTGACCATTTATTACTGATCTTTGCTTCCTGTCACTTAACCAATGCATAAGAGGACTCACCCTCTTATCTCATGACAGCTTATTTTAGCTTACTCAGGAATCTTTGGTGTGGTATCTTGTTAAAAACCTTGTGAAAGTTCAGGTATATAATGTCTATTGGGTCACTGTTGTCTACATGGTTGTTCACTTTCTCAAAGAATTCCAAAAGATTGGTGAGTCAGGAGGACTTCCATTTGCAGAAGCCATTTTCCCTTAGCACACTTTGTTCCTCTATGTTCCCCATAATTCTATATTTGATTACAATTTCTACTAATTTGCCTGGGAACGTATGTTAAGCTAATTGGCTTGGAATTTCTTTCTGGACCCCTTTTTAAAAATTGCTGTAACATTTGCTACTCTCCAGTCTTCCAGTACACTGGCTGATTTTAATGATAGGGTACATATACAGATTAGTAAACCAACAATCTCATTTCTGAGCTCCCTAAGAACTCTCAGGTATATGCCACCAGGACCTGGAGACTTATTGCTTTTTAATCTCTCCCCACCCCAGGTCTAGAACTTCATTTCTCATCACCTCAATTTGACTCTGTTCTTCAGACTCCCTTCCTGAAAATAGGGACTGTGGCATGGGTATGTGTCCCATACTTTCCACAGTGAACCAGATGCAAAGAATTTATTGAGCTTCTCCGCCACCTCCCCATCTTCCTTCAGCAATCTTTTTATTCCTTGGTCATTCAAAGGCCTAACAGCGTCTCTGGCTGGTTTCCTGCTCTGGATATGTTTAAACAAATTTTTATTGTTTGTCTTAAAGCTTTTAGAAACCTGCTCCTCAGATTCGCTTTTTGCACACCTAATTATAAACTTACACTTTTTCCGGAGCCTGTGGTCTCTTCTGTTCACTTCATTGGAGCAGACATTCCACTTTTTAAAATAAGCCTTTCTGTTTTTTATGGCTTCTTTGACTTGAATCATTAACTATGAAAGTGTTATTTTAGGTTTGCCAGTGGCTTTCCTAAGCAAGGTAATGCATAATATTTGGGCTTCAGTCAATGTGGTTTTAAAGAGCTTTCAAGCATGGATTTGACCGTCTTGTATTTCCCTTTCAGCTTCCATTACACTATTCCTTTCATTTTTGTAAAGTTTTGGACTTTAGGGGTAACTTTTCATTGACATGAGTGCTGAACTTAACAGCATTTTGGTCACTAGTCCCAACTGGTGCAACAACTTCTACATCTCACATCAGGTGTTCAGACCTGTTCAGAACCAAGATCACTACCCCTCTCATTGGCTCCATACCCAACTGTTCCACTGCATAGTAATTTATGATCTCTAGGTTGGATTGTTATGGTTATTTTTTCCCACAAAGATTTGTTAATCCAAGGTCACCTCTCCAATAAATTTTGGTTGAAGAACCATTTGTATTTCTTGACTATATGTGTTGTGTCCGCTGACCACCACTAGGCGCCAGTGCAAAGAGCCCAGAGCTTGGCTCCTAGAACAATAGGAGCCAAGGATCCTGGAGTCCCACTAATCCTCCAATAAGACCTAGGCAAGAAATTCAACCCCCCCAATAGGATCATAGGTGAGACCTGGGGTGTGTCCTGGGTGTGAATATATGTTGGCCTTGTGGCTGGTTAAGCATGCTTGTTCTCTTTAAATAAACTTGAGCTAATCACTGCGCCAACTTGTCTTTGTCAATGCCGCCGAGATCTCAGTACTTTACAGTATAGATCATTAAACACATCTCCAGCTTTCAGACCAACTTGAATTCAGTAGCCCAACAACTAAAAACAAATAAAAAAGCCAAAATGGGATTAAGAAGAGACAGAAAAAAAATATAGGCTACATTTTATGGTAGACCTTTGTTTGTTCATGATGGGCACAAATACAGCTTTTTGTGATATTTGTGCAAATCTCAGTTGGTTTAAAATCTCTATATGTGGGGAGAAAACAATGTCCATTATAATAAGGTTTACACATTCAAAACTCATGGCAAACTGGAGTTTGATTCAAGGCTTCTGAATCTAGGAAACCTTCAGTCTGCTGGGT
Organism: Lepidodactylus listeri; assembly: GCA_029233225.1. NCBI lineage: Eukaryota > Metazoa > Chordata > Lepidosauria > Squamata > Gekkonidae > Lepidodactylus > Lepidodactylus listeri. The sequence goes on along the minus strand of JARCFY010000006.1, from coordinate 38,888,170 downwards.
GCATGACAGTGGAAGATGGAGGAGGAGCAGAGAGGGAGAATTCAGACACTGTGGCAGCAAGCTGGAGTTAGTTCATGGTGTCCAATGCAGCCACTGTCGTCATGTGAATCAATGCTAAATTTTCTTTATTAACATGCTTACTGGAAAAAAAATTAAAACCTGTCTGTTTCAGACCAAGTGCTTGTTTTCAACTACTTCTTTTCATTTCCCTTCTAGCATTCTCCCTTGCCACACTGCTGATTGCTTTAACAATGTAATCACACACCTCTGCAGCCTACTCCAATCTAATTGTTTTTCAATACTGGACTGTAATTAAATGGCAGAACCATGCTAGGGGCAGCCAGATACACAGAAATTTGGAGATTGTTTCTGCATTTCAGATGTGCTATACAGATAAACAGAAATGGCATGTAGGAAGCAGAATTACCCCCCTTTTCTTTTTTAAAATACAACTCCTTTCTTTGAGATGCCTGTTTTTCTTTTCCATATGTCAAAAACTCAAGACATCGCTGCAGAATCTGAAATAGTTTTCCCTTTTACACAAAGAATGGTAACAATTTTCTCATAGCAGATTTCAGTATCCATATTGCAATGTGCTGCCATAAAAAGCACATGGGGTTAGGGGTGGGGGTGAATAAAAGAAGATAAGGCTTTCCAAATTGTACTTCAATTATTGCAGAAACAAAGAAACTAATCTAATTTCATTGTAAATATGTTACCACAACACGATTCAAACACTTTTGTTGGATGATCAACAAGCATATATAACAGAACAGATAAAAGGAAGTACTTCTTCACCCAAAGAGTGATTAACACATGGAATTCACTGCCACAGGAGGTGGTGGTGGCTACAAGCATGGACAGTTTCAAGAGGGAATTAGATAAACATATGGAGCAGAGGTCCATCAGTGGCTATTAGCCACAAAGTATAGATAGGAACTTTCCGTCTGGGGCAAGTGATGCTCTGTATTCTTGTGCTTGATGGGGGGGAAAACAGTGGGAGGGCTTCTAGTGTCCTGCCCCCACTGCTGCACCTTCTGAGGGCACCTGGTGTTTTTGGCCACTGTGTGACACAGTGTTGGACTGGATGGGCCACTGGCCTGATCCAACATTGGCTTCTCTTATGTTCTTATTTTCATATTTTGGATGGTACCCAAATTTTGACTCAAATTTTCCCCAATGACTTTATATAATTTTTAACATTTTTTCCCTCACTACAAAGAGTTATACTGGCTGAATATGACTAATAAATACAACAGAAAATGTTGTATGAAATGTCTTTTATACAAGAAATGGAAAGCAGCAGTCTGTTGTTTATACGATTTTTTTTCTTTTTTCTAAAAAGCAAAGGCCGAGGACAGACTGGCAATGTAAAGCGGGGGCAAAGTGGAGGGAACTGGTGCGGGGGAAAAACTCCACGGAGCTGGCCGTTCATACTGGCCAGAGCAATGCGCAGTGGTGCCGATACGGAGCGTTCAGACTGCTGTGGAGCCGGCTCGCGCACGCCGTTGCGCTTTTTTTTGTTTTCCCTTTGTTCACATTATTTGGAAGCGGGAGGCATGCGGAGGATGGCCCCTGAACACCGGTTTTACCTGGTGTCCTGTTAAAGCGGATGGAAAGCGACTGGGAGACGGGTAAGTGCGAAATGGAGCCGAGGGACAGATGCGCATGTCTGAACGGGCTCTTTTCTTCCACTTCCGACGCGGGGCTGCCCCGCTTTACATTGCCAGTCTGTCCTCGGCCAAAGTAAGAACTGAAGATAAATTTTTCACTTGTGAGATTTCGACCTGCTTCAGAGAGAATTGCTTTTAACCATTCTGAACCTGAAGTTAGGATGAAGTACAAGTAACTAAACTAGGTATACTACCAAATTTGTCAACCCAACAAAATTAAATAATGTTTACTTTTTCTGTCTGGAAATTGAAATCATGAGCCTTATTCCTGAGCCACTTTCTGTTCTCTTGACTCAAATTTTCCCCAATTACTTTATATAATTTTTAACATTTTTTCCCCTTACTGGTGTATGAGTGCCATATAATTGATGTAAAAATGGCTTTATGATTAACAGCCAGTGTAGTATAATGGTTAGAGTGTCAGACTAGGTAGGATCTGGGATTCCCACTCTTCCATGGAGCTCACTAGATGGACCAGAGTGTCTGCCATTCTCTCTCAAATGGACTACAGAATTGTTTGTGGGCTGCCCATATTTGAACAACTCTGCTAATGGTCCCATTCCAGCTCTTCCCTCAGGAAATAAACACAGAGACTTCCAGTTTCAGTGACCTCAATGGTGGGCACGTCTCCAGAGAGCTCCAGGAGACACGATCTGAGCCCAGTGACTGGGAGGGGTGCCGACTGGATTTCGGGGGGCCCAGAGCCCTTGTAAGGGGCTCCCAGCCTGAGGCATGAGGAGAGCCTCTCCCAAGGTGGCGACCAAGGGACTGAGGCTCTCCTTTGCCTCTATAGGTCCTGCCACTGTGACACCTGATGGCAAAGAGAGGTGCACACCGGATGGCTGCAGGGACCGTGGCTGAAGCAAGCATGGAAAAAGTACTTACCTGAAGATGCATGGCTCCTAAAGACAAGATTTGTAAGTGCCTGACTGGATTCTCTGATCTTAACTTGAAGCAAGGAGCGGGGGTTTAAATGCCCCCCGCTCTTTAAACCGGACGATTCTCTAATCTGATCTTGGGACTCTATCTCTTTAGATGACTGAATTTTAAGCAAGTGACTGCATGCTGCCTATTAGCTTTACTTAAAGCAGACTTTCTTGAGACTTTTTACAACTTTCTGGAATTGTAAACAAACAACAGTGACTGGACAGGAAGAGAAAATGGCGATGAGACCAAAGCCTTCCCCAAAAACAACATCAGCATTTCTGGCAGCTAAGTCTGAAGAAAGCATTGATTTGTCTTCTGTGCTAGCCACAGCATTGTGCGCTCTGATGGAACAACTGACTACTGTGAACTTTTAAGTGGATAATTTACAAAAGCAGATCACTGATGCCAATACCAGATCTGAACAAACAGCCAAAGAAATGGAAAATGCCAAAGCCAAGACAGAAACTATTAAATTAAGACTGGACGTGGTAGAAAAAGAGAGGTCCTCAGATAAGGATCACCTTTAGAAGCTGCAGATGGAAAGGTCAACATTTTTAAAAAGATTTCAAGGTGTCCCAGAACAGAAAGGTGAGAATCTCAAACAACTGATAAGTGAAGCACTGGCTCCAATGACAGATCTTCAAGCTGATATACTACAAGGCGATATGGATATGGTCTATAGGACCTATCCTGAATTTTTAAAGAAAAGAACCTGCCAGGAGAGATTTTGGTGAGATTCTCCAAGAAGTCTACCAGAGATGTGGTGCTCAAGGCCACCAACAGGAAATCCTTGAAGATCAAAGATAAAGAAATTAAAGTATTGAAAGACATTCCATTTGAAATCAGGAAGAAGAAGAAACCCTACAAAAGTTTAACCACTTTTTTGCAAGCAAGATCTATCATGTACAGATGGATGACACCTGAAGGCCAGCTACAAAGAAAAGAAGCAAAAAACTGACTCTGTTGAAAAGGCAAAAAAATTCTTGGAACATTCTTCAGAAAGAAAAGAAAAAACATCCACAGAGGAAGAACTGAAACTACAAGAAAGCATATATGGAATGGAAAATTCTAATTCCTCAGCAAGTAACAAATCTGAGGAGGAAGACCCTGATGCAGAAAAAAGGAGCAGCAGTTCCAAGACCCTGGAAAGTCAAATAAGACTTTGTTAAAAGAAGTGGAAAGAAAGAAGAGAATAACTATTGTTATTTTGAAAGGGGTTTTTTGCTTTTGTATTCACTTGTTTGAAATGCAGTTATTTATGTTAAATGCTTGATAGTTGATAGTTAAGAATAAGCTAAGGATGACTTGATATAGCAATTATTTTCATGAAAATATCTGAAGCAATAGTAATTTCATGAAAATATCTGAAGCAAAAATAGTAACAACCTGGTCTCTGTATACCTAAGGGTAGTTTAGTGGTTTTAGTTTAGTGTTTGTTGTAATTTGTAGAAAATAAAATTTTAAAAAAATCCAAAAAATAAGAAAGTAAACACAGAAAAAGTAGATTAAATAGGAGAACCACAGAAGAAAGGAAAAAAAAGATTCCCTGATGGAATCCAAGTGCCTTAAGACTCAGAAGCTTCTGAGGTTGTTGGGGGGTTGTTATAAAAGAACATGGGGAACTATCTGTAAAAAGGCCCCCACACCTTGCTCTTATTGGGTAGTCACCCCCAAAAGATAACTTAAGTGGAGCAGTTTCCATCTGACTTGGCCTTATCCCAAGACAAGAAGGAGGACAAGATAAACCAGTGGTGGGCCAGCCACTGAGAGGGGATAAAACCATAGACTTCACTCAGATTCAGCAGCAGATAGAAAAATATCATCCATTCAGAGCAGAAGAATCTCCCCCTTCATCTTACAGAACAAAAAAGAGGTTGGGGGTTCAGCCACCCCAGAGAATGACTTTGTGGGACTAGAATAAATTATTCTTAGAGTCTCATTTGCAGTTTTTAAGAAATCTTTAAGGAAGGGAGATGTGAAAGAAGTTCCTGGTTCCAGGGTCAAGGGGACAAAGAAAAGCCTGGCTGGGGAGATCTTCCAAGAGAGACATGGCTGGAGGAGAACTTAGGTGTGTGCAGGTAGTGAAGTCAGTATGTTTAACAAAGTTCTATTCTGCTCTTTGTTACTAGCAAGTGTTGGAGTCCCTTAATCTAGGGGCCTGAGTTGCCCTAGGGTTGCCAACTCCAGATTGGGAAATTCCAGGAGATTTGTGAAAGTGGAGCCTGGGAAAGATGGAATTTGAGGAAGGGAGGGGAGGGAGCCCACAGGGTGTGATCCCACAGGGTCAGTTTAAAATATCCCTCCTCTCCAAGACAGACTGTGTGATTGGCCAAGACAGCTCTCTTGAATGGTCCTAGGGCGAAGACTGATTGGAAGAAATGTTGTTTCCTGGGGAATGGGAGGCAGGCAGGCGGACTCCGTTAAATTCCTAAGGATTCATGACGTTAATAGATTGGAAGTCATTCCAGGAAGCCTTTGACTGCCAATCTGATGCTAAGTTAAGTTGGTTGACTTTTACAGTCAATAATATCCGACTGTACAAACTTATTTACAGTTTCAAATAACTCCATTCGTAGCAAGTTTCAGCTGATCTTCATGTCTCAATAAGGAACATCAATTTTATACTAGATAACATTATCCAGTTTGGCTTTTGTTAAATTTTATATAATATAATGACTCTCATATTTTCTCTATCTTGGTGTTTTAAGTGACTCAGGCATTCTGTTTGGAACTAGAGAGATATTTATTAACTTTTTAATATATTTTCAGATGCACACTGGCATTATTTCCTTCTTCGTTCCAGAAGGCTAACAATACCAGTTCTACCTAATCTAATCAAGACTGCAGCATATCCTGCGCAAGATTCAGACAAAGAGCCTCTTCTACCCCCCTCCCCAACTGCTGCCTCTACAGTTTGACGAAAAGTGCAGGAGAATTCAGACCTTTATATATTATTTTATTATGATTGTGATTGGTCCTAATAAGAAGTACTGTGTGGCTTTTGTTTTGTTAGGTTTTTTCCCCCCTTTGGATCCAAATGCCTTCCTGCAGTCTGTGTTGTTTTCCATTTGTTGCAGTCTTTGCTTTGCAGGTGCAACAAAGACCAAGTCCATTCCTAGTCCAGTTACAAAATGTTTTGCCTCTGGCACCACAGTTTCTTGTGCTGAAGAAAGACATCCTTATTAGGAAGTTATGGCTATTTATTAAAAAAAAAATAAGGCTCTGACAAGGGAATTATAGCAATTTGGGTATGTAACCTTTAAAATAATGGATACTTAACATAAGTAATTTATTTCGTGGCCAATTATCAGATTTCAGGTCTTTTCTACCAGGAGATATGCACAAGTGTCATTTGCCTTATGAGATACGATGTAACTAAAATAATGGGCCATAAAACCTTGGGAGATGAGGATTATTTAAACAGACAATATAAAGGAGGAACAGAAGTGACAGCACCTCAGCTGAGTGGGGATGTTAATAAAGAAATCGTAAAGAATATAGAAGTGCTAGGGAAGCTCTGCGAATAAAAATGGACACATCACAGTCAAGTTGCCAGAGAAAATCAGTACTTAGGAGATCATCAGAATTTTTAGTTTGCATTGTAGCTTGTACCCCTTGAACGTATACTATTTCACATGTTCAAGACTGTGTAAAGTAGTTAGCTTACTCCTTAACACAGTTGTTGTATGCATAGGGCTGATTCATAGGTTATGTGAAAACGTGAGAGCCATTTACACATACTGCTTCCCACACCACTCCTGCAGAAAATAATCATAGATAGGACACAAGATGTGGTTACATGTCCTTCCCAGTGTTAGCATGGGGAAAGCTACCACATCGATTGCCAGGTCCACAGGATTGTGCCCTGCAGTCATTACTGAACATTACTGGAGCAGAAAACTACAGAAAGAGTGCAGGAAGCAGCCATACAGAAATTACTCCCATGCAACTCAGGTAAGGTATGGTTGGTTCATAAACAAAGTATATGTAGTGACAAGAGCTGGGAGTGTTTCCATCCCTTAAATATATCAAAAGAATAATACTGCCCCACAGTTGTTAAAACAATTTCCACTTGACATGGTATGCAGTTTTGTAATGTTTTTCAAGAAGGGTGTTGCTGGAAATAAGAACATAAGAACATAAGAGAAGCCAATGTTGGATCAGGCCAGTGGCCCATCCAGTCCAACACTCTGTCACACAGTGGCCAAAAACACCAGGTGCCATCAGAAGGTCCAGCAGTGGGGGCAGGACACTAGAAGCCTTCCCACTGTTCTCCCCCCCCCCCCCCCCCCGGTCAAGCACCTCCTGTGGCAGTGAATTCCACGTTAATCACTCTTTGGGTGAAGAAGTACTCCCTTTTATCTGTTCTAACCCGACTGCTCAGCAATTTCATGGAGTGCCCATGAGTTCTTGTATTGTGAGAAAGGGAGAAAAGTACTTCTTTCTCTACCTGCTCTATCCCATGCATAATCTTAAAAACCTCGATCATGTCACTCCTCAGCCGTCGTCTCTCCAAGCTAAAGAGGCCCAAGTGCCTCAGCCTTTCTTCATAGGGAAAGTGTTCCAACCCTTTAATCATTCTAGTTGCCCTTTTCTGCACTTTCTTCAATGCTATAATATCTTTTTTGAGATGTGGCGATCAGAACTGTACACAGTACTCCAAATGAGGTCGCACCATCGATTTATACAGGGGCATTATGATACTGGCTTATTTGTTTTCAATTTCCTTCCTAATAACCCCCAGCATAGTGTTGGCCTTTTTCATTGCAGCTGCACACTGTCTCGACATTTTCATTATCTACTACGACTCCAAGATCTCTCTTTTGGTCAGTCTCCGCCAGTTCAGACCCATCAACATGTATTTATAGTTAGGATTTTTGGCTCCAATGTGCATCACTTTGCACTTGGCCACATTAAATCCCATTTGCCATGTTGATGCCCACTCGCCCATCCTCGACAGATCCCTTTGGAGTGCCTCACAATCCTCCCTGGTTCTCACCACCCTGAACAACTTCATGTCATCTGCAAATTTAGCCACTTCACTGCTTACTCCCAACTCCAAATCATTAATAAACAAGTTAAAAAGCATCGGACCGAGTACTGATCTCTGCGGGACCCCACTGCTTACCTCCCTCCACTGAGAAAATTGCCCCTTTATATTCACTCTCTGTTTCCTTTTAATTAGCCAGTTTTTGATCCACAAAAGGACTTGCCCTTTTATCCCATGACTATTGAGCTTACTTGGGAGCCTTTGATGAGGAACTTTATCAAAAGCTTTCTGGAAGTCAAGGTAAACATCATCTATTAGGTCTCCCTTGTCCACATGTTTGTTTACTCCCTCAAAGAACACTAACAGGTTAGTGAGACAAGATCTTCCCTTACAGAACCCATGCTGAGTCCTCCTCAAGAGATTTTGTTCATCAATGTGCCTACTAATTTTTTCCTTAATAACAGTTTCCACCAATTTACCCAGTATCAATGTCAGACTGACTGGGCTGTAATCTCCCGGATCTCCTCTGGAACCCTTTTTAAAGATGGGAGTGACATTCGCTACCTTCCAGTCCTCAGGAATGGAGGCAGATTTTAAGGAAAGATTACATATTTTTGTCAGGAGATCCACAAGTTCACATTTGAGTTCTTTCAGAACTCTCAGATGTGTGCCATCTGGGCCCGGTGATTTATTTGTTTTTAAGTTGTCTATCAGTTGTAGGACCTCCTCTCTCATCACCTCAATGTGACTCAGGTCTTTCAACACCCTTCCCGAAATCAGTGGTTCTGGAGTGGGCAAGCACTTCTCATCTTCCACAGTGAAGACAGAGGCAAAAAATGCATTCAGCTTCTCAGCCATTTCCCTATCATCCTACAGCACACCTTTTACCCCTTGGTCATCCAAGGGCCCCACTGCTTCCCTGGCTGGTTTTCTACTTCTAATGTAGTTGAAGAAAGTTTTATTATTCATCTTTATGTTTTTTGCGATATGCTCCTAATATTCCCTTTTTGCCTGCCTGATCACAGACTTACATTTTATTTGCCACAACCTGTGTTCCCTTTTATCAGCCTCACTGAGACTAGCTTTCCACTGCTTAAAGGAATCCTTCTTACCTTTTACAGCTTCCATTACTTTGTTTGTTAACCATGCAGGCTTTTTTCTATAGCTATTTGTGCCTTTCCTAACCTGCCGTATATATTTTCTCTAAGCCTCTAGGACTGTAATTTTAAACAGTCTCCAGGCTTTCCCAATGGTTTTGACCCTTCCTACTTTTCCTTTCAGTTTTCTCCTCACATATCCCTTCATATCAGAGAAGTTACCCTTTTTAAAGTTAAACATGGTTGTGTCAGTCTTTTTGGGCAACTCCCTATTTATACAAATGTTGAACTCCATAACATTATGGTCACTGTTCCCAAGTGGTGCAATCACTTTAACATCTCTCACCAGCTCTTGGGCATTACTTAGGACCAAATCTAGGATCGCCTCTCCCCTGGTAGGTTCTGTAACCATCTGCTCCATAGCATAGTCATTGAGAGTGTCTAGAAACTCAATCTCTTTTTCCCGACTTGAACACATATTGACCCAATCAATGCCTAGGCTCAAACCTTGCTCCTTATATCTAATAATATCAAGCCAGGCTGGGTAGTTCAAGTGAATCTAGGAGATAATAGACACCTCACAGAGTTGTTGTGAGGATAAAATGAAGGAGAGGGAAATTATGTAAACTGCCTTGGGTCTCCATTGGGGAGAAATGTGGGGTATATTAAATAAATAAATCTCTGTGAGAAGGTGTAATACTCACAGCTTTGAAAGAGGCAGTTGCAAAATCCTTCCTGAGGAATGTGTCCCTGGACACAAGTGATCTAAATAACTACCAACCTGTGGCTCACATTCCATACCTGAGCAAGATGCTTGAGTGGGTAGTGGCTATGGAGCTTTAAGTAGTCTTGGAGGAAACAGATTATCTAGACCAATTTCAGTGTAGATTCAGGCTGGGTTTGGGATGAAAACAGTTACCCTGACTGGAAAGTAACACGGAGAGTGCATCCCTGTTGGTTCTCCCAGACCTCTCAGTGATTAGAGTCAAGATGCATAAGTAACTGAGCAATAAATACAGGCCTCTATAAGACTAACAAAGTTTAATTTCTGGGTATAAATAAGAACAGAATGACGTAGCATGAGTAGTGAGATAAGAAGCCGATATTAAGCCCTGGAGGTTCAATTATTGTCCTCAGTATTGTAACAATTTGTAATCCAGCAATCTCCCAGTCTTTTCTGAAATTCCTTTGCAATAAAACACTGACTTTTAGATACGTTTTTAGATACAGGATTATGTATTTATTGCATTGTTGTAACTCACTGTGAGCCTGCTTGTGGGGGAGGGCAGGCTAGAAACCAAATAAATAAATAAATGTATGGACTGGTAAATTCCATTTCATTGTATCTGAGGAAGTGTGCATGCGCACAAAAGCTCATACCTTGAATAAAACTTTGTTTGTCTTAACGGTGCCACTGGGCTCAAACTTTGTTCTATAAGCTAAGTACGTTAATAAATAAATAAATTTACTTCATTATGTCATCATTACCTAAATCTAATTGTCCCCATCAAGCTTGTTACAGCATTCTTCATGGCCTCAAACACATAGCCAGAATGAAGAAATATAAAAAGTTAATCAAAGCAGTTGCTAAGAGGGGCAGACCAGTAGAAAAATGGTTCACTTTAGGAAGTCTTTGCAAAAAGAATTCAGACTCCGGAATCTCCTTTCTGCACCAAAAATGTTGAACTATTAAAAAAATGGCACAGACTTTTTCCTGCAGGTAGTGTTGATGAACACACAAACTCAGACACAATGAAAACCAGAGTCTGTTAAATGCACATGCAAAGCCATACTGAGCTCTGTTCAGCATTTCTACACTATATTAATCCAGCTTGATGTACATTCTATAAAGCCTGCACACTTGACTCCTCCAGCTACTCTGAACTGAAATCTGAAGCACATTCAAGCTTAATGCACTCTGGGGGATATTAGTCCATATGGTGGTGAAATGATTTAGGTCTCGCTTCGAAGTGAATGGTGCTATACAAATTGCTGGCCCCAAATACAACAATTTCAGTTGAGCTGGTTGGGGGTAATTATGCAAGATCTATTGCAGCTCCTGGACCCAGTCCACCACGTAATACTCTGCTCAGGATTCAGTTTCCAAGCTGCACATTGTTCAGCAAGAGATTTCCACTGTTACTGAGCTTTTAGTGTTTTTGTTGGCATTTGCTCGGCACAAAAAGTGTCAGCAGATTTTTTTTTTTAGACAGTGCCAATTAAGTCATCCTAGTAGTGCTGAGAGAGTCCCTAAGCAACAGGCTTGCACAATATATACAATGAGACATCTGTGTCCTCATGGAAAGCACATCTCTTTCTCTCTGGGAAGAGGAACCCAGTTTCAGGCCCCTTGCTGCGATCCTCTTATTAAGCTGCTTCTTGCCGCTTTGCTATAATTATTGCTTGGTATGAATCTTATAAAAAAACACAAGAGAAAGACCCTGACCTTTCCTCTGGGTTTGTGAGACTGGTTAGGCATCCTAGGAAAGTAGATAGTAAAGTATATCTAGAAATCAGTGAGCATGAAGTCACCACCATAAAGCAAAACTAAACATTACAAGAGAAACTTGAAGTTCCAAACTGAGGTTGGTTTGTTTTTTTCAGTTGTAACACATATGCCTGATAGGGATATCACCCAACCAAAGCAATATCCAGATGTTCCCACTGAAAAGGATTACCCTGATTATTATTCTTGTGTGCCTTTCCACTTTCCATTTCCACCAATCATTACTCCATTTCACTAGTCCTGAGAAGTTTTCGTATTCTATGTATGTATACATCCTGTTTACATGAGCTCTTTAGTTATCTGAGACTGTGCTAGCTATGAAGGCTGGAAGATTTGTTTGTATCCATTGACATACATGCAGGCTACACATATGAGGGAGTGCCACTAGCTTGGATCCACTGATTATTTCCTCTAATAGATGGGATTTCCATTAGTGAAACGATATCCTTACCTTCCGTCCTGTGGCAGTCAAAAACACTCCCCCAATCTCTCCTCCCAAGTGCTCCTCCTAGTGACAGGGAATCCCCAGGAACAGCATAAGAAACATTTGGTAAAAATAACCACCCTTCCATTTGTGGAAATCTTGAGAGCCAGTTTGGTGAAGTGGTTAAGAGTATGGACACTAATCTGGGAGAACCAGGTTTGATTCCTCCACTAGCAACTGCTGGTGTGACCTTGGGTCAGTCATCAGTTCTTTCAGAGCCATTCTCTCAAGGGCAGTTCTCAGGAGAGCTCTCTCAGCCCCACCTACCTCACAGGGTGTCTGTTGTGAAGAGGAGAAAGGGAAAGGAATTGTAAACTACTCTGAGACTCCTTCAGGTAGTGAAGGGCAGGATATAAATCCAATCTCTTCTCCTCTTCTTTCTTCTTTAATTTATTTATTGTGATTTATATCCCACCCTCCCCGCCATACGGGGATCCAGACTGATGACTGAGTACTTGATTTTTTAAATATATTTCTAATTTTATGTAAAAGTATCAAAGGAGTGATTTGGGAGACATATAAGAAATTGTTTTTAGCTCAATGCCACACAAGTTCGGGAGTAAAGTGGAGCAAAGGGCATTCATCTATTGGTACATGAAAGTAGAGCACTGAGTAAAGAAAGATAATCCTACCCCCTTCTATGTCTTTTTCCAGTGCCTGAAGCATTTTTCCTCTAGTCAGGTACCAGTACCAGAAGTCAACCAGTCTGAGAACCAGTTTGAGAGACAACTGCTTGAAAAACTGGAGTATCGTGAGATTACAGAAGAAGAGAAGGAGGAGCTGCCATAATTTGGTCCCCCTGGCCTGCATGCTCCTTTTTTTGTCTTAGTATTATTGTTGCCTGCAGGGGATGGGGGGAGGACTTACCAGAAGAAAGAAGGTGGTCCAGGTCATGTTGCCAACATCACACTAGAAGTGACATTATCAGGTTGCGATGTTGCTGTGATGTTCTGGTACTTGGGCAAAAACTCTATGGTAAAACAGCTTCTATCATAGAGTTTTTGCCCAAAGACTAGAGCATCATCCAGATGTCGCTGGAGTGATGACATAACTTCCTGTGCAGCAATGTGGTCTGGGCCTGTCTCTTTCTACTGGTTAGTCCCCCCAGCTGATTGCAACAAAGAAAACAAATACAACACATTAAAAGAAAAAAAAACAGCTGAAATTTATACAAACAAAATGTCAGCCTCTCTCTTCAACTCCTTCACTATGGAGTTGGGGGAAAGGTCATATAATGTCACCTTGAACAGGAAAGCTTCTTCCTACCTTAGACATCGGCTATGGGGCTATTTATTAACAGGAAATGGTCAGTGGGGAGGCAGGTAAGTGAGTAAGGAACAGCAAGACTGAGATATCAGTATTCAATTCACCAATAGGCATATTTGTCTTTTTAAGTGCAAAGTCAGGAGGAAGCCATGATGTTACTATTATTATACTAAACTGTCTTCACATAAATTTTATTTTTATGCGGGTGTGTACTTGACCCACAGCAAGTTTCTGTCAGGGGTGCACAGATATTAGGGCTGAAAAATATTCCATCATGAGATCCTAGAATGGTGTGCAAGACCCACTGCTAACCAGGTTGACACTGATGGTCTTTTTTTTTTAATTGATTTTTTACCCTACACCTATACTAAAACTACAAAAAAATCTAAACTACCCTAAGGTATACAAGATGGACAATTTGTTACAGAGTATTTAAAGTTAAAATATCTAAAAAGCGATTTTAGTCCTTGGTATCCCCTCTTAAACGAAATTTTTTGCTGATACAATTATTACATATTGAAATTCCTGTCTCGCTAACAGATATAAAGATTTTTACACTACGTTTACATTAATACATGATGTGTAAATAGGTTTACAGTTACAACATTATTTTTTCTTTGGTTCTCTTCTTTTCTTCTGCTTTTTACTTAAAGCTTTTGGGGCAGCTGCCCCTTTCTCAGAGTCAGAGTCCTCAGTCGATATTTCTCCACTTCCTGAGTCATCAAAGCCATACATACTCTCCTGCAATGCCAGTGAATCTTCTTGTACAGCTTCAGCTTCCTTCTTTTTATTTTCATCCAAAAATTTCTTTGCCTGTTCCATATTGTCAATTTTATATTTTTTATCTTTGTAGCTGAACTGTAGTCCTTCCGGAACTTGCCAACGATAGGAGATCGATTCAGATTGTAACCACAAAGTCAGGTTTCTATATGCCTTTCTTCTTTTTCTAATTTCAAATGGAATGTCTTTCAAGACTTTAATTTCCTCTTCTTGAACTTTCAGAGATGTTCTATTGGTGGCTTTTAACACCATATCCCTGGTTGATCTTTTGGAGAATCTTACCATTACTTCCCCTGGCAGGTTTTTCTTCTTAATAAATTCTGGGTATGACCTGTAGGCCAAATCCATGTCGTTTTGTATTTTTTCCGCTTCCAAACCTGCCACTGGGGCCAATGCTTCACTCAACAGCTTGGTTAGGTTCTCTCCTTTTTGTTCTGGTACATTCTGAAACCTCAAGTAGAAATTAGAACGGTCCATCTGAAGTTTTAAAACACAGTCACTTTGTGTGGCCTTCTCTTTCTCCAATTTTGCCAATCTTGAATCTTGCTTATGCACGACAGCTTTAAAGTCTGAAAGTTCTTGTTTCAGCTCCTGTGAATTTTTATTTGATAAGGTTATCTCTCTCTGCATGGAATCCAGTTTAGAGTTGATTGCAGTTAGTTGATCCACTAGGGGTCGCAATAGCGCCGTAAATGCCACGTTCGACTCAGTGGTTTCGCTTTTTGCTCCCGGAAGATTTCTTCCGTCTCTGGGAGAGGGGCGTCTCCCCGTCATTTTCTTTCATTTCGTCTTATTGTTTACAGTTAGATAAGGGAGCCCTTGAAAAAACAATGTCTATGCTTCAAATATACCTCATCTTTAAGTATTCTTTTTTCTCTGCGTGATCCAGCAATTCAACACCGCCTAGACACTTTTATTGTCTCAGCAAGACCGTGGGAAAGTCTTCCGTCTTAAGGTAAACAATGCCGGTGGGGGGTGGGTGGGGGATGAATCCTCCATCCCTCTCCCCTAATGCTTTAATTCCAAAGTTAACGGAGACTCACGCTTTAGTCCACTGCATAGCTATTTAGTCATCGCCTCTCCGAGCAGTCCCTCTTGCAGCTTCACAGCAGCGCTTTGTAGCCCGAAGGCTTCTCCGGCAGGGGGAATCTATAGGGGTAGGAAGATGCCTCGATCCTGCGGTCGCCACCGCCGGGAGAGGGAAACTCCAAGCACCCCAGACAGGTTCCCTTCACTAGGGTCCCTGGGGGCTCGGCACCAGTCCATTGCCCCTTCCCTCCCACCGAGAGCGGCACACTTCTCCTGCAGTGCGGGGAGATGTGGCCGCCATTACCGCGCCCACCACCGGAAGTCCAACACTGATGGTCTTGATAGAGCATTGATCAGACTCGTTTTGGAAAAGAACTCCCAGTGTACAGAAGTTGCCTGCATAAACTCAGTCTCTGGATTGCCTGTCTCTGAACAAACTGTACTGTATCCATAAAGTCTGTGTGTGCACAAAGAAGACAAACCAATATCTTTATGTGATGGATTTGTTGAGACGTACTTTAATTCTGCAATGCCCAGTTTCTGTCTGTTTGCCTTTGCATGCAACATGCCCCTCATATGATAGGGGAAAATGCTTGGCAGTCAGGACCTCCTTTCACGCTTCTATACTCTCCTCCATCCTCTACCAAATTACCTGAAAGTCAATGTATAATTATTGTATGAAATTAATTGCCACAAGTTGTAGTTAATTACCACAAGGTGTATTGATAGCCAGTAGGTTAGATCGCTTTAACAACAAACACAACAAATTCATGTAGGAAAGGTCTATCAACCATTGTTTACCATTCTACTAGGTGAAGCCTTCATTTTCTAAGGCAATGTATCTGAATACAAGGTACTAGGGATAAACAACCCTGAAAGGTAATTCTTTCCATGGCCAGCTCATGAGCACTCATAGTTACCATGTTGTCCAATTATTGCCCAATTATTGTCAAGGACAAGCAGATTAAAATATATCTCATCCATCTTAAAACACCTACACTGGCTGTCAACTTGTTTTTGAGTCTAATTCAAGGTGCCAGTTCATGTCCTAGGACCCATGTATGTACAGGACTGTCTCCTCTCAAACAGGGTCGGTGCCAGGGGTTTTTTTTGCACACTAGGCGAGGCTACCCTCTGCCCCCTGGATCTGGGGACCTGACTTTTAGAAACAACCATGCGTGCTTCTGCTCCAGGTGGTTTCCCCTACACTCACATAAGGCAGAGCAAAAATGACTTTTCCGTGGGCAGACACTGGGAAAGGGGATTAGACAGCATCACCCCCCCCATGAGCGCCCTCACATGTTTGCAAGAGCTGGGGCGGAGAGGTGGAGCTGGCTGTGGCACCTTGGGCCATGTCATCCTTGTCCTGGCAGGGGCTCGGGCTGCACTCCTCTGAGGTCTGTGCCCTAGGTGGCTGCCTAACTTGGCCTAATGGTAGCACCAGCCCTGCTCCCAAATATCCCTGTGTGCCAACTATGGCCCCAAGTCACCTACTGGCTGTTCCCCCACTTAAGGTGGCCTGCCTGGTATCAACTAGAACCCATGCCTTTCCTGATGTAGTTCTCCCTTCGCGGAACAGGCTCCCTGAGGAGGTGAGAAAAGTGCCATCTTTAGAAAACCACTGGAGCTGTTGCAGGGCCATTTTATTTACCAGAGTATTAAATGGGGTATAACCTGCATGCATTTTGAGAAAGGGGGTATCTGAAATTTTATTCTATTGGCTTTAAATTGTATTGTTTTAACTGTGACTTTTTAGTCACCTTAAGTCATGAAGAAAGTCAGGTTATACTTTAATTAATAAATAACTGTTTGTGGTAATAGGAGAGGATGTGGCTAATTAGTAACCCATCTGTTTTGAATACAGAAGGTTCCAAGACCTCTACACATCTGAGACCCCTAGAGAGCCACTATTTGTCGTAAGGGCAACACTGTGTTCATACCAGAAACATACAAGAGGGGGGACCTACAAGTACTAGTGAGGGGCATCACACCCATCATTTCCTCCTTTCCTTGTCTGGGCCACCCCTGCAGCCTCTCCCCTTTCCCTGCCTCCTTTTCTCCTTCCCAATCACCAGCCAACCTACCTTTGCCTCCCCATCTTGAGAATCCCCCTCCTCCCCTCCCCCTGGAAGCTTCTCCCTGGGAAAACTCCAGCTACTCTACATTGTGGGGTAGCTGCAAGTGGACTGGTCATAAATTGCCTGGTGGCTGCTGCCCCAAAGACTCTTTCATCAAAGGTTAAAACAACCCTGGAAAGGGCTCTGCCTTTTACTGGCAGAAAAGAGGGCTGCAAACATGAGGCTTTTCTCAGGTTTGTAGAAAGATCTGTCTTATCTTTTAAGTACTGTGATTTTAACAGATTTTTATAATTGTATCTATTTTTTGTTTTTAAATAATGTTTTATTTATATTGTAAGCTGCCTTGAGTTACTCAAGAGAGGAAGACAGTTCACAGACATTTTAAATAAATAAATCCATAGATGGTGGGGCCCTATTGAGAATCAGATATGTTGATGCTGAATGAAATGGCTCTTGGTCTGATCTAGAAAGGCAGTTCTTATATTGGGTTGGAGCCATGCTACATTTTCTGCTGACAGAGGCGGTGATCCTAAGGGCTCCTTCCTGGAAGTAAATCACCACTGAATAACACAAGACTTATTTCCATGTAGACTATTTTAGGATTGCTCTGGGAAGGTACTACCCCCTGCAGGTTGGATCTTTCCTGTCTCCTCCTCCACCTGCTGCCACAGTCCACTGATCTCCCTGGAATTTTGCTCCTGGGGACAGGAGGAGGGAATCAGGGGGCTGCAGCTGGGAGTGGGAACTGGTGGAAACGGGCCCTCCTCATCACTCACAATTTACTCTGAATCCAGCCCATTCTTTTGTAGTCCATCATCACACCATGTCTGTTCCACTGGATCCACTCTATGCCTTTGGCCTGTTTTATGTGTTTGGAAGTAATGTCAAATCTCCAGATAAATGCTTGCAAATAACATCAAAATATGAAACCAGAGAAAGTCAACTCAGAAATGCATAGGCTGTTTATTCAGAAGCTAGCTTGACGTTTACCTTTACGCACCACTGATAGAGATTAGTCATAGGAGACAAAGGAATGTATTTGCCTTCCTTCCTTCCATGAAGCCATTACAATGCTTTAAACGTCCAATAAGCAGCTTTGCATGGCATTGACTCAGTTTAGCTCAGACTCTTCATCCCTTTCAATCCTAAGTACCAAGACAGCCTAGGTTGAAACAAACATATTTAAAAAAAAAATGAAGCAGGGGTATTGCAGGAGGGGCTGTAAAAAAATATTTGTACACAATCAAGTTAGGTAATGATGCAAAAAATTGCTCCATAAATCAATAAGTGTGCTATACTTGTTTCATTAAGAGATAATAGAATTCTGATATCATTTCAGTAAAATTGGCAGTGCTTCTCAAATTTGATACCCATCCAGATTTTTTAGCAGGACTCAGCACTTTAGAAACAAAGGAATAGGGGTAAGGGGGGGAAACACAGCAGATGTACATTTCATGATATCTTAGGTTTAACAGGCAAGTTGCAGTACATTAGTCATCATGGCAAGAGGTCTATGTAGAATACTAATGAAAGTTTGAAGAAAACCACAAATTGAACTGAGAATTTAAAAAAAGAAGAAGAGAAAACCATGAATGTGGTTAAGAAATCACTGCAATATATTATGTACCAAATTCTGCTTCCTTGGTTAAGCAAGAGTGAGTCTTGTGAGCACAAGCTAAAACTTTCTGCACATGGAGCGTAAAGACTGCAGGGAAGAACATGTATTGCTACCCTCTTCTCATCTTCACATGCCATGACTTCAGAAGGGCCATGCAGCCTCCAGGGCTGTTTGTTTATTTCCCTGCAGTTAAGCACTCAAGGCCAAAATGTATAGAACTTTAGCATTTCCTCAAGTCAAAGTGTAGCTCCTGATAAAGGGAATGAGGCTGATCTTAGATATAGACCTCTGTAGCATGTCTTTCACTGTCTTCGGAAACAGTCCCAGTTTCTTGAATCATGGCATCCTACTTGAAGAATGGCATCCAGAACTATTCTGCATTCCAAATTAGCTTTTTATCAATGGTGAGTGGAAACACATATTTAGATTTTAGAAATTATGTATTTACATCCTATTTTTTCTCTTCAAAGGGATTCAAAGTATCCTTTCACATCATTCTCCCCTCCTCTGCTTTTACCCTTACAATTCAAGTACTTAAAGGGCTGTCATGGTGTGGATGGTGTGAAGTTGTTTTCTGTTGCCCCAGAAGGTCGGACCAGAACCAACGGGTTGAAATTAAATTTTTGGCTAAGCATTAGGAAGAACTTCCTGACAGAGCGGTTCCTCAGTGGAACAGGCTTCCTTGGGAGTTGCTAGGCTCTCCTGCTTTGGAGGTTTTTAAACAGATGCTAGATGGCCATCTGACAGCAATGCTGATTGTGTGAACTTAGGCGGATCATGAGAGGGAGGGCAGAAACGGTTGCATCAGTGCTTAGTTCTTGTGGCCCTTCCTTACATGCCCAGGGAAATGCTGATCACCACTTTGGGGTCAGAAAGCAATTTTTCTCCAGGCTAGTTTGGCCAGGGATCCTAGAGGTTTTTGTTTTTTTCCCATCTTCTGGGCATGGAACTGCAGTCATTGGGGGTGTGAGGGGAGGTATTTGTGAAATTCCTGCACTGTGCGGGGGGTTGAACTCGATGACCCTGGAGGTCCCTTCCAACTCTATGATTTTATGATTCTAACAACCCTGCAAGGTAGGTTAGGCTGAGAGAGTATGACAGGCCCAAGGTCACCCTACAAGCTTCCAATGTGGGGATTTAAACCTGAGACTCTCTGGTCCTACATTTAAGGGGGGGGGAGCTGGAGGTAGTAAGTAGCCATTACAAAGTGTCATCTAAGGATAGCAATAGTCTGTTCTTACCAGTGGGTAATGTTGAATGGTATCTAGTACAGAATGATACTGGTGCATAGCTATTGAGAGGCCAACAGTGTCAACCATGAGCTTATGATATTATTGGCCCTTGTCCATGTGGACAAGATACAATGAATTTGTTAATCTGTCTCCTTTCAAAAAGGTATAATGACTAAGTATTTTTCAGGCCTCTCTGTATTGTATGTATTTATCAAACTGTGGGTTTCCTGTTAAGGTTTGCATATTTTCCACTACACACCTGCATGTTCTATCTGTGTTTACCAGTGAGCAAAGTACTCTTTTGCTCCAAAGTATACAAGAAGTTTGCAAAGGCAGTTAACAAGAAGTACTTGATTGTATTTACACCTCACATCTGTATTCAATTCACGAGCTTGAGGGCTGATCTTGTAATATACTGAATGCTTCTGGGGAGGCGCTCATCTCCCTCCACAGCATTGATTCCAGCAGATGAACAGCCTGCCATTTTCAATATCTTTTATTGTGGCTGTACAATACTACAGGCTCCTTTGTAAATCAGATTAGAGAATACTTGCTGAAAAATTTGGATTGCATTCCAAATGTGAATAAAGATCTGCCTATGCCTCCCATCCAGCTACTTAAAGGTATACACAGCCTTCTCGCAGATTCCACATTTCTACACAGCTTGCAAATTTGAAGTCCATCCCCAAAGACCTTGGCTCACATGTGTAAGAACACTATTGCTATAGAATCTAGCATTTCTGCTAGGGAGCTTCTGTACAGAGGGGAGGATGAATATAGTGTGTGTGTGTGTGTGTGTGTGTGTGTGTGTGTGTGTGTGTGTCCCATTAATTATTTGGCAACTGGTGATTTCTTACACATCAGGCTGGGGTGTAGGACAGTGATCAGGGAATAAATATATTGGTTTGGATCCTCCCCTTTCGTCTCCTACTATAGCTCAAAATTATCTCCAAAATGTTGCTTCCAAGGCCCAAACTAGATGTGATAGTGGTGACAGGACCAAACTGTGGCCACCGATGCCATTTCAGAGGAGACTTCAGCCATTTCAAAATTGCTGCAAGGGCTCGGCGCGGTGGCAGCTGGCAATCTTGTCTCCCCACTGTGCATCTTTTAAAGTGCTGAAACAGCTTGGGGCACATTAAAAAGCATGGATGAAGAAACCAAGATGGCCTGTTGCTGCCACACCATGGGCCAAATCAGGATTGGTCCCTCCCAGCAATTTTTAAATGTTTGAATTCTCCTCTCAAATGACATTGATGGCCACAGGTTGGCCCCAAGAGACAGGTGACTCCCAGGAACAGCGTAAGAGAGGTGACAGAGGAGGGAACTGGCAAATCTGCTCCCATGTACATTACCAGAAAGGATAAGAAGCAAGTTGAGTTTCTCAGGAGACTGTCAAGATGGGAAGGAAGAAGCCATTGCTGTAAGAGGCTGCGTCTTTTTGAATGCTAGAGGTTAACTGTTAACATATGGATATGAATTTAGAATGTAACAGACCATATTTTGAATTTATACCTTTTATTAACATGAGAAGGTTAAATTATCTGAATGAATTCCATCCAGCTTTCAAACCTGAACAGACTAGGCCAGAAAAGGCTAGAATTGCTAGCTGATATTGGCAACCCACCGAGAGTTTGGGAAGGGGGCAGAGACAACCTTCTTAATGCTGAGCCAATGTGCAATGCCATTTCTGGTGGGGAAAAAAAGCAGAAGTGATGTCATCACACTGGGGTGATGCAATAGGATTAAACCTGACCTCTATGGCTAAACCCATAGAGTTTGGGTTGAATCTTAGAGCATCATCCCAGTGCAATGACATTTTTCACCAGAAGTGACATCATGACATTGAGAAGCCCCCTTAATCCCACCATTACCATCCTGTTAAGTGGCAGTGGAGAATGTGGACCCAGCTGGGAAGTCTACATCAGGCCATGTTTCCCATGGTGCTGAAATATATATGACTTTCAGTTTCCATTACCCAAGGCAATGAGGTGACAACAAGGGGAGAGTTTCTGAACATTTGATAGGCGTGCCACTCAAAGAGAAACTTAACCCATGTTAACTCTGTACAGTATTGCTCAATATTGACATGCCTGTGCATGGTGTTTCTCCCAATCACACTGCTAGCTCAGTGGCTTGGGGAAGGGGTCTCCTTGTAAGATGAAACACCAGTGGCATTCCATTTTAGAGTTAGTCTAAATATCAGTTAGGGTTGAGCAAATGCCTTGCTTAAAGACAATGACCGTGGACTTAAGGGAGGACAAAGAGGCAGAGGTTTGGGTCTAATGCTAATTTCCCCTTTGAGAAAAGATGCAAAGGTTTGGCTTATATACCATAGAAGGTTGACAGGACTGGCACAATGCTAGGTGGATAATCAAACGCCCACAGGCTGGTCCTCATACGCTCCACTCTCCCTCTGTCCTTTGTAACTGGCAACTAGGGGTGTGTGCTTGGTATATACCGAGCCAAATAAATACCCCCAAAATACCCTGCCTGCACAGATCCCGGGGCCAGCTTCTTCTGTGGGATGGTTTTTACACCACCCCACAGAAGAAGCCAGCCCTGTCAGCTCAATTTGTGCAGGCAGAGAGGACTCTCCCGTCCCTCCCTGCCTGCACAGATCCCAGAGCCAGCTTCTTCTGCAGGGTGGTTTAAAAGGAAGATTGTGTCAGTTTCAGCCCAAGAGCTGGGGACTGAAACTAACCATTGCCTTCTGTCCCCTAGCTGCCCACTGCAGTGGGGCAGCTTGGGGAGGGATTGATGGAAGGGAGAGAGAGCCTAATATTTTTGGCAGTACCAATTTTTCCCTGAATCCCAGTACAATACTGAAACTGGGATTTGGGAATATCAGTGCATACCAATTTTTTGGGGGGGGGGGGGGGTTGGTATACCCGAAAAATACCAATTTTTTTGTGCACACCCCTGCTGGCAACCAATTTGCATTGCAAAGTGGAAGCTATGGCATCTACCCACCTAAAAAGTAAGGTTTTTTTTAAGTTGCAGATAAAAAGAAAGAATTCTGTGGCACCGGATCTTGAGACCACTTACTGAGGTTATGTGATCATCCTACCTAGAGGGACCCAACTATGCAAACTATGCCTATTCACATCCCCCAAAACTGGAGCATGTAGGTGAAGGAAGTTAAAGCCTGCATTTTACCATACCTTGTGTTGCTGTACACTATTATTTGAAGGACATAATTTTCTCAAGCAAGTCTGCTGCTTCTTTGATGGATGTCAGGATGTAAGAAGGGTTGGAAGATGTGGAAATGAATGAACAGAGCAGAGTTGAGCACCCCTCACAGTTTTTGTTCAAACAGTGTCTTGCCACCAAAGGCGTTATGATTCCAGCTGTGGGCAAGGATGGAGGAAAGTCTCATCAACATGCCTCCATGTGTTCACTCAGCAAGTGAGAATTGTAATGGACTGTAAAACAAAGAGCTTTTCTCCCCACTGCTTGGCAGGAAGGATCCTTGGGGTAAGGGCTATAGTCCTTGAGAGTGTTGTCCCAAATTGGAGAAAAATAATGTAATGTCACCAACTTTCAGTAGAATAAGGACACTTTCCCCATTCTGCCTGCAACTTGGAATGAGGGAATCCCTTCAAAGAGGGACACAAATCCCTGAAAATATTAGGAGTGTGGGTGTTGCTAGCAGAAATACATTTCCCACTGCAACCAGTGGGAGTGACTATTAAATTTATTAAACAATCTGAACACACCATTATATTATTGAATCCAAATAGAATGATTAACAATCAAACCAAGTCAAGTCTGACTATAAACAAAATATTCGTTTGCATCCCTAATAGTTAACACAGAGAAAATGGATGAGGATAACAGTGATCCCTGACCCAGATTGAAGAGTTGTAGAGTATGGAAGGAGGGGACCTGTAAAGAAAGCCTGTCTAGACACGCAGGGGATCTTTCCTTCTAGCCAACATTACATAAGGGAGTGAAAAAAGAAGACAAAGAAAAATGAGATAAATGTGTCTTACTGATGCTTGGAACAGATGCAATGAGTCTGCTGAATTGGAAACATATGTTGAGAAGAAAGTATGTTTAATTGGAATGGCAGTGACTGGTTAAAATGAGATATCAGCCGCAAGGTTCAAATATGACTGTGTAAAGTTTAGATGGGCTAGGTAAAACAAAAAACAAGAGGAGGAGAAAAAAGAAGTGGGGAATTGAATCTACTGGGGGGGTGGGATATTAAGCTGAGACTGCAAAGACCATTTGGAATCAAGGGAAGGATTAAACATGGAAAAATTGATTTGCTGGATATTGCCAAAGACCTTCTGGAGAGGACTAGAAGGCAAACCAGGAAATGTTTGTGCAGATGAAAAAAGTCTGTAACAATGCCAGGATGGTGATTGTGAAGAGGGTTAAATTACCTACATATTGAGTGGGTTGGTATTACTGGGGAAA
Organism: Lepidodactylus listeri; assembly: GCA_029233225.1. Classification (NCBI taxonomy): domain Eukaryota; kingdom Metazoa; phylum Chordata; class Lepidosauria; order Squamata; family Gekkonidae; genus Lepidodactylus; species Lepidodactylus listeri. The sequence goes on along the minus strand of JARCFY010000006.1, from coordinate 38,864,065 downwards.
TCGAGGAAGGAAGTGTGATTCTCAGGGTAAAGTGCAGATTGGGGTTCCTTCCTCACATATGGAATAGTCTGGATGATAAGTATAGCCAAAGAAGGAATCAGTAAAAATAAGATCAGTATATCACTGTTAGAGTTGCAGCATGTAAAGGATTTAATTAGTGAAGCATAAAGATCCCCTTTTTGAATAGAGAGTGGAAAACAGGCATTAATATAATAGACATGCACAGTCTGGGACTGGAATAATGTGAAATAGCTTAAGGAAAGCTGGCTGGGCTATAGCAAGGCGGGGGGAAACTGCAACGTATTTAAGATTCATTTGGGAAAGATAAAAATCAAAACACATCTGAGAAAAAGATATCAGAAAACATAAAGAGAAACAGCAAATTGTATGCCTATGTAGACTAGTTTACTTTTCTCTGAAAAGCCACAGTTTTTACAGAGATATTTTGTTAATTTCCAGTTCTCTGTTCGATTCAGTGGCTTGGATCCTGTGCAGCATGTGCAGAAACCTTCTTGAGCATGGCTCAGTTCATGCTGTGCTCTTGGGCTACAGGAAACACACAAGTGGTATTATTTACACAAGTGCTCCAGCACAATTGTAAGTGGAGCTTCTCTCTCAGTAGACTTCAGTAGTATAGTTTTCTGTCGTCTTTTCTCACAAACAAGATGAAATGAGTCCTCCCTGGTAGATCCATTGGTCAGGAAGGGTAGCAGTCTACCAAGTGGAAATAACAGCCTGGAGAAGTTCATCCTTACCAGGGAATCCTTTTGAAAAGGTTTTCAGCCTCCTTCAGATCTACTCAAGAGAAGCAGGGAGGACTCAGCTGGGCCTTCTGCACATACACACAGACCTCAGCCAGACCACAGGCATGACTAAAACTACATGTCTTATACCCTAAATGCTAGCTGCAAGTCATGTAATTATTTTTTAAGCTATCCCAAACACTTGGATGAGCAAGGCTGACTTGCACCTGGCTTCTAGTAGGGGGAAGAAACAACCCAGGCTTTGAAGATAAGCACTGCTAACAAGCATGAGAGAGTTCTCTTGGAGCAGCTAACACCATCCTCTGACAAGATTCAGGGCACCTAAGCACCAGCATGTAACAAAGATGGAGTCACCCAGGCCATACACAGATACAAGTTTTGCATGCACTTGTGGTTTGGGGATTTCAGTTTCTGGTTTTATTTACTCATAATGAAGTGTCAGTGGAAATCAATCAGAGGTATTTATCAAGTAAGCCTACAACTGCTAACCTCTGGTGAAACATCTTTAGTGATTCTTTATTTGGTAAATCAATGGTGCTTACATCAAAATCTGTCAAGGATTACAGGCAGCAAACAGTTTTTAGGGGATGGGAAACACTGTGGTAATCACTAACAAAGAATTTGGAAATGACTCAGCCAATATTGAGCACTAAATTCAAGGGATTTTCAGTGGAAAAGAGTGTAGCACGTGCTTAGCTTACTGAATGGCATAAAGATGACTTAAATATATATATATATATACCATATCTATGTACATGACATTTTCCTGCATTTATAAGCAATGGGAAAATTAAAAACAGTGGAAAATGGGTCATTTTACAGGAAAATTAATGCCATGAAACAGAAAATGGCACAAAAACAAAGGCTTGTGGGTTGCTTCCCATAAAAGAAAAGTAAGATTGGGATGGAGGCATTTGAAGCTAAGTATTGAATCTGCAAAGTTTGATCTCATCCCTACCTACTGCACTAACAATGCAAGCCTATGTAAAGTTATGCCCTTTGAAATCCATTGAAGGCAATGGGTTTAGAAGAATGGAACTCTGCATAGGATTATATTACAAGGGTTGGATCCTGCAGATCTATTTCACTAGCCGTGATACTTTCCTCTGGTGTAGGGAACTAGGGGAGCATTACAGGAAGTTTCCTTGCTTTGGAGGAAAGTGCCACCCATAGCAGAACTGATCTACAAGGATTCAACCTTTCTTGTTTTATTTTTCTAGCACTGATACTCTTACATTAGCTCTCACATGCTCCTTCATCTCAGATTGTTGTTGTCTTATGCAGCAGTATATACAATTTGGCTACAAAACCAGGTGGAAAGAAACAGACACAATGGCCAAGGAAAGTGGTACAAGGGGGTGGGAAATGATTAGTCTTAAAGATGCATATCTCATTAGCTGTGGGTGATATTAAATTGCTCCACATTATACATTTTTATCTTGTTGCATTTCCACCATGACATCAATTATTATAGGAGTGACCAACTTGTCCAGCCCAAAGAAATTCTCATTGAAATTTAATGTATCCTGCACAATTAAAATGTAGGGTAAACCAGAGGTTCACACAAGATATTTGCATTTTTTCATGACTGACTTCATTTGCAGTAACTGACATTCATATGTTAGGAACCAGGCCATCACCCATGGACATGTTCCTTCTGTGGTGCCATTAGTACAATTTTTGGAATGAGATTGGAAGTTGTACTTGTTCGAAGATTTGGGGAGTTGTGTATCAGTTCACTCAACCCTGATTCTGATTAATACCATTTTACAATTGTAAAATTGGATGAACATAGAATTTGGTAGACTCAGAAGGGCACAGTGAAATGTTCTGTGGATTTGTAAGCCTCCTTACAACACATGTTGATTGTGGAGTATTTAACTAGATGAGGAAGTAGGAGAAAGTCAGGAATGCTTTGCAAAAGAGACATTGTTTGGTTTCAATTTCCAAAGAAACAGAAGGATTTGCTTCCTATGTAGCCAGCAGTGGGGGGGGGGGGGGGGGCTAGAGAAGTCTGTGTGTCTATGACCAAACCAACAATGTGCAGATGTCATGCTCCTGTCCAGAATGAGCTCAGAACTTTGCTAGTTAGTCAGCTGAAACCTAAAATTCCCTACTCCCCCCCCCCTTTCTATTAAAAACCCTTTGAATTCCATACCCATAACTCAAGAAGCAAATATTCACCTGGGGTGCCACCCTGGGGATCGCTGCTCTAGGGCTATGAAGATTTAAATAGAAAAAATAAGGTTAGAAATCCTATAATATGTTTTATTGTATCTGGTCTGGCTTTTTTTAAGAATTAGAGGAATGGGGGAGAGTGAGAGGAGAGTGATTCACTGGACAGTGTAATTTTTTTTAAATGATTTTTTATTGATTTTATACCTACAACAACTAAAACCACTACCATAACTAAAATACTAAACTACCCTAAGGTATACAGAAGTCTTAAAAATATTTAATATCTTGCTACTGTCAGTTCAAGGAAAACTTAAACTAAACATGGCTTTAAAATGATATCATTACTAATTTAAAAGCTTACAAATACATGAGTTGCTGATATTCCGAATGAACGATAAAAACACATAAGACTTTCAACAAATACAACTTATTTTCCTTTACTAGTTCCCTTTTTCTTCTTTCCTCACTGGAGTTTCTGTGCTGCTGCCCCCAGTGCTGAATCTGACTCTTCATCTGAGCTTTTACTTCCTGATGTGTCCGAACCTTCCAGACCATAAATGCTCTCTTGTAAGTCCAAAGAATCCTCTGATGGTGCTTTATCTTTTCCTTCTTTGCAAAAGTCCAGAAATTTCTTGGCCTTTGCAGCTGAATCAATTCTTTGCTTCTTTATAGGTAAAACCCACACCCTCCGGAATAAGCCAGCAATACGTGATGTTTTCTATTTGGAGAAATGCAGTCAAATTTTTATAGAGTTTTCTCTTCTTCCTCACCTCAAATGGAATGTCCTTTAACACTTTGGTATCTTCTTCTTGAATCTTCAGTGCATTTCTGTTAGTGGCCTTGAGCACCACATCTCTGGCTGACCTTTTTGGGAACTTCACCATAACTTCTCCAGGCAGATTTTTTTTCTTTACGAATTCAAGATAGATCCTCTAGATCATATCCAAATCGCTTTGTAATTCATCCGCTTGCAAATCTGTCATTGGAGCTATAGCATCGCTGAGTATCTTTTTGAGATTCTCACCCTTTTGTTCAGGTATGCCCTGGAATCTCAAATAAAAGGAAGACCTCTCCATCTGAAGTTTCAGCAAATTATCCTTAGCAGAAATCCTTTCTTTTTCCATCACGACCAGCTTTAAGTCAGTCTTTTGAACTTTGGTTTTAACCTCTGCCAACCCTTTAGCAGTCTGATCTGACCTCTTATTTGCCTCTGACACCTGTTGTTGCAGAGAATCCAGCTTAGTATTAGCAGTGTTCAGCTGGTCCATCAGAGAGTGTAGTGCTATTGCCAAAGCTGCAGTCAGGTCTGTGCTGGACTCAGCCTTTGTGCCTGGAAGAGTAATTTGAGCTTTAGGAGAAGGTTTTGGTTTCCCATCCATCTTTTCTCCCCGTCCAGTCATAATTTTTTGTTTACATTCACAGTAAAGTCCCACAAGTTAGTCAAAAGTCTTCCTTTTTCTTTTAAATCACTTAAAATAGTCTCATTCAGTCTTCAGCAACCCTCCCAGTACTTTGATTCCCTGTAGCTCTGTAGCTTTAAGAGGAGTTGGGCGGGATTTAAGCTTCAAAGCCCCTGCCTTCGCTTTGAGCAATTAAGCTCACTTCAGAGAATCTTCCCGCATAACAAAAGGAGGAGTCCCTTCACTCACATTTTGCCAGGCATCTCAGTTAAGTAATCTTTTCCTTGTAGAGATTAGACTTCTGCAGCCATCCAGTGTGCACTCCATTGTGCCTGGAGGCTGCTGCAGTGGCTGAGCCTATAGAGGCAAAGGGGTTTTCTCGATCTTGGGATTGCCATCCCAGAGAGAGGCCACCCCCAAGCACCTCAGGCAGGGTCCCCCTACAAGGGTCCCTGGGGGTCCGAAACCCATTCAGAGCCCCCTCAAACCGCTGAGTCTGGGTTGTGTCTCCCGGAGATGCAGGAAGATGTGCCCGCCATTGAGTCGCCAAAACCCAGAAATCCACTGGACAGTTTAATTGACATGGATATTTTCCCACCAGCAGAGTTATAAAGATCTTGCCACCTAATGAAATTCAATAGTTTAGCATTTTACATGGATCACATTACAGGCTCACAGAGTTACCAAACTCTTGGTGGGGCCTGGAGATCTTGCAGAATTGCCACTGATCTCCAGACTACAGAGATCAGTTCCCCTGGGAAGAAATGGATCCTTTGGAGGTGGGCTCTATGATATTATACCCTCCCCTCCCCAAACCCTGCCCTCCCCATACTCTACCCAAAGATTTGCAGGAATTTCCCAAGTCAGAGTTGGCAATCCTACATGGCTTACTAGTTTGAGGAAAGCTTTGATTTTGTAAGAGGATTGACACAGGGACCGAGAGCAATGAAAACGATGGAGATGGAGGCAAAAACAATATTCTTCTCCACTTCTAGACAGCATGGCTGCTGAGACAGATACCGGAAAACATTTTTTTTGCAGCCCAGTTTCTATCCCAGCTATTTAATGATGATGGGGACAAAGTTCATACCGCGGAAGTTAAAAAAAACTCATTCCCACATTTTAAAAGACTTGCTCAACTGTGGCTCAGGCTCAGACCAATGTGAATTCAGTCCATTTTGCAATGGTGCTCGTTCTCACCCCACAACCATCCAGCCTTTTCTGCTAGTTCACTCTTCTTCACACACATACGCAGTTAGTTCTGAGGAGAGAAAAGGGGTCATTGGTAGCTACAACTTGATAATGGCAGGATAAGCATCATCAGGCATTTCCCTAACTGGAAATAACTTTCCTGAATCATTCTCTGCCAAGGAGGATGAGATTTGTAGTGCTCTTTGCCTCCTGAGTCAATGATTTCCTGTTAAGGAGAGGGCCATTAAATAATTTCCTGTTAAGGAGAGCCCTTTCCTCCACCAGTAGACCCTTCCTTTTCCCCAAATTAAAGGGTTTTGTGCTTGAGGAGGAGATAAAGAATTGGCAGGGGCCATGGCTCAGTGGTAGACCATCAGCTTTGTATGCAGAAAATCCCAGGTTCAATCCTTGCCATTTTCATTTTTAAAAGTCAGGAAGTAGGTGATGTTAAGGCCTAAGACACTGGAGAATGGCTGCCAGTCTTAGGGTGTGTTCAGATGGGCAGCTAATCCCGCCATTGGCCTGGCTGTAATTTGAGCTAGATCTTTTTGATCCAGCATTGCCTGACCAGACAGCCCACCTGTGAAGCACTTCACCACATGTGACTCTCGTGGCAAATTGTCTAGATCAGTGTTTTTCAACCTTTTTCGAGCTAAGGCACATTTCTTTCATTGAAAAAATCCCGCGGCACACCTGACAATATCTCACGGCACAGTGGTTGAAAAACACTGAAATACAAGATAAATGGGTCATTAGTTGCCTCAGCTCAAGTATTAACTATGACAGTATTACAAATACACGTAATAGCCACTCAACTTGAAATCGTAAGTTACAGATCCAAAGTGTAATGGCTCCTTCCCATAACATTGACCTGAGTTTCAGAAGAAATATAATGTGGATGTATTTTAATACTGCGATTCTGCTAAAGTTTTTCAAATAGAGAGTTTAAACTCTTACTCTTATGTGAACGGCATTCCGCTGACCATAAGTGATTTGAAGAGAAACACAGTACACCCATTCTTCGCTGAGGGACAGTTTCTGATTTGAACCCCACCCTGACAGAAACAGCTAGCTGTTACCATCAAACATATTCATGTTTACTGGAATGTCTTGGTGCAAATCACCCCCCCCCACACACACACACACACACTGGAAGAAACCAGCTTACTCTGCTGGAGGAGTGAATGCCCTTGGTACCGAATGTTCCTGTCCTCTGTATTAACATCCACAGGTCTAGCATGACTCTGATTCAGCACACGAGTCCTCCTCATTCATTTAAAACCATCTCGCAAGGCCAAGGGGAGCTGCGCCTCAACGGCGGCTCCCTCCTACCTCAGGCCGGCCACAGAGCATGCAAGCGGAATCAGCGAGAGAGCGCCACTGTTCTTTCTTGCATGCGCAAATGCATCCCGGAAGGTCAGCCAAGAAGGCACATTTCTTTCTTTGAAAAAATCCCGCGGCACACCTGACAATATCTCACGGCACACCAGTGTGCCACGGCACAGTGGTTGAAAAACACTGGTCTAGATGGTATCCACCATAAAGAGCCGTGTGGTCGGCTTTTTTAAAAAAAATCCTGTCTGCACAATCACATAGGCGCCTCACCATATATTTGTTTTTACACACATGCATGTACTAAAAATGGTAAAAACACTGCCAGCGGTACCTTCCTCTAGGTGCCATTTCACTTAATAAAGCTGATTGGGTTTAGGGGACTGTCAGAAACATAACATTGTTTGGATTGCTTGAGCAGAGCTCTGGGGACTTTGCATGTTTAAGCAGTTATGTGCGCATTGCTAAGAGTTTTTTTAAATGGCGGCCGTTCGGGATGGTCTGGAGACCATCCCTATGGGCTGATTGTGAGCTGGTGGAACGACCTCACAGTGGAAAGTCCAGCATTGGCCCATCAGCCAGCTTTAGTCCGGACTTTAACTACTATCTTTTAAGTACGGATCCCCAACGGGGATCACTGGGTTACTAACAAAAGCGGCACGATTCCCAGATGTTGAGGTCTGGATGTGCACTTTATATCCACCAGGCACTCGTGCCCGGCACGGCTCAAAAGAGCCATCTGAATGCACCCATAGTAGACAGTTCTGACCTTCTTAGCTCAGTGAGCTGACTCAGTATAAAGCAACTCCATGTGTTCAGGTATGGGGGGCTGTCACCAAATCCACTCTTCTTGAAAGCATTCAAAAGGACTTGGGGGGTTAATCTGAGCACTCACCAGAAAGATTTATAAAACTAGTGCAAAACTAAGGTAAGCCAGGGGAATTTTCACATCATTACTATTGGGCCACCTCACATGTGACTTTTTCCTAAATGGAGATATCTCTATTTAAGAAAGAAATGTGTTTACCTTGTGCGAAAAACACGTGAGTTACCATTTTGCCAGCCACCAAACAGTCATGATTTTTCACTCATGATCATTTGCAGAGGTGTAGATTCATTTTCCCCCTACATAAAAATTATCACCATGTAGGAAAAATGTCACATGGGAAGCAGCAAGGCATTTTGTTCATTCTTGCCTTGTGACAAATTAATCATAATAGAATCACACTCCAAATGACCTAAAATATGAGATGTTCATGTTGACAGCACAAAAACTGAGCAATAAGGAATGCAGCCAAAGTTCTATCAGATTTTAAAGAGGGGGAAAAAAACAAATGCAGACAGTATGGCACAGCATTTATGTATTTAGCGGTGTTACTGTGCAAGGAACTTTATAGAAGATCATAAGCAAAAGTCAGGTCCCTGCTCCAAAGACCTTGCCATCTAAATTCAGTGGAGAGAAAGAAAACAAAGGAAAGGGAATGCTCATTGCTCAAGAATCCTAGATATATTCCTGACTACTCTCCTTCTACATTAATATTTTTTAATCAGTATCAGCAAAATTGGTAATGAAGGCTACAGATAAAATCCCCTCTTATTAGAAATAAATTGTTTGGGTTGCACATTTGCCAGCATTTTGCATATGGGTGAATTTCACACTTTCCTTTTAGTCAGCTTGCCAGGGTTTTAGATTTTACTCTGCTTTGGTCAACATTTTCTTTTTAAACAACTACAGAATAAAGGGAGGAAATGTACTTGTAAAACCATAATGTTTAACAGAGGTATTAAGATTAAATGTTTTAATTGGTAAGGTTTTCAGATAAGTGGCCTCTTTGGACCATAAGAGCAATAATTGCTCATCAACAGATATATTCAATCCCAGAAGTCGTTCTTAGATGTTCAGTCACACAAGCCTGGATTTTACTAGACCAAATCCTTTTCTTATCTGCATCCCCTTCATAGCTAAGGATTCTCAAGCAGCCCATTCCAGACAAGGGTTTGCGTTGAGTCGAAGGTTCCTGAAAAGGAATGAACTTGTATTATCCACATGTTTCACTCCATCAGCATTCCAGATCATAGTATATGTCCTTACAGTAGATACAAAATTTCCTTTCATCAAACAGCTGTGGTTTGGGGGGCACATTTATTAGCATATTACGCTGACTGGTTTCCACTAACATCTGTTCGTTTGCTCCTCTTCTTTAAAGTTCTTTTCTTTTTCTTTTTCAGTTACAGCTCACAGCAGCATAGTCCAGGAGAGAATGTCAACATCCACCATCAGCAAAGAGCTGTTTCCTTCTTCCATCCCCCTTCTACTAGGCTTCTTCTGCCTTACCCCACAGTCATATTTGCATTGGGTCTAGATCTGCAGTCCTTACAAAATGGCCAGCACCATCACCCCTTTAAAACTGCCAATCCTGAGATTCCTTGAGGTCAGTTATGCTCTGTAGCAGAGAACATGAAATGTTAAAGTATCTCCAAACAGCATAGGGATGCCACCCTCCAGGTGAGACCTGGGAATACCCCAGAATTACTGCTCACCTCCAGACTACAGAGATCAATTCCCCTGAATAAAATGGTTGCTTCAGTGGGTGGACTCTGAGCTATTGTACCACACTGATATCCTGTCCTCTCCAGGCTCTACCCCAAAATCTCCAGGAGTTTCTCAACCTGGAGCTGGCAATCCTAGAACAAAAGGGGATCTGAGAATATTGACCCACAGCTTTAACCTCTCATCTCTCTTCCTGGTCAGAGCTTCATTTCCATTAGAACTCTGAAGCTGGACCTACTTGCTTCATCAAGACTGAGTTCCAGGAAGCGAAAGATATTATGAACACATACAAAATACTCATCCCTCCCTGACGCATGCATTAATCATAATAAGCTGCCACAGTATAACTGTACAGAAATAATAATGCCTGCAGTGGGAAATATAACTTTCAACCACGAGGTACACCACTATGATGAGTGACCCTAGAATGGCGGATCATAATTATTTTAATATACTCACAATTAGATATGAAATATAGTCTGTAAGGACTTCAAGGCGTGGTTGGAATTTGATCGGCTTCATGCCCCTGAACAAGGGCTTGAGCAGCTTTCCTTAACTGATTTTTTGTTTGCCCCTTTTAGATACTTTTAGATACCAAAGGTAAAAACAGACTATTCACAACTACACACCTACAGCTTCCTACACCCAGGTGAGCACTGCTAAATTACAGATTTGGAGTCCTTGTCCTAGAGACTCAAAATCCCTGTTTAATTGAGAATGCTCATGTAGATTGCTAAGGAGTGACCCTCCAACCTCAGCCTCCTTTAGAACTTCTGCCTCTTTCTCTCACAGCAAAGTCATGTTTCGTTTTGTTTTCACACAGCTGCAACTCCAGGTATAGCACAACTGACATTGTTTAAAATAGTTAGGGTCCCCCCCAACCCTCTTTGCGGGTCTGTTGTCCTCCCCACAGGTTATCAGGAAAAGTCATGCAAAAAATAATTTCTGCCCTGATCAAGGCCACCAGACTTAAACAGGTTAAAAACACACATAACAAAAAATGCATCTTAAAACCCAAAGATACATCATTCCCAGCACTTACAACCAAGCTCAAATACACATACAGTACTATAAAATACACATAATTAAAAACAAATGTTAAAAAATTGTGAACTGTTTTGAGGACCTGTTGGTCAAAGAATTAAATGTAAGTCTTGTAAGCCAACCAGCCATTACATCTCCCTTATATAAAGAACAATATGTCCCTAAGCAGCTGGGGTGTTTCAGTAGGTGAGATGAGAGCTCCTTGGTATCTAGTGCAAAACAAAGAACTATGGAGAAAGCTTATTTAAAAGCATCTAAGAGAGGCTGCAACCCTAAGCAGTTACTAAGAGAGAAGTCTTATTAAATGCATTAAGTGCATTAGCATAAACATGCTCTGGATCTGGCTGGTAGCTTCAGATACGGATAGTGCAAACCTATTTAGAGTTACGTCTAAACCCATTGGAATCAGTGGCCTTAGACTGGAGTAACTAAGGATAAGATTGCACTGTAAATTTTAAAATGTAAAATAAGACTTATGTTTTATTTGCTAGCGCACGTACATACACACACATATAGGTACACTATATATATCTGAGATACATGCCTGGAAGCAAGGCTTCTCTTTCCCTCAGCTGTGCAGAGAGTCAAGCATGCATACCACTGTATCCATGGAAACAGCAGCTCAGCAAACACCCAAACTTGAACAGGCCTGATAAGTGACAGCTCCTTTCTTGTTAAGAGAAGTTATTCAGTCTAGAGTGATGCTAGAATCCCGCCCTCCCATGAGCCTGTCGTGAGGCGGGGAGGGCGGGCTAAAAATCTAAAAAAAAAAAAAAAAAAAAAAAATGTAGGACAGAACTGATCACAAGCATTTGTCTAAATTTCTCCAGATACTAATTACTCAGCGTATAAATTAAAATCAGGAAGGATGACTAGTTGGAATCTTTTTAACTCTACCTCCTCTTCTCCAGACTAAACATTCTGAAGTCCCTTAGCCTTTTTGCATAGATAGGTCCTAAACATCCTCGTTGCTCTCCTCTGCACCTGCTCCATTTAGTCCACATCGTTTTTGAAGTGAGGCCTCCAGAACGGCACACAATGCTCCAGGTGCAGTCTGACCAATGCAGTGTACAGCGAGACTAGTGTTCCCTCTAAGCTGAGTTAGTGTGAGCTAGCTCACAGTTTTTTAGCCTCCAGCTCACACATTTTTGTCTTAGCTCAGGAAGGATGGCTCCAGAGCAAACTAATTTATGCAGTAGCCAAATCACTCACTTACAACTTTAATGCCAGTAGCTCACAAAGTAGAATTTTTGCTCATAAGACTCCACAGCTTAGAAGGAGTATTGTGAGACTTCCCATTATACAGTCTATATGACATCTTGTGATTTGGATGGTATACCTCTGTTGATACACCCCAAGATAGTATTAACATTTTTTTGTCATTGCATCACACTGGCTGCTCATATTTAAATTAGGGTCCACCCATACCCCAAGATCTTGTTCACACACACTGCTACCCAGAAGTGTATCCCCCATCCAGTATGTGTGTTTCTCGTTTTTGGTACCCAGACATGAAACTCGGCACTTATCCTTGTTAAACTGCATCTTGTTCACATCCGCTCATGAACACACATCCATGTGTTCAGATTTCATTGAATTCTATCTCTGTCTTCTGGTGTGTTCACTGCTCCTCTCAATTTGGTGTCATCTGCACATTTAATAAGTAGCCCCTCCACACCCTCATCCAGATTTGTCCATTTGTGGCAGGCATAACTAATTAGAAAATAAAACTAGGAAAGTCAAAATTGGGCCACCAGCTTCAGGATGCTCATTTGAATTCCAGGGCCAAAAATGAAAGGCACTGGAATATTTCCAGACCCCCATGCTATTTGCAATGGAAATGTCGGACCAGGATCTGGGAAACCCAGGTTCAAATTCCCACTCATGCCAGGGAAGCTTGCTGGGTGATCATTAGCCCATCACTCTTTCTCAGCCTAAC